>JAJHZJ010000605.1:1485269-2685269 GCA_023548195.1 Bettongia penicillata ogilbyi | reverse complement strand
GACCTGAGGGTAGCCCCCAATTCTGAAACCGTGGACCGCATGCTTTAAATCACTACTGGATGTCTAGTGAGGGGGATGAAACACACATGTCAATAACTGTGAGGGAGATGGAGTGTGGGGTACAGAATTTAATTACCCCCTCCACCAATGGATACTAGAGGATGGAGGTATCAAAGACGCTGTAAGGATCATGGGAGCATAGATGTAGATCTAGAAGATTCCAACACCTTTCATTTTACAAATGAGGAAACTGAGGCTCAGAGGGGTACAGGAAATGGGCTCCCTGACCCTAAACACAAGTCATCCATAACTCTCTCCACATCCACCTCCAAGAAGGAGAAATAAAGGGGCCCCTGCTGTAGCTGCCCTGGTCCTTCCAGGGCCCCTAGTTCCACCACACACACCCCTTTCCCCAGGACTTCCTGTTTGTGGTTGTGCTGGGTGCAGCCCTCACGGGAAGGCAGGGCTACAAGAAAGAACCAGCATGGGGGATGTGGGAGGAGACAAAGGGCAAGGCTATTTTTGCCCCTAGGCGATATGTTTTCCCTTCCCCCACCCCCACTCCCCCAGCAGGCAGACCCAAGGTAGGGGTAGATGAGTTGACCTCAGTTCCCAAAGCCAAGACTCAATAGAGTGCTCTGGTTTGGGGGTGTGGAGGGAAGAGTGGATTGTACCCTGGCATTCAGCTTAAGTCTGTGGTTCTGATAGGACAGGATCCTGGCTTTTCCCCTCAAGACCCATGGTTTTTTGGGGACATGCATGATTGTCAGCTCTCTCCTGAGACCCAGAGGTGACAGCAGCTAAGCAGAGATACTGGAGGTTCCAGATCCTTTGTCCAGGAGAAACATCTCCTTGGTGTGCCCCCTGAAATGGCTTCTACAATTACCTTACAACCCCATTCCCCGCAAAAAAGTCTACCTTGAAGCAACAGGAAGAGGAGTGGAAGCCAGCCAGCCCCAGTTATCATTGACTGCTACAGAGCTCCTCATCCAAGAGGATCATTGGAAAAACACGAAAGCAAAGGCTTGGTCAATCAGAGGAAGGGCGAAGGCAACCCAGTGTGGGACAGTGTGGTCAAGATGATGTGGACTCAAAGGGCTTTGGGTTCAAATCCCCTATCTAGTGTTTACTGCCACCTTGGATAAGTAATATCCTGCACCTCTGTGAAACGAATGCCCTGGACTTGGTGGGCTCTCGAGGTCCCTTCCATTTCTATGAACTATGGCTATATAGAGCTGAAAAAACAGTGTGATACACAAGAGGGCATTTAGAGTCAGAGAACCTGGGTTTAGTGCTCAGATACTTAAAATCTTTATGATTTTGGAAAATCACTTAACTCTTTTAGATCTCAGTTTTCTCACTATAAAATGGAGAGGAGGGGGTGCCTAGCTCATTTCTATGGTCTCATCCAGCTTTAAACCAATCATTCTAGGCTCTGGCCCCAGGATTGGGTCATGTTGGGGACTGGAACAGGGGATTCATACCTATGCCTAGCTATTCCCTTCCCCACCAGCCTCTTTCCTTGCGCCCAGAAGAAGGTGGCACCTCCACCTGCCAGTCAGGGGATATTCTATATTTATATTCCAAGCCATTCAACTGGCAAAAAGGCTGGAGAGAGGGTCTGGAGTGTGTGGAAGCATGCACATGTGCATATATATATGTGAGAATTAGCATGGGTGAAGGAGTCAGAGTAGCATGAATACAAATGATCTTGTCACTGAATCACTGTGCATATGATTCTGAGTGTGTTAGCTTAGGTAAGTCATGGGAATCCCTCCCTGTGTGTAGACATATCTGGGGGGGGGTGGAGAGGAGGGAGGAAAAAGAGAGCAGGAAGAAAACCAGTTCAAGTTAGCGTGTGATTTGGTAAGTATGAAACATGGCGCAGCCTAGGAACGTTCTAGGAGCCAATGATATCAGACGGCACCTCTTGAGTGCCTCCCCAGGACAGATCCTACTAGACCCGTCATCCCATCACCCCCAAACCCCCTACCCCTGTGCAGCTGGGGCTGAATTTCTGCTTGACCACTTAGAGGCTGGTCATTGAAGAAGAATGGGCTGAAGTTTCAGGAAGTGAGTTATGAGCCTCAGGTCCCTGGAGGCCACATCATGAGCCAAGGAGTCCCAGGGGCCCTGCTTTGATTGGGCCCGTGGGTAATACAACATTCTGCCATCCCCACTTGGCTGGGGGACAGCCTCCCATCTCCTTCCCTCACACCACATGAGGTGCTATTATTGACAATAGATTCAGAGCTAGGAAGGACCTCCAACTTAAATCAATCCAACCCACTTCACAATTGAGGAAACAGAGGTGGGAAAGTAAAGTCAAGTGGCCCAAGGTCACCCAAATAACAAGTGTCAGAGGCAGGATTTGAACTCCGGTCCTCTGTCTCCAAATTCAATAGGTTTTCCACCTCCACCACAGGTCACCTCCACCTCCACCACTCTGGCCTCTGAGTATGACAACCCATACTTATATTGCACCTGACAGTTTCAAGTGATCCCACTGATTCAAAGTTCAAAAGGTACACCACATGAGTTGCATTAGCCCTGATGAACATAGGACATGGGACAATCAAGTATCCAGGGCACCCAGTTGGTTAAAGGGTGGGAATGGGAGAAGGGAAGAATTTAAACCTAGGCCCCCGAGCCCATAGCTCTACAGTTAGAAAGGATCCCCCAGGTTTCCTGGTCCAACTTCCTCATTTCACAGATGAGTAAACTGTCGCCCAGGGAGCAGAAGGGATTTGCCTAAGGTCACACACAAGTAGCAAGTGTCAGACAAGGAATTTGATCCTAGGTCTGCTGCCTTCAGGCAATATGCTTTCTATTTGACTATATTCCTCTCTGTGGAGGCCTGAAAGTAGAATTGGAAGAAAAAGCTGTCAGAGAACGAGTCTGGGGAAAGTGGTGAATGTGGAGACAGAGGGAGAGGAGGGGACTCTTACCCTAGGGACCCTCAAGCTCCCTCTCTAGACTTACCCTGCTTACCATGACCACAGGGGGCACACAACCCCAAACTTTAAATTTCCATATTAACTTTTGTGTGCTTAGAAATTGTTTTTATTCAGTTTAATTTTTAGTTTCCTGATGACAAAACTCTTACTATCACAGATCAGTCCTGAGGCACCAAATGGAGGTCTTAGAGAGGTGCCTGGAGCCCAGAGAAGTGAATAACTTCCTTAGAATCACACAGCCAGGATAAGTCAGAGGCTGCACTTGATTGCAGTATCATCTTCACCCCAAGTCCAGCCCCCCCCATCTCTTCCTTGTAAATAAATCCTACAAACCCGCTCATGTGATCTGGAGGGTGAGGGAGAGGGCAAAAGAAAGAGAGAAGAGATGTTAAAAATCAGTTATTCAGCTACCTGGGTGGCAGTAGAGGAAGAAAAAGGAATTGAGTGAAGCTTTAGGCCTCATCATAGGTGGTTCAGTGGATAGAGCGCCCAGCTTGTGGTCAGGAAGTTGCAGTCCAGCTCTTCATGACCCCATTTGGGGTTTTATTCGCAGAGATACTGGAGTGGTTTGCCATTTCTTTCTCAGCTCATTTTTACAGATGAGGAAACTGAGGCAAACAGGGTTAAGGGACTTGGCCAGGTTCATACAGCTAGCAAATAAATGTCTGAGGTTAGATTTGAACTCACACAGATGAGCCTTCCTGAATCCAGGCCTGGCGCTCTACCCAGTATGGTGCCATCTAGCTGCCCCACTTTACTCTCCATTAATACTCTCCAAACAGTGACACCGAACTCTTTGCTGCTTCTCACACAAAATTCGCCATCTCCTGACTCAGGGCATTTTCTCTGGCTATCTCCCTACATTTTCTTTTTTTAAAATTAATTTATTTGTTTTCAGTTTTCAACAATCATTTCCATAAGTTTTTAATTTCCCCTCACATTTTCTCTGGCGATCATGATTTCCTTCCTCATCTCACTTCCAGGCTTCCTTCAAATCTGCCCAAGTCCTCCTTTATCTTAGCACTTTCCCTCTGAGATTAACCCCAATTTACTCTGTAAATTTTGTTTGTATGTAGTTATTTGCATGCTATCTCCCCCATTATGTGAGGACCTTGAAAGCAGGAGACTGTGATTTTGATGTGTGCCCCATAACTTAGCACTGGTCCTGGTACATGGTAGGCCCTTAATAAATTCTAATAGATTAAGTGACTGATTGACCCAGCACCTGTAGCTGTAACAAGTTACCACTAAAATAACTCCAACCTGACCTATTTTAACAAGCTGTTAATGCTGAAGAAAATGGAAAATAGATAAATGAACAGACATCAATACAGACAATCACCATTTCCTAAAGGAGATTTAACTAGAAAATTTTCAAAAAACTATTTCAGCCAGAAAATGCTTGATCTCCTTGCCTAGCAGAGCAAGGCATCCAAGGACAATGCCAGTTTCAAATAAAAATTCATCTGTAAAATCTTACAGAGGATGATAGTGGAAAATCATGCACAATATTGCTCATGGAGAAAATAAAAGGATAGAAACAAAGTAGGGAGACAGAAGAGAATATCCAAATAAGCAAAACCATCCTGAAAGCATTTAAAAATAAACTTAAAGGTGGATCACAGATTTAGAGCTGAAAGCATGTTTTTATGGTATACTTACTAGACCAGAAGAAAAATAAGAAATTATGAAATTTTTTCTGTAATAAACTCTTCTCCATCAATGATAGTGAAATTTTCACATTGGGATTCAACATCACAATCCCTAAGATGTTTTATGAGGAAGTAGATATGGCAATAAAGAAAACAGAAATAAAGAGAACCACTGGATTATTGACCATACTCAGAATCTGCTTACATGCACGTAGGTGGCACAGTGGATAGAGTGATGGAACTGGAATCAGGGAGACCTGAGTTCAAATTTGTCCTCAGACACTTACTAGCAGTATTACCCTGGGCAAGTCACTTATATTCTCTGTGCCTCCTGAACTGCAAAATGGAGGTAATAATAGCACTATGTTTCAGAGTTGTTCTGAGGATTAAATTAAATAATAATGATAAAGCACTTAGAACAGAGTCTGACATATAATAGGTGTTTAATCAATGTTTATTTCCTTCCTTCCAGATGAGATTAGTCTACAGGAAATGACAACATTGTAATCATGATGAGGCACTGACTTTCAACTTAACTAGAAGAGGAGAAAAACTTTGAAAAAATCTATCCTTTAATATTTAGTATCAGTATTACCTAAAAAGAAGGTTATTATTATTTTTAATACATTCCAAAAAAGGAGACCATGGGATATTAATAACTACCAACTCATCTGCTTACTTCCTCATCTTTATAAAATTATGAGAATAATTTCATATACTCTAAGGACATCTTTAATGAAGATTTGAGAAGGAAATAGGAAGGTTTTTACAAACAGTATTTCAGAGCATATTTCATCTTCACAGTATCACAGTTGACTGAAAAAATATAGAAAAGACAAAATTCTACTGGGTTTATTCTTTGTTGACTGTGAAAAAGCATTTGATTTGGCTCAAAAGAATGCCAGGGTCTACTTAAAAGAAGTCGTTCTCAAAGAGTCTCCTTCAAAATCAAGATTTATCCTGGGCATGTGTCAAAATCAGATAAAGAGCCTTGAAGAATATGAGATCTTCTAGGTATTCCTACTTGTGGTCAACATTGGATGTTACATTCAGTCCCATAACATTGCAGAACCACATATATGAGTTCCATTAATAATCAATACTTTGACCTAACTCTCCACACATTAAAAACTAAAGTGGGGAGGAGGGAGGGAAGGAAACCGAAGTGAGTAAAAAAAATGTCTTTTCATCCAGACTATGATATGAATTGGGATGGGTATTCTCTAGAGTTGGTCCAACAAACTATGTATCTTGGTCAGACACATCAGATAGATAATGATGGAGATGCAGAATCAGAGGAAAATAGAGTGCGTTTGGGAAATTGTGTCCTATTTTTAATGACCTCCCAGGTTTCTCTTTAAAACAAAGTCCTACCTTAAAAAACAAACAAACTCAAGGACTGTATGAACAAAATTACAAAACACTTCTCGCACAAATAAAGTCAGATCTAAATAATTGGAAAAAACATCAGCTGCTCAAGGGTAGGTTGAGTTAATATAATATTCTACCTAAATTAATTTACTCATTCAGTGCCATACCAATCAAACTACCAAATTGGTTCATAGAGCTGGAAAAAATAATATCAAAATTAATCTGGAAGAGCAAAAGGTCCAAAACATCAAGGAAAATGATGAAAAGAAATGCTAGGAAAAGTGGTTTAGCCATACCAGATTTCAAATTGTATTATAAAGCAGCAATCATCAAAACCACTTGGTATGGGAGGCAGGGGCAGAGCCAAGATGGCAGAGTAGAAGGACAGAACTGTAGAAGCTGTCCCTCTACAACCCATAAAATACCTGTAAAAAATGACTCTAAACAAATTCTAGAACAGTAGAAGCCACAAAATGACAGAGTGAAAGATTTTTAGCTCAGGACATCCTGGAAGGCTGACAGGAAAGGTCTACTGCACTGGGCTCGGGGCTGAGCACAGCCCACGGAGCACAGCACAGCCTTGGCCACATGGAGCGGCTCAGACAGGACTGGAGCATATTTCAGGGCACAGAATCCCAAGTAGCAGCTTCAGTTCCTAGATTACTCAACCAACAAATGCCAAAGATAGCTTCAAAATTCAGTGAGCTCTTTCACCTGGGTGAGAAGGGAGCAGGATCCTGCCCTACTCTCAGCCCCAGGCAGCCCCAGGTGGCCAGCAGCATCCATTTTTTGAGCCCTCTGCCTAAAGACCCTGGGGGAATTGAGCCAACGATCTGTATCTCAGTCCTGACTGGCAGTCCTGGGGTGAGGAGGACCACTGACTGGTGGAGCTGGTGGATGCCCTGGAGAGGGAAATCTACTTACAGATCCTGGGCAGAAAAGCTTGTGGTTGCTCCCAGACCAGAGCACAGGTGAGGAGAGGAGTAAACTCCTCTCCCTTAATTGTGCCACCTTGGAAGAATGAATTTACAGGTCCCTAGAGTATACCCTTCTCTTGACAAAGGACTCAAAAGTCAAGTAACTGGCTGAGAAAATGCCCCCAAAAAAGGATAAAAAATAAGACTATAGAAGGTTACTTTCTTGGTGAACAGGTATTTTCTTCCATCCTTTCAGATGAGGAAGAACAATGTATACCATCAGAGGAAGACATCAAAGTCAAGGCTTCTGAATCCCAAACCTCCAAAATAAATATGTAATGGTCTCAGGCCATGGAAGAGCTCAAAAAGGATTTTGAAAATCAAGTAAGAGAGGTGGAGGAAAAACTGGAAAGAGAAATGAGAGTGATGCAAGAAAATCATGAAAAGTGAGTCAACAGCTTGGTAAAGGAGACCCAAAAAAATGCTGAAGAAAATAACACTTTTAAAAGTAGACTAATTCAAATGACAAAAGAGGTCCAAAAAGCCAATGAGGAGAAGAATGCTTTAAAAAGCAGAATTAACCAAATGGAAAAGGAGGTTCAAAAGCTCACTGAAGAAAACAGTTCTTTAAAAATTAGAATGGAACAGATGGAAGCTAATGACTTTATGAGAAACCAAGAAATTACAAAACAAAACCAAAAGAATGAAAAAATAGAAGATAATGTGAAATATCTCGTTGGAAAAACAACAGACCTGGAAAACAGATCCAGGAGAAACAACTTAAAAGTTAAAGGACTACCTGAAAGTCATGATCCAAAAAAGAGCCTACACATCATCTTTCATTAAATTATCAAGGAAAATTGCCCTGATATTCTAGAACCAGAGGGTAAAATAAATATTGAAAGAATCTACCAATCACCTCCTGAAAGAGATCCCAAAAGAAAAACTCCTAGGAATATTGCAGCCAAATTCCAGAGTTCCCAGGTCAAGGAGAAAATATTGCAAGCAGTCAGAAAGAAACAATTTGAATATTATAGAAATATAATCAGAATAACACATGAGCTAGCAACTTCTACATTAAGGGATCAAAGGGCTTGGAATACAACATTCCAGAAGTCAAAGGAATTAGGATTAAAACCAAGAATCACCTACCCAGCAAAACTGAGTACAATACTTCAGGGGGGGAAATGGTCATTCAATAATATAGAGGACTTCCAAGCATTCTTGATGAAAAGACCAGAGCTGAATAGAAAATATGACTTCCAAACACAAGAATCAAGAGAAGCATGAAAAGGTAAACAGGAAAGAGAAATCATAAGGGACTTACTAAAATTGAACTGTTTACATTCCTACATGGAAAGATCATATTTGTAACTCCTGAAATTTTCTCAGTATTTGGGTAGTTGGAGGGATTACACACACACACACACACACACACACAGAGGGCACAGGGTGAGTCGAATAGAAAGGGATGATATCTAAAAAAATGAAATTAAGGAGTGAGAGAGGAATATATTGGGAGGAGAAAGGGAGAAATGGAATGGGGCAAATTACCTCTCATAAAAGAGACAAGAAAAAGCTTTTTCAATGGAGGGGAGAAAAGGAGAGAGATGAGGGAAAAAGTGAAGCTTACTCTCATCACATTTGGCTTACAAAGGGAACAACGTGCACATTCCTTTTGGTATAAAAATGTATCTTATACTACAGGAAAGTAGGGGAGAAGGGAATAAGTGGGGTGGGAGGATGATAGAAGGGAGGGCAAATGGGAGCAGGGAATAATTAGAAGTAAACATTTCAGGGAAGGGACAAGGTCAAAAGAGAGAATAGAATAAATAGGGGGCAGGAAAGGATGGAGGGAAATATAGTTAGTCTTTCACAATATGACTGTTATGGAAGTCTTTTGTAAAACTACACATATATAGCCTATATTGAATTGCTTGCCTTGTCAGTGGGGATAGGTGGGGAGGGAGGAAGGGAGAGAAGCTGGAACTCAAAGTTTTAGGAACAAACGTTGAGAATTATTTTTACATGCACCTGGGAAATAAGAAATGCAGGTAATGGAGTATAGAAATCTATCTTGCCCTACAAGAAAAGAGAGAAGATGGGCATAAGGGAAGGGGAAGATGTGATAGAAGGGAGGGCAGACTGGGGGAAGGGGTAATCAGAATGCACGGTGTTTTGGGGGAAGGGAGAGATGGGGAGAAAATTTGAAACTCAAAATCTTGTGGAAATAAATGTTGAAAACTAAAAATAAATAATTTTTTTAAAAACCACTAAAATATAACAACATGTCAAATGTGGTAGACAAAAACATTAAAATTTAATTAGAAAAACCACTTGGTACTGGCTAAGAAATAGAGGGGTAGATCAGTGGAATAGGTTAAGTACATAAGACACAATAGTCAATGATTATAGCAATCTACTGTTTGATAAACCCAAGGACTCAAGCTTCTGGGATAAGAACTCACTGTTTGATAAAAACTTCTGGGAAAACTGAAAAATAATGTGGTGGAAACTGGGCCTGACACTGAATACCAGAATAAAGTCCAAATGGGTACACAATCTAGGTGTAAAGACTGATACTATAAACAAATTAGGGGAACAAGGAATAGTTTATTTGTCAGATTTATGGAGAATGGAGGAATTTATGACCAAATAAGAGATAGAGAACATTACAAAATGCAAAGTGGATAATTTTGATTACATTAAATGTAAAAGCTTTTGCATAAACAAAGCCAATGTAACCAAGATTAGGAGGGAAGCAGGAAACTGGGGAAAAAATTTTATAACTAGTGTCTGTGACAAAGACCTCATTTCTAAAATATATAGAGAACCAAGTCAAATTTACAAGAATACAAGTCATTCCCCAATGGATAAATGGTCAAAGGATATGAACAGGCAGTTTTCAAAGGAAGAAATTAAACCTATCTATAATCATATGAAAAAAATCCTCTAAATCACTCTTGATTAGAAAGATGCAAATCAAAACAACTCTGAGGTACCATATCACACCTATCAGATTGGCTAACATGACAAACAGGAAAATGATACATGTTGGAGAATATGTGGGAGAGTTGAAACACTAATTCATTTTTGGTGGAGATATGACCTGATCCAACCATTCTGGAGAGCAGTTTGGAACTATGCCCAAAGGGCTATTAAAAATATGCATGCCCTTTGACCCAGCAATACTGCTTCTAGGGCTGTATCCCAAAGAGATCATAAAAATGGGAAAAGGACCCATGTGTACAAAAATATTTATAGCAGCTCTTTTTGTGGTGACAACTATGAGAACTCTGACAACTTTGACAACAAGAACTGGAAATTGAGGGGATGCCCATCAGTTGGGGAATGGCTGAACAAGTTGTGGTATATGAATGTAATGGAATACTATTGTGCTATAAGAAATGAAGAACAGATTGACTTCAGAAAAACCTGGAAAGATTTATATGAACTGATGCTGAATGAAGTGAGCAGAACCAGGAGAACATTAGACACAGTAATAGCCACAGTGTGTGAGGACTGATTTTGATAGACTTAGCCTTTCTCAGCAACGCAAGGACCTAAAACATTTCCAAAGGACTCATGATGCAAAATGCCATCCACATCCAGAGAAAGAATTGTGGAATCAGTACACAGAATGAAGCAGACCATTTTCTCTTTTGTTACATTTTGTTTTTCTCATGGTTGCTCCCATTCACTATAATTCTTCTATGCAACATAATTAATGTGAAAATAAGTTTAATAGATATGTATGTGTAGAGCCCATAGAAGACTGCATACTGTCTTGGGGAGGGAGGGGCAAGAGATGGGGAGAAAATTTAAAACTTATGGAAGCAAATGTTGAAAACTGAAAATAAATTAATCAATTTGGGGAAAACAAACAAAAGAATTTTCTCATGATGTCATTTGCCTGAGTCATGGAATGTCACAGTTTCCAAAGAAAGTAAGTTTAAGACCAATGAGAAGGAGCACCATGGATATGAAGTGACTACGATAGCTTTCCGAAGAAAAATTATACAGGAAAAGTGATATCTGAAATGTTATCAGAAAGCTACAGGAATAGAAAAGAAGGTGGGCCAGTAGTAATACAGAAAAGGCTGCTTACTGGTAACTGATGCATGGTCCACATGTTCCATTGGGAGCTAAGCAATGTCAAGAGGAATGGGCAGAGGGACAGTGAAAGGGAATTTACAGGTAAGGAAACTCCCTTTATCAGCACAGGTCAGCAATTTCTCTGCAATTGAACCTTAGAGAGATGAATTGACTTGCCCAGGGTTCCATAGTCAGTATGTGTCAAAGGCAGTTCCTTTTGAAGAGTAGACCATTTCTCCATCTCAGAAACTTTGAGGGAAAGTCCCTGGCAGGGTGAGGTTCCCTACAGAGAACCTGTGGTCAGATATGGACAGTCATTGCACAGGGTGGGGAAATATGGAAGAGCTGTAATTGGTGGAAGGAAATCACAACTTCATCGAGGCATCAAAGTACACAGAGGAAGACAGAAAGGTTCAACAAGCCTGGGACCAAAGAAAAGATGAGGAAACATACCTTCCTTCCTGCTTTCAAAAGGAGTGAGACTACAGGCATGGAGTAATGCATGCACTTTCTAGCTCAGCTGACATATTAACTAGGTTTGCTAAACTGGGTTATTATTGTATAATTTGGGGGTAAGTTTCTTAATTTTTATGGATTTTAGGTTCCATATTTCTAATTAAAATAACAGTATTTACCTCCCAGGGTTCTTATGAGGATTAAATCTCTTAATGTAATTAACCCTCTCCTTTTTATTCTATTTTTCCTTTCCTTTTAATTCTATTTTACAGATGGCCTTCTATATATGTATATGTATGTATATACTCATATATACATATGTGTGTATCTATTATATATGTATAGTGTGTGTATGTGTGTGTGTGTATATAGCATATTATTTCTCCTTTAGAATTAAGCTCTTTGAGGACAAGGAATTGTTTCTCTTCTGTCTGTGTATCCAAAGCACTTTTCCCAATGCCTGACACACAGACTAAAAAACGTTTGTCGACTGACTGATTAATATGTCAATATTAATTTGTGTCAACACCTGAGGTTTGGAATCAATGTCTTAAGTTCCATCCCAGAGTCTTTCTGCCATGGAGGACAGGCTTGTAGCTTCCCTCCCCTGCCCACCCCTGTCCCCAAGTTTCCCAGAGCAAGCAAGAACTCCAAGGACACTCCCTTGGCTCTGCTTTCACTAGACTCCCCCCACCAAGGGTTCCAGTCTGACACCGCCTTGGTCAGATCTGGGAAGTCAGAGAAAGCCAGGGAGCCTGGAGCCCAGCTCGTGGACTTTCTGTAAGCCCCTTTTGTCCTCTAGTCCCTGACTGAGGAGGTCAGCCAAGGGTCCTTCTCGCCCTAAACCCCAACCCCCCCATCAAAAGGTCTTCTCCCCAGACCAGTTACAGGAAAGCCAAGAAACAGATGCCCTGGGAGTGGGCAATGAATCATTCATTGCCTAACCTCCTCCCCCAGGAGTCAAAGGGCCAACCCAGAGAGTTGAGGCATTCACAGGGGCTCCTTCTCCACTCTCTCAGATCTAGATTCTCATCTCAGTCAGGCCACTGCCTCACTGTGTGATGACCAGTTAATCACCTCACTTGTCTGAGCCTCAACTGTCCCCTCTGTAAAATGGTGGGGGGAATAATTCCTGCTTCCTTATAAGGCAATTGAAGCTAAAAGAATGATAGTACAGGAATTCATAGACTCAAGTCTTAGAAGTGGAAAGATAGAAGTCATCCAACCTTCTCATTGGACAAAGGCAAAAACTGAAGTCACCAGGATGCTTCTCAGCTCTAGAAGACATTAAACTAGAAGAGAACTCTAATGTTTGCAAAACACTTTGCATATTATCTCATTAAGGGCTATTGTTATCCTTGACTTGCCCAGAGTCACACAGTTAGCAAATTGTCTAAGATGGGATTTGAACCCAGGTTTCCAAATCCAGTGTTCTGCCCACACTACAACAATTATATGGAACCAAAGTACCACAGAATGGTACTACTGAGGATCCCACTAATTGGAACTGCAGTATAAAGTCAGAGGGGCTGGGCTGAGCTGGAGCCACCCTTTGTACTATCGTCAACGGAAATGGATTTAGGAACAGAATTACTGCATGTCACCACAACGTACCAAAGGGACTGCTGCACTTGCAGTCAGAAAGATTTGAATTCGAATCCTGACATTTAATAGCTGTCACTTCACTCTCTCTGAGCCACAAGGAACTCTCTAAGACTTATCTGCTAAGTTACAGGGGGTTGTTCTCTAAGTTAGAGATGAAATCAAAGATTCTAAACTGCTTCCTGGTATTGTAGTAAGGATAAAAAAGCATATATATAAAGAGCTTCAGGCAGCAGTGTGGCAAAGTGGATAGAGCACTGGATCTGGACTAAGGAATTCCTGAGTTCAAATCCAGCCTTAGGTGTTTACTAGCTGTATGACCTTGGGTAAGTCCCTTCACTCTGTTTGCCTCAGTTTTCTCATCTGTCAATTGAGCTGGAGAAGGAAATGGCAGTATCTCTGCCAAGTATCTCTGCCAAGAAAACCCCAAATGGGGTTACATATAACTAAACAACATGAGCTTTGCAAACTGTAAAGACTGTATAAGAGGAACATTTATAATTACAGGGGGAAAGATTTGACCTGCTTCTAAATATTTATGTGTGTGTGTGTGTGTATTTCCAAGAACAAGAGATGTGATGATTCTAACAATGAATGTGTTAATTACAAATGACTCATATCTTGGTATTAAAGCATACCTTCTAGGATCTCTACTTAGAATACTTTATTATGTTATACTAAAATCAATAGAACTGTTATTTCTTTTAAAACAACCTCATTAATTCATACAGATTTGCTCTACAGGAATGAAGCCAGAATGGCTGACAGACTGCTGATGGTGAGCTGGACAGCTGATGGTCCAAGCTTACCCAGTAACCAGACAGATTTTAGGAGGTAAGGTGATGAAGCAAACCCGGGTTTGAGTCCTGGCTCTGTTGCCTGCTAATTATGACCCCCAGAATAGTTGATAGAGCACTCAACTTGATCCCAGGAAGACCTTGGATCAAATTCTACCTGAAATAACTTACTAGCTATGTGATTTTGGGTAAGTTTCTTAATTTGGGGGTAAGTTTCTTAATTTTTCTGGATTTTAGGTTCCATATTTCTAATGAAAATAACAGTATTTACCTCCCAGGGTTCTTATGAGGATTAAATCTCTTAATGTAAGCCATAAAGTGATATTATATATATATATATTATACTATATTATATTACATTATTATACTATTATTACCCTATTTACCTTCCTGGATCTTAGCTTCCTCATCAGTCAAAGGAGCATTATCATTAATTCATCTCACCTGGTTGTAAGGAACAAATGGAATCATGACATAAATAGCTGATAAATATGTTTTTATTATGATAGTAATTAGGATTAAGGATTAGAAGTGTGACTTCTGATTTCATTGGCGCAGAGAATTCCCAAAGAGAAAATAATGCAGATGTGGAATAAACCTGTGGATTTAAAGAAGAAGAAAAAAAAACATATTCTTCCAAAGGGCACAGTGGATAGAACGCCAACCATGGAGTCAGGAGAACCTGAGTTCAAATACAGTCTCAGGCACATAATAGTTGGGTGACCCTGAGCAAGTCACTTAACCCTGTTTGCCTCAAGTTCTGCATCTGTCAAATGAGCTGGAGAAAGAAATGGTACCTCTGCCAAGAAAACCCCAAATGGGGCCATGAAAGTTGACTCAAAAAGAACATTCTTCTGAAAGGAACCAAGAAAGAGTGGGGATGGGGGGAGAGTTGGAGTTGGGGAAGAAACAGAAGGAAGAAAATGGAGTCTTCCTACTCTGGAGACCAAATATGACCAAGAGAATTTGGAGCCACAGGACGACACTCAAATTCTGTCTCTGACTCTTCCTTGCAGTGTGACCCTAAACAAGTCAATCCCCCACTCTGGTGTAAAAGGAGGGGGTTGGACTAGGAGAAGTCTAAAGTCCCTTCTATCCGTAAGTCCTATGGATGGGGACAAGTCCTAGAAACAGGAAACATTGTCAGGGGAGGGCTTCCCTGACTCCCCATCCACCTCACGGTTCCTCCGCTAACCCAGTTGGAAGTAGGGGCGGGGTCGTGGCTCCCTCTACGGGCCAGTCTAGGTGCTGCAGGAGAAAAACTTGGAGGGGGAGTGTTGCTTGGGGGGGGGTTGTTTCTAAACTAAGACAAGAAAGGAGGAAGCAGCAGCCAGTTACCCCTCCCCCTCTCCCATTTCCTCCTTCCTGGCAACGCTGGGTTTCTGCATTTGGGGAGGAGGGGAGGGACTGCCCAGATGGGGGATGGAGCAGCCCCTGACTTATCAGAGAGCCTGGAAAGGGGCCCAGCCTTAGCTCTGATTCCTTCTTCAGGGAACCGGTGGTTGAGGGGGGCTGGCCTCTTTCTAATAATAATCTTCTAGTAGGTGCAGGGCTTTATTCTTTACAAAGGGCTTTCTCACATACATTATCTCCTTTGATTTTCATAATAACCCCGAGAGGGAGGGAGAGCTGGGAAGGGATTAGAAAACCTGAGGTCTGCAGCTGGTTAGCTCATCAGGTTAGAGCCCAGGTACTCCCTGGGAATCTATTGTTCTAGGCCCTGGGGGCTTGAGAGAATTGTATCATCCATCCCTGTCTCTTCTTCCGGACTCAATTTCCTTCTCTGTAAATTGAGGAGACTCGAAGGTCCCTCCCATCTCTGACTCTTCTATGCTCTAAAGCCCTTCCCAGCTCTAAGAGTCTGTTCTAACAATCCTTCTCGCTCTAACATTCAATGTACTAAGGTTCTTTCTAGTCTGATTCCCCCTTCTCCCCTCAAGGGTGCCACTCACACATCTCTTCTATGGTCCAAGGCATTCTCAATTCTGACATTCTATAAGCTATGGTCCCTCTGAACTCTGCCACCTTAAAGGCTCTAAGGTCCCTCCAAGTTCTGACATTCTGTGCCCTGAGGTTCCACCCCCACTGGCTCTGGTATTCTGCTTCTAAGGCCTCTTAGGATGGTTTTGTGATTCTCAGTCAAAAAGACTGGTCAGGAAGACCAGACAGCCCCACAGCACAAAGGAAAATTTGTCTTCTGCCCATAGACTGGGCTCCTCACCCAAGCCAGCCTCCAGGCTTCAGGGGGAACCAGCTGAGGGCCCCAGCTCCATTGTCACCATATGTCCTTCTGACAATGGGTCAGAGGTGACATCTATCCACATGGAAGACAACCCAGAATCCTGACTGTTGATGCTGTCAGACTAGTCGTATGTCCTAAAACCCAGCTGGGACAGGCAGTAATAAAAAGGTTCTCGAATCCATTTTTTAAAAATATAAATTTAATGAATGGCAGCAGGGAGGAGGGAGGAGGATAGGGAAAGGGGAAAAAAGCCCAAAGGGTATGAGACCTGGGGTCCTATTGCAGTAACCCTCAGGCACTGCTGCGGATCTGTCCAGGGAAGGAGAGGGCCAAGACTGGGCTAAGGAGGAACTCACCACAGAGTACCAGTACATAGGCCACAGTCAGGAAGATCTAGCACCAAATCCTGCGATTTGTACAAGCCTGACCAAGTCACTTATCCCCTCTGAATTTCAATTTCCCCACTGTAAAATAAGGGAGTTGAACTAGATGGTTTCTAAGGTTTCCCCCAGTTTTAATTCTAGGGTTCTTTGAAGAATAGGAAGCAACAGCTTCCTATTTTTTAAAAAAATCATTCTTGCTAATGAGATGCTAAATTCAGTTCAATTCAACTTAACAAACTGGTCTACTCACTCATCCTTGCATTGGATATTCCATCTCCTACCTCCATGCCTTTGTCCTGGCTATCCCCTAGAATGTCCTCCCTCCTCCCTGAATTCACTGACCTCCTTCAAGCCTCAGATGAGATTCCCCCTTCTCCAAGAGTCATTTCCCAATCCCTCCCATCTCCCTCCCGCCAGCTGCTGGTTGCTTTCTTGCTGAGATCATCTCCCATTGACACTGAATGCATCTAGGATGAACAATTCTTTGCATTTTGTCTCCCCAGTAGAATGTGAGTTCCTTAAGGACAGGGACCATGCTTTTGTTTTTCTTTGTATGCCCTGGGCTAAGAACAGTGTCTGACATTTAATAAATATTTTTGATTGTCTCACATTTTAGACCCTGGGGGCTTGAGAGAATTGTATCACCCATCCCTGTCTCTTCTTCCGGACTCAATTTCCTTCTCTGTAAATTGAGGAGACTTGAAGGTCCCTCCCATCTCTAACTCTTCTATGCTCTAAAGCCCTTCCCAGCTCTGAGTCTGTTCTAACAGAAGCTTATTAAAGCTTTAAAACTGCAATAAGGCTTTTGGGATACCCTATGTAAATGTGTGCCAGGCATTTTCCTGGCTGCTGGATAAACAAGGTGTCCCAAAGATGTTTTCATTTTTATCTCTATATCGTCTTAGAGCAGCTAGGTTTAAGCTTTAACAGAAGCTTATTAAAGCTTTAAAACTGCAATAAGACTTTTGGGATACCCTATGTAAAGTCAAAAATGCAAACAGTCCCTGTGTTCAAGATTACATTCCACATATCCAAGTACTGATGTGTCTTTCTACTAGCTAAATGTGTACAAGTATCCTTTAAGTTCTAGCACCCTGGGAAAAAGCCCAGATCACTCCACCATAGTTATAACTCTGAACACAGACTATGAAAAGCATGCTAGTAAGAAAGCATGGTAAAGATTCCTGCCCTTTGAACATGCTGCTCTGCCCACTACCCATGGGCAAGAGGCATCTTCTGATGCCTGACTTGGCTTCTGCTCTAATACCAGGGCTGATGGGTCCTGCTCAACCACCTCTCTTCCCAGAGTGTAGAGCTCAGAGGGCAATGTCCTCTCCTGCCCTCTGTGAAGTGGGGGGTTAGGGCTGTGTAAAGCTGCTTTCTCTTCTTTCCTCCCCCCAGTCAGCCTCCCTGACCCCCAGAAGGCAGCTCAGGTCAGAGGAGGCGGCCGCCCACACAATTTCCAGGCAAAGGAACAGCTGCCAGGGCCTAGGTGATGTGTGGAGATGGGGAGGGGGTGACAGGCATGAATTGAGAAGGAGGGGATAGACACAGAGGGGAGGCTGAGGGGGGAGGGAATGAGGCTCAGAGGCACTGACAAGCAGAGGAGCTGAAGCTGAGAGGGGTGAAGGGGGAGTAGGTCTAGGAGGCAGAATCTCAGCAGGGGAAAGTTCGACCAATCTCTGAGTCACACACTCACACACAGAGAAACACAAGGCCACATTACATATATGAGCAAATAAGCCTGAACAGCTAGAAAACCAGCTCTCACATGCTATACCAGCCATACATGGGTTTTTCTTCCTTTTGTCTGCCTCTCTCCTCACCAGCTGACCCTATACCTGAAAGGACCCTTACCCCCCATCCCTCAAAGACACATCTGCAGAGCAGGATCCAAGGGTAGACCGAGTGGACAGCTTCTTAGGGACAGATGGGAGGCGGGGTGGAAGGATGAGGAGGTAGAGGACACTTTTCAGTATCACTTTGTATAAAAGCACAAATTCTGAAAGCCAGAAATGGCACCAGGATATCTATTTGGTGAGAAGTCAAATCACATGTGTTCTGGTGAGCAGAAACATACAGCAAATGAAATTTTCCCATCTTGCCTACATCACTCCAGGGTCTTATGCTGACTCTCTGGTGCGGCATCTGTGTTCTTCATGTCCAGCATGAACTTGAATTTGTAGCAACACTCACCCAAACATTTTCAAAGACACAGATCTGCAAACACACACACACACACACACACACACACACACACACACACGAATCCAAGTCCAAAGGTATGGGAGTTATTGGACCACATAATTCATATCTCTCCTCCCAAGGTCCATCTTGCTGACAGACAGGAGGCTGGTCAATGTCACCATTACAAGGAAAGTTCAGGACTGGGCACCATCTGGTCACACAGAGCTGACAGGTCTCGGTTTGCCCAGCATGATGCAGGGTACAAATATATAATCCCAGTTCTAGATGAAGAATGGACATCGTCTTGGAGCACAGTCACGTCCTGGGGACCAGGCATGGTGTCAGGTCAGTCAACAAACATTTAGGAAGTTCTCCCTATATGGTGTCAGGTCAGACAACAAACATTTAGGAAGTTCTCCCTATATGCCAGGCACTGTGCTAAGCTTGAGACATAAAGAAAGGCAGGCAAAAATTGTCTCTGCCCTCAAGTCGCTGACGTTCTAATGAAGGAGGTGACATGCAAACAAGTATGTACTTAAAAGACATAGACACAGTAGATAGACTGTAATCTCTCAGTCAGGCACTGGGAAAGGTGATGTTGACTCACTGAGCCCAGCCTCTGCCTTTTCCCAAGGAATGTGAGAGTCAGGCAGGGGTCATCAGCCCTGTCACAGGGGCATAGACTCTAGGAGATGATGGCTGCCTCTTTGTCTAGCACAAAGTCTTGAGTCAGGACACACCAGGAGGTGGAGGAGGAGGACACATGCCAGTCATTGTATGATCTGGAGGCCTCCTCTGCTGACTTTGTCTGAGGTACCAGGAGTCCTCATCACCCTTCTGATGGCTCAGACCAGAAAGCTCTTGGAAGCCTCAGCACTAGGGTCCCGTTTTCTAAGCCCAAAGCCCCTGGTCTACCATGGAGCATCTTTGTTGGGGCTCTCAGTCTGACCTTCTACTTTTATTACTGATTCTTCTGTGCAAAAAGGGCTCATAGGATCAAACAAGGAGGCCAGATCAGAAGGTAGAGAGCTCATAGGATTCCAGCTGAAAAGGACCTCAGAGGCCATCCAGTCCAATGCCTTGATTTCACAGAAGAGGAAACTGAGGCCTAGAGAAGTAAAGCGATTTAATCCAGATAGGATCCTAGCTGGATAGAACCTCAGAGGTCATTTTGTCCACATCCTGATTTTACAGAGGAGGAAATGGAGACCCAGGGAAGTAACATGAAACCAGGCTACATAGGCAGTTAGCATGAAAGGTAGGATACACCCCAGATTCTCTGACTCCAAAGAGAATCACACCACACCTCATTTCTCCTACGAGGTTGTCAGTCCATGAAGGAAAAGGATTGTTTTATTTCTCTTTTATCCCCAACAATGCTTTGGACATAGTTGGTGCCAGGTTAATATTTGCTAAATAAAATAGATTTAGAGCCAGAAGGGTCCTTAGCGGCCATCTCTTTCATTTTACAGAGGAGAAAACTGAGTCCCTGTAAAGTTCAGTGACTCCTTGAGTTTCAGAGGCAGCATTTAAGTCCAGGCCCTCTCTCTATTACCTCCCACACAAACTCCCTGTGGGGAAAAAACTGTATTATATGTCTCCAAGTCTTTTAGAAAAGAGGTTATCTTACTTCTGCCTTACTCTTCCCAGGGCCATAAGAGAGGCAGATGACCTAGCAAAGTGGCCTCAGTCTCAGGATGTCCAGGGTTCCAGCCCAGCCTCTGAATACACATTGCTTGTGTGACCTCAAGCAAGTTGCTAGATCTCAGACCTCTAGTCTGAGAAGACTAGAAATTAGAGGGTGGTTGCTGAATTATTTGGTTATTTTATTTCATCTTTCCTTCTCAAAATGGACTGATGACCTGCCTTGGCTAGAGAGTGTATCCCCAAGAGGGAGCTCACCAGGTCTGGACACTGCAGTTAATCATCTCTCAGTCTTCTCGTCTAAAAAGAGAGTGTTGGATGAGCTGACCTTGAGGTCTCTTCAGGCTCTGGATCTGCAATTTTTTTTTTATTTTAAACTTAAATATAAAATGAGAAAAGGGGAAAAAAGACATTGCCATGTGCCTAAGCAGACCCACTTGATAAATCTTTATGAACCTGAAGTCCCTGACTGGTTATTAAGACCAAAGATCATATGGTATGTTTGCAAAGCAAGAAGAAACCAGAAGGCTTCAGTATGTAGGAGTCATCTCCGAGGCAGAACCTTCTAATGGGGAGGGGGAGGGAGACATCAAAACAGGCTGCCAGGGGAAAGCACTGTCAGATCCTGAGCATTTCTCCTTGAAAAAGCAGTGTGGAGCAGTGGAAACAGAGCTGGAGTCAGAGGGTCTAGGTCCAAATCCCAAAAAAATTGCATTTCTCTGAGGTTTCTGTTTTCTCATCTTTAAAATGAAGGGACTGAGTTATATGACCTCAGAGGTTGCCCCAATCTAGGATCCTCCACCATCTTTGGGCCTCCACTTTCTGATCTTTGAAAGGGAGGGTTGGATTAGCCAATTCTAGGTCCCTTCCAGCTCATTGATCCTGGGATACTATAAATATAGTAGGCATCTCTCCAACCTAGACTGGGCGTGGCCCTTCCTAGAGATGAGGGTCTGTGCTGAGTGAATTCTTGGGAGACCACCTTGGGTGTCTGAGAGAGCTCATCTCAAGGCAGTCAGATCCTATGTCCTACTCCCAGACCCTCTGATATAAGAGGAGGAAGAGATGCTGGGGAAGCTAACACTGCCAGAGGAAGAAAAGGAAAAAAGACGAGGGCTGTCTCATGGCAACCGTCCCCTGTACAGAGGAACATCAGCTCAACTGGACACAATCAGTAATAGACTGGGCACTGGAGTTTGTATCCCAAGGCCCAGCCCTAAAGCATTGGGGTAGGATCTGGGGACAGGAAGAGATCCAGCACAGTTCAACTGCTTCTGGACTTTGTAGAAAGAAAAGATGGCTCCAGCAAATGAGGGATTCTTCTACACCCCATCTTTGAGTCGATGACATTCCAGATTACCTTGCCCATCCTGATCAACCCCCAACCATTCTACTACCCTTAATTCCCCCTAATGTTGTAGTACATACCAGACAGCCCCTCCCCACCTTGAAAACTGGGGTACCTTGGGATAAGATTCTAATTCTAGAGTTGCATAGAACCTCAGAATTCATTCAGTCCAATTCTTTCATTTTATAGATGAGGAGACCGAGACCCAGAGAGACCGTATCACAGCTATAGAGCTGAAAGGGATGCCAGAGGTCATCTAGTCCAACATTATTATTATTACTTTACAAATGAAAAAAACTGAGGCTCAGGAAGGTTAAAGTCTCTTGGCCCAAATTCACCTGGGAAGTAAGGGTCCGAGATGGTACCTGAACCTAGGCCATATGACTCCAGAGGCAGAGTTCTCTCCATTTTGCCTGCTTGGGACCCAAACCTCCATCCCTGGACACACAGCTGGACCTGCCTAGTAAAGTAGGTGATTGAAGAATGTCTTGGTGCTCCTTACCCAAGCTCCTTCACTTCCCTTGCTATCCTGCTGAAGCCTCAGACACTTTCCTATCCCCGCCACAAACACTCCTTTTATGCTACTGCCAAGCCTCCTGTAATTCCACAAACATTCATTCAGCACAAATGACTTCTGCCACCTCCATCTTCATCTATCACATGCCCTTCTCTACATCCTTAGTCTCTTGTTTCCCACTGACCGCCAGCCGGCCTTGTGCCCACGTCCATCTGCCTGCCTCTCTCCCCACTGCCTGCCAGGACCAAATGCCAGCTTCCTTCCCTGCTTCACCTCCTCCTTCAAGCACCCGTTTCAAAGCTACCCCTACTTCCTTCACCCTCTCATCACCCCATAGCCATCAATCACATCAGCCTTGCCTCAAGGAGACCAAATTTCCTACTTGTCCCTAAGGGTCTCACCCCAGAAGACCGTCATAGGATCATAGATAAAAAGGTAAAAGGGATCTCAGAGTCATCTAGTCCAACACCCTCATTTTTATAGATGAGGAAGGTAAGGCTCAGAGAGGTTGATTTGCCAAAAGTCATAGTCAGTAAGAGTAGAAGGTGAGATTTGAACTCAAGTCCTTTGACTCCAAATCTCTCTCTCTCTCTCTCTCTCATATCATAATAACCTCTAAGGAATCACCTTTGGTTTCACTTCCCAGCTAGAGAAACCAAAGTATGAGGGGGGGAAAGAATTACCACCTCAATGAAACAATCAGCCATTCTGGGAGAAATAGGAGGTACATTCTCAAAAAGAAAATATCTAGAGCCAAGGGCTCACCAAGAGCCCTCTACATTGAAAAAAATCACACGACCCATCAAGAAAAAACTATAAAACATTATGTTTGTGAAGAGTTAACACTGAAAAATGATGTAGTGTCTGCCCTCAAGGAAGGAACAGTCTACAGTATAGGTTTTAAGCAGGGACATGACCTAAGTGGCAGTGGAAGAATTTTTAATTTTGACATAGAAGATCTAGTTCCCAACTCTTGGTCTGTAACTTATGTGACATTAACCAAATCACTTGCCCAAGAATCAGGCACAAATTTCATCCTCTGTAAGCTGATGGGGTTGCATCAAATGACTTCCTAAGGTCCAGTATACCTTTAATTCTAGGGTCAATGTTCAGGGTCACACCTGGGCTTAAGGGTCATTTTAGCAGTTGTGTGAAGGATGGATTGGAAAGGTGGAAAGAGAGGGAGAGCAATAAGAAGGTGTCACAACAGGCCCTATGAGAGATAACGAAGGCATAATTTGGGTAGTGCAGGAAAGGACAGGGACAAAAGATGTCCGGGTCATTGGCTCACCCAGCATTTGGCAACTGGTTGGAATTGAGGAGTCAGAGAGGGAAGAGCCAAAGATGCCTCTGAGGCTTGGATCCTAGATAAACTGGAAGGCTGATGGCATGATCAACTTATAGAAGCAGGGCAGGTGGGCAAAGGAGCACCATTTGGGAGAGAAGAGAAGCTTTGCACAAGTTTGAGATCATCTTAGAAAGTTGTTTGGGACATCTAAAGGTTCAGTGACCTGCCCAGGGTCACACAGTATACATCAGAGGGGAGACCAAGGTCTTCCTGATTCTGAGTTTGCTCTCTAGCCAAGAAGCATGATGTGTCTCTTTCCATCTTCTAGGCAAAGCTGGAATGAACATCAAAGATCATCTAATCCAACCCTCTCATTTTAGAGTTGAGAAAACTGAGACCCAGAAAGGTTATTGGACTTACTCAAAGTCACACAGATTGTAAGGGAAACAGCTAAGATTTGAACCCAGGTCCTCTGAATTTCCATGGCATCAAGATGCCTCCTATAATCAATCAATCAATCCAACAAGTATTTATTCAGATTTTGCCTGCTGGGTGGCAGGCACTGTGCTCAGTGCTGAGACTACGAAGGCAAAACCAATCCCTGCCCTCAGGGAGCACATATTCTAATGGCCATGCAAGCCATTGGAGATTTGGTATGGAACTCAAAGACAGCAATAGAATTCTGAAATGGGGCAAGGGAGAGAAAAGGACTAAAGGGAGAGCAATGGGCAAAACCCACCAGTAAAAAAAAAAAAAAGAAAATGAGGACAGTCAGGTGAAAGGAAAGAACAGTCACACAGAAGCCAAGGGAAACAGAGAAGGAAGGGGTGGTCAGCAGTGTCAAAAGCTGCAGAAAGAATGACAGTAAGTACCCAGAAAAGGTCGTTGGATATAGCAATTAAGAGATCACTAGTGACCTTTAAAGAGAAAGCAGTTTCAGGCTAGTGATGGGGGTGGGAGGCAGACTTCAAGTGGTTGGGGGTGGGGGTGGGGAGGGGGTGGGCAGTGGATAATTAAAGTGGCTGGTTTCTTTCCAGTTTAGCACTGGAGGGCAACAGAGGTGTCAGACAATAGCTTAAGGGTTTGTCAGGGTCAAGGAAAGTTATTAAACTGGGGAACACTGGACCAGTTTTAGGTTGCAAGAAATCACAAGAGAGAATAACAGATGATTGAAAAGAAAGAATGAATGGAATGATCCCAGATTCAGGGAGGGTTGGGGAGGTGGGGGGAGGGGTGTTATAGAACCAAGGAAACAAGTAAGAGTTCAGCCTTGAAAAAAGACAAGGAACGTCATCCTCTAAGAAAGAGAAGAGTGAAACTTA
Organism: Bettongia penicillata ogilbyi; assembly: GCA_023548195.1. Lineage (NCBI taxonomy): Eukaryota > Metazoa > Chordata > Mammalia > Diprotodontia > Potoroidae > Bettongia > Bettongia penicillata. The sequence continues at coordinate 2,660,491 of JAJHZJ010000605.1, read as the reverse complement.
AAAGGATGTAGAAAATGAAGATGATGTTACCTGGTCCCAATCTCAGCAAACAGGAAGTAACTCATTTTGTCTTATCTTCCCAAGTCCGTTTTCTTCATCCTTCTTTCACTAAGCCTCCCCTTCACCACCAGTTCAGCTGTTATCATCCCTGCCCTAGCCCTTATTTACCTCAATTCCTTTCTTTATCTTAGCCTAGCTCCATCTTGGTCCCCCTTTTCCTCCCCACCCCATTCCATCTCCCATACCCCCCTGGATCTCTGCCCTCAGCCTCACTTGCAGCATCCCTATCTTTGCTTTCATCTATTTCTACTCTGTCTCTTTTCATATTCTCATTTCCTCTCATTCTACCCCTCAGTCTCATGATTCCTGCACCATTCCTGTCATGGAAGTTGGTTGTGAGGTCAGAAAATTTGATTCCACACTGAATGATGAAACAATAATGATGCTCAAGGCAGAGGCAGTGTGGCATGGTGCAGTCAGGAGGACCTGGGTTCAAATGTAGCCTCTGATTCATACTGACTGTGTAATTTGGAGCAAGTTAAGCTCTCATAGCCTCAGGACAATTCAAAAAGACAATTCAAACCAATAAACATTTATTAAGCACCTACTATGTGCCAAGGACTGTGCTATAAGTTGTAAAGCAAGGGCAGATCTGAATGATAGAGGGATTTCCTCAACGGAAAATGTGCACAAGGCAACATGCAGATGAAACCAAGTTTCCCATCTCTTAAAGAGATGACCCAAGTAAACAATCTATAACAGGAGTTTAAGAGGGGTGAGGTCTGGAGGGACTAAAAGGAAGAGATACTGAAATAGAATTCTCCCTGTGCACCGACTGTGTTGTCAATCAAACTAAGTTTGAGAAATTAAAGGAGGGAGGGCTCACATCTAGCTAGGAGCACAAGGGATAGAATCATGAAGGATATGATACCTGAGCTGATCCTTGAAGGGAAAGGAGTGTCAGTAGATGGAGATGCATGCATTTCAATCATACCAACATTTATTAAGAACCTGCTGCATGCCAGGCACTGTACTATATGTTAGGGATATAAAAACAAAACCCTGCTCCCAAGAATCTTACAGCCTATGAGAGGGTGGGGAAGGAGAAGAGAGCCACACATACACAGATAAGTAGAAAGGGACAAAGGGGATTCATGTCTTATGACTACCTTTAAGAGATCCCCCACCCATCCTCCTCAGAAGTTCAGCAGTGACCCTAGGCCAAATGTAAAGTTAGCTTTAGGTTCACCCCACACCCCAGGACCAAGGTAACCCCTGTCCATGGTGCTCAAAGAAAGATGAAGGGCTAGTGGACTCAAGAGATTTCCCCAGAGTCTTAACGTGGGGAGTGGAGGGAGGAGAAAGAACTTAACCCAAGATGCCTGGCTCCCAGCCCTGGAGTTTATTTTTCCTCAGATTCAGGGGCCCCAACTGGGGGAAATTAGCAGGAGTAAATGACTCTGATTCAGAGCCCAAACCTTATTTGCATGCAAATGCCCTGGTTGTTAATTTTTAAAGTGGGGGGAAGGGGAGGAGGTCAGAGGAGAGAAATGCAAAACACAGACTCTAGAGAAGAAGAGCAAAGAGATTTTCTTCCCAGGCAGGCAGGCTGAGGGCAGACGTAAGGTGCCAGCCAGATCTCTGGAAGGGCCAGCCTAGCAAAAGCAAAGCAGAGATCTTGGGGACTCAGCCCCTACTCGAGCTGGGCACAATCTCAAAGGAACAGCCACACTGTTCACTGGCAATTAGAATCCAAAATCCCCACCCCACGGAATGGGGAAGGAAAGAACATCTCAGGCAGCAGCTGGCACAGGGGAAGCTAGCAACCAGTCCTTTGAGTCTGGGCTCCACCCCACCCAGGGGCCCCACAGGGAGCAAGGCACTAGCTAAGAGGCTGGGCATCCACTTCGTTGCCTTGCCATGACCTACAGTGACCCCCCCCCCACCTACAGTCTAGGAACCAAGGAGTCTTCAAAGAGAGGAAAGGATAAAAAGGGGGTTCCAGGAAGGAAATGGTAGTGGGAAAGACAAATGCCCTTTGAAAAAACAAAAAACAAAACATATCCAAACAAAGAAGAGAACATTTTCAGGGACCCACTGGAGTTTCCTTTACTTTCCCTTCCTTCCAAATCCTAGACAAGCCCAGTCAACTGATTTTCCATAGACTTCAATGGACAGTCTGTGCAGTGCTCCCTTCCAACACTGAATGTACATATAGCCCAACAACCCTCAAAACACTATCAAACATTCAATGCCCATGCTCCCCAAATTGTATATTCATATAAACCCCCAAAACCCAGCAAATACTAAACATCCGTACAATTCCCCCAACCTCCAAAACACTGAAAATCAATATATCCCCAACAGCTCCTAACACTGAATTTTCAGATATCCTCACAATACTCCCCTACTGTACTATACACCTCTAAACCCTGAATTTCTTGAGAGTCTCAATACTCCTTTCCCTTCCTCCCCCACCCCCACCAGTCACACGCACTGAATTTCCATCACAACACAGATCTACACACCAAGCACTTCTACAGTTACACACCCTGCATACCTATATGATGAATATTCATAAATCAACAATTGATATCACTCCAACACACAAAGCTAAATAAAGCATTTCGACACAATCATCCTTCACCCGTCTCCACCCCCCCCATACAATCACAGCAACCTGTGTCCCCCTACACGGAGTATTATTATTCAGCTGCAGTCACCCCCCCATCCTTCACCACACACACACACACACACACACACACACACACACACACACACACACTCCTTGTCTCACAGACACGCACCCAGGTCCTGTAGACAGCCTTAAAATCGGGGGTTCGGGGGACAGGAGCTTCCAACCCTGTTCAATTCTGCCAGGCACCGAAGGGCATCCGGGGTCGCTCCTCGGCTCCGGGCTGTCCCCCTCTCCGGGCAGGTTCTCTGCGCACAGTGCGGGACAGCGCACGGCCGACGCCGACGACGGGCAGACAGACAGCCGATGACAACAACATAGGCGGTCCCCCGACGCTCTTCCTCGATCGCTCGCTCGCTTTTCTCTCCTCCCCGGCACTCGCTCCGCTACTCTCCAGCCTCCTGCCAGTCTCTGCCTGCCCCGCGGCGTCTCCAGCCAACTGCAAGGCGAGGAGGATCCGCTGCGCCCACGCCTCCCCTCCCTCCCTTCCTCACTCACTCCCTCCCTCCAGGTCCGGTCTCGGGCTGCCCCGGGCGTGCGCGCTCAGCAGTCAGTTCGAGGGGCGGCGCGAGGCTGGGCCAGGCCGGGCTGGGATGGGTTGGGGAAGGGGACACTAGGGCGCGGAGGGTCCGCGGGAATGCCGGCTGCCCCCATGGCCGCGGCCCGAGGCAAGGCTTCTCGGGAAGAGACAAAAGAGGAGAAAGACAGCAGAGGAGGAGGCATGTACCTGGACTACCATGGAGCCCCTACTCCCTTCTGCAAGACCATAGGATACCAACGCAGGATGAGGGAAGGACCAGGACACCTGGTGGGTTTAGAGTCAGACAGGCTAGGTTCGTATCCTGGCTACCCCTGTGTGACTTTGAGCAAGTCACTTAATTCCTCTGGGCCTCAGTTTCCTCATCTGTAAAATGACTAAATGACCTCCAAAATCTTTATGGATAATCCTATGACCTGCCACTTACAATCTGCAAACACCAAAGTGCTATTTTTTAAAGCCCAGGTCTAACCACCTCCCCATCCCCCCACTCCACCCCCAAGATGTTCCAGATGCTCATGGTTCCACTAGATCAAACACGAAGTCCTCAGTTCAGCCTACAATATGGCTCCAGACTGCCTTTCCAAGTTTATTACATATTTCTTTCCTTCCTACACACTGTGGTCCAGCCACGCTGGTCTCCTTGCTGTCCTTCATAGATATTCCATCTTTGTGTCTTTGCCCAGACTGTTCCAGACAACTAAAATGCACCCCCTCTTCATCTGCCTTTTGGGATGCCAAGGTTCCTTCAAATCTCACCTCCTCCTCCATGCAGCCTTTCTTGATTCCCCTACACAAACCAGCTAGTTCATTTATCTTAGCCTGAAATTACCTCAAATAAAGTGCTTGTTGTTTATCCTTGGTTCTCAAAGAGGACCGATGGCAAGTGATTTGGATGTAAGTGAGACAGACCTTCAAAAAGTCATCAGCCTCACTCTCTTCTCCACTCATCAAAGTCCAGTGTCAAGACAACTGGCTATGGTCTGGGATGCAGTGGATGACCTTGGCCTTTGTAAAATAAGATCTGTCTCAGGTCTCACTTTATCTGAGGCAACACCCATTCAATGACCAAGTGCTAGGTAAGAAATGAGACAAAAGATGACCTGATTTACCATCACAAAAATATCCATTTGGGAAGGGAAGATCCTTGAAATTTATGACCAGAACAGAAAACTCATTCTAAGCCATCAAAACCCCATCAATGAGCCACAGAGACTAGGCCACAGCTAGTAAGCACCAGAAGCAGAATTTAAACACAGGTCATCCACAGAGCTTACCATACTACATTTTTGCCTAAAATGTAATATAAATTAAAAAATCATTTATTAATTACTTCTGCTCTATGCTAGGCATTATGCCAAGTACTAGAGATACACATTTACTCAAAGAGACAATCTCTGCTTACATTCTCCTAAGGGAAGAGAACATCCTTAAAGGAGTGGTGACCAGGGAAGCATATTTGTCTTGGCAATCAAAGCGATGGTGAGTACAGTCTCATCTCAGAGCAATTGATTAACATGTCCTTCCTAGGAATGGTGGCAATGATTTGATTACTGTTTCCAGAGCTAGAGCAAGAAACCAGGAAAAGGTGCAGAAGGGTACTAGGCTAAGCATGAAGATGGTCAAAAGACAGAGTGCCGGGTGCGAGCTAGAGATGAATACTAATCAGGGCACTGTGGTGGAAACTGGAGTACTAGTTGGAACTGGTCAACATAACATGAAGATGACTGGAGAGCAGTAAGTGCTTCAGAAATGTCTGCCATATTTAATTTAGTCAGGAGACAATAGAGTGCCACTTATTTTGGAGTAGTGATGCCACTAGATTATGAATAAGAGAAGAAATCATTTGGACAGCAGTATAAAGGTTGGATCAAAGAGAGCAACCTATTGCAGTAGTCCAGTGGAAATGAGAACTTGGATTAACTTGGTGATAATGGGAACAAAGAGGGAAGGGATGGATGTGGAAGGTAGTATGAAGGTCCTAGTCTGGGTAGCTGCCCAGATGGTAGCGCAAGGGAGAGCAATGAGACAAGATTCAGTAAACATTAGTCACTCACAGGTTGCTGGTGTTGTGTCCATCCTTCATTCCCGAAGAAGACCATGCCACCAGAGAAATGATGACATGACTTGCACTTGACTTTGTTTTGAGTGAGGGAGGGCTGTGCGGGTCACCAGCCTCACTTCTCCTCCAGAGCCATCTGAATCCAGTGACCAGATATTCCTCAGGATGACTGGAGATGGTCCAGGATGCACTGGGACTATGCAGGTATATTCATTGAATAGGCTTGTTTAAGAAGTAGTCAGGCCATGGCCTTTTTGGTCTCTTTACCCTTTTTGCCAAGTGCTTCAAGTGGGTATTCCCCAAGATTCCATCTATAATTGCCTTTACTTCCCTGTATCTTATCCCTTGTCAATCTTATTTACTGTTATGATTTCAACCCTTGGCATATGACTCCCAAGTCTGTATTTCTAGCTCCAGTTACATATCTCTGTCTATGAAATATCTCCATTTGGATGTCCCACCAGCACTTAGTACAGTTATCTCTTCCACATCAAGGGGGTGAGGAGGACAGCATCCCTAACATCCAGAAAATCTGCATTAAAAATATTGGCCCTCCCTTTGTGCCAGAGAAGAAGTCAGAATTATTATGGTATTAAAAGATAAAATATGTTGATATTATACAATACCATGCATCTATTTTATGCATTTCTGAGTTTAAAATTTTTCTGTGTCATCTGTTGGCCTTTGTCTGCCATCTGCAGCTTCCACAAAACTCCCAAAAATTCCCACCTAATTTCTTATGCTGACCTGAGATATATGGAAACTGAAATGGGGAAAGTTGAGATGCAGAAGGGATAACTGTATATCCAAGACCACCTGCCCCCTAAAATGCCCCTCCCTTATAACAACTATTTTGGTGGTACTTCTATTTATTGGGGACCTCATGTTCAAAACTTTGCTATTAATAGTAGGACAGAAGCTTCCAGAGGATAGAGGCTGTTTTAAAGTCCACAGCACTGTGCCTTACATAGGATAACAGAGTCAGAGGTGGATGGGACCTTCAAAGTCATCTGATCCCACTCCTCACTGGAGAGATAAAGGAATTGGTGCCAGAGGGGCAAGGCTATTTGCTCTAAGTTATACTGGCTGGCTGTGGTACAGCCTTCCTAGCTTATAATGGTCTGATCAACCACAGTCAGGAACACTGTACCTTGTGTCTGTACCTTGACCATACCTTGACCTGTACCATAGCGAAGTCATTTTGGTGCTCACCAAACCTGAACAACCAACCACCAAATGCTACGGGTAGTAAGTGGCAGAGACTGGATTTGAATTACTGAATGGAGTAAGTGAATTATGGAATTTAATAAATATTTAATACACACAGTTATAAGGACAACTCCTAAAGAATTTGTAGGCAGCCCTGACACATTTGCATATAATAATAATAAAAGCTGAGATTTATAAAGTGCTTTACAAATATTATCTCACCTGAGAAAATATGAATAACATTATATAACATTTAATAACATTAATATAATATAGTAATATTATAATCTCATCTGAACTTCACAACAACCCAGGAGGTAGGTGCTGTTATTATATTCATTTTACAGAAACTGTGGCAGATAGAGGTTAAGTGATTTGCCCAGGGTCACATACCCAGTAAGTATATAAGACTAGATTTGAACTCATGTGCTCCTGACTGCAGCTCAGGTCCACTGTGCCACCTAGCTGCTTCTGTGAACATCTTGTTCTGTCTCCCTTCCCCCCACTACAGAGTATAAGGTACTTGAGAGCAGGAACCGAGTCATATTTGCATTTGTATCCCCAGTGTCTAGTACACAGAGGAGTTTAATAAATGCTTGATGATTGATGGATTGATTTTGGACAAGTCCCAGACTTTCAGAGGCAAGCTATCACAGTATTTTAAAGTTAGGAAAGTCCCTCACTTTCCTCCTCTGTAAAAAGAGAGTTGGATTCCATGGTCTCTAAAACCCTTTCCAGGATGGCTCGCTGTCAAGGGGTGTAGGGTGGGGATATAGGGGAAATTTAGACTTTGTAAAAACGACCAATATCAATAAATTTTTAAAGGCCCCTGCCAGTTAGATAATGGAGGAAGGTGGGAGCAGGGGAATATGAACTTTTGACTCTTTTGCACAAAAGTAGTCCATGCCCAAGCTCATGGAATTATGGCCATGTCCAGCATCCTAGGGTTCTATGGGTTCAAAGCCCTCTTGGACAGCCAGAGTCAGATGGAGGAAGGGAAAGAATAAATCATCAGAATTATTTCCATGTCAAAGCTAACAAAGTACCTTCTTCATGAGGGTCCTGGGAGGGAGGGAGCTCCAGAATTATCCCCATTTCCCAGATGATGAAATTGGCATTCAGAGTTGAAGCATGTGGTCACACAGCTAAGAAAAATCAGAGCTGGAACTTGAACCCAGATTTCTTACCTCCTACTCACAGGCTGGAAGAGACCTCAGAGACCTCCTAGTGCAAACCACTTCTTTTCTTCAGGTGAGGAAACTGAGGCCCAGTAAAGTTAAGTGACTTGCTATAGGTCACATAGTATAGGGTCTGAGGCAGAATTTAAATCCAAGTCTGCTAAAGGTCCAGTCAATACTCTTTTCACTATAATACTAGAGCAGTTCCCCAAATAGAGGTTTATAACAGGGCTTTCTTTGGTGAGAATCTGCTCATTATAGATTAAACATGGCTGAGCTAAGTAACTTGGAGTCTTTGTGCCTGGTTAAGTATTACCTGAATAAAGACAAAGGGCAGAAATCACACCTCAGTTATGTGGTTGGATGGGCCATTGCTCCAGAGGGGGGAAACAGGGACCCTAGGATACTGCACGAGACCACTACTGAGAAGAATGTTGCCTGCAGGGGGCAAGGAGATGGGAGGTCAGAGTAGGGCTCACTCTAGTTCACTATCTGATAACTTCCTATTTTAACTAACTATTTGCTAAGTAGATAATAGATTGTTTCTAGTTGATAGACTGCAGGCATTGTTAGCAGTCTCTAAATTCAGCACCCTGGTACAAAGTCCCATTTGCCCTGACTTAGGTAGAGTACTGGGCAAGTAGCCCTATTAGCAGAGAAGATGGCGAACACCTGTTAACCTCATCTGCTACTACTACGTCTCCCCAGTTTTCAATGACAACTAGCTATATGAGCCACAGAGAGCAGAGAATCTCAGTTCTGCAAGTATGAAGGACAAGATAAATATTTGAGTAACTTGTAAAGAGCAGGAAATGCTTGTTTTTCTGATGCCAACTACCAGCGATTTGAGCACAAAAATGCAAGCCAATCTCTTGGAAAAGGCCTAGAAAAACTGTACTCTGCCTTCCAGGCTGTCAGGGAGAATGAAAGGCTCCTAGAATTAATGGGAGAAATGTTTCAAGGGGAAAAGCAACAGGAAAGAAAATCTAAAGAGGAAAAGGGGAATAGCTGATGGCAGGAGGTTGGAGATTAGAAGAACCCAACATGGAGAAGAAATGTCAGAAGGTCTATTAACCACTGAAAGCAGGTCACAGGAATATTGCTCTTCCTCTAGAAGGAGAAGCTGGGATTTCTGTTCTCCCTGGTCACCAGGAAATGATGGTAAGAATCTACAAGTGTGAACAGGAAAAGATCACATAGATCACAAGAAGAAATAAAGCATGCTCTTAGGCGCCATCTTCACTGAGCCCCTCTAAGGAGACTTAGTTAACCTATGTTAACTTGACCTGAAATGAGCGACACAAGCTCTTCTGGGGATGGAAATCCAAAATGTAAAGGGGAACTTTCTCAGTTTGGTCAAACTTTATGACTATTGTCCTCTTCCAATGATTCCCATAGAACCTAGAAAGTATGGTTAAGGAGTATGAGAGCCTGGATTAGAAACTGAATACCTTTGGGTCATCAGTGGTATTGGAGCTGATGAAAAATCAAAGAAAGACAAATCTGAAAAGTGAACAAATGGTTCAGAACATGGTGTCTGAGGATGAGATTTGGATTTCTAAACTACTATACTTTAAGAAATGGGAATTATAGGCTCTTGGTCAGGGATGAAGTACACCAAATGAGGGCCAGTACAAATATCCTTACTTGGTGATTTATGGATCTGAATAACAGGAGGGAGAGCTACTCATCAAGCCAGAAACTATGAAAACTATCAGGTACGATGATGTAAGAAGGACAATAGAGGGTCAGCTAGGTGGTACAGCACTGAACAAAGAGTCAGGAACATCTGAGTTCAAATTTTACCTCAGGCTCTTGCTAGCTGTGCAATCTTAGGGAAGTCACTTGACCTCTATCCTTCTCATTTGTAAAATGGGGATGAAAGGACCAACCATCCAGGGTTATAAGAATAAAATGAGATGATATTGCTAAACTGCTTTGAAAACATTTAAAGTGTCATGTAAGTGCTATTTTAGAATATTGGTGGAGAAATCTGACAATTCTCAGCAGATATCATCCAGAAAGTAGGGCAGTAATAAATATTATAACAACAGCTATACAAATGCACAGAGTATAGGTAATAAATAAGGAAAGAAGAAAAAGTTAGCTTAACACAGGGAAGTAAATTTAGCCTCATATATTTCACTAAACTTTAATGTGATGTGTCTTAAAGTGGAATATAGCTTTTAAAGAGAATACCTTAGTCAAAAGGAGATGATTGCCTAGAAGGGACAGTACGGTAGCAATGGATGTTAAGAACACATATTCATTGGGAAATCCATGAATTAGAAGCAGGAACATGATAACTGCAGTGGAGCAAGTGAAAGAAGATATTGGCATGATATTGCAGTGGTAGTAGATACAGGGTGTCCCCAAAGTCTCAGTGTCATTATAAGCTATTAAAGTTTAAATTGTATGCTAAATATCATTCCCCTAGAGGAAGGAAATGGATAAGTTCAGGGCACAGATCACAAATCAGCTATGCAAGCATACGACAGTGGGGAGGGGAACTTTAATTATCCAAACTTCTACTGGAGCTGTCTCTTGCTCAGATCAGAGCAACTGACAAATTCTCGGCTTGCCTCAGTAAAAATGTCCTTCTTTAGGAGGCAGAAGGAATAACAAAGGGAACTGGTCTTCTAGACCTAATTTGGACCAGTAAAGAACTGGTTAACAAAACAGAATTGATGGGTACTTCAAAAGGAAATGACTACTCTCTCTTAGAACTCATTATGGGTAAGGAAGGGGAAGCCCAATATAGACTCATAGACACACACACACACACACACACACACACACACACACACACACAAATGATCTAAAGAGTGGATTTCAAAGAATTCAGCTAAAAATAAGTCAGATCTCCAGGCCTCTAGAGGAAATCAGTCTAAGATGGAGGAAATTCCAACAACCCAAGCACAAATAATTTCAATGAGGAAGAAAAGAGGGAACTATCTAAAAAGATCAATGACTTCCAATCCACTCAATGTTTTTTTTTTAATGTATAGGAGATAGAAACAATATGGAATACTTCAGTATCAGAGATGTGTGGATACTTCAGTAGCAGAGTATCTGAAGCACTGGAATACAAAATTAGGTGAGATCATGGATTTTTTTAACTGGGGGTAAGAAGAACATCAAAGAAGAGATAGTACAAATGTTTGGGGTTGATGGGACAAGGACAGCAGATAATGGATAGAAGGCAAAACTACTCAATGCCTATTTTTGACCCTCTATTTTCTACCAAGAGCAATCTTTTGGTCTGAAAAAGATAGAACAAGAATGATTGATAGGAAATTGAAATTTTCAAGCTTAGAAGAACTATATCCTAGGGTATTGAAAGAATGGGTGAATGTCATTCCTGAGCTCCTGTTGGAGATATTTGAAAAGTCCTGGAGAAAGCCATCAACAAGTATGTGGAAAAGTTCTCCAAGTCACTAATAATTAGAGAAAGGCAAATGAAAACAACTTTGAGATTCCATCTCATAACCATCAGATTGGCAAAGATGACAAAAAAAAGAAAAAATGACAAATGCTAGAGGGTCTGTGGGAAAACAAACACACTAACACATTAGGTGGAGCTGGGAACTGGTCCAGCTAATTCTGGAAAGCAATTTGGAACTATGCCCAAAATGTTGCTAAACTGTGCATACCCTTTGAACCAGAAATACTCATTCTAGCCCTAAACCCCAAAAAGATCAAAGAATGAGGGAAAGGACTCATGTTTACAAAACTAGTTACAGTAGACCTTTGTTGTAGTGAATAACTGGAAACTAAAAAGATACCTACCAATTTGGAAATGGCTGAACAAATTATAATATATGAATACAATAGAATATTACTGTACTGTAAGAAATAATAGAAGGGATGATTTAGGGGAAAACCTAGAAAGTGAGATGCACAGAAGAACAAATGATACAATAACAGTAATGTTGTAAAGGCTATGTTGTAAATCTGCTCAGTTCAATCATGATTCCAGGGGATTCTTGATGAAATACGCTACCCCACTCCCTGACGGAGAAATGATGGACTGAAGTCACAGAATGAGAAGTACATTTTTGACACAACAAATGTTGGAATTTTTCTGCTTGACTGTGTGTATTGGTTAAAAAAGATTTTCTTTTTCTTTTTCTCAGCTGGGGAGGAGAATAGGGAGGGAGAGAAGTTCTAGAGATGTGACTGACAAAAAAAAAGAGGAAGAAAAAAGAAAATATAGAGTGTCATCAAAACATGTTTTTGAACTTCAAAGAAAAGAAAGACCAGAAGAAATCAAAGAAAAGACAGACAACTTTGAAAGCTACAGCTTGCATTTATTATATAAGTTAGCAAAGTTTTACTTTAAATTTTACTAGCTTAAAATGGTGCTAAGACTTTTGGGACACTGTGTATACTTTTTTTTAAAAAAAAAAGCAAGCTGTACACAATGAGCATTTGCAGTTTTGTGTTCAACCCCCTCTCTTTCTGTTCTCATGTGTATATGGGAGTGCATTAAATATGTTTGTTAAGTTTGAAATCTTTTTTAAATGGATGGAAGAAAGAAAAATCATGTAGAACAGGTGACATAACAAGACTGGAAATAGGTAAACATCTTAATTCATTGTTTATTTATTTTTGACATTTAAAAATTTTAAATTCCAAATTTTCTCTTTCCCTCCCTCTGTCTCACCCCCCTGCTACCCACTGAGAAGGCAAGCAAGATGCTATCAATTATACATGTGAAGTCACATAAAACATATTTCCATATTAGCCATATTGAAAAAAAAGAATAAAAACAAGAAAAATAAAGAAAGTGAAAAACTATATTTTGATTTGCCCTTGGAGTTCATCAGTTCTTTCTCTGGAGGTGGATAGCATTTTTCATCATGAATCCTTTGGAATTGTCTTGGATTCTTGAACTGATCAGAATAGCTAAGTGATTCACAGCTCATAATTACAACATTGCTGTTACTGTGTACAATGATCTCGGATTCTGCTCACTTCACTTTGCATCACTTCATATAAATCTTCCCATATTTTTCTCTTCTTATAGCACAATAGTACTCCATCACAATCATATGTCACAGCTTGTTCAGCCATTTTTAGTTGATGGGCATTCCCTCGATTTCTCATTTTTTGCCACCACAAAAGTTGCTATAAATATTTTTGTACGTATTCATCCTTTTCCCTTTGTCTTTGATCTCTTTGAAATATAGCCCTAGCAGAGCTGTTACTGGTCAAAGGGTATTAACAGTTTTATAGCCCTCTGGGCGTAGTTCCAAATTATTCTCCAGAATGGTTAGACCAGTTCACAACTCCAGCAATAACTCATTAGTTTGCCTATTTTCCCTCATCTCTTCCAGCATTTGTCATTTTCTGATAGCTATGATGTGGTACCTCAGAGTTGTTCTAATTTTAATTTCTCTAATCAATAATGATTTCGATTATTTTTTTCATTTGACTATAGATAGCTTTAATTTCTTTTTCTGAAAACTTCCTGTTCATATCCCTTGACAGTTTATCAATTGGGGAATGGCTCTTATGTTTATTTCACTCAGTTCCCTATATATTAAAAAAAAAGGGCTTTATCAGAGAAACCTGATGCAAAAAGTTTTGATATTACTTTGACATCTTTTATCAAAATGAATTTTTACTGATTATCTTTTTTAATTAGGTCTGTTTTACTCTTGCTTTGTGATTGCTGCCTCTGGCTTTTTTAGTGCAGCTGAATAATAGATTCTGCTCTATCTTCTTATTTTTACTCTGTGTGAGTTTTCTTTCTGTTTCAAGCATGTCTCTTATAAACAACATATTGTTGGATTTAGTTCTCTAATTCATTCTGCTGTCTGCTTCCATTTTATTTGTGAGCTCATCCCATTCATATACACAGCCATGATTACTGTGTATTTACCTCTATTCTGTTTTCTTCTGTTTATCCTTCTCTCTTTCTTTTTGTCCTGTCCCTCCTCAAAAGTCTGTCCTGCTTCTAATCACTGCCTCCCTTAACCTGATCTCCCTTTTATCGTTCCCCTCTCCCTTTCTCTTATTCCTTTTCCTTCCTATTTTCCTGTTGGCTAAGTGTACTGTTAAGGGAATTTGAAGGTCTTCCCTGCTCCTTAATACGTCTATGTGACCTTCTTTTGAGCTTTGGCCCAGCCCACAGTTTGAGTCACATGAAGTCTATGGTGGGAGGAACTTGCTGAATGGGTGGAGTGGCAAGGGTGCAATGGAAGAGTGAGGTGGAACTGAGAGAGGGAGAGAGAGAGACAGAGAGAAAGAGAGAGAGAGAGAGAGAGAAGGCAAGCAGAAAAGAGGAGCTAGCATGAGTGAAAGAGGGACTGATTTTTGTCTAAGGGAGCTTGTTTGTGAGGAAGCCTGATGGAGGGAAGGCTTGGGGACAGCAGCCCCCCCTCTATTGGTAATATGTACAAACTTCCTTGTTAACATGGTGGAATTAGCTTTCAAGTATGGAAAATATATATAACATATACATGGTATGGCATATTTTGGTTTTGTCTTTGAGAAAGAGAGTTTATATTTTGTTAATTTACCCTGGAAATACGCCTGCACATCCATAGCAACTGCTGTGGGTATCACTTTGGCACTACAGTAAGATAAGTCTCTGTACCCAACCGAGTGTGTAGATAGATGGATAGATAAATATAGAAATAGATCTTCTTCTTTTTTGAACCAATTCTGATGAGTGAGGTACAAGCATTGTCTGCCACCACCGCCCCCATTTCCCCTCCACTGTAAAACCTCTTTCCTGAGTGCTTCTTTTATATGAGATAACTTTCCCAATTCTACTTCTTCTTTCCTTCTTCTCTTTGTATACCCCTTTCTCATCCCTTAATTTTTTTAGATCATCCTAACACAAATGAATCAGTCCTTTGCCCTCTGTCTATGTAGACTCTGTCCTAATAATGATAAAATATGTATCATCTTTCTATACAGGAATGGAAACAGTTTTTATGCTTCTCTTGAATCTAGTGTCAGATTTTTTTATTCAGTTCTGGTCTTTTCATCAGGAATACATGAAAATCCTCCATTTTATTAAATGTCAATTTTTCCCCCTAAAGGATTAAAGTCAGTTTTGCTGGCTAGGTGATTCTTGGTTGTAATCCTAGCTTCTTTGCCTTTTAGAAAATAATATTCCAAGCTGTTAAATCTTGTGTCACCCTGACAATGGCTCCACAATATTCAATTTGTTTCTTTCTGGCTGCTTGCACTATTATCTGCTTGACATGGCAGTTCAGGAATTTAACTATAATATTCCTGGAAGTTTTCATTTGGTTTTCATTTCTTTTTCAGGTGATCATTGGATTCTTTCAATTTCTATTTTACCCTCTGGTTCTAGGATATCAGAGCAGATAATTTCTTGAAAGATGGTATCTAGATATTTCACATTTTCTTCTATTTTTTTCATTCTTTTTGTTTAGTTTTATTGTTTCTTGATGTCTCATGGAAATATTACCTCCCATTTGCCCTATTCTAATTTTTAAGGAATTATTTTCTTCAGTGAGCATTTGTGCCTTCTTTTCCATTAGCCAATTCTGGTTGTTTTTTTTAAGGTGTTATTTTCTTAGGTGTTTTTTGTGCCTCTTTTACCAAGCTATTAATTTTCTTTTCATAATTCTCTTGCACTACTCTCATTTATTCTCCCAAATTTTCTTCTGCCACTTTTATCTCTTCATTTAATGATTCCAAGAATTCCTGCTAGTCTTTCAATTAGCATTTTTCTTTGAGGCTTTGGCTAAAGGTGTCTTCTCATCATTTCTCTGATGGCATAGTCTCCTTCAGCAAAGAAGGATGAACATACAACGAAGGTGTTTTCACATTGTTGTCTTCTGAATTTGTGTTTTGGTCTTCCCTGACACCATAGTAGCTTTTTATGATCAATTTCTTTTTGTTGCTGTCCTTTGCTCATTCTCTCAGTCTATTTCTTAACTTTGAACTTTGTGTTCAAAGTTCACTTGGGTGTGAGGAGGCATTATCCCAAGCATCTGCCGCTGTTTTCAGATCTAGTTCTAGAAGTCAGAAAGCTTTTGGTAGTACAATATACCGCCACAGTATACCAAGGTGGTGCAATATAAAGAGAGGTGTAGTTATGACTCTCCTCATTTGTGATCTGGTGTTTACCTAGAAAAGGTCCCTGCTCCCTGAAGCTGCAAGAGCTTGCACTTCTCTTGGTCCTGGAACCTGAACCATGTCCCCTATTCTCTTGCAGCTGCAAACACTAGTTCCTCTCCACCCTAAGACTGAGACACATACTATCTTTGGGCTTTGATGCTGCTGCTCTGCTTCTCCAAAGCCTGACACTGGTTCTGCCACTTCATGTGCTCTGGGCCAGCTCCAACCCTGGTGTCATAGACCTCTCCTGTTAGCCTCGTAAGATGTCTCACTCTAAACTTTATTTGGTTCTGTTGCTCTAAAATTCAATTTGAGGTATTTATTTAAAAATTATTTGGAGTGGAATGTTGGGAGAGTTTGGTTGGGTTGCTAACTTTAATCCATTTTTTTGGCTCGTTCAATTTCATTCTAGAAAGAAATTCTTCAAATTATGTTCTGGTTAGCTTCAATTTCTGAAAAACATCTAGAATATATTTTTAAGAGGTGGCTTATGATTATGTATTTTCCTAGTGATCCAAACCAATCACTCGCTGGGTTTGAACAGCAAGGTATTGGAAGTAACTAACATGAGTCACAAGATTAAACATGTTCATTGATGGATATACTTCATCAGTAGCCTGTGGTCCATCCCCAAAAGCCTAGTAAGTGGCAGCCCCATTCAGCACAGATAGTACCATGTCTTGGCATCATGTCTTTGAAGGCATGCTTTGGATTGCACTAGTGCAAAATGTATATTGACAAATAAGATGGTATCCTAACACTGAGAGGCCCATGGTCCACCTTTGGGGAGGTTTTTTATATCCCAGAGGAGGGATGGATAATGGTACCCTCTAAATATTCCTTGGGGCAGTCTTGAATAGGCATTTCAATGGTAAGGGAAGAAACTAGAAGAATATTATGACATGAAGGACATGACATATTTGCTCTCTCTGGACAATCTTAGAGAGCTAAGGATATTTCATATATGCCCATCATATACCAAACAAGTACTTCATATATCCAAAGGGATTATGGACTCAGGCCTTATGAGACAATCCTGGAGACTAATCTTCTACAGCCTTCTACATCCTGGTGCCCTGGTTCCATAAACAAGACTAAGAAGGATAAGAACAAGAGTCATTCCCCAACAGGCAAATGCTCAAAGAATATGAAAAGCACCTTTGAAAGAAAGAAATATATGAAACATTAATGCATTGTTGGTGGAGTTATGAAATGATCCAAACATTCTGGAGAGCAGTTTGGAACTATGCACAAAGGGTTATAAAACTGTACATACTCTTTGACCCAGGATTGCTACTTCTAGGTCTGTATCCCAAAGAGATCATAAAACAGGAAAAGGACCCATGTGTGCAAAAAAATTTATCGTAATTCTTTTTGTGGTGGTCAAGAATTTGACATTGAGGGGATGCCCATCCATTGGGGAATGGCTGAACAAGTTATGATATATGAATGTAATAGAATACTATTGTTCCATAAGAAATTATGAGCATGCAGACTTCAGAAAAACCTGGAAAGAGTTACATGAACTGATGCTGAGTGAAGCGAGAAGAACCAGAACATTATACACAGTAACAGCAACATTGTGCAGTGACTAACTTTGATAAACTTATCTCTGCTTAGTAATGCAAGGATCTAAGACAACTCCAAATGACTCATGATGGAAAATGCTATCCACATCCAGAGAAAGAACTATGGAGTCTAAATGCAGATGGAAGCAGACCATTTGCTCTCTCTCTCTCTCTCTTCTTGTTTGTTTCTTCTTCCTTGTGGTTTCTCCCATTGTTTCTAATCCTTCTTTACAACATGACTAATGTAAAAATATATTTAATATGAATATATATGTAGAGCATGTACCAGACTGCACACCATCTTGGGGTGGGGGGAGGAGAGGGATGGGGAGAAAATTTGGAACTCAAAATCTTACGGAAGTGAATGGTGAAAAGTAAAAGATAATTAATTAAAATATTTTTAAAAGTTAATTCTCAGAAGCTTCAAACATGTTTATTCCATGATCCTGGTGAAACTGTAAAGTAAACCAGATGGCTAACAGAAAAAAAAGAAGAAATATAAAACATCAACAAACATAAGAAAGAATGCTCCAAATCAGCAATAAAAAAAAGGAAATTAAAAAGAACTTTAAGGCTTCAGCTTATGTTCACAAGACGGTAAAATGACAAAAGATGAAATGACAAATAGTGTAAGGCTGTGAGAAGATAATGATAATAATATGTTGTTAATGGAACTATAGATTGGTCCAACTATCTTGGAAAAAATTCATAATTATCCTAGAAAAGTCACTAAACCATACATACTCTTTGCCATAGTGATACTTCTACTAGATCTATACTCTGGGGAGATCAAAGATAGTGAAAAAGGTTTTAAGGATACAGAAGTATTTATAGCAGCATTTTTTGCAGTATTTTAAATAGTAGAGGTTTAAGCTACTAAAATTTCGGTCATTCTTTGTATCCTAGTGCTTGGCACACAGTAAATGCTTGGAAGTCTAAGATGAGATAAATACAAATAAAGCTACATTTTCTGCAGATGGCACTGTGACCTCCTTTGCCATGACTATGTCTTTGATGGCTAATCCTGGTAAAGTTTCAGATAGTGCTTCAGAGATGGGAAGAAAAAGGAATCTTCAGATTTAGGAGTTTTTGCAAGGGATTCACCAAAAAAGCCCATCTGCCCAAGGGTATTTATAAGAACAAGCTCTGTAGGTGAAGGTAGGTGGTGAAGTGGAGAGAACACCAGCCCTGGAGTCAGGGCTTGTGAAATACGTCCTCAGACACTTATTAACTGTGTGACCCTGAGCAAGTCACTTAACCCTGATTGCCTCCAAAAATCAAAACAAAACAAAAATTCTGTAAACAAAGGAGACATGACATGAGATAGAAAGCGGAGGGAATGAAAACTGTCAGAATGGAGCTATTAAAAGGTCATTTGTCTTATCCTACTATGGTTAGATATCAAGGACTATCTTTGGCTGCTGACATGCTTCTAGCTAACATGCTGCTAATCCTAGCTGTGCTGCTCACTCTTCCTGATCTGGAATATCCATCAACAAATATCTCCAGTTTTGTTAAATGTCTCAGGTAAGTCATTCTAGAAGCTTGTAACTGGTACCTGCACACAGACCAATGTTTGATAGAGAGGCTGATACAAAGCATTTAGAAAGAGAAGCAGAAATTACTAAGAACCAATAGGGGATCATCAAAGGCAGATGAAAAGCTCACTCCTTTTTTTAAAAAAAACAAAACTACTTACTTGGAGATGAGAGAAATGCTGTCAGTCTAATATATCTGGATTTCAGCAAGCCATTTGACAAAGCCTTTCATGTTATCTTGATAGAAAAGATGAGATGTGAACTAGTTGATAGTAACATTAGGTAAAGTCTAATGACTGTACCAAAAGAGTTTTCAAAGAATAAGTCCATGGAAACCCAAATGGAGGTCTCTAAGGAAACACCCAGGACCCTTGTCCTTGACCCAGTTCTGCTCAAGATTTTTATCCATGACTTGGGCAAAGGTACAAATTGCACAATTATCACATTTACATATGGTCCAAAGCCAGGAGGGGATGGCTAACATGTTGGATGACTTAGTCGGGATCTAAAGAGGTCTCTACAGAATAGAACCATAAGCCAAATTTAATGAAATAAAATTTAAAAGGATAAAAGTGAAGTCCTATGCTTATCATTTTAAGAAAGTGGAAAGACATGGCTAAATAACAATTACTGGGGAGGGAAGGAAAAGACCTTTGGGTTTTAGTGTGCTGCCAGCTCAGTAGGAATCCTCAACAAGAAATGGCAGCCAAAAACCTAATGCCATCTTCGGCAGTGTTAATGGAAGAACAATGTCCAGAATGATGTTCCAGAGACTCTCTATTGCCTCTGGTTGGCATTTAAAGCCCTTTGCAATCTGGCTCCAACCTTTCTTTCCAGGTTTATTATACATTACTCCTCTTTACACACACTACCGTCCAGCCAAGCTGGCCTTCTTTCAGTTCCTCACCCACAACATTCCATCTTGTCGCTCTGTCCCTCTGCTTAGACTGTCCTCCATGTCTCTGGGCTTCTAGCCTGATCTGGACCACAGCTTGACTCTCTGATCACCTTTAGACCATGCTGCAGCCCACCCACCACTTTCATTTCTGCCTCTAGCTGTGGCAAAGATAATGAAATCACTTCTACCATTTCAGTAAAGGACATGTCAGCCAACTATTCTATGACTCTATTGACCATCCCTGACCCAAACACCCCTCTTCTTCCTATGCGTGCCATCTTAACCTATTGGAATGAGCTCTTTGAGGGCAGGGTCTGTGTTTTTGCTTTTGCTTTGTTTTGTTTTTGTATTTGTATTCTAAGCACTTGATGCATTGTTCCTAGAACATGCTAAGTATTTAATAAGTCCTTTTTAATTCTTCATTTTTCTTCCTTCTTTCCTTCCTTTCCATCCTCCTTTCCTCCTTCCTCTATTCCTTTCTCTCTCTTTCCTTTTCTTTCTTCCTTTCTTTCTACCTTCCTTCCTCCCTCCTTCTCTTTTTTCCTTCCTCCCTTCTTTCCTTTCTTCCTCCCTCCTCACTTCTTTCTTTCCCTCCTCTCTCTCTCTTTGCCTTTGTCTCTATCTCTCTGTTGCTGTCTCTGTCACTATTTCTGTGCCTCTGTGTTTCTCTCTGTCACTGTCTGTCTCTGTCTCACTGTCTCTCTTTGTGTTACTGTCTCTCTGGCTCTCTCTCTCTCTCTCACACACACACACACACACGCACGCACGCACGCACGCAAGCGTGCACACACACACAGGGCCAGATAAAAAGGTGTTAAATTAACTGAGAAAAAGAAGGTCAGGACAGGTGATCCTTCTGTAAGGTGCAAATCGGTCCTCTGGGTGGATCAGAAAAGAAGTTCAATAGGATGAAAGTCCACATGTTCAGGTGATTTTTTAAAAGCCAGTCTGCTGGAGACAGGAGGAGGAAACTAACTACTGACAAGATAGATAGGAAAAGGTAAACACTCCGAAGAAAATGAACCAGAACTCTGCAAATGCAGCTGTGTGGGCCAATAAGATAGATTGAGTAAGTCCAGAAAGAAGCTTTATTGTTGCGTCCACCCCTTCACCCCTACTAGAGACCCCAAGGTGGTAATAATGTGGCTCCCTTCAAGTCTGTTTTCCTTTCTTATTTTTTTAAATGTTTACATCATCCTTATAAATTATGTTAACCACCAGTAAATTATAATGGAGCATATTTATTGAGAATATAGTTGGAAATAGTAACTGAGAAGGAAACATTTCCAGAGAAGAAAGAGAAACACCTAACACTAATGTGTTTTGCCAAAGGCACTGTCTCTAACTCGGGGCTCAGAGCTAACAACAAGATGAAGAGAATTATGGATTCTTTGATAACTCTTCTCAGAGTGACTCCAGGACAGAAAGAGAGGCAGATAGGAGTCCTTGAATGAACCTGATCCCTATACCATACCCTTAACATTGCTATCCCTAGAATGAATTCCCTCCACACTACTCCCTTTTAGAATCTCTAGGTTCCTTCAAAGTTTAGCTCAAGTAGCATTTCTTACAGGACACTTTTCCCGGTCCTCTCAACTGCTAGTGCCTCTCCCAGCCTCAGGTCTTCTGGAGCAGTGCTTTGGTCCATACAGAGATTAACGTGGAAGAGCCTATGTGGGAGACGCTTCTGGGAAAAGACTGTATTCCTTTACCACAAGGTTGACAATAGTATCTTTCCATTAGCTGTGTAGTCATCAGACTAGGATACTCTTGCTCTCTTTCTAGCTGAATCCAAAAGGGGTGAAAGTACTGATCAGCCACAGCACAGGCACCATGAACTGAGCTAGCAAAAGAGGAAGACTGCTTTCACTTTCCCCAAACTGGAGTCTCAGTCTGCTTTTTCATTTATCTTTTTCCATTCTATAGATGGTAGAGTCCCTGAACAGACAAAAGCCATGGTCACCATGGAGGCAGGATCCCAAAATGGATATTGCTGTGAGACCAGAGAGCCAGGGTATCTGGGAATCATGCAGGATGGGGTGGAATATGGTGGAACCATGTCATATAAGAACTGAGCCAAACTGTGAACTTAATCACCATCCCTTTCAGAAAATGGTGGGGAATTATCCTCCTCCCCTCCATTATTGGGGGAATATTTGTATTTTTTTATTTGAAGTTTTGAAGTAAATATTCCTAAAAACTCATCCATTAAATAGTGGTTAAATGGACCTAAAGTTGTGTCCCCTCTTAAAATTGAGGGAATACTATTGTTGGGAACTTATACCAATGGCAGAGAGACTAAATACCCCAATATCCACGCCTTAAGTGTATTGGAGAACCCTAAGGAAGAGGGAAAAGTTAACATACCTAGCTCTCATATTAGCATGGGGGAGAGGTGGCCAAGGAAGTTACTATTACATTTACTTGGTATAAACTTATACATGTACTCACTGTCTCTCCTGATAACACGTAAGCAAGAATCATCTCATTTCTATCTTTGTCTCCCCAGTGCCTTACCCAGGCCCTGGAACATAGCCAATTAGAATTGTAAGCTTCCTGGGGACATGGACATTTTTATTTTTGTCATTCTATCTGCAGTCCCTAACACAGAGCATGAACAGAAAAGGCAAATAAATTGCTATGTGACTAATGTATTCATAGCCCCAGTGCCTAGCATAGTGTTTAGAACAGAGTAGGAATTTAATAGGTGCTTGTTGACTGAGGAAAAAAAATGGTGGCCAGCCTCCCAGTCACGCGTCTCTCTGAACAAGGACCAAGCTGGTCATTGAATGACCTAAACACAATTTGTCTCTGGGCCTGATTCCACTTTTCTAAATCTGACAAAATCTACCAATGCTTTCATTCACCAGCACCTAAGGGTCATTTCCATGTTATGCTGAGGTATTGGGACTTTGATTTACTACAATACACATCCTAGGAGTGGGAGAATGGAATCTTACTTTAAATATCTGTACTTTGTCATATTAGAATGAGCCTCTTTGAGGACCCTCCTTGTTGTTCCCAAGGCAGTCACAAACCTTACCTACTCCTAGTCCTGACCCCGGCCCCAGCCGCCCTCCATCATTCCCTCCAGTAGGGTTTAAATGGACAGAGTGGGATGGCATTGGTCAATTTTACCTGGTGGGTGACTCAAGGTCAGCTCTACTGAGGATTCGGTGTTGCTGGGGAGTGTACAGCCATTGAAAAGCAGTCAAGGTCCTCTCTTCAATCCGGAATCTGCCTTCCCGTACATACCTGGAGGTAACAGATACAGTAAGTAGGAGGTAGAGTTTAATGACCTGGCTTCTAGCCCTTGGTTTTCCCCTGTAGCTTAAAGGGGGAGAAACCCCACTGGGTTCCTAAATTGGAGACACAGTGGGTAAGAGACATGGTGACTTCTTCTCCAGCATAAGTGACATCTAAGACCATACAGTAGAGTAGAAAGACCATTGGACCAATGATCATGAGATCTGGATCTCAGTGTTGACTAGTGTGCCCTCAAGCACGTCAGCCCTCTCCTCTGGGTCAGGGTTCTATCGGCTCAATGACTTTTTATGAGCCCCAGTCCTGAATAAGCTCTCTTACTTTTCATGGTCTCTCCTCCAAGGAACTTTTTCCCCATCCCAGAAAGATTTGTAGGGAGAGGGAGGAGAGGACAGTGCCTAATCTATAGGAATGAATGGGGAAATTCAGGTATCATGGATAGGCCAATGGAGTATATATTTCTGAGCCCAAGTACTTTTCTGGGGCCCTCAAGTGACCACCTATTTCAATCTGTTTGGCCATGAAGCTTTTCCTAACTGTTCCCACCTGCTAGCATAGCACCCTCCCCCCAAATTTATCTAGCATGTATTTGGGATACAATTTTTATACACTCATATTTGTACATTGCCTCCTTTGATAGAATATAAGCCCCTTGAGGACAGGTCCTCATCACTTCACTCGGACAACTATTGCAGTTCTCCCCCACTTCACTTCGTCTTCCACTGGCTGCCAAAATGATCTTGCTAAAGTGTAGTTCTGACCACTCACCCACACACACATACCCCCATCCCCACTTCAGTGACTCTCTATTACCTCCAGGATCAAATAAAAAACCCTTTGTTTGGCAATGAGAGAAAATATTTTTTCTCTCATATTAATAACCTATTCAATTAGGACTAAGGTTTTCCCGTTTCTTTTATCTCATTTGGAAATCATTTCCTGTAGGTTATTCAGTCAGCCTTTGAAATACAGAGTTGATAATGAGATGAAATTTTGGGTGAAACTTACCCAACTGGGAAAACTTCAATCTGATCAAAAGGTAAAGAAATTCTAGTCTAGGTGAATTGGTGAATTGTGTTTTAGTCAGACAGGTCTGAGTGGAAGTGGATTCCCCTTTTGTCTAGATTGTCCTAGACTGGGGTGGTCTGGGAAGAGATAAGTCTCTGTGTCTAGAATGAGTGATCAATCATATCCCCCAATCCCTCATTAGAATAAGCCCATCTCTTATTATAATATTCACCCTATCATTCATTGTTAACCAATCAGTGGTTGGTTAGTGGTTATTGTCCTCTGTCTTCGAAGAGGACCAAAATGACATCACCATGATAAAGTGAAATTTAAGTGTGTTCGACTGTGACTGATCAGACCAATACAAGCTCGGAATGCTCTACCACAGATTGGGCACAGATAGTCCATGTGTGTATTTGGGGTGGATATCCCAAATTTGTGCATCCTGCATTTACTTTGTGCTGTTTCAATTCTACCTTGCTCAAACGGCACAGCACCCTTTCTGATGTGGGCACACCATGCTGATTGGTCCTATGCCAGTGTCTCCCATGTTGCACAGTCAAATCCAAAGTTCTTGAGAGAGACCTCAAGAGTGTCCTTGTATTGTTTCTTCTGGCCACGATGTGATCACCTGCCCCATGCAAGTTCTTCATAAAATAGTCTTTTTGGCAAGCATACATTTTGCATTCGAACAACGTGGCCAGTCCATCAGAGTTGCGCTCTCTGAAGCATAGTTTGAATATTTGGCAGTTAAGCTCAAGCAAGGACTTCAGTGTCTGGTACCCTATCCTGCCAGGTGATCTTCAGAATCTTCCCAAGACAATTCCAATGGAAGTGATTCAGTTTCCTGGCATGGCACTGGTAGACTGTCCATGTTTCACAAGCATATAACAATGAGGTCAGAACAACGGCTCTGTAGACCTTCAGTTTGGTAGTCAGTCCAATACCTCTTCTCCCCCCAACTTTTCTTTGGAGCCTCCCAAACACTGACCCAGCTCTGGCAATGCAAGCATCAACCTCATTGTCAATGTGTACATCCCAGGAAAGTACACTACCAAGGTAAGTGAACTCATCCACAGCATCCAAAACTTCTCCATTTGTTGTAATCAATGGTTTCACATGTGGATGGTGTGGTGGTGACTGATGAAGCACTTATGTTTTCCTGGTGTTAATTATTAGGCCAAAATTAGCACAGGCAGCAGAGAATTGATCCATACTTTGTTGTATCTCAGCTTCAGAGGCTGCATTGAGTGCACAATCATCTGCAAACAGAAAATTGTGCACCAACACTCCCTCCACTTTGGTCTTGGCTTACAGTCTTTTCAAATTGAAGAACTTACCATCAGTATGGTAGTTGACCTTGATTCTGTGTTCATCTTCATTGAAAGCATTTGTCAACAGGACTGAAAACATCAGGCTAAAAAGCATGAGAGGAAGCACATAACCCTGTCTGTGTAACTGGGAAGGCACAAGAGCATTGTCCCTTATCCAGAACCTGGGCAAACATGCCATCATGAAATTGATGTACAATATTGATGAACTTCTCCAGGCAACCAGATTTTGACATAATTTTCCATAAGCCCTCATGATAAACCATGTCAAAGGCCTTGACCAGATCTACAAATATTGTATACAGATCACTGTTCTGCTCCTGGCATTTCTCCTGGAGTTGTCAGGCAGCAAACACCATATCAACTGTTCCTTAGCCCTTTCTGAAGCCACACTGACTCTCAGGTATACAACCATCTTCCAGGTGAAGGATCAGCCTATAAAGGAGGACTCTAGCAAGAACTTTGCCAGCAATGACTAAGAGAGATGTCTCCCTGTGATTGTTGCAGGACAATCTATTCCCTTTACCTTTATAGAGATGGACAGTGGAGGCATCCTTGAACTCCTGGGGGATAACCTCCTCTTGCCATATAATCTGGAAAATTTCAGCCAGCTTTTATATGAGCAGTGGTTCCCCTACCTTGTAAATCTCAGCTGTAATAAAATCAGCACCAGGTGCTTTGCCACATGAAAGGAACCCAATGGCCCTCAAAACCTCTTCTTCGGTTGGAAGTTCAGCTAAGGAGGGATTGACTTCAACCTGAGGTAAACCGTCAATGGCCATTTGATTGATGATGGTCTGTTGAGAACACTATGGAAGTGTTCAGCCAATCTCTCTAGGATCACGTCCTCATCACTAATCAATGTGGCTCCATCAACACTGAGTAGTTGTGATGCATCATAGGTTTTTGGTCCATAAATAGCTTTCAGGGAATCATAAAAGCGCTTTGGATTGTTATTATCAGCATAAAACCGAATTTCATCTGCCTTCTTACTGAGCCAGAAATCCTGCATCTCTCTAAGATTTGCTTGTACTTTGCTTTTGATGGAATTAAATGCTGCCTTCTTAGAGGTGGATGAACTATCCTGCTGGTAAATCCTGTGGAGTTCTCATTTTTCATTTGGCAGCTTCTGAATTTCCCCATCATTTTCATCAAATCAGTCTTGGTGTTTGGGAGTGTTCTGACTCAGATGAGCAAATGCAGTGTTGTACACCCAATCTCTGAAAGGTGCCCCCTCTTTTTCCACTCCACTGTTGCCAACTGTGTGTTGGTTCAACTTGCCCTCCAAATGAGCAACAAACTGTTCACGCTCAGAGAAGAGCTCTAATTTGTTGACATTAATTTTTCTGGTAGCCATTTTGCCTTGGGGGTAGTGCTTTTGATGAATGTGAATATTTAGCTTGGAAAGGATAAGTCTATGATCAATCCAGCTCTCTGCACCACACATTGCCTTTGTCACTCTCACATCTTGTCTGTCTCTTCTCCTTACAATCACATAGTCTATTAGATGCCATTGTTTGCTGCAAGGGTGCATCCATGAAGTTTTGTTGCATTTAGGTAAATGAAAGACAGTGTTGGTGATGAGAAAGTCATGTGATGCACAAGTCTTCAGCAGTAAATGATCATTGCTCTTGCTGTTTCCAACTCCATTCCTCCCTAGGACTCCCTGCCAAGTCTGGCAGTCTGAGCCTACTCTAGCATTAAAGTCCCCAGAATTATAAGCTTGTCCTCTTTTGGCACATTTATGATAAGGGTCTCTAGATCTTCATAAAATTTTTCTTTTACCTCATCAGGGTTTGCCATGATGGGAGCATAGGCACTGATTACGGTGGCATGGTGTTTTCCTGTGAGTGGCAATCACATTGTCATGAGCCTGTCATTCACTCCTTTTGGCAGGCATACCAGCTTGCTGATTAGATTAGTTTTGATTGCAAAACCCATGCCAACTGCATGGCACTCCCCTTCACTGCGCCCACTCCAGAAAAATGTGTATCCAGCTCCAACTTCAATAAGCTGCCCTTCATTTGCCAACCTTGTTTCACTCAGGGATGCTATTTGGATGCAACACCTGTTGAATCCTCTTGCAACAAGAGCAGTTCTTTCAGGTCTCCTGGATTTTGTGTTGTCTGTTAGTGTGTGCACGTTCCACCTGCCGATGGTGAGTGGACCATCTTTGCAGATGCTTTCATACATTTTGTACATTTTTTTGTGTTTCGACAGCGTAGTGGGATTCCCCGCCTGCCGCAGTAATTAGGCCAGAATTGGGTGAGCAGACAATGTTTAGGGCACCTTTCCTCACACCAGGAGGTGAACAGTGTGATTCTTAAAAGGCTGCTCAGACACCCAGGGGGCTGCCAAGTCCCACTGCTGCTTCCAGTGAGAAAGAACTCTATGGTCTGGGCTGCCTGTGTGCAGGGTTGTGACTACAGCTACCAGTGTATCCGCACCTGCTGCTTCATTACTTTCCTGTTGCCACAGGACTTTTAAGCATGATAGTGAAATGGTATGGGTGATGTCTTTTGATTCATGTGTAAATTGGATTTAAGTGAGGCTGAGTTGCACGAAGTTTTCAGCCTCACTCTGTCCTCCAGAGTCATCATAGTCCAGTGTCAGGACAAAGTCAAGATGGCTGATGATGGCTCAGGATGCAGTGGATGACCTTGGCATCTTCAGTGTCTAACTAAGCTCTAAGTGCTCCACATCACCTGTTTCATCTGCCTTCATGGCCATTGGAACAAACTGTTCTCATCTGCCCATTCCACCAGAGGAAGTCTTCATATGCTTGGGGTAGACACCCCCCTAACTCACCAGTGGGTTTGAGAACCCTTGGTTACCTTCAACCTGGTTTGGCCCTTCTACCAAAACGGTTTAGCAGGGTGTGGCCACAGCACATGCTGCAGGTTCTTGGAGCCACAGGTGAGAGTTAGGTGGAACAGGTGAACATCAAAGATGGAAAGAGTCCCAAAAAGGGCTCAGCAGCCATCACACCAAAGGTACTGGTCCTCCCTGAACACACCTTACACCCCTAACCAATCAGTTCTTCTGAGGACACCCACTCTTCCAAGAGCATATAAGTGTTGAGCAACCTCCATGAGGGGTCTTTTGGTTCATGAGAGATGGTCAAATGACCATCCTTTTATTAATTACTTGCCAACCATAATTAACAAAATGATTAATCATCCTGAAATTATGTCTCTCAAACTTTTTATATATCACAGCATTTAAAGTCCTTCTACCTTCTTACCCAGCCAGGTGGCACAGTGCCAGGCCTGGAGTCAGAAATATCAGGAGTCAAACCTCAGACACTTACTAGTTGTGTGACCCTGGGTAAGTCCCCTAACCCTGTTTGCTTCAATTTCCACATCTGTCAAATGAGCTGGAAAAGGAAATGGCAAACCACTCCAATATCTCTGCCAAAAAGACCCCAAATAGGTTCACAAAGAGTCAGACAGGACTGAAAAAAAATGACTGAACAACATCTTCTTAGAGTTTATTCTCTTCCAGTAACTCAGTAATTACACTATACTGGTCCTCTTACTATTCTTCAACCACCCTACTCTATTTCGTTCTCTGTTCTCTGTGCCTGGGATGTTCTCCCTCCTCATTTCAGCCTCCCATCTTCCCTGGCTTCCTTCAAAACTCAACTCAAATACTACCTTCTCCAGAAGGCATTTCCTGGTCTGCCATACTGCCCCTCCTTCCGTGCTCTGTGATATTCATTCATGTATGTGTGTGTATGTGCATGTGTATATATGTATACTTATATATATACAAACACATGCATGTATCTATATATATATGTGTGTGTATGTATGTGCATGTATATATATACATAAACATACATACACTTATCTTCTATGATTGAGAACAGGGACAGTTTTTGCCTTTCTCTGTATTGCATAGTTCCTAGCACAAAGTAGGTGTACAGTAAATGCTTGCTGACCAGTTGACAATCCAGAAAACCTGCAAGTTGACCTCCTCTAACAGAGGAAGTCCAGCCTGCCTTTTCCCCTGCCATCCTCCAGGATGAGTGTTTTGGTTTAGCTGGTTCTGAACAGTCCATCTCCTGCTTTCCTAGCCTTATTACAGTACAAATTCCAGACAGATCCTCCATAATATCACTTCAATAGAATTATGAGCTAGAAAAGTTCTTACAGTTCATGTAGTCCATCCCTGTCAGTTTACAGAGGCCCAGAAAAGATAAGTGACTTGTCCAAGGTAACAGAGTTAGAGATAAAGTCAGGGTCTGCCGGAACCAGCTCAAGGCAAGAATAAAAGGTTAAATCTTTAGTGCGGGCATTTACACCTCTGAAAATAGCAAACTATAGATCAGGGCTTCATTTATTATTTTGCTGGTTGTCTAGACTTAAGAAAGTATTAATAATGCACATTAAACTTAACAGGACATTTACATACTTCCCCCTACCCAGAGATCCTGGTTGTTAAACATTTACTAGCATACCCCTGTGTTATCCTGTAAACATTACTTGAGCTCAGCAGGACTTCAGGAGAAAGGTCAAGGAAAGAAGTCTTCAGTTTGGGGACTACAGGCTAGCAATGATTATAACAAGGATGAAGATGACTGATTGGTTGATGATGATGATAGCAACAAATAATAACTGGCATTGATGTAGCACTTTAAACTTTACAAGGTGCTTTATCTCATCTGAACCTCACAATACCCCTGGATAGACTCCATACCTTTTAACTGACCGTCTAAGGCTCTTCCAAATATACCAATATCCCAGTCCAGAATTCTTTCCAAGGCGCCATGTTGCTTCATATGTTTAAGGCCATGTGAGCTAGACTCAGGATCATAAATTCAGTCAGAAGGCACCTTGGGAGACATGTAGTCTAATTCTCTCATTGTACAGATGAAGAAACTGAGGCCCAGAGGCATTAAATGACTTTGCCAAGGTCACACATCTAGTATCTGAGGTGGAATTTGATCCCAGGTCTTGATTCCAAATCCAATGGATGCAAGGAAGACACCAGGTCCACGATAACATATATATATATATATATATATATATATATATATATATATATATATATATATATATATACTGTACAGGCATACCTTCCTTTAATATTAAGCTCCTTGAAAGCAGGAATTTTTTTTGTCCTTGTACTCCTATTAGTGGCACATGATAGGACTTTAATAAATGCTTATTGATTGACAAGTTGGTTGGAAATTGCCCAGAAGCCAGGTCCAGTTCCTGCCAGGAGCTAGAGAGAAGGAAAGGGTGTTTATCTGTTGTTTGCCAATCTACGAGTCTCAAATCCTTTTAAACAAGGAAGCAAGAATTCAATCCAATGAAAGAGACGTGTTTGGGGCCAGGGGGATCACTAGGAAGAGGTCAACCATTTGTAGACAGAGGAAGATGAGTCATTGGGGATAGGGACTGGACCTGTGATTTCCCAGATGTAGGCAATCCAGGGATGACCAAACGCCATCTAATAGCAAAGATGTTTATTTTGTTCAGTAGTGTCTGACTCTTCGTGACCCCATTTGGGGGCTTTCTTGGCAAAGACACTGGAGTAGGTTTGCCATTTCCTTCTCCAGCTCATTTTGCAAATGAGGAAACTGAAGCAGACGGGATTAACTGACTTGACCAAGGTCACACAGCTAGTAAGTATCTGAGGCTGAATTTGAACTCGGGAAGATGAGTCTTCCTGACTCCAGGCCTGGGACTCTGTGTATTGTGGCGGCACCTCACTGCCCATTGCAGGACCCTAGGCAAGCCTTTTACTTTCCTAGGACTCAGTTTCCTCATCTGTAAAATGAAGAGTTTGGACTAGATAACTTCTGAGTTCTCCTACAGCTCCAGATCTATCATCCTAATTGAAAATAATTTTGCTGCTGTTGTCCAAATTGTCAGTTCAAGGTAACTGCATAGGGATGACGGTTCCCCTGGAAATTCATGAGGTTGGACTCCTCCCTGAGCTACTGCTGGACCAGTAACCTGATACCTCCTGATGACTCTGACTTCCCAGCCTCAGGCTCAGTTGCAGGGAGATGTCACAGACTGGAGTGAAGAAAGGGGGGAAGGGTTCTAGCTGCCCTATCCCCCCTTCCCTAGAGGACCACTCATACTTTCCCCACCCTACTCTCCCTGGGAATTTTCTCTCATAAGAACTCTTGTAAAGAGATTTGGGAGTATATTCTCCAAGCCCATTAGTCTTCCTATCCCCCTACCAAGGGAGACCCCTACCCCCATTCTCCAGATGAAATAAAGAAAGGGACTCTCCAACTCCAACCCAACCCACCTGATCAACTTGCCTAATGTCTAAAGTGTTTTGAACAAGTGCCAAGAATCTGAGAAATGGAGTAGAAGCTGAGGGCAGGGCATCCCCCTTGAACTCACCCCTGAAAGTCAAGAGCAGACAGGGGCCCAGGCTGTGGACTCTGACATCACCGGAGACTAGTCTCATTGCATCAAAGGAAGGGATGGGGATAGGGGATAGAGGGGAGAATGACCTCCCCTCCATAGATCAGATGGGGAAACCAGGTCTAGGGTGGGGAGGGACTATGGGTAAGAATGTTCTTTCACTTCTTATAATGAAAAGGAAATAGAATTTAGAAAGAAATCCAGAAGTCTTAACCCTGGTCTAAACTCTGACCTCTACCCCAGCCATAGAGTTGATAGGACTGCACAGAGACAGTGGACAGAGTGGAAGAAGGAGCAGCAAGGTATCTCCGTGCCAACTTTGTCTAGAGGGCACAGGGAGGAGGGAGGGCAGGTATCGGGCTAAGGGGTAGGTGGTCTGTGCTGCCATGGGTGGTGGAAGGTAGAAGTGGGGTTGTCTTATGATAATAAAATCTAGATGCAGCTTTCTGAAAACACGGAATCTAAACTAAAGGACCTCACGGTTGGCAAAGTTTGAGTTTGGGCCAGAGAGGAGGGACCTGGCTGGGAGCTCTGCCCTTCTTTTCCCTAGACTTCTCCCTTCCTAAGGAGCATCTTCTTAGCCAAGCCATGTCAAGGGAGCGCAGCCAGATCCCAGTGTCCCGAGTTTCATGCCCCCTGGCCCAGCAGGCCTCCATCTCCCCCGCGCATCCGCGATCGCCCTTCACACGCCCCACCCTCCGCACTCACCAGCGCACCAGCTCCCAGCGCTTCTCCCCGGGCTCCCTGCGACCCGCCATGCCTCGGGCCCCCGCCTGGCCCCTCTGGGAACCTCCTCCCTCCTACTCCCACCCCTGTCCGGGCCGGGGACGTCTGGAGGAGGCTGCGGCGATGGCGGCTGCTACTCAGACTGCGGCAGGACAGGGAGAGAGAGGGCTGAGAGACAGCTGGGTGAGGGATCAGGGTCAGGACTGACTGGAGTTGGGGCGGGGGAGGGAGATCACGGGAGGGCGGGGCAGAAAGTGGGGGCCCCCGACTAGGACCTCTCTGCGCCCCTCTACCACCTCGAGGCCCAGCCTAGACCACTGCTCCCCGCGGAGTCGGAGTTTGGAGAGCGAATTGGGAAGGAAAGAGTTGCCGGGACACCCCCCACTACTCCCCAGCAAATCCCGACCCCACCCCCTCCGGCTGCATAGTGAGTGCGGATAGAGTAGCGCCCCGCCCCACCCTCAGTAATGTCGTAGACTCAGAGATCCGGCACCTCAGAGACCATTTAATCCAATCCTGAGGAGCCCGAAGCCCGGAAAAGCTAAGTATGGAGGGTTTGAAGGTCCTCTTGTCCAGGGCCTTCTTCCAAGAGTGAGGCTGCCTCCCTCTTGTTCTATTGTTATCTGCAGAGGGGCTCAGCTTCCTGGAAGCTTGTGAGAGACCACCCAGCCTCCCCCATTCTACGTTCCTTTTCTCTTTCCTCTCCAGGACCTAGAAATATAAAAAGGATGGACCTAATATTGGGCTCTGCTTTAGAAAGCACAGCCTTTGGAGTTGAGGAGGGGCTGTTTGTAAGTCTCCAGTAGCTGTGTTACCTTGGACAAGTCACTTCCTCACTCTAGACCTCAGTTCCCTCCTCTAAAAAATGAACTGATTGGAAGCGGTTCTTAAAATCTGTCTCTGAGACAGTTTCAGAGAGTGCTTGAGAGATCAGAAGGATGGTTCATAATAGTACTGACATTTTTATTTCTAATATGATAAATATTGATAGATATAACACATAAACAAAAGCCCTTTGGAGGATCTTCATTTTGTTTTGAATTTGAGAACTGGACTAGATCATTTCTAATGTAGTATCTGGCTCTAAAATTCTATGTTTCTAAGATTTACTGGTTTGCTGTGTGACTATGGATTAGGCACAAACTTCTCTGAGCTTCTCCTTTCTTACTGAACAGTGTGGTACAATGAAAAGAGTACAGGGTTTGGAGTCAGCCTAGGTTTGAATCTTTCACTACCATTTACCTCTTATATACTCTTGTCCCTATCACTTAGTCTTTAGATGACTCTAAATCTGTGATCCTGTGACCTCAGTCCTATCTATGGTTCAAATCCCTTTACTTCTCTGGGTTTCAATTTTCTATTCTGTAAAACTGGGGTGATAATTTACACAGAATCATAGGCCTGCTGGGAGGATTCCAAAGGATGATGTAAATTATCCAACAATCTCCAACCATTCAGATGTATCTTATATTTCATGACCTAAGATTGGGGGGAGGAGAAAGAAAGAGTGGGCAGGCTACATCAACAAAGAAATATTTTCCTGCATATTTTGATGTATCTGTACCCCCAGTTTTTGCCTCTCTTTCGTGTGTGGTCATCTCCCATTAGAATGTAAGCTACTTGAAAGCAAAGCCTGTCTTTTTTTTTGCTTGAATTTGCATTCCAACACTTAACAGAGTGCCTAGCACATAGCAAGCACTTCATAAATGTCTTTTTCCTTCCTTCTTTTTACAAGAGGCATGAGGAAGAACATAGATATATGACCTTTCTCAGTTTGCTCTTCTATGAAATGGGGATAGTAAAACTCTTACCACTTTCTTCACCAGGTTGTTTTGAGAAATATGCTTTGTAAACTTTGAAGTAATCAGTCATCACTGATACAA
This sequence comes from Bettongia penicillata ogilbyi, assembly GCA_023548195.1. NCBI lineage: Eukaryota > Metazoa > Chordata > Mammalia > Diprotodontia > Potoroidae > Bettongia > Bettongia penicillata. The sequence goes on along the minus strand of JAJHZJ010000605.1, from coordinate 2,626,095 downwards.
AGAGCAATGGAGGGAGACATGAGAGGCACAAATACAACTTATTTCCAGTGATCACTTAATCTCAATAAGTAGCAGGAGGGATATCAAGTGGATAGCTGGAAAATGAGAGAGGTCAGTCATGTGAAAAAAATAATGAGATAGATAATTTAAGTTCCACTGGTTTTCACAAAATACAAGAAGGCCTTGAGGGAAACTTCCAGGACATTGGATCCTTTCATAAACCCTCCAGAAAAGATCTATGGGTGAACATATTGAGTATGATGGACAAAAGTATCACAGGATGAGAAGGCATGGGTTAGATTTCCATTTGTTCTGTTGGAGGGAGTGCCCTCTGTTTTCTCTAATACTGGTACCTTGCACGGGGTCTGGTAAATAGAAGCTTCTTTAAGAGAAAAGAAAAGAAATATGGCATAAGAAATGAGAAATCAAAGTCCAGTCAGTAACACAAAAATTTTATGCCTATAAATGATGAATGTTTTCTCTGAGAAAAAAAAGGATCAGTAAGCAGACTGCATGGCAAATAACCTCTCAAAATGAAATTGAATGTATTTTAATAGACAGGAAATGACTAGTTATTTATGTAGGAGTCAGCCTTGAGTCAGTTACCTGTATATAGTCAGATCACCAACTTGTTTAGAGCAAAGATCAGTATTAGTGTCAAGTTAGAATAATGAAAAATAGACTTCATGCTCTTGAAATAACTCAATCAATCTTGACCTATTCAAAGTGGCTATTGGCAATGAATGGAAGAAACAACATAGACACAGCCGCTAATAGTTTCATACAGAAGGTTAAATGATTAAATGAATAAATTACCATAAACAAAGAAACTATGCTTATTTACAAAGATGAAATATGTAGCAGCCAAAGACAACACTAGACTAGAATATAAATTTATTCATAAAATAATATAAACTTGTTCATAAAACATTATCGAGAAGAATCAGTGGGAGATTCTGAAGAAAGTGTTAAGAAGCAAAGAAAATACAAACAATTTAAAGAAAACTTGGTAGTACCCTAAACTATAGTCCCAAGAGCACTTAAGGATGAAAATGAAAAGACAACAAAGGGAAGAAAAATGGGAAAATCTGCAAAGATTTTTATAACAAACTCTTTCACCATCAAGCATAGTCAATTCTGATTTGGACTCTAGCATCATTGTTCCAAGTGAGTTTACAAAAATAGCCCTAAAGAGAACAAAAATGGGAAAGTAACTGGATCAAATGAGGTGTGCTTTGAAGAGAACCATGCTTGAGACAGCACAATTATGAGGGAACTGGGGATGAATTCACAAGATATCTAATGGAAGGTCAGATACCTAAGGGGTACAGGAAAATCTCAGAACCTTATAATAATACTGAAAAAGGACACCAAGAGAACATTATTAGTTTCATACAGAATTTGCTATATACCTACTTTCCCTGCCTATGTAATATATATTTTTTGAAATCATCTCTACCTGTATCAGTCATCCTCCATGAATTTTTAGTATTGAACAAGCAGTCTTTTCCAACCAATATTGCACAGTAAACTATAGCTTTATTATTGTCTTGTTGTTTTAAATGTGTGAAGGATATAATATCCCACTGTGTCTATTGTATGTTGATAATTAGAAAAGCATTTGAGCTTTCATTAGAGCAAAACATCCCTTAAAGGCCTCTTCCAAAAAGGTGTCTTCCTTCCATGAACCAAAATTATTCCAGATTCTTTCAAAGATGTCACAAGAAATCACCTTCTTTGATAATTCTCTGGTCATATATATGAGGAAGGGCATTTAAAAAAGGAAAAGTATGCTCACCAAAAGTAATGGTAACTGGTTCTGGTCTGTATTTTGTCATTGATTACTTTCGTGATCTTATTCAGGTGATTTCATCTATCTGGACCTCAGTTTCCTTCTTCATACAATAAAGGCTTGGACTAAATGATACCTAAGGCCCCTCTCAGCTCTAACATTGTGTGCCATTAGGTTAGAATGTGACTCTAATGAAACCAACGTCATGAGTTCCATTTTCCTGGAGACAAGTTTTCTAAAATTGAGCCTGGTTCTATGATTATCCCGTGACCACAAACTTCACCTCTTACAATTACCCTCCCATCTTCCTTCATAGAAACAGAGCCAGTTGTCCACAAAGAGGACTGGGTAAGGTAGCATGGATATCTCAGAGAGACCTATTTAGATTGCTGGAGATACTAGTCCAAATTCAAGTCTTGATGGAAAAACTCAGAAGTATATTAGTGTATAATAGTCAGCACAGAAATCTGGGTCTGAAGACATTTAGACGGGAGCAGGTTAGTCTCATGAGAGATTGGTGTGTCCTCTGTGGGCTCCTCCAAAGAATGATTTCTCTGTCCTTCTTGGTCAGGATTACTCTTACCTGTAAGTGAAGAAGGTCTCAATTTTAGTGCAATAGATCTGTTCACTCTTGTTCAGATGGGTGGTTAACTCACCACCTGTCATTCCACCATCAGTGCTCCATTCCTTTAAGTCTTGAAGGCTTATATTTTCCAGAGTCCACCATTAAAAGCAGATAGAGAGTTATTGAAAGGAAGAGGGAGAAGATAAGGAGCTACTCATGGAGAGAAGAAAGGATAGGGGGAAAGCATTAAAGAAAATCCACCATTTTTGTTCAGAGGATTCACTCAGCTGGTAATGGACTGTGACTCTCCCTGCCCCTACAGATATATCATTCCCAAGGGCTACCACAATGCTCCCTTTAGAGTTGGGACTTGAACATTGTTGAGATGGGGAGGAGCAGCCAGAGGGAGAGATTCCTCTCAAAGTTGGCCTAGAAGAGTGCTGAAGAGAAACCAGACCTTGGATCTTTCCATCTGGAGGAGAGACATCTTTCTCATCCTCCTCAAATGATCCTGTATTATTTACTTTTCAATGTCCTAAACGCAAATGGAATGCAAGTTGCTTGAGGACAGAGACTTTAATTTTTGTCTTTGAATCCACAGAACTTATGCGAGGCACACGATACTTGCCTCGCACACAGTAGGTGATTGATGAGCGTTTGTCGAATTGAATCAGTCCTACTCTATATTGAATTGCATGACATCCAGGCAGGACTCTATGCCCCGTAGTGCTTCAGCCGCAGACTGATTCGCGGCGGACGCTCATGAAATACTTATTAAATTAATGTTTTTAAATCAACTCTGCCCGTTGCCTATTAGCCGGACTTTACTTCTGGAACTTCTTCAGCCCTTCGAGAACCCCAAGGGCGGGGACTGGGCCTGGAAGCAGGGTTGGGGACAGGGAATGAAGAGGGGGGGAGCTAGCGCTCTGGGGAGCTGTCCGTGGTGCCGAAAGCCACCGGCGCAGTAGGGTACTCGCTCCCCGCCCAGGTCCCAAAGCTAGGACTCCTCCCCCCCCACCCCCCATCCATTTCCTTCCCTTTACTCTCTGTGACCTAAAGAAGTCCTTTCTAGCTTCCCCCACCCAGGCCCCACTCCTCCCACATTTCTCTCCGAGGCCTCCTACTCCCGTCGCCCACCAGGCTCTCTTTTCTGACTCTCTGTTCCCCAGTGGCTGTAACTCCTTCAATTCGCTTTGCTGCACCTCCCCCCGCCCTCCCCATCCCTTCCCTTAACCTTGTATCCCGCACCAGGCTCGGGCGCAGTCAACATCAGCCCCTCCCCGCCCCCAGTCTCCTCCCCGCCCTCTCCCGGTCTATCCCAGGTCCCGGTCCCCTCCCCCTCCTCTTCTTCGTCTATCCCTATCACCCCTCCTCCTCTTCCTCCTCCTCCTTCTCTTCTGCCCTCCCTCCGATCTCTCGCCAGTTCCGGTCACGTTGCTCGATGTTTACGCCTTGATCCCGCCCCGAAGCCCCCCCTTGACGCCCCGAAGCACCCTTCCTTCTCCCCCAGTCCCCTGCCTCCGAGCCCCCCAGAGATCGGAGCCGGCCAGCCCCGGCACCTCCCGCCCGCGCAGCTGATGGAGCTGCAGTTAGAGCCGGCGCCACAGAGGCGGAGGAGCATCTAAGCGGGTTGGAGGAGAGGCGCCCCCCACCCCAGCCTCCCCAGCCCAGCCGCGGTTCTCCTCGGCCGGCCGGACCCGCCGCTCCCTCGGGTCGCGAAGGTGAGGACGGGAGGAGGGGGGAGCGGAGCGGAGGCGGGGCAGGGTGGAGGGGGGCTGACGAGGTGAAGGGGAACCGAGCCAGACACTGCGCCTGCCTCCTGGGAGGGTTGGAGCCGGGGCTGGAGGGGCCCGAACACTCAGCAGGGAGCGCGACTCAGTTCCGCTGCCTGCAGAAGTTGTCCTCCACGGCCTGGCCCCTGGCCCCTGATCCCCTCTGTCCAGCGGTCCTTCGCAAGAACCAAGGTGGAGATAGGTGAGGGAGTCCAGGGGTGCCCAGATCAAGACTTCTCTTCCCTTTTCACACACTTCCCCCTCTACCTTCTTTTCCTTCCCCTACTCCCTTCCCCCTCCTTTTTCTATTCTTCGTCCTTCCATTATCCCTCCCCCACCCTCCGCCTTTCTCCTCTTCGCCCCTTCCCCTGAGTGTTCATATTCCCAGCAAAATCAGAACAGATCAGGATAAATGACTGTCGAGGGATTTCCCCCACTCCCCCAGGATTCAATTAAACAAATATCCACGAAGTATCTACAATGTACAAGGCACTGAACTCGCTGCTGGGCATCCACAGATAAATAAAATAATCCCTGCCTTCAAGGAATTTAGAGTCTAGTAAGGGGTAACAATCTTTATTCCAGCCCACCTTCCCACTTTGCAGCTCTGGGCTTGAGTTTTGGAAGGAAGTCTTTCGTGGAGGGCAAAGGGAGAGGGAGAGCCACGTAGATCTAGGGAACATAGACTTCAGGAAGAGTGAAGGAAGCAAATACGTTTGAAGGAAGAAAGACTTCCAGGTGAGGCTATTTGGGTGATAGAGGGATTTGCTGGTCTGTCCGCCTCGCAGACAAATCCAGAGAAAATTTACCTGTCTTGCTCAGTGCCTGGCTTCTTTTCAAATCAGACTCCATTCTTCCAGGCAGGATCGTTCACAGGGTTACAAAACCCCACTTAGATAGGGGGTTGGGAGATCAGCTCTTGCTGTCAGTTCTCGGAGCTTTCCCCTTCTCGCCCCCATCCCCTCCCCACCAGACTGTGACAAATTCCCCTTGGGGAGGGAAAGCTGACAGAAGGGGAATGAGGTAGCCGAGAAAGATTTCAAGGAACAGCTGGAGTCGGCCTGAAAACCACAGTATCCCTTCCCCTACGGCAGAATAACAGTCTCTCAGTTGGGAGGTCATCTAGCCCTCCTATATCTGGGCAGAAATCCCCTTTTACAAATGAACCTGGTTTTCCAGCTTTTGCTTCAAGATTTCCATTCATTACCTCCCAAAGCAGTACCCTCCACTTTGGGATGGCTTTAAGTTTTAGGAAGCTTTTCCTGAGGACAAACTAAAATCTACCCCTCGGTAACTTCTCTCTGCTATTCCTACTTCTGGCCTCTGGGGAGACACACTGCACAATTGCAAATGCCTCTTCTATATAATGGGAAACATTTGGAGCAAGCAGTCATGTTCCCCATAAGGTTTTTTTTTTTCCTCCTCCAGACTAAGCATCTTGTATGTGCCTTACACGGCATAGTCTCCAGTCCTATCACTCTCCTCTGGAAGCACCTTAGCTTATTATTCTCCTTCCTAGAATGTAGTACCTAGACACACAATATTTGAGAGGTGGTCTGACCAGGGCCAAGTAAGGTGAAGTGTATCACCCTTCTGGTCCTGGATGCTCTGCTCCTAAAATGGTATTAGCCTTTTTTTTTCTTTTTCTTTGGCTGCCAACATACATTATGGATATGACTAATATCTACAGATGTTTTCAGAGAAACTATTGCCTAGCCACAGCTTTCCCAACTTATACTTGTGCCATTGAATGTTTAGACCCAAGTGTAGGACTTTACATTGATCTATGCCTTCTCCCAAATTTCTTCACCATGACTAAATCTATGGTTAAGGCAAAGGAGCATCGCTATATATTCCAAGCCTCCAAACCAAATTTTAACCTCTAGCAGTCAACCACCTCCAAAGCAAAGACAATGACAATTATACCATTTTGCATTTATACCATCTTTTGAACTTTTCAACAAATTTCCATGTTATCTTCCATGTTATCAATCCCACAGATGCCCATGAGACTGGTCCATCAGATAGTGTTCTCCCATCTCACAACTGATAATACAGAGACACAAATAAGAGAAATGACCTGCTTCAGCTTGTCTAATAAGTTTGGTGCTAGAATGCAGGTCTCCTAACTCCTCTTCAGGGATTTATTCTGCACCAGATAACTTAGGGTATCTCTCAAATGTCAGCAGAGTGTAGTGGGAAAATAGGCCTCAGGAGACTTGTGTTCCACTAACTTTCACGACCTTGGGCAAATCATAGGAGCATCATAAAGTGGTCAAGTTTGAGCTGAAAGAGACTTCATAAATCATATAATCCAACCCCTTTATTATGCAGATGACAAAACTGGAGCCCAAAGGGGCTAATTTAATTCAATTTCACAAACATTTATTAAATACCTACTATGTCCACAACAAAGGGCTATGTGCTAGACTCTCCAAAGATCACCCAAGCTGTAATCAGCAGAGCTGGAATTTAACGAAGCTACTCTGAAGCCCAACCTAGTGTTTGTCCCTTCCCTGGGCCTCAGTTTCCTCCACTGTAAAATGAGGAGGTTAGAAATTATATGAGTCTATAGGTACCTTCCCTATACTGGAGTATCTTGGATAACAGATGTCACAATGAGGGTCCTGAACAAGGTTTTAGGAGTTCTGGTTCAGTCTCCTGGGGCAACATGTGATTGCTACATTCCCATTTCCAACCCTTTTCTTTCTCTGATGCAAGGTTCAGTATAGAGACCGGGGTGTGGGAGGATGTGGGGATGTGTATGGGTGAGAAATAACAGGGAAATCCAGACTTAAGAACCTTCAAAAGTAGAGGAAACAGATTACATTAGGAGTAGAAAGAGAGATTAAGGGACACATGCACCTGCGTAGGTGCATGCAAAAAAGAAGGTGAATACTTGAGACCGCTGTCCTTTGCTATCTCGGGCAAGTGATGCCCTTTGGTTACATCTGTAAAATGGGGGATAATAACACCCAAGTCTATTTGGAGGCTGTAACCATCTCTTGAACCTTCTCCTAGTTCAGAATATCTTTTATTCAGATGCACTTGTGTTCTGGCTGGGGTTTTATTCTTAGGGGGGATCTGCTCAGAAAAAGGACAGTTTTCCCTTCCCAAAGTCAGCTTACAAAAGGAGTCTGTTCAGAAGGAGAGAGACTGACTGGAAGCTGAGATAAGGATGATCTTGTTTGCAGAGGTCAGGAGGGCAGGGCTGTGCTGGCAGTTCCCCAGCAGACAGAGTCAGGTGACTCCTGGACTTGAGATCTGAGGGAGAGAAAAGAGCAGAAAGGGAGAAACCTAGGAATCCAGGGGGTAGGCTGGGAGAAGGATCCAGTAGCACACAGAACAGATGCTTCACAACCTTAATTTCCTGCCACCCGAGGGCATGAAGCATTGAAACAGAGAGGTGGGCCCCAGGACTGAATTTCTAATCTAATATGTTGGCACCTCACTGGTCCCAGCTCTTAGAGTGGATTAGGATTTCCTGAGCTAGCTGCATATGGACACTCAGTTTGTCCCCTTTTCCATCCCTTCCTCCCTCCTCATGGAACATTAGAATGTCTGCCAGGATCATTTGTGACCCATATCTTCTCCCTGAGTGGAGAGGAACAGCTACTGTGGCTTGTCTGGAGCAAATTCAGGTCCTGCTGTGGACGCTGCCCAGACAGCTGGGCTGCTCAGGATCTAGTAGGAAGTGGGTTAATTCTAAGGAGCTAGGTGGGAAAGGCTTTGGTTGTTTAGAAACACCAGCATTCCAGGAAGCTGGGAACAGGTATTTTGTCTCCCAGGCTATATATAGCAGGGGCACATTCATACACACACACACACACACACACACACACACGTACATACCCAGAGGTAAAAACATCTACAGTCCCCACCTACATCAAGAAGCTTTTCCCAGCTTTTCCCACTTTCCCAATCCTCCTTAATGCTAATATCATCACACTTGATTTTCTCCTATCTTTATCCTGTTTGTACATAGTCCTTTGCATGTTATCCTCTTCATTAGACTGAGATCTTTGAGAGAGAAGATTGTCTTTTGCCTTTCTTTGTAATCTCAGCACTTAGCACAATGTCTAGCACATAGTAGGGGCTTTATAAATGCTAGGTGACTAACACCCTTACAGCATGCCATTTGTGGGTAAACACTTCTACAAGCACACAAACTTTCAATAACACCACACTTCCTGGCACTCCAACCCCCACCCACCATACCTACCATGAATTTACAAGTCCTCAGGCATACTCACTCAAGCATGCACACACACAAACACACATATACACCTTTGGACATAAGCCCCTTCAAGTACACACACCACACACCTGCAAGCATGCTGATGCAGACCCAAAGGCACATGGATACATACTCTCAAGTACATACACATGTGCATTCATAGTCTTTCCGACTCCTCACTCTCCCTTCTTTAGATAAGCAATCAGTTGCCAAGTCATGTGGATTGTTTCCACAACAGCTCTTTAATCCATCCCCTTCCCCCACCTCTGTTTAGACCCTCATTACCTTTTACGTAGACTATTCTACTAGCCTTTTCTTGTTCTCTCTGCCTTATATCTGCCCACTCTGATCCATTCTCCACACAGCCGCCCAAAGGATATTGCTAAAGCACAGACTAACCATGCTGCTCCCTTAATCGATAAGCTTCCATGGCTCCCCATGGTCCCTAGAATCAGATTCAGGATCCTTTGACCAGCATTTAAAACACTTCAAAACCTAGTCCCAACTTGCCTTTCTAGTCTTATTATGCACTACTCCTCTTCATGCACACTATAGTCCAGTCAAACTGGCCTTCTGGCTGTTCCACATGGCATTCCATCTGCCATCTCCCATCCCCCATGCTTGGAATGGGTTCTCTCCTCACCTCTACCTGTTAGACTCCCCAAGTATTTCTAAAAGTTCAACTTAAAAACTTAAAGTTCATCTCCTATATGAGATCATGCTTGAAACCCCTCTAAGCTATTAGTACCTCCCCCCCAAAAAAAATTTTACTTTGCATATGCATATATGTGTGTCTTTGTTCATGTTATTTCCCTCCTATAAGATATAAAGTACTTGAGGCTAAGGACTGCTTGATTTTTACTTTTATATCCCCATACCTAGTACAATACTTGACATTTAATAAATGCATGCTGCTTAATTTACACACACACACACACACACACACACACACACACATTGTGTGTGTGTATCCCAAGTTATATCAGGGTAGCTAGATGGTGAAGTGGATAGAGCACTGGGTTTGAAATCAGGAAGGCTTATCTTCATGAGTTCAAATCTGACCTCAGACACTTACTAGCTGTGTGACCCTGGGCAAGTCACTTAACTCTGATTGCTTCAGTTCCCTCATCTATAAAATGAGCTGGAGAAGGAAATGGCAAACTACTCTAGTGTCTTCGCCAAGAAAATCCCAAATGGGGTTGCGGAGGGTCAGACACACTTGAAAAGACTAAACAACAACATACATCAAACAATCCTTCAACAAGCATTCATTAAAACAGCCACTCTGTGGCAGTAATAGGTTATGTAATAGGTACAAAGACAAAAATGAACTCCTCAAAGAGTTTACATTCTATCAGAGAACAAATACTCCTATATCAAGAAATACACATAGCCAAGTCACAGATAAGACACAAACCATGAACACGCTCAGTGCCTGGTGCCCAGTTTGCTGCTGCTCACGGAAGCCTTCCTGGATGATTTGGGTTTGCAATGAATCCTAAAAGCCAAGATGTGATTATTCAGCAAGGGTCTGCCGCAGCGAATGTTTCGTGAACACTCTGCTGAACTCTACTATGGGCATATTCAAAGAAGAGAAGCCCCCGCCTCTGCCCTCAAGAGTTTCCAGTCTAATTGTGAGGAAGGCAAGCAGAAAGGGCACCTTTGTTTTCTTAATAAAGGACAGTTCAAGGTATGACACAGTAATAGGACAAGAGGCCTGTACCAGGTGAGGAAAATGGAACAGATTGAATTAGAGGTAAGAGCAAAAGCTGTGCTACAGAAATGTGCTGCCAAGGAGGGTGGCGTCAAGGGTGCAAGGAGGTTCCTTGGTTGGTGATTCTTTCTCTTGGTCCCACCTCACTCCACCAGAACAGGAACAGAGAATCTAATACAACATCTTCATTATACAAAAGAGAAAACTGAGGCCCAGAGAGGGAACGGGGCTTATTTAAGATTACCAAGTAGTAAGCAGTGAGCCAAGGTTCATACTTGAATCTCCTGACTTCCAGTTCTGAACTTGTTCACCTCGATTCCCAATTCTTTTTCCTTCTTTCTATTTTCTTCTCTTTCCACTTGCACCATAGGTCTACTAGTGTCAACTATGGGATCTCATGGAGGGCTGGGAGAGGTAAAGACAATAAGGTCCCTTATTAGAGAAACAGGCCAGAGGCCTGACTGGAGTGGAGAGAGAGCTCAGGAGATAAGGTTGCAATGAGGGCAGGTAGGGTGTGAAGAGCTTGTACAAACTGCAAATGGGAATTTACAAGGCTACCTCCAATATTTAGGGCCATTTAGATAGGTAGATAGATAGATAATAGATAGATAGATAGATAGATAGATAGATAGATAGATAGATTGATAGACAGACAGATAGATATGGATATACATACATATTCAGTTATCCCTTCCACATTGTAGGAATTAGGAGTGCAGCATTCCCTCGATCCAGAAAAATCTGCATAAATTTTTGGCCCACCCTCCATACCAGAGAAGTCTGAATTATTGTAGTATTAAAAGATAAAATCTGTTGATATTATACAATGATATCCATGTATCTTATGCATTTCTGAGTTTCTAAATGTTTTCTGTCATCTGCTACCCTTCACGTGTCATCTGCAGCTTCTCCAAAACTCCCCCAAAATTCTCATTTAATTTCTTATCCAATCTTTGATATATCAGAACTGCGATGGGGAAAGTCATGATGTGGAAGGGATAGCAGTGGATATAGAAATAGTTGGGTATAGATAGATACAGCTCTTTGACATAATATATTGAAATCTGGATCTAAAGGAAAGAGTCAATCGGGGAAGGGGGCAGAAGGATTCTTGGCTGTTGAAAAGGAGTCACCATAGGACTCCTATAAAAAATCAGCCCCTCGTGTTAGGATACACTCTGCAAAGACTCAATTAGCAAGTAGCCTCCCGGGCACATGCTTGGAAATCAAAGCCAGTTGCCTCGATGTTTTACAAAGAACAGATGAAAAAACTGTGGATAATGAACTTGAAGAGAAGAATATCTAAGAGAGACATAAATCTAACCACAGGGTCCAATACCTTCATTGTCTAGAGGAGGAAACTGAGATCCAGCCAGGATAAGTGCCCAAGGACACTCAGGTATTATCAGAGTTGAGATTTGGATTCAAGTCATAGGACCATAGGTTTAGAGTTGGAGAAGACCTCCAGAATCCTCTAGTCCAACCCCCTGCATTTACAGATGAGGAAAATGAGGCCAAGAGAGGTTAAGTAACTTGCCCAAGGTCACACAGGTAGTAGCAGAGATAGTATATGAACTCGAGTCCTTTGATTTTAGAGCTTTCTTTCCACTGCACTACAGTAACATAAGAATAGTTTTCAAGCGTTCAAAGGATATTTGTTGCTTTTTCTTTCTATCTATCAACAAGGAGTGGCACATCAGAAGAATTTAAGAAATGTTTGGTGACTGATCGAGCAGATTTGCTGGGGTTTTTTTTTTCCCAGAAGACAGAATTAGGAACCATAAGTAGAAATTTCAGGGAGAGAGGTATTGATGCGAAGGGCTCTTTTAGATAGTAATCCTGTAATTTGTGTGCCTCAGTGTCAGGAGTTTCTAACTCCAGGAATTCCCCACACAGATATAATCACAGATATGACCAAAAGAAATTATAATCTGTGTTCCTTCCAGCTCTAAATCTATAATCTTCCTTGAAAGTTCATCTGGCTCTTCTCTCACTCAGAATCCTCCAATTTCTCATTTCCCAGTCACAATCCCTACCCCCCAAAACCCCTCAGAATGAGACACCTCCCTCCACTCCTTTTCCACCTGGCATCCTCAGAAAGGACTTGAATGCAAGGCTGTGCTTTAAAGCATCATTTTTATCCAAGTTCAGAGAGTAGTCAGGTTTTCATGGTGGGGAGGTGGAGGAAAAGACAGTAGCACCTATGGCAGCATGCCTGTATTCCTTTAGATAGAAGTTCTTGAGTGTGCCTGTCTCATTTGTGGAGGTGGGGGAGTCAAGGGACAAAGGGGTAGAGGATCATTGTGTCTTCCCCTAGGAGCACACATTCAAATATCTTCTCTCAGGATCCCATTGAATAGTAGGGTTCAGATCCTTCCTCTGACACTACCCTAGAAGTGTGACTTTGGACAAGTCACCGAATTTCTCTAGGTTTCAATTTCCCCATCTATAAAATGATGAGATTGGACTAACTGAGCTCCAAGATTCCCTTCTAACTCTGTAATCCTATGAACACTCCTCTGTTCATGCTGGCTTTCCCCAAATACCCACCCACCTATACATTCACTGTTGCCCTGGAGAAAATCTATCTGGTATATGATGAACAATAAAATCTGCTCAGTGCCTAGATGGAAAAAGAAACAAAGCAGGTCAAAGGATCAAGGGATTTAGAGCAGGCAGGGAGACAGAAATCATCTAGTCAAATGTCCTCATTTTATACATAGGGAAACAGAGGCTCAGAAGCAAGAAATAAAACCCAAAATAACACAGATACATAAACATTAAAAGTTGGGAACTGAACCAATGTCCTTGAATTCCAGATCAAGGGAACAAATGAGAAAATAAAACATAATTGTTTTCTTAAAATATATGTATATATGTGTGTACATATATGCATATATATTACTATAATATAATTTTCTTTTGGTTCAGACCTGTGATTTCTCCTTTGTAGGGAAATCCAAGTATGGAAATTTTCTTCACTGATACAGATAGTCAATTCCTTGGAATACTCTTAGGGAATTGAGCATGTCACTAGGAGATTAAGTAACTGTCCATGGTCATACAGTTAGTAAGTGTTAGAGGTGGAATTCAAACTCAGGTCTTTCTGATTCTAAAGCCAGGTTTCCACTATTCTGCTATGACATTTTTACATAATACATATAACCCTTGCTTACAGTTTTGGGGGGAGGGTCTCTGCTTTGCAATGCTGGTGTTAGTAGCCTAGATTGAAAACGAAAAGCAAAGATATCCGGTAGGTCTCTAAAATGTAACCAATACATCTCAGGGCCCTCATGGTCCCTGCTGATACAAACCAAATTATCCTGGAGGACCTATGTTAAATCTCTTTGGAAACTGTCCCCACACAGGTTTCCAAGAATTTGCCATTCACATTTCTCCAAAGGACGCTTTCCCTTGCAAGAACTCAGCCGAACAAGACAGGAAATAAAGAAGTTTTACTTAAATTGAAAGCAAATGCAAACATACATCCATGTACATGTCTTAACAAAATTAGATATATGTGTAAATTTTCCCTTTGTCCAACTATAAATACTTGCGTTCATGGTTTTGTGTAGTCCTTAATTACCCACTTTGTTTTAGTTAAAGTGCTTATGTTGAAACTGCTTGAACCTATAATAAAAGTATTTAAAAAGAGATATGCTGATGTATGAGGGACTTTGATGTTTTCTCTCCCTTACCTGTCATCCTTTTTCAGGGTTTAAATTTTAAAATAGGACTTTAAGGAAGAGATTGATACTGAACTGAGGGAACTGAATCACGTTGTAACCACCTGGGTTGGGAGATGAAAATAATCATGATATGTATGTACAGAATACTGAAGATTTACAAAGTACTTTCCTCACAGTGACCTCAGGAGTTTAGTTATTTCAGTCAAGTCCAACTCTCCAAGAGAGTTTTTGCAAAGATACTGGAGTTATTCACCATTTCCTTCTCCAGCTCATTTTACAGATGAAGATACTGAGGCAAACAGAGTTAAGTGGCTTGCTCAGCCTCACACAGCTAGTAAGTGTCTGAGACTGGATTTGAACTCATGAAGATGAGTCTTCCTGATCTCAAGCCCTATCCACTTTGCTACCTAGCTAGGTAATGTAACTGTTCCACCTTACAGATAAGGAAACTGAAGCGCAGAGGCAGAGTTACTTGCCATGGTCACACAACTAATTAAATGGCAGAGCTGAGGTTCAAACCCAGTTCTCCTGGCTCTAAGTCCAGAACAATATTTCTTGATGAGGCAGTATAGTATGGTGGAAATAACATTGAACTTAGAATCAAAAGAATTGAGTTCATACCCTGCCTTGAATGCTTAATAGTTGGGTAACCCTGGACAAATCAGTCTCCTTATATGTAAAATAACAACAACAAACCTATCTCCAAGGGTCATTGGGAGGAAAATATTTTGAAACACTATAGAAATATGACATTATTTGTTCCTTTCTTGTGGCTCTTCTCATATATTGTCTTGTATTTTGTGAATTTCTGTGATCCCCAATCGGTACCCTAATTGGGTGAGCTTCTTGAGGGCAGGCCTTCTTGTTTGTATCCACAGTACCTAAGCTTGGCACCTGACATATGATGTAAATTTAATGTTTTGAGACATAGTAGATCTTTGTGGTGAGGTCTTCTGAGGAACCCTCAAATCATACCCCTTTGGGACTAGCCTGGTCCTTCTGTTCTGCACACTGCAAATGGATCTGCTAGTACCAAGCTTTCTACTGTCTTCTGTTAAAGATTCAATTCCGTTCCATTTCTAGGACCACAGAGAGTTGGAGAGGACCTCAGAGCTCATCTCATCTACCCCTATTAGTTCACAGATAAGCAAACTGAGACACTGAAAGAAAGGTGGTAAATTGCCTAAGGTCACAGTGAAATAATAACTAGAAAGGCACTGTCCAAGGTGCTGAGGATATGAAGATAAATAATTCACAGTCCCTTTCTTCAAGGAGCTCCTAGGTTAGCAGAAGGAATCAGACAAACAAATAACCAAAACACAAAGCATCAGGGCACACATAAATAATTTTGCTTCCAACTACCTGTGAACTTAAATAAAGAAGTCGCCTCCCTTCTCTGAGTTTTGATTTCATCTTCCATAATATGAGGTAGGACCTTCATTTCAGGGTCCCCAGTCTTGTGTAACACAGATCTGGGGAGGAAGACTGAAGACATAGATGGTATAATGGGAAGAATGCTGCATAGGAAGTCAGAGGATTTGAGTTCAACTATCACCTCTGGAATGACCTTTGAATAAATCCCTTAACCTTCCTGGGTCTCAGTTTTCCCATCTTTAAAGTAAAGGAATTATACTAGGTGGCCTCTGAGATGCCTTACACTTTAAGACTATAATCCTATCTGTGTGTCCTTGGACAAATCACTTGAGGTTCCTGGGACTCACTTTCCTCACTATAAATGAGGTCATACTAGAAGGTCTTTGAGTTCCCTTCCAACTCTAGAGCTAACCCTAAATATCCTGACCAGATAACATACTGTGATCCCTTTTACTAACTATGATAATGGACAAGCCACATGCCTTCTTTGGGTCTGCTTTGTCCTCTCTAAAGGGAGACCAGATAACCCCTAATCTTTAGGAGCCAGATCATATATACTATGATCTCCTTTTATAACTGTGTGACATTGGGCTAGTCACTTCCCACTTCAGAGACTCTGTTTTCTCCTAAACTCTCCCAGAGGCTCCCTGAATCATTTAACAAACCCCTCTACCACCACTTCCATATCTCTGCCCTCACCACTAGTTAGAGACTGGTCACAATGGGGAGACAAGGGTAGAAGGACAAGAGACTACTTCTTTAGTGCTCACAGCCCAGCTTTCACATGTAGACTAGCATACAAAGTCTCACAATTATTTCCAGTTCTTCAGAGAGAACTTGAGAGTGAGTGCCCTTGTACCACTTTTCTGACTACCATGTGAGCACTTGCCTTATGTGAGTTCTTCACAAAAGAGTCTTTTAGGGTTAGGCCAATATACATTCAGCATTCAAACAACATGGCCAGCCCATCTGAGTTGTGCTTTCTATAGTAAGAGTTTGAATGCTTGGCAGTTCAGCTCTAGAAAGGACATCAGTGTCCAGTACTGTATCTTGCCAGGTGATCTTCAGAATCTTCCTAAGACAATTCCAGCAGAAACAGTCAGTCCTGGCATGGTGTTGATAGACTATCCAGGTTTCACAGGCATACATCAATGAGGTAAGCACAATGAATGGCTTTGTAGACCTTCAGGGTTGTAGCAGCCTAATATCTCTTCTCTCCCACACTTTCTTTGGAGTCTCCCAAACACTGAGCTAGCTCTAGCAATGCATGCATGAACCTCATTGTCAATGTGTACATCCATGAAAAGTACACGACCAAAGTAAGAGAACTTATCCACAGCATTCAAAACTTCTCCATTTACTGTGACCAATGTCTCCACATATGGATGGTGTAGTGCTGGCTGGTAGAGGACCTCTGTTGGTGATGATTCTCAGGCTAAAATTAGCACAAGCAGCAGAGAATCGATCCACATTCTGTTGCATCTTGGACTCAAAGGCTGCACTAAGTGACTGCAAACAAACATCACAGCTCTTCCTCCACTTTGTTCTTGGCTTGAAGTATTTTCAAGTTAAATAGTTTCCCATTAGTATGATAGCTGACCTTGATACCATTTTTGTCCTCATTGAAGGTATCTGACAATATCACCAAATATCATGGTAAAAAGCATTGGAACAACTACACAGGCCTGTTTCACTCCTTTGGTGACTTGGAAAGCTTGTAAGCATCTCCTTCATCCAGAACCTGTGTGAGCATGCCATCATGAAACTGGCATATAATGTTGATGAATTTCTCCAGGCAACCAAATCTCAACATGATCTTCCACAAGCCCTCACGTCTGATCTCTCTGAAGAACTTTAATATCAATTGTGAGACATGGAGATACTGGCACGGGACCACCCAGCATGATATTCCCTCTTCAAAGAAGATGCTGATTTCCATGAGCAAAGCAAAATTGCATTAGTACAAAGGAAATGTGAACTGTTCGAACCCAGAGCCATCTCCATCCCAAGTGTTCTAATGCACTACTTGTGCCCGATTTGCGGTAGTCTTCCAAACTCCTACTGGAGTGATCAGCCACAGTCCAACACACTGTACCCTGACCACAACACCACAATGTCATTCAAAAACAAAAGATGAACAACAGAAGCATACAGATTATTAATACAGATAATTAATTTAATTAAATTAATTAATTTAATTAATTTAGCAACCATTCGTTAAGTTGGCTTATTGCAGTTTTGTGGGCTAAATGTGGATGGATAGTCCACAGAGCCATTCCATTCATCCTTTGATCTTAGACAGGCTTTGGGCATAGGCAATGAGTTAGACTCAGGATTGAGCAGAAGCATTTAGATGGCTGAATTGCCCATCCAGTTGGAGAAATTGTCCAGTGCTTTTATTGACTCAAAGTTTTTCCTGAAGCAAAAGTACATTTTTGTATGAATGAATGAATGGAAAAGGCATTTATTAATCACTTATAATACTAACCAAATACTATACATGGCATAGTGGGTGGAGAACTGACCTCTGAGTCAGAAAAACCTTTGGTGTGAGTCTTGCTTCTGACAAACACAGGTCCATGTGTCCCCTCACAAATCACTTAATCTCTCAGGGTCCCAGGAATCTCTCCAAGACAGTAAGATTCAGAGAACGTATCAGCCTGACTTGGTAGAAGGAGTTCTCTCCTCTGGGAGTTCCTTATATTACTGGAATCACAGGTCCACTCCTTATCCTGATACTTTGTATAAGGACGACAGCTGGAAAGCTGGAATTCTCTATTGGTAATTGCAGAGAAGGGGCTGAGAACATCTGGACATACTAGTCTCATCCACATTGGTAGCAAGAGCTCTATTTGTTGTTTTTGTCAGTTGTTTTCAGGTGTGTCCAACTCTTCATGACCCCATTTGAGGTTTTCTTGGCAAAGATACTGGAGTGGTTTACTATTTCCTTCTTCAGTTCATTTAACAGATGAGGAAACTGAAGCAAACAAGGTTAAGTGACTTGCCCAGGGTCACACAGCTAGTAAGGATCTGAGGTTAAATTTGAATTCACAACAATGAGTCTTCCTAACTCCAGGTTTTATCCCCTGAAACACCTTAAGAACTCTATATACAGATAAAATTACAGATGTGGTGAAAAGAAAAAAATATAGCCGCAAGTCATGAAATATCCTAGCCTCTGAAGAATTAAAATTGGGAGTGACCCAGAGGACAAAGAAGAAGCTATAACTAATTCCCAACAAGTAATTGTGCAAGAAACGTAAAACTCCAAAAAGTAGACTGCCAGTCAAGGAATAGGATTATCACTGAGCGACCCATATCACCTGTTGGCAGGCATGCAGTGTCAAAAGTTAGAGAAAAGCCCCCAGTATGTTCAGTACCATCACCCACTGGAGGATTTATGGGAGGACAAAAGTCTTACAGAATGGGTTAGCATGTATGGGCTGCAATCTGCATCATTGAAAGAGACCACGTGTTCATGGAAACAATACCAGGCAGTGGAAGCTACAAAGATGGAGCTCACAGTCTACTAGAGGCTTATCACACACACACACACACACACACACACACACACACACACACACACAAATATTTATAATGCAGAATAATGCATGATAAGAATGGAAGACGAACATAAGGAACCAAGTTAAAAAAAGTCAGAGTGGGAGGGAAGAGTCAAAGGAGGAAACAGCATTGAAGGACACGTAGAATTTCATGAGAAAAAGACATGAGAAAAGACAAGGTATAGATCCTGTAGGGGAGACTGCAGGAGGTAGTCCAGTGTGCATGAAGTACACCATTCAAAGCCCCTCACCCTGGTCTTCACTGAGCCATGGAGGACAAGGAGGCAACTAAAGTTACATGTCTCTCTTGGGGGGGAGGGGGCGGGCACAAGGTGGGTGAAGTGTAGGAAAATGGGCTGTAGATTTGCTGGTCCTTCTATCTATAACCGAGTTTTTAAGGAAACTGAGGGTTCTAAGAGACAGAAAATGAGAGAGAAAGTGCATTCCAAAGGTGCAGAGACAGAAACCCAGGTGTCCTGCATGTGGAACAGGAAGAAGGTGTGGGAGGCTAGATTTTAGTGTGTGTGAAAGGAAGTAATGCCTAATAAGGCTGACAAGGCAAGCTAGGGCAAGGCTGTGAAAGGCTTTAAATGCCAAACAGAGGAGTTTCTATTGATTCTAGAGGTAACAGAATCCACTGTTATTGAGAGGGGAGGGAAGGAATGATGAGGATGTTCATGTTTATATAAGTGCTTTGATCCCCCAACAGCTTGTGAGTTATGTGCTATTATTATCCACATTTTACAGGTCAAGAAACAAACTGAGAAAGGTTAATTGACTTGCCCAGAGTCACACATCTAATAAATGTCTGAGATAGGATTCAAACTCAGGTTCTCTGTTCCACAAAGACTGAGGAAATCAGGAATCTTGGGACCTGAAGGGAATATAAAGAAGGATAGCTCAGGTCCCCAGAGCATTGTTAATGAAATTCCAATTTGGAGACCATAGTCGCCCAGCACAGGTGCATGGAAATAGGAGGTCGGGAACCAAGGCTGATGGGATCAAAGAGTGTGTGTCTTACTACTATCTCCCTCCCCAGGCAGGGCCTGAGCCCAAGGTTGCGATGGAGACTGTGTCCCTGGAGCATCAGATCCAGAGCGTGCAGCGGCACATTGCCTTCTTGAAAAAGGAGCAGATGGAGCTGCTGCGAGACTTGCACCTGGAGATCCTGCGCCTGCAGAAGCACTGCTCAGGTGAGAGCATCTTCCCCCACCCCTTCCCCAAAGGTCTTGCAGCACACGCTCCTTGTCAAGAGGCAGTGAGAGAGCCCGGCTCTCCCCCAGGACCAGACACACAGAGTTCAAAGAGAAAGGGAAGGAAGGGAAAGAGAAAGGAGAGGAAGATAATAGCAGGGAAGTACAGGAAGAAAGGTGGGGAGGAGAGAAAGAAGGAAGAGAAAGGAAAGATAGAGGAGAGCAGAGGAAGGAAAGAAAGGAAAGGAGGAAAGAAGACAAAGGAGGACAGAAAGGAGAGAGAATAGAAGGGAAGGGCAAGGAAGGAAAGAAAAGAAAAAAGAAAGGAGAAAGGAGGATTGAGAGGGGAGACAGTTGGAAGAGAAGGGAATGAAAAAGAGAGGAGAGGGAGAGGGAGGGATCAGAAGTAGAGAGGAAGGTAAAAGGGAGACACAAATGATAGATCATAGATTTAGAGCCAGAGGGACCTTAAACGTTACTGAGTATCATCCCCTTGTTTTACCTGGCGATTTGGGGACTTAGCAAGGTCAACGACCTGCCCATTGTCACACAAATATTACGTAACAGAGCTTCCACCCAGATCTTTTTGGCTCTGAGTCCAACCTGCTCTGGACCCAACTGCTCCAAGTGCTGCCACAAGCACTTTATTGAACACCTACCAGGCAAGGTAACCTTGTGGGAATCAGCTAAGGGAGGGAAGAAAGGCTGGGCTGTGTTTAAGGAAATCAGACTCCAAGAGGAAGAAATGAGGAGGGAATGAATTCCAGGCACAACAGAGATGGAGTGTGGGAAGAGGAAAGGAGTAGGAGTAGAAAAGAGATTGGAAGGAAGAGAAAGAGGAGATAGAGATCTGAGAGAAGCAGAGAGAATGGCAGTGGATAAATGGATAGAGCCAGAGAGATCCCTTCCTCTCCACTCCCAGGAAAAGAGAGGCAGAGAAATGCAGAAAGGCAGGGGATAAGGATAGAGGTCTGGCTTCTTCTCTAAACCCCAACAGTCTTTAGAGACTAAGACACCTAGGCAGGGAAGCAGAAACTTTGAGCCACTCAGGGACCTCAGAAGGAGATGTTTCCAGCTAGCAAATCTGGGAGACGCTCGAGTATTGACAGCTTCTGTAGAAATCTGTCTGTACAGGAGTCTCTGAGTATGAAGGAATTGAATGGAATGAAATAAAGAAGTGGAGGGATTTGCTTCTGTTTCTGTCACATCATAAAGAGGTGGGAGAGTGGGAAAGCACAAAAGTTTGTAGCTTGTAAATGGATGAATAGAAGAAAGAAGAGTTAAACCTAGAGTGGGACAACAAGGGATTTATTCCAGGGTGTAGACATCTGGGGCTGCCCTACTGAAGCTGGGGGAACAATTCCTGCCAATAGAGTACTCTTCATCCCCTTAGCTGTCTAGAGAGGACCAGGAAGACATCTAGGCAGCATCACAGTGCACGGAATGCTGGACCTGGAGTCAGAAAGAAATGAATTCAAATCCAATCTCAGAAATTTACCAGCTATGTGACCCTGGACAAGTCATTTAACCTCAGTTTCCTCAATTATAAAATAGGGAGAATAACAGTACTTACCTTGCTAGGTTGTTATGAGAATAAAATATTATAATATTAGTAAAGTGCATAGCACAGTTCCTGGCACATAGTAGGCACTTAATAAATACTTATTCCCTCCCCCTTATCCATTTGTTTGAGCCATGCACAATGTCACTCCCTTTCTCGACCTTGAGTTGGCTCCCTCAGGGTTCTACAATACTCTTTTCCCAGGACTAACTTTTTCCTCCACATCCCTCGGGAGGAAATCCTGATTCTCTCTGGGCCATGTCACCCCCTTCTGCAGATTTGACTGTTGGCCTTTGAGTAACACCCTACTCCCCACCCCCTGGGATCATCTTCTTTAGTACTTGCCCTCTCATCCCATCCCCCAAATTTTTACACTCTTTTTTGCTCTAGGTGGAAAAAATTCCTACTAACTGGTGAGGAGAGCAGCAGGAAACACTATTAACCACTATAGGCAACTCTTGCTCTACCTTCCTAAATTTGCCTGATGTCACCCAGGTGGTCAATATCTGCCAGGATCCAAGTCCAGAGTATTGAATCATCAAGTGGCAGATTGTGGGAGACTTCTCCTAAAGCACCATTGATCTGACCTACCCAGATTTCATAGGCTATGGACGTGATCTATCATCCTGTCTTGAAAGAAAAGCCAAGGAGTCCCTTCTCCAGAGCACTTAGAGCCAATGTCTCTTCCCTAGGAATGCTAGGGCCCTTCTGGTCCTTCTCAGCCAATGTCCTGAGTCAGTACTTCTAGCTACCATCAGTCTGCTAAATTAGCAAGTTTAAACATAGATGGATGAGTTAGTGTCTCCTCTTTCCTTCCTGTGGAGAAAACCCAAGTCCCTCACAAGGTTATGAGATGATATTTCCAGGATTCATGGGTAGGGCCACACCCTCCAGTCAAAGCAGAGCCCAACCCTCCAGACCTTCCCCATCTTCATTAGCAGGTATAGTCAAAAAATGTTAAAAATCATCACCTGATGATGGATGAGAGTCTCTAGACTTATTGAGACTTGACATGAGATTTCACAGATAGGCTCTTCTTTGTCAGGACTCAAAGTCCTTCAAGTTTGTGAAGATATTTGCTTCATATAATTGAGTAGCATTGAATAGCAACTAAAGAGCTGGCCTTGAGGCTAGGAAGAGCTAGGTTAAATCCTCCTTCTGACACATTTTGCCTGTGTAATCATAGTCAAGTCGCTTGACCTCTTAGTCCCCCAGACGACTCCAAGACTGTAAACTGCAAAGAAAGAGATAGTTTGCATTGGTAGTGGGAGTTCCCTATATCGATGATGTCACAGACCCAGGTCCTATTCAAATCTCTAACTGATCCCCATGCATTGCAGCCCAAGTTAGTGATCTACTCCCTCAAAATTATGGAGAAGATTGGTCAAGGTAAGCATGAGGTACTCTGACTTCTACTTACCCCAGTTTAGAGGTAATTAAAGGATTGTATTACTAATTGTCTTTTTAGATGTTTTTGCTGATGCTTCATTCAAGTGGAAAGTTCCCTAAGGGCTTCTCTCTCAGTTGACCAGTGATGACTTTTCCATTTTATCTGCAAATGGCTTATGGTTTTTTGCATTTTGGGGATACGATGAAAAGAACATTGGGTTCAAATTCTGACTCTGTGTCTAACTGCTACTGTGGCCTTTGATATTCCCCCTCTCTAGGCCTCAGTTTCCTCATCCATAAAGTGAAAGAGTTGAACTAGAAGAATATTAAGGTCCCTTCTGGTCATAGAGCCTATGAAACTTATGGTAGAAACTTACAGAGCTTTTACACCTCAGGGGCTACAAAAAAGGCCCTACCCAAAGCTACCTTTCTTTCAAGAGCTCCCAGGTCACTGGTTTGAAGCAGGTATATATTTAGAAATATAGGCTCCCAGGGTCACAGCTTGAAAAAAATGAGTGAGAGTCAAAAGGAAATCAATCAGCAAGATATTCAGTGTGGAAAGAGATTGTACTTTTGAGACCCATCAAATGATGATGAGGCATTATACTGACTATAATGGAGGACACTAGACAGAGTTTTGCTCAAATTGAGTTTTCACTGATCTTCCCCAGGCCTAGTTGAGATCTCCAGAACATAGTCCAGAGACCCCCTGGATCTAGTCTTTAGAAGCATGGAATGTGAGTGCTCAAAGCCTATCTGCTCTAACCTCCTCATTTCACAGAGAAGGAAATTGAGGCCAAGAGAGAGAAAGAGAGTACCCAAGGTCACAAGAGCATCTAGATCATAGTATGTGGGAGTTGGAAGGGACTCCAATGTCAACCCACTATGAGCCATTTACTAAAAAAAATTCCTGCCATAATGTTCTTGACAAGAGGTCATTCAGTCTCTGCTTGAAAACCTCCAAGGAGGGAAAAGACACCACCTTTCAAGGCAACCCATTCAACCTGGCCTCACCCACTGCCCCGTTTCTTTTGGAGGCCTCATTTCTCTCAGGCTATGATCTCTGTTCCTCTACAACATGCCTAGACTCTCTGTATAGGGCCCTAGGAGTTCTAAGGAGGAACAAGTTCATATCACCCCCAGGATAACTGCTAGCTCTCTCTCTTCCCCTTTCTGTCTCTCTCTCCCTCTCTCTTTTTCTCTCTTTCTGTTTCCCTCTGTCTCACTCTCTTTCCGTCTCTCTCTTTCCCTCTGTCTCTCCCTCTGTCTTGTCTCTATATCTCTGTCTCTGTCTCATTCTGTCTCTCTGTTTCGTCTCTCTCTGTCTGTCTGTCTCTCTACCACAGACCTCAGATTCTTAGCCTTTCATTTATCGATTGAGGAGGTAAAAATAACTCTGAGTGATACAGGGTCAGAAGCCTGCTCCAGAAGCAACCTCCAGTCCAAGGCTGTTGGAAAGAGCTGGGGTGAGATCATCTCAGAGAGCTGGGGGTGGGGAGAGGAAGACAGAAATGGGAGAAAATCAAAGAAGAACTGAGAGGAGAGGTGGGGGGGAGGGATGGAGAATGGAAGGACTCAGAAGGTTGCTGCTGTTCAGTCATGTTTGGCTCTTTGTGACCCCATTTGGGGTTTTCTTGGCAGAGATACTGGAGGTGCTTGCCATTTCCTTCTCCAGATCATTTAGCTGAGGCAAACTGGGTGAAATGACTTGCCCAGGGTCATACAACTAGTAAGAGGAGGTGTCTGAGTCTGGATTTGAACTTACGTCCTCCTGATTCTAGGCCTGGCTCTCTTATCCACTGCACTATTTCTACTAGACCCCCTTGTCTCCAAGATGGTCTAGTCCAGGGGTGGGGAACCAGAGGCCTCAAGGCCACATGTGATTTGTTCAGTGAAATTTGGATTCAGTCAAAAGGCCACACTTGAGCACCTAATGAGTCACATGTGGCCTCGAGGTCACAGGCTTGATCTAGTTCAATACAACCGATTAATAGATGAGGTCACATCTGGAGAAATGAAAGGTCTTGTTCAAGTGAACTGAGCCAGGATGCCAATTCTACTGATTTGTCCACATGATCAGTGGCCCTTGTAGACATGGATGAAAGGGTCAAGGTAATCCTTGAGTCCTGGAGGGGGATGGGGAGGGATAAGTGAAGACGGCAGACCTGGTCTATGGATATCACTTCCCACTGCCCCATCTCCAGACTCTGGGCTCCACAGGGCATAGCTTAGCCCCTCTGCTCTTCAGCCTGGCCCCTGAGCTCTGCTCAGCTGTGTTGAGGAGCAGTTTCTAAGGTATACAAGACCCAAGGGCCCCTCATCTGGGACTAGGCCTCCCACAGGCAGAGAGCTGTGGAGAGCATCCCAAGCGGGTACCAGGGTTCAGCTGGAGGTTACACCTGAGCCAAGGCTTAAAGAATCTCAAACATCTCCTAGCTACTATCAAGCCTCCTTCCCCCTCCCCCATTGCCCCATAGAATAAAAGGCAGGGGACAAAGGGACCACCCTAGATTTCATTGAATGTTAGAACTGGAATGTACTAAACCAAAGCTTTCCCTTTACAGGAGAGACACCTCTCCTGTAACTTGTTGTTGAGAAGATAAGCTGGTGACCCAGCTGTTTCTACAATCAGGCAGGTTTGTGCCAAGGTCTTCAGGGCAGAGGGGTGCCTTACACATAGACAAACAGCAGTAGGGTATTATATTATATAACCAGAGAAAATGTATTTTCTCTGGAGGTGGGGGTAAGGTTCTGTGAGCTGGTCAGAGTTTGGGCAGTCAGCCTATCCCTGTCACCTTCTGGGTGGGGAGAGTAGTCCTCTCCCCCAGAGGCACAAGAGATCCCATCAGCCCCACTGCCTTTCTCTACCATTCCCTAGACAAACCTCAGGGAATAGGGACTATGTTTTTACTGTTACCCACCTCCCTGGTCCCTGTTTTCCCCTCCCCTCACTCATTGACTAGAGCTAGACTGAGCAAGGGAAACTGCAGAGTGGGGAGGGAAGCCTGTGTCATTCCCTAGCCTGTAACATCCCCTCCCCTTTGCACCCACCAGCAATTGGGGAATTTTTTTCCTTATTTCTCCTTGCAAGCCTCCTTCCTGCATCCCCAACCTTAACCCTTCCCAGAAAGTCCCAGAGGTAAATGTAATACAGCAAATAATCATGCTCGGTTCCCCTCCCTTCAATAATTAGGAGAAAGCAAAGGAACACCTTTGGGGCATTGGATTTAGGAGATTCAAGAATGGAAATAGGTAAGAAGTACAGAAATGGAGGGTCCACTGGTGAGGTTATGAGTATGGTTCTCTCTCCTCCTCCATACTTACCCAATGAAACTCAGCCACCTCAGAGTTATTTATCAATTCTTTTTTTTAAAGGTAATCAGGGTTAAGCAACTTGTCCATGGTCACATAGCTAGTAAGTGTCTGAGGCCAAATCTGACCTCAGATCCTCCTGACTCCAGGGCCAGTGGAGTCATATTCACTGTGCCACCTAGCTGTCCCATCATCAATTCTTGATTGCAGAAGCAACCAGGTGGTGCAGTGAATAGAGGGGAAGAGCTGAGTGCAAAACACATACTAGTTGTATGACCCTGGACAAGTCACTTAACCTTTGGCTACCTGAATTTCCTCATCTGAAAAATGGGTTGTTGAGAAGATAAACTGAAAGCACTTTGCAAATCTTAAAAGTGATATATAAATACTAGTTACTATTATGAAGTCTTTCTTTCTAAAAGACTCAGTTCTGGTAATGTAACATGTGTGCCACTGATCAAGTCACTTCAACTTCCTTGGCTGTGGTTTCTTCATCTGTAAAATCAGATTTTACAGATTGATCTTACTAAATAATCCCTGAGATCCCTTCTAGCTCTAAAGCTAGGGCCTAGGATATAATAAAATCAATCATTTCCAGAGCTTTCTGGAAAATATCCTGAAAAGGGGGGTCTAAGTGGCATTGACTGCCTCGTTCTTTCTTTTTCTTTTTCTTTCTTCTTTCCTTCTCCCCTTCCACCATTTCTATATCTCTCCCTCCTTCCTGCCATCTTTCCTTTTTTCCTCCCTCCCTTTCTTTGTTCTTCTCTCCCTTCCTTCCTTCCTTCCTTCCTTCCTTCCTTCCTCCCTTCTTTCCTTCTTTCTCAGAGAGGAGGGGGGAGCATAGGATTAACATATCACCAAAGTCTGACCCCTTGCTTTTCAGTTGAGTGATCTGAGTGGGAAGTGGTAGAGGCCACTGTTCCCTACAATGCAGAATGACCATCCTTCTCAAATCCCAGGTATCCTCAGGATACCCTTTGTCTCCCTAATGCCAACTGGCACACTAAGATTCTCACAGTCCACCAATCTCTCCACCAGGTGGCGTTGGCCTTCCAGGTATGACTAATAAGTAACTGGAGGGGCTGGGGACCCTCACAGGCTAAGCTCAGACATAAGTACCTGTCTCACCTTTTTCCTTCTCTCTCAGCGGGGCTAATCCCCGCTCCTAGGGATTGGGCTGTCACTTCCTGACAATATACACAGGTACATACACATACATACACACATATTAATAATAACTTCCCTCTCTCTCTTCTTTCCCCAGAACTGACCCGTGACCTGGAAACCAAAGAGTCACAGTCAGACCAGCAAGGTAAGAAGGCAGCCCCTAAGAAGATAGCACAGGGCATGGGGAGACATGAAGACTCAATCAAATCATTCATTCAACCAACATTTGTTAAGAACCTACTATGTACCAGACTCTGTGCAATGTACTGGGGATAGATAGAAAGACAAAAGTGAAATGGCTCTCATGCTCCAGGAGCTAACGTTCTAATGGGGATGTATGTATGTAAGTATTGACTGAATAGATTCAGAATAAATTGAAGGCAATTTTAAGGGGAATCATTTGGGGAGGGCGGGGTCTTAGGATTACTGCTAGGAGGTTCAAGAAAATCCTCATAAATAAAGTGACCTTTGAGCTGAGTTTTGAAAGAAAATGAGGATTTTAAGAGACAATGATGAGGAAAAAATACAATCCCGGTACAGAAAATGGACAGTACAACTTACAGAGATGGGAAACGAAATGTTCTCTGTAAGAAAGAACAAGAAAGTATTTAAAGGATAATAAGATATAATAAGCTTGGGAAGGTATCCTGGAAGCAAAATGTAAACAGCTGTAAATACCAAACAGGGGCTTGTACTTGAAGGCTAGGGGCAGTCTACAGTTTAGGAATTTCACATTGGCAACTGTGTAGAGGATGGATTAGAGAGATGGGGAAACCATCTAGGAAGCTATTTTGTTACTGATGAATCTTTTCAGCCATGCCCCACTCTCTATGACTCCATGTGGGGTTTTCCTTGACAAAGATACTGGAGTGGTTTGCCATTTTCTTCTCCAGTTCATTTGACAAATGAGGAAATTAAGGCAAATAGGGTGAAGTGACTTGCCCAGAGTCACTCAGTTAGTAAGTGTTTGAGGTCATATTTGAACTCATGTCCTCCTGATTCCAGACCCAGCACTCTATTTACTGTGCCACCTTGCTGCCCAAGAAGTTACTGTAGCAATCCAAGTGAGAGGTGATGAGGTCCTGATCAAAGATGGTAACAGTGTGAATGGAAAGAAAGGGATGGATATGAGAAATGCTATGGAAATGCAATCCAGACCACTTGGCAGTTGATTGGATAGGGGAAGGTGAGGGAGAGGGGGGAATAAGGGTGACACCAAAGTTTTGAACCTGGGTAGCAAGGGTAACTGTCCTCAACAGAAATAAGGAAATCAGAAGAGAAATGGATTGAGTTGGAAGGTGAAGGAAATATAATGACATTAAGATTGAGATGCACATGCTGGAAATGTCCAATGAGCAATTGGTAAAGCTGGATTGGAACTCAGGAGAAATGCCTGTGTTGGATATAAAGAGCAGGGTACCATTTTGTAGAGACAATAGTTGAACCCATGAGAGCTAAAGAGATCACCAAGAAAGAGAATGTAGAAAGAGAAGAGAACCCAGGCTAGAGCCTTGGAGGACACCAAGCTGTACTCTTTAACACCCCCTTCGAGAAGTCACACTGGTCACCATCTCCTCTAGACAGGAGTGAAAGAATGCTGACTCGGGAGAGGAGACAAGTCACATTTTACCTGGAAGATGGGAGTGTCTGCCATGCCCAATGCCTGTCTAGCACCTTTCCCAGCCTCTTTCAAAATTCCCTTTAGAAAACTGTTGTTCTTAATGTTTTGAGGCATCCAATATCATATAGGGCAAGAAGAAGCAATCAAGTGAATACATGAATGTTTTCCTTTTTCTCCAGATATTTTAGCATCTGGTAAATTATCCAAATGGGAGAGCTGGGAGAGTAGGAGGGTGGAATCATCTGGGATTTCCTTTACCATCTTTGGTTCCTTAGGTGATAGGACATTCATTTGTGGGCCAAAACTTATCCTTTAGAAATCTGGCCAAGCAGAAATCCCAGCCTAATGAAATTGGTTTCATTGCTAAAATAGCCTCAATTTACAAAAGAATTCACAGGGCAGTTACCCTCCATAAACCTTTAAGTCATTGTCTGACTCTTCCTGACCCCATTTAAAGTTTTTTTTGGCCAAGATTCTGAAGTGGTTTGCCATTTCCTTCTCCAGCTCATTTTACAGATAAGGAAATTGAGGTAGACAGGGTGAAGCAACTTGCCCAGGGTCACACAGCTAGTAAGTGTCTGAGGCTGGATTTGAATTCACCAAAATGACTGAAAGTCATGACTAAGAAAATGGCTGAACAGCAAATTAGGTAAGGCTAGGGATTGAATGAGCCATTCCTTTGACTTAGGGAAATCCCTGAAGAAGAAAGCCCTTCCGTCAAAGCAAATGACACCTTTCCTGAGGCTTTTAATCGTAGAGCACCGAGAAGTTAAGTGATGTATCCAGGATCATACAGCCAGGAAACTGGAGATAGGTCAGCATTTATTAAGAGCCTCTTATGTGTTGGGCACTGTGCTACACTAAGTAGAGAGTATGAAGGCTTCCCTTTGATACAGACTAGCTGGGAACCTTCACATAACACAAGGAGTTACAGGGATCTCCAGTCTGTCTTGACAAACAGAAGATCAGGAGAGGTAAATAAAGGCTATTCACATAGAGCTTTAAGGTTTGGGAAGTGGTTGACTTCCATCCCCTTGTTGGAGCCTCACACGGCAATCTGGTGAGGTTGATGATGCAGGTGCTAGGCCCATTTTATAAATGAGCACAGAGAGGTTAAGCCAGAGACCCAAGGTCACACCATTATTAAATGTCAGAGTCTGTAATTATATGCTCCCTCTATTCTCTATGCATTGAATAACACATGTCTAAGGAGGTAAACACATAAGAAGAATGAGAGGTATAAGGGTAAAAGGGCACAGAGTAGAGAAAGGTGTATTAGGGGGCAGGAAGGGAGATGGGGAACTCAGAGCCAGGAGTCTGACCACATTCGGGGGGGATGCCCCCTATCCTGTCACCCCTCTTGCCTAATTCCAGGAGATACTCCATCATGCTTATCATACATTTAGCCTTAGGCATCTGAGGGGAAGAGCTTCTGTCTGCTTCTCCCAGACTATTATTTCAGGAAAGCCCCAAAGAGTCCTCCCTCCTCTCCATCCATCTCCTTCATCCACACCCTTACCCCCCTCCCTAGTCAGAAAGTTAAATCAAATCAATTCTGACATTGCTTCAGAGAGTGTGTAGAACTATGGTCCCACCCACTAACCCTGTCACTCTCTAAACTTTCTAACCCTTACCCTCCTTGGAGTGTTAAACCTCTTCAGGGAAGGGACTGTTTCTGTTTTTGTATTTGTATCCCCAGAGTTTACCTCCAAGTCTGGTGGAACTTGGAGCACAGTAAGTCATTTAATAAATGCTTTCTTATTCATCCATTCCTTCTCTAAGTCCTCATTACAGAGTGTAGTCCGAGGGGTTGAGGAAGAAAGAAATGGGGAATCTAGACTCTTAGCTTTGGAGCTGCTATGAGATAGATAGATAGATAGATAGATAGATAGATAGATAGATAGATAAGATAGATAGATAGATAGACAGACAGACAGACAGATAGATGTTGTTCAGTTGTTTTTCAGTCATGTCTGACTCCTCATGACCCCATATTCTTGGCAAAGATACTGGAGTGGTTTGCCATTTTCTTTCCCCAGTTCATTTTGCAGTTGAGGAAACTGAGGCAAAGTGACTTGCCCTGGGTCACACGACTAGTTAAGTGACTGAGGCTGGATTTTAACATGTTGATGAGTCTTCATGCTCTGGACACTATAGCACCACCTACCTGCCCCAGATAGATAGATAGAGCATTTATTAAAGTCTTACTATGTGCCAAGTACTGTGTTGAACACAAAAGACAGGCTAATAAGTCACTGACCTCTAATAACACTCTAATAAAAGACCACATACAAAGGGGTGCTAGAAAGGGAGAATGCCCTTGGAGAGACACCAGGGAAGTGGCATGGATGTTTGGGCCCATGAAAACTCACCTATCAGAGCCAGGGGGTCCAAAGGTAGAGTCCAAGTCAACAGAGTACCTGGCAGGGTCTGGGCGTGTGTGGTGTCTTCTTACATTTTATCACTCTCCAGAGACACCCCCAGATCCCCTATCTCTCTGTAAGATAGTTCTATCTGGAGAACATACAGGCAAGAGCAGGGAGACGCCCATCCTTTGTACTATTGAACTCCCAATTCAGCGTGGAGCCATGTGAGAAGATCGATCTACCAACTGATTGGTGGCACAGTGGATAATCAGGGAGACTTGAACTCAAATCCAGCCTCAGACACTTATCGGGGTCTCAGTTCCCTTATCTAAAAAATAATAAAATAAAATAAGCAAGCTCCTCCTCACTCTGGCATCCTGTGACTGTCTCCTCTTCTCCATTTCCATGCCAACCCTAGTACAGATCCTTATTACCCACAACCTTCAATGGCTCCCCGTTACTGATTAAATAAAGCCCAGAGTCTTTGGGCTGATCTTCAAAGACTTCTGTGATCTTGCCCCCAGTCAAGCCTTTCCTGGTTCCCTCTAACCCTCCACTACGTACCTTTCCTCTCAGAACATCTTTCACGTACTGTGCGTCTATCTTGTGTGTAGCTAGCTCTTCACATGTCATCTCCCCATTAAAATTCAAGCTCCTGGAAAGCAGGGAAGTGGTTTTCATTTTTGTTTTTTGCCTCTTTGTATCCTCCTCCCTTAACCCAATGCCTGGTATATAGTAAGTGATTGCTTGTTGAGTGAATTGACTGACCACCTTTTGATTTTTCTCTGCTACTAGAGGTGGTTTGATACAATGGAAAGTCTTTTTTTTCTTTTCCTTTACAAACATTAAGTTCTATAAAACTAGAAGTTCCTATTTATTCAAGATGCTCGAGGCTGTAATGACACCAGGGCATTTGGAGGAAACTGCCCCATTTCCAAGGTCCTGGCCCTAAGTTCAGTTACTTACAAAGTATTGAAGAGTTCAGTTATATTTCCTCCAATTTCCCAAGCAGCAGCAAATATGCCACACATACACACCCATGGTGACACTTGCAATACTTGTCTCCTAGGGTTGTGTCTGAAAAATTAAAGTGTATTTTTATTATTGATGATGATAATAGCTAGAATTTATAAAGCAGCTTTAAGTTTTGCAAAGCACTTTACAGGTTATCGTATGATAACCCAGTGAGGTAAAGGTGGTTATTATCCACACTTTACAGATAAGGAAACTGTGGTTGAGACAGAGTGACTTGCTCAGGGGTGTACAGTTAGTACCTGAGGTATAACATCAGAATTATCAGTAAGAAATCTTCCTAGCCTCTGACAGAGGGTCTAGTTTCGAATCCTGAATCTGTGGCAGCTAGGTAGGTATGGTGGAAAAAAGAGGCTAGACCTGGAGTCAAGGAGACCTGCTTTTTCAAATCCTGAGACTGAAAGAGATTGGATGACATGCTTAGCATCAGAGCTAGGACCTGAACCCACATCTCCAGACTCCAAAGTCAGTGATCTTTCTGATAATCACAGGATTGGAAGGAAGGAGACAGTGCCTCCTGTGCTCCCCTCCTATGGGTAGCCTTATCCTCCCTCAAGGGGAATGTTGAAGTATAGATAAATATTGTCCTGGGGGAAGGGGGAAGGGAAGAGAAAGAATTGGAGAGAGAAAAGCAGGAGTCTGGGAGATACTATGTAGGAGGAGGTAGAGATTCAGAGTATGATGGGCTGAAAAGATCCCATGGAGAAAGGACCTGATACTCCCTCTAGTCCAATCTTCTCATGTCAGAGAAAAGTGGGTCAGGGAAATGACTTGCCCAAGGTCACATAGGCTATAAGAAGAGTCAGAATTCAAACCAAACGTCTTTTGATATTATAAAGATAGCCCTCTATATTGTACCACATTGTTTCCTCAAATTAAGAGGAGAGCTAGAAAGATACTCAGGATGGAATTAGTGGGAAGGGACTGTCTGGCATTCTGTTGTTTTAAACAAATTAATGATCCGCTTATTATTGTCACTGTTGCAATAAAAATAGACATCTATAAATGGAACAAAGCTATCCATTCTCTCACCATAGTCAGGAGAAGTAGCGGGGGAGGGGAGGACCCAATGTGCTGGGCTCTTAGGGAGATACAAAGTTAGGACACAGGGGATAAGACATTCACTCATGATTATAACATATAATCATATATAATGAAGCATCAGAGAAGTGTAAAAAAAAGTGCAGCATGAAGTCTGAGAGGGGAAGTAGTTGAGGCAATCTAGGAAGGCTTCCTGGCACAGGTGGCAAATGAGTTAGACTTTAAAGGATGGATAGGAATTGTACAAATGAAGAGAGGGAGGGAGGACAGTCTAGCCCTGGGGATAGGCTCCTTGAGGGCAGAGACATTTCTCCTTTTCGTCTTTGTATCCCTAATGTCTGACTCAGTTCCTTGCATCCAGTAGGGAATCAATAATGTTTGTTGAATTGGATTGAATTAGTTGGGGACATTTAATTAAATAACATCTGTAAAGCACTTTGCAAACCTTAAAGTGGTTATATAAATGTTAGCTGTCACTGTTAACCTAATTGTGGCACCTTGATACAGCAAAAAAGATTTGGAACCAGAGGACAGAGATTTCAAACAAGGCTCTTCCATTTGCCTTCCCCTTTCTGGGTCTCAGTTTGCTCCTTGGTAAAAATAGAGTTGGATCCGATGATCTTAAAGGTGTCTTTCAGTTCAGCATCGATGATGTAGTGGCCTAGAGGTGATTCTGGGTTCTCAAGGCTATGGCCAGCTGAACACAAGCTCAGGCAGGTCTCACCATCTTGGAAAGACTTAAAGGATAGACCTGGAAAAATATGGAATAAAGGGCCAGTCGGACTAGATTCTGAAAAGTTCAGCACCAGGTTGATAAATTTTTCAGCCCCAGGAACTCTGTAAGGCCATTCTCTTGGGTTATAAAGGGGCAAAGAGAGAGCAGCCAAAGAAGAAATGATCAGTCTTTGAAGTATTGGATTAAGTAGCTGCTAGATAAGAAGTAATTCTTACAATACCTAGTGTATTTTCCATTGGAAAATCAAATAATTCCTTAGAAAGAGGAAGGAGGGAGGGAAGGAAGGAAGAAAAGAAGGAAGGGAAAAAGGAAAGAAAAGAATCACAGGCTCCTAGATCTAACATGAGAAGACAGAAAAGAAAGGAAGGAAGGAAAGAAAGAAAAAGAAAGAGGAAGGAAGGAAAGAAAGAAAAAGAAGGGAAGGAATAAAAGAATGAAGGAAGAGAATCACAGGCTCCTAGAGCTAATGCAAGCAGCTGTCTTCAGTGCTATCTAATTCAATCCCCTTATTTGACACATCAGGAAACTCAGGCTAAGAGAAGCTAAGTTACTTGCCCAAGGTTATATAGATAGGAAGTAGAATCATGGCTCTAGTCTTAAAGGACCTTAGGGGACATCTAATCCAGCTCTTTCATTTTAAAGAGAGAAAGAGGCCCAGAAAGGTTAAGTGACTTAAGTGACATGGCTTCTAAAGAGAAGAGCAGAAATTTGAACCCAGGTCCTCTGACTCTAAACTCACTGCTCTCTCCAGGGTACCAGGCTTCCCCAAGAACTTGGGTTTGAGCATCATCTCTGCTGTTTTACTTCCTTGTGACCTTGGGCAAGTTTAGGCTCTCTGGGTCCCAGTTTCTTCATAAATAAAATGAGAGGGTTGGGATTAGCTGCCCAGGTACCTTTCAGCATTGTCTAAGATCCAGACTCCTCTGTTTGGCATTCCTAGTCTTTCCCAACCTGACTCCACCCTTCTCTTCCAGGCTTGTTACATAGGCATCAGTTCCCAGAGTCATGCTCTCTGTGGGCTCAGTCAACCCTCAGGAACATGAGGTCTCTGTGGCTTTGCACAGGCTGACCCTCGCAACTGAAAAGCAGCCCATTCTCACCTCTGTCCCTTCTACTGCCTACCATTCAAAGCTTAGCTCAAGTGTCACCTACATGAGGCTTTTCCTGATGCCCTACCTGCTGGTACCTCCTACCTCTCCCACCTTCCCATCCCCCCTACCCCTGCATTGCCTTTACTTCTTATATACTTGGGTCTACGTTGTCTCCCAAAATAGAATATAACCTTGAGGATACGGACTGTTTCACTTTTGTCTTTTAACTTAGCCCAGTACCTGGAACACAGTAAGCACTTAATAAATGCATATTGATTGCATGTGGGGGTGATGATAAGACTTAAAAGTCCCTCCTCCAAAGGGTTGTGGCGAGGACTGGACTTTGAACACCTTAAAGCTGCTAGATGTGAGTGGTTATCAGCTGAGGATGATGAAATTTGTTGGCATGGGAACTCCCTCTATCCTAGATGCCCAATCTGGCTAGGATTTATTTATCTGCTAAAACCTTGGGAGTTGCCTAAGACACCCGGAGAGATGAAGTCAGTTGCTCTCTGTTCTACAGGGTCAAAAGTCAGAGTTTAAAGGTGAAGCCCAGGACTTCATCTCCTATTTCACAGTGTTTATATTCATTTTTATTAGTAGGTACTTTTATGAGGCTAAACAACCTAGAGGAGCTTTCCCAAGGCAAGTAGTAAGTATCCAAGATGAGTGAGGTGTGAACCCAGATTCCAAAGACTTTGCCTTTTTCTAGACTGGGCTGCTTTCTCAACTGTTTCTTGAAACCCCTAGGGCAGGAACTGTCATATTGAACTACAAGCTGCAAACTGGAAGAGATCTTAAGGCTTATCTATTTGATTTCCTTCATTTTACAAAAAAGGGAATGGATATCTAGAAAGGGGAAAGGACTCTCAAAGATAAGTCAAAATCCTGTAGAAAAATCCAGGTCCCTTTGACAAAGCACACAGCTTTGCTCTGCTTTTGGGGCTTCCGGCCTTTCTTAAGTCAGAGGGCATGAAATCCACCCTTCCCATTTGACAGAGGAGGAAATAGTGCTGGGGGGAAGTGAAGTGACTTGTACAAGGTCATACAGCTATTAAGTTAACTCTACAGCAAGGGTTCTTGTCTCCTCTTTTTGTGTGTCCTGAGGCCCTTTGGCAGGAGGCTGTTGAAACCTGTGAATGCTTTCTCAGAATCTTAGTTTGAAATGCTCAAGATAAGATACATATTATTAGAGAGGAAACCAATTATATTGAAATAGTTATCAAAATATTTTCAAAAACAAGTTCAGAAATCCCAAAGGATCCCAAATCTAGAGCAGGAAGGGACCTAAGAGATGATCTAGTCCAAATGTTAAAGTTCAAGGAGGGGATGTGACTTCCCCATGATGTGGTAGCGGGTAGTAGTAGTGGTAGAGGTAGTAGCTGTAGTAGTAGCTGCTAGCATTTATAGAGAGCTTTAAAGTTTGTAAAATGCTTTCCATATGTTATCCCATCCTCATACCGACCCAGGGAAGTGGGTGTGATTTTTATCCCCATTCCACAGATGAGAAAACCGAGGAAGAGGAAAAAATTACTTGCCCAGAGTCACCCAGTTAGTGAGAGAGACAGACTTTGAGCCCAAGGCCCCTGACCCCGGGGCCAGTGTTCATTCAAGTGTACCATTTCTCTCAGCTTAATAAATATTTTAAGCAACAGGCTTACTAAATGCATGTTGCATGGGTAGATGAAAGGAAGAAAGGGATGGATGGATGAACAGGAGATGTGGGGGGGGGGGGGATGGAGATGCAAGAAATAGCCGATGAAGTGAAACAATGCCCGAGGTGGGGGAGCTGATGGAAGGGGGGTGCGTGGGGAAGGCTGGGGCCCCGGGTCGGTAAGTAGCCCGGCGGACGTCCCTTCAGCTCTCCCTCCCCGTCCCGTCCCCGCAGAGGAGGCGTCTCGGCAGCTGGAGGCCAAGTGCCAGGCGCTGGAGGAGCAGCTGGCAGCGCGGGAGCGAGGTAACGGCGAGTTGCGGCGGGAGCTGCGGCAGCGCGACGCGCTCGTGTGGGCACTGCGCTCCAGCCTGCGCAGCAAGGAACGCCGCTTCCTGGAGGAGCTGCGGCGTCGCAGCCACCGTGCCACCGTGCTGGGCACCGAGCTGCAGAAGCAGAGCGAGGCGGCCGCCTACCTGGCCTTCCAGCTGCACGCGGCCCGGCAGAAGCTGCACGCGGCGCCCCGCGCGGCCCCGGGCCCCGGCCCGGACGCGGTCGGGGGCGCTGCTGCCCCCGCGGGAGGAGGCCGGGACCGCGCCCCGCCGGCTGCCGACGGGCGATCCAGGAAACGTGGCCCCCGCGCCCGCCGCCCCCCGCCCCCCGCCTTTGTCGCTGCTCCCCGAGCCGTGCGCCCTGGGCAGCGCCAGGGACTGGGCTGCCTGGGAGCTGAGCTGCAGGCTGGACGAGGCCGAGCCTGAGCCCATGCCCGACCCCGCCCTCTTCCTCAACGCCCGCAGACCTCCGCGGCCCAAGGCCCGGGACAACGCCCCCCCAGCCTGCGCCAGCCCCCGCAAGCTTCAGCCCCGGGAGCCCCCCGATACTACTGCGGCCGCCGCAGCCCCGGCCCAGCCCCGATCCTGCAAGAGTCCGCCCGGGAGGCGGCCGGCCGCCCCCAGCCCTGACAGCACGGTCGATCTGGAGTAGGGAGGAACCTGGGGGCAGGGGTACAGCGAGATGGGACGGGACCCCTCCCTCTGCGGGGCGGACGGAGGGGCCTTGGCGGAGCCCATGCACTCCCTAGGCCGAAAGCCAGAGCCCTGGAACGGAACTGTCCGAGGAGAAGAGGCACAGCGGAAGCGCCTCGGGCGCCCTGCTTGGGCCGGGAGAAGTCCGAGAAGCGTCTGGGCCAAGTAGGGGCTGGGAAGGGTGGGGCCTGCACCTGAGCAGTGGGGAGAGGACGGAGGGACCAGCTTTCCAACACCCCACGCATCATTTATATTCAGACTTCTCTGAAGCTTGGCCGCTTACCCCCACCGCTCACAGAGATACCCCTTTGTCTTCTGGGAAGGAAACCACCCGGTCCCTCCTGGAAAGGAGGGGAGGGGAACGATGGGGAGAGTAATTGCACATTTTTGTAAAAAGGAGATTATTTATCTATATTATCTTATATATCCCCCTTCCCAGTGAGAGGATCGGAGGGAGAAAGTCGCAGGGAGTAAACTGACAATCTGGGGGGGAGGGGGAGAAGAAAGGGAAGGTTTCCTAGGACTTTAGAGCAAGGGAGGAGGCTGGTGGCCAGAGAAAAGAGGACAAATTCCACTGTCTCTGTTTTTCCCTAAGACCTTGGAGCTGTCCTCTCCTATCCCCTCCCACGCCCTGCATGGCTCCCACGCCCCCTCAGCAGAGCAGACCTCTCCCT
Source organism: Bettongia penicillata ogilbyi (assembly GCA_023548195.1). NCBI lineage: Eukaryota > Metazoa > Chordata > Mammalia > Diprotodontia > Potoroidae > Bettongia > Bettongia penicillata. The sequence continues at coordinate 2,587,530 of JAJHZJ010000605.1, read as the reverse complement.
AGCCAGTCCTGCGGTCTGGCAAGAGGAGGAGCGGGGGCGGGGCCGAGGCTTCCCCTGAGAAAGTGAGTATACCCCTTTTGCATCAGCTTTGCAAGCAAGCACGGAACACTTTACCCTCCACCCCGCTCTTTTCACCCCCACTCCAAGTCTAACATCCCTCAGGGGATCCAAGGAGAAGAATCCACCGAGTTGGCGTCTTTACTACTTGTTTCTGAGCTTGTTACATCCAAAGGATGAGTGGGTGAGGTAGGGCTGAGGGGAGGGCAGGGCACCCTCTCCTGCAGCTTCTGCAGTGCTGCTCTAGGCCCCCCTGGGGCCAAGTGGAGAAGTTCTGTTCCCAGATTGCTGTAGGAGGGGCTGGGAATGGGAACTGGGCAGGTTACTCTGGGAGGTTTTCTGGGGCCTTGTTCATTGGTACTCATTTCTGCTGCATCCCAATTAGCTGGCTGTGCCTGAAGGGAGGGGCTGGCTGCCGGGAACTGAAAGTCATTAATGTAGGTGTGGGGCTAGGGGGGAGGGGGGTCCTTACAGTTGTATTACAACACCCCTGCCCCACTACTTCCACCTTTAAACATCAAGGAGACACCTTCCCCCATGGTGATGCTAGATCTCCTGATGTCCATTTTGCTTAGGTAGGAAATAAGGAGAGGGAGGGAGTAAAAGGATGGAGAGAGAGAGAGACACTCCCTATTGTCTACAGCCTCCACTTCCAACAGCAGTGCCTGCCTGGGGCCTATGTTCCTCCACTCCTGGGAACCAGGAGAAATTGGAATCCAGGAAACAGAAGGAGTCAAGCATAGCCATAAGCCAGTCCTAGGCAGCGGGGGGAGAGAAATACACAGGGTGCACTCTCCTCTGGACACTTGGTGCCTGGCTGGACATGAATGTGCACAGTGGAAACCTAGCCTATGCTGCTTAGCTATGGAATGGGTCTGGGGGTGCATTTTTGGTTTTCTGGCTGCAGGCCATGCCAGTCTGGACATCTCCCAAAAAACCAAGAGGGGCAATAATCGAATCTCTTACCAAATCGCTGGGAAGATTCTAGAAGTATAAGGGGATGCCACTTTTGTCTGTTTTCCCTTGCTTCCTCTGCCTACTCTGGGTTCCTTTCTTCTGCTTCCAAGCAAAGGGGATCATTCCTAGCCCCAGGAAACCAATCAAGAAGAGCCCAGTCCCCTAGCAGGTCCTGCACTGAGCCCCTAAGTGCCTGTGAACAGTTTTCCAGAGTTGGAAAAGGTGATGTTTGGAGGAAGTGAGGAAAAAATATGGGGACCTTCATCACACATCCATAATCCCTGACTCACCCAACAGGCCTCAGCCCAGATTCTGTTTTCCAAATAATTTTGATTTCTCAGTCTTCTTCCCCTCATGGGGGAGGAAAGGAGCAAATAACTCGAGAGTCTATTCCCATACACCTTAGAGAACCCACTCTGGTGCTGGAGAAGTTGAGAGGTGAGCCAGGGTCAAGGCAGGGAACAGTAGGGGTGGAGGGTGTCTTTGGTTCAAGGGAGGAAAGGTCTGAAAAGGGGACAGGACAAGTGTCTGAAAAAGCTCTTGGGGCTAAGGGATGGGCAGAGGATCCTTGTTCAAAAAGGGGGAAGCCAGAGGGGTGCCATATTCATATTCAACTCCCCCAGAAAGGAAGTTTCAGAAAAAGATTTTTTTTCTTCATCCAAACCTGGGGGATGGGGAAGCCTGGTCACTGTTGAGAGGTTCTTATGGGAAAACTGAATTACTCACTCTCTCCTGGCAAGTCATGAGGGATGATACTTAGTCCTGGGCAAGCAAACACCTACTCTCAGTGCCCATGCAGAAGCCCAGAGCAAATGTAGACAGTTGTCAGCATCCTGGTGTGACAGCCCCTTTCAGAGTCTAGCTAAGATACCCCCAATTCCTTACAGACCCTGCTAAAACACTTCGCTGTCGATCTGAGAGGTGACCTGTTGATCCCAACAGTCCCTTTCCCTGGGACAGAATGTCTGCTCCCTTTCCCCCAGCTTTGGTAGTGAAACTGTTAAGACTGGCAGATGGTCCCTTTCCCTTCCCCCACACCCCCTGTCTTCTTCATTCTTTAGAGTCTGTTTTCTTTCACCTGAGTCTTTCTTTCATGGTCTCTATTCCACTGACTCTCTGGGGCTCAGCCTTCCTCTGTTTCCTGAGGTTTTGAGTTTCTGTCCCCCTCAGATGGGAGCTGAGACAGGTGAGGGAAGAGAAAACACAGAGTGATGAGCTGTCCCTCCCCTCCCAGGGCTCCCCAGGGCTGGGGAGTAGGGAATGACTTTACTAATTCATTTTCTTCTGCAATAGTGGGGAGGGGACTTTCCCTATCACTTAATAAAAGCCATGGCTCCCTCAGCTCTGTTGCAATAGCCCTTCTCTCCCTCTCCCTGACTTAACTTTTCATCCCCAGGGCACCAGGCACTTTCCAGAGAGGCTTTGCCCACACACACATCAGCATCTAGCCTGGCCAGCCTCTCCCCAGGTGACCCTACCTGGGCTTCCATATGCCCTTCCCCTCCTGGCAAATGGAGATAATAACACTTAATCATTTGCAGGGTGCTTAGAGATCCCCAGTTGAAAGGGTGTGGGTGCTGGAAAGCAGGGGGAAGGTCACTCACTGTACACTCAGCTGAGGCAGGAGGATGCAGGAGATTTGAGAAAAGGAAAAGCAACTCAGTTTCCACCCTCTGATTCGGTACTACCACCAGCACTTAGTAGTGTCTGATACCTAGTTAACTGACTACTCAGTTTGAAGATCCTGCCACTTCTGGGGGAGGGATACCAAACTGACAGCCAGCCAGAAACTTTACCTCCAGAGACACTCTTAAGGGGACAGCTGGAAGATGGGGGAGGGGTCGTAATCAGCTGGGAGGGACACCTAGGTCAGCTAGCCCAACTCCAGAGGAAACTGAGTCCTGTAGAGTTTAACTAAATTGGTATCACACAGGTAGTTTGCCTCAGAGGTAAGATTTGAACCCAGGCCTTCTGACTACCAAGCAAATGCTCTTTTCTACTGTACAGGAACAGGGTCCTGATAGAACAGGTAATAGGGTGAAAAAGGTAGACCTCCTCTCCCTGCCCAGTCCACCAAATCCTGACTGTATCTTGTATCCTTACCACTCAGCCACTGTCCTGCAGGCCCAACTGCCTAGCTGTACCCCTAACTCTCTGATGAGGAAGGGGGGAAGGTGGGCATGGTCAGGGACCAGCTTCCTTCATTCTGCCCCTTGAGGTTGAAAGGTTTGAAGCCTGCAGTCTGGCCTTCCTCTCCTTTCAGTCCTAGGTATAGCACAAGTCAGAGCTGTATGATCCTGGCAAGGTGGGGATCTGGGTAGTGCCATCCCACTGAAGGCTCCAATGAGAGATATCTTTTCTTGACTTGGAGGAGGGGGGTGGTGCATCAAGAAAAGTTAAAAATTAGGGGAGCTGCAGCCCTAAGGGTACCTGCCTTTCCTCCTCTCCCTTTCCCTTCTGCTTTTGAAATGCTGCTGACATTTTATTATAAACTACAAATCGCACTTTCACCTTTCTCTCCCCTCCCATGGGGAGGGCTAATTAATTAAATCCTACATTAGGCTAAGGTGTTCAGATGGGATGTGGGCAGGTGTGTTGGCTAAGTCCACTGTGCCCTCATATCTCCCCAGTGGGAGGGAATTCCCATTGTAAAACCTTCCCTATGCCAGCTGACCATGATGGCACACCTAGGTGCCTTGATCCCTACAGAATGTATCTTTAGTACTGGAATCAAGGGGAGGGGAGTCCAACTGTGTCATTCCCCCAAGTAACCTAGGAGATCTGGGAGTGGGTTGGCCCATCTATCCAAGAGGCAAGGACTCTCATTTCCAATATCACGCTAAGGTGTCTCCCATCCTCAGGCCTGGGCAGCTCCCTGGTCTGATTTTTTCAGGCTAAAAACATGAATTCTTTCCTCTACCTACACAGACTCCCCTTTCTGATCAGGGATCAATAGACAGAAATTCCCTCCCTCCTTGGGAAACAACCAGGTTCAGAAGAGCCTCCACCATCTAAAGGTCTCATTCACCTAGCATAGGGCTGCAGGGGGAGAGAATTGTGGCAAGAAGTCCACATCTCCCCCTGGGATGGCCCATTTGGTGAAAGTGAGAAGCCATTGGGTGGCATAGATGGTGTGGGTCAAAGTGGGCCTGGGTTTCCTCTTGGGCAGGAGGCTGATGGGGAGAGAGCCCAAGATTATAGGGCGGGGAGGTGCTGGGCTTTTTAAATTATGTTCTTCTCAGATCACCCACCCACCCACAGAATTAGAGCCCTGTGCTGTAAGCGTGACTGTGGTATGCCTTATTCTTAATAAAAATACAAGGAAAGGAAAACAGAAGCAATGTCTTCTCTCTGTGTTGGCCTGTAAATTGGGGAGGATTATGGGTGGGATGAGCCTTGAAGAGACTTAACAGACTTACCCAGAGTCAGCTTACCCAGAAGAGAGAGCTGAAGGATGAGCATCATCAAGGCAGGATACACAAGAAATAGATGCACTTGGATGGAACCATCAGAACTCTTGAGGGGTCAGGGATGACAAAGTAAGCCATCTGCTGTGGCCCCTGTCCAAGTTCACCAACTGTCCTTTGTCTCCTAGACTGGCCTCAGACAAGATGAAAAGGAAAGTCATGGACAGATGAACAACACGGGGCCATAGACCTGGATCAGTCAAATGAAACTATTGTTCTGACTCTAAATCAAATCAATTTGGAAGCATTTATTAAGCACCTATGATGTACCCAGATGTATTGTGGCTTTTTGTCCTTACATCATGTTAATTTTTTAATATGTTCCCTCTCTCCAGCCCATGAGCCTTCCCTTGTAATGAAGATATATAAAATATTTCAGCAAAATTAACATATTGGCAGTGTCTGATAGCACATCCAATATCCCATGCCCATGCTCTCCCACCTCTCCTAACAAAAAGAAAGATTTGTATTTTCTTATTTATGTGTTCTCTGGGACCAAGCATGGTTGCTGTATCTATATAGCCTTTGGTTTCTTTTTCTTATATGTATTAATGTTTTTGTTTTCATATCACTCACATTTCCTAATGTTTCCCTCCTTTTCCCACAAGGTCTTCCTTATTACAAAGAATTTTTAAAAGAAGGGGAAAATAGTTCAATAAAACTAACCCATAAGTCAAGAGAGTCTATCACTCACCTCTGCAAAAAAGAGAAAGTGGCTTCTCAGGAATGCTTGTCTGGGGCCAAGCTTGATGGTCATTATCATTTCTCACTATTTCCTTACAAATATTTTGTGGTTGTAGTTCTTACCAGTCTTCAATTTCTTTCTGCACAATGATATTCCATTACATTCACGTACTACAACTTTTTGTTTTGGCAGTTCTCCAATCAATGGTCATCTAGTTTGTTTCCAGTCCTTGCTACCACATGCACACACACACACACACACACACACACACACACACACACAAAAGCTGCTATGAATATTTTAAGATGGAACTGATGGGGGTATTCTGGACTTTGGGGAGACCTCATAAATAGAGGGATTAGACCTGTTCTGTTTGATTCCCAGAGACTGGAACTAGGAATTAGGGGGACCTTTCAAAGAGGCAGATATTCAGCTAGATGAAAGGCAAAATGTTTAAAAATAGAAGTTATCCAAAAATGCAATGAGCTGCCTCAGGAGGGAGTGGCATGGCTGCCACTAGGGGATAACTTGGTGATCACTTATCAGTACTATTATAGAAAGAATTCTTGGTCAGGTATGAGTTGGCCAAGACAGGCCCTGAGCTCACTTCCTACTCTGTGCTTCTATGAATTTTCCTTTCAGTCTAGAAAAGCCTAGGAATTCTGGTGTAGTGGACAGTGATGAATCATGTTATAATGGATTGACTCAGGAAGACCTGTGTTGAAATCTTCATACACTTTTTAATTGTATAACTGGGGCTCAAAAATCACAACTGTTTTTCAGCCTCAGTTTCTTTATCTGTAAAATAAGAGGGACAGACACCATGACTTCTAAAATTGATTTCAGCTCTAAATGATTCTAACCAGCAGTGCACTGGAGCTAGCTCTGGAGAGCTGATTGTTAAAAATGTTCAGTGGAAGCATTTATGCCTTGAGAATCTTCAAAAGCTATAAATCAGTGTTTGACTTACTGTTTTGTTGATTCCCAGGGGCAGGGAACCTGCAGCCTCAAGGTTACACGTGGCCCTCTAGGTCCTCCAGTGCAGCCCCTTAATAAAAGGATTTGTTCTGTGAAGTTTGGATTCAGCCAAAGGACCACACTTGAGGACCTAGAGGATCGCACATGGCCTCAAGGCCAAAGGTTCCCCACCCCTGGTAGAGCTTATCAAGCACTTTATGTATGTTATTTCATTTGATTTTCTTTTTTTAAGTTAAATTATTTTATATTTCAGTGTTCGACAATCACTTCCATATATCTTAGATTTTTTTCCACTCCCTCCCCTTTATTCTTCCCTCCCCCACTCCCTCCCTGAGACGGCATACAATCTTATATAGGTTCAACATGTACATTCCTATTAAATGCATGTTGCATAGAAGAATTAAAATGAATGGGGAAAACCATAAAGCAAAACAAAACATAACATAATACGAAAGAAAATGGTCTATGTTTCATTTGATTTTCACAATCAACCTATGAGTTGGGATTGTTCATATGATTAGTATGTCCCTTTTACAGATGAGGAAACTGAGTCTCAAAGAAAGCAAGTAATTTGCCAATAGTCACATCTCTACTAACTGTCAGAAGTGGATCTTGATCCTAAGTCTTCCTTCCTCCAAGGCCAACACTCTGTCTACCAAGCCACATCAGAATGTGGATTCCTCTACTATTAGCTGATAGTCCTTTGTCCTGTACTCCCCCCGCAGCTAATTAGGTTTCTCAGTCACCCAGTGAACAGCATCCTGGGTTCCTGCTATCCCTACCTAGTGAATAAATACCTGGCTGATTGGGGACAGGTGGGGCTAAAACTTCCAGTATGCTAAGGGGGTCTACACTGGATGTTCTTTTCTCTTCCAGTCTCCCATATATTTCAGATGCCTGGGGGAGAGAAGAAATGAAATATCTATTTCAGTAAGACATCCTACAATAACCTTGGGGTATCATTTGCAATATGGGCAGATGATAAAGCAGTGGTTCTCAAAGTCTCATCTCAGGACCCTTGAGGGTCCCTGAGGATCTTTTAAGGAGAGCTTTAAGCCAAAATTATTTTTCTAATAATATTAAGGCATTTTTATTTCTAACATGGCAAATATCAACAGATACAACACATATAAATAAAAACTCTTTGGGACGGTCCTCAATTATTTTTAAGAGTATAAGAGGATACCGAGATCAAAAAGTCTGAGAATCATTTGGACAGATTGTAGGGAGAAAAGAGAGAAAAGAAAGGAAAGGTTAGGAAAAAAACAAAGTGATCTCATGGAAAGAACATTGTATTTGCCATCAGAAGGCCCAAGTTCAAGTCATGGTTTGGTTACAGACTAGTTGTGGGATAGCAAGATTCTGAACCTCAGTTTGCTCATCTGTAAAAGTTGGAAAAATACTAGATTTCTCCTATTTCCCAGAGTGAAGAAAGTGCTTTGCAATCTAAGGTCTTCCATAAGTATTAACTATTTTTATTACGATTAAAATAATGACAAAGGAAATGGAGTGGGGGCAGGAGAGTTGGAGAAGGCATTGGCTTCTGGAGTTCTCAGCCCTGCTCAGCCAGATAAAATCTCTAGAGAGGTGTTACAAAGAGTCCTTGACCCTATTCTGCTTGACATTTTGAACAACAACTTGAATAAGGACATAGATGACTTGTTAATCCAATTTCCTGATGACAGGAATCCAAGAAAACGAGTTAACCACACTGGATGACAAAATTTGGGACTAAAGTGCTCTCAACATGCTGGAATGAACTGCTGACTGTGAAATTAAATGGGGAGAATTATAAAGTCCAACATTTTGATGCATGCCAATTGTGTAAGAAGAGGAGAGATACTTGGGAGCCCAGGTATACGAAAAACTTTGCGTCAATCAATGATGTGACTGTGGCTGCCAAAAACATGAATTCACTCTTGGGTTTCACTGAAAATGATTTAAACACCCACAGTGATTGTCCCCCTGTACTCTGCCCTGGACAATCATGCTCAGGTCTAAAAACTGCATTTTAGAAAGGATATTGACAGACTGGAGCAAATCCGGGGGAGTGCAATCAGAATGGTAAGGTCCTTGAGATTGTGACATACCCATCACTACAAAAGGGACGGCAGTGATTGAGCCTGTAGAAGACCTGGGGAGGGTGTAATTATTGCCTGCTTTACATGATTCGGTTTAAGGAGTTCAGGGACACCCCCTCCCAAGGACCGGAGTACTGGACAGGGTCATCTGGAATGAATTCATGGACTCAGGCATTCTTTAAGTTAAATTGGCAAAGGTTTATTGTAATGCCAATATGGAGGGCAAAGTTCCTGAAGGAACTTTCTATATGATAACAGGAATGATGCTAAAGCTTATGCAGGAAATGTAGTGGATTATGTGGCAAGTATGCTAATTGGATGATAACTTACAACCTTGGTCACAGGTGCATTCATTACTGGAAACCAGGGGAAGTGATTTCTCAGGGGTGTATTTTTGGTCTGTTATATCTATAGCAAGATAGCATTGAGAGTTCATGTCTATAACCTGACCTCTGGATTGAATATGATAACTTTGAGAATTAATACATGATAATTCTGTGGTTACAAGATAATCCTTTTCTTACTTGAGAATTTCTTCAGAGGTCAACTTGTTCTTATGATGGGGAAAGATAGTTTGTTTTACTTGGGGCCTTCTCATGAGTTATTGCTAGGCATAGTGTCCTTAGGCTGTCAGGGATAGTGTTTCAAAGAAATGCGATGTTGGAATTAGGGTTCAAGCACAAGCACCCAAACACTCCATCATACACACACACACACACACACACACACACACACACACAGTGTTTACTTCTCTGTGCATACTGTATGTAAAGGTAAATGCCACACCACCACCATTGGTGCCTATGCTCCCACCATGGAGATTCCTGTTGATGTGAAAGAAAAAATTTATGAAGACATGGAAACCCTCATCATCAATGTGTTGAAAGAGGGCCAGCTAATAATTCTGGATGATTTTAATGCTAGAGTAGGCACAGACTACCAGACATGGGAGGGAGTCCTTGAGAGGAATGGAGTTGGCATTTAATAGACTATGTGATTGTAAAGAGGAGAGAGACAGAATGTAAGAGTGACTAAGGGAATGTGTAGCACAGAGTGTTGGACTGATCATAGACATCCTCTCCAAGCTAAATATTTGCATTCAACCAAAGCTACAGCCTCATGGCAGGGCAGCTACTGGAAGACTTAATGTCAATAGATAAGAGCACTTCTTGGAAGGGGGAACTGATTTTTGCTAACTTGGAGGGATGAATGAATAAATGGCATATGGAAGAAGGGTTAGATTTATTATTATTAATTACCTAAGAGCAAAATTAGAATTAGGTAAAAGCTACCTGGGAACTAGGTTTTAAATGCCTAACAGTAAGATGTATTTACAAGTGGAATATGCAACTTCAGGCAATCAAAAGCACCAATGCAAGTCATCAAAGATGTGCCATCAAAGATAGATGACTTCTTTTCATGGATGTTATAGAGGGAATTCATGTTTCATGGAACTTTAAGCTCCCTTATCATTTAGAGCTTCTATTTAGAATTCCCCAACTACTAAGGGTGGGTAGATGGCCCCTCTAAGACTAACGTAAATGTTCTAGACTTCTACTCAGTCTGTCCCCCTAGTCTTGCCAGGCTATCCTAAAGATAACAGAGAATAGTTTTCACTCTCTAGCTGATCATATAGATAGAACAGGGCATTTGAAGGCTGTATGGGACCCAAGAGGAGAAACTACAACACATCCCTCTTTTTCTAGTCCTCTGAGAGACAAAGGGAAGAAGTGTGGTGTCTGGGATGGGGGTGGGAGGGGGGTGGTGTGTGTGTATGTGGAAACTCTCAGTTGAGTGGGCCCAACAACCAGAACAATAATTAGCCAAAGCCTTTTATCCTCAGGAGCTGGAGGCTTTATGCAGGCTAATTAATTAAGTTTCCAACACCCAGCTGAGATAATGCTTTTACTTTATACTTACATAGCACCTTTTTCAGGGTTATGTAAGAGTGAGGCTCATTATCCCCACAATGAAGATAGGAAAACTGAGGTCCCCGCCCCTTTTGGCAGAGTAGTCGCCCAGGCTAAAGAACCCAGAGCTCAGTAACCTGCCTCACCCTAAAGCAGGAACATGGCTGGAGTAGGGGCTAGGTGGGGACACAGCTGTCTACTCCAGCTGAGCTGGTGAACTGGAGTTCAGCCCATAGTCAATGACATTCAATACGACAGGAATTCTAAGTTATGAGACTGGGGGATCAGAGAGTAAACTGTGCACCTTGAATCCTTACTGCTATGGGGGTACTGGGGAGAAGGACAATGGGGGAAAGGGAAGAGAATAAGTATTTATTAAGTGCCTATTATTAATATATTAATATATAATTAATATATATTAATAATACAAATATTATCATTTGGTCCTCACAATAACCCTGAAAGTGAGATACTTTTATTATCCCCATTTTACCAGTGAGGAAACCGAGACAAATAGAGATTTAAGTGTCTGAGGTTGATTTCGAACTCAAATCTTCCTGACTTCAGACCTAGCACTCTATCCAGTCCACTATAATGTATAAGTTTTGTTCTGTACCTGGGCCAGGTAATCTCAGGCAGAGGAAAAGTTCAGCTTCTAAAGTCACAGGCTACCCTTCTAACCTGAGGCTCTACTAACTTGTAAATCTGTGCCCTCAGTCTCTAGGAGTGGAGTAAAAAACTGAATAGCTCAGTGTCTCTGCCTCCTCCCCTGCTTGAATAAAATTCAGAGCATGAGATCCACCTGATGGGGGTTTTGGAGGTGAATTCATTTCAATCTTGGTATAAAAAAATCACATTTAGACACAGATGGGTATACATCACTATCACCGTTTAGATGGTACCGTAAACTCAACGGATCCAAAACCAAACTAGCCATTCCAGGCCACTCAGAAAACCTGTTCTTCCTTTCCTATTTTCCTTCCTTGGTACCACCATCTTCCAAGTTACCTGAGGTTAAAATCTTAGAGTCCTCTTTGCATCATCTCTCTCTGTCTCTGCTTCTCTGCCTGTCTCTTCCCCTCCTCACCTCTTCTTATTTCCCCACCTCCAGTCACTCACCAGTGAACCCTAGTGATGTCCTGGAAAGATAATTGGCTTTCTGGAATTAAAGAAAATGGGTTTGAATTCCAGCTTTGCCATTTATTAGCTGTGTGACTGGGTAAACCATTTGATGATTTGTTTCACCCTTTCTAAAATGGGGGTATATAATTCTTATATTATGTACCTCATAGTTGGGTTGAAGATTAATTCTACAGTGAGATGATTTATTCCAAAAGCCTCATTGCAGAGATAAGAAACCTGAGGCCCAGGATGGGTAGTAACACCCAGTGATAACTATAAGTAGTTGAGACAGGAGTGTGGCAGTAGAGAGATTGCCGGATTTAGAATTGCAGGACTTGAGTTCAAATGAGGTGCTTCTGCTGTTTGACGCGGTGCAAGTCAACTTAGTTCTCAGAGCCTTTGTTTTCTCATCAGCAGTTTTTTGGGGGGAACAGGGGCAGGGATCAGACTAGATCTCTCAGTCCTCTGAGTCTCTTCTCCTCCTCCTCCTCCTCCTTCTTCTCCTTCTGCTTCTTTTCTAGACATTTTTTTACTTCCTGGCTATCCCACCATGTCCTCAATGTGGGTATGCTTTTTCCCCTTGTGTTACTCTGGGTTCCCAAAGTCTGATCCCTTCTGCAGATCCGTTTTTGCTGGGACCCGCTGTCTCTTGAGTCCAGTCACTTTTCTTTGCTGCCAGAGATCATGCTCCTTGAAGCTGCTTCCAGTATCTAATGCCTATCTCTGTGTGTGGTGTGTCTGTCTTAAGAGAAGGCCTTAAACTCTCTTAAACTGACTCTCCAGATGTTGGATGGGGTAAGTATCCCCTTCTGGATAAGTAGATCGGTTGCCAGAGAAAGGATGCGCTCAAATTGCTGGAAGGCTTAGCTAAAGAAAGCCCCCAGGGCAGGGTCAACTTTTAGTTTGTCCAGTAACCAAGCTCTAATTCACTAAAGGGACTTTTTTGAACCTCATAAAGGAATTATCTAGCCTGGCTTACCTCTTACAGCTAGTTTAGCACTCTTATTGGCCTCTAAACAAAGAAAGAAATCGATCCTAGGCTTTTAAAGCTTCTTTTCATAGTTATATAAAAATGCAGCATTTATCAAGCTCTTGTGTTCTGGATATTGTGCTAAGTACTAAGGTTACAGACACAAATACATACAAACAAGGCGCTGCTTGTGGTTTAACGGGGGAAAGGCAACACATTAAGGGGTGCTAGAAAGGGGAACACCCCAGCGGGAGTGTGGGGGGGAGGGTTGGGGAGGGCAGGAGAAGCATATTCACGTGGAGGATATGGTAAGACAACCAGAAAGTCAAGTGGAGACCTGGCTTGGACAAGACAAATCAAAAACTCACCTATCAGAATGAGGGGATTTAGAGGCAAGAATTTATACTGATACCAAAGATTGTATTGATGTCCTATGATGTATTTATCACAACTTCCACTCCATACCCTTCTCACACTACAATCATTAATTCAATCAGTCAATAAACGTTTTTTAAGTGCCTATTGTGTGCATACACAATATCCTGGGCATACAAAAAGAAGCAAAAGGGTCTTCACTTTCAGGAAAGTAATTCAGGTCCTTATTATTTCTCAAGAGAATTATTGCATCTGCCTCCCGAGTGGTCTCCTGGTTCCCAATCCATTCTGCTCACCATTAATGTCAAAATGATCTTCTTAAGGCAAACCTGCTTTGACACCATTCCCTCACTCAAAACCTTCCCATAGCTCCCCATTGCCTACTGAACAAAGTTCACCTCCTTAGCCCTGTATTTAAAACTCTCTACAGCCTAGCCTTACTGTACTTTTTAAAGCTTGACCCCAAATTTCCTACCTCCTGCCAAACTGGATTACTCACTATTCTTTAAATAGCCTTTGAGTATTTGCTCACTGCATTCAGTCTACCTGGAATTCCTTGTCCCTACATTTCCACTGATTAAAATCCTAGAGATTTTAGATCTGACTAGAGAGCCAAGAAGACCTGGGTTCAAGTCTAGTCTTGTACTCTGGGTTAAAATCTGTAACTGATTTAAACTGTAACTGATTCTAACTCTTATCTATGGAACCTATGACGCCTTGTAAATTCCTAAATTCCTTTCACTTTCTATCTACATGAGGAGTTTTCTGAGTCCCTCATTTCTCCCTCTTTAAAATTACTTTGTATCTGCTTATCTGTATAGTGAAGGTATTCTTTTTTTAAAAAAAGAATAGTATTTCATTTTTTTCCAAGTACATGTAAAGATAACTTATAATATTCATTTCTTTAAAATTTTGAGTTCCAGGGGGCGGAGCCAAGATGGCGGAGTAGAAGGACGCACGTTTACGAGCTCCGAAACCAAAAGCCCATAGAATTAATGTAAAAAGAGTCCCCCATAACTTCTGGGTCAATACAAGGTGTGCAGAAGCAGAGTGGAAGAGATTTCCGTTCCAGGGAGCCCTGGAGACCTGTCCCCAGGGTCCGGCGCGCCCCGGAAAGTGGACCCCACCCCCAGCGCTGCCCTGGCCGAGGCCCCAGAGAAGCTGATCTGAGCAGGCTTCAGAGACGGAAGCTCCGGCAGCCGGGAATGTTCCTCCGCCCACAGAAGCTACAGGTCAGTGAGAGAGGCCGGGCTGGAGGAGAGGGGAAGCAGGGCGTCTCTGTGACTTGGGCCCCCTCGGGAGGAAGCAGCGGCGGCAGAGATGGGGGCAGGAATTGGCGGAGGCAGAGGTGTGGGCGGCGGCTGAGGCAGCAGCGGACCGGGACCCAGGAATCCCCCAACAGCAGGCAGGATCTTCATTACGGAAGATTTCCGCATAAAACCTGATGGAGCTGAGCCTGGGAGACGGCCCTGCCCCCACCCCGCTCTATTACTGAAGGCTTCTGCTCAAAGCCCCCAAGGGAACTGAGATTGGGAGGGAGGCCCCCCACCCCACCCCCACCCGCTCCATTCCTGAAAGTCTCTGCATAAAGCCCCTGAGGGATCAGAGTCTGGGAGGCGGCCCTGCCCCCACCCCAGCACCTGAACTAAAGCTCACTGATTGACAGCCGGCAGGAGGAAAGCCCATTTAAATCTCAGAGGCCAAGCACTAGCTGGGCGGATCCAGGCGGGGGTGGAAAGGAATCTCAGAAGTCAAGTAACTGGCTGGGAAAATGCCTAGAAAAGGGAAGAAAAATAAGACTATAGAGAGTTTTTTCCAACAAATGCAAATGATCCCAACCTTCGGATCTGATGACGAGGACATATCCTTGCCATCAGGGAAAGACGTGGAGGGCGGGGCCTCAGTACCCCAGACATCCCAGGGGGGTGGCGGGTGGGCTCAGGCCCTGGAAGAGCTCAAAAAGGATTTTGAAAAGCAAGTTAGACAGGTGGAGGAAAAACTGGAAAGAGAAATGAGAGAGATGCAAGAAAAGTATGAAAAACGGGTCAATACCTTGGTAAAGGAGACCCAAAAAAATGCTGAGGAAATTAACACCTTGAAAAATAGGCTCACTCAATTGGCAAAGGAGGTTCAAAAAGCCAATGAGGAGAAAAATGCTTTCAAAAGCAGAATGAGCCAAATGGAAAAAGAGGCTCAAAAGCTCACTGAATTTAATAGTTCTCTCAAAATTAGAATGGAACAGATGGAGTCTAATGACTTTATGAGAAACCAAGAAATCACCAAACAAAACCAAAAGAATGAAAAAATGGAAGAGAATGTGAAATATCTCATGGGAAAAACAACTGACCTGGAAAATAGATCCAGGAGAGACAATTTAAAAATTATGGGACTACCTGAAACTCATGATCAAAAAAAGAGCCTAGACATCATCTTCCATGAAATTATCAAGGAAAACTGCCCTGACATTCTAGAACCAGAGGGCAAAATAAGTATTGAAAGAATCCATCGATCACCACCTGAAAGAGATCCAAAAAGAGAAACTCCTAGGAACATTGTGGCCAAATTCCAGAACTCCCAGCTCAAGGAAAATATCTTGCAAGCAGCTAGAAAGAAACAATTCCAGTACTGTGGAAATACAATCAGGATAACCCAAGATCTAGCAGCTTCTACATTAAGGGATTGAAGGGCGTGGAATAGGATATTCCAGAAGGCATAGGAACTAGGACTCAAACCAAGAATCACCTCCCCAGCTAAACTGAGTATAATACTTCAAGGGAAAATATGGTCTTTCAATGAAACAGAGGACTTTCAATCATTCTTAATGAAAAAACCAGAGCTGAAAAGAAAATATGACTTTCAAACACAAGAATGAGAAGAAGCATGAAAAAGAAAACAGCAAAGAGAAGTCTTAAAGGACTTACCAGAAGTGAACTGTTTACATTCATACAGGGAAAGACAATATTTCTAACTCTTAAAACTTTTCAGTATCTGGGTAGTTGGTGGGACCACACATACACATGTACACGCATGCACACACATACACACATGCACACAAGTACAGAGATAGAGAGCACAGATTGAACTGAATAGGATGGGACCATACCTTAAAAGAAACTAAGGTAAATGGTGAGAGAGAAATGTAGGGGGAGGAAAGAGAGGGAAAGGGAAGGGGGTAACTATATGTCATTTAAGAGGCAGGTAGGAGTTTTTCTTAGTGGAGGGAAAAAGAGGAGAGCTGAGAAAAAAAAAAAAACAAGAAGTTTACCCTCATCACATTTGACTAAACGAAGGAGTGAAATGCACACTCATTTTGGTATGAAAACCTATCTTACAGTATAAGAAAGTGGGGGAGAAGGAGATATTGCAAGGGAGGGGATGATGGAGGGGAGGGCAAAGGGAGGAGGGAGCAATTTGAAGTCAACACTTGGGGAGGGATAGGATCAAGAGACAGAAGAGAAACAATGAGGGGCAGGTTAGGAGGGATGGTAATCCAGTTAGTCTTACACAACAGGACTATCAGGGAGGTCATTTGCAAAACTACACAGATATGGCTTATAATGAATTGCCTGCCGTCCCAAAGGGAATGGGTGGGGAGGGAGGGATGGGGAGAATTTGGAACTCAAAGTTTTAGGAACAACTGTTTAATATTGTTGTTGTAACTAGGAAAGAAGACATACAGTTAATGAGGAATAGAAAGTCATCTGGCCCTACAGGAGAAAAGAGAAGATGGAGACAAGAGAAGGGAGGGATGACAGAAGAGAGGGCAGATTGGAGATAGGGAAAATTAGATTGCTTGGGGTATTGGGGTGGGGGGAGGGGAGAAAAGGGGAGAAAATTTGGAACCCAAAAATTTGTGAAAATGAATGTAAAAAATCAAATAAATAAATAAATAAAATTAAAAAAAATAAAATAAAATTTTGAGTTCCAAATTTTCTCCCTCCCTCCATGACCTTTACCCTCCCTAAGATAATAAGCAACCTGATAGAGTTTATACATGTGCATTCATGCAAAACATATTTTCCTGTCAATCATGTTGTGAAAAAAGAAACAAAGCAAAAGAAAAAAACAGGGAAAAAATAAAGTGGAAATGGTATGCTTTGATCTGCATTCAGAATCTCATCAGTTCTTTCTCTGGAGTCAAACAGCCTTTTTCATCATGAGTCCTTTGGAATTGTCTGGGATCATTGTATTGCTAAGGAAAGCTAAGTCATTCCTAGCTGATCGTTGTATACAATGATATTGCTGTTACCATGTACAATATTCTCCTGGTTCTGCCCACTTCATCTAAGTTCATGTAAGTCTTTCTAGGTTTTCCCGAAACCCTCTTGTTCATCATTTCTTATAGCACAATAATATTCCATTACATTCATATAGCACAACTTGTTCAGTCAATCCCCAGTTGATGGGCATCCATCCACCTTTGGATCAAGAGGCACTCACAGTTTGATTGCTTTGAGTTTAGCAGTGAAGGTAATCTGAAGAGTAAACTCCCTGAGGGCAGGGGTTGTACATTATTCCTCTTATCCCCAGAGAGTAGCTCCTGACCTAGAAGGAACTAATTGTTGGGTGGCTAAAAGTTTTTTTGTGAATTAAATTGAATTTCACTGATCTTATTTTATTTCAACTTTTTATCTCTGGTCCTAGTTCCTTATATACAGCAGGGGCTCAATAAATGTTTGTTTGAATAAAGGAACTTTGAAGCACATCATTTCTAGATATTTTCTACTCTTTTAAAAAACATCATTATCAATTATATACTCTTCATCTCACCCTCCAAGCAAGACAAATCAATATACATTGGCCTTACCTGGAAATTCCAGGGATGGGGAGCCCACAACCTGGAGGCCCACCCCTTCCTTATTCTAAATTTATTGTCCACCACCTACCACCCATGCTTCACCTGCTGGAAACTCTCCAAAGAACTTTCATTCCTGTGGTTTTGATTCAAGAAAGGCAAGTTCTATTTATTTATTTTAGGACAAACAGCCATGAAGGCTTACGTGAATTGCCGAAGGCATTCAAAGAATCCTGGGTGGAGGCAGGACCAGAAACCAGGTCTCTTGGCTCCTCATGAAGGATTCTGTGGGATACGGGAGTGCTGGGTTTGGAATGAGAGGATCTGGCTTAGAATCCTACTTCTGCCCCCTAGTTAGTACCTGTGCAGTTTGGGACAACTAACTGTTCACCTCTTCATCTGAGAAATGGGTTGGATTAGATGACCTAGTCTAAGGTCCCCACCAACTTTTGATCTGGGATCTTATAATTTGCTCCTTTAAACAAGGAAGTTTCTTAAATTGGCTATTCTCAAAGGGAATAATTTCCTCAAAATTTGGATAAACACATTGTGTCTAACATTTCACCTCTAGCAAGGCTGCAAGTCTCTGGAGTAGATTCTATCATGTCCCCAGAAACTTCATCAGAGAAACTCATCATACTTCAAGATTTCATCAGTCTTGGTACTCACATCTCTTCTGAACCCTCAGTACCCTCTGCCCTTCCGATTGAGGGCTGGAGCAAGTCTCCCAAAACCTCCATTTAAAGAGGGCTCCCTTGGACCAGACACCACCCTCCCATACCCCACTTTTTCTCCCCTCCCAACAGCTTTCTAGGGTCTTCTGTGGATTGTCTTCGCCTATTCGATTTTAAGCTCCTTAAGGGTGGAATCTTTCTTTTGTGTTTTCTCTTTTTATCTCTAGCACGTAACACATAGGAGATGCTTAATAAATGTTTACTGATGACTGATCAGCTACGGAAAAAAAAAAACTAGGCAATGGAAAACAAGATTAGAATCCAACCAACTTGGAGACACTGGACCTCACACAGACCCCACCAGATTCTGGGACTTGTCTCCTGTACAGTTTGCCCAAGTGATTTCTAGCCTTATTATCCCTCCTACTCAATAGATTCCAGTTTCTCTCTTTTACCTTTAGAACCAGTTATGAACTCTTAACAACTTGACCCCATCTGATTTTTCCGGTCACCTTACACGTGTGCTTGTGCTCTGTGACCAGGCACTTTATAGTTCAGCAACACTGGCCTTACCATTCCTGACATATGACGCTTCATCTCTCATCTCTTTGCCTTTTTAATGGCTATCGCCCCATACCTACAATGCTTTCCTCCCCACCTCCAATTCTCAGAATCCCTGACTTCCTTAGAGACTCAGCTCAAAAGACAGAAAACCTTTCCAAGCCCCTCAGCTTTAATCTGATCAGTAAGTATATTGTATAAGTAAGTCTATTGTATGACATAACTATAAATGAAGAGGTGGATAATGATCCCAGTTGGGTTGTCCCAAAAGAATTCAGGGGGCAGAGATTCTCCTAGATAAGAGAGCTTTATTGTCAAAACAGTGGTAGGCTAGTCCATAGGAGCACTAACCATCTGAGATGAGGCAGGGGCTTACTTTTACATCCAGGTTTTGAGCACTCAGGGATGGTGGGTTTGCTCCTAGGTGGGGAGTTAACCACAGGGAAAGATGTCAGGAAAAGGGAAGCAGGTATGTAAGGGGAGGCAAGAAAGGAGACACAGGTGTGTTGAGCACTTTATAAAACAGTTCAGGAATGTGGCCACAAAGCAGGGAACTTAACTTGTAACATTCAAGGATATGGGCACAGACCATGGGGTTAGTCGCATACACAGAAAATAATGTTTTCTTGGGAACAGATAGAGCCCCCTGTTACTGGGCATATTTAGATTTAAGCAAGGCTCTCATTTTTGCTGGGACACATCATAACTACTTATCAATGTGTTGGCTTCCCCAAATAGACTCTAAGCATCTTAAAAAAAAATTTAAAAATTTTGAGTACCTAATTTTCTCCTTCTTTCCTTTCATTCCTCTATCCACTGAAAAGGCAAGAAATATATCAATTATACATGTGAAATCATGCAAAACATTTTTCCATATTAGCCATGTTGCAAGAAAAAGAAAGTGAAAAAAGTAATCTTCAATTTGTACTGAGTTCATCAGCTCTCTCTGTATAGCATTTTCATCATGAGTCTTTCACAGTTATCTTGTATCATTATACTGATCAGAGTAATTAAGCTTGATCATCCTTACGATATTGTTGTTACTGTGTACATCCTTCCTTTTTGAAGAGGACCATGACATCAGAGAAATGATGACATGACTTGAAGTTGACTTTGTTTTGAGTAAGGGTTGTGCAAGTTCACCAGCCTCACTTTCTCCTCCTGAGCCATTTGGATCCAGTGACCAGACATTCATCAGGATGACTGGAGATGGCCCCATGCCTGAATGGGGACCCACATTCATCCTCTCTCTCAACCTCTCTGTCTCCCCTTCCTTCTCTTTTCCACAAGAAGGTAAATTTTGATGGCCAGAAGCTGCCCAGTTAACTAGGGGTTTACTGGCTAGATTTTCCTTCCTTCCTTCCCTCCCAGTAGTAATGGTTTCTGTTTGCAGCAACAACCCTGAGGCTCCTGCCCCTCCCAACTTGATTTATTTATTTATTTTTTCTTTTCTATTTAAAGGGGCCATCCCCTGACTACTTTTTGAAGAGGCCTATTCACTGAATAGGCATTACCTCACTTTAAGTGAGTACCTGAAAAGGCCTTAGCCTAAAAGGCCAATGTCTCCCTTTGCATCCTGGACCTTCTCCAATGACCTTGGAGACCTTGCCCAGCCTAACTCAATCAAAACAAAGTCAAGTGCAAGTCATATCATCATTTCTCTGATGTCATGGTTCTCCTTGAAAACAAAGGATGAAAGCAACCTACTGTGTACAGTGTTCTGCTGAGTTCATTTTGCAAGAGTTCATAGAAGTCTTCCCAGGGTTTTCTGAACCATCATGCTCATCATTTCTTATAGCGCAATAGTATTCCATCACTATCATATACAATATCTTCAGCCATTCCCTGATAAACAGACATCCCCTCAATTTCCTGTTTTTTGCCATCATCAAAAAGAGCTGCTATAAATATTTTTTTAAAATAGGCTTTTCTCCCCCTTTTTCTTTGATCTCTTTGGAGTACAAAGCTAGCAGTAGTATTACTGGGTCAAAGGGTTTGCACAGTTCTATAAATTTTTGGACATCGTTCCAAATTGCTCTCCAGAATGGCTGAAACAATTCACAATTCTACCAATAAAACATTAGGTGGCTCAGTGGATAGAGTACTGGGCCTGGAGTCAGGAAGACCTGAGTTCAAAGTGGGCTTCGGACACTTATCAATTTTGTGACCCTGGGCAAATTACTTAACTTCTGTTTTCCTTAATCCACCAAAGAAGGAAATGTCAAACCAATCCAGTATCATTGCCAAGAAAACTCCATGGACAGTATGGTCTAAGGAGTCATGAAAAGGCAGACATAATTAAAAGACTGAAGAACCACCTTCAACATTTGTCATTTTTTTTTCCCATCATGTTAACCAATCGGATAGGTGGGAGGTGGTACCTCAGATTGTTTTAATTTGCATTTCTCTCATTAATTGTGATTTAGAGAATTTTTTCCTTATGACTATAGTTAGCTTTCATTTCTTCTTCTAAAAACTACCTGTCCATATCTTTTGATCATTTATCAATTGTAGAATAACTCTTATTTTTATAATTTTGACTCAGTTACCTAGATATTAGAGAACTGAGTCCTTTATCAGAGAAACTTGTTGTAAACCATTCCCCCCCCATGCCTCCTCTCCCCCCACCTCCAGTTTCTTGCTTTCATTCTGGAAAGATCTTGTTTGTGTAGACCCTTTTTAATTTAATGGAATCAAAGTTATCCATTTTACTTCCTTTGATCTTTGCTGTCTCTTTTTTGGGCATAAATTCTTCTCTTATCCATAGATCTGACAGGTAGATTTTTCCATGCTCCCCTAATTTGCTTATATCATCCTTTATGTCTAAATCATATAATTATTTTAACCTTATCTTGCTAATATGGTATGAAATGATTGTCTGTACTTAGTTTCTGCTAAACTGTTTTCCAGTTTTCTCAGTAATTCTTGTCCCATAGTGAGTTCTTATCCCAAAAGCTTGGATCTTCTTGTTTCTCTAGGTTGCTATGGTCATTATCATTATGTGAATTGTGTGCCTCATCTATTCTACTGATCCACCATTCTGTTTCTTAGCCAGTACCAGATTGTTTTGATGACTACCAATTGTAACACAATTTTCTACATGGTATATACCTAGACTGCCTTCCTTCACATTTTTTTTTCATTAATTCCCTAGAATTTCTTGATCTTTTGTTCTTCCAAATGAATTTTATTATTTTTTTCTAGATAATATAAAATAATCATTTGGTAATCTGATATGATACTGTAATTAATTTTGGTAGAATTGTCATTTTTATTCTATTGGCTTGACCTATTCATGAACAACTAATATTTTTCCAGTTGTTTAGGTCTGTCTTTGTTCTGTGAAAAGTGTTTTGTTATTGTGTTCTTATAGTTTCTGGGTTTGTCTTGGTACATAAATGCTTTTATATTGTCTGCAGTTATTTTAACTATAATTTCTCTTTCTGTCTTCTCTTGTTGGATTTTGTTGGTAATATATGAAAATGCTGATGATTTCTATGGACTTATTTTATATCCTGCAACTTTGCCAAAGTTATTAACTATTTCAAGTGGTTTTTAGTTGATTCCCTAAGGTTTTCTAAGTATATCATCATGCTGTTTCCAAAGATTTTTTTCTTTTTTTTCCTCATTTTCTTTTTTTATTTCCTCATTACCTATTTTTATTCCTTCAATCTTTTTCTTGTGTTGTAGTTATAACTAGTATTTCTAGTACAATATTGAATACTAATAGTGATAATGGATCTCTTGATCTTATTGGGAAGGCTTCTAGTTTATCTCCATTACAGATAATACTTACTTCTTGGTTTTAGACAGATACTTTTTTTTAAAGGAAATTCTATTGATTCCTATGATTTCTAGAGTTTTTTTTAAAATAGGAATGAGGGTTGTATTTTGTCTAAAGCTTTTTTTTACATCTATTGAGATAATGATTTTTGTTGTTTTTGTTATTGATAGGGTCAATCATGCTGATAGTTTTTCTAATATTGAACCAGCCCTGCATTTCCACCTGGTCATAATGTATGATCTTTGTGATATATTGCTGTAATCTCCTTGCTAGTATTTATTTAAAATTTTTGCATTAATATTCATTAGAGAAATTGGTCTATAGTTTTCTTTCTCTGTTTTGGCTCTTCCTGGTTTAGACATCTGACTGTAAGCTTCTTGAAGGCAGAGAGACTTTTACGTGTCATTTAATATGTATATATGTGTGTGTGTATGTATGTATGATACTCCTACATACTAGCTCTTAGCAGTGCCTGACATTAAGTACTTAATAAATACTTCTTGATGATTCACTGATTAGAAATGTAGGATTGAAGCCAGGAGAGAGACTAGGGCTGAATATATACATCTGCATAAAGATAATTGAATCCTTGAGAGCTGATGAGATTGACAAGGAAAAGAGTATGGAAAAGGAGAGGAGAGGGCCCAGGATGGAGCTTTGAAGGACATCCACTGTTACAGAGCAGAACATGGACAAAGAGGTCATCTGCTGAGAGAGAGTGGCTTGAGTGTGGGGTGAGAGGTTTAAGGAGGCATGATAAGCTCTGGGAATGCCGGCTGTGTGGAGTGTGATAGAGATAGAGGTCAGCTAGATCGTTTAGTGAGCCCTTACTATGAACCAGACAGTGTCAAGCTGGATGTTAAGGAGATACACACAAACAAGCGTGGCAATCTTAGACTTCAAGTGGTCAGAGAACTGGACTTTAGTTAGGAAGACCTAAATTGGAATGTGACCTCAGACAGACCGTTTAAGAGCTGTAAGACCCTGGGTAAGTCATTTCACATTTCTTGGCCGCAGTTTCTTCATCTGTAAAATGGGGATGACAACATCACAGGACTGCAATGAGGCTCAGATGAGACAATATTAATGGGGAAAGGGATCAAGAATCGGGAGGAGGAGGGTAGTATGCTGGAGGCGGTGGAGGATCGCCAGGAAGTGGCATGTGGCATGATAAGGGAAGGCTCACTTAGCAAGAGCCCGGGGTCTGGGGACACCGTCCAAGGTTCAGGGTATCGGGAGAAAAAAGAATGGCGGGGAGCAGGGTGTGCAGATGGCTGGGAAGTCATGTAAGGAAGAGAAGGGAGCCCCGAAGGCCGATGGCGGAGGGGTATGGGGCTGGGCGGGGGAAACAGAGCCTGCGAAGGGCAGTCTTATGAACTGGGGGTGCAACTTGCAGGGGTCGCGCCTCGGTTACTGCAAAGGCGGGGGCAGCTACAGGAGGCTGGCAGGCACGTGGGGAGGATGGCGCGGAGCGGGACAGCCTCGGAGGCAGACGGACCCGACTCGTCCTGGGACCGTGCCCGAGCCCCTTCCCCACTCCTCCCGATCCCCGTCTTAGGCTTAGCCTTTTGGTGACCGGAGGAAGCCACCCCGAGTCTCCCTCCCAGCCCCAGCCGGTGCAAGGAGAAGGACACGCGGGACGCCCTGGGGGGAGGTTCTCGCATTTGCCTCCAGCTCAAGGTCACGCCCGATGCCCCTCCTCCCGAAGTCTCCAGCCGGGGAGCGCGTAGTCACCCGCCCTCCCCGGAGCACACTGTCCCTTTAAGGCGTTCGGCAGCCTGACGCGCGCGCGGTGTTTTGTCCTCCGCGGGCCGCCGTGCGCGGGGGCGGTGTCGGGGCGGGGCCGGGGCCGGGGCGGGGAGCGGCGGCGGGGGGTCAAAGGTGACGCCGCGCACCACGTGGGAGGCTGCCTGACTCCGTCCTTCCCCGCAGGAGTCGCGGCGGCGCCAGGGCGCTCGGCTTGGGTTACAGGCGCGGCCCGAGCGAGCTGGACGGTCCAGCCGGAGCCCCTAGCCCGAGCCCGTGCCCGAGCTCCAGCTCCAGCAGCGTGCCGCCATGGTCATCAAGACGGACGAGCTGCCGCCCGCCGCTCCCGCCGAGGGCCCCCGGGAGCCCGGCCCGCAGGGCGGCGGGAAGGCCCGGCCCGGCCCGGCCGGTGAGCGGGGAGGGAGCGCGGGGCGGGGCGGGCCGGGCGCCAGGGCTCTCCCCCGACACTCCCCTCCGAGACCCCCAGGCCCGACCTGGACTCCTCAGCCCCACCCCGGCTTCAGCCTCCCTGTCTCCCCCGACCTTGGACCCTTGTCCCCAGCCCTCCTCCTGAACCCCAAGCTGAGACATCCCCTAGACGGCAGCTCTCCCTGTCCGCTCCTCCCGGGCTTTTACCTGAGCACCCCGACCCAGGCTTCAGACCCCTCCCCCGATTCCCCCAGACCTTGGACCCCCTCTGTGGCCTTTCCCTGACACCCCCCAAACTTCAACCTCCCCGTCCCCCGACCCGTGCCTGCCTTTCCCGGGACCCCAGACTTGAGCATGCTGTCCCACTCTCCCAGCCTTGTACCCCTTCCCCGTCACCCCCAGATCTTCTGTCTCTCTATTTCCCCTCGGACCCCGGGCCTCCCAGGTGTTAGTCTCCCTTTCCTCCTCCCCTTTCCTCATCCTTGCTCTTGCTCTCAGGCCCGGGTCCTCCCCCTACCTCCTTCCCCTTCTACCCCCGTCTTCATCCGGTGGCCCCCTGCCTCGGCCTGGACCCTCCCGTGCTAGGCGTAGCCCCTGGGCTCCGTGGTGAGGAGGGGGCCGGGCCCTGGGGCTGATCGAGGCCTGCTGGGCTCTCCTGCCCCACCCCCTTTCTGAAGGTCACCTTCACCACCCACCAGGCTGGACCCTTCCTCCGCCAGCGGCCCAAGGGACGCACAGAGTCACCCCAATCTCCCTTTCCTGTGCTGTCCCGTCAGGGGATCCCCCGCCCCCCAACTCTGCACGTGGTTTCCCCTCCCCCCACTATTAAAGGGACACGGTCAGAAAGATGATGCCCCCTCCCCCATCTCGGCTCCGGGCCTTCCAGTGGGGACCGGAGGCTGAAGGGCCTGCGGGTTCCTGGCTGCAGTGGGTGGGAGTGGGCGCCTCTGGCCTGTGGTTTCCTTGGGCATTTTGGCAGCTGTCATGTGTCCAGGCCAGGGGATCACGGGGACTGGGGGGGGGGTGGTCCTTTCCCTGTCCCTTCTTCTGCCTCCTAGGACCTCTTGGGCCTTGCTGTTGGCCCCCCCCCCCCCCCCCCCCCCCGCCAATCCCTCAGGGTCGCTCTCCTCATGTGGTGGGGGTGACAACGGAGATCCCCGGAGGCCGGGTATCTGGTCCCGTGTCCTGCCGCCAGGCCTGCACAGTATATAGACTGCCGGCCTTGCAGATCGGCCCCAAGTGTTAGCTTGTGGAAATGCCGGAGGCTCCTGGGGCCCTCTCCAGGCTAAGACCTATCCCCCGCCCCAAACTGTCCTTCCTCCTCCGCCCCCTTCTCTGACATCTAGGGTCCTGGTTCCCCCATCCTTTAGGGGTTCATGTGTTGAGGCCCATGCGTCTCTCTGGTGTGTGTTGGGGAAGTGGGGAGGCTGGCCTCTCGCTTCTGGGATTTGTCAGTGTAGCATACATGCCTTCACACTGAGCACTGACTGTGGCCTGGTGAGGCCAGCTCTGTTCCTTGCTTTTTGATCTCACCCCCAAACCATGGGTCAGATCCTCTCCCAAAGGTCTGCCTGGCTCTTCCAGACCCTCTTGTGTCTGTTCTTTGCAGTGACCCTTCTTTCCCCGCACCCTTCCATGGTTGGTGTGAGGCCCAGGTGTGACCTTCATGTCTCTGTGGGCCTGGGCAGCTTTGAAAGGATAAGGTTAACGTCTGGAGATGGTTTTTTTTTCTTAGTATCTGGGTTCAAGAGACTGGAGAGTGAGCCCTAAGGGCTTCTTGCTTCAGTCCATGTGCCTTTATCCTTGTTTGTGGGGTCTGGCTGGGTGGAGTCTCTTGGCTTCATGCTTTTTTCCCCTTTCCTAGGGTTTCATCCAGGACCTGGCCTTGGGGAACATGGAGGGGTGGGGGTGGCAGGGAAGGCATTTGTATCCTAACTTGATCATTAACCCACCTTATTGCGAAAAATGGGTCAGCTCCAGAGCTGCTGTTTTTAAAGCAAAGTTCACTGGTGTCCATTCCCCCCTCCCCCCAACTTTTCTCCACTCCCTTCTCAGCTCTCCCTTCCTTCTCCTCCCATTCCACAACCCATCCCAGTGGGGCAGGTGTCAGCCAAGCAGGGAGTGGCAGGGGTGGGGCCAACTTTCTGTAACTTTCTCTTGGGTCTCTTCTGGCCCTTCTTCAGCCCACCTGCTGGCTGTGCCACTGGAGTCTTTGAGGCCTCACAGCTCCTTCCTATTTCTGGGATGCTGTGAACAGTTCAAGTCCCCAGACCTGGGCTGATCAGTTGGAATTCAGCCAGTCTATGGGGGCTGCTCACTCTACCTGCTTTTTGTTGGTTTAGGGAGTGTGCCTTTTGTCTCTCTCCCAGTCCTCTTGTTCCTAGAGGAGTGAGTGAAGAGCCCTACACAGGGCAGCCTCTGCTATGCTATGTTGCTGCCCACTAGAGTTGGGACTTTATAGGCATCTTCTCCTTATTGCCCTGAGTGAATCCTTGGGTCCTGGGCAAGGGCCGGTGGTGATCAGCCATGGTAGTCTCTCCCCGTGACAAGTGGGGATGGAGAGGTGGGATTCCTCAGTCAGGGTCTTCTAACCTCTCTGAGCCTGGGCCCAGGGATGAAAGGTGGGGACAACTAGCCCAGATTCCTTTTTGGCAGAGGATAGGGCTGGTGTCCACTACTTGCCATCAGAGGAGGCCATAAGATGTTTACCCTCAGGTTTGGTCCTGGGGCTGTCAAGGAAGGTGGGGGCAGATTCTGGCACTGGGAGATTTGGTGGGGAGGTCAGAATCTCTGCCCCTGTCATGAGAGGTTCAGCCCAGGGACACACAGTTAAGTTAGTGGAGATTAGGGCCTGGGGTCACCTGGGGTTTCTGACTCTTTTTTCTCCTCCATCCACTGTGCTTTGATAGGGAAGCGTAGTGTAATCGTATTATTAATGGAAAATGCACTGCAGCTTGGGGTGGTTACTTAGAGATGATGCAGGGTCTGGTCCTAGAATCTCTGGCATTTGACCTGAAGCCCTCCAAAAATTATCCCTTCTGGGGGAGCCAGCCACAGATATTAGGGCCAAAGGGGAGTACTCAGCTAGCCCAGACCCCCCCATTCAGAGGGGAGGAAACTGAGGCTCACCAAGTAGGCTAGATGGATCCTGTCCTCTGTCTGACGAGAAGATTAACAACTTGGAGGGGTAAAGGGAGCAGGCAGGTTTTTCAAGTTCTTTCTAACGTGTTATATTCTTTTCTAAGTGTCTGCCCTTGGGCTGATCACCTTGGGGGAGCCAGAATTTTGTCAAGCTGGAGTTTTGGGGATGTGTGGAACAACTGACTTAAGCTCTAGAGGAAGGCAAGGGGGTCTTCCCCCATCGCAGTCTGCTCCCCTAACTCCAGCAGAGATTCCAAGTGATCTTCTGGCTGCTTCTGGTTTGCAACAGTAGGGTACTGCCCCCCTCAGCTCCATGTCTCTCAGGGCCTCTGCCAGCAGCTCCCCCTCACCACTGCAGCCAGCATCTTCCCACTTCCCACCCCGCCTTACTTTCAAGAATGGAGTGTGGGAGGAGAAGGCTGTTAGCTGTCTAGTCTCCCCTTCTTTGTAGATTCCCCAGGGCAGGGTGTAGCTCCTCACTGGGCCAGGTTACCTGCTACTGTTTAAGGGGAAAGTGTGGAAGCCTGGCTGGCCCTTGGGAGGGCCCTGGGCCCAGATCCAGATTACAGTGAGAGAAGCTCAGCCAGGTGTTCAAGGGAGTGGGAAGGGGGGAGGAGTAGGGAATAGGAAAGCGCCTGCCCAGCAACCTCGCTCATTTTCTTTCCCCTCTGTGTGTGTGTGCATGCATGCATGCATGTATGTATGTGTGTATGTGTGTGCACGATTGGTTTCCTGATCAACTCCATTCCAGGCCTAATTTCTTTGCCAGGTTTGTAAACACCTCCCCCCGCAATTAGGGACCCTGTAGGTCTGGATCCCACCTTAGGAAGCTGTCCGTGATCTTTGTTGCACAGATGGAGAACAGTCATGCTCTGGGCAGAGAACAAGTTATTCTGAAAACTTCTTTTCTCTTCCCTCTGTTGCTTATTAGGCATGAGATTTGGAGTAGGAAGAATAGGACTGCTGAGGGGTGGGCAAAAGTGGTTTCAAATAGCTGGGATTCCCTTTCTTTTCTTCTGACTAGCCTTGGTTATTTCACTTCCCAAAGAAGGCCCCAAGAGAAATACTTGAATGCCTCCTCTGTCATGATGATAGGTGGGCTGGTGATGGACTGGGTAGAGGACACAGGCCAACCCCCTTCAAGGATCAGGCAAGAGGCTGCATTCTGTTCCTTTAGTTGGGGCTGAAGGGGTGGAGGCTCAGACAGATAGCACAGAATGGGAGAGAACGTTAAGCCTCTGACAAACTGTATGACCTTGGGAAGTGAACTTCCCTGGGCCCACTTTGAAGGGTGAAGGCTAAATGACCTCAAACACCCAGTGAATTCAAAACAAAACTAAAAAAGGCCCTAAATGTCCTGGCTTCTCTCTGATCAATCCCAAGGAGAAAGAAGTGGGGAGGAGAAAGGGGGTATGTCCTGCAGTTCCCCCAGTGAGAAAAGGATCCTGCAGGTTCCTAGTAAGATTGCAGACTTGTTTGGCCTTCACAGTTGGGCGCACCTTACTAGGGGAAGGGGATTGACCTTTGTATAATGGAATTAAGTTCAAGACGCTCACATTCTCACTTTCTCTGGTTTCCTGGCCTAATTTCTACCCCTGAGAATTTCCGTAGTGGAAGTTGGAGGGTGGGGAGTGAGACTTCAGGTTAAGAGCCTTAAAGGGTGAAATGCCCAGGACCTTTTCTTAGGGTACCAGTCTAAGAGACTTGTGCCTAACTTCTGTGGGGCCCTTTTTTAGGAGACAGTGTCAGAGTTAGTGAGAGAAGGGAAGGCCTTTGGTTTTCAGGAGTGTGGGGAGGCAATACCCCATCATCAAAGCCCCTCTATCCCCATACTTGGAAAGTGGGGATGTCAGTGACTGCCCTCCTCTTTCCCCCCTGTCTCCCCAGATTAATTAGCTGAAGATTGAGGGTAGGAGAGTTCCCCCACCCCTACTGGACAATGTGGAGGGAAGCCTTGTGTGGGTAGGATGTTCTACCACATTTGTTTTGAAGTATCCCTTGCCAGACAGCAGTCTAGAGGGACCTTGGAAGGCACTGAGAGGAAACCAGGGTTCCAAGGAGTGAGATCTAGGATCTAGGATTAGGATCTTCAGGGGCCTGGGCTGCTTAAGGGCTTAAAAAATAGGCCTTCTTCAAAGAGGCTGGATGTGTAGACCTCAGCTTTCTTCCTGGCCTGATTTCTGCTGCTGGGTCTGTGCCAAGGCACAAGGTGGCCTGGGGGGCTGTAGAGATAAGGAGAGGTTGGTGTCCTTTCAAATGGGGCTTTGTCCACCTCCAGCCCCAGCTGTGATCACTGACTATCCATGCCTGAGCAGTCATACCCAGGCCCGGAAGCAGAGGAGTTTGTTGGCCCAGGCTAGCCTGACAGTTCCACTGGGGCTGGGGGCTGCTTTCCTTTAGCCCCTCTCCTATTCCTTCATTCAGGGCCTTTATATTTCTCCTGCTGCCAGCTAGGCTTCTCCTGGGAAAATTGCAGGGAGGAAAGAATTGGCTTCATTCCCCTCTGATCTCTGAGGCTAGTATTTCTCAGGGGGTGGGAGGGGGCAAGCTGGCTCCTCATTGGGGGCTGAGAGGCTGAGTCACGAGATCAGTAGTGAGGAAAAATTCCCATTCCCCTTTGCACTCCTTTACTGTCCTCTTCTTTCTAGAATGTGTGACTTTTAAGGGAGGGGCCTCGGGGCTTGGGTCACCTATGGGCTTCCAGGCACACAGATCTAAGAAGAGTTATGGGGGTCTGAGAAAGGTCATTTCCCTCTACCCCATCCCAGAGGAGTTTACAAGAGGATCTGGTGGCGGCTTTCTGCAGGAAGGACATTTTGGTGAGGCCGTCCCCAATGTCCTGGGCTGGGGTCTGTGCCAACTGCTGTTGGTGGCTGGCAGAGGCCATTTTGTCTGCTCCTGCCAGAGATGAAGAGAGGGCCCCCCTCCTTCCCAAGACGCCTACCACTGAGGACCCCTTACCAGTGCAGAGTGGGCCAGATGCTCCCTGTGCCAGGGACCCTTACCCGGATATTATCCCCAGCAGTTTAGCCAGTAGTGAGGGACTGAGCATTGTAGAGAGAAGGGTTCTGGGCTCCCCCGGAGTACAGATTGCCAGTGATGGAAACTTTCAGGTTTTAAGAGGAGGTTCAGATGCCTATCCTGCTGCCGCCCTTCTAGCTGACCTTGAGCCGGGCACCAAGTGGGGGGAGTTAGCCTGTTCTCAGGCCAAGGGTGCAGAGCAGGGCCTTGTGAAACCTGAAGCTAGCAGTACTGCCTTTAAAGAGGGCAGCTGGGCAGAGGCAGCTGGTGGGGTGGGTCTTGCCAGTAAAGCCCCATTCACATATAGCAGCCATGAGTCCCAGGGCTGGGGGCCCACCTATAAATTAGAGGCAGAAAGACAGGTTTCTCCTTGGCAGGGTGGATGGGGGTCTCCAGAATCCCATTCGGCAGGCACTGGGAGTCCCTGTATTCCCCAGGAAGAGCATTCCAACCCCAAAGGCCCAGGGCCCCATGGGGATGAGAGCTCTGGACTACCAGAGCAGAAGAGGGAGAAGTACCCGCCGCTAACACCACCACCACCGCCATTCCCTGGATCAGGTGGGTCTGGGGTCAGGAAGGGCCCCTTGTCCTTGGCTGGCAAGGAGGTAGACAGAGACTTTTAAGCAGCACAGTTACATTCTCACACTGTTTTCTAAGGGGTTGAATGGCCATGTGTATTGAAGGGCACCACCCCATGCCAGCCTCTGATAAGTGTGACTGGAACACATGCTCTGGGTAGATGAGGGAGGATCAGATTTCTGTCTTTGGCTGGCCTGCACAGGAATTGTGACCTGGGTCCCTTCTTCTTCAGGACCTTTGAGTACAGCTTAGATTCCAAGCCCTTCAGAATAACAGGAATGGCCATTCCCCCATTCCCCACTCCTTCAGAGGCTTGTCCGTTGGTCATCTGACATGTTGGGGCCTAGTCTTTGGTCAGGAATGCCCTCACAACACAGACATGGTGGGGGGGCGGTTCTGACCAAGAGAATGTGTGTGTGTGTGTGTGTGTCTGTCTGTCTGTCTGTCTCTGTCTGTGTGTCTCTGTCCATCCTTCTGTTTGCATGTGGGTAAATGTACACATTACGTGTGCACATGTGTAGCCCTACCAGTGTGCACTGTTAGTATAGGTGTGCATGTGCCTTCAGGTATGTATTCTTGTGCACTCATGTGTAAGCGTGTTAGAGTGTCTGTGCTTTATTGCTGGAGGGGGTGTGTCCTCCACATCATGAT
Organism: Bettongia penicillata ogilbyi; assembly: GCA_023548195.1. Lineage (NCBI taxonomy): Eukaryota > Metazoa > Chordata > Mammalia > Diprotodontia > Potoroidae > Bettongia > Bettongia penicillata. The sequence continues at coordinate 2,555,547 of JAJHZJ010000605.1, read as the reverse complement.
GGTTGCAGGGGGAGCTCATCTTCAGTTTCTTCATCCAGAAAATGAGGACAAACTGAGGCCCAGCAAAAGCTTCTCGGTGTCTGCCGTTTTTTCATTGTTTGGTGGAGAAGTTCTTCAGTCTCTTTATCTAAGTTCTAAATGTCATAGGAGAGCTGAGGTCCTGCCTGGGAGACAGCCCGGCTCAGCATCACCTAGGCCCACATAGCAGAGGCTTGCCTGGATGCTCACTTGCAGTTTAGGGCAGAGCTAGAGGGCCCTGGCCTTCTGCTGCTGGGCCCAGTGCCCTTCCCACTGCCCTAAGCTGATGTGCCCAGCACCCCAGTTTAAGACCCAGACCTTGGAAGAGTCTTTGGCCCCTGCCACTCCAGGCCACATCTGGTAATAAGAAGAGGGGCAAAGAGCCATCTCTTGTCCTGTCCCTTGGGTGGTTTCTTGTGGCCTTTCCCATTTGAGGAGGGGAGGTTATTAGGTAGACCTCTGGCTGGGTCCAAAATCTGCACCCCCACCTGGCTGCTCCTCCTGGACCTAGGTTTCAGGTGTCTGGGCTGTACTGCTTCTGTCTTCAGAGATCTGCCCTATGAGGGGATTCTCCTGCTATAAACCTGGATTCTGAGCACCCCCTCTTCATTCCTGTGTGATGACCTGGAGCGGGAGGGTCATCTTGTCATCCCCCTTACTCCCCACCCCCCAACTCATATCCCTCGTGATAGGGAGCCTTTTGAACTCTGTGTCTCTCTCTGGGGTGAGGGCAGGTCTCTACATCTCTTCTGTTTTCTTCCTCTCTCTGTGTCTCTTGTCTGGGGGTGGTCTCTGCATCTCTGCTGTCTTCTGCCCTACCAGGAGCTGAGCTGCCTTTTCCCCTACTCCTGCCATGTTCATATGGCCCACCTACTGTCTTGCTGCTTTTGACTTTGTTTGCCTCAGTTTCTCCATTTTGTCAGGGAGTGGCTGGGGGAAATGTGGCTTTGTGCTGCAGCGAGCAGATTTTCAGGACAACAGGATCTGCTTTTAGACTGAGGCCCCGGGACCCGTTCTCCACAACCTACCTGGTGTGCTACACTCAGGGAGGAGAGAGTGTGGGCCAAACCCCCAGAGGAAGGACTGTCGTGTTGCTGTGTTTACCTCCTCACTGGGCAAAGGGTCCTGGTAGAACCTAGCTGGTGGAGGTGGGGTATCTGTGTGGCATCTTCTGCCCAGGAGACCAGGGTTCAAATCTCACCTCTGTTCCTCATTGTCTCTGTGGATGCACATGTAGATGTGACTTCTGGGCCTCACTTGCCTCTGTAAAATGGGGGAGGCAGACTAGATAACTAGAGGGTTTTTCTCTTCTCATTGTTTGTGAATCTGCCATATTAGAAATGATAGCTGACAAGTAGACAGACACTTTGAGGTCCCAGAATTCTAGTCCCTGAGGTCCCTGGAGAATGTTTGCACCTGTGTGGAGGCAGAGGCAGTTAGATGTCAGTTTCTGTACTTGACCTCCCTCCATTCCAGTCATGGTGTCCAGTAGTGGGGGGCTTTTGCCTTCATTTTGCCCATCCTTAGGAAAGTCCTAGAGCAGAGCCTGTCTGAATCTTTTCCTCTTCTCCCCCACGGGACTCCTAATGGGGCTCAAGCCCAGGTCAAGAGGCAGGGGTAGCGGCTTGGGTGAGGCAACTTGCCAGGCTGGGCATGTGGCTGCTGTCCCAAGGAGTGTGGGGCTATGGCAGAAATAAGGACTCGGGGTGCAGACTGTGCTGAGGTCTCATACTTGCTGAGGCTAGTTGCCAGACAGGAAGGATACCTCTTTGTGCCTGGGGAGTCAGGGTAGGAAGACAGTGCCACCAAGAGGAATGGACCCTTCCTTAAAGCAGAGGCAGCAGGGTCATTGAGGTCAGCCAAAGAGGACCTCTGTGAGGGGCCTTTACTGAGACTGGAGATTCTTTGTGGGTAGGAACTGTGAGCAGTGTGGAAGACTTGGAGACCCTTGTCAGATAGATGGGCATCTTAGAGGTGTCCTCATCCAGTTCCCTCTTTTTACTTTATGATTTCATTTGTCCTGTGATTTCAGTTGTCCTGATGCTTCAACTTTGAATTCAACTGAAAAAAAGGGGCAGTGTAAACAATTTCTTAGAAATACTGTGACGTCTCCTTGATGGGGGCCTCCAAAATATGAGGGTGATTGGCTAGGTGGCGCAAGCCAGATTTCACCTGCCCCCCAATATATGCCTCCCAAGGTCCCCTTTTCTGAGGAATGGCCTATTGGACCTCTTGGGAGTGAGGGGTGTAGGGGAAGCAGATGAAGTGGAAGGGTTGGTGCATCAGTATATGGGAGCAGCAGAGGACTGGTCTGGGCTCATGGAGGATGTCCTTGGCATGGTCACAGAGCCAGAAGGGTAACCCAGGTACCTGCCTACTCCTTTCTGATCTGTTCCTCTTCCTCAGTCCCAGAGCTCCCAACAGTCATGTTGCTGAATGGAGACTGTCTGGACAAGAAGAGTGAGGAGCCTAAGGAGAATGGGCATGAAGAGGCAGAGCCCAGTGATGAGGCCAGCGGGCAGGAGGTCATTGTCATTCAGGACACTGGCTTTACTGTCAAGATCTTGGTCCCAGGGATCGAGACTTTCTCATTGCAGGTGAGTGGGGGGGTGGTGGGGTGGGGGGTGGTGGAGTGGAGGGGAGGGGAGGCTGAGCAAGGCAGCTTGGCCTAGTGGGTTTGAGACTGGAGGTTCTTTGTGGGTAGGGACTGTGAGCAGTGTGGAAGACTTGGAGACCCTTGTCAGATAGATGGGCATCTTAGAGGTGTCCTCATCCAGTTCCCTCTTTTTACTTTATGAGACTCCAGTCTCTTGAACCTAGTGGGTTCAGATCCCACCTGCAGCACCTGCGACTGGTGCAACTCAGGGCAAGTCGCAGCACTTCCCCATCTCTTAAATGAAGATCTGGGATCCCATGGTCCTACTTCAGGTTCGAATATCTTCTGACTTTAATGGTCTGTGATTATGGGAGAAGCTATCTGACCGTAGACCCTTAGTGTCCTTATCCTTATGATACTAATTATTGTGCAGAATACATAGTAGATGTTGTTGGAGAAACTTATTTCCAGTTTGCTTTATTCACATTTTTTGTTTTTATCTCATTTTATTTTATCTCCACCATCATCCCCTACATCACCTCCCCAGCCCCATGCCCTGCCAGGGAGAACATTCCAGGCATGGGTTAAAGTCTAGGTAGACAAAAGATGATATGTGTGTACCTGAGATTATCGAAAGAAGCAAAGTTAGGCAAAATCAACTTTTATATCCACTGTGTCTAACAGGTGTGTCTTTACACATTTATAACCTCCACCCCTTCAAAGGTAGGGAGAGGTCCCAGATAACATTCTAAGACAGTTGGAGTATAGATTCAGTAAGTTCCCATGCTGTGGATGGTGTCAAAAGCCTAAAATGGGCAAAAAGTGACTGGCTGCCCTTTCTCAAGGCAGCTGTAGTTGTACAATAGAATTTGGAGAAAAAATTTTTAAATCTTAAAGCCCCCTATGAATGAGTTGTTAGGTGGGCTTGGGGTGGCTTGGCCCTTGAGGCATGGACATCCAATATTTGCCCTCCTAGTCTTGTCCCAGACATTCAGAATAGCAGAGCCCAAGGGGAATTTTGGGAGGCACTTAATGCAGCCTTCATATTAGTAGCACAAAACAGTGTGGCTGAGCTTGTGACTCAGGCCAAGTTCTCTGCCCCAAGGCTGGCATTCTTTCCACCCTCTCCACCCCATAGGACATTGCTGGCCTCAAAAGCTGGTGGGGAGTGGAGAGGGGAGGAGAAAAGAGGAGGCCTTGGTTCTTCACAGGGGCTGCAGAGGTACTGGGCAGCCTTTGTAAGCTGCAAAGAACGGCAGAGATCTAGGGGTGTGAACCTCGGGCAAGGAACCCAAGGAATTCAAGGCCTCAGTTCCCATTTGGGAAAGGGGGCACTTGAACTGGAAGGTCTCTCAAATGCCTTTATTCCAGTTCTTAATATTTTATATTCTTGTACAAGGTTGTTGGGAGGAGGGGAAAAGGAAGGCATATGTAGCCTGTCCCCAATCTTCTCCCCTTCCCTCGTGCCCTCCCAACTTTGTATGTGGTATCAGGGTACCCTGATCACCCTCTCCCCTTTGCTGTCCAAGGCTGTCTTGTCACTTGGGGAGGGGACCAAGGCCACATCTTGAGGCTGCTGCTGCTGTGGGAGCACCTTGGGCCCAGGCCAGTCCCTGCAGAGCTGGCTGGGCTCTGGGCTCTGCTCCAGGCAACAGGAGGAGGGAGCTGGCTGCCCTGGGGGCCCATCCTATTGGAGGGGGAGAGAAAACACAGATAAATGGTCAAACTCTCTTCCTTCCCTCCCTCTGCCCTTTCCACCCCTGGAGTGTGGGCAGTGGGAGCATCCATGTGGGCTTCTGGGAGGAGGAGGCTCCCTTGTAGCAGGAGGGAGCACACCCTTTGGGGCTCAGCTTAGATTCCCCCCACAACCTTATTTGTCCGAGACCTCTGCCTCTCTCTAGTCCTCTCACTCCTGCAGTTGTTGTGAGCTCCTCTCTTCCTTCCTTTTATTCTGTGATCAGTTTGTTACATGTGTGTGTGCTTCCTGCCCCAATCCACCAAGCTGTGCTGAGAAGGCACCGAGCCGGAGTCTTGACTGTGTAACCTTAGGGCATCCTCCAAGCCTCTGTTTCCTTATCTATAAAATATACAACATCTGATCGTGGAGTTGTGTTGTGCTTGTCAAGTGAAATTATGAATTTAAATGAAAGTCCTTTGTAAGCTAACATTTTTTTTCTCAATTACATGTGCAAACAACTTTGTTAAAATTCATGTGTTTTGTTTTTGCTTTTGGTGAGGCATTTGGGGTTAAGTGATTTGCCCAGGGTCACACAGCTAGTAAGTGTCCAGTGTCTGAAGCTGGATTTGAGGGTCCAATCCCTTTGAGGGATTTGAGCCCCTCCAGGGCTCTATCTGCTGCACCACCTAGCTGCCCCCTTAACATTCGTTTTTTTGTTTTTTTTTTAAGAATTTTTGAGTTCCAAACTACCTCTCTCTTTCCTTTACCTTCCCCTCTCCTTGAGAAGGCAAGATTACACATGTGCACTCATGTAAAACATTTCCATATTAGCCATGTTAAAAAAGAACATGGACCCAAGAGAACAAGAAATATTGTAAGAAGTATGCTTCAGCCTGTATTCCGACTCAATCAGTTCTTTCTCTGGAGGTGGATCACCTTGTGTTGATCAGAAGAACTATGTCACTTATAGTTGATCATTGTTACATTGTTGCTGTTACTGTATACTGTGTTCTCTTGGCTCTGCTCCCTTCCCAGGTTTTTTCTGACACCGTCTTGTTCATTTCTTGGAGTACAGTAGTATTCCATCGTGAGAAGTGCCACAGCTTGTTCAGCCTTTCCCCGATTCATGGCCATCCCCTCAATTTCAGTTCTTTGCCATCACAAAAAACTACTGTAAATGTTTTTGTGCAAATAGGTCTGTTCTTTTTTAAAATCCCTATGGGATACAAACCTAGGAATGGTATTGCTGGGTCAAAGGGTATGTACAGTTTGTGCATAGTTCCAAATTGCTCTCCAAAAATTGTTGCATCAGTTCACAACTCCACTGACCGTTAGTGTTCCACTTTTTCCGCATCCCCTCCAACCTTTGTCATTTTCCTTTTCTGTCATATTAGCCAATCCGATAGGTGTTGCCATTGAGGTGGTACCTCAGCAATGTTTTGTATTTTTCTAATCATTAGTGATTTAGACTGTTTTTTCAGTGACTGCAGATAATTTTGTTTTCTTCTGAAAACTGCCTGTTCAACTATCCTTTGACTATTTATCAACTGTGGAATGACTTGTATTCTTGCAAATTTGACTTGTTCTCTACATGTTTGAAAAATGAGGCCTTTATTGGAGATACTGACTAAATTTTTTTCCATTTTCCTACTTTCCTTCTAATCTTGGCTGTATTAGTTTATGCAAGAACATTTCAATTTAATGTAATCAAAATTATTTGTAAACATTTTATAGAAATAAGCCACTACTATTCTTTGCCTCATATGTGTACACTTATGTGTGTAATAATTTTCATTTAATTGAATTGTTGAATTCTTGGAGCAGAATAGATGTATAATAGATGTCAATATGTAATTACTTGCATATTGATACTTCTCCTGTGGGGGTTAGAAAAGGCATAGATTATGGAAGCAAGACCCAAGCACAGATTGTAGCTTTATTTTTTCCCTTGGGAGATCCTCAGACTGGAACCAGGGAGCTATCTTGTTCCCACCTTCTCCCTACCCCCACCAAAGAAGGTTCTTGACCCTGTCAAGCTTGGGGATCGGGACTGGAGGCTTCTTTTTGCCTTGGATGGCTCTCCAGGACATGGGGGAACTGGGAAGGCTGTCACGCTCAGGTTGTGGCCTGTTTCCTACAGGTTTCTCCCCAAGAGATGGTCCAGGAGATCCATCAGGTGCTGATGGATCGGGAGGACACCTGCCACCGCACATGCTTCTCTTTGCAACTGGATGGTAATGTGTTGGATAACTTCTCAGAGCTCCGGACCATTGAGGGACTGGAGGAAGGCTCTATGCTTCGAGTGGTGGAAGGTCAGAGAAAAGGATTGCTTTTCAAACACGTGCGTCCTTTAAAGCTGAAGGGGTTGGGGGCGGAGGGAACAGGGAGTTAATATGTTAACTATCAAACCAAGATCCCCAAAGCATCAGAGTCAACTGAAACCAAGGTAAATAGTAATGTAAAAATCTTGGTTCAAATTGTGTACTAATAATTTGTGTACTAGCAGATTGGGTTGTCCTGGCTAGAAGACATATGGGAAGGACTTGGGGCTCTATCAGAGTTAGCAGCTAGCTGGTAGCCAAAAGAGTTTCATTGCTCTTTTAATGTCCTCTAGGGGGCTGCAATGGGACTCAGGTATGATGCTGGAGCATTAGCTTCTGCTGTATTCCCCAAGAAGGGTCTAGGACAGCGGTGGGGAGCCTGTGGCCTCAGACACCCCTTGTGACCCTTTAGGGCCTCAAGTGTGACCCTTTGACAGCATCCAAACTCCAGAACAAGTTCCCTTGTGAAGTTTGGATTTAGTCACTTGAGGCCCTAGAGGCTGCAGGTTCTGCACCCTTGGTCTAGGATATGGATTTAGAGATGTTGGGGAAAGTAAAGTTTTCTTCAAGCCTTCAACCTCCCGTATCCCTGGAATTAGTCCTTTGCATTCATCTTTAGGTCTGCTTTTTTTCTCTCCTATCTCCTTTTCTTCTGTTTCCATTCCTAAGAATGTTTTCCTGAGAGTTGGGGATTCAGAATATGACCAGGCTTTGTCACATTTAGTCAGAGTGCTGGGCCCTCTAGTTGGCCTCCGGCTCTTTTAACTTCTGTAGGGTCAGGCCTAGATTCGAATCCTGGCTTGCTGCTCACTAGCTAGCTGGATGATCTTGGGCTAGGCTGTCACTGCCTCTCCAATGGGTCTGACACTCATGCCCAGCTTTGGCTTCCACCCTATAGAATCTCGGCAGTGCTTGGCCTGCTTCAGGATGCTGGATGATTGTTCCCTGGCAGTAAAGAGTCAGGAGACATTTCATTGATTGTTTTCCCACCATAACTTTCTCCAGTATGACCTGATTTTTCCTTTGTGCCAGCTCATTGGCCTTGCCACTAGACCAGTCACCAGCATCAATAGATGTGCAATAGATGCCCTGGCCCCTGCTTGCCTGGGAAGCTAGAAAGTGCTGGGTGGGTGCTTCCTTCCTTCTCTTGGTCTATCTCTAAGATTCCTTAGGTTTTTGTCTTTAGGATCTCAGGACAGGATTTTCTGTTTCCATTAGGACCATCCTCCTGCCTCTAGCTGCAGTCTTCCCACCAAATCCCAACAAACCTGGCCTTCACCCATCCTCAGAAGGCTTCTCTGAGGCCTTTGACTCCATGCAGCCATCTCCCATCTCCCTCCTCCCCTTCATGGCTACAATTCTTGCAAAATGAAATCTCAGTCTCTTTGCAGCCTCATTTTGTACTCCTTTTTGAACATGGCTTTGCAGGCAGACATGCCTGCTGGCCTACAGACATGCCACCCACTCAGCCCACTAAGCATTTATGAGCCACCTACTATATGCTATCCTTGGGATGGACATAGCCAGGTTAAAAAAAGAAACCAGCTCTACCCTTAGGAACATTTCTTTCTGTCTGCCTGGAATTCACTCCTCCTCCTCCTCCCGTTTTCCTCCCGTTTTCCTCCCCACGTTCTGCCTTCACCTCAGCCTCCATTCATGTTCTCTTCCTCTTGTCATCTTGCCTTTGCTTCTCTGTGCATTGTCTCTTTCTAGTAGGACGGGAGCTTCTCCTTCAGACTTTGGGGACACAGCTCTAGGGATGGTGCCTTACCCTTAGTAAACATCACTGCTGGATTTGAATCTCCATTCTCTGCCATCTGCTTTTTCTGCCTGGCCACCCGACAGATCCCGTGCTCAGAGGTCACTTGCACCGCCCCCGCCTTGGTTTCTTTCATACGATTCCGGCTTCTCTGGAGTGTTCCACAAGCTGACAATTCCCACTCTTTTCTTGGCTTTTTCTACCTCATGTTCCTGCTGTCTTCTGACTGCTTTGCTTAGAATAATGACTAAACCCCTGGCTTAGTGTCATGGGACCTGGGTTCAAATTCTGGTTCCCATGTGGGACCTTGGGCAAGGCCTCAGTTTCCTCATCTGTAAAATGAGAGTATTGGGCCTGAGGGCCTCTGGGGTGAGCTTCATGGTCATCAACCCTGAAAGATGGATATTCTCTCAGATTCTATCCTCTTTATCCCTTCCCCCACGAGCCTTATTCCTTCTTGTGCCTTCAGGTGGTAACCTTTCCTGCATCCCACCCACTTTTCCCAAACAAAAGAAACCTATTTCCAGCCTTCCTGTTACTTTGGCGATTGAGAAATGCATACATCTCCAACTGTGGGGTGTTGTGTTGTTACAGAGAAAGCCAATTGATAAATAATTGTATTTAATACATTTTGCTTAACCCATCATACCTAGCATGATAAGTTTGGTATTTCCAAGATATGTAAAACCTGCCTGTTAAATGACTTCACTGCCCAGACCCTGGACTCAGGGAGAGCTGCCCTGGTACTTCAGTGGCAGCACCACTTCCAACATCCAGCATGCTGTAGCTAGGCCATGGGCATCAAAGACTGTTTTCAGACAACCATGGCAGGCCCCTCTTATCAGGATGTCCCATGGAAGCATGTAGTTCCAAATGTCCCAGACTCAGCCAAAAGACTTGCTTCTGACAGGCAGCAACCCCTGGCTCTTCTTCCCTACAGGTAAGTAGGTGCCAGGCCTCAGCAGCAGTGCCTGCCCCTTGTCTTCTCCTACTGCTTACCATCCTCCGACTGTTCAGAGAACCCCATTCCCCAGAGGACTTTCTTTCAGGGCTGGTGGCTGGAGTGCTAGCCTTGGAATTGGAGGATGGAAGCACTAATGCTGGCTCAGCTGTGTAACCAGCTGTGTGACCTTGTTTGGGCAAGGCCTCAGTTTCCTCATTTGTAAAATGACCATCAAAAGCCTCAAGCAGTTCCACCTGTCTTGTCCCTCCCTTCGCCTGACTAGCTGCAAGGTGTGAAGTCTTTGTGGTCGAGCCTGGGTCAGGCAGTCGATTCTCTGTCCTTTTCTGTTTTCCAAGTCCTTTCTTGGCTTCTTTTGGTCTGTGTCTTCCAGTTCTCCATCAGGCTGGTGGTCAGGCCTCCCTTGAGCACCCTGTGGCCTTCCCCCTGTCCTGGGCTGTCCCTTGGGCCTCACCTCACCAATCAGTAATGACCTCTCCTTGGCCTTTGGATAACACTTTCTGCTCTTTTATCATTCATAAAACCACAATAAAACAACTGGGCTGAGCTAGGAGCTTCTGGGGAGACACAGTGTTACTTTGGCTTGTGCTGTCTCCACTGTCTCCTGCCCAGAGCCAGGCTGCTTTGGTCAGATTGAAGTGAGACTTGTGAGAAGGGCCTTGAGCAGACTGCAGGGCAGGAGGGGTGTTAGTCCCTGGGTGCCTCTTCCTGGTTCCGAGCCCAGGCAGCCAGGATAGTGTGCGCATCATCCCACTGTCAGCTGTGAAGCCAGGGGGTTGGACCTGTGAGCCTAAGGTCTCACCTGACTGCATCGGTGCTGCTATGATCTCATGACTTCGGGCCTCCCAGTGATGTGCCTTTGCTTCTTATCCAGAGCCATATACTGTACGGGAAGCCCGAATCCACGTGCGGCACATCCGAGACCTTTTGAAAAGCCTGGATCCCTCAGATGCCTTCAATGGGGTGGATTGCAACTCCCTCTCCTTCCTCAGTGTCTTCACAGATGGTGACCTAGGAGGTACCCACCCCCATGCCCTCCAGGGGTCCTCACCCCCATGCCCTCCTGGGACTTCCACTTCTTTTACCTTTCAAGGCAGGCCTGGGCCTGAGGAGTCCATGGGCAGGGTGGGGGAGGATGAGAGAGCTTGGCAGATGTGGGGGTGGTGCACATGTCTTTTCCCCCAGGGAATGGGGGTAAATGTCCTGCCCTTACTACCAACCCCTGATTTTCCCTCTCCCAAGTCTCCTGATATAATCTCAAGGGTTTGGGGTTGAGAGGCCTCAGAGTTGCGCCTCGCCCCTCTTGGGCCTCATCTGACTGGGGCAGCTTTTTTGCCTGTTCAGACAGCGGGAAGAAGAAGAAGAAGGGCCTCGAAATGGAACCCATTGACTGCACGCCACCCGAGCACATCCTCCCCGGGAGCAAGGAGCGGCCACTCTGTGCTCTGCAGCCCCAGAACCGAGATTGGAAGGTGAGGCGCCCGGACCTTAGGCCATCCAGGGCAGCCCAGGATCCCACCAAGGGAGGGGGCAGGGCACACAACTCACCCACACCTGGACTCTTTAAGCCCTGTGCTGAACGGGGCTGACTGCCGCTTTACCCCCAAAGCCCCTGCAGTGTCTAAAGGTACTCACCATGAGCGGCTGGAACCCCCCACCTGGCAACCGCAAGATGCACGGGGATCTCATGTATCTCTTTGTGATCACGGCTGAAGACCGCCACGTTAGCATTACGGCCTCCACGCGAGGTTTTTACCTGAACCAGTGAGTGTCCCCTTGTCTGCTAACCACAGCCCAGCTCAGAAATGCCCCTCTTGTTCACCCTTGCTTGTCCATTGGTGTCTTCTCCTCCCCCCCTCTTCCCTTCCTCCTTCCTTTTTTCTTCAGTCCCCCACCTCCCTCTTCCCCTACCCCCATCACCAAACCCTTAACTTGGGGCCATCTCCATATCGTTTCTGGGTCCTAATGATGGGGTTGAGGTAGTAACCAGCCTGTGACCCTGAATGTTGCCTCGGCAGGTCCACAGCATACAACTTCAACCCCAAACCTGCCAGCCCCAGATTCCTGAGCCATTCCTTGGTGGAGCTCCTCAACCAGATCAGTCCAACCTTCAAAAAAAACTTTGCACTCCTTCAGAAGAAAAGGTAGGGTTCCTGCCCACTTGGCCCTCCCCTCCCCCTGGCTCTTCTCTACCTTTCACCCCACTGCCCAGAATAGCCCCAGTCCCCAAACTGGAAGGGACCAGCCCCATCCTCATCCACAGCTGCTTCCTCTTATCCCAGACCAGAGGGTGGGGCACGGGACGGGGTAGAACTGGAGCTCATGGGGTGCATTGGATAAGTTTTGCCCATCCGAGGGCCTGAAATGCCAGCAGTAGGGATTCATTGCCTTGCACTGTGACTGCTGAGCACATCTGGACATTTACATCTTATTTTTACTTTCCTGGGTCTCTCTAGGGCCTAGAGGGGAAAGTCAGGAAAGGCAGGGGGAGAAAAGAGACAATTTTGGAGAGAGGTCCAGCAAAAAGGAGGGCCAGGGGTGAGAAGAGGGGTGATAGAAATAAGCCCCCCACCCCTCAGTTTGCTGAGCCAGAGTCGGGAGAAGCATATTTGGTGCTAAGGATATTTGGTGTGTGCCCTGGTGTAGGGTCCAGCGCCATCCTTTCGAGAGGATCGCCACCCCGTTCCAGGTTTATAGCTGGACGGCCCCCCAGGTGGAGCACGCCATGGACTGTGTGCGGGCTGAGGATGCCTACACATCCCGGCTGGGCTATGAAGAACACATCCCTGGCCAGGTGCCCCCACTTCCCTCAGCCTCCTGGCCCTTTTCACATCCCTGTCTGTTCTCTGTGCAGTCAGAAGGCGGGAGGGTGGGAGGGAGATCAAGGCCAGCAATGGCCTCATGGTGAGGGAGGGGGGTTCCCTGAACCTGTGTCCATGGCGCTCTAACTCTCCTCATTGCTGCCACTTTTCCTCAGACCCGAGACTGGAATGAGGAGCTGCAGACAACGAGGGAACTTCCCCGCAAGAACCTTCCTGAACGACTACTGAGGGAGCGCGCCATCTTTAAGGTGTGCAGAGGATGGTTGGGCTCCTACAGTGGGTCTCCTGGGCAAGGGAGGAGCTGCTGTGATCCCTCATTCTTCTCCTGCATGGACCTTGAGCCTTGTGTGGGTGGGAAGCCACACACAGGCGGATGGCTTGGAATCTTTAGGGGTTAGTTGCAGGGCTGTGGGAGGTGATGCTCATACCTCACCTCCTGAGTTCCCATCACACGCCCACCCTTCTTTGCTGTTGACTTGAGGTCAGCCCGATGTGAGAGCTCAAGGTGCCTTTCTCAGGTTGTGCAAACAGAGACCAGAGGAGGGACTTGGCCCAGGTCATTTTGGTAGCGAGGCTAGAAATGGCACTGGGTACCTCTGACCCTGCCACTCCTGTTCTCTAAAAGTTCTGATAGCCCTGCCTGTGTCTGGAGAAACTACAACCTTTGGACTTTCTGTGCTCCTTACAACATGGCTCTGGCCTTCCTTTCCTGGGCACCTTACATCCTCTTAGTATTGCTGTTTCCTCCCCATGGCTTCGTACTTTTGCATGGGCTCTCCCCCTGTGCCTAGAATGTGCTGAGGCCTTGCCTCAGCTATGTGGCCCCTGAAGCTGCTGCTTTCAAGGCTCTCCCAGAAACGGCCTCCACATAGGAGGCCTTTCCTGAAACCTGTGTCTCCTGTCTCTTACTGCCTGGCAGCACTCTGTGCTTACCCACTGAATATTATGTAGTAATGCTGTGGGCCCATTTTCTCCATTTCGAGGCAGTCTCTGAAGACAGGGACCCTTTTTGTCTTGGGACTATGCTTGACCACCTCGGGCAGGTTTCTTAACTGGGATCTGAGGATGGATGTCAGGAGACTGGTGATCTCTGAGGGGGAAGAGCTAGGCCTTTACTGCAGTAGAATCAGCCTTCTTCGCAGTGCCACATGGCGGGTCTGTGACACCGAGAAGGTGACCCCCTGAAGCAGGGTTGGGGCTGAGCACAAGCCAGGCTCTGTCAAGGATGGGTCTTAAGGGGTTCTGTCGCCCAATAGGTGCATAGTGACTTCACAGCAGCGGCTACCCGGGGGGCCATGGCAGTCATTGATGGCAACGTCATGGCCATCAACCCCAGCGAGGAGACCAAGATGCAGATGTTCATCTGGAACAATATCTTCTTCAGCCTGGGCTTTGATGTCCGAGACCACTACAAGGACTTTGGGGGGGATGTGGCTGCATACGTGGCCCCCACCAATGACTTGAATGGGGTGCGCACCTACAATGCTGTGGACGTCGAAGGCCTCTACACACTGGGCACGGTGGTGGTAGACTACCGAGGTTACCGTGTCACGGCCCAGTCCATCATCCCCGGCATCCTCGAACGGGAGCAGGAGCAGAGTGTCATCTACGGCTCTATCGACTTTGGCAAGACGGTGGTGTCACACCCACGCTACCTGGAGCTCCTAGAGAAGACAAGCCGGCCCCTGAAAATCCAGCGGCACCGAGTGCTCAATGACCGCGATGAGGAGGTGGAGCTGTGCTCCTCTGTGGAGTGCAAAGGCATCATTGGCAATGACGGCAGACACTACATCCTGGACCTGCTGCGCACCTTCCCCCCTGACCTCAACTTCCTGCCCGTGGCTGGCGAGGAGCTGCCTGAGGACTGCCGGCGGGCCGGCTTCCCCAGGCCTCACCGCCACAAGCTCTGCTGTCTGCGCCAGGAGCTGGTGGACGCCTTTGTGGAGCACAGGTGAGGCGGGGTGCCCCAAGGAGCAGTCATGGCCACTCTTCAGGGTGGTAGGGAGAGGATCTCTCTACTCTGCCCCAGATGGTACTCCCTCAAATAAGTCCGAGGTTTCTCATCCATGGGATTAGCCCGCAGAGTACCATCCCTGCCCTCCCTACTCCCGCCTGTCTGTCTGCATGACATAGCAGAGTGTGGGACGTGACCATCGCCAGGCCCTGAGCTCAGGCCCAGCTGCTCCTCTGGAGCCTTGGGCTGTGGCTGTTTCCTGGGCTGAATTGCCCAAGTCCCTTCTCCAGGATGTGCTTCCAGCACGTGGACAGGGAGGAGAAGAAGGGGAGACTGGTCCTAGAGCTGGAGTTGGCTGTGTCTCCTCCATGCACTGGGGCTGAGGCTGGGCAGGGTGCAGGATACCTTGTGGCCTAAGCCCCCGAGGCCTGCTTCTCCAGGTACCTCCTCTTCATGAAGTTGGCAGCCATTCAGCTTATGCAGCAGAAAGCCAACAGGGCTGAGAGCCCAGGCCCGCTGGAGAATGGTACTGCTGAGGCTGGGGCTTCGGACACACCGGAGGTCATGGAGGCTGCAGGGGAGGAAGGGGCCAGGGGCCTAGCCAAGGTGAAGGAGCTCGCGGAGACCATCGCCTCTGACAATGGCCCAGGTGGGGCTGGGGAAGGTGGAGGGGAGAGGGAGGCCTGAGGTCAGGAACTCAGCACTGAATTAGCACCTGCTGTGTGCTCAAGGAACCTGAGTGCTGTATAGTTCAAGAGGGCCTCTGTGGTTTGAGCCCCAGGTTCCTGCCTGGAGCTCCTTGATTGTCTTTGGCTGGGCTTGTGGGACAGGATCTCTTAGGTCTAGGGATGTGGTTCATTTTGGGACTAATGAGCCTAAATGAGTGACCCAGTTCATCTCCTAGTTTGTTTTGTTGTGGCCTTTTGCATACATCTTTATCACTTTCCAGGGACCCTATCTCCTCCAGAGTCAGATCTAAGCAAAAGGGATAAACATGCTGACTCTGCCCCATTCAGTGTCTTGGCTACCCACCTCTCTGCAACCAATAGCCATCTAGTCCCCGAGCTCTTCAGACCGTATCCCTAACCTGGTTGGCTCGCCCACTTTCCATTGGCTGCTGTTAGAAGGGACATTGGGTGAAGGGCAGTTGTTTGACCTCAATGTGGCCCTGCTGCTGCTGGGGTCATGGCATGATGACCCCTGGGGTGGGACATGCTTCAGGGACAGGGATAGGGCCCCTCCTTCACCCTGGCTGGCACTCTCCCAAAGAAACCCAAAGTCCCTTGTCCATGTTCTGCCCTATAGAGGCCAGGATGGGGGTGGGGCTAGCTCTCGCTACCTGGGAGGTTTGGTGTTTGGCAAGCCCATAGGTGGCCTGCGCTCTGCTTTCTTCTTCATCTCCCCATGCCCTTCAATCTTTACCCAGCAGTGGACCCCAAGAGCCGGGAGGTGATCCAGAACGCCTGCAAGGCTGTGGGCTCTGTCAGCAGCACCTCCTTTGATATTCGCTTTAACCCTGACATCTTTTCACCAGGTATGGAGGTCCCGGGGAGTGTGTGTGGGTAGGAGAGGGAGCCTGAAGTCCACCTTTGTCACCTCTAACCTATTATAGCCCTCACCGTCCTCCCCAGTCACCTACCATTTACTCCCAGATCACACCCCATTCTTCCTACGCTGCTGATAGGTGTGAGATTCCCTGAGTCCTGCCAGGATGAAGTTCGAGACCAGAAACAGCTGCTGAAAGACGCTGCAGCCTTCTTACTGTCCTGCCAGATTCCTGGCCTGGTGAGTTGCTTGGGGCCCATGAGGGAGATGACTAAGACCCTGTCTAAGAGCAGGACACTTCCCTGCCCGCCATGTGCTCCTGCTGCCCTATCCCTTCCCTCTGCCTTGGAGGCCTCTTAATCCTTCCGCTGTGCTAGGAGGAAAAATGCAAAACCTCTGTAGAAATTCTTGGACACAATGGACTTGAGTGAGTTTAAGGGAAGGAAATTTATTTTTGTTAAATAAAAGGCTTTGTAGTTTTTTCAGACTTTTCTTTGTAAGTCAGTCAAAAGCTGCTGTGTATAATAATAGCTCCCATCCCTCAAGGTGGTGAATTTAAGGCCTTTCTTACTGTAGGATTATATTGGTTTGCCCCATTTGGTGGGGGCCAATGTGGCTCAGTGCAAGGAGAACTGGATTTTAAGTCAGAGAGCTTGGACCTGAGTTTGAATCCCACCTTTTCTGTTATCCCCTCAGTGACTCAAGCAGGCTACCTCTCTGGGCCTCAATGTCCTCATGTGTCAAAGTAGAGGGACTAGATGGTGACTTGGGGGAGGGGATCTAGCTCTAAATCTGTCCTTCTGTGAGATGCTAACCCAGAAAAAACAGGCGGGGTGGGGAAGCTAGACGCCTTCGCTCACTTTTCTGGAGGGAATGGTTCAGAGTGCTCAGCACTTCCTGGTAGGTTTCCAGGAGAACCAGGATAGGACAAGGGAAGGGAGGGCACTTTGGGTGAGTTGGGTTGCATTTGGAGTTTAGGGGGCCCTGGTACCATCCTGATTCCTGCCAATGCCCCAGGTGAAAGACTGCACAGACCACACGGTGCTGCCCATGGATGGGGCCACACTGGCGGAAGCCATGCACCAGCGCGGCATTAACATCCGCTACCTAGGCAAGGTGCTGGACTCTGTACTCAGGAGCCCTGCCCGACCTCAGCTGGACCACATTTATGTGAGCGGTGTGACCAGGGAAGGGGGAGGGGGCGGGGGCAGGGGAGACTTTCCAAAGGAAGGTAATGTTTCTCTCCAACCCCTTCTAGAAAATCGGCATCAGTGAGCTCATCACACGCTCTGCCAAACATATCTTCAAGACATACCTGCAGGTAGCCTTGGCCCTCGGGGCTTTCGCTGGGTGTGGGACTGGAGAAAGAGTGGGTGGTAGAGCTTGGGGACCAGATGGGATGGGGGCAGCCTCAGGCCCTGACCCGCTGTGTGCTTGACCCAGGGCGTGGAGCTCTCCGGCCTCTCAGCAGCCATCAGCCACTTCCTCAACTGCTTCCTCAGTTCCTTCCCCAACCCTGTTGCCCACCTCCCTGCCGATGAGCTTGTCTCCAAGAAGAAGAATAAGAGGAGGAAAAATCGGCCTCCGGGGGGCGCAGACAACACAGCCTGGGCTGCCATGACCCCCCAGGAGCTCTGGAGGGACATCTGCCAGGAGGCCAGCAATTACTTTGATTTCAGCCTTGAGTGGTGAGGGAAGGAGGTGGGGGGAGGTACGGAGCAGGGCAAGTGGGAAGTATGGTGGGGGCCAGGCAGCGAGGGAGGGAGGGTAGGGTGGGGCTGGGTCAGGGAGCAGGGCAGGTAGAAGGAATCCCAGGGGCTACAAAGGCTCAAGCTTGGGGAAAGCTGGCTCCATGCAGGGAGCAGAGGAGAGAGCTGTTAGTCTGCCCTGCCTTTGCCTGTCAGGGAGAGAGGTCTAGGCTCATTCATCTGTTTGGGTCACAAGCACAGATGTGTGCCGAGCACCATGGGAGGTGCTGGGAATATGACTGAAGGGAGACAGACCTACTCCCCTTTCCCCAGGAACACAGAGGGAGGGACAAGGACAATTGGGCAGGGAGTTGCCCCAGCTGAGCCTGAGGCCTTTCTCTCCTCAGTGGCTTCATGCCCATGTCCACAGAGTCCAGGCTCTGGGCAGTAAGGAAATGTACTGCAGGGCAGAAGATTGAACTTCAGGGAGACTCTGCTCCTGCTCCAGTAGGAACCAGCGAATGACTTAGAAAGCAGGAGGGGCTGTGGGGACAGGTGATGTGGCCATCTCTCAGCAGCTTCCAAGGACTAGGGACCAGGATCCCTACCCTCCTTGTCCAGGACTTGGCAGGGGTAGGGAGCAGTGTTGAGGCAGGCTGGGGAAGAGCAACCCTGGGGCCCACCCTATCCATGGCCTGAAGGCACTTGGCCGTGGCTCTTCCTCAGTGAGACCGTTGACCAGGCTGTGGAAACCTTTGGACTACAGAAGATAACCCTCCTCCGGGAGATCTCCCTTAAAACTGGAATCCAGGTGAGTGGAGAGACCTCCTGCTTTCCCCAGGGGAGCTGTGAGCTAGGTGGGGAAAGCCCCTCGGCTCATCCTCCTCTTCTTCCACACCCCTCAATGCCTTGTGCAGATCTTACTGAAAGAATACAGCTTTGACAGCAGGCATAAGCCCGCCTTCACTGAGGAGGACGTCCTCAACATCTTCCCCGTGGTCAAGCATGTCAACCCCAAGGCCTCCGATGCCTTCCACTTCTTCCAGAGTGGCCAGGCCAAAGTGCAGCAGGGTAAACGGGGCCAGGCAGGGCCGAAGTGGGAGGAAGCAGCCTCAGGGGCAGAGGCCACCAGGGTCACAGGTCTCTCTCTTCCCTGCCAGGCTTCTTGAAGGAGGGCTGTGAGCTTATCACAGAGGCCCTGAACCTCTTCAATAACGTCTATGGGGCCATGCACGTGGAGATCTGTGCCTGCCTCCGCCTCCTAGCCCGGCTGCACTACATCATGGGGGACTACGCAGAGGTGGGTGCCTCTCCCCATCAGTCATCCTGAGCCAGAACCTTGGCCTTTCCTGCTCCAAAGTGGGCCAGGGTGGGGCTTGACTTCATCAGCAAAGATGGTGGTGCAAGGGAGAGGAGGAGGAGGGAGTTGGATGCCATTCACATGGGAGAGGGGCTGTGGGATTGCTGTAGGATGGGGTAGGGGGTCCTCGCTCTTGCATGTGGCAGCTGAACAGTCTGACTTTGGCCTACCCGCTACAACTTGGATGTGGCCAAGTCTGATGTGGGAGAAGGCCCCCCACCAATGCTTCAGGACCAATGATTTCTCCACTTTTCCTTCCCCCTCCAATGCTTCCCAGGCCTTAAGCAACCAACAGAAGGCAGTGTTGATGAGTGAGCGAGTGCTGGGAATCGAGCACCCTAACACCATCCAGGAATACGTGAGTGACAGTATTGGGGCTCTGCAGGGGTCGGACAGGAGGTGGAAGTGCTGTCAGGCCTCTGGTTCCCAGCTTTGGCCAAGGCACCTAGCTTCTCTTGGCCTCAGTTTCCTCCTCATGTGAAAAATGAAGGAAAAGGGGCATGGAAACACTGCACAGGCCATCAGTCAGTTGATGCATGTATAGTTTTGCCTAGGGAAGGGGAACGGCGCACACACATGTGAACTGATGCTCCCAGTGAGAAGAGGTTGTGAGCCCTGGGGAGGGAGGATCAGAGCGGGGTTGACTTTGGTCCTCGGTCTCCCCAGATGCACCTGGCTCTCTACTGCTTCGCCAGCAGTCAGCTGTCCACAGCCTTGAGCCTACTCTACCGTGCCCGTTACCTGCTGCTGTTAGTCTTTGGGGAAGACCATCCAGAAATGGCTCTGCTGGATGTAAGTGTCCATGGCAGGTGCTGGGGCATGGGGGTTGGCATGGGGGGAGGGGAGGATAGCACCTGACCCCTGCCTCATGCCTGGCTTATCCCCAGAACAATATTGGACTGGTGCTGCATGGGGTCATGGAGTATGAGCTGGCCCTGCGCTTCTTGGAGAATGCTCTGAGCATCAATGCCAAGTACCACGGGGCCAAGTCGCTTAAGGTGGCCCTCAGGTGAGGAGGCCCCTCCCCTTGTCCTCTCCTCTTTACCTTCCATGGTCAACCTCCATTCCCCTCCTCTTGGGCAGCAATGTCTTCTGAACTCTCTGCTTCTCTCCTGGTGCCTAGAAACACACTTAGGTTTCTGCCGTCCCCTCGCTCCCATTAGACTCTGTGGTCCCTCACACTTTCTTTTCTGTATCTCTCCTCTTTTAGTCTACATTTAGACTAGCTCCAGGAGAATGGAATGTCCTTGAGGGCAGGGCCTATTGGCCATTTGTCTTTGCAGCCCCAGGGTCTTGGTGGCTTGCAGGTTGTCTGAGTTGATCATTGCATTTCTCTAGTCCAGGCTGTTTGAGCCAGAAAGAGCGCACTTGTGTTGCTTTGTCTTTGAGGAGAAGATAAGAGCTAGACACCAGGTTGTCGGGGTCCTTGTGTCCCTTGACAAGACTCCCCTTGATGTGATTCTGGCCCTTGGCCCACTTGGGGTCGACTGCAGGGGTGTGGGAGTCATGACCTGCTGAGGACAGCCCACTCTTATTGAGGACTGCCAAGGGTTCCAGTGAGGTCCCAGAGCTAGGAATGATTCATTTTCGGGTACACCCCAGAACCTTTCCCTTAGATTCTCAAGCTGCTCTTCCTCTGCCTCCCCACCAATCATGAGAATGTTAAGGGAGGAAGGAAACTGGAATCCCTGGGCAGAGGTGAGGTCTAGAACTTGGCGTGGGCTTTCCCTTTTCTAGGAAAGAGACCTCTGTCCCCTGGGACTGTGGGATGGCGTCACTCCCCCCACTCCCCCAATGTCTCACATATTTGTCTCTGCAGTCACCACTTGGTGGCCCGGGTCTATGAGAGCAAAGCTGAGTTCCGCTCAGCCCTGCAGCATGAGAAGGAGGGTTATACCATCTATAAGAGCCAGGTGAGGAAGCTGTCATGGCTCAGGCTATGACTGGTAGGGGAGGTCTGGTGGCGTGGGGGGCGGTGGTGCTCAGGCCTCCTGACCCTCTCTCTGCAGCTTGGGGAGAACCATGAGAAGACCAAGGAGAGCTCAGATTACCTGAAGTGCCTCACCCAGCAGGCTGTGGCCCTGCAGCGCACCATGAATGAAATCTACCGCAATGGTTCCAGTGCCAACATCGTGCCCCTCAAGGTATCTGGATCCCTCCTTGGCTGGGGCAGCGGGCAGCCTGCTCTCCCTGGTCTCACGAGGGCGCCTTGTCCGTCCCCAGGTCACAGCCCCCAGCATGGCCAGTGTCCTGGAGCAGCTTCACGTCATCAACGGCATCCTCT
Organism: Bettongia penicillata ogilbyi; assembly: GCA_023548195.1. Taxonomy (NCBI): domain Eukaryota; kingdom Metazoa; phylum Chordata; class Mammalia; order Diprotodontia; family Potoroidae; genus Bettongia; species Bettongia penicillata. The sequence continues at coordinate 2,534,561 of JAJHZJ010000605.1, read as the reverse complement.
TCATTCCACTCAGGTCAGTCAGAGGTCAGGGGGAGGACTGACAGCACCTACACTTTTTGCCTGCCCTCAGGGAGCCTAGGGGGTGGAAGCGGGGTGATGAGGAGAGCAGCACTTCCTTCCTCCGCATCACTGGGGAATGAGGCCTCCTGGTCAGGTCCAGCCAGATGGGACTTCTCTGTCTTCTGAAACAGGATATAGAACATAGTGTAGCCTCTTCTTGATGATTGACGGTTAGTTAGGAACCTGGACAGCAGGCACATGGAGGTGTTCTAGGCTGTTGGGCTTGGGGCTGACTCCCTGCTGTCAGTTCAGCTTATCATCAGGCCTTCTTGCAGAGCCTGAAAGGTGTGGAGAGCTCCTTGAGAGCAGGGGGCCTCCAAGATCCCTTCCATTTTGGATTGTTTGGAACTGCTTGGTGCCAGCCCTAGAAACAGTCTTTCCCATTTGTTGTGGACCAGGGAACCAGATGAAAAAACTTTGTCACCCACTTTCAGAGTTGGAAGAAATCTTCCAGAAGCCAGAATCCTTTCTGTAGCAAGAATCACTTTCAGGGGCGAAATCACCGCCTCCTAAGGCAGCCTATTCCTACCCTGATTGGTTTCTAAAAAAATTATATATTTTTCAGTTAAGAAAAATTTCTGCCCCCTTCTCCCCCCATTCCTTTCAGTGAAAGAGAGTGAAAAAGTAACAAAACTTATTCTACAAATGTATCTAGTCAAGCAGAGCACAGTTTCAGCACTGGCTTCATCTAAAACCAAATATCCTCCCTCTCTGTGAGGAGCCCCCTGAAATCGCAGCTAGTCATTAGGCTGATGAGCGCTCCTGATTCTTTCAGTTGGTTTGTCTTTGTCATGGTGTATAAACTGTTCTCCTTGTTCTGCACGATTCAACCGCATCTGTGCGTACGAGTCTTCTCAGGTTTCTTTGACACCCTCCCCCACACCCCGCACAGCATGTTCGCACATAGGTCATGACTTGTTCAGCCATTCCTAAATGGATGCCTTCCCTAATTGTTAATGTCCAGGGTCCTGGGAGTGTTTAGAGGGAACCTTTCGGGGATCAGAGGGATTGACTTTACCTGAGCAGACCCTGGAGGCCAGGCAGAACCCAGGACCAGCTGCTGATTGCGGTGCTTTCTTCCTTGTCTTCACAATGTCCCCTAAGCCTCCTGTGTAGCTGCTGTTGGGTGTGCTAGTGTGTCTCTTACTAGCTGGAGCTGCAGTGCCCCCCTTCCCAACCTCCTTTGATTTCCTCGTTCATGAAAATCTCCCATTACTTCATTAAGCTGCCTTTCCCTTAGAGAGTTTAGTCTGGCCATGTTCTTTTCCCCTTTAAATCCACAGATCAAATCCATCCTAAAGTTTGACTGTTTTCAGAACTGTGTTTAATCTTACCTGGCATGTCTTTGCCTTGTTTTCCCTTTTTTCACTAAGCCTTTACATGACAGAGTCCTGGCCCTTATTTTGTTTATCAGAAGTAAATTTTAGTACAATTTTATGTAAAGAGGGAAAATCGGATTTGAAATGTGTTTTCTGACGTAAGATGCCCAAGTTTCGGGGAATGCACATTGTGACATATTTCCACTTGTGAAGTGAGTGTCCCTCTAAGCGCCCCCCTCAAGCTGTTAGCTTGGTGTTTGATGCAAGACAGTTAAATACCAAGAGGGTGATGAAATTGAGAGTCTGCATTTCCAGGAGGACCTGGGTCTGAGTCTTAGCTCTTCTGGGCAGCTTTGACCTTGGCCAAGTTCTTTTCCCTTTCCTGGGCTTCTATCAGATCTTTAAATCCTGTAGCTTTGTGAAGCAGAGCATGCCATAGCAAGCGTGAGGGAGGTGACGGGACTGAGGTTCCCTCTCTCTGACCAAGTGTGTACCCCTGCCACCCCTCCTCCCCAGCCAAAAAGATCTGGAGAACCTGAAAGCTGAGGTGGTGCGGCGGCACCAACTTCAAGAAACCAGCAAGGCCACCACGCGGGAGTCAGATGCTGCCACTGCCGCTGCTGCTGCTGCCAAGCCTCGAGGGGAGGCAGAGTCTAACCTCTTGCCAGGGGATGATTCCCCAACCCTGAGCTCAGTATGATGTTTTTAGGGGCAGAGAGGGAGAAACTGGACACTCGCCCCCCCAATGATTTGCAAAGGGCAGGGATATGCCATGCCCTGCTGACTGGGGAAGGGGTCACATCCCCTTACTCCTGAGCACCTTGGCCCCCAACCAAAATGTTCTTGCACTGGTACAATTAATACACAATGCAAAGTCCTTCTTGGAGACCTGTAATTGGATGGAGCGTGTGAGCATGTAGCCACTTGCCAGGGACAGCGGGTGCCAGGGGCAGCCTCTGTCCCTCCCTTGTTCCCATGTATTATTGATCAGTCCATTTCTCATGTGTACATAGCCCCAGCTTATTTCCCCAAATGGACTCTGTGGAGATGACATTGTTTCTCAGGTCATTTGTGTGCTTGACGTAAGGACGCTGCTGCTACTTCTGTTGCCGCCGCCGCCGCCTCCTAAGGGTCTGCCTGCTCTCAGCCTGGGTACCCAGGTTCCAAGCCAAAACGAGGGACCTTCCCTTCTCTGCTGTCCCCACATGCCACCCTAGGGGGGATGGAACCCACCCAGGGCACCTTTGGTCTGGGAGGGCTGGGGCTGATGTTAGCTTTTCTGCTTTAGGAAAGAGCCATCGCTGCCTCTGCAGCATTGAGTCATGGTGACCATTGCCACAGAGGTCCTAGTTCCTGCTTAGTGGGCCGAGTTGGGGGGAGGGGGGTGTTATGTCTGTGATGTCTCCACGCTGGGTCCCTTTGCCCAGTGCCACCCATCCATCCGTCCATAGTGCCTCCTATGGTGCTGAGGACTGTCTCTGCGCCTGGCTCAAATACGCACAGTCCCATTCCTGCCCAACCCCTTCCCAAGCTTCTGAGCTGAGCTTTCTCCAACTCCAGGTCCTTGTCTGGGACAAGGAGTAGGGGGAACACAGGAGGGGAGGCTTTCAACGTGAATGTATTTTTTTTTCCTCCCCCTGCCCTTTGTCCTAAGCTATTTGATGAGTAGGAGGAGGAAGGTGGGATTTTACTGAGTGAGGGGAGAACCCCAGGAGGGAACCAGTGTGGAATCATGAAGTCACCCCCTGCCGCAAAAGGAACATTTTAAATTGTGTTATATTGCTCATCTTGGGGGTTCTTTCTGTCTCCTGCTGATCATGGTCACTCCTGAAGATGTTTATGCTGGGACAGTGGAGCCTGGGGGATGGAGCCTGCTGGAGAGGTTGCCACCCTCTTTCCCTAGTGGGCTATTTGTCAGCCTGTTAAGAGTATGGATGTTAAAAGGGTGAGTGGTCTAGGATGTGAAATGCCACCTTCTCCCCCTCACTTGAAGCCCTCGGGCCAAGGGTCTTAAGAGGTCCAGTCCATCCAACTGCCTTGTTTCAAAAAGTGTAGAGAGCGAGTGTGAGCGAGAAAGTGAGTGTGAGCGCGTCCCCACAAGCTGATCAAGAACTTGGTTTTCTTGTTTTTAAACCATCACATCTTCGTTTCACATTGGAATAAAGTAAATTTTTGAAACCTGATGCCCCTGCCTCAGTACTGTACTTTGTCCATTTGGGGAGGGATTCTGGAGGCTGTGTTAAAAGCCCCTGGGCTCTCTCTGCACCTTTGGACTGGGAGCTGTGGGTGGGGAGTTGGGAGACCTGACTGTTGACCTTGAACAAATCACCTTACCTGTCTCGGCCTTCCTCAGCATCCCATGGCTGGACCTAGAATAAGGAAGGTGTGAGACCTTTGTCACTTAGAGATCTGTCGCTTGACCATGCTGGAGTATGCCCTCCATACTTGGGGCACACTTAGACAAACAGCATCAGGAAATTGAAGGGCATGAGTAACTGGTGAGAAGGTCTATGGTGACCCCAAGAAAACAAGCTTTCTACAAGTGTAGAAGCTTCTGAATAGGAAAGAATCTGGGGGTATGGAAGAACTAGTGTGTTCCAGTGAGAGAAGAGAACAGAAGCTGGGTGACAGAGTGACAGACCAAGCTACTCTCCACCTGTCCTTCGGGGCAGTTTATCAGTTGTTTTGTTAAATCAGGTTTCTAAACACTCCTATGTCATTTAATTAACTTGTGAGTTCTGTGTCTTTTTCTAAGCACCCTCCGTTACTTTACCATAGAAGACATTTGCAAGTTTTGGGTTTGTTTTTTTTCAGTTTCAATGATTTAAATACCACTTTCATCTTGTGCCCCTTTCAAAAAAGCTTTTAGGAAGAAACTGCCTTTTGCAGTTTCTAAATTTGAGTGAATTACATTGAATCATTCCATCATGAATCTGCCATTCCAAAAGGGCATTTTCCCAACACGTTTTTTTTACCAACCCAATGTTTTACCAACATTTTCCTTACATTTCAAGAGTGGGGAGAACTCCACTATCAAGACAATTTCTAATGCTTGATGCTAAAAGCAAATACTAGATTTTAATCCTGACCTTGGTCCAATCATTTTAAATTAGGCCTCCAGTTTTACAGAATTTTCCTGACAACTCTACTAGGCTGACTGAAACTGGAGTCAAAGTCTAGGCACCTTGTCTCAAAAAGTCACTGTACCGTACACACTCTCCATTCACTTTCCCCTCCCTGATGGGGTAGGGAACACCTGAATGAAAAAGAGTTTGAAGAAGCTGCATCACCAGTTAGCACTATTTTGCACAAGGTACTTAGATACTGTCTAGGGACAGAACTACAACACATTACAGCCAGAGGGTGGCAGCAAAGAGTCAGGAAGGACAGTGATCTCAATGGAGATAGTGCAGTTTAAGTGATTTCCCTCTGATCTTGTGGATTGAGCATTTCTGGGTGAGAATATAATTCAATCCCAATAAGCATTTCCAGCAAACAGAGATGAAAAATGGAGAGAAGATGCCAGGATGTTTATCAGGTTCTTCCTACAGAACATAGTCAAAAGGCTAGCTAGAAATACCAGGAAATTCAATTTCTTGATTCCACAGCAAAGCCTTGAGCTTTTTTGGAAAGCAAAAAAACGAAACATAAAAAACCAAAAAACCTTTCTACTGGAGGGTAAAGGAGTGAAGAAGAAAAAGCAGTAATGAAATAAAATGCGCATGTCCATAACTGATGATCCACCAAAATTTTTGCCCCCAGCAGGCACTTTGCTGACTACAATGTTGCTTTTGCTGTTCTTGTCACTAAATTCAATGAAGACAGGAGGGATACGAACATCTCCCATCTCAAACATCATTCGGCACCACTATTTAAAACAGCAAGGAGTCAGAAAAGCTGACTCAGATAGAGGGGCAAAGAATAGAAGGCCTAGAGATGCTGCATTCCACAATGTCCAAACACAGAAGGCTGAGAGTTCAAGGAAGCTACTGTCTATTTTGAACCTAGTTGAATACCCAGAAAGATTGGGGAATGCAGTAACTACCTGCCTAAAAAACATGGTGACTGAAGGGGTGTGTCACTCAGGCCAAGCATCACTAGGACTTAATAGGAGCCTTGACCCAAGGGCTCCCCGGTGTGACTGGACCACAAGACCAATTCCTAGAAAGTCTTGAAGCTCTACTTACACTTCCAAGAGGGTAAAAACTCTGAAAATGATCAATACATCTATAGTATCCTGATCAAAGATCCATTTGATGAATTACTGTGGGAAATTCCAAGAATGAGAATTTTTTTAACTTTTTAATTCTGTGTACAAGGAGACAAAAAAAACCCCACACACCTAGTTTTATATGCATTTAATAGTTTACCAATTGGTACAATAAGATTTTTAATATGCAGAAAACATGAATAAATTTTGTTTTACACAGTCTGAGCGCAACAAATCTTACTGTAAAACACAGAGCAATATTATATACATTCCTTTACTGATTTTTTAAAAATGGTGTCAATATCTTCAGTCTGGGGAACTGTTTTCTCCAATTATATAACCTCGCCATTGTTCTTAGGAAATCAATGCTTGCCTTCATGTCAGCGTCAGGATCAACTTCTATTGACTTGAAGATTTTTTTTCTAACATCTTCAGAATGCGCATGGGTGTCTGAAGGATAGGCAGGACAAGAAAGCAGCTACTTACATGATACAGTGGAAAGATAAAAAGGCCAGTTCAATCCAGTTGTGACTTGTAAATCCATTTACCCCCCCCCCCCTCCCCAAAAAAAAGGTTTTCTCCCCAATCTTGTACACACTGGCTTCTCTACCAGGAGATTCTTCTTTGTGTCAGCTAATTTAATTCGCACATTGAACTTATATACAGCTGGACAGAAAGTACGTAGCCATTTTAAGTGCCTTTTTCCTTCATTCATTTCAGCAATTAAATTTTTTTTTAACTTAAGGATTATCAAGCCACCACTGTCAACAGAACAAAATTTCCTTTATTTTTTAAATAGTTTTTAAAAAAACTAGTTTTTTAAAAACTATTTAAAGAGTGATATTACCAGGCAGTTCACATAAAATCAGAAAGAGGCAGACAGGAGAAGCAGGGTACTGACAATAAAGGAGATGGGGCTTGGTGCATCTATAGCCAAAGCTCTCAAAAACACTAGCGTGCTCCACAGCCCAGCACAACTCACTAGCGACTAGTTATTTTTAGATGAGTGCCCCGGGCACACCATTGGTCACACCACACACATACACAACAGCAGGACGGTCTTTGTCTCCTAAAGTGCAAGATGCTAAAAAAAAAAGCCGTCATTTTCCAGACTGTGTCTAAAGCACGCGCTCTCTCTTTTGCACTCTCTACAGAGCGCCTGTGACTTCTCCAGCACTTCACATCATTGTGGCACAGGAATGTCTGTTCTCTTAACATGGAGAAAGAAACTATCTGAGAATGCAATTCTACTGGGTTTTTTAAAAAAAATTTCTTAAATTAACAGCCAATCTGAGTAAGAAAATGGACAAAGCAGCAGTGAACCTCTAACCCTTCCAGATATTCCTCTACTTACAATCCAAACCAGTAACCTCATCATTGTACTTATCGCAGGCAAGGCACAGGATTAGACAGCTAACAGAGAAAACATAGGAAACACAGTGAGAATGTGAACAGCACAGTCTCTAATGGGACGTGGCAGGAAACCTTGGTACATCTGACTCCAGGATTGTGGATGGCATCTTCTTCTCCCTCTGCCTTACAATTTAAACCGGGCTTAGGACATTTTGATCCAGTCTGGGAGCATCCCTGAGATTCAATATTCTCTGCTTTCACATGGAAGAAGCTGGGCAGGGACAAGCATAGTCGTGAACTACTTAACTAGCTAGGGGGTTCCATGTTCCCAAATACAGAATTTTTCTGTTTCTTCCTTTGTCTGTGAAAGTCACACTATGTTATAGGGAGAGAACCCACTGGACATAGCTAATTTATTTATTTCCTCAGAAATCAGTACCTTTTTAATCATTCAAGTCTGTGAATGGCATACATATTGTGACTTACCCTTAAGTAATTCTCATCGCTACATTCTAAAGAAGAATGAAAATACAGAACTACATTTGTTTACATTTGAAGATGTACAGACAGAGGTCAAGATGCATTTCCATGTTATTTCTCATTCTCAAAATAGGAGAGAAAAATAGCAGCAAATCAAAACAAGTGTCTTTTCCCCAAAGCTTTTGTAGAAAATTCCAGTCAGAACAGTTGAGGGGGGAAAGCCATACCACCTACATTTCAGCACGAATAGTATGAGTCAATACTGTCCTGAAAGTCATTCTCCATGATATTTAAGGAATTAACTTGAGTTTTCATTTTTGTCCTGAAAACACACATTAGTTTTCAACAATTTCCCTCCCAGAGACTTCTCTCAGGGGAAAAGAAAAGAAGCAAGACAAGTCTGCTTCTAGTCAACATATGGAGAATTCTCTGTGACTACCGGAAATTAACTCATCCTTTTTATCATTTTCAGTAACCTGCAGCCCAATGTTTTCCATTAAATATTTTCTTTGGGGCAGTCTTAAAATTTAAGCCACATATTACACAATGAATGAAATGCAGACAGAATAGATTTACCTCTATTAAAATGTCAGACTGTTAGTTCATTATACTGTAAGTTTCCAAGTGGACTAAGAGACCTCATTGGTTAGCTAAGCCAGGGGGTTACTACCTACAATAGAATCTGTAAACAAAAAACAGATTAAAATTCTCAAATATATCGGTCAAAAAAAGTAACCTCTCTGGGATACACAATTGAAACATTTTCTACACTGAGATGGCCACATAAGGAATAATCAACTTCTCTATCCAGCTGGATGGGATTTTTCTTTTGCTGGAAAAACAGATTTTCTAGAGCCAGATTCTACTGAAGAAGCTTCTGGATCAAAACTGTTCCTTCCAAAATATGGTGCTCCAGGACCAAGGTTATTCTACCTATGTGCTTGAGGATTTCAAAGAACCAAGATGCAATACATGGAGGGCACATGTATGTAGAGAGTGACAGATGAACATGTGTAGACAATCATGTCTATCTGCTCTAGATATAGATATCTCTCTGCCAGAGGACAAGACAGTATTTGAATGCAAGCTCTGTTAAACCCTGTTTTATTTTTAAGACCTAAATGAAACAAGTGTCAAGTAGATGTTAAGGTAACAGAGATGATCCCCCATAGTCTTCCCACTTCCTGCAGAATGGGAAGTAACCTTTCCAATAGCTCTCTGTTCTTCTGTAGTGTGCACTGCACATCCCTAAGAAAACATCAAAAGTGAACTGTACTATGACATATTCTCAATGGGAAGATTAAATTCTACTTGGAAATCACATCACTAATGTATTCTAACAGGACGTAGGGGACAACCGGAAAGACGTCTAGTGTGGAAAAGAGAAGCTTAAAGTGTTACAGTGTTGTCTTTAAAACCTGTTTACAAAAATTCAAATAAAATAAATGGTTGATCATATTAGCTGCTGAGATTTTTCTTCGTATTTGAGGTTTACAGTCATTTTTGTATACAAATATACCACTAGCCTTTGCTTGATCAGCTACCAAAACAAATGTACCCTATTGTTTTGGCAAAAGTGTCATGACAAAACTTCTAAGGTTTCATTCCCATTAATTACATAGAAGGTTCAGAAGGTTTTGAATTGCAGCCTCATTATCTAGCATCCTTAGAGAAGATTTATTAAGCACACTTAAGTGATGTTACATAGATACACATTTCTGAAAGAGCCCTAACAACAACCATTTTTTTCCCCAAATGAGGTCACCCACCCAGGCACCAAAAGATAGCAGAAAGAAAAACAGGAATTAATAACCCGACATAGAACGACACCATTAACTCTTCAGTTTAGTGCCCTAGTTCAATGTACCCAATTTCTGCCTTCTCAGGCCTGGTGTGACCAATGCCAGCCCAGGTTTTTAACCCTATGGTACTTCTAGACAACGTATGTAAATTTACAGTATACAATTTGGATTCACCATGCATGAATACTTTGTGTGTAACATTTAATAAGCTCAATCTACATCCAGAATAATTTACATGAAAGGACAATATTTATTTAAACAGAGCTCAATGGGGGTAACCATGGTATCTGAGTGCATCCAGGAAAGGGAGGGGGAGTCATCAAATGTGAATCAATCAACGGCACTCCCACACTTTTACTGTTTGATCTACACTTCCAGTAACCACGTATGGTGCCGTCTTGTGGAAATCTGCAAAAAAACAAAAGAAAACAAAAAAGGCAAAAAAAAGAGAAAAGAAAGAAAAGGCTCATTTGAAACTCAATTTGAGTTCAATACAATTCCAATGAGCTACAAAACAGACAGGTCAATTGCCAGGCTAAGGAGGGCCCAAAACTTCACAGGGAATAAACAAAAGACAAGGGGACAGACAATAACAGCTCAAGAACAATCATTCCTTCTCAGAAAATGGTGCCAGACATGCTAGCTCATCTTGCTCTGGGAATCAACTACCTCAACTCATACCTTAATAAGAAAAAAAACTCAGCAGCTATTTTAAAAAATGATTTAATTTCTCTCCCCAGAGCATACCACCATTATGAATTATATGGCAAATGTATCAGTTGGAATGTCCTCCTATAATTCTAAGGGAGGGAGGAGAGACTTTTGAAATGTTCCCCTTAGAACACTACACATCACCCCCATACACAAATGTACAACTATTAAAAAAAAAAACCTTTTCCCCAAATGAAAGTTAAAGAAAACTCAAGAATCTTGCCAGCTGCCCAAAATAGGGAAAACAAGGGTGCTAAATAAGACCTTGCACTTCCATCTTCAACTAATGCCACATGAATCCAGCCAGGAACTAGATCCTATGCTAATTAAAGACCAACTCCAGAACTTGGGCATTATCATTTTAGTTACGGTTATGAAGCTAAGTGGGCATTCTATCAGTGAGAGATATGTTAAGGAAAGTCAAAGAAAAAAATCTACAAAATTCCACCTGCTGGTTTTTTTCTCCAGCCCTAAAAAGTACCTCAGGGTGAAAGACTCAGGTGTTTACACAAAACTTCAGCTTTGTAGGGCACTCCCAAAACTCAAGGGGTCCTAGTACGTACCCAAGGAGGTAACAAAGTGTTCATGCGCGTTGAGGGTCTTCATGCATCGTTTGTTCTTATAGTCCCACACACGTAGGGTCTTGTCATCAGCACAACTCAAAATAAACTTTCCCCCAGAATGGAAGAGAACTCCACGTACCCAATTATCATGGCCCACCTTAAAAAACAGAAAAGCAATCTAAGTACTCGGGTATCTAGAAAAATGAGAAGTAACTTAAATAGATCACTGGCTAATAGGCTGGAAGGGACTTGGCAGTTATCTAGTCCAACTCAATTACTTTATAGACAAAGAAACAGAGGCCCAAAAAAGACAACAGACTTGTGCAAGGTCATAAGGGTAGCAAGGTTCAGTTGTGAACCCAGATCCTCTGATTCTAAATGCAGGAGTCTTCCCATTGTCCCATACAGCTTCCATGGCTAAAATGTGCCTCATCTGGGAACAAAGTACCTGCTTTAACAGCTGTGACCTACTTCCTAAGTTTAGTAGTTTATTCTATTTCTCTCAGGCAGACCTTCAGAACCAGCATCAACCACTGAGTCATGCAGACATTCACTCATACATTCATCAAATCTGTGATGGGGACTTGGGTCACCTAATCCAACTCCTACAGGAAACATGAAGCAAGCATCACCTCTCTATAATGTCACCCACAGATAAGACTCTTTGTGTACTAAAGCAAAAGGATGGAGAGCATAACGTTCCCTGCTTTGAAATTTGTAGGCTCTAATATTATATTTGTTCTAAGTAGCAGAAAAATCCCCTTAACACACAAATTACAGCTGATCTAGCACCAGTGAAGTAGTGATAGACTCAAGAGCAAACTTCCGGATTATCTGACAACACTTTCACATGAATATTCACAAGACATATGCTGATATGTGACCTTATGAAAATGACTACCCTCTCCCCACACATACCAACATTACAGAAACTGTTAGCCAGTATTCTAGATTAATTTGCTCAAAAATTAATTTAGTATTTATTCCTATGACCAGACAGAGAACTTAGTAACAGGGCCATCCACACCTCCTTTTCATAAGGAAACAGATATTTCTGTATCAAAATGAAAATTCCCAGGACATCCAAATGGGATTATTAACTTCAGAATGTTAAAATAAATCTTAGGTAGCTGGTGTCACATGTGTAAGTAGCTGAATGTGACGAAGTAAAGGCTCATAACAAAATGAAACACTCTCTACATGAATAGAAAAATCAGCAGACTACACACTTTAAATAATAACAGCAGACTCAGTTTCAATAATAAGCTTCTCAAAGTCTTTTTCTCCTCCACAAGGAGAGCTACATAAATAGCGATCTAGTGACCTGGAATCCCTGAACTGGTATCACTTATAACAATCATTCTTGTTCCCCTCTGAATGAGATCTTTTGACATATCCTCTTTATACAGCATGGACATTTGTACAGACTGGATTCTTAACAGAGCAACAGCCAAATGTAAAGGAAAAACATAACGCTTCAGTTATTACTAAACCGCTTGCAGGGAGAGGTAGGGGAAAGGAAAGAGGTCGAAGACAGCTGCCTCTGATTTAAAAGATTACAAGCAGCTCAAGCTCCAAAGCCAGTAAGTGGCAAAGCTTAAGAAAATAAACAAAGACAAAAGAACTTACAAGGGTCATAAGGCACATGCCAGTGATAACGTCCCACATCTTAATGGTCTTGTCTCTGGATCCAGACAGCAAGATAGGCCCAGGTTTGCTACTTTTTTTAGTCTACAGAGACAATATTTCAAAATTACATTTCCCATGCAAGAATAAAAGAATCATACAAAGACTTTTTAAAGAATTTCCATTTAGCAATGACCTATATTCTAATTCAGTGAAGCAGAATTTTGGTTTTAACCATATAATATATACAATGTATATATAATGATAATAATTACGAAAACAAATTATATATATATATATAATGATTATAATTATGAAATTAACTATAGGCTAGCCAAAGGTACCTCATTCTCTACTTGGGCAAGCAATTAATTGTATGAGCCTTTGGGCAAGACTATCTTGCTCCTAATTCCATTATGTCTTGCTACCTTTAACCTAGAATTCCAATCTGTCAGCAATCCTTCTAGAACCTAATCCTTTAGCCCAATTATATTCCTTCCAGCTGAGTCTCCATTTACAAAGTAGGTAAGTGGTGTTCACATTGAAGTCTTCACCTGAAGCTTCACTAAGATATTTGTTCTTTGAATTCCTATGTGGTAATAGTAAATGTAAAGGCTATATATTCATTATGAAGGCTCTTGGATCTAGCCTTTATATAAGGAATGTTTTTGGTATTCAACCAACAAGTAAAGGTAAAATTAATTACCCTCAGTAACTACTAATTTGACTACCTCAAGAAAGAAGTAAATGGAATTTTCCAGGGAAATTAGCTAGTCAATAGAGATTACTTAACATTTTGATTTTTGTGGAAACAAATGAGTATTTTCTTTGCTGGAACACATTAACGGTGAATTTATGAGTGAATCTGTTGCCAATTAACAGTTCAGATTTTAGTGAGGAAATGTAATAATTTAAAAGCAAAAGACTTTTAAAATACTGAAATAATGCTTTGATATTACAGAATCCCACTATTTCTAATCAATAATATGGTGATAAGGACTGGTTACCTATGATTTCAACGGTTGAAGGAATTCTCAGGTGAGGAAACTCCCACTGCACCAAGGGAAGTTGGTACCTTCTCTACATGGTCTAACACTTAAAGATTAAGTGACTTGCCAGGGTCATACAGTCAGCCAGTGTCAAAGGCAGGACTTGAACCCAAGTCTTGACTCAGAGGCCAAGTCTCTAGCCACTTCACTATGCTACTTCCTTGATCTTCTAATCTATACAATCACAAAAGGAATAAGCAGGAATAAAATGTCTTCTTAAAATATGTGAAAACCTGGACTTATCTCTGAAAGACCAAAAACAGCTCTAGAAATTTACAAGTAAAAGTTTCTTGAACTTTGAAGCTATGTAATAAGTTTCATTTTTAAACAGCATCATTAATGAAGGCTCAGTAGGTACAAACTCTATGTCACTCTATGTCATGCTGACCACAACATTCAGGATTCAGTTTCCATCCACAGGCTCTATGTCACAACAGAGTTACATGAAGCAAGGGATGTGCCAACAGCATGGATACTCACTAGTTTACACCAACAGCCACACACTTAAGATTTGGGATGTCGCCTTTTAACAGACAATTATCCTGGAACAGGTTGGGGGCAGTCAGAGACTAATAATAGGGTAACCCAAACAACATGGTACCTCAGATCCTGTAGCTTCAGAGATAGAGGAATAAGAGCTTTCTGGGGCCCAGGAAATGCACTCAACCACATGCTCATGTTCTCGGAGCTCAGCTTTGCACTCCTTTGTGGCTACTACCCATACACGTACTGTCTGGTCATTAGAACAGCTGGCAATTAAGGTGCCATCCTGATTTGGCCGCACCATGCGTACCCATTCTCTGTGTCCGGTGAAAGTCTTCACACAGTAGCTACAAAAAAAAAAAGTCTAAGTCATATCATAATGAACACAGCACAATTTTAAGTGATACAAAATCACTGAGGCTACTGCTTGTGGTAGAGCTGTAAGTCAGGAAGATCACATACAAATGAGGGGGAGAGGAAAGGCAAGAAGCTAAAATGACTGGACACTTGTGAGAAGAATGTGGAAGACAAAAATATATCAAAATATATCTATCAGGCAAAATATATTTACAAGAGATAACCTAAAACATATGTGAAGGGGAAGAGATCAAGGAAAGAAGCTCTGTAAAGCCAGCATAACAAGCCACATCAAACAAATCCTAACTTGGCTGGGAAGGGAGAAGGTAAATACTACGTCAAGAATAAAAATATGTGCTAATGTCTTATTACAAGCATAGTTATTCTAAACAAATGACAAAGAAATTCAGTCTGACAAAGGAAGGGCAGAGTTTTGTAAACATGGATCTCTTCAACCAAACCTTAAAGAACATAAGCTAAGACACACTGCTTGAGTTATCCAAGTCTCTCTTTCAAGACTGCCCTTAATCTTTGGAAACTTCCCCCCAACCTCCCACACTCCCTCTCAGCACACACATCTTAAAAAACTTTTTTTAAAGGTTAATAACACTTTAAAAGGTTAATAACTGTTACTTAAAGTACACAGTCTTATCAGGCATGGTAACTCCATTGGGTTAAGGTCAATAAGCATTTATTAAGTGCTTACTATGTGCCAGGTGCTGCCTGTGCTGCCACACACTGAATAAAGATCACTTTTTTATCACTGACTGATTTTATCAAGAAGATTCACTCACCCAGTTTGGACTTCCCACATTTTTATAGTTTTGTCCCTGGAGGCAGATACTATATGATCTCCATTAGGCATGATGGCTACTGAAGAGACATTGTGATCATGTCCTGAAACACACAAATGGGAACCTTCAGTAATGTCCCACCAGTGGTACATAAAAGTCCACATTATTCCATTAGTATGCTAACTCCAGAGAATTCAAATAACATAATTAGAGATACATACATCAAGTTAAATAAGCCTGGAATGACAAATCTATTTACACAAAAAGATGATAATGCCTCTAAATAGCAAGCTTTCCTAACATGTTTCAAATGGACTTTTAGGAACATGTCTTATCATCAAGAAACATTTAATGAGTATCTATAAATCTCTACTGTCTGAATGGTCACAAGTAAACATTAGAAATAAGAAAATCAATTAATTTTAAGATTTAAATTTACTCAGATGGGCAAGGAAAAGGGTAGTTCTTTTCTGTGTGGTTCTACAAATATATGTAAAGAAAGAATTTGATATATTTTACTTTAATGGTGATGAGAAATCGTATTCACTTCTACATAGCTTTCAATAGACCACATTCCTGAACCAGTTATCCTATTCCTAGTTGTGGGGCAAGCCCCGGATATCCTCCAGAAACAGCAAATTTTCATTTCTTTCAAGGAACACCCAAGAGATGAAGAATAGCTTTTCCCTGCAAGTTAGAAGGTAAAATGGTCAACTTTTCACATACTCCATACTCTAACCAAACCTGATATGAAAATTCCAATGTATCACACTCCACAAAAAGATTTACCATAGAATTATCTTCAATAGGAAGCTTTCACGTAGTATTGGAAGTAACTTTATTTACAAAATTTGATGGCACAGACCTGAAGATATTCTAGTCAAGTCCCAGAGTATATTTAGGACTGTGCAGAGATGGAAAATCCAGTTTTCACCTTTCACTCTATGCTTACTCATTGGAGGCTTCTGTTTCTTTCTCCATTTTGTTGTTGTTTTTAAAAAAAGAAATTTCCCCACCACATGAGCATATGGGTGTTTAGTTACTCTTGGAAATATTTTAGGTCAAAAATATTTTTTTTAAAAATGGAAAAAGCTAATGTAAAATTCCAGTTACAGGCATCTCTTAAGTAACTGTCAGTTTATCACATAGATGACCTGTTATATTCACCACCACTCCCACTCCAACCTCACTCCACCAAAGTGGATAATCAAAAGATGACTTTAGTCAGCTTTAGTACTTGTAACTATAATCTGATGTCAAAACAACTAATTATAATTCAACCATGGTCAAAGTACAAGCTACACACTCATAAGAAGGCCTGCATCTCTGCATTTCTCTTATATGCTCTCCGCTCTGGGTCAAAACTTGGATGTCTGGAACCCTACTGCGACAATTTACACCTCACTGGTGGATCTGCGTCCTCTATACCTTACCATGCATGGTTCTGATGCATTCAAAGCCCTGGAAATCCCATAGTTTAATGGTCATATCAGCAGAACAGGAAGCCAAAAGCTTGCCGCTGTGGTCAAAGGAAATGTCCTGCACAGAGTCTGTGTGTCCCTTAAGGGTTCGTTCAAAATCTCCAGTTTCATAATCCCACACCTGCAAATGAACAGAAGATTGGTTAATACCCGCTGATCACTCCTCGCACTCTCTGGTCTTACATTTGCACTCAGCAGTCACACTGTGAGGCCAGTCACACACCTCACTGAATAACTAAGTGAACAAAAACAAAGGATGCCTGTTCTGGAAAATCATAGGATGAGAGAAAAAAAAATGTTATAGCATCAAAAGTCTAAACTACCCTTTGATTCATGATCTTACAATGACCAAGTATATATATATAAAAATATTTATAGACAATATTCCCTTTGTAAAGTACCAATTTTAGAGCTCAGCAATTAACTGACCAAACACTACCAAAATGAAGAAACTGTTCCCACATTTCCTAAAGTAATTTCTCCAAAAGAAAGTGGAACAGATAACCAAGATCTTACTACATCTAGCATGCAACGATGTACTGAGTCCTGATAGGTGGGCAGAGTCTTATATAAATTGAACTTTCAAGCACTGTCCAGTATTTTCTTTAATATTAAGCAGCTCTAACACACAGTTCTTCCCTGGGATCAAGAATATTTGCATTAAACTGTGCAAAAATCAGTCCTAGGAAACTGAAGAACTGAAATAAGTCTTTTTAAAAAATGCACCTGTAACCAAAAGGTCTAATTGCTTCTGGCAAAGACATTGCTCCAGTTCAGATATTCACAAAACTCAGTCACTTCTGTGCAAAACATTCATCCTCTGCTAACTGCCAATTAATATCTAACAACCAGTCAATTTTCACCTCTTTAATTAGATTAGAGCTTTATTATCACAAAGTCACTAAGGCAACAAAGGGTTTTCTCATTCTTGAAAACAAAGGAAACACATGATTCACATGGTCAGTTCTTTCTATGTAGAATTGATTAACATAAGCTTATTTTTAGTACCAAGAACAAACTAACATTTTAGAGACTGAAAAGAAACATGCTGTGATCCTGTAAGATAAATAGCCTCTAGATTTCAGTGTGTGTTTTCCAAGTACTTAATACTATACTCCTTATAAAATTATAAGGTATTAAGTTTTTTAAATGTTAATTTCTGGACAATATTCTTCAGGGGAAAAAACTATTCTGATTAATTTATACTTTTCAAAAAAAATCCTAGTTTAAAAGCTCAACAGTATTATTTTTCAAATAGTCCATCCTTTTCTATTTTAAGCAGTAAATGACACAAACTGTTTTAAAATAGATATTCCTGTTTTTGAAGTAACCCAAAACCAACAAAGAACTAACCTTTCCCACAGCAAACATCTCTTAGACATAGAATTCAACATTACGGCAACTAAACCAACTAAACTAAAGAACTTCAATAAGTACTATTTGCTCACATCTTCTATTTCCCCTCAAAAATGTTATGCATTTTTCCCAGGAGGCTGAGATAATACCATCATAGGATGTCAGAAATTAAAGGAGCTTTGGGGGCTATATAATTACACCTAGAACTCAAAGATATAGCAAGTCTTTGTAGGTGGTCCAAGTCTTATAAATTGCCACATCAGAATTTAACCTTCAAGCATTGTGCTTTATGAACAATACTTGTTCATGTTAAGTAATCAGCTTATAAACTGATCTTCAAGGTTCCCTTCTAGATCTAATATTCTTTAATTCTAGAATATATTTTTGATGATAGATACATTTATATGATATCATTAACCAGCCCCCAAAAAGTTGAAACTAGAGTCTTAAAACAGGGTTGGAAAAAAAATTAATAATTTTATTAATATGAATATATCATTTCAGCACATTTCCATTAAGTGATCTCCTGGTTTTGTTTTGTTTTGTTAAAAGATAAAAATATTAATTATACTGAGTAAAGACCATAGACTACACAGAGTCAATTTAATATTTTCAAAGGAATATTTTTAGGTAAAAATTAAAATCTGAAACGTTAACCATGCAAAATCCACAACAGTCCTTCTCTGAAAGGTGTGCATATAAATTTTCAATAACAATTCAATAACAAATAAATTATTAATAACACTTGCTATTTAAAGGAAGTTTGTGGTATACTAATCTCTTACTCTGTGCTTTATAAATTTTCATTGATTTGCTAACTATGTCAATAATAACCATACTGTGTATTTCTAAAGCACTCTAAATACTTTCCATAGCATTTAAATACCCATTGTCTCATTTTTAGGGCTCAGGAGGTTTGGAGCTGGCTTGGGCTTCCAGAACTCCCAAGCGCTCCTGCGACAACTGAATGTCCACGTCTCCGGACTTCTACCATTGGGCTCCTTTAATTAAACCATCCTGTTGTTTTATTATTATTCTCCACCTCGCCATGAGGAAACTAAGACACAGAGTAAACCAATTACTTAGAGACAAATCAGCCTAGTAGCATTTTCACTGCACCCTCTTCGTTAGTGTCTTCCCCACGACCAGAAGCTTTCAACACAGGTGACTGATACCAGAACTGTAAGTTAGCAGAGCTGGATTTAGGGATATGCTAGAGCCAGCTCAAACCAGCTCTTGAGAGCTGCTTATTAATTTACAGTGTGAGCATTTTTACATCAAAAAGTAGCCCATGCTACAAATCAGGGCTTGAGTTTTTATTCTGCTGACCGTCTAGGCTTATTAAACTCAAAGAGTTCATTATTAAACTTCTTGAATGTACACCACTGGCTGGATTCCAGAACCACCTACCGTGTGAACTGACTGTGTGAACCTCCCAGTGTCCTGCTACCCTCCCAGGGCTGCCATGCAGCTGTGTTGAGAAGCTACAAACACTAGGATCCCAGACTTTACCAAGGAGGAACCTGGTTCCCAACACAAGATTCTGTCATGAAAACACAATGAATGTCTGAAGAATAAGAACCTTTCTTGTTTTAGAGCTTGATTCACTTATACACATAATTCCAAAAATTTAAGAGAGCCTCTTCTTTTCTTCTCCCAATTCCTAAATGTTTACAATTCCACCCTAACTGAGCACTGGGCAGTTAAAAACAAAACCAAAAATCCCAATTTACCTTTATTGTAGCATCCTCAGAAGCAGAGACCATAACACTGAAAACTGGGTGGAAAATGACACGGGTGACTGGACTCCTATGTCCACTCAATGAGTACTTCTCTGGAGGTCGAGGAATCCATTCTTTTGGGTCTCGTTTCTGACCAAGAGGTCCACCTGACGTAAATTCTTCCTTTGCTTCATTTAGCTTTGATTCTAATTCCATAACCTTGAAATGGAACAGAAGAGTTACTTCCAAATTTGTTTAAACTCTAATGAATTTTTAACTGTTGTTCAATATCTGAAAAAAACACTTAATAGCTACAGATATATGCAACTCAGCAAACATTTTTCAGAACTGTTATTAGCTGGTAGATCTTGTGTGCTAAGTGCATTTTGTTTCTCAGTACTAACTATATAATATCCTTATAAAATAAATATATAATACTCTTATAATATCAATGACCAGAATATTTGTAAAAATTCAGTAACTTACATATATAGCTTTTCCCTAGATTAAACCTAAAACTTCTTTTACTGTACCAGAAAAAAAAAATCCTTTAAGTCTTATGAGTTAAATTTCCAACATGATGAAAGTCTAACCCTAAATACACATTAGATCCAAAGAGAAGTTCAGTTTTCTTTCTTCTCAACCCCGACACCCTCTCTGACATGGTGGCCAACCTGTAGAAGTCTCAGGGCCTCTCTCAGCAAGAACAATGCTGATCCTAGTTCCCCCAATAATCCCTCCATATGCTCTCTTTCTTTATCTGTACCAGATTACTTTTATTGAATATCCTTGTTCCACAGCACCCCCCACCCCACCCCTTTCCAGCCTTCACCACTGCTGTGTTCTCACCCCTTCAATCAGCGCAATAAGCACATTATTTTAAAGCATACACCTAAGTTAAAGAAAAGGATAGTAATCTTTTCAAGGAGGAGAGAATACTCATAAATCTGTTAAAAGGAAATATTTCTAAGGGCTGAAGGCAACACAGCAGGATTTGTTTCTTCCAAATTCAGAAAAGTTACCTTCTTTTGTAATCTGATAACTGATGTCCATTTTTTTTCCAAAAGGCCAGCATATTTCTTATCTAACTCTTCATTCTGAAGGGGGAAAAAAAAGAGGAATTTAAAAAACCTTCCTTTTGCTTCCCTTTGTTTTGGCTTCTACTTCATTCTCAACATACTCCTCCTTTCCTTGATCCAGTGAGCTTCCCCAGTCAGGAAGACTCAAATAAGGAAACAAACACAGCTGAGCAGGCAGCTCAGTTAGGTCGAACCTGCTCCACACCCTTGGGCCTCCACCTCTGAAGATGGATGGGATGTAGACTCCTGAACTGTCTGTTCTCTATACTTAGCCTTGGCCCTTTCCATTCTGGCCATAGTCTGTGGAGATAGCCTTGCAGGTTCTGATCACTTCCCTCTGTTGTGTTAGTTCCTATACTTCCAACTTGTCAGGCATCTGGGACCAGTCCCAGAGGCCCAGTACAGGAAGCCCTTGCACATCCCTATCAATGGGCCTTAGTTTTGTTTTCAGTCTATTGCCACAAAAAGCACTGTTTTGAATGATCTGTGCATTTGGGACCTTTATTTCGGTCTCCAGCAGTGGCAGCTCTGGGTCCTTTAGTCACGCAAGCGTAATTCCAAACAGCTTTCCACAAGAGTGGCTGGGCCAATTCCCAAGTCCATCAAATGTCTGTCTGTGTGCCTCATGAAGTATTTCTGAATGTCCCAAAGAATGCAAGCCTTCTTTTTGGGTAATGCAGATTGAGTTCAGGGTGAGGAAAGAGAACATACCATATCTAATTCAGCTTCTTTTTTAAAAACCGAATATGCCTCTTCATAGCCATTTGAACGAAGATAATCTGCTATAGCTCGATTTCTAAAATTAAAACAAAAACATTCAACGAACAAACGTCTCATCATTATTATGAAGCATGTAACATTTTTACAAACTAATAAACATTAAAAACAGTTCTTTCAAATTTCTTTGTTTTTAAACTGTTAAATGAATAAAGTCATAGAGCCTAGGACACTCAATCTATGCATCAGCAGCTTCATTCCTGACTCTAAATTCTCTGTTACTTAGAATTTCTCAATCTGACACTCAAGAACTGCTATAATAGGAACCCTGTACCTACATTTCTAGCCTTAATTCCCAATATTCTTTCCCAGAACTCTATGTCTTTGTCAAATTAACTTTTCATTATTCTGAAAAGAAGTTCCTATGCTTTCCTTGCTCCCATCTTTGCCTGTCAAAATTGTATCCATTTTTCCAGCTCTACCTCAAATTCCACCTTCTCTATATTAAAACTTTCCCTAATGCTCAACCTCCTTTTCCCAAAGGAAGAGGATTCCTTCCTTTCTCTTCTTTCTAAATTTATTGTGGTACCTGTATCACAGAACTTTCTTTAGAAGTTATAGGGGGAATGGGGAGGAGGGGTGGGATTTGAGACAGGGGAACAGAACGACATTTATTAATGTGCCAGGCACTGTCCTGCATGCTTTACAATGATTATCTCATCAGATCCTCACAATAACCCTGTTAGGAAGGTGATATCATGATCCCCATTTTACAATTGAGGGAAATGAGGCAGACAGATTCAGTGACTTGCCCAGAGTCATATAACTAGGAAGTCTTCCTGACTCCAGGTCAAGCACGCTATCCCCTGTGCCACTAAACCACTTCTAGGCTATCTTTGCCACCACTAGATTATCCAGGCTCATTTCCACCTCTTTTCCACTCTTCACAGGTATTCGCCACTGGAAGCTAAGATTTATATCTTTAGAATCTCAGACTTGGAAGGGACTGAAGAAATCATCCAGTCCAAGAATCTCTTCTAAAATTTCCCTTAACAATAAATAAAGCACAACTTGAAGACCTCCAGTAATGGAGAACTTACCCCTTCTATTTTAAAATAATTTTCAATATTAAGGATCCTTTTCTTGGCATTAGAGCAAAATGTGGCCTCTATGTAACATTTCCACCCATTACTTCTAGTTCTGTTTTTACAGCCGAATTAAGATGAGTCAAACCCCTTATTCTGAAGACATGACAGTTCAGATATCTATCTAAAGACTTCTCACCATCGTGGAGCCTTCTCCTCTATGGCCTAATTATCTCCAGTTCTCTGGATGTGCTAAACAAAAAAGGCCTTTACAATATCCTTCCTAAAAGGGAAAACCCTTTCTAACCAGGGCAGAGTACAATGTGATCCTAATTTTCCTTGTTACAGACTCTAGGCCTTTTTAAAATGCAGCTTACAACAGAATTAGCCTTTTTTTTTTTTTTTGCCTGCTACACCACACTGCTGACTCATTGAGTTGGTAGTTCACTAACATCACCTGCCCCGCCTATTAAAAAAAAAAATAACAAACTACTGTAACAGTTAATACCTGGAACCCAAGTTTACTTTTCTTACAATTACATATTTTATTTTATTAAATTTGTTTTATTAAATCAGTCCACTGTTCTATCTAGCCTGATAGTTCTTTTGGGATCTTGATTCCATCATTTAGCATACAACCACCTCTTTGCACCTTCCTGTTCACAAAAAAAAAAATTTTTAATTAATACACTATCTAAACTTTCATCTAAGGCAATGATCAAAATTAAGGCTCAAGGACTCTGGCTCTATACCAAAGATATGCCTCATGATTGACTATGACTAAGCACTATTTTTGGGTCTTATAATTCAACCACTTCCAAATTCACTTAACTATATCCAGCTCACATTTAAGTACATCATGATGCTAGATCATATGCCCTTTTGGAAATACAGGTATTCTCTATGCTCCTATGCCATTTTCCTGATCTACCAGTTTAGTAAACCCTTTCAAAAACAGAAAGTAAGTTTAGTCTGACATAACTTTGTTCTTTGATGAGCTTCTGGCTGTTGGTGACCACTACATCCCTTTCTAAGGGATACAACGAGCCCTTTAATGTGCTCTACAATTTTGCTGAGAAGTGAAGTCATTCAATTCTATATGAACTTCAATTCAATTCTTCATGAACTATATTTTTGAAAGTTGTACTTAAAATTATTTTCCATACCTGACCCCTTTTATTTTGGAACATCGTCTATACATCCTCATCCCAAAATTATTATATTTAGAGTGTCAAAGGCACTTTTGAGCTCATGAGACATAATCTCCTAATTGATGAAGAACTCTTTCTGCTATATCCTTGATGGTTAATTACCCTAGCCTCTGATTAAACACCTCCAAATAAACAGGAATGAATTAACTCCCAAAGCTATCAAAGGCAACTTTGTATATTCAAAGCCACTTCTACCCAAAAGCCCTCTTAAAAAACTGACCAAGATAAGAGCCAACCCATCTTACCTTCTATTCTTCAGGCCTAAAAATATACAATTCCTTTAACCATTCCTCAAAGGACATGGTTCAGTCCTCATGGTGAGTTTGTCATTTGAAAAGACAATCTGATGGTTATAAAAGGTATGTTATAACAGGTAAACTGGAAGTGTGTGAAATGACTGATGGAACTAATTAAGAATGAACTGCTGAAATAATCCAGAAATTAAGGAATAGGATTTGGACTAGGGTGATGGCAGTGTAAATAGAAAGGAAAAGAGAAGAATAAAATTAATGAGGGCCCACTGCTCACCCCCAAAACAAACATTTTCAAGGTTAGTTTTAGATAGAGTGTATTTGTAAATATTTAAAGTTACTTCTCTAAGTCTATTTCCATTTTGGGGGTAAAGTACTAAAACCTAGTTCCTTGTTGGGGAAAAATGCGGCAAGTTTAATCCCCTGAAATGATAGATTATACTTGCAACACATGCACAAGTTATGGTTATTACAGATTTCTTTGATGTTTAAAATATTATTTTTCCTTTTAAAACACTCATCAAATGATTGTTGACTTAAGATTTCTCTTCTTACTTTAATACATCAAAGATATGTTATTTAGTCAATATGGATACATTTTCTATGAATGCAGATAACAATCCTTCTATAGCTTGGTTGCATGAATTATGGAGGCTGAAAAAATTAATTACCTCAGAACCAATGTTTATTCTTGTGATAAATCCCTCTAAACTTGGCTAAACTGAACTCAGCTGCGTCTGTACCAGAAGCCTTTTGAGAAGTCCTAAAAGAGAACCTGGACTAGATTAGCACAACCTTTTTCAAGAACCCAGGGTGGGGTCAAGCTCTACATCTGCTCAATGAGATAGGGAACAAGCATGATTTTTGTAGAGTTTTCATTCAGCGACTTTAAGAAAATGTTTCAGTTGTTTCTCTAATTCACAAACATTTTCATCTGAATTCTATGGGGCGTACCCATTTCTGAATCTCAAAATGCCAAACAACAGGCTGGAAAGAACAAGAAAAAAACAGTTTATTTGAACATACAATAATAAAACCTCAATCACACACTAAGTAACATGAGAATGGGCAATATCCAGCTCATGCTTCTTAACATACAAAATACCTTCACTCTCAATTCTGTAGCCAAACTTTCACATCCACTACACATCCCATATTTAATCCTTATAGTAATCGTCTAAGTCAAGAAGCAGAGTTGTGACACGAAAAAGATGATCTCTAAGGTCCCTGCAAGCTCTAAGGTCCTATAATTCCTTTGCTCTCCAATTTATAAATGAGAAAACTCAGGCTCAGAAAAGGTTACTTACTTAAAACCCCCAGGTAAGGTTTCACTACAGAGTCAAGAACCATTATCCACAACTTTTGATTCTCAGACTGACAACTCTAACATGTGATTTTATATATGAATATAAAATAACTAAACAATTGTAAAGGGAATTACATTCACAACATAGCATCATACCTAGGCCTCTACCTGGAATGGGCTGCCTTGACAGGTAGTGAGTTTCCCCCTCATTGGAGGTCTTCAAACAAAGGCTGGATACTGCTTGTCCGGTATGATGTAGAGGGAATTCTTTTTCAGGTATAGGTTGAACTAGATGGCCATTGAGGTCCCTTCCACCTCTGAAAGTGTGTGATTCTGTGAATTGGATATGCTTAGGCTGAAGAAAAAAGACTCAGGGGGACATAATATATGTTTTCAAGTATTTTAAGGGCTGTTTAAGATTAGATTTGTTCTGCTAGATTCCAGAAGGCAGATCTAGGAGCACTGGGTAGAAATTATTGAAGCTTCCAGACCATTAAGGGATATTCCTTCACAAATGGAACAGAAAGCCAGAGGAGGCAGCTGTAGGGTCCTCAGGTCATGAGACTTTTGAGCAGTCTGGATAATTACTTGTCATCTAGACAGGATATAGAAGGGATTCTTAAGTCCATTATACATTACACTAGATTGTATAATATTCTATATAAATTGTATATTATAAGATCAGAACTTCTGGGCTCCTCTCCAACTCAGATTCTCCAAATTTACCTACATCTGCAGTTTCTGAAGAGATGACAATAATTATGATAGAAACCACTTTTATGACTAAACTAGATCGGACTTGGACATGGCCACACCACCACCAGATCCCAATATTAGGTATGGGGACAGGTTTGGGGAAAATGGAGGAAAGCTGGTAGAGATTCCCTTGCTGATAAAAATTGGAGCCCAGTCCAGTTTTCCTTATTCATATTAACCATTAAAACATTCACCTGGTATTAGGGATATGGAACTCTGATAAACTGCTAAATATCTGGAAAATACACAAGGCTAACTTACCTCTTGCATCTCCAAGCAGCCTACAGTGTCACAGTCACAAAATACAATATCAACCACTAATTACAAACCATTCACTTTCATCTAAACTGATTTTCATCAGATTAGATAATTAGGTGGCGCAGTGGAAAGAGCACTAGGCCTGGTGTCAAGAAGACCTGGATTTAAATCTGGTCCCAGACACTGGTTTGTGACTCTGGCAAGTCACTTAACTGCCATTTGCCTCAGTTACCTCATCTATAAAATGGGGATAATAATAGCACCTATCTCCTAGTGTTTATTTGAGGATAAAATGAGATATTCATAAAGTGCCTAGCACAGTGCCTACCACATAATGTTATATAAAAGTTAGCTATTATATCATTATTTTTATTAATGTCATAACCAACACAAAGGTACTAGGGTACTTACTACCATTCCCACAGAAGCCAAATATATATGCTTTACAGCACCACAAATTTAGAGCTGGAAGGGACCTTCAAGGCCACTGTAATCCATTTTACAGATGAAGAGTAAGGGAATCACTTGAAGTCACACAACTAGTAACTTGCTGTGATAAGATACAAACTCTGGTCTTTCGTGACTTCAAGTTCAGCACTCTATCCACTAGACCAGACAGCTGCCTCAGAGATTTTACTGCCCTAAAATGGTATAGTGAAGTGGATCTTGGCATTGCCACTTGTATGATGAGCTTGGGCAAATTCTTTAGTTTTCCCATCTCTAAAATAAGAGAGTTGGACTTGATATCTAAAGTCCTTTCCAGGTCTAAAATTTATGCTTCTATGATTCCTAGTGATGAGAAAACAAGCTAATCAATGAGAAATCCATGTATTCTATATAGAACTGTACAAATCACTGATTAGATTGCTCTGACAAGTGAGTAGCACTGCTGAAGAGGATGAGCACCCTAATGAAAGGCTAAAGAATGAATGTCAAAGCCCTCTTCTTTGCCAATGCAGAAATCCCAGTAATGACATTACTTCAGTCCTAAAGAACCCTACACTGGAATTATACTAGTGTTTTATGAAATTCCATGTTAAATTATTTTAACTGACAATCTCTTCTACCTATCTTCAATATTCAATAAAAATTACATGATGATAATATTCTAGGCCATCTTATCCATTTCTTACTATTCTTTTCCTCATTTTTCTTTCTTCTCCGTGGAATTTTAGCAGAGGAAAGATTAACCAGAAAATATCCCACTCCTTCATAAGAGCATTCAAGCTTTAAATGCATCCTATTACAGGGACTAAGATTAAAGAAAGTTACCTTTCACACAGGCTTTCAACTATTTAAATTAAAATGTTCTGCTTTTAAAGTAAAGGAATCTTAAGAAAGACTGAGGCCATCTGGCGTGATTTCCCCTCTTCATCCTGATGCCATATCTCAAAATATCTTTACCCATTCTTTCTTCCTATAATCCTATCCCTGAGGAGAAGGGAGCTCTTCTTCTTTCCAAGTCAACACAAAGTCTCGCAGTCTCAATTCCCTCAACTGTAAGATGCAGAGGTTTGAACTAGCTGCCTTTGAAGCATTCCTTCTAGCTCTAGATCCATGATTCTATACCCTGAATCCTACTTATCACCACTCTCTTCTAGGAGTTCATCCTGGAAAAAGATGACAGCCCTATATCCATGATGCTAAGAGCCACCATAGTGTCAAAAAAAATCTCCTTAAAGAATCCTTGCCATCTTGGTTTCCTCATTTGAAGAAATAACAAAAAACAAAATTTTCAGTAGGTAGAATTCTGATCCATCAATCAAATGGTATTTTTTAAGCACTACCATGTGCTAGATATTGAGGACACAACTACAAATGGTAGTCTCTGGCCTCAAATATATATATATTTTACTGGGGGGAGAGGGAGTGGGTAACAGCATACTCCCAGACAAGTTGAAATAGGAAATTTACAAAATGAATACAAACTGATGATTGGGAACAGCAAGGAGATGAAGGAGCCAATGATGGGGGAAGGGGGTGGTGTTCATGGAAAACCTTTTCAAGGAAGTAGTACTTAGGTATGAAGAGACGAGAGTTTCATAAAGCTTTTGACTAAAGAGGGTGAGCAGCTTAAGCACAAGGGACAGCCTATGCAAAACCAGAGAATGGGACATGTGCAAAACAGAAAGAAGGCCAATGTACCTGGAGAGTCTGGCATCTGTGGGGAGTAATGTGTAATCAGGCTGAAAAGATAGGTTGGAGCCTAAAGTCAGAAAGGGTTGAGTGCCTGTGCAAATTATTTTGCTGCATTAAAATCTGGCTGTACTGATTATGCATGAAATTAATGGGGATTACACCTGCTGGTTTCATTTAAAAACTACTGTCTTTGTTTTTTTAATCTCTTTATTTTTATTGATTTAATCTTTGTCCCAAGAAAAGATTCATGAGTAAGAGAATATTTGGAAATATGTAATCACACTAAACTGTACGCACTCTCTTTAGATAAATTCCCCATTATCTCCAGGATTCAATAAAACTCCTCTGTTTGGGATTTGTAACTCTTCCCAGTCGGGCCCCAATACACCTTTACAGCCACATATACACGATTCCCTTTCACACATTCTCTACGACATTCAAGCTGGTCTTCTGCTTGACTTCCTCTAATGAAGTCCATGACTAGTCTCTGTACCTTTTCATCAATTACTGCCCCTTCTCAGTTCTGCCTCCTAGAATCCACAGTTCCCTTTAAATTTCAACAAGTCATCTCTACACAAAGCCTTTCTCCATCTCTAGCTGCTAGAAATACTCTGCCTACACTTACACATGTCCATGCCGTTCCCTTGCGAAAATACAAGCTCCACTAAGGGTAGGCATCAGAGCCGCCCTAGCATAGTACCTGTTTGTAGACTGATGAATGAAGACTTGACATGCTGGCATTGTGTTCTGTCATTTTTTGAAATAACGCTAGAGACAAAGCACAATTTCTATAAGGAGATTATCTTTGGTAGAGTGGTTGAGCAATAAAATTTAAAGTGGAATAGGAAATTAATATGAATTTTAAAATGTCTCAGTCAACCTGTGCTTTTTGGATTAGTGCAATCTGTAGTACCTAGTCTGGGAGTAGAGCAGTCATCATAAAAACAATGCAGCCTACCCTTTACTACCTTTAGACAGCTTCACAATTTCACCTTTGTCTTTGTTTTCCAAACTGCATTTCAAAAAAAATTTTAATCTTGTTTGCACAATTTTGCAATGTCCTTCATGCCTCATTATGGCACAAGTGATGGCCAGAGGTTCCACACTGGCGAGTTGTTGTTTTACATCAACAATAAAGGCAAGATACTTTTCCATCAGAAAAGTATTTCTATTACTGACAACAGCAAAACCTTACCAGTGTTTATAAACTAAGAAAATAATGTTCTGTTTACACCGAACACTGATAATGGCCATGGCCTAAGGAATGGACCATTCTGCTTACTAATCTGATAATCTGAATTTTGTACTGTTTGAGAACTGTAATAATCACTATTACAAAGTGATTTTAAGAGATGTCGAACTTTAGCAGATGAACCAGCTTTTACTGTATATGCAAATTCTGAAAATTCTTTGCAAGACTATAAGAAAGGCTAAAATCTAAAACTGCAAACTTATAAAAATGTAGAATGCCCAATATAAAATCTCCTTAGACTTGATTAAGTCCACATTCTCTGAAGTTTACAGGTAGTATAGAAAATAATATAAATACTTTCTTCAGCTGCTGGTTTTTTACCTTCTGCTTAGCCATATACCAGGGCTTCTTAAACTTTTCCACTCACCACCCCTTCAATGCTTCTTAAACTGTGGCAAACTATTACATAACTTAAAATCAATGTTTTTCACTGGGGGAGGGGGGTACATGTGGGGTGCAGCTAAGTGGCGCTACAGTGCACAGGCAATGGAGTCAGAAAGACTCATCTTCCTGAGTTCAAATCCTGCCCAAGACACTTACTAGCTGGGTGACACTGTTTGGCAAGGTTTGACAAGTCACTTAAACCTTCTTGCCTCAGTTGCCTCATCTGTAAAATGAGCTGGAGAAGAAAGTGGCAAACTACTCCAGTATCTTTGCCAAGAAAACCGCAAATGGGGTCACAACGAGTTTTGGACATGACTAAAACAACTGAACAACAAATAACACTTTTCATATTTGAAATTCATTCAATGCATATTCTTGACTTAGTATCAAGCATCCACATTTAGTTTGTTATTTAAAGAGCTTTTATTTATTGCCATGCATTTATTGTCTTTTCTAAACATTATCATGCTTGGGAACTTCAACATGTAGAAAACACATCACACATCTACTTAGAATCTCAATGAAGAATTTAATGTACTGTTTATAGGGAATAATAAGATAACACCCCCCCCCAAGAAATTTCAAAAATTATGACTTGTATTTCTGCTTTGTGCCTCTGAGTTGCCCCTAAGTTTAGCATTGAGAAAATAGAAAAACTAAGCTCCCCCCATTTGCAAAATAATTTTAATACTATTTCTTAGTTTCTAGGGATATTACAAAGTTAAAATACTTTTTAATATAAGATATCCACACTTAGACATCAATCACAAGCCAATAAGGCACAAACTCTTGATTTTTTTTTCCAACACTAACTATAATACTGGTAGAGGAGCTTTCCAAGAAGAATGTCAATTTTAGGTTTGGCTAGTGTTACCAACTAAGACCTAAAACTACATCAAGATGAAAAGTGTTCAATCCTTTTGATTCTAAAGTTTAAATAATAAACACTTAAATTAGAGGAAATAATTTAAACCTTAAGTAGGTTCATTCATAATTCTCCACACATTCCTCATCTATAAAATGAAAAAGTTGATGTAGGTTAGAGATGTCAATCACCCTGCTGGCTACATGTGGCCCACAACACTCTCAAATACAACTGAACAAGATTATAACATAACTGGGAAATACTTTAAGAAAATAAATATAAATACAATAAAACACAGATAATATAAAATTTAATAATAATCCACTCCATAAATGCGCAGTCCATAAGTGTTAGTGGCCCCCAGAACTATCTGAGTTTGACACCGCTGGTCTAGATGCTTTTCCAACCCTAAATCCTACGACTGTGGCTCTTTCTGATCTACCCAGTCCCATTTATTCCTACACACAATACGCAGTGGAATTTCTGATTCAGATTCTAAACTATTACGAAAAACTTTGACTACTCAAGGTTGGCTAATCCATCTAACACAAAAGCTCCAACAGTTATCCCACATATAATAATACAATACCCAGGCAGACAAGGAAGAAGTCCAGGAGCTAAGACATCTTTACCCACTGTATTTTACAACATGGTTTACAGAAATTACACTATCATATCCAGTCAGATTAAGTA
The DNA here is from genome assembly GCA_023548195.1 of Bettongia penicillata ogilbyi. Classification (NCBI taxonomy): domain Eukaryota; kingdom Metazoa; phylum Chordata; class Mammalia; order Diprotodontia; family Potoroidae; genus Bettongia; species Bettongia penicillata. The sequence continues at coordinate 2,503,200 of JAJHZJ010000605.1, read as the reverse complement.
CAAGTAGGTTGCTTTCATCATCATCCTTTATATAGCATCTACTATGTGTGCTAGATACTACACTAAATAAGTACTTTACAAATGCTATCTCATTTGATCCTCATAATAGCCCTGGGAGGTAGGTGCTATTTTTATCCTCATTTTATAGATGAGGAAACTGAGGCAAACAGGGGTTAAGTGACTCTTCCAGAATCACATAATTATTAACTGTTGAGGCCAAAACTGAATGACTAGACCAAGCTGCCTTATCAATTGTAAAGTCCATTTTAGAGGTAGCAGGGCAAGAAACATGGTAAGGTGGATCAAGCAATTTCAGTCACACACATACATTTAAGGTCATTCTGTCTTCTGTTTGGTCATAAATAATGTCTGCTTTGCAACCTTAAAGTGCTAAATAAATGTTATTTATTATCATCTTTTATTATTCTAAAGAAAATGAATAACTAATCTTTGCTAGACTCAAAAGCCAGTGGTGAAACCATAGCTGGGTTACTTACATTTTACTTTTTGGTTTATTTTTCACAGGAATAACTAACTATAAGTAACACTTTTAAATATTACAACATTTCATGTGATCATAGATTTAATGCTGGAAGAGATCTTGGGGGTCACTGAGCATAACCCCCTTTGTTTTACAGATGAGGGAACTGAGGCTTAAAGAGGTTAAGTGACTTGCCCAGGATGATAGCTATTAAAGTATCTAAGGCAAAATTGCAGCCCTGAGCCTCCTGATTCTGAAAACTGACCTCTATCCACTGAAACTACGCTGCCTTTTAACTCCAATGAAATTATCATCTTGCCTAGCAATGGGAGAAAAATCTATTCTATGGCAAGAAAACAGTATGGCAGCCTATCCTTCTCATTTCTGGTCAGACACCGAAACAACACAGCGAAAGTGAGAACAACAGAGACTACAACACATTCTCCGACTGACAGTCAACGCTCTAACCCTGACCAACCTTTGCTCCTGTCAAAACACTACAAAATCTCAATGTTTTAAAGATAGGATATTTTAACTGTGGTACTCAAATGACCAAAAATGAACAATATTCTTATGAACTTCTTTGACTCTAGAAATCAAGTTAATAAAATTTTTTATACGATATTAAGCAAACAAGAAAATATTTGTTAGACTTTTTTGTTAGCTGTTTTAAATCAACAATTTAAAAATATAAAACCAAGTCTCCCACAGATCAATAGAAAGTCCCATATATGCATACATCTAAAAGTAATTTTAATAAAAACTTGTCATAATTTCAGACTCTATCAGAATGGGAAATAAGGAATTAGCATGTTTGAAATACAATTCAAGGGTCTTTACAATGTTATTCATACGCTGCAGATAATGTTTTAAACTTTTCTTGAAAATTTAGGTCACTAAAGAATAATGAATAATGAGCACATTAGGCATCATTTCTCAGAAATTACTTGAACTGATCTTTAAAATTAACACGCTCCTTCAGGTACAGATCTGAATAAGCATTCCTCAATGGTTCAATACTGCACTATATTCCCTATACAAAACCTAACCACCTCCAAATTCTATATTTATGGTACAAATTTGACAGTTGCAAATCTTAGGTTGTTTTCCAACGTGGCAAAATCCCTAAAAACTTAACTCTTGATGCTTGGAGAAAATGTAACCTTCTCAAGGGCAAGGACTTTGGCACTTAACATCTGATGAAATAATGTCAAAATCTGAACATATTCCATTTATTTTCATTCCCAATTGGGCTACAAAAAGAATGCCAAGAAGATGCGATTTCAGCAAGCAAAGAAATGATATCCTTATATGCCAAAGAAATTACAAAAATGAAAGCACTTTTGGTTAGTTTTAAGAAACCACTCACTAAAGAATATATTCTTCCTAAGATGGTAAAACTATTAGGTAAGTAATTTCATGAATTGTGCTCACCTTGAAATTGTTTGTAATTCAGGAAAACACGTCAGACTAGCCTGCCTAGATACCATCAGATATAAAATGTGGCAATCATTAAGCCTCTCACTTTGATATCAAGTATTATTGCCCAAATAATCAGTTTCTCACCTTTCTAAAGTTCATCTTTCATTTCTAAATCTAAAAACATCTCAAAAGGTACACACTGTTAAAAATTCCAGGAACAAAAGAAAGGCTGAAGACAGCCTTTCAACTTTACAAAGACAGCAAATTTTCAACTTTACAAGAAAATTACAAATTGTTAAGATAATTTAGTGTAAATGTGTAAACCAATAGGTTCTGCTTGGCCTGAGAGGAAAATGAGTAAAAGCCATAGACAGACAGACTTCAAATCCAGATTGGTGAAAGCATCTTAATGATTACAGTTGTCCTCTGCAGATTTGAAGGAGAGGCCATGTTGTAGAAGAAATTCTTGGTCATGTACAGATTGGACTGGATCACCTCTGAAGTCCCTTTACACCCTAAAATCTTGTGGCTCAGTTCGATTTTCTTCTTACAATAGAGAATATGTGTCTATATTGACTTAAGGATCCCCAAATCACTATCCCCACTTTATATTTAAGACTTGAACTTTCACCTCTGATTATGAGGATAAATAATTACTTCTGGGCATTTTAGGGGGAAATACTACATAAGCACAGAGGCAAGAATAAAAGTAACAGGTAGGATGGGGAGAAAAGACCTTTTGTACACTGGTCCAAATTGCTCTATCTTACCAGAACAATCATTATGAATAAGAAATGTCAAAAGCAGCAAAGTCACTTCAAACTATTCTCATTTTATAATACTTGTCATCAAACATAATTACCTAACTAGCAAACCACATTATACCAACAAACAGATAAAAGATGAATAATGTAACACACTAAAGCATTTTGTAGAGAAATTACTTCAGTGAAATAAATCTAATAAAAGTTACATTTGGGATTACAAATTCAAGCTACCTAAGTACACTATTGTTCTGTTACTATTTTAACTGTTAACATACAGTACATAAAGCCATGCAATCAACAGTTCATACTATTTAACAAAGGCTCAAACGTAAAGCTTGCGTTTTACCAAGACTATAAACTATGCTATTACTATTACTATTATTAGCTCAGACCATTCATGCTTAGGGCTTCCTGCACAACCTTTGAAACCAATGACAGTTTGAATGGCTAAACGTACATACAATATTCACTCTTATAAGATGGTATAATGTTGGGTTTTTTTAAGCCCAAATATAACTTACAGTTCATCTCGTTGTCTCTGTGACAGCACCATTGTGGCTGTGATACCAAGTTTTCTGATACAGCAGCAACTGCCTCCCTTCTTCAGGAAATCACAAAGCTTTACAATCCCTGAATCGGCAATCAAATATGCCACAAAGTGGCATCCACTATTGGGAAAATAGTTCTTCACAGGTGAGATCCAACTGGTAACCAAGAGACATTTAACAAGGAAGGTTCATTCCATCTAAATGAGGAAGGAAAAAACATACTTTAGGTCACAGCAGTATTCTACTTCAATTTTATACCACTACCCATGTTGCCTACCTGACATATTGGTTCCAATTTTAAATGTGTGGTCTCTGCAGACTACAATAGTATTTATCGTCCTTCATTCCACCAAAGACAAGGGTAAAATATTTCAAGCAAGGCAAGGTAAGGTAGGACCATGAACGGAGGAAAGAGACAATGCATTTGCTAAACTTAGTGTAGGTATGACCTCCCCCTCCTTTTTATTGCATAGGAAATATATTCCCAAGTTCAAATCTGGCCTCAGACACATACTAGCCATGAGACATGGGGCAAATCACTTAACCTTGATTGCCTCAGTTCCTCATCTATAAAATGAGCTGGAGGAAGGAAATGGAAAACCACTCAGTATCTTTGTAAAGAAAATCCCAAATGGAGTTATGAGGGATCATACACAACTGAAAAATGACTAAAAAACAGCTATTAGCCAAGCATCATATTCTCAAGCCTCACTTTCAGTTTCCTCAAGTTTTAAATGAGATAAAATTGGATAATCTCTAAGTCATCTATAACTCTGAAATTCTTTGATTCTGTAACTCTATTAAATACATATTAAGAACAGATAAGAGCATTATCTGTAATGGGGATAAGCTAGAAGCCTTCTCAATCAGCTCAATAGTGAAGCACCACTATTATTCAATATTGTACTAGAAAATGCTAGCTACAAAACTCTTTTCTGCAAATGATTGGAAATTGAGGGGAATGCCTATCAATTGGGAATGGCTGAACATATTGTGGATTTGTAATTATGATGTAATACTATTATACTATTAGAAATGATGAGCAGAATGCTTTCAGAAAAACCTGGAAAGACTTGTATGAGCTGAGGCAAAGTGGAAGGTACTATGTACAAAGTAACAGCAACATTGTAAGATGATCAGCTGTAAATGACTTAGCTATTTTCAGCAATACAATCCCAGACAACTCTGAAACAATTATGATGAAAAACGCTATCCATCCCTAGACAAAGCACCGACGGTATTTGAAATACTTTTTAAAATTTATTTATTTTTTTTAGTTTTTTTTCTGTGGCCTATGCTTTCTTTTACAACATGACTAATATGGGGATGTTTTTCTTGACTACACATGTATAACCAACATCGAATTGCTTGCCTTCTCAACGAGGAGGGTAGGGAAGAAGGGAGAGAATTTGGAACTCACCAACTGCTTGCGGGCAGGCTGAGGCAATATAATAAAAATGGCAATTTTACCTAAAATAATTTTACTTGTTCAGCACTATACCAGTCAAATTACCAAAATATTATTTTATAGAGCTAAAATTAAAAAATTAAATTCATTTGGAATAAAAGGTCAAGAATATTAAGTGAAATCAATGGAAAAAAGGGAAAGAAGGTGGCCTACCAGTATCACATCTTAAACTGTATTAAATTAAAACAATTTAGTAATGGCTAAGAAATAGTGGATCAGTGGAATAGAGTAGGTGCATAGCACGCAAAAGTAAATGACCATAGTAATCTGGTGTATGATAAACTCAAAGATCCAAGCTTTTGGGATAAGAATTCATTATCTGACAAAAATTGCTGGGAAAACTGGAAAAAGCAGTTTGGCCAAAACTAGGTCTAGAGAACATCTCATATCACATAGTAAGAAGATCAAAATGGTTACATGATAAGGGGTGATAGCACATGCATAAGGGAATACAGAAAAGTTTACCTATGAGACCTACAGATAAACAAAGAATTTATGACCAAATAAAAAACAAAACAATGCAACCAAGATTAGAACGAAAGCAGAAAACTGGGGGAAAATTGTTATAGCAAGTGTCTCTGAACTGAGTCAAATTTATATAAGCCATTACTTAATTGATAAAATGTCTCTTTTGATAAACAGGCAGTTTCCATAAGAAATCAAAGCTTTCTACAGTCATATGAAAAAAATGCTCTAAGGCCCTATTGATTCAAGAAATGCAAATGAAAATAATTTTTGAGGCACCTATCAGATTGGTTATTATGAGAGAAAAGAAAAACAAATGATGGAAGGAATGTGGGAAAATGTGGACACACACAGTTTGTGGAGTTGTGAACTAATCCAAACATTCTAGAGAACAATTTGGAAATAGGCTCAAAGGGCTATAAAAACTGTGCATACCTTTTGCCCCAGCAATACTACTACTAGGTCTATTTCCCAAAGGGATAAAAGAAAATAGAGAAGGCGGAGTCAAGAGGGCAGAGTAGAGAAAGATGCACATACTCTCTAGCTCTTCTCCCACAGCCCATAAAATACCTGTAAAAAATGACTCTCAACAAATTCTAGAGCAGCAGAAGCCACAGAACGACAAAGTGAAAGATTATTTCCAGCCAAAGGTAACCTGAAAGGCTGACAGGAAAGGTCTATCCCATGGGACACTGAGCAGAGCAGAGCCCAGCCCTGGCCACATGGCACAGGGAGGTACAGGATCAGAACAGGCCCGCAGGGAAGAATCCTCAGCAGGGAGGGTCTCAGATCCCTCAACCCACAAGTGCCAAAGAAAGTTTCAAAGGTCAGTGAGAGGGCTTTCCCAACTGGAGGAGAGGGGAGCAGTGTCTCCCCCAGCACTGGCCCCAGGTGATGGCAGTGGTAGCAGCAGCATCCATCTGTGAAATACTCAGCCTAAAGCCCCTGGGGGAATTGAGCAGCTGATCTGAATCTCAGTCCTGAGCAGGGTCCTGGGGTGAGGAGGAGAGAGGAGCACTAGGACCCTCCTCTTGACAAAGGATTCAGAAGTCAAGTAACTGCCTAGGAAAATGCCCAAAAATGGGGGAAAAAAAAAAAAAAAGACCACAGAAGGTTACTTTCTTGGTGAACAGGTATTTCCTTCCAATCTTTCAGATGAGGAAGAACAATGCACACTGTCAGAAGAAGTCAAGGCTTCTGCATCCAGTACCTCCAAAATGAATATGCATGAGCTCAGGCCATGGAAGAACTTGAAAAGCGAACTGACAGCTTGCTAAAGGAGACCCAAAAAAATGCTGAAGAAAATAACACCTTGAAAAATAGACTAACTCAACTGGAAAAAGAGGTCCAAAAAGCCAATGGGGAGAAGAATGCTTTAAAAAGCAGAATTAGCCAAATGGAAAAGGAGGTTCAAAAGCTCACCGAAGAAAATAGTTCTTTAAAAATTAGAATGGAGCAGATGGAAGCTAATTACTTTATGAGAAACCAAGAAATTACAAAACAAAACCAAAAGAATGAAAAAATTGAAGACAATGTGAAAGATCTCATTGGAAAAACAACTGACCTGGAAAACAGATCCAGGAGAGACAATTTAAAAATCATGGGACTACCTGAAAGCCATGATCAAAAAAAGAACCTAGGTATTATCTTTCATGAAATTATCAAGGAAAACTGCCCTGATATTCTAGAACCAGAGAGCAAAATAAATATTGAAAGAATCCATTGACCACCTCCTGAAAGAGACCCTAAAAGAGCAACTGCTAGGAATATTGTGGCCAAATTTCAGAGTTCCCAGGTCAAGGAGAAAATATTGCAAGCAGCTAGAAAGAAATAATTTGAGCATTGTGGAAATACAATCAGGATAACACAGGATCTGGCAGCTTCTACATTAAAGGATCAAAGGGCTTGGAACAGGATAGTCCAGAAGTCAAAGGAACTGGGATTAAAAACCAAGAATCACCTACTCAGCAAAACTGAGTATAATACTTCAAGGAAAAAAATGGTCTTTCAATGATACAGAGGACTTTCAAGCATTCTTGATGAAAAGACTAGAACTGAAGAGAAAATCTGACTTTCAAACACAAAAATCAGGAAGGATGAAAAGGTAAACAGGAAAGAGAAATCATAAATTACTTCCTAAAGCTTAACTGCTTACATTCCTACATGGAAAGATAATATTTGTAACTCTTGAGACTTTTCTCAGTATTTGGATAGGTGGAGGGATCACACATACACATGTGAGAGAGGAATACATTGGGAGGAGAGAGGGAGAAATGGAGTGGGGCAAATTATCTTTCATAAAAGAGATAAGAAAAATCTTTTTCAATGGAGGAGAAAAGAGAGGAGGTAAGAGGGGAAAAGTGAAGCGTACTCTCTTCACATATGGCTTAAGGAGAGAATAACATGTTCACTAAATTTGTTTTGAAAATCTATCTTACACTACAGAAAAGTGGGGGAGAAGGGGACAAGCAGGGTGAGGAGGATGACAGAAGGCAGGGCAAACAGAAGGAGGGCACATGGAAGGAGGAAGTAACTGGAAGTAAACACTTTTGGGAAGGGTCAAGGTCAAATGAGAGAATAGAATAAAGGGTGTAGGATGGAGGGAAATACAGTTAGTTTTACACAACATGACTATTATGGAAGTCTTTTGCAAAATGACACATATATAGCCTGTACTGAATTGCTTGCCTTCTCAGGGGGGATAGGTGGGGAGGAAGGGAGAGAAGTTGGAATTCAAAGTATAAGAAACGAATGTTGAGATTCTTATCGCAAATAAGTGGGAAATAAGAAATACGGGCAATGGGATATAGAAATCTATCTTGCCCTACAAGAAAAGAGAGAAGATGGGGATAAGGGAAGGGTGGGATGTGATAGAAGAGAGGACACATTGAGGGAAGGGGTAATCAGAACGCAAAGTGTTATGGGATAGGGGAGGGGAAAGATAGGGAGAAAAACTGGAACTCAAAATTTTGTGGAAATGAATGTTGTAATCTAAAAAGAATTTTAAAAATGGAAAAGGATCTATATGTACAAAAATATTTAACAGCTTTTTTTTTGTGGTGGTTAAGTATTGGAAATCAAAGGGATGCCCATCAAGTTGTACAATATATTTGTGATGGAATACTATTGTACTATAAGAAATGAAGATCAATATTGATTTTGAGAAACCCTAGAAGACTTATATGAAGCTGATGCAAAGTAAAGTAAGCAGAACCAAGAGAACATTGCACATAATAATGATCAACTGTTAATAACTTAGCTATTCTGAATAATGCTGTTCAGTCACTTCAGTCTTGTCCAACTCTTCGTGATCCCATCTGGGGTTTTCTTGGCAGAGATACTGGAATGGCTTGCCATTTTCTTTTCCAGCTCATTTTACAGATAAGGAACAGAAGTAAAAAGAATCAAATGACTTACTCAGGGTCACATAGCTATTAAGTGTCTGAGATCAGATTTGAACTCAAGAAGATGAGTCTTCCTGACTCCAGGCCTGGGACTCTTATCCACTGTATAACTCTGCTGCCCCATATTCGTAGTAATACAATGATGTAAGGCAATTCCAAAGGACTTAAGATGAAAAATACTATCCGCCTCTAGAGAAAGAACTGATAGAGTCTGAAAGTAAAGTGAACCATAATGTTTAAAAAAAACCTTTATTTTTCTGGGTTTGGTTTTTTTTTTTTTTGGTGGATGGGGTCTTGTTTTTTTGGAACATAGCTTATACAGAAAAATTTTGCATGTCTGCTCATGACTAATCTATATCAAATTGCTTGCCTTCTAAAAAAGTGGGAGGGTGAGAATTTAGAACTCACTTTTTTTTAAAAAAAGAAAAATAAAAATTTTAATTATACAAAATTTAAATTTTTAGCATGAAAAAATTAGTGCAATTCGAATTTAAAAAGTGGGAAATTGTTTTTATATATTATTTTTCTAATTACAGATAGAAACAATGGATGTTTTTAAAAATTTTGAGAACTCAACTTTTAAAAAAAGGTTAAAAACTCTTTTTACATGAAATTAGAAGAAATAAAGTATAAAAATTTTCAAAAATTTGTTTTTACTTGTAACTGAGAAAAAATAAATTTTTAAGTACAAGCTACCAAAAAAAAAAGGTTAAAACAATGACCAGAAAACAAAGAATTGTTTAAGTCACAACTCCAAAACAGAACATTTAACATAAATTTATTAAGTACCTCCCATGTGCCAGTCACATATGTGTCAAGAGCTGAGAATCTCAAAAAACAAAAAGGCCGAGGCCTCAAGGAGTCTGTATTTTAATGAAAGACCACACCTACATTCCATCAACAAATTAATATGGTTGCTACATTTTATGATGCATATATGAAAAGTTAGGCATTTCACATTTTAACTCTACACACAGTTCTTAATATTCTATTCTAATATTCTATCAAGTATGTCAACTCCTTTAGAGACACCAATTTGGAATCATGCAAAAGTACCTGAATAAGACTTTTGTACAACATTTCCAAACCTTTACTTGAAGATGCCCAATGAGGAGGAGCCCAGTAAGTCACAATGCAACCAACCCCTTGTACTTTTTGCACAGTTCTTATTATTAGGAAACCAGTTAGGCAATGCAGCGGATAAAGTACCAGGCTGAGAATCAGGAAGGTCTTAGTTCAAATCTGGCCTCAGAAACTTACTAGCCATGTGACCATGGGCAAATCACTTAACCTCGTCTGTCTCATTTGTAAAAAAGGGACACAATGGAGAAGGAAATGACAAACCACCACTCCAGTACCTTTGCCAAGAAAACCTTCTGCCCATGGGGTAAAAGGTAGAGTTGGACATATTGAACAACAACAACATTATTAGGAAGATCTCAGTAACATCAAAACTGAAGCCTGTCTATCCAGTTCTACTATCTAAATCCTTTCTTTTACAGATGAAAAAACAGAAGCCCAGGAAACCACTCAAGCCACAGACATTCAATAAAAGTCTGCTTTGTGTCAGGCACTGTGCTAAGTGCTGAGCATACAAAGACAAAAGAGAAACAGTCCCTGCCCTCAAAGAGCTTACATTATATACAGGAGCCAACATGGACACACAGGCAGTGTGGATGAATAGAGAGCAAAGTAGAGAGCAGGAAGACCTGAGTTCAAGTTTTACATCAGACACATACTGGCTGTGATCCTAGGGTAAATCAGTTATTTAATCTCTCAGTACCCCAGGGAACCGTATGACTAGAAGATGCTCATCTTCATTAATGGAAGAATTTCCTCACCATTGACAAAAATCACACGTCTAGTTTAAAAAACAAAATATCAAGTACACACACACACACACACAATGAATTAAAGGTAGACTTAAAGGGAGGGTATGCTAGCAGCTAGAGGAAGACACAAAATATTTTATTTCATGTAGAAGGTAGTGTTTGAGCTGAACTTTGAAGAAAACCAGGAACTTCAAGAGGTCAAGATGATAAGGCTAAAGCTTTCCAGGATTGGAAGAAAGTCAATGCAAAGGCATGGAGACAGGAAATGGAGCACTGGGTCTGAGGAAAAAGAAAGCATGCCAGTATAGCTGACCTGCAGAGCTCATGGAGAAGTAACAAGTTGTTTTGGATATATTGCATTTGAGATATCTGTGGGACATCCAGATCAACATGCATAAAAAAGCAGTCCATGCTGCTGGATTACAGCTAAGGAAAGAAACTAGGCCTGGATATAGAACTAGAAGAAATTTGCAAAGAGGTTAACTGAACCCAGAAAAACAAATGAGGAGGGTCATCAAGTGAGACAAGAAAAAAGGGAGGAAAAAAAAGAGTATGATGCATATGATGATCCACCTAATGAGTCTGAGGACAGCGCTGATATGTAGGTGAAGCAAGAGAGAAGAAAATATGAAAATCCAGAAATGAGAAGAATCTCCAGGAGAAAGGAGCCAACAGCATGAAAGGCTCTAGAGAGGGCAAGAAGGATGAGAACTGTGCAAGAGTCCATTTGATTTGGTAATTAAGAAACCACTGATTGATATTATATGTTGTACAAAATGACAAATATAACGTATGGAAAGACTTATGTGAAATGGTGCAGAGGGAAGTAATTAGACATACACAGTAACTGTAACAACATAAATGAAAAGAACCACCACCAAACAACTGAAAGTGAATGTTGCAAAATTACTAAGAATATATACATTTGGCCCCAAAGAAGAAATGGGAGTAGATGTCGCTCTTCCCTTCACTCCTCTCCTGAGGTCCCTATGGGGTGTGAACACTATACATATCTGCAGGCTCTTTTGGAGGTATTGCTCAGTATCTCTGACATCTGTTCTCTTCTTCCTCTTTTTCTTGCCTTTGAAAAAAATTCTTTATTACATGTGATAAAAGGAGAGTGGGGAGTTGGGGGGAATTAGAGAATTTAGGTGATGTAAAACCAAAAGATATCAATAAAAATCTATTTTAAAAAATCACTGGTAATTTCGAACAGGGCAGTGTTGGTTGAGTGATATAAATCAGAATGTAGATGATATGGGTAGAAGAGAGAAGGTGAAAGAATTGACTGTAGATGGCTTTCTCAAGAAGTTTGGCTAAACAAGGGTGAGCTATAGCCCATTAACTAGCAGCAATTGTAGGATTCAGAAAGTATTTTTTTAAAGAGAAGGCAAAACTGGGTATGTCTGTGGGTAGCTGGGAAAAGAATCAGTAGATAAGAGATTGTAAATTAGAGTGAGATGATGATAGTGGGTTCAATTTTCTAGAGTTGGGTTGTAGGGGTGGGAGTGAGGAAGAGGGCAGAAAGGAGGCTTTAGTTGAGAGATGAGAAGGGGAGAGGATTCCTACTCAATAGCCTCAATTTTCTCTGGAAAGGATGAGGCTCAGTTAAGAAGATGCGGGAGACTTGAGGAGTGAAGAATCAATGATATAACCATGATATCAAAGTAAAAGACTCATAGAAAAGATGTAATTAAAGTCTGATGTGAAGTTTTCACTCCAAAGCCTATACCCCAAAAACTTTACGACTGAACGTACTAGTTCCTTTGGCATTTCTAACCCAACAGGTCTGAAACAAAACCTCATGATCTTTCCTCTAAAACCAAGCCCTATTTCTGTCGAGGACACCACCATCATTCCATCAAAGTTCTCAACTCCACTTCATCTCACACATCCAGTTAGTTGCCAAGTCTCACGCTTCTAACTCTACACCTCTTACATCAGCCTCCTTTTCTCTAACTCACTGTCACCTTCATCACCTCTTGCCCCACCATGTCAGGTCGCTTCTCTACCCAACTTTTCAGGGGTCAAATCCAAACACCTTGTCCAAACCTACTTTTCCATTCATAATATTTTTATTACCCTTCATGCCCTCTCAGCCCAGTCAAATCTGAGTTTTCTTCTTCACACGCAACACTCCATTTCCTTAAACAAGCAAGGAATTACTAAAATACATGCTTGTCTCTGTCTTCCAGAATCCCTAAGTTTCTTCAAAACTCAGTTCAAGCATCACTTTTACACAAGGTAGCACAATCTCTCCACTTGTTATCACTGTCCTACATTTTATGTATTTTTAACATTATTCAACTGCCAGTTATACCAAACTAGTTAGGTGCTAATATAAGGGGCAAGTTATCTCCCCCCAAAATGAAAAACTTTTGAATATTTGTTTTGAGAACACTGGTACAGATGATCTAAAGACGATACTTAAAGTGGCATTGTACCCTAAGAACTAGAAGGTGTGGCTACAAAACAAAATATTTTGTTGGGCTAATATATTAAAAAGTAGTCTGTGTGTACTGGGTATATACCAACTGATGGTTCTGGGAAAATGCTTCAAGTATACTAGACAAAAACAAGGCCAAGCTAAAATAAAAATTTTAAACTTACAATTTACACTAAGAGCTACATATAGATAAGAGTTGACTATTAGACACCCATTGAATTAAGTTACATTTTTATATGAGTCAGGAGAAAAAAATTTCAAAGGTTTAAAATGATAAAAGGAGATTTTTCTTTCCTGAAATATATTTTGGCAGTGTTTCAGTATGTACAATTTGCATTCCCTTTAAAGGCTATTTATGTAGATTACATAAACATACTTCAAAGACTAGATGAGTGTGTTCATTTGCATATCAATATCCAGAATGTTCTTTCAGCTCCTATCAGTGTTGCTATGAAATTGTTGCCTAAGCACTAGAAACAAACAGAGATTCAAGGATGCTTTTGGTGAACAAAATTCATATATTCTATATTCTGTTATCAATTCTAGTTGTCGGTTGCACTCTGAAGACTAATCTACTAAAATTGTGATTAAAAACTGGTCAATGAATATGTTATTGCTATCACTTGGTTAGGTGAATCAATACAGTGTGTGGAAAATGGACACTTTAGGAAACAGATGACTATAACAAGCAGCACAGTACAAGAAAAAAGAGTAAGGTAGTCTATTTAAAATGAGCCCCATTTTAAGTGGCTATTTAGTAAACAAAGAACTGTCAAAATTCCTTAAAATCTACCATTTTAAATCAGGAAACAATGGTTCAGGAAATACGCAAAGGATGGCTCAATATAAGAAAATACAAGCAGAAAAACCACCATGAGGGGCGGAGCCAAGATGACAGAGTAGAAAGACACACATACACTAGCTCTTCCCCCACAGCCCATAAAATACTTGTGAAGAAAGACTCTCAACAAATTCTAGAGCAGCAGATGCCACAGAACAAGGAGTGGAGGAGATTTCCAGCCCAGGGTGACCTGAAAGGCCAACGGGAAAGGTCTGTCCCCACTGAAAGCCCCTGGGGGAACTGAACAGCTTATCCGAATCTCAGCCCCCAGTGCTAGCTTGGTGGAACTGGAGGCCAGGTGGCTATGGAGAGGGAACTCTATTACTCACAGATTCTCCGCACCAAAGTTTCTGGTTGCTCCCAGATCAGCATACTGCTTGACTGTGCTACCTTGGAGGAACTGAGATCTTACAGATCCCCAAAGTATACCCTACTCTTGACAAAAGGAGCCAAAAGTCAGACTGGTTGGAAAAATGCCCAAAAAAGGGAAAAAAAAAAATAAGACTACACAAGGTTACTTTCTTGGTGAACAGACAGCTTCTCCCATCCTTTCAGATGAGGAAGAACAATGCTTATCATCAGGGAAAGACATAAAAGTCAAGGCTCCTGTATCTCAAGCACCCAAAATTAATATTCAATGGTCTCAGGCCTTGGAAGAGCTCAAAAAAGATTTTGAAAATCAAGTAAGAGAGGTGGAGGAAAAATTGGGAAGAGAAATGAGAGAGATGCAAGAAAATCATGAAAAGCAAGTCAACAACTTGCTGAAGGAGACCCCAAAAAATGCTGAAGAAAATAACACCTTGAAAAATAGGCTAACTCAATTGGCAAAAGAGGTTCAAAATGCCAATGAGGAGAAGGCGGCTTTAAAAAGCAGAATCAGTCAAATGGAAAAGGAGGTTCAAAAGCTCACTGAAGAAAACAGTTCTTTAAAAATTAGAATAGAACAGATGGAAACTAATGACTTATGAGAAACTAAGGAATCACAAAACAAAACCAAAAGAATGAAAAAATAGAAGACAATGTGAAATATCTCATTGGAAAAACAACTGACCTGGAAAATAGATCCAGGAGAGACAATTTAAAAATTCTGGGACAACCTGAAAGCCATGACCAAAAAAAGAACCTAGACATCATCTTTCATGAAATTATCAAGGAGAACTGCCCTGATATTCTAGAACCAGGAGACAAAATAAATATTGAAAGACTCCACAGATCACCTCCTGTAAGAGATCTGAAGAGAAACTTTCCTAGGAACATTGTAGCCAAATTCTAGAGTTACCAGGTCAAGGAGAAAATATTGCAAGCAGCTAGAAAGAAACAATTTGAGTACTGTGGAAATACAATCAAGATAACACAAGATCTAGCAGCTTCTACATTAAGGGATTGGAATATGATATTCCAGAAGTCAAAGGAACTAGGACTAAAACCAAGAATCACCTACCCAGTTAAACTGAGTATAATACTTCAGGGAAAAAATGGTCTTTCAATGAAATAGAGGACTTTCAAGCATTGTGAAGAAAATCTGACTTTCAAACACAAGAATCAAGAGAAGCATGAAAAGGTAAACAGAAAAGAGAAATCATAAGGGACTTATGATTTGAACTGTTGATGTTAACATTCCTACATGGAAAGACAATATTTGTAACTCTTGAAACTTTTTTCAGTATCTGGGTAGTTGGTGGAATTACACACTTACACACACACACACACACACAGCACAGGGTGAGTGGAATAGGATGAGATCATATCTAAAAAACATGAAATTAAGGGGTGAGAGAGGAATATGTTGGGAGGAGAAAGGGAAAAATGGAATGGGGCAAATATCTCTCTCATAAAAGAGACAAGAAAAAGACTTTTCAATGGAGGGAAAAAGTGGGGAGGGTGAGAGAGAAAACATGAAGCTTACTCACATCACATTCAACTCAAGGAAAGAATAAAATGCACACTCATTTTGGTATGAAAATCTATTTTACAACACAGGAAAGTGGGGGAGAAGGGGATAAGCAGGGTGGCAGCAATGATGGAAAGGAGGACAATGGGAGGAGGGAACAATTAGAAGTAAACACTCTTGAAGAGGGACAAGGTGAAAAGAGAGAATAGAAGAAACAAGGGGTAGAATAGGATGGAGAGAAATATAGTTAGTCTTACACAACGTAACTATTATGGAAGTCATTTGCAAAACTACACATATATGGCCTATACTGAATTGCTTGCCTTCCCAATGGGGATGGGTGGGGAGGGAGGAAGGAAGAGAAGTTGAAACTCAAAAGTTTTAGGAACAACTGTTGAGTATTGTTCCTGCATACAACTGGGAAATATGAAATACAGGTAATGGGGTATAGAAATTTATCTTGCCCTACAGGACAAAAGAGAAGATGGGGATAAGGGAAGGCAGGGATGTTAGAAGGGAGGGCAGATTGGTGATAGGGGTAATTAGAATGCTCAGCATTTTGGGGTAGGGGGAGAGAAGAGATGGGGAGAAAATTTGGAACTCAAAATTTTGTGGAAATGAATGTTGAAAACTTAAAATAAATAAATAAGTTTAAAAAAGGGAAAACCACTAGGTAACAATAGACTGTAATCGAGAAATAGCTTTTAAATTATTTAACTAAAAAAACTGCAAAAATCACTGAATGTATCTAGTAATTTCACAGCTATCATTATACACTTATCAAAGTAAAAGTTTAAATAATTTGTAAAAGGTTACTCTACTGATTAATAAGCACTCTCATCTCACAAAACACCAGTCCACTTAACTAAGATTCATTTTAAATGAGACAGCTTTTCTAATTTGCCCCTAAATAACATGCCTTCTAACCTAAAATAAAATTGCAAAATCCCATTAAAATGTTTTCAAGAGTAATAGAGAAAATAAAGTAGTGATTAGTAGATAATCAATAATACTGTTATCATTAACCATATTTCAGGGACTCATTCTACCTCTTTTCAATAAGTATTCAAAGCAAATTTTCACCACTAATGCAAAATTAGCTTCAGTCACAAGGCAAATTAAAGTTTCAGAAAAAAGCAGAAAATTTCAAATTCACTTAATAATAATCCACTAACCTATACTTAACAGAAACTCTCTTATCAACTATGGTTCTAATACAGCATAAAATATTTTGATGTTTCTAATTTTAGAAAACTATGTACTAAGCTAAGTATTACCCAAATACTTTTGTACAGAATTTCATCGAGAATCAACTGATGGAGAAACTAAAAATCTTATAGTGAAGAGTAAAGAATTTTATTTATTATGATTTTATTGAAAAATGATGACAATTTGGAGGAATGGAAAAAAGACCCAATTACTTCATTGTCCTGAATAGATTATGTGATCTATAAAATTAATACAAAACCTTAAATTTTAAGTAGAAGATGATACTTTTTGGACACTGTAGAAATAAGAAAGAATAGTAAGACTGACTGATTTACCTTACATGTCATAATCCCATTACCCAATAATCAATCCTAGGAAGCCTAAAAGACTAAAGGGTAGAAAGGGAATTTAGGTGAATCAGATAAGAACCAAACATTTAAGATGCAATAGTGAAGGAAAGAAAGCATTCACCTGTACAACACCACTCTTAAATGAATATTCAAGATGTATTGTTTCTCACTGCATTAACCAAGGTAAGCACAAAG
The DNA here is from genome assembly GCA_023548195.1 of Bettongia penicillata ogilbyi. Lineage (NCBI taxonomy): Eukaryota > Metazoa > Chordata > Mammalia > Diprotodontia > Potoroidae > Bettongia > Bettongia penicillata. Next base: position 2,485,881 of record JAJHZJ010000605.1, on the reverse strand, counting down.
TCCTGTATTAGATTTAAGCAGTAAATAACTTGTATTCCAAGAGGATACCTGATGAACTCTCCACCGGCATACTAGGCAGACACCCTATCTAAAAGCAAAGTTAATTGTGATAATGTTAAAGCTTGGATGAATCCAGACAAAACTTTGGTAGCCCTTTAGATGGACCTTTAATATCACAATTAAGTCACAACAATCAGTCTACTCAACCATGTCTTTTGCTTCTGCCACTGCTCTGACCTAAAAATTATGTAATGCAATAAAATCAGGACTAACCTAAGAGGTAAACAATGGGTTTCCTTCTGGAAGAGAAACCAAGAGTCTTTTAAGAATCAAGGGTTTTAACTATTTCTTGATGGAAAATTATTTCTAAAATTTAATTACCCCTTGAATTCGAAGATAGTGCATTGAACAGTTAAATATTTTTGCTTTTGTTTTTGCTAAATGAAAAACTCTTCAAAGTAGTTAGTAAGTAAATCAAGCCACTAAGTACTTATTGAGTGCCTATGAGATACTATTCTTCAGCAAAGGATTGTTTCTCCGTGAAATGATTCTTTAAACTGTGAATAAAGATGTTTAGATAAATTTAGTTAGTAGACATTTTTCTAGTCAGAAATATTAAAACATCTTAGCCTGTAACATTATAGTCAATGCTGATAATGTACTGAGAGTCACATTATAAAAAGAACAAAAATAGCCCATGTCCTCAAGGAGCTTATATTCTATAGAGACAAAATTCACATATTACAAGTATATAACCACAACAACAACAAAAACCCAAAAGAAGGTAATTTTGGGGAGGAGGTAACTGACAGCAAGAGTAACTTAAGAAAAGTGTCTCTCACAGGAAGTGATTCTAATTTGAGTTTTGAAGGAAATTAGGGATTATAAGAGGCAGAGCTGAGGAGAAGCATGTTAGTACAGAATGTGCAAAGGCATGTAAGGAATAGTAAGAATGATATGTAAGGCTGGAAAGTCAAGGCACAACATTTTAAATGACAATAGAGAAGTTCATATTTAAACCTAGAGGGAACAGGGAGCAGAGCCACTGGACATGGACAAACTAAACCTGTGCTTTAGAAAAATCACTTTAGCAACTGTTTGGAGAAAGGGAAGAGAGAAGAAAGGATGCGTGGTACAGTGGAAAGAATACCAGATTTGAAGTCAGTAGACCTGGGTTTGAATCCATCTCTGTCACATTACTTATCTATGTATCCTTGGACAAGCTGATAAAATTTTTCTGGGCTTCAGTTTTCTTATCTATAAAATGAGAAGGTTGGATTGCCCAAGGTCCTTTCCAGCTTTACAACTGATTATGATCTAGGGCAGTCATCTCCAAACTTCTGATCACACAATTATTCCCAGCAGAAAAAAACCTTCAGTACATACACCAAATATTAATTTATAAATACTTACTTTTTTACAAATACAAGATACAAATGCACCAATAATTATGTGCTATAAAACATACAAAAATGTTAAAAAGATCAAGATAAAAATGAAACAATATTTGATCAGTCACTATAGAGTCACTAGAATGTGTTAGAAGAGTGTCATAGTCAGAGTTGCCCTAAGAAAATCATTTTAGCAGGTATGTGGAGAATGCATTAGAGTCAGGGAACATTTGAGCAGGCACACCAAGGTGGCTATTGCAAGAATCCAGGCTAAAAGTGATAAAGCCTAAACTAGTGAGGTGGTTATATTTGAAAAGAAGAGATTTAGATGGATGAGATACTGTGGAAGAAGACCTGAGTTAGAAAATTGATTGGATATGTAGGATGAAGAAAAATGAATTTAAGAAAAATTGAAGATTGCAAATCTATGCAACTAGAAGGAAGCTGGTGCTGTCTTTAGAAACAAAAGAAGAAAAGGGGTTGTTTGAGGGAGAAGGAGCTGGGATGCAGAATGCAACCACCGAATATCTGTTCAACCTAAGAGACTCATTCTGTCCCACTGAAAATGAAAAGGGGTATGTGTGAATGTGGTGGGAGGAGAATCAAAAGCAGGAATTGGGGAAGAGGAAGAATTTTCCCAACAGCATCTACAGAGCTGCTGGTACCCAGTCCAGGGGCTGAGAATAGTAGTTGGGAACCTGTGTTGGAGACAAGCTTCAAGAAGGGGGATGAGAAGAAGAGTTGTGTTTTAGACTTGAGTTTGATATGCCTATGGAACACAGAGACTGAGATGTCCACTATGCAACTGGTAATACAGAACTAAAGTTGAAGAGAGAGATCTTTAGGGCTGGCTATATAGATCTAGAAAACATCCAAATAGAGATGATAACTGAGTCCATGGGTCGAGCTAAGCGTAACTCAAAGAGAGTGAAGAGGCTCTAGGATCATCCAGTCAGAGATTTAAAGCTGGAAGGAACCTCAGAGCTCATTTAATCCAGCCCCCTCCTCTAATCCATGATAACCAGGATCGGAGAGGGAATGTGACTGGGTCAAAACTGCAGAGGAAGAGCCAGGCTTTGAACCACAAATCCAGGACAGAATAGTGTTAAATATGCTGCACTGAAGTCCAAAAGGAAGAGGGTTGATGGAATATTATTGTGGTGCAAGGAACAACAAATCTAATCGAAGACAGAGAAGACATATGAGGTGCTACAAGGCAGCCTAAGTGGGAAAACAACATACACAATGGCTACAACAATGTAAAAGAAAAGAATGATGATGTAACAACTGAAATGAAGTGCTGCGAAGTTATGATGATCTCACTTGCCCAGTTGTCTCCCTTCTTTTATGAGGAAGGAGACTATGGATGTGGATCACTACAGACAATGTCCAACTTTCTGATGGTTTAGTTTGGTTGAAATATTTGTCCCCCTCTTCCTTTCTGTTATAAGGTATGTCTACATATGTGAAGGGAAGTGAGAAGAGAGTTACTGGGAAACATAGGTGATGTAGACACAAAAAATATAAAAAAGTAGCATCAGTAACTTTGGAGAGAGTAGTTTCAGTTGAATGAGTGAGCTAAAAGCCAGGCTGTGCAGTGAAAGGATAATTGGAGGCATTTGGCAAAGACTACCCCATTTCTGGAATGCACTCTCCCCGTTTCGTCTCCACCTTTTAAAATCCTTAGTTTCGTTCAAAATTCAGCTCAAGCACAACCTTCCATGAGGTCTTTCTTAATCCTCAACCTAGCCGCTGATTCTGGGGCCTCCTGTCCATAAATTACTATACACACAACACAAATGGCTCAGAGCATACAGAGCTGGACTTGAAGAGATGAGAGTTCAAATGTGCCCCTAGTGGCAAGTCATACTTAATCATTTGCCTCAGTTTCCTCATCTATTAAATTGGGCTAAAGAATAGCACTTAACTCCCTCCCAGGGTTATTGTATGGATCAATGAGATAGTATTTGTAAATCATTTGGTAAATTTCAAAGTGCCATATAGATGCTAGTTATTAATACCAACATCATTATTCTGTTTCCTCTTCTGACAGAATTAAAATCCCTTGAGGAAAGGGACTTTAATTTTTGTCTTTGTATCCCCTCTGTACCTAGCACACAGCAGACACTTTAATCAACGTCCAGTGATTGAAGCAAAGAACATAGACTGCTTTTTCTACAGGTTTGACTGTGAAAAGGAGGGAAATACAGGCTGAAACCTTGAGGAGAAAATAGTACGGCAAGACCACAGACGGGGCCTTGGACTGAAGATGATTGTGGCGGCAGTCCGCCCAGGAGACAGGAGGGAAAGTAGTAAATAAAGACGGTCTTAGACAAGGAAAAGGGCTATATCTTTATCAGACTGAAGTAAAATATGCATCATCTCTGTTATATCTGAGAAGCCTGAGGTAAAACAGCTCATTCAAGGTTCCAGGATGCCCCTCTTAGCACTGCAAGGTCTACCAGATGCCAATTAGTCCAACCCTTCTTAAATTGTGGGTCTCAACCCATATCATGAGTGGAAAAAGTTTGGAAGCCCTGAATTCTAGTCTAATTCTCTCATATCTTACTGATAAGGAGAGCTGAGGAACAGAGAGGTTAAGTGACTTGTCCCAAGTTACTATGGCAGAGCAGGAACAGTCCAGGGCCTTCTATTCCAAATCCAGCATCCCCTCCTCCCACAACATCATCATGCACATTAAAAACCTGATTTAGTAAATCAAAATCTGATTTGTATATGACATATATCTGAAAAAAGCTCTCTCCTCCAAATGGTTTGCTCTCCCTCCCATAATCTTCAAGGTTGTTGTAAGTATGCTTTGATTTGTCACCAGCACCCAAAACGTTCTGCATTGCTAACACAATGAACAGCAGGAACCACCACCTTTGTCAGCCTTCACCTATCTCACTTGTACTATTTGATGACAGTGTTAAAGAGAAAGTATTCCCTCATACTTTGAAGAATTTGAGCAGGAAGTATGAAGACAGTGATTAGAAAGGGGTCTTTATTTCAAAGCCTGCAAATTTTTTTTTTTTTACCATTAGAAGATGCTACGCAAGTCACACTCCCTTTTCTTTTACTACCAAACTTGTGAGAGAGGTGCCTATACCTGATGAATCTACTTCATCAATTCTGTCCTTTCAATCTACCTAAAACATTCCCACTGGACTTGAGGCAAAATGCCTTGCACATCCAGAGAAAGAACTATGGAACTAGATCACAGAATGAAGCAGAATATTTTCTCTTGTGCTATATTTTGATTTTTCTCATGGTTTCTCCCATTCATTTGAATTCTTCTATGTAACATGACCAATGTGAAAATGTGTTTAATAAGAATGTATGTGTAGAACCCACATAAGAATGCACGCTGTCTCAGGGAGGGAGGGGGAAAAAAATCTAAGACTTAAAGAAGTGATTGTAGAAAACTGAAAACAAGTTAATAAAAAAAATTTTTTTAATCTAGCTTCCATTTCCCATTGTGGTACTCAAACTTCTTTCTCAAAGGGCACTAACGCCCAGAGGAACAGGCTGTTTTCATACATGGTCGGTGTGTTGATCTGTTTGCATGGTTATACTTTTTCAAGAGAAAGCTTCCAGAGCACTGTGAGTTGGTGGGTACTGACAAAGATGGCATCAATGGAACAGCAAAAAAATTCACAAAAGAAAACAAAAAAAAAAAACCAAGAAGGGACTACAACATGGCAATTTCGTTACTACCTTTGTTAACTTTAATATATACTTTAAAAAAACTAACTTAAGTGCACACTTCATATGGAATCCTTTTTGCACACCGAAATGTTTGTTGTTTTTAAATTCACAAAAAATTGAAAATAGCAAATTAAAGCTGAAAAATAGAAGGTTACCAATCACCTGCTAGTTTTGTTAAATTCTTCATCTTCCTCGAACTCTTTTTCTTCTCTTCAGCTTTTGTTCTGACCACCTGCCCCCTCCTATTTAGTCCTATATAGTATTTGCATGATGAAGCAACTTGAGAAATTCTACTCATGACTCTACTCAAACCTCTCTAATCAACTCTTTTTATGAATCCTCTTTCTCTTTCCATCCTCTCCTCCAATCTGATAAAGAGATGGTCTCTCAGGTTGTTGCTACTTCTTCAAGATCTTCCAAAGGCTATCTTATTTCTTCTTTAGACACTTGTTCCTTTAGCAACTTCATTCATTCCCAGAAAATCTATGTATATGACCCCAAATCTTCACTTCCTTCCATTCTCTGGCAGAAACTTGACCCCCTACCTCAATTGCCTAGCAGACACTGTCATGTTTAGTTTGTCCCAATCAGTAACCTCAAATTCATCATGTCCAAATTGGCCTTTATCCTCAAACCTGTGCCTTCTAATTTCACCAATCGTGCACTACCACTTAATCCAATCTCCCATGTTTCAAACCTTGATGTTATGACTGACTGTGCAATTTTCCCTTACTTCTAATACCCAAGTCATCACCAACTCCTGTTAATGCTATCCTAAAAACACCTTAAGCATCTCTATCCTACTCTATTCCCACTGTCATGTCACAGGATCATAAACGTAGAGGTACATTAGATGCCATCAAATGCAACCCCCTCATTTTAGAGGAAACTGAAGCATAAAGTGGCTTGCTTGGGGTCACACAGAGAATTAGTGGCTCAGGTGGGTTTTCAGGTCTTTCTGACTCCAAATCCAGTACCCTCTTATTCATTACCTCATGCTGCCTCTCCCTAGTATGGGCATCGAACTTATCACTCACCTACACACTATTACAAAATCTATTCAATTGATCTTCCCACCTCCATTCTCTTTTCCCATCAGATCATAACAGTAAAATAAATGTTTTATTACTTATTATGCAAATAAATGTTGAATTAATCCAACCTTCAGACCGTCAGACTTTTTCACACATGTATCTGGTCCTTAAAAAGCTTCTTTTAGTGACTCCATACTGTCTGAATGAAGTCCAAACTCCTTTATCTGGTATTCAATTCCCTCCAGCCTTATGCCATACAACTTGTATCCATGTCACTTAGTCAATATGCTCTACTACGGATAACCAAACATCCTATCATCTCTTACTTCAAGTGCCTTTGTTCAAGCTATGCCTAGAAAATTCTCCTTCCCTACGTGAAAAGTCATCTTAAATGCCCTCTCTTCCATGAAGCCACCTTGGATTTCTTACTGTTGGTCAGTACCTTTCTCCTCAAACTGCATTCTTTCGTGCCCATTAACAAAGCACTGGCGTCCTCTGTATTACTCATTTATGTATTATCTTATATGAACTTTATATCTAGGAGAGTGGTCTGAATATTAACTGCTTAAAAACTCTCTGAATTGAAACGAATTTTCTGTAAGTTCTTTCATGTTCAATTTTTGAAAATAAAACATAAAGGAACAATAAAAACCACTACTTTAATGTTCTATATAGTATTTGCATGATGAAGCAACTGTCTCAGACGATTCCATAATAAAATGTCAATATTCTGAACTATGCCTTAGTCCACAGGTCAAATCAATTCAGTAACAGTGAGGTACGGGAAACTAGGAGGAAAAAAAATCCAACCTATTTCCTTTAGTTAAGTTCTCCAGCTACTTAGCTTACAAGTACCCCTGTAGTTCTAAAATGATCTCTAACTAAAGATAGAGGGAAAAAACAATCAGAAAAAAGTCATACATTAATGCATTCATTAATTTACACTTTATAAGTGATGAAGCTGACTGCTATGCGGTGCAGGAGATAAGACTACTGGGCTTGAAGTCAGGAAAATGAGTCTTACTAAGTCCAAACCTGCCTTCAGACACTTACCATGTGACCCTGGGTAAGTCACTTAACCTGCTCTGCCTCAGAGTTCCTCATATTAATAGCAAACCACTCCAGTATCTTTGCCAAGAAAACCCCAGATGGGGTCACAAAGAGTCAGACACAAATGAAACAACTGAACAACAAGAAACACAGCACTGTTAATGAGACAATGGGTTTAAGAACTTATGACTTAAGAACTATGACCAATGCAATGATTAGCCACAACTCCAGGAGATGCAAAATAACATTTTCAGACATGATCAAAAGTATAGATGTTTTCCTTACTATTCTCATTTATTTTATTGCAAAAGAAAACTTTTTAATAATAGGGCTGAGGAAACATGAAGAAAAGGTTAATTAATAAAGATTGCCCCCTATCCCCTCAAAAACGTTACAGAAGCATTTTTTTTATAAAATGCACACAACAGAACGAAGTTCAGAGGGAAAAATCAACAAATGGGACAAAGCAGTTTCAGAGGACAAGCAATTTCAAAGCTAGGGACAACTTCGAAACTTCTGAATTAGCAACAAAAGATGAAAATTTTTAAATAAAAAGTTTTCATATAAAAGATTCTAGAAGATACATAGCACCTCTGAAAAACAACACTTGATTAGAAACTCCAAGGAACAAGATTATTTTCCTCAAGACACCAAAGCACCAAAAAAATGCTCATAAGAAAACTTAAACAAACAAAATGAGTACGAAAGACATTGAAAAGAAGTCCCCACATATGTCAAAATATTTATAGCAGCACTTTTTATTACAGCAGAGAATAAGAAACAAAGTAGATACCTATCGATTGGGAAAAAGCTAAACAAAATGTGGTATGTGACTATAATAGGACATTATTGTGTTATGAGAAATGACAAATATGATGGATACAGAGAAGTACGTAAAGATCCACATGCAAAGCAAGCAGAGCCAAGAAAAACATACATACTGACTACAACAATGTAAATGGGAAGAACAAAAATATTAAAAGTGAATGATACAAAATTATGCAAAGTGTAACTTGAAATAACAGATATGTGAAGACATCCTCATCATTTTGCACATATTTTCAGACCTTTTCAATGGATTTAATAGTTTTGCTAATTTTTTTTTTTTTTTTTTTTGCTGAGGAGGGGGAAGAGCCTTTAAAAAATTTTATTCATTACATGGGATGACTCTCTGGGAGAGGGAAAAGGATACTGAGGTAGATTATGATACTGTAAAAAATAAAATCAATAAAACTATCAAAACAAAATAACAAGACTAGAGAGAACAAAAAAACAGAACAGAACTCAAAATTCAAATAATCAAATTTCAAAACAATAAGGGTAAAATTATTCTAGTGAGTAGTGTGTATTAGCAAAGCAACAAAATTACCAGCTGATTGTATTTTATGATTCAATCCCAAATTAAATCTTTTCTAGAGTCAAATGGTTGCTGCTGTGAAAATGGCTCTGGAAGTGCTGAAATAGCAAGAACCACCAAAAGAGATGCATAGCTATTCAGTTTCCTCATTTGTAAAATGAGGGAGTTAGATGAGACAACAACTAATGTCCCCCTCTGATTCTAAAAATACTATGACTTGAGACAGCTAGATGTCACCTACTTGGCCGACACCTATCAGTTTTTATTGTGTTAATAGAGGACTAGCTGATGCAATGGATAGAGCACTAGCTTCAAAGTCAGGAGGACCTGAGTTCAAATCCCACCTCAGATATGTAGCTATGTGATCCTGGGCAAGTCACTTAACTTCTGTTAGCTCCCGATATGACCTATGACCATGACATTAGTAAGTTACCAGAATTAGGTTAGGAATCCCCCACAGAAATTCATGCAGTGGTTCTCCAAATAAGAAAATATTACCAAAAGCCTGAAAAGGGAGGAGACAGGGCAAGATGTGTTAAAGATGACATTCAGAAGAAAAGAATTAAAACTGCCAGCTTGTCACTAAAGAAGAAAAGAGATGAAAAAGGTAAGAAGCACATGGAGTCAGTAACACAGCCATGGTGAACAATTTACCAGGAAAAATTTTACACAGGAATTTTACAGAGGAACCTGGTAAATAAGAGCTCAGTGTGAAATTTGTGGAAAGCTTACACAAGAATTTATTAGCCTTCTCTTCCTTCATACATGAAATATGTCATATATATATAAAAAACTATTTACCTTTATGTTCCTGTATCACATTCTGTTGCCGAATCAAGCTGGAGGAGGGGAGCTAAACTTAAAGACTATACCTTTCTAGAGAAAATTAGGCTAAACACTCTTGGTGAATTAAATGACTATATAATTTTTCTTAATTTTTGGGCTGTTTGTGGACAATTTACCAAACTATTTTCTATGCCCCACACGTAAGCATAATCTCAGTATCAATTAAGGAAAAATAACTGCTTGGAAAATACAGTGCTCCTCTAAACCAACTGCACTATGCCACTACAGCAAATATCCATATTAGATAAATGCTTGTACTTTATTCAATGCCACAAAGTTGCTCTAAAAGGAAACATTATGCTAGACTTTACAGTTACCTAAAAAGTTCAGAGGTTGTGAAAGATATGAGAAAATATTTCAATTCTTCCTGATGCCTATTTCAAATGTCTTCCTCCCTCCAACCATGCATATGTCTGTGATTTCTATTACCAATGGAATTATAAAGCCCTCAAGGAAAGAAAAAGTATCTTATACATTTACATTACTGGTAATATTTAGCATGAAGACAGTTAATATTTAAGAATTAATAACCCTAAATTTAAATATTCTTACCTCTCTTCCTTTTAAGATGCAGTTCTGCACAAACTCTTTCCTGATCTCCCCAACAACTAGTGCCCTTCTTCCCAAACTACCTTGTTTTTAACTACTTTATATCTATATATCTATGCTGCACACACGGACACATACACACATGCACACAGACACTGGTTAGTATGTAAGGAACTGTTTCCTCTTCTGCACTTCTATCACCAATGCTCAGCACATGGTAGAAGCACTTGTTGACTGATCAATTCCTCTGATAATGTCTATGCCAGAGGTTTCAAACCTGCTGCCTTGGCCACACTGCCAGAATCAGATTAAAATGTAATTGAGAAATGATTAACAAAACAAATAAAAATACAATACAATCATAGGTAACATTAATTTATGGTTTTCTAGGTCAATGTGAGGCTCAGAGGATCCGTTTCTATTTAAATTTTACATCAACAGTCTATAGTATCACTATTTCTAGGATAGCAGTACACTGATGAATACATTTCATACTTCATAAACAAAAATTTATAGAGTGCATATATATATGTGTGTGTGTTGTACACTGTGTTCTTACATACTGTATTTTCTAAGAGAAAACGAAGAATGTCTACTGAATGCTTAAGAATCTAAACTAAGCTAGCACTAAAACTGTCAAAAGTAGAGCTATAAAAAGCAATCCATGTTGAAAAAAGGACACCTGGGCTTCTAAAGCAAAATCAGACACAAGGAGAGTAAGTAGTCAAGTTTCAGTAGTAATGCAAAAGACTGGCACACTAATCGAAAGAAATATTTATAAAATCTCTTGAATAATTTTTATACTAAATGGAAAAAGATGCTGTCCAGTCTTTAACCCTTATTTTCAGTTAAAAGCTTTAGTCAACAAGTCTTTTTTATTCAGCAACAAAATCTCTGAGCAACAAAGTCAACTAAGTTTTTTGGAAGTATGATTTTAATGGCATCAATGTGTAAACGATAAGAACTGAGGAATTATGTAAAATTATTGATAAGCTGAGAGTGCGACCTGGATATTTAAGTATACATTTAGTTACAATAAAAGGGCAGGGTTACTCTTCCACAACTATAGAATATCACCAAACTGTTTTATTTTGGTGGTCAACAAGTATTTAGTAAGTTCACTCTATGTGACAGGCACTGTGCTAAGTGACAGCAATATAATGAAAGGCAAGCAAAAACATGGTCTCTGCCCTTAAAAGGCTCCTGAATTAGGTGACAGATTTAAACAGTCTTGAAGGAAGTCAGGCAGCAGAAGTGAGGAGGGAAGAACATTCCAGACCTGGGATCAGCCAGTCAACAAGTATCTATGTTCAAGACACTATGCTAAGTACTGAGGAACAAAAGAAAAGCAACAATCCGTGTTCTCAGTCTAAGGAGGGAAACAACATGCAAGCAACTAAGTATAAAGACACGTACAGGAAAAAATGGATATTTCAACAGCAGGAAGGCACTAGTATTAAGGGGGATTGAGAAGATGGGATTTTAGCTGGGATTTGCCAGAGTGGCCAGGAGATGGAGATGGAGAGATGAAGTCCCGAAGTCCAGAGACCAGCCAGTGAAAATGGCTTAAGTTGAAAGATCAGTGTCTTGTGTGAAGAACACCAAGGTCAGAGTCAATGGACAGAAAAAGAAGACTGGAAAAGTCAAAAGGAGCCAGGTTATTGAGGCCTTTAAACACCAAAGGATTTAGTGTTTAAGGATTTAATCCTGGGGGGTGATAGGAAGCCAGTGGAGTTAATTAAATAGTGGGGTGACATAGTCAGACCTGCACTTTGGGAAGATAAATTTGATGGTTGATAGGAAGGACAGACTAGAGTGGGCAGAGATTTGGGACAAGGAGACAAATCCGCAAGCTATTACAACAACAAAGGTATAAGGTGATGAGGGTCTACACCAGGTTGGTGGAAGTTTCAAGAGAAGGGGACACTGTAATGCTAATGAGATTAAAGATCTTCCCCATCCATTAAGGGGAGTCTAATTAGGGGAGATTTGTAGGAAGGTCCAGATCTTTTGTTAATGAGGATGCCCTGTCTCTGAAAAGTGTATATACACCCTGAGGTGAGATTTTGTTTTGGGGTTTACTCACTGGAAGTATGTTTGGCACCTCCCCTTCCCCCGCCCCGCCCCTCCTGCTTTGAAAATCCAGATGTTGATGCTTCTCTCTCTAGTAACTATTGATCTGTGATGTATGCATTGCTTATGGTCAGGCAGCTGCCTATTGATTATTATTTCTTTTTATTTTCTTTGAAGTTCAGAGCACTGACTTTTCTCCCTGAACTAAGTGAATAATATACATGTGCTCGATTAAAGTGATTGTTGACCCCTCAAAAGTTGCCTTTTCTTTTGGAAAAGCAGATCTAAGAACCGGTACAGTAGGCCTTCCTGTGTATGCTGGGGTCCTTGCTGATACAGACACATATAAGAGTTCAAAGGTAAAATCAAGAGGACATAGGACATGGGTTAAAGAGAATGCTAAGTCAAGGATGACAAATATGTCACCTTTGGATGACTATGAGAATGGTGGCACTCTCAACAGTAACAATGAAATTAAAGGAGAAGAAGTTTGCAGGGGAAGATGAGTTCAGTATTGAACATGTGGAATTCAAGATGACTCTGGGATATCCAGTTCCAGATGGCCAATAACTAGTTGAAGATGTGAGGGGGGAGGTCAGGAGCTATAAGAGTAGATCTGAGAATCACCAATACATAGATAATTGAGATAATCAAGCAAAAAGTATAGAGGGAGAATAGAAGAGGGCCTTGAAAGACCGCTAGTTTGTAGGTAAGACCTAAATCCAGCAAAGGAAATGAGGAGCTGACAGACAGGTAAGATATAAACCAGGAGAAAAGTAGCCTCACCAAAACCTAGAGAAAAGAATTATCAAGGACAAGAGAGTGATCCGGTGTAAAAGGCTGAGAAGAGGTCAAGAAGTATAAGGATTGAGAAAAGTTCATGAAATTTTACAATTAAGAGATCATTGGCAACTTAGGAGAAATACGTTTTGAAAAAATGATGAAATCATAAACCAGACTACAGAATGAAAAAGAGTGAGAAGAAACGAAATGGAGTCATCAGTTGCAGGTAACATTTTTAAAGAGTTTAGCACAAAACGAAGGAGAGATATAGGACAATAACTAGGTGTGGAGGAATAGATCAAGTAGAAGTTTTGTGAGAAAGGGGAAGAAAAACACAGGCATATTTGTGGGAAGCAGGGAATAATAAAGGAGATAATCTGGAAAAGACAGGATGGCGTGGGATCAACTTGTGAATGTAGACAAGTTTTGTCTCTGCAACAAGAACGTCCACCTCTTCCTTCAGGACAGAAGTAAAGGAGAGTCAGTACAAATGGATGGAGCTGGGAAATGAAGTGTCATGTGTGAGGAATAAAAAGTAGGTCAGTATACCTGTTAAGGGAACCACCATACATTCCCCAGCGGACAATGTAGGTATCACCCTCAACTCCCTATTCTCTTTCATCCCCCATAATCAAGCTGTCAAGTCTTGTCACTTGTACCTTGCAACATCTCTCATATACTGCCCTTCTCTCCTCACACTAAGAGTAATAGTCTGTTGAACTGGTATAAATGCTTCAGGTCTCTCCCCACTCCACTCCATCCTCCTTCCCCAAAGCTGTCAAACTGATCTTCCTAAAGCAGATATAGATATGACTATGACCACCCCCTCATCCCAATTCAATAAACTCTGGTGGATACCCATTAACTGCAAATAAAATATAAAAGTCACTGGTTTTTCAAGTCCATCACCTGGCCCCTTCCTAACTCTCCAGTCACACTACTCTTTACTTCCACCTCTAAGCACTCTTAGGGATCCTCTAACAAGGGCCTCCTTGTAGGTTCCTTACATACATATCTACTACAGACACCTTCTCTACCTATGCCCCCACGACTGGGGCTCTCTCTTGCCTCATCTCCCATCACCCTCCACTATTTTCAAGTCTCAATAAAAGTCTTATCACCTTTTTGAATTTTTTCCTTCTGGTCCCGCTTTCATTTTGAGATCAACTTCTTTTTATCCTTCCTATAAAGTTTGTACATAACTGCTTGCATGTTGTCTCACCATTAGGCTCTTTTCTGTCCAGGCTCTACTTGGGTCTTCTACCACTATCCCTCAGAAATCTCTTCACCCTGGAAGCTCACTCCAGCCCTATAATTCACATACTTCCTCTCTCCTCCTCTGACTGGAGGGATCCTACCTGATCTTCTATTTAAGAAGGATGCTCAGACCAGTCTTGTCTTCGTTCCTCTCCAGGCTGCACTGTGGACTTTCTCTACCATGGCCCCTAGTAGAGAACCACTCCCCTTTTAGGTGTCATCTTCCCCCACTAGAATATGAGCTCTCTGAGGGCAAGAACTGTCTTTCTTTCAGCTTGTATTTATATTATATCCCAGTATTTGCTGGGAGGCCTGGCACACAGTTAAGTGCTTAATAAATGCTTGCTGACTGAGACTTAAGTTCTCTGAGAGCAGGGACTGTTTTCTGCCTTACGTTATATCCCTAACCATCGGCACAACAGTTTAATAAATCTTGATGATTTGTTTTGTAACTGAATCACAGACTACATGGAAAGGAGTCAAGTTAGCTAAAGGTTAGGTTGTGAAGGACTTTAGATGCCAATCAGATAATTTTATATTTGATCCTGGAAATGTATGTGATACATCTGTGTGTGGTAACAGCTACAGAGACTAGTCTATTGCTGTAGTTCAGTCATTTTAGTCACGTCCAACTCTTTGTGACTCATTTGAAGTTTTCTTGGCAAAAATACTGAAGTTGATTTGCTATTTCCTTCTCCAGCTTATCTGACAGATGAGGAAACTGAGGCAAACAGGGTCATCCAACTAGAAAGTGCCGGAGGCCAAATTTGAACTCACAAGTCTTCTTACTCCATGGCCCAGCACGCTATCCACAGTGCCACCTAGCCACCCTGACATCATTTACATTTTAAAGCAATTACTTTGGTGGGTGAATGAAGACTATACTGGAGGGGGAGAGCCCTGAAGCAGAGAAACCAAGCAAAAAACTACTGCAATGATCCAGGTACATGAGGCAATGAGGGCCTACACCAGAGTGCTAGCAGCTGTATGAGTATAGAGAAGAAGACGTGTGATACTTGAAGACAAGATTTGACAAGAGTAGCTATGAATGCATGTCAGGATGCTGACTCTTTGTCAGTAACAGGAAATTTGGGAAGACGAGAGGACTGAAGGCGAAAGGTAACGAGTTTAGTTACTGATGAGATTTTAGTTCACCTTTTACTAATGCTATGTTTTCTAGTAAAATAAAATGGAAAAAACTCCTCCAAACCGATAACTTCCTTTTCATATCTGCCATGGGAACCTGACAGGTCAAGGTCAAAGGCTCACAAAAAGTTTTCAATTTGCACAGTTTTCCTCACTGCTGATCATTCAATAAGAAGCACAAGCATTTTCCTGACTCTTGGTGGTGTACAAAGGAAAGAAAAATGATGACTTCTAAAACAACTCTTCCTAGCGATTATTTTTAATTTTTGAGGAAGAAAATTTCTAAATGAATTCTCTATTTTTTGAAAATCTACATCAATGACCTTATTTGACTAAGCACCATTTTCTTTTTCCTTTCACTTCTATCGAAAGCAAAATATAATTTTAACTCACCACTAGGTTGTCACTTGAAAGATTAACATTTTAAGTATTTAGATGACTACACATGAAGATGATCAAATTGGAAAAATAAGTGGTGGAGATGTTAAGTTATTTTCAGGCAAAGATACCTTATTAACTACCAAACTCAAGAAAAAGATGAAACTATTTTTAAATTTCACTTTACCAAAAGAGACTCTGTCTACAAAGACAGTA
This sequence comes from Bettongia penicillata ogilbyi, assembly GCA_023548195.1. Taxonomy (NCBI): domain Eukaryota; kingdom Metazoa; phylum Chordata; class Mammalia; order Diprotodontia; family Potoroidae; genus Bettongia; species Bettongia penicillata. Next base: position 2,470,093 of record JAJHZJ010000605.1, on the reverse strand, counting down.
TCATAAGATATTGTTTCAGAAGGCCAAATGAAACGTTTTTTCTTCTTTGTGAATTATATTATCTTTTCCTAAACAGCACCCAGAATGTGGCCCCTCCTCCACCCAAGGTGTGAAGAAAATAACATTAATGTACAAAAAACATTAATTTTCAAAAGGTAATCAGAGTTCTCAAGTAATGTCTACCAATTCCCTACATGAAATTACCTTAACAGCTTTTGAAGCTTCTAAACAATCCCATTGTGGCTTCATATGCCAAATTCTGATTTAAGTAGCTAATGCTCTGAAGGATTTGGAGAAATCTCTCTTATCTATTTATATAATAAAGAGTGAAAGTGTAGTTCAAATGTTTAGTTTATCCAAATGATATAAATAATTTATATTTTTATTAAAAATTATATGAAAAATGCAAAATTGGATCAGCTAGCTATTCTGACAATAAGTAAAAAAAATATTTCATTTACTTATAAAAAGATAACTAATCATTTTTGGCAAAGAGTGCAACTTTCAACCACAAATTTTTTAGTGGAAATTACCCTTTATATCCATATTTGCAAAGAACCAACATCCAAAAAACTTAATATATAATCCTTTTCACTATATACCAATGGCTGTATCCCAATGCCCATAAATTATATTGGCTGTCAATTAAAGAAGTTATTCCAAAACATTAGCCCTAAGTTATCAATCTTCCTCCTTCTTTTAACTCTGATCATGATAAAACAAACTGAGCTAAGCTTTACTACTTTCAATAAATCTGGGGGTGTCAAAACAGCATCACTATTTTTATAATTATAATGATTATTAGTGGTATTTTTGGCAGAAGAAAGATAATGCCAATGCTTTAAGGACATGCTGAATGAAATGTGACAACCTGAAACAGTCTGAACACTTTTAGTCAATAAGCCTTTCTGATGTTGGCAATTTAAATGGGCTTTTAATTTATTTTATGTGACTATTCAGTTAGGAAAGTAGCAAACACTATTAACACACAGTAATTCTAAGATCAAAATGTATAGTTTTATTAGTAGAAGATAGAGCACTGGATTGCAAACCGCTTTCTGACATTACCTGTGTGATCAAGGTAAGTTACTTTATTGGAAAAATTAAAATACAAAGTTGTACTACCAATGTCACAGGATAAGTCTTAAATGAGATAATACATGCAAAGTGACTAGTAGATCTACAAACACAACACAAATATAAGCTATTATTATTATTTATCCCACTCCTCCCTGCTAATTAAGGGTGACCAATTTCTTAGAGTTAGTAATCAAAGACTTAAACATCCGTGGCTATGGGATGATAACGAAAAAATATTTTTTTTAAAAGAAACTCGAGAATATGAAACTACACTTTGTCATGAGAACCCAACTCACTCTAGTTAATCAATCAGCATTTATTAAGACCTTAGTAAGTGACAGGCATAACATTAGGCTCTGGGAATACAAATTTTAGAAGTGGGGTAGTTTTTAAAGATCACTTTATCTCATATATCCATATATCTCAAGAAGCTCACATCCTAAAAAGACCACTACTTAAGTAATACCTGCTTTAATGAATTTATAATGCTTTAAATGAATACTAAGAATTAAAAAGTCCTTCACCTGCCCAAATGGCCAAAACCAGTTGTGGCAACCTTCCTGGTGAGTGCCAACTGGGCAATATAAACACAACTATAACCAAGTAATTATGGTCTTAAAAGGCCTTAAGTCACAAATACTTAACTGGATTTTTAAAAATCTGCTTCTATTTACACATGCCAACATGAATACCATGTTTAAGTATGTCTTGTTTTAAAAAAAGATCCCATGAAAAGAAAAGAATGAACATTAATTGAAACAGCTAGGCAAAAAGCATAAGGAAGTTTAGACTTCATGATCATAGCAAAATGAAGTCACCACGGAGTCTGAAGTTCAATCAACGATGCTACTAGAAGACTACTTTGGGGAGGGAGGTGTGGGTGTAGGATCATTCTTTACACAGCAAGACAGTTGTGAAAAAAAGTGTTTTGTAAACTATAAGTTAGCCAGCTATAAAAAGCAAGGGACAAATGGAACAAGGATAGTTGGAAGGCAAGGTGGTTTCAGAGTAGAGTGGAAGACAACTAAATTTCCCATATCCCAGTTATGTACAAAGTGCTAATTATCTATTCAGAGTCTAGGATATGATCCCTCTGGAACATGACCTTGGTTCTAGGAGTACAGCTCCTTGTCACTGACAGTTGTTGGAATGCTTTGCCCAACCAACTGGAAACCACACACAGTTGTCCCAATTACCACCCAGATGAGCAAATTTCTACAGTTTGCTATTATGCACACCAATGCTTTGTTTGATTGGGGCAGATAACTGAGAACTGACTAAGGAGCTCAATTATTAAAGTCAGCTATCAAGAACCTATGAGACAATATAGTCTACAGGGTACAAAACGGATTAAGATAGTCCCTGTCTACAAGATACCAGACACGGAAAGTAATAAATGAAACGAGAACACAATATAATAACGAGTGCTAAATTGTACAGAACAGTATGAAACAATACCATCAGAATACAAACCAAATGAAAAATGTACAAAATGAGAGTCTGATCAAAGTGGTCTGGTATTGTTGAGAAAGGATTCAGAGATGGTGGGTTAGGCCTTCAAGCATGGATAGGACAGAATAAAAGAAACTGAACACTTTAGCCACAGATGTGGCTATTTATTAGTAGAATATATATATATGGAATATGGATACCTGTTTGACTGGAGTAGAAGGTTTATATTGGTGAGAAATGGGGCTGTGATATGCAAGATAGGGTTCAATTACCAACAGCTTTGGATACTAGGCAGGCATTTATGGTTTATAGTGAGTAAACAACAGGCAGTCGGGGGATGGCTCTTCAAACAGACTGGTTGGTTGGTTGCTGTCCTTAGTTCTAGAAAAGGCTAAAATGATACGATCATGATAAAGTGTGTGTCCAACTGTCGCTGATCAAACCAATAGAAGCTCTACCACAGATTTGGCACAGGTAGTCTGTGCAAATATTTGGGGCAAATACTCCAAATTTGCGCATCCTATGTTTCCTTCGTGCTATCTCAATTCTGCCTTCCTCATAGAGCACAGCACCTTTCCTGATGTGGGCAAGCCATGCTGAGCGGTCCTGTGCCACTGTCTCCCATGCTGCACAATCAAGTCCAAAGTTCTTGAGAGAGACCTTGAGTGTGTCCTTGTATCACTTTTTCTGACTCCATGTGATCACCTGCCCCATGCGAGTTCTCCATAAAATAAGTCTTTTTGGCAAGTGTACATTTTGCATTTGAATGTGACCAGCCCATCAGAGGTACACTCTCTGAAGCAGAGTGTGAATGCCTGGCAGTTCAGCTTGTGCAAGGACTTCAGTGTCTGGTACCTTACCCTACCAGGTGATCCTCAAAATCTTCCTAATGCAGTTCAAATGGAAGCAATTCAGTTTCTTGGAATGGCTCTGGTAGATTGTCCATGTTTCATAGGCATACAACAATGAGGTCAGCACAATGGCTCTGCAGACCTTCAGTTTGGTAGTCAGTCTAACACCCCTTCTCTCCCAAACTTTTCTTTGGAGCCTCTCAAACTACTGAGTTAGCTCTGGCAATGCATGCGTCAACCTCATTGTCAATGTGAAATCCCTGGAAAGTTCACTACCAAAATAAGTCAATTTATCCACAGCATTCAAAACTTCTCCATTTGTTGCAAAAACAAACAAACAAAAAACCCATCACCCATACAATTTCTTCAACAGATTAATATTACAATGAAGATTAAACTGGCAGCAGTGTGCAAGATGAATTTACTAGAAGGTAGATTACAGATGGGACTACCTGTTAAGAAATAAGGAGAGGTAGCAACTTTATTTGTGGTGGCCAAAAACTGGAAATCAAGGGGATGCCCATCAATTGGGGAAGGGCTGAATAAATTGTGGTATATGAATGTAATGGAATACTATTGTGCTAGAAGAAATAATGAACAGGAAGACTTGAGAGAGGCCTGGAAGGACTTATATGAACTGATTCTGAATGAAAAGAGCAGGACCAGAAGAACTTTGTACACAGCAGCAACCACAACGTGCAAGGATTTTTTTCTAATAGACTTAGTACTTCATTGCAATGCAAGGACTTAAAAAATTCCCAATGGTCTCTTAAGGCAAAATGCCCTCCACATCCAGAGAAAGAACTATGGAATTCGATCGCAGAATGCAGATCATTTTCTTTTGCATTATGTTTTGGTTTGTTTTATGGTTTCTCCCATTCATTTTAATTCTTCTATGCAACATGACTAAGGTGAAAATATATTTAATAGGAATATACGTGTAGAACTTATATAAAATTGTATGCCATCTCGGGGGGGGAGGGAGGAAGGAAAGGGGAAAGAGGGGAAAAAATCTAAGTTATATGGAAGTGCCTGTAGAACACTGAAAACAAAATAATAAAAATTTTTAAGAAGAGAGTAACTATAGTAATACAGGTCTAAAGTGATTAAAAAACTTGGACAATAGTAATGACAAAAGGGCAATTACTCAAGATACAGCAAAGGATGAATGAAAAGGGCTTGATGACTACTTATAATAATAGTAATTACTTATAATAATAATAATATAATAATTATAATAATAATACAATAAGAACAAAAACTAGGGAGAATTAAAAAATGCTTTGAACCTAGAAAAAGAACGATATAATTCTATGCTCCATTAATGGAGGAAAAAAAGGAGTCTAAGAAGCAGGGTTAGCTAGTTTTAGAGGGAAAATGGTGAGTTCAATTGTAGACTTTAAAGTTCACAATGAAAATATCCTACAGGAGTGTAAATACAGGACTAGAGTCTAGCCAAAGTGAAGACAAGTGATAATGACTCAAGTATCATCAAAACAAAGGTTCAAGGCATGGAGAGGATGATTTCTTCAGGAGTGAAGTAAGAACAGAGCTTCAGAAGACGTAAAAGAAAATAAGAATCAGAAGAACAGACAAAGAAGAACTTAAGGAAGTAAGGGAGAGAATATGGTTAGGGAGTATATCATGGAAGCAATGTCAAAGGCAATGTCAAATACCCAAGGGATCAAAATGAGAACTGGAAAAAAAAAGGCCTTTGATATCTGGCCTTATTCATGTATTTAAATGCCCATTTATATAGTGATTAAACACAATTTATCCAAAAAAAAGGGGGGAGTCTCCAGTCAAAGAAAATTTATTAGATGCCTACCATATGCCAGGCACTGCATTTATCTCTGGAGGTGCCAAAGAAAAAAAGAAACAATTCCTGCTCTCAAGAGTTCACATTCTAATGGAGAAAACCAGAAAACTGTCAGTGAGCTTTCAACTGGAATTCCATACTATAATGAAAAGAGTATTAAAACTTTTAAGTTAGAAGCTAAATATCAGTACTAGTACTATAAAATATGTACTAGTATCTTTTCTTTTTATGTTACCTTCATTTTCTGATAGCAAATATTACTGCTCCACACCCAGCAGCTTGCTGACTGACCATAAAGAGGAGAAAGCATTTTCTCCTCTATTCTCTTAAGCCAAATTTGATCATTATAATTACATACAGCTGTCGTACTGCAGGTCTGAGGTCTGAACAGGCTGATCCCATACATGTACCCCATATCCCAAACATAACAGGATACTCATAACTCATCGGTTATCAAAAGGAGATATGGCAGGTGAAAGACAATTACAGGGGGGAAGGGATGTCCGCCCAGGATAAACGCCTTGATTGAGCTGAGTACATAGCTTTCTGGGACAGGTGCTGGTCATATTGCTGGGCAGTGGCCAGAAACTTAAGGGAGGAGCTAGAGCCTCTTGTATCCAGGTTCTTCTTGTATTAAGATGACCAGGAAGCTAAATCAACAGCCTGAGTCTTGGTCCCCTTAACCAATTAAATCTCAAGAACAGTTTTTAAGAAAAACTAACCTAATCTGCAGAAAGTCGGGCCTTGAAATTTTGCTCCCACCATAACAGCCTTTTCTTCCCCTTCTTCTTTCCATGGTAATGCTATTTCACTTGGCATCAGCTGACGTAAATCTTCCTACTCTTCTCTTAAGATTAATAATTACCATTCTTACTATTCATCTCTTTTTATGTGGCAGTAATATTCTAACCAGAATCATGCCCCAAAGTTTGTTCAGCCATTCCACAACTGATGGGCGCCTTTCCAGTTTTTTGCTACTAAAAAATGCTGGCATAAAATACGTTAGTGCATATGAGACCTTTCTATCTTTGACCTCCTTAAGTGAAGTCCTAGCAGTGGAATTTCTGGATAAATGGGTATGGATTTTAGTTAATTTTCTTAACATAAATCTAAACTGTTTTCTAGAATGGTTTAACCAATTAATAATCCCACTAATAGTGTTTTTGTATGCCTAAGCTTCCATACCCCCAACACTGACCAATCTTTTGTCATTTTTCTAGCTCCAACACTCCCTGGTTATGTGATCACGGATAAATAATCTGTCTGTTCTCTCATCTGTAAAATAGGGAAACACAGTTGTTATTATAGACAAAGTGCTCTTCAAAACCTTAAAGTGTAATACCAAGAACAGTTACTACAGTGATGAAGATGGCAGCCAAATGATAGGAGTACGACTATGGACAAGTCTCTCAGTATGTGTGGCAGCAAAAGGAAAGGAGGTAAAGAGGATGCTTATGAATGAATTATGAGCTCCTTGAAGGTAGAATCATGGTTTGCATCACACATTATCAACTCATAAAGTATCTTGTACATAGCAGGCATTCAAGATAATTAATGAATGACTATCAGGGAAGATGTGAGAGATGAAATCATTAGTTTTGCTAGCAATTTCTCCTCCGCTTTCTGGAATATAAGCTGTCTCCAGGGAAATCTGTAAGGAGAATAGGCTTGATTCAATCAATCAATAAACATTAAGCCACCTATGTGCCAGCACTGTATTAAACAGAGAGGATGCAGAAAAAGTCAAAAGACAGGCCCTACCCTTAAGAAGCTTACAACTGAATGGACAGACAACATGCAAACAGTTATATACAAAGAAGCGATATAATAATATAACACAAGATAAATGGGAAATAGTTAACAGAGAGAAGACTCTAGAATTAAGAAGGCTTCCAGAAAAAAGATGAGGTTTTAGTTGGGACTTAACAGAATCCAGAGAAGTCAGGAGGTAGCAATGAAGGAGGAGATCATTCCACACATGGAGGTCACTCTGAAAAATGCCCACAGCTAAGAGATGGAGTGACTGAAGGTAAAAGGAGAATCTAGAGTCTAGAAAGAATGTGAGCTTGCTTTTCTACCGACTAAAGGGTCTTAAGCAAACAGCTCAACCTTGACTAGAAGGGTAGAAATCAGAGACTAGCAAGGAAGAAAAGATTGAAAAAAGCCTGAAGCCAAGAAACCCTGAGTAACACATAGGATGTACCTATTAACTATCTTTGATACCATCCCCACATCCCCTCATGCTATATACTGTTGAGTAGCTAACTGCTTATGTTCTTCTTGCTCTAGATACTTTAAAGCTAATCAAAAGAAAGGATTAAGTCTAGGATTTAGTCTCTGGAGAAGAAATTTCCCCTTATTCTCCCTCCCCTCAAAAAATTACCCCAGGTGGAGCCAAGATGGCAGAGTAGAAAGACTCACGTATGCTAGCTCCGAACCCACAGCCCATATATTTCCTGCAAGAAGAATTCCCCACAAATTCTGGATCACTGCAAGGTGCGCAGAAACACGGTGGAAAAGATTTCTGTTCCAGAGAGCCCTGGAGAGCTGTCCCCAGGGTCCATCGTTGTGCACCGGAAAGTGGAGCCCACCCCTGAGCTGCCCTGGCCCCACGGCCAAGAGGAGCAGATCCGAGCAGGCTTCAGGGACGGAATCTCCCGAGGCCGCGAAGGTCCCTCCACCCACAGGTGCTACAGGTCAGTGAGAGAGCCGTCTGGGTTGGCCGAGAGGGGAGCAGGGTGTCTCCGTGGCTTGGGCCCCCTCGGGAGGAAGCGACCCGGGACTCCCTGAGCAGGCAGAAGTTCAGGTCTCTGCATAAACCCCCTGAGGGAACTGAGCCTGGGAGTCGGCCCTGCCCCCACCCGCTCCATTACTGAAGGTCTCTGCATAAACCCCCTGAGGGAGCTGAGCCTAGGAGACAGCTCTGCCCCCACCCACCCCATTACTGAAGGTCTCTGCATAAAGCCCCTGAGGGAACTGATCCTGGGAGGTGGCCCTGCCCCCACCCAAGCACCAGAACTTAAGCTCACATTGAATAGCAGCCGCGCCTGCCCTGGAAAGCCCATTTGAATCTCAGATCCCAAGCACTAGCTGGGCGGATCTAGGCGGGGGTGCAGAGGAATCTCAGAAGTCAAGTAACTGGCTGGGAAAATGTCCAGAGAAAGGAAGCAAAATAAGACCACAGAGAGCTACTTTGATGGGGTGCAGATGTTCCCGCCTTTCAATTCTGATGACGAGGAACTATTCTTACCATCAGGGAAAGATGTGGAGGGCGGGGCCTCTGTATCCCAGACATCCGAGGTGGATGTCTGGTGGGCTCAGGCCATGGAAGAGCTCAAAAAGGATTTTGAAAAGCAAGTTAGACAGGTGGAGGAAAAACTGGGAAGAGAAATGAGAGAGATGCAAGAAAAGCATGAAAAACAGGTCAATACCTTGGTAAAGGAGACCCAAAAAAATGCTGAAGAAAATAACACCTTGAAAAATAGGCTCACTCAAATTGGCAAAAGAGGTTCAAAAAGCCAATGAGGAGAAGAATGCTTTCAAAAGTAGAATTTGCCAAATGGAAAAAGAGGTTCAAAAGCTCACTGAGGAGAATAGTTCTCTCAACATTAGAATGGAACAGATGGAGTCTAATGACTTTATGAGAAACCAAGAAATCACCAAACAAAACCAAAAGAATGAAAAAATGGAAGAGAATGTGAAATATCTCATTGGAAAAACAACTGACCTGGAAAATAGATCCAGGAAAGACAACTTGAAAATCATGGGACTACCTGAAAGTCATGATCAAAAAAAGAGCCTAGAAATCATCTTCCATGAAATTATCAAGGAAAACTGCCCTGAGATTCTACAACCAGAGGGCAAAATAAGTATTGAAAGAATCCATCGATCACCAACTGAAAGAGATCCAAAAAGAGAAACTCCTAGGAACATTGTGGCCAAATTCCAGAATTCCCAGGTCAAGGAGAAAATATTGTAAGCAGCTAGAAAGAAACAATTCCAGTATTGTGGAAACAAAATCAGGATAACTCAAGATCTAGCAGCTTCTACATTAAGGGATCAAAGGGCGTGGAATAGGATATTCCAGAAGTCAAAGGAACTAGGACTCAAACCAAGAATCACCTACCCAGCTAAACTGAGTATAATACTTCAGGGGAAAATATGGTCTTTCAATGAAACAGAGGACTTTCAAACATTCTTGATGAAAAGACCAGAGCTGAAAAGAAAATTTGACCTTCAAACACAAGAATGAGAAGAAGCATGAAAAAGTAAACAGCAAAGAGAAGTCATAAGGGACTTACCAAAAGTGAACTGCTTACATTCCTACATGGAAAGACAATATCTGTAACTCTTAAAATTTTTCAGTATCTGGGTAGTTGGTAGGACCACACACACACATACACGCACACACGTATGTACACGTGTGCACGCACACACACATATACACATGCACGCACATACAGAGACAGAGAGCACAGAGTAAATTGAATAGGATGGGGCCATATCTTAAAAAAAAATTAAGGTAAATGGTGAGAGAGAAATGTAGTGGGAGGAAAAAGGGTGAAATGGAATGGGGTAAATTGTATCTCATTCAAGAGGCAAGCAGAAGACTTTTTAGTGGAGGGAAAAAGAGGAGAGCTGAGAAAAAAACATGAAGTTTACCCTCATCACATTCGACTAAAGGAAGGAATAAAATGCACACTCATTTTGGTATGAAAACCTATCTTACAATACAGGAAAGTGGGGGAGAAGGAGATAAGCAAGGGGGTGATGATGGTAGGAAGGGTAATGGGAGGAGGGAGCAATCTGAAGTCAATACTTGGGGAGGGACAGGATCAAAAGATAGAATACAAACAATGGAGGGCAGAATAGGATGGAGGGAAATACAGTTAGTCTTACACAACACAACTATTATCGAAGTCATTTGCAAAACTACACAGGGCCTATATTGAATTGCCTGCCTCCCCAAAGGGATAGGGTGGGGAGGGAGGGATGGGGAGAATTTGGAACTCAAAGTTTTAGGAACAACTGTTTAGTATTGTTCTTGCTACTAGGAAATAAGAAATATAGTTAATGGGGAATAGAAAGTCATCTGGCCCTACAGGACAAAAGAGAAGGGAGGGATGATAGAAGAGAGGGCAGATTGGTGATAGGGAAAATTAGATTGCTTGGTGTATTGGGGTGGGGGGAGGGGATAAAATTTGGAACCCAAAATTTTGTGAAAATGAATGTAAAAAGTTAAATAAATTTTTATTAAAAAAAAAGAAAATGCGTATATACCATATACATGGTGTAAATGGGAGATAATCTCAAAGGGAAGACACTAGCATTAGCTAGCAGAGTTGGACAAATGAGTTCCTTAGAGAATAATGCAAGTACCACATACAACTAAATGGCCTAAAATATTAAAAAGAAACCAAAAACCTAACTTATTCAGTACCATAGAATAAGTAATATCATAGTGGTGGGGCAAATTAAATGTAGGTAATCTAGTTTTCCAGTCAACTGGGACTAACCTGTTAAGAACCTATCTTTAAGCTTGGTAATTATTCTACAATGTATTGTATATATCACTCTTTTAAAAGGGGATGCTGAATATAATTTTAATGACTAAAAATATTATTTCTCAACAACTGTGCTAAATTGTGCAATTCTATAATTGTTTCCACTCAAGTCCTGCTCCAATGTCTCATCAACTGAGGTGACTCTGGCTTCTTAAAGACAACATCAATTAAGCACTAGTGCTGGCAAGTTCTAGACAGCTAGAAAAGGTTCTGGCAATTGATTGATCATGGTCTTAAAAAGTGAGAGAGAGGTTATGACCTGTGTTGGTGGAGGAATATTCACATTGATTAAATTATAGGTCTTGACTCAATGATGTTACAGTGATGGCCTCAGGGCCTATGATACATGCTCCCAGACTATAGTGCTTTTTGGTCTTCAAAATGTTCTTCAGCTGGTTGGTTGTTGTCCTTCTGTCTTCAAAAAGGACCAAAACGACATCACCGTTTTGAAATTTCAGTGTGTCTGACCAATACAAGCTTGGAATGCTCTACCACAGGTTGGGCACAGATAGTCTGTATGAATATTTGGGTGAATATCCCAAATTTGCACATCCCTGTGTTTACTTTGTGCTGTCTCAATTCTACTTTGCTCAAAGAGCATAGCACCTTTTCTTATGAGGGCACTCCATGCTGAGTGGTCCTATGTCAGTGTCTCCCACGTTGCACAGTCAAATCCAAAGTTCTTGAGAGAGACCTTAACAGGCTGTGTTCAGGGAGGACCCATACCAGTGCCTTCAGCTATCAGTTCAGACTAGCACCATTATGTCTCTTCCCCCTCCTAATCTGTCATTCCTGCACTGGGCTTATAAATAAGGTAAACCAAATTTTTTTTTTTTTTTTAGAACTAAACATAAAGTACCAAAAAGAGAAGACCAGTGGTTCTCTCTCACAGGAATAACATATAAAAGTGAATGGCTTTTCCAAAGCCTTTTTTATTTACCTTCAGATTCTTGGTTATGTTCTACAGAGGTGACTTATTACTGTAGTTGGCAGAGGCTAATTTTCAGTTTCTAGGGACTCATTTCTACTCCATTCTCAAGCTTCAACTTTTGTGCATTTAACTGCACATTAAAACTTCTCTAAGCATAGAGAGGTGTTAGAAGAGGTAACAGTTCTACATAGTCACATATCAACAACTCAAAATAGTTGGACAGGAAGCTGAAATCACTGGCTCTACATGTAACATTAAGATTATCATTTCACGAGTATTTCTAAGAATAAAATCAATTCTTTCTCTTCTGAAGCCTGTAACAAAATACTTCTATCTTGAAGGTAGAAAATTTGGTTTTAGGGCTTGCTAGAATTGAAGGATACAGAAACAACTTTCATATGGCATAATCTATAATAAAAACTGATAGCTGAGAAGAAAGAAAAACCTTATAACTGTATCATCTTTCCATCTCTCTCTGTATTATCCCCACAAACCCAAACGGTTTTATGGAAGACACTGCTACCATCAAGAATAACTATAGCTGTTTAAAACTTTAACAAGACCTTCCAAAACAAAAAATTACTTACTTCTTGATGCTAAAAACATTAATAAGTCAACACATGACTTATCTACATGTATTTCATTAATAATAAAGTAAATGTTAAATAATGATTAAATTTAAAATCTCTCAATTCAAATGTTTACAATATTCAAGGCTGACATGTTTTATTTAGTTTAGCTTTATTTTACAGCAAAAAACTGAGCTTCTGTCATTTACTGCAGCTAAAACTGGCCCTTAATGAAGCTTAGAAATTATCTGTGAATTAAAATTGAATATAACTCAGGTCAATATGCCACAGTACGTAAATATGTTAACATGAGATGTAAAATTAGCTTTGTAATTTTACACTTTCTAGCCACAAGATAGATCTTATATTTCAAAAAAACCTAAAAGAACAAGAGCTTATAGTCACAACTCCTATGTTCAGAAGAATAATTCTAACACAATACTACAAAGTACCATGGACCCTTGTTTCTCAAAAATATATTATGAAGAATACTTTTCAATATTTTTAAAAATTCAAACAAATATTTTAGCAATGATTTTTTACACTCCATTTTTAGTAATATCAATTATTAACTCAATATAAAAATTCAATTTTCACCCAAAAGATGAATGCTCTCATTGAAAATTGATGCCTCCCAGGAAAACAACCTACAAAATAACAGTACTGAAGGACTTGGATCTCTGTTCAACACAATGACCACTCAGTTCCAGAAGACTCATGAGGAACCATTCTATCCAACTCCAGATGGAGATCTCAGCAACTGATTCAAAGTACAGACTGAAGAATTTATCTTTTTGGATATAGCTAAAGGGGGAATTTATTTTTCTTGACTATGTATTTTGTAATGAGTTTTGTCTTAGTAGTTTTCTCAATAGGTGGGGAAGGGGGAGGTCCAAGGGAGAAAATTCAGAACTGAAAATAAAACTGAAATTCAACAAATCTGCATACTTTATGTCAAGGATAGCCAAGTTGCTTTCTAACCAAAAGTATACAAAAATCTCTTTTACATGCCTGTAAATTCTTATGCCTAAATGTTGTATGTTTAATAAACTACACAATCTTAAAAGGTTCCCCTGTTCTTACTAAATCATCTAGATGTTCTGCATTAGAATCACTTCTTAAAGCATGGTCCTATAGGCAAGAAATGCCACTTTTATGCTAAGTATACCAAAAATTCACAAGATGAATAAAGTATAATCTGGTTTGAAATTAGAAGTCTTTTCCTAAGTTTATTAAAGGATGGGCATAGAGAGCATATCTATTAACAAAAAAGTAAAACTCAGTTTCTCCTTGAAAAGAAAAATTAATGGAATTAAACGAAATAAAAGATGTAAACTAAAACCCAAGAAAACAATTCCTTCAGTCTATATCTTGAATGTTCTTTAATTAACAGAAGTCATAATATATATGTAAAAATAAAAGCAATGGTAATAAACCAAATATACCATCTGTTCCAATGACCAAAGAAGAAAGTGTTTAACAATGTTTCTATTCTGAAATAAATGATATTCTATTCAAATCTGCCCAAGTAACAGGAATCCTGCTCTTAAAAGAAATCACTTGTTGGGATTACATTTTAAAATGCTATATATATACAATAACTTATTTAATAAAAAATAAAATGCACACTGCATGCATAGGAAGCAAATTACTAAACACTGTGAGATGGGAAATAAGATAATAAGCTTATGCTGTCGGATGAAAGAAAACAAATGAGAAGGTTCAAATATAGTTTAAACAGTCATTAAAGACATATGTTCCCTATAAGGACAAAAATGGTTTTGGGGATGCAATGCTTGTCAGCATGCTTGTTGATATGCTGATTATAAAATAAACGGTGAGAACCTAAGTAGATAACCAAACATCTTTCTCTCTAGGACAAAACTATTTTCACAAAACCTCAGTTTATCTGAGAAAATGTGATCTAAGACATTTGGAATGCAGACCACAGAAAGCAATTTTTAAATTAACATATACCTACTGGAGAAAGGCTATTTCTAAAAGATGGCATTAATTGGATCAGGGATAATTAACCTCTTTTTGTGAGTTGTGGTCCCCTTCATCCTTTGACAGTCTGCTGAATAGACCCCTTTTCAGGATTTTTTTTTAAACGCATAACATACATAAGATTACAAATAAAACCAAATATACTGAAAGACTTCTCAAAAAAACTTTTTTTTAAGTTCACAGACACCAAGATCACCAAGATATCTTGATCTAAAAAAGAATGAATTCACATTTATCCAGGGAATATGATGTTTGGACTAACATTTACGATATTTAACATAAATGGATGACCAATTTGAATGCAATAAAATACGCTTATCACTAAAATTTTATTGAACTTAATTTAACAATTCTTTAAAGATTTATAAGGCACTTTAAAATCTCTCAAGTCTATCTTAGGGTTGTCATAAACACTAATCCTCATTGTAGACACAGCAGAGTATCAAAACAATTACTTGAACTTTCTAGTCATTTACATATAGTGTAAAAGAGTTTTCTGCATACAACATTTGTATTTAAAGAGAAACTGTAATCTACCAGAATGAAAAACAGAATTGAGAGGTTTCCCCCTAAATCTCAGAATTATGTTCCAATGGATGTGTGATCTCACTGATGCAGGTATTCCTCCAAGGGTTCCGACAGCAATCCATGTATCCCTCGTTGTGCTGTATGACTGTTTGCCCATATTCTCCACCAGTCCTTCACAGCTTCATCTAATATACTTGAATAGGCTTTTCTCTTTTGCACGTATACCAGCAACACAGGACTTGAGCTACCCACATCACCCTCATCTTCACTAAAGGAGACCACATACTGCTTTCCTTATCATTCATTTCCTTAGAAATCCCTCCACAAAGCCCTACTCCAGAGAACACAAAGTAACCCTGGACACTTGAAAGTCAGACCAACAGAGGATAAACTCCCACCAAGTTCTACCATGCTTTTAAGTCTCTAAGTAAGATTCCAGGAGGTACTTAAAAGACAACCCCAGATAAAAACAGAGAGGTATTTATCACCAATAATTTGGCCACTAGGTGAAGAATTCTTTGATCAGTACAATCTATTAGGCATCTTAAGACCTCTAAAAGTACTTGAAATATTCACAAAAAGACTAAAAGAGTCAGTATGAAATAAAACACGGAAACTATCTACAACCACAGACACCAAATTAAGTAAAGAACAAGGCAGTCAAGGTGTGAGCCATTAAAACAGAAGTCCAGGGCACTTGAGTCTTTCCTGGATGAAAGGAGACTATCCACATAAATTTGTTAAGTGTTGACTGACATTCAAAAAAAAATCTTAAACTCTACACAGCCAAGAATTTAAAGTAATGCAAATGTCTCTGCATAAAATTAAACAACATACTATAAAAATGCATGATTAGGTATATTCCACAACATTAAAACATCTTAATTTCACTTCTCAAAATTATGAATTCTAGTTATTTAAAAGAAAATTTTAATTTATGGCTGTCAGGCGGGCATACTAATTAGTACCACCACAGAACAATGCATGCAGCAACTCTTCCACGACATAAATCTTATGCAAGTCTTTTCATTAACCCTCCACACAAAATCTACCCAGTATGCTGAAGGTCTTTATATCTCATCCTTTTGATATCATACCAGTGTATTATTCACTCATATTGTGCTTTTCTGATCATTTATCTATCCGCTGTATCTTTTATGCCACTTCCTGAACATTATGCTGTAGACAACTCTTACCAACCATCTGAGCTGTTCATTGCCCTAGAGGTTATTTACAATCTGGATTCTTCAGAGATTATGCTGTTTCATCATTCACTGCTGTGAAGCACTACCAGAATGTTAGTGTTAAAGAGACGAGCTTTTACAGCAATGAGCATAATTTAGAATGATCTCTTCCCCTCCTACCCAACATTAATCCTAGGCCAATAATGCACCATTGCTTCTGTACACAGCCCTAGACAACCAACCATATTGATGAATTATTAGCAACAATCCATTGCCTCCCCATTACCCCGCCACACCCCAGCTGCATGTCTCTTTTTATGTTCTTGCTTAGGATGGTTACATGTAACTTTTCCACATGGCTATGGAATTTACTGAGGTAGTTTTACTGTTCCAGGGCTCAAAGCAAATTAGGTTAATGCCATCTATACCAACTGGAACATAAGCATAAGGAATATTTCTTTTGCAAACTTTGTAACAAATAAATACCCAAGGTGAATAGATGTTTGCATATTTTATTAGTCTACGTAACCAAACATCAATTTCGGCAGGCAAAATTGATTTCTTGGCCTTTCAAAGTGGTTTCTGTATATAAATGATACATTTCAATGTGATTTCTTCAAAGATTCTCTCTGATCTTTCTTCTTCAAACTGTTCTAACTTCAACCAAAAAAAAAAGCCTTTTTTTTGGTTGGGGTGGAGAATTAGGAAAATTTTTACATATTTCCAGCAATGCCTTCGCAATCTTTTTACAAATCTCTCTCTTTAGAATAATAGTATACATTATGACTTTAAACAAATGTCTTAAGGAAAATTCTAAATATCTAAATTTAATATTGGTATACATATGGATAAGAGATCTTCACCTCTACCAAAAGCTGTGGAATTCTAATTCTTGATCAATTTCAGATATGTGAAATGGAAAAAAGATTCATATAAAAAAAGTGAAGTAATATTTTTAAGTGGCCAATTTCTACATCAAATAACAAGAATTTATATCATCAATCCAACTACAAATTAACAGCAATTCCCTTCCTATGAATAAAGTCTCCAAAAAATTTGTTTTCCTCAAAAATATACTAACTGCTTTTAACAAATTCATTTTTTAGTTTAATCATTTCTCTATGCAGCTTCAGTTGTGAGGTAAAAGCAACAACAGAAATTTTTAAAAAGGGTCAATTTCAGCCAACACAAAACCCTAACGCTTTACTATACCATCTCAGTCTTAAGCTTAAGAATGTACTAATGTAGTCAACAATAGGTTTCAAAAGAGACAGCAAAAATAGACTAAATCTGTTCAGAACAGCTAACCCTGCCTTTCATCAATTACAAGATTTTTCTCAGTTTTCTCATTTAAATATTTATTAAGATGATCCAAAAAAGACCCACTCTGATGCTTTCATCATGACAATGAGTCAAAGACTACTGAGTACAGCCCAAGGTCTGACATATCCTAACATAATCTGAAAAGGTGCCTGACCACACACCTGCAGGGCCACACAATAAGCTTAGCTAAGTTTGAAAAGCATCATCCCCGAAACGGCTGTTAACCAAAGGACAATTTTTTTTTTCAGACAGACTTCATAAAAAGCCTACTAAGGAATAGAGAAGTTGGCAAGAAATATTTCTGGAATACCCACACATCAATGAAATCATCAAACCACACAATGGAAAACTAGTAACCAAAAATGTCAATCTTTTAACTCAATTCAACAAATATTTATTAAGCCCTTAAGGCAAGCTTGCCTGGGTCAAGGCACAGGAAAGGAAGGAAGAGAGGGAGGGAGGGAGGCAGAAAGGGAGGGAAGGAGTGAGGAAGGAAGAAAAGACAATAATCCCTACCCTCAAAGAGCTTACATTCCACTGAGATAAAAGTACATACACGATCAAATGAGGTTGGACAGCACTAATAATTAGGAGGATCAGAAAAGGTTTCCCATAGGAGAGCTAAGCCTAGAAGGTAAAGATGTGAACGCAGACTGCGTTCTAGGCACAGCAGGCTAGCCTACGTAAAGGCTCAAAGGAAAGAAATGTCATGTCAGGGGAACATCCAAGTTTCATTGGAATGTAAAGTGGGTTACAGAGAAGTGTGAAATCGGTTTGTGAAAATACCTGGAAGTGGGATAGAGTCAAGATTGTGGAGAGATTTTAAAAAAGGCATTTTCATTTTATTCTTAAAGCAATAAGTGATGGAATATTACTGTGCTGTAAGAAATGACGAGCTGGTTGACTTTAGAAAAACATGGAAATATCTGCATGAAGTAATAAAAAGTGAAATGAGCAGAACCAAGAGAATGCTGTATACAGTCACAATATCCTTTGTTATTCAGAGTATTGTAAATACTCAAATTAACTGCAATGAAACTTTGAAGAAAGATACTATCTGATAAATATAATATTGATTTTACATGTATTTATAAATCTGTATCAAATGGTGATCTTCTCTTCATGCAGGGTTGGGAAGGAGGGAGGGAGACAGTTCTCAATTTAAAATGTAACCAAAAAATAAACAAAATTAGATTAAAAAAACAGCAGGGAACCCCTGAAACTTTTTGAGCAGACCTAATCAGACCTGTGCTTTAGGAATATCAATCTGAGAGTTCTGTGGATGAGATACTGGAGTGGGCAAGCTACTGTAGCAGCCTAGGTAAGAACTGATGAAAGGGACTGTCACACTGGCTATGTGAGCAGAAAGAAGAGGATGGACATAAGAAAGGTTCAAGAAATAGAACTGTCATGATTTGGCAACTACTGAGATACAGAAAATGAGAGAAAGAGAGAAGAATCAAAGATGACCCCAGATTACAAGGTATTACAGACTGGAAGCTGCAAAGACAACTGAAGGCTGAACTATAGATTCAGTAGTGATCTCCAAAGGTAGGGTAATGGAACTCATAGTAACTGTTGAGGTCACTAAGGGAGTATACACAGAGAAGAGGGCCCAGGACAGAACCTTGGGGTATATGCATGATGCTAGGTTAGGGTATGGAAAACTGGTCCATCAAAGAAGACTAGGAATGTAGAGAAAAGTTAGAGAAAAATAGTGTCACCAAAACCCAAGGAGGGAGTAATCAAGAGTATTAAATTTGGTAGAGAAAGATAAAGACTGAGGAAAAGCTATTAGGTTTAGCAATTAAGAAGTGAGTAGTCTTGAAGTAGTTGCAATGGTAAGGCTGGAAAGCCAGAATGTAAGGGACTGATAAACATATTCCATGGATAATTTATCCAGCTGGGTCATATATAACTTTCTTATAACAAAGCTGGTATAGGGTTTGTTACCACCTCACCCATAGTTGTGATCTTGTCCCCTGTGGCATCACTTTTCCAGGGGAAGCATACCCTTCCATTACTTCAAATGTTATTAAAATGCACTGAGAGTTGACTATTACAAAGAACTCTAAAATAAGAATGGGTAATTTTTCTTTCATCCTGTTTACTTTAATAAATATTGATTGATGACCTTCTGCTGACCTCTGCTCAGCACTGTAAGGGATACAAAACTTCCGGCCTTCAAGAAATTTTATTATAAACAAAAAATATGTAACAAATAAAATGGCATATAAATAGCAAGAAGAATGATACAGTTAAGTGTCATGAGTTGGGGAGAAAGTGAAAACTATAGTAATTTAAGTAAGGTTTCATTAAGGGTAAGATTTAAGCTACCCAGCCCTAAGGAGACAGCCCAGGTAGCAGAGAACATGAAAAGCAAAGGTTCCTTCTCAATCTACATGATGCAATTTTGAAGAAAAAGAAAAAGAATGTGCTGGACCATACATGAAAGAGCATTTAAAATGGCCCAATAGCTAAACAATACACTATAGACTTAGGGCCTGTTAAATTTATTCCTTTCTCTCCTACTAACCTGCCATATGACCTTGGTAAAGAGACTTCCCAGTATGTATCTCAGTTTTCTCATCAGTTAAAATAAATAAATAACCTATCTCAAAGAGTGCTTGGGGGAGAACAAATGATAATAAAAATACTTTCAAAACATAAGGTGCTAAGGAAATGTGTAATTGTAGTAGTAACTTTAAAGGATTACACACCTCACTAAAAAGTGGCAGGTATTTTAAAGAGATAACATAGATAATTTCAACCAGGTAGGTTAAGCTTGTGCCAAAAGCCAGCACCTTTAAAAAAGAAAACTGTAAATCAAAATAATAGTTATCTGTGATGCCTTTATCCTAGAACTGCAAAGCATTTCACAAATATTAATTAAGTTTTAACTGTGGAAGTGAGGAGCAAATATTATACCTGTGAAGAAGATTAAAAACCAAGGAAAATTCAAGTGACTAGTTGAAGGGTCATACCAAAAGTATAGTTCTGGAATCTTAATTTTCAATGACTAGAGTTCACCCTTGAATGAAGCTTTTTCACAAGATTGGTAAAATCTTTGCTTCTATTCAAACATATATGAAAACACATTTAAGCATAACTTAAGCACAACAAACAACAAATTTCTTAGGAGAAGAAGATATTATGGTGTTGGAGGTGGTGAAGAAAAAGTAACTAGTACATTTTCCATCTCACTGCACTCTTTCTAGAATATATTTGGGCAAATAAGATCTTTAGAACCAAGTAGACTCACGATCATTGGTCTTCAGCCAATGTACAGAACCAAGTCCCACGGGCCACACAGTATGAGTCGCTCCACTGGAACCTGAGGACAGTATCAGAGTCTCTGATGTCTGGGTTGTCCTTAGAAGACTCATCCAAATATTGACATACTCTTATGATTCCATGATTAATATATCTGATCAAACCATAACCTGACTATATTTGTTATTATTGAGCGGTTTCAGTGATATCCAAATCTTTGCAATCCCACTTGGGGTTTTCTTGGCAAAGACACTGGAGTAGCTTACCATTTCTTCCTCCAGCTTATTTTACAAGATGAGGAAACTGAGGCAAAAAAGGGTTAAGTGACTTGCTAGTTAAGTATCTGAGGCTGGATTTGAACTCAGGTCTTTCTAACTCCAGGCTTGGTGGTCTATCCAAAGTGCCACCAGTCTCACTATATAGTATGTAATAAAATTTTTAAAAAATTCAAAGTCAAGGAATCCTGTCTTCCTGATGACCAACTTGGAAGAAAAAAAAAGCCATAAGGTAATTCAAATTATTGACATCTCTCATCTATTGTTCAGTATACCACTCTGAAGAGGTCATTCAGACCCTACTTTTAAAGCTAATGTAAGAAATATGGAATTTAAACCCTTTAATAAGAGAAAAAATAAGACTGTGGTGTTAAATATTTTCCCTCCTGAAATTTCTCAAATTCTCTATCCTAAGAACATTTATCCAAAAATACATTACACAGAACTAGTAAACTGAGAGGATCTGTCCAATCTAATGCTGAAATTTATTAACTAAAAAGATTTCTAAAAATTGACCTCACAGAAGAATGCAATTTTTAGAAGAGGAAGGCACCTTAAAAATTATTTCATCGAACCTCTTCATTTGACAAAAAAGGAAACAGACCCTTAGAGGTGAATCAAGTAGCCTGAAGTTCAGTCTGGTATGGTTTTTCCATTAAGCATCCTGTACTTAAAAAAAAAAAACCTACAAATTGAAACAAAGATCTTGCAAGGTCATATTTGGACATTAGAAACACCACATCTGGTAACAAATAGGCATCCTATCCAAAATCCAAGGCAACCCAAATTTCAAAATCAACCAAAAAAAAAAAATCGAACAAAATCATTATTAGTATAGTGAACACTACCAACTTCTTAGCTGGGGAGTGAAAGGTTTTTAACATTATCTTGAATTCCTAACTTTATCCACACAATATATTCGTTTAAGGAAATTCTACTTTCTTCTTTTTCCCAATTGCATCTACCTAAAATGTGAAAAGAGAACTAAATTAGTGAACCACACACCACATAAATCAGTGGTGACAAAAAAAAAAATCACTCTTAGAACTCAGAATCTCAAACTCCATTTAAGATTTCATTTTACATACTTCTTTGAATCAAGATATTTGTCACCTACTCCCTTTAATGGTAATACCTTTACCTTTTACAAAAAACTGCCCTTCTGGGGGCAGTAGAGAAAAGGTTAATGTTAACTAGCTTTTATAGCGACTGTTTTATGCTTTACGTGGTGGTTTTAATGATCACTGAAGAAAAAATATTACAAACAGATGTAGGTAAATGCCAGTTTATACTGAACCCACAGTAAAAAAAAAATTGTAGCATGTACCCTGGGTTTTAGCAATATGTCTAGCCATCACTTTTTCTATATTTTTATTTCTAGCAAAGATATATTCATAGGCATCTGAATGAAACAATAAAAAATTAACACATTCATATATAAAATATATAACCAAGCAGTAAGTCCCTGCTTTAGAATAGTGACTGATCACTTCTTCCTGGACTCTACAAAAATGATAGAAACCAAGAGTATCAGATTATTCAACAAAGTCCCTTCTGCTATTAGGTTTACTATACAGAAATATAATTATTGCTGCAATTAGTATTAAGACAGCCCAACAAAAAACAAGAGAAAAAATGCAACGAAAGGGCAACCTAGCCATTGCTCAGCTTCCTTACTCCACCCAGTCTTCTCAAAGGTTGTACGCAGCATTCGCAAATATTATCCAGTTTTTTTCTTCCAAGGGGAGGGGGATTTAAAAATCGAGGGACGTTCAGAAATTAGAACTCCACTGTTCAAGGATGTATTTGATGAATTTTTCAAAACAGTGCTTTATTTGACATCATGCTCAGTTTCAGATCATTTTTTGTAGGCTACTTACTCTCCCTTCTTTGAAATCCTAAATGTTGAAGGATGCTTTTTATAAATTAACCAACCCAAGTACACAGATTCAATAACTGAGATTTACATGTCCCCTATTTGTGAAATGACAAACTGTAATAATATCACTCATTAAGGATTAAAAACCTAATTAGTATGCTTCAGTCACAAAGATGGGTTAAAATAAAAGGTCAAAGAAAGCTTTCAATGCGCAATCAACCTTATTTCATTCCCTACTGCAACCAAAAAGGGTTGTTCTCTTGATAAAGGATTTGACCTGCAACAACCAAGCCCTGCTGCAGTAGAAAAATTTTACCCAAACGCTACCGTAGCAAAAGGAGAGGAATGACATTATTATTGGTATCAAAGGCCCAAGTACTGTCTCCTCCGCCCTAGCCTCAAAAGGAAATGCACAAAACAACCCCACCCCCAAACAAGAATATAATAAAAAAACACCCCTGCAGTTATTTTATACTTAATCCTTACATCATTCTGACGGCAAAGATTTACTTTATACATATAAAGATCAAAATTACAAAAATATCTTCATTCTCTCCTTATCACCTCTTTAAAATAAAGGGGAGGAGGAACTCTTGGTATTTGCATCTCCTCTCCTTAAACGAGAAAACACAAACCAGGCCCTTCTCCCCCAAAGCACTACCAGATCCTAAACTGGCTGCCCACCCCCCAGCTCCAAAGGAAAATTTCCTACCCTCCTCCCAGCGAGTTTCTTGCCAAGTCACTAAGGAATGACCGAGTACCTAATAAAGCAAAGACACCTTCGGCCGCCTCCACCGGCACAAACGGGCACCAGCCCTCCCGGGTGGGCTTCACGGTTCAGGGATGCTCTTCTAGTCCCCACCACAA
This sequence comes from Bettongia penicillata ogilbyi, assembly GCA_023548195.1. Classification (NCBI taxonomy): domain Eukaryota; kingdom Metazoa; phylum Chordata; class Mammalia; order Diprotodontia; family Potoroidae; genus Bettongia; species Bettongia penicillata. The sequence goes on along the minus strand of JAJHZJ010000605.1, from coordinate 2,446,491 downwards.
CCTGACCAGCCCCCTTAGGGCCCCTTTCTCACCTGGGAGGGCCGGGGGTGGGGGAATGGGGGGCGGGAAAAATCACACAGAGAGATGCTTTATGTCCCCAAATGGCAGAGGGCGCCGGCCCTGAGGGCCACCACCATTTCAGCCCCCCCAGTTTCAGGGAGGGGGCCCCACCAGGTAGAACAAGCACCTCGCCCAATCCGGTCGCAGGCTGCCGCTGGGGGGGGGGAGAACCACCGTCCGCACGGCCCGGGAGGCCTGGAGCGCCGCGGCAGCGCGGGGCCGGGGGCCTCGGGTCGGGGCGAACCCCTCCCCTCGGGGGCCCGGGGACCAGAACCTGTTCCCCGAGCCTTCCTCCTCTTCCCTCCCCCCCGGTTTTCCTGCATTTTCCTGCAAAGTCACTGAGGGGGAGCATCTTTTCCTTCCCTCTGCGGCGCGGGCGGGGCCGCCCCCTTGGCCCCCTCCCCCCGCCGCCGGGCCCCGGCCGCCCCCTCCCGCCCCTCCCGGGTCTCTCACCCAACGGCCGCCGCGGCCGCCATTTTGAGAGCGAGGAGAGAAGAAGGAGGAGGCGGCGGGGGGAGGGGAGCAGGAGGGAGGGAGGCTGGAGAAGAGGAGGAGAGAGGAGGAAGAGAAGGAGGGGGAGGAGGAGGGGAGGGAGGGGACCGGCGCAGCCACATCGCCCGCGGAGCCCCAGCCCAGACCCGAGCCCCGGCCGCAGCCTGCGCCGGCGCCGCCCGAGGACGAGGGGAGGGGGAGGGGGAGAAAGAACCAGCCCGAGGGCAGGCCCCGGCCGCCGCCTTACCCGAGAGCCCGCCGCCGCCGCCGCCTCGGTGTGGCCTCTTCCGTCCTTCACTCCCATCCACCGGCGGGGGAGGGGAGGAGGGGAGGGAGGAGGGAGGGGAAGGGAGAAGGGAGGGAGGAGGGAAGGGAGGGAGGGGAGGAGGGGGGCTGGCGCGCAGGGCCCGGGCCCGGGGCGGGCTGGCGGGCGCGGGGGGGGAGGGGAGCGGGCGCGCGCGCGCGGCTCCTCGGCCGTTCGGGGGCTCGCGCCGCAGTCCGGCCGGCGCTCGCGGCCTTGGCTCCCGCTCCGGCCCGGCTCTGGCGCTCGCACGCGCTCCCCGCTCCTTTCAGCCTCTTCGCCTTCCCTCGGCTCGTCCGCTCTGGTCGTCGGCCTGTTCGCTTTCTTTTCCCCTCCCACCTCCTCGGTTCTACTACCGCCGCTGTCGCCGCCGCCACCCCCGCCCCGCCGCTCCGGCTCGGTCTGTCACAGGAGCTGCCCCAGCGCCCTGACGTCACCGCGCCGCCGCCGCCCCAGACCGGCCGAGGAGGGAGGGGAAGGAGGAGCCGACGGCGCATGCGCAGGGCCGGGGCCTGAGGGGAGCTGCCGTCACCCCGGCTCGACGCGCTTCCCGGTTTGCGCGTCACCGAGTGGAAGCCGGCCCTCCGCGGCCCCTCCCAGTCCCGCCCTCAACCCTGGGGCCGAGAGCCGGGCCGGAGCCGCCGCAGTCGCAGTCTCGGGGCCCGGGGCCCGGGGCCCGCAGAGCCCCCCCTCCCCCACCCGGCCATCATCTTGACTGACCATGACCGGCTCGTAGCTCTGCGGAGCGCTTTACGTAATGGTCTCCTTGGTGCGGGGGGCACCCCGCAGAATAACCGACTTTGGCGGGGCGGGCAGAGGGAGCTGGGGGGGGCGCCCTCCGCCGGGGCAGGTCAGCACCTGCGCCTGCAGGTCAGCGGTGAGCCCGGGGGCGGGGGGTGCTCCCAGAGGGGGGCACTTGAACCCAGCGCCTCTATGGGCACTGGCCATGCCGCCTCTTACTGACATCTAGACTGCGCCTTGGACATTCCAAAGCGCCTCGCGTTCGATTCCCGTTTCAGCCCCCAAACAGGCCAGAGATACTGCAAATAAGAGCCTTGATGTTTGCCCAAAGCTTTGTGTAGTAAGGGAAACAGCAGACACATCCCGTGCTAACCAACATTTCTACGGCAACTTCTACGAGCACGGCTCCCTTTTCATCACTTCATGTGAGCTCCAACAGAGAGATGAGCCAGGCAGAGAAACTGAGGCACACGTAGCCTACCGTTGAAATGTGCGATTTGAGGAAGACAGTTTAAATAAAGCTGAGATTGTACTGGCTGTAGCCTTGGCATCCCCTCCAGCCAGTTACCACTCAGAGCCCAAGGCCTGACTTCCGCGATGCCAAGGCTTCCCTTTTCTTAGTTTTGTCTCCTGCCCTTTCTCTGTTTGAAAAAAAGAAAAAAGGAATGAAGCCACTGGGCTTGGGAGGTTGGGGTGACCTTCTGGACTTAAAGCAGAAGGCTAAGGACCCGACTATTACTGACTCTAATATGTGAGCCATGGATTCAGGCCCAGAGAAAATACTTCTTTTTTCCCCCTGTCACTGCTTTGATTTCTCTGACCTCCTTTCTGGATTGAAACAGCATGAAAATGTTTTGCAAATCTTCAGATATCATATAAGTGTGAGCCCTTGTCAGGTGAGTTATGTCACATCCTTTCATTTTGGCTACTTTTGTGGTGAAATATTGGTGACAGAGAGGATCCTCTAAAGTATCCAACTAACTTTTTCTAGGCAGCTTTTCTTTAGTTAGTGCTGAGGAAATCATATTTGAGATTCAGTCTTTAGATACCAATGAACACCTTGACAAGATTTGGCAAATTCCCAGGATTAAAGGGTATTTCATTAAAAGTTGGACTTTGAGTCAGAAATTTCATCCCTGGTTGATAGGATCCTTGGAAAGATGGGTGAAACCTTCCTCTTTCAGGCTTGAATCTGAACATATTGTTCTATCAGTTCCCGTTGAAATCCAGGAACATGTTAAAACAGCAGCTATTTTTTCTTTATGTGTTCAGTGCCTCACACAGAGTAGATAGTTAATAACATGTCGGTGAATTTTAGTTTGTTGAATGGGATTATTTAATTAAGGTCCTAGTCCCTCAGTATTTCTGTCCCTTTAAATATTCAAAAGGAGACCCTTCTGTCCTGGATAATACTGGAGTTACTGGATTAGAAACTCCCAGAGGGCAAACATCCTTTGTTCGATTTAAAAAAAAAATCTTTGCACCAACTCCAGGGCCAAGCACATCTGGGTTGCCACAACAGTTTCACCTATCTGCAACCAGAGGACTGTTGTTCTGCCTTTGTTTTTGTTTTTGAGGATAACCAGTGATATCACAGGGTGATGTGTTGACTTGCACCTAGATTGGATTTAAGTGAGGTAGAGTTGTGCAAAGTCATCAGCCTCAGCCTCCCTTCCAGAGTCATCCAAGTCCAGTGGCAGGACAAAGTCAGGATGGCTGGTGATGGCCTAGGATAAAGTAGATGACCTTCAATATTCAATATCTAACCGAGCTCTAAGCTGTCCATTGTGTGTGGGAGTAGGGGGCTGACATGCCCAGTAACTCTACCTACAGGTTTGAGGCCTCCACCTAGTTTAGCCTGTCTGCCAAAACAGATTTACCAGGGTGTGGATGATGTGCATGCCATACCTTCTTGGAGCCACGAGTGAGAGTTCGGTGAAAGGTGGATACCAAAGGTGGATGAAGCAGTTCCAAAAAGAGCTTGAGAAACCTTTCTGCCAGAGGTGCTAAGCCTTCCTGAACACCCCCTACACTTCAGAGGGGTAGATGATCTCTGAAAGGACCAATCCAGCTCTGTAAGTCTCAATTTCTCTATTAGTACAGCTTGACAAAGCAATTCAGTGAAATTCCAGACCCTACTTGACATTGTTACCAATTGACTCAATATGAGTCAATAAGGATCTCAGTAAATTAACATATCCTGTGCTTTAAAAGCCCATCCTTTCTTTCATTTTAACCTTTTAAAATATTTATCATTGCCCAATGCCAAGCTGTTTAATATTTAAACAACTGAGTTAATCTCATCTACTTTATTTTTTAAATACTTGCTCTAAAACTCAACAATTTTCTCTTGAAAGATCACAGAATTAGTATAAATAAATAATTATGTTTCTAATTGAATAAGGATAATTAGAGTTAGCCAATCTAACCTGTTTTCTTAGACCCAAACCATATCCTTATCCTGTGGTTAGAAGTAATAAAATTGGTACTGGGCAATTATGACCTAAACTGAGACAATTTCATTTTCAGAATGCCCCTTTTAAAAGAATTTTAAAAAATTCCATTGAAGGGGAAAAATTCAAACTGTCAGTCCCCTTTTTGGTTTGTGAATTCAGAAACTCAATTCAAAAAATAATTGAGGGACCTTTGTGTATCAGCATATGTGCTACTGTTTGTATTGTGGACGTAGATGCTTGTGGGCACTTTTTGTCATGATGAATAAGATGATGGATGCTTTCTAATGCAATCTCCTCTCCTGTTGAGTATGAAGATTTAAGGGACATCTATATATGCCCTTAAATTAAAATGTGGAAAGACTTAATACAATAACAGCTACTATACGTATCTTGGGGAAGGAGAAAGGAGCAGACGTCCTGGATTTTGGGGGCTTGGAGAAGCATTAAGGAGAAAGACCCACTTTATTTGCTACAATCTAACAGCTCACCAATCCACTTAGGTTGCAAACATTTATCTTGCCAGCAGACACTTCCAAAATTGAAACCTTTGTTGCAGTTGCTACAGAAAAATTAATGTATGTTCAAAGACTTATGGAAATAGCAAATAAGCTGATAAGTGGAAACAATTTTTAAAAATTATACTGGGACAAAACATTTTCAGAAATGCTTCCCTGAGCAAAATCTGGAAAATGAAGGAAGGGCCCATTTGCACAAATTTGAAATGATTTCCTCCCCAGAATTAAACTATCCTATATTATTTATAGGAATATATTATGGTATATTTACATTTAATAAAATCAGTAGAAAATGGACAGAATTTTCTTTTCAAATATAAAGAGGGTATAAGGAATGTTGTGACCATTCTAATGGTAAAGGACACATTTGCAAGAGAGATTCATTCATCTTCAACATATTCAGACCAATTAATAGAGATACCTGCTTCTCCCTTACGTCAAGTCCAGCTGGACCAGCCACTCTTCCCTTGAGAATCATAGCACTCTGATGTGTCATAAAAATAGAACACAAAAGCAATTCATAGGAAATTAAAAGAGTAAAATTCAACTTGAAAATATATATCATGATGTTTAGATTTTTGAATTTTAATTTTTCCTATGAAAGAAATTTTAATGACTCTATGGAGACAAAACGACATTTAAAAACACATAAATCATAAAAAATGTCATGATGCAGATATTCAAGAGTTTTCCATCTTCAGCAAATAAAAGGGTCAAGAATATAAAATTATTTCTAAAAGGGCACATTTTAAAAATAGAAAAAATATTCATCTCTATTAATAAAAATATAAATTAAAGTAATTTTCACACAAATTGGCAAAAATAACAGTGATGATTCAACGTGGATAGAGTTGTGAGTGAACACCTACATTGCTTGTGGAATTGCACATTGGTTTAAAAAAATCTTTTAGGAAAAACTGATGGCATAGGAGAGTTTTTTAAAATAACCCTAATAATTCAGATATTGAAATTTGCCCCCCCAAAATTGTGGTTATGGAAAAATAAAGATGGGGAAAAGTTATCTTTTCAAAGATATCTATGGCAGCATTATTTGTCATTACCAAAAAAAAAAAAAAATCCAATAGGGAAAACACCTAAATATCCAAAAGCTGGGAAATGGCTGAGTGGTATCCTCTCATAGTATGTGCCATATCCAAAAAGTGGCATAGAAGATATCAAGGGCATATATGGCCAGAAAGGGAAGTCATATAGCAAAGGTGAGGAATAACAGATTGACTTAAGTGCCAGAAACTACTATGCTACAAAGGAGACCATTAAATAGATCTCATTTGTGGTTTAGACTGAAAAAACATATATGGTTATGATGTCTATCAGTAGAGTATCTACATTAAGGAGATCCTAGAGTCATCAAAGTAGATGTGTAGCAGTGAAGTGGAATGCTATAATGCAATTAAAAAACAATATGTGTGAGAGAAGGAAGCTTCCTGAGAAGAAAGCTGGCCTGGGAGCCAGAGAGTCAAGTACAAGTCCTGCCTGTTAAACATACTAGCTGTGTGTCCCTGGTCAAGTAAACCTCTCTCAGTGCTCTAGCCAACACCCCTAAGAGTAGACTATAGGATGCAGAAAAAGTATGGACTTGCATTTGTAGAATTTCCTTATCCAAGAGTTCTGTACACCAATAAATTCATAGATCCAGTCGCTGGCCCTTTATCCCTTCTTAAGTAAAGGAATATAGAGAAATATTAAAAGTCATATGAATTGATACAAAAAAGAAAAAAACATACACATTTATATTTAGATATATGACATGTATTATATAAAGTGTATATAATATATTATATATAATATTTATATATTATATAAAGTATATTATTTTATGCACGTATACACATGCACATAGTTTGATACACACACACAAAGAGTGAATGGACAAAGGGAAATGGAGAGGGGATAAACTTTTATATATTGAAATTCATTTTTAAATGTAAATATTACAAGTGTATGTTTAATTGGATTTGTCATTCAAAGTTTACAATTATTTTATTTCAAGAATAGATGATTACTTTGCAGAAAAATAAAAGACAAGACTAATTTATAGAGTGCTGGCATAAGTTCATGGAATTATAGAGATAAAAGAGACCTTAAAGGTCATCTTCTCTAATACCTTAGAAAATAAATGCCATAAAAGAAAAAGGTATGTCAGAAATTAGCCAAGAGCATCACCTCTCCTAAAATATATGAGAATAATTGGGTTAGGCAAAAAGAAAGATGCTACCTTCACCATGTGTACTTCATACACCTAAAAGGGAGATTGGTGATAAGAAGAGATCCCCAGATAAAATCAACCTTAACCACAAAAAGGAACAGGATTGAGGGTGGAGAGAGGCAAGAATGGAAGGAAGAGGATTATAAAGAGTGGAACTTGTGGAAAACCAACCTTTAGCAGGACCAAATAAATAAGTCACCTAAAATGATCTGGATGTTCATTCTGCTATAGCACTTTTTACTTCTATCAGTACTTTCTATCCATAAATATAAAGGATGGCATGAGATTGTGTATGAATTTCATTATTAAGCATTAATTCAGAAGTTTTACCAGTGGGCACAGAGAAAGCCATAATCCTATAACTAAATGGCATGATTCTAATGGCAAATTTGGATTTTTTTGTAAAGCTTCCTGAGGTAGAGAAAGGACCAACCAAGGCAGAGGGATAGAGTAGAAATGGTGCCAAGTGTACAAATTTTCAACCCCCTTCCTCCACAAAGCCAAATTTGTACATCTTCACTAAACTCCAAGATAACCCCTCCTCAACTTCCTTAGCAGATGTGTTTATTGAGCTAAGCACTCCCTTCTCCCCCCAAAACCCACTTGATAGCTTTGTACTAGGTACTGTATAATATGAGATAATTACAATAGATATGATCCGTACCCCCTCCTTTTTTTTTTTTTTTTTTTTTTTTTTTTTGCCAATTTAGACTCTCAATGGTATTTTTAGAATTAGAAGGGACTTTGGAGAACAATTAGTTCACTTTAGAGTTTTCCAAATTGTGTTCTACAGAACCATGAGGAAGCCTTGCTAGGTTTCCATAAATGAGATAATATTTGTAAAGTACTTTGCAAACCTTAAAGCCCTAGCAATAGAAGTGCTAGTTGTTAATTACTATGGGAGAAATTGTCAAGTGGAGTTCTAATCCTAGTATCTAGAGATGGAAATGGGACCCCAGGAAACATTTCATCCAACACCTTAATTTTGCAAAAGAGGAAACTGAAGCCCAGAAAAGGTAAATAATATTCCCCGAATCACACAGTAAGGGCAGAGCTGGGATATGAATCCTAGCCTGGTGCTACTTCCATGGCAACATGGTATCACCCTACCTCCCCAAAATTAGACTCTAGATGTTTTACAAAATTATGTTTTCATGTGATAAGTTTGGGTAAGGAAAATACTTTTAAAAATAATAAAATGTCCTTCCTTTATCTTCTTTCATCTCTTATGCTGTATCTTCTTGGAGTCACAGGTGAGAATTGGGTAGCAGGTAAACACCATAGCAGGTAGCCTTAAAAAAGGCTGGGCCAGCTCTCATACTAGAGGTACTAACCTTCCCTATCTATACACCATAGCATACCTCAAAGTTCCAGGTACAGATACACTAGGAGCTGTAGTCACAACCCTGCATAGATAACCATAGGGTTGTCTTCTCACTAGACTGAAGCAGCAGTAGGATTCAGCAGCCCCCTAGGTGTCTGGACAGTCTTTTTTAAGGACTGCACTGCTCACCTCTTTGCATAAGGAAGGGGTCAGAAAAGGTGCCCCTTTGGTCTGCTTCATCCAAACCAGACCTGCTTACTGATTTGTCTGTGGTCAAAGCACACAAAAAAGCACAAAAACTTTTGATAAAGATGATTCCACTGACCATTGGTACATGGAATGTGCATGTACTTATGGACAACACAGTAGACCTGAAAGACAGACAGCCTTTGTTGCTAGAGAATTCAGCAAGTATGGCATCCAAATAGCAAGCCTGAGTGAAGCAAGGCTGGCAAATGAAGGCTAGATTACCAGAATCTGAAGAAGAGGTTTTGAATGCCATTGGGCAACTCTTGTGTAGCAAAGTGACTTGTGCTGATTCCATTCAAGCTAAGATTTACAAGGTAGAGGGTCTTCTCCTGTGAAAGCTGACTGAAATCTTCCAGGTTATATGGCCAGAGGAAGTTGTCCCCTAGGAGTTCAGTTGTCCATCCTATAAAGGAAAGGGAAATAGGTTGTCCTGTGACAATCATGGGGGGAGGGAGTCCCTCTTGGTCATTTCCAGCAAGATTCTTGCCAGATCCTTTACCTGGAAAAGCATTATAAAGATTGGGACTTGGGGGAAACCAATGTTTAGTAGGGCCAAGGAAATAAGTCACTTTAGATGGTCTGGCTATTCATTTTGCCATAGCACTTTTGACTTCCATCAGAATTTTCTATCTAAGAATATAAAGGATGGCATAGGACTGTATCTACCCAAGAGCCAGTGTGGTTTCAGACCAAGGAATGGTCAATATGGTATGGTCAGATGCCTTCAAGGAGGATGAAAAAGCATCAAGGTTATCTACCTCGATGACAATAAATTATTTAACTAGAAAAGGCTAATCAAAACTAAAGTGGAGGGAAAGTTAGTGTATGACTTTTTATTCACAGATGATTGTGCACTCAGTGCAGCCTCTAAGGCTGAGATACAACAGAGTATGGATTTATTCTCTGCTCCTTATAATCATTTTGGCTTGACCTCACCAAGAAAAGAGAGGTTCTGTACCAGTCAGCACTACATCATCTATATATGGAACCATTTGTCACAAGATGTCACAACCATTTCTCAAAAGAAATTTTAAATGCTGTGGATAAGTTCATTTTACCTTGGTAGTATACTTTCCAGGAATGTACACATAGATGATGAGGTTGATGCCCATATTGCCAGAGCTAGTTCAGTGTTTGGGAGGCTCCAAAGGAAAGTGTGGGAGAGAAGAGATATTAGGCTGCCTACCAAACTGAAGGTCTCAAAGCTGACCTCATTGTTGTATGAGTGTGAAACCTGGCCAGTATATTAGCACCATGCCAGGAAACTGAATTGTTTCCCATTTGAATTGTCTTAGGAAGATGCTGAAAATCATCTGGCAAAATAAGGTACCAAACACTGAGGTTGTTTCTCATGCTAAGCATTGAAACACTACCTCAGAGTACAACTCAAATGGGCTGGTCACATTCTTTGAATGCTAAATATACATTTGCCTAAAAGATCATTTAACAGAGAACTTACACAAGGCAAGCACTCGCACAGAGGAGAGAAGAAGTGATACAAGGATGATCTCAAGGTCTCTCTGGAGACCTTTAGAATTGATTGTGAGACATACGACACATTGGCACAGAATGCCCACCGTGGTATGCTGGCATTAAAGAAGGGTTTATGCTCTATGAGCAAAGCAGAATTGCACTGACACAAGAAATGTGAGATGCACAAACTTAAAGACATTTCTACTCCAAATATTCATATAGACTAGTTATTCCCAACCTGTTGTAGAGCCTTTCAAGCTTGTGTTGGTCTGATCAGCCACTGTCAGAGGCACAATACCTTGACCCCAACATAATGATGTCATTTTGATCCTCTTCAAGCATGACAGAAAACAATGAACCAACACTCTGTCTCCAAGCCTCTTCTCCTACAACCCCTTCACTTCAAATGCAATCCAAGATACAGCAGATAAATCAAATTTGACCATAAAATCTAAGGTCTGTGAATTTGTTTGCCATATAAAGTTTCTGTGACTTAAAAAGTTTGAGCAGAGCCAAGATGGTAGATTAGAAAGACAGACCTGCTCCAGCTCTCCCCACATAGCCCATAAAATGCCTGTAAAAAATGACTCGAAACAAATTCTAGAGCAGCAAAAGCCACGAAATGACAGAGAGAAAGAGATGTTTCAGCCCAATACAGCCTGGAAGGCTGACAGGAAAGGTCTATCACACTGGGCTCAGAGTGGAGCTCAGCCCAGCCTGGGTCAAGTGGCAAGGACAGGACTAGAACAGGCTTCAGGGCACAGAATCATGGGTAGCAGCTGTGGTTCCCAGATTTCTCAACCCACAAATGCCAAAGACAGCTTCAAAGGTCAGTGAAAAAGCTCCTTCACTTGGGTGAGAGGGGTGTGTGGTCTGGCTCCAGCCCCAGCTCCAGGTCGGCAACAGTCACAATGGCAGAAGAATCTACTTTTGGAACCATCAGCCTAAAGACCCTGGGGGAATCGAGCAGTCAATCTGGGTCTCAGTCCTGAGTGGCAGTCCTGGGGTGAGAAGGAATACTGGAATGGTGGAGCTTATTTATGGAGGCTCTGGAGAGAGAATCCTACTAGCAGATCCTGGGCAGAAAAAGTGCTTGTGGTTGCTCCCAGACCAGAGTGCAGGCCAGGAGAGGAGTAAATTGTGCCATCTTAGAGGAACTGAGAACCTACAGGTCCCTAAAGCATACACTCCACTTGACAACACACTCAAAAGTCAGGTCACTGGCTGGGAAAATGCTCAAAGAAGGGGAAAAATAAGACTATAGAAGGTTACTTTCTTGGTGAAAAGGTATTTTCTTCCATCCTTTCAGATGAGGAAGAACAAAGCATACCATCAGAGGAAGACATAAAAGTCAAAGCTTTTACATCCAAACCTCCAAAAAAAATATACAGTGGTCTCAGGCCATGGAAAAGCTCAAAAAGGATTTTGAAAATCAAGTAAGAGAGGTGGAAGAAAAAGTGGGAAGAGAATAATGCAAGAAAATCATGAAAAGTGAGTCAACAGCTTTAAAAGAGACCCCCAAAAATGCTGAAGAAAATAACACTTAAAAATAGACTAACCCAAATGGCAAAAGAGGTTCAAAAATCCAATGAGGAGAAGAATGCTTTAAAAAGCAGTAGTAGCCAAATGGAAAAGAAGGTTCAAAAGCTCACTGAAGAAAATAGTTCTTTAAAAATTAGAATGGAGCAGATGGAAGCTAATGACTCTATTAGAAACCAAGAAATTATACAACAAAACCAAAAGAACAAAAAAATAGAAGACAATGTGAAATATCTCATTGGAAAAACAACTGACCTGGAAAATAGACCTAGGAGAGATAATTTAAAAATTATTGGTCTACCTGAAAACCATGATGAAACAAAGAGCCTAGATATCATCTTCCAAGAAATTTATCAAGGAACACTGCCCTAATATTCTAGAACCAGAGGGTAAAATAGAAATGGTCAGAATTCACCAATCACCTCATGAAAGACATCCCAAAAGGAAAACTCCTGGAAATATTGTAGCCAAACCCCAGAGTTCCCAGGTCAAGGAGAAAATATTACAAGCAGCCAGAAAGAAACAATTCAAGTTTATGGAAATAGAATCAGAATAACACAGGATTTAGCAGTTTCTACACTAAGGGATTGAAGGGCTTGGAATATGATATTTCAGAGGTCAAAGGAGTTAGAATTACAACCAAGAATCACCTACCCAGAAAAACTGAGTATATAATACTTCAGGGGAAAATATGGAATTCCAGTGAAATAGAGGACTTCCAAGCATTCTTGCTGAAAAGACCAAAGCTGAATAGCAAATTTGACTTTCAAATACAAGAATCAAGAGAAACATGAAAAACTAAACAGGAAAGAGAAGCCTTAAGGAACTCAATGAAGTTGAACTGTTTACATTCCTACATGAAAAGATGTTATTTGTAACTCATGAGATCTTTTTCAGTATTAGGGTAGTTAGAGGGAATATGTTTGTGTGTGTGTGTGTGTGTGTGTGTGTAAGTGTGTATGGGTATGTATGTGTATATATTATACATGTGTAGCTGTGTATATGTACATGTGTGTATGTAAATATATGTATATGTACATAGATAGAAGGCACAGGGTGAGCTGAATATGAAGGGAGAACACCTAAAAAAATAAAATTTACTGTTGAATGGAATGTACTAGGAGTAAGAGAAAGAGAGAGGTAGAATGTAGTAAATTGTCTCACATACAAGAGGGAAGAAAGCTCCTACAATGGAGAGGAAGAGGGGAGAGAGGAAAGAAAATAAGCCTTACTCTCATGGGATTTGGCTTAAGGAGGGAATAACACACACTAAATTGGATGTGGAAATCTATTTTACCCTGCAGGAAGGCAAGGGGGAAGGGGATAGGAAAGGGAAGATAATGGAAAGGACAGCAAATTGGAGATAGAGATAATCAGAAGTAAACACTATTTTGGGAGGACAGGTCATGGGAGAGAATGCAACAAATTCAGGGAAGGATAGGACAGAAGGAAATGTGATTAGTCTTTTACAAAATAGATATTATGGAAGTGCTTTGCATTGTAACACATATATGACCTATTTTGAATTGCTTGTTTTCTCAGTGAGGGTAGTTGGGGAGGGCGGGAGAGAATATGGAACTCAAAGCTTTAAGAATGAATGTTTAAAATTGTTTTAGCATGCAGCAGGAAATTAAGCTATACAGGTAATGGAATATGAAAATCTATTTCGCCCTACAGGAAAATAGAGGGGAAGGGGGAATGGAAGAAAGGTGGGTAACAGAAGGGTGGACAGACTGGAGGAAGAGGTGGTTGGGGTACATGATGTCCTTGGCGGGGGGGGGGAGAGAGATGGGGAGAAAATTTTGAATTCAAATTCTTGTGAAAGTGAATGGTAAGAACTAAAAAAGAAATAAATTATATATATATATTTTTAAAAAGTTTGAAAAGCCTGAATCTGATCTAACTCCCTCATTTTCTGGGAAAATGAGACCCAAAAAGAGGAAATGATTTGCCCAGGTTCATACAAATAGGTAGAAAAGCAGATGCTATGCTGTTATCTTCAAATGAACGAGCATAGATTTAGAGCTGAATGACTGTCTACTCTAACTCCCTCCATTTACCGATGAAAAAACTGAGGCCCACAGAGGTGAAGTGACTTTCCCAAGGTCACATAGAAGGTAATGATGTGGAAGTTGAATTCCAGTCCTCTTGACTCTGAAACCAGTGCTTTTTCCACTAATTGCATTTTCATTACAACCAGGATATTCTCATCTTCCAAGTAGGACTTCTTGAACTTTAGTAGCTCATCCTATCCTCTCAAAGGAATGGCCGGTTTTGGCCCACAATAAAGATGTAAATCCCAGGTTTCCCAGATGGTGCAGAAATGTCACTAATGCTTGGCTATTGTCATTTTCTGAAGCCATTCCATAGATTAAGGACCAGTATCTACTGGAAAATATCTTGGTGTCCATGTTTCACCTGACTTTGATTTTTTATTTGGATTCTTCCTTTTTTAAAAATATGGATTATAAAATTTATATTCCTAATTTTTCCAGTCAATTCAAGAATCCATGTGACCATCTCAGTCTTAATTCAACCCAAGATCTTGCTAGTCCCAGTGCGGGCTCACTCTGTGAATGTCCCAAGGACAGGACAAGACAAACTTGTGAATCAAGTGAAGCTTTCCTCTTGGAGGACTTTCATCTCCTCATGGCCTTCTAGGTGCTCAAGATCCCCTGCTACAGTAAGCTGCTCAGAACTATTCTCAAGAGCATATATCCTATGCTCAGTACTTTTCTCCTCCCTCTTTCTCTGAACAGGTGAGCCATTACAGTGTACTGATTTAAAAAAAAAAAAACCTACAGAGGGAGGCAGTCATTCTTACACATGAGAGGAGCAGATGATCGCCTTCAAGGGACAAACAAAGGCACTCTCCTCACTCCCAAAGCTATCTCTTTCACAAGGCTGTCAAGATTCCTGAAATTCCCACACCAGGAACCACAAACTGGTGTTTTGCATCTCCCTGACAGATGTAGCATATATTGTTGTGATTTATAATCATCTTTGTATATGTCTTTGCCCCAAATGCTGTGACTACAGGATCTGTGAACCATCCAAATGCGTGTATCCTCCAAACCATAGTTTCCTTCTCTGGGCACAGGAGGTGGCTTTAAAGAATGTAGAGTTTAACTGATTCTTAAACCTTGGGCAAATTACTTTACCTTTCTAGACTTTCCTTCACTTGTAAAATAGAGTTTTAGGCCAGTTGATATCTAGGTGGCTCAGAACTTAGCACCAGGTGTGGAATCACGAAAACTCTGAGTTCAAATCAAGACTCCGACACTCATTAACTGGGTAAATCAATCCTGAGTAAGTCACTTAACCTTTGTCTGCCTCAGTTTCCTCAACTATAAAATGAGGATAATAAGAGCACCTACACACCTTATTATGAGGATCAGATAATATTTAACACGGTACCTGACATATAATAGGATCTTAACAAATGCTTCTTTCCTTCTTTCTTATGTTCCCTTTCCACCTTTTATTATTGTACCTTGTAACCTTCCCTTGTTCCCCAAGCTTGGAAGCAAAGAGGAATCTATAAATGAGTGAATGAGAAAATGGCTCACAGACATTGGTCATTAAACCCAATTTCAATATTATCTACCCAGCTTCACTAATTAGTTCTTGTATATCCAAAGCTCTTTTCTAGTTCTCATCATTATTGACTCTTCTGCAACATTTGACATTGCTGATCATTTTCTCTTCTCTTAGTCTTTCTTCTCTAGGTTTTTATGACTGTACTCTCTCTGATTCTCTATCCTGACTGACCACTCCCCAGTTTCATTTGATGACTGCCTTTTCATCCATTAGACACCCTAACTGTTGTACCCCAAGGCTATGTTCTAGGCTACTTTTTCACTTGGTGACATCATCAACTCCCATGAGTTTAATTATCATTGCTATGCAAATGGTCCCTTGAACTATATATCTAGTCCCAGCTTCTCTTCTGAATTCTATATCTGTACATTTCAAACTAGATGTTCTGTGGTTACTTCAAACTCAACATATCCAACCCAGACCTCATTGTCTTTCCTCATCTCTAAAATTCCTAATTCTCAAGGTTGTTGTGAAGTTCAAATGAGATAATATACATAGAGCACTTTGCAAATATTAAATCACTATTTAAATGCTAGCTTTTATTTTTATTAGCTATCATTCCCCCCCCAAAAACTTCTCCCCTACTATACTCTCTACCTGTTTCCTTTGAGAGCATCACCATTCTTCACTTTCCTAGGTTCATAACCTTATCACCTTTGATTCCTCACTCTCGCACATCCCACCTATCCACGAGTTGCCCAATATTGCTGTTTTCTACAGACATATCTCTTGCAATTATCCCTTCTCACTATTCATTTCTACCACCTTAGTTCAGGCCTCCATAATCTCCTTTGGATTATTGCAATGGCCTCCTACTTAGTGTCCTTGCATTGCTTCCCCCTTCCTCAAGCCATCCTCCACACATCTGTCAAAGTGATTTTCCTAAAGTATATGACTATGTTACTCCTCCCCTCAATAAACTTTTGGGGCTCCCTATTACTTCTAGGATAAATATAAATGTTTCTGCTTAGCTTTTGATGCCACCTGAACCAAACCACTACCCATTCCTGCACTCTTTGGTTCTATCAAACTGTCCTTCCCTCTTAACTCATACATAATACTCCATCTTCTTTCTCCAAGCCTTTAAACTGGCCTTCCCCCTAGGGCTAAAATACTCTTCCTTCTTGACTAAGGCTTGTATAATCCCTCACTTCCTTCAAAACTCAGCTCATCTCCTTCTACATGAACTTCCCTATTCTCCCACATGTTAGTGCTCTCCTGCCTTCCTTTGAGTTTAACATTATATTCCTTATGTCCTTGTTCTGAACATTTGTATGGATAATGTCTCTTCTGATAGAATATAAATTCCTTGTGGGCAAAGACTGTTTCATTTTTTGTTTCTCTCTCCCTAGTTCTTAGCACAGTGCCTGGCATATAGCAGGGGCTTAATAAATGTGTGCTGATTGATTTAGTATTGAGATAATGCAGTAATTGGAATAATTACAATAAATGATAGTAAAGTCAGTTCAATAAGCACTTATGCTGCTACTATATGTCAGACTATGCTAGGGATACAAAGACAAAAAAAATCAAACAATCCATGTCCTGGAGAAGCTTATATTCTGCTTGAATTTATATAGCATTTTCAGTTTTACAAAGAATCTTACAAAAGACTGATCTTTCTTTAGTAACAGACAAAGAAGGAGGGCTTCGCAACATAACCTTCTTTCCTAGGGACCTAAACAAGACAACTGTACCCTGACTCAGTGAACTCTATGTGATGGGAAGATATAAGAAAAGATAACCATGAAATAAGGAGTTAGCTAGCCAGCTATAAAATGTAGTATTTTGACTCAGTCTGACCACTAGCATACTTTCAACAGAGTGATAGGGATGGTTGGGTAGATAAGGAGGGGATAAGATAGGGGAGTGGAGAGGAGGACATCAGGCAGAATAGCAGACAATAGCCTATATCTGAAAAAATCCTTGGGATGTACTTAATAACTTGTTACCTGATCTATAATCTTCAGTAAAACTCAACATTCAGTGTATTCCACCCTAAACCTTACTTTGCGTTGATTCTGTATATACTGTTATACATGTATATTCTACATATATATTCTATATGTATATTCCGTATATTCTTTATAGATGTTTTTTTTCCTCAAGTAGAAAGTAAGCTTCTTGAGAGCAGACTCATTTTGTCTGTGTATTCTCATTGCCTAGCACAGTGCTTGGCACATAGGATCATAAAGCTAGAGCTGGAAGAGACTTTAGTTTAGAGGATATCTAGATCAACCCCTTTTTCTCACATAATGAAGAAACAGAGGCCCAGAATGGCAGAGTAACCTAGCCAATGTCACACAAATATTAAGAGGCAAATTTGAACCATTCTAATGACTTCAAGCTCATTACTCCAATCTCAGTACTCTTTCCACATAGTAGGTGCTTAATGCTTGTTGTGTTGAATAGAATGAAGCCCCACCAGTTCTTATTCACTTGTGGTTCATGCTGTACTCCACAGGGGTGGTTGGTCCCCTTGCATCCCTGACAGTCTTCAACTTTACAGAATCAATTCTGAACATCCAGGAGCTAGGTTAATACAACAAGTGCAATGGGTCTGGTCTACTGCAATCTGAACTCAACTCTAGATGACCAGTTTCTATGACTTCATTATATGAGATGATGATCCATTAATGACTGTTACAGAACAATCCAAGTTGCCCAGCTGGAAGGAATACATTCCCCCCCATTCCCCACCTCTCAATGATACAAAGACTTGATCTGTGGGAGCTTGGCAGTGCAATTTGTTCAGCCCCCTGAAAAGAATGCACTGCAAAGCCTGGGAGTATGCCCGGGGGAGCAGGGCTTGGAATTCAACTTTAATACTCATCTCCCACCATCGAAAATGAATGTTTCTTGTAAGACAAAGCAAGACAATAACTACATTTGGGCTCAGTCTGCCCCTGAGAATAAATGTTCGAGAGTCTAGATACAAATATAAAAGTCAAAGCTAAGCCTGGCACAAAAACAGATATATGCTCTGGGACCTTAAAATGAGATTTCTTGAGGAAAGCAACAGCTATGTGAGAGCCATTAATAACATCCCCTGCTTATTGACAAAGGAGACAAGCTTTGCCACTTTTCCTCTTAAGCATCATTATGGGACCCAAGGAGTTGTGTCTCCAAATCACAGTATCACAGTTGGAAGAGACTTCAGAGGCCAGCTAGTCCAACCTGTATCTAAATAAGAATTCCCTTTACTAGGACCCTGGCAAGACTGATCATCCAGCCTCTATTTGAAGCCATTCAATGAATGAGGAACTCACTTTCCAAGGCAGCCTGTTCCACTTTTGACTGGGTGAAGGGAGCCTCTATTACCACGTACTCCCTTAGCAATCTATTCTCAACAGAACTCTCACTGCAGAGAGGCAATCCTCTTAACTCTTCCCTAGTTGACCATCACAATTCCCAAAAGAAACTTTGCCAGCTTCCTCTTCTATCCTCCAGCCTCTCATACACAGTCCACCATTCTTTTCCCACATGGCCACTGCCCTGTTTCAGGCCTTTGTTACTTCTTAATCAGATTATTGCAATAACCTCCTCATTTGAGCCTCTCCCCTCTTCTCTGCCCACGCTCTATTCAAAGCTATCAGAGTGATCATCCTAAAGCACAGGTATGACCACATCAATCCCTTCCCCCATTCAATAAATTCTACTGTTTTCCCAAAATCCTGTGCTTGGCTTTTAAGGCCCTTCATGAACTGGCCCCTTCCTACCTTTCCTCTTCTTACCTTTTACTCCCTGATCAGTGACATTGGCCTCCTTGTTGTTGAAAGCAACACTTCATCTTCTGACTTGGAATTTTCAAAAGCTATCTGGACTTTTCACCTTCCTCATCTCTGCCTCCTGGCTTCCATAGCTTTCAGTTTAAGCTAAAATCCCACCTCCTACAAAAAAAAGTCTTTCTTGATGTCCTTTAATCTTAGTTCCTTTCCCTCTGACACTATCTCCACTTTATTTTATATACAGGCTGTCCCCAAAACCCTTAGTGCAGTTGTAAGGTTACAACTGCACAAAAACTTTTGAAACACCCTGTATGTTTTGTGTGAATACTGTCTCTAACATTGGAATGGCCTCCTTGAGGCCAGGAACTGTGGCTTGGGACTTGGTAGGCCTTAAATGTTTTGTTGAGTTGACTCAACAGAGAAGACAGAATATTTACCATGAGTTCCCAGTCTTCCCCTACCTTTTATTTCATCTCCTCCTTGCATCTCCTGGAGCTTATTCCCAGAATCATTTTTTCTTTCTCTAATCTTCTATCTCTCTGTAATCTACTGTCTCCTTTTCTCCTGACCACAAATTTGCTCAGATCTTTGCCATCCTTAAAAACCCATTTGACCCTACCATCCTCTTAAACTATCATCCCATGTCTTTCCTTCTTAGCTAAACTCACAGAAAATCTATCATCACTCCTTGCCTCTGTTTCCTGTTCTCTCAACTGACAACCCCTTGTAATCTGGCTTCCAGCATCACCATTCAAATAAAACTGACCTGTCCCAAGTTATCGGTGACCTCTTAATTGGTAAATAAAATGGCCTTCTCAACAGTCCCTATCCTTGTAAACATCTCTGCATCATTTGACACCAGCTTTTCCTCCAACAGAATACTCTCCTTTTTGAGTTTTGCCAACATGGCTCTCTCTTGGTTCTTCTCTTACCTGTCTGACTACTCCTCAATCTTCTTTGGTAGATCGTCTGCCTTCTGCCCACTAAGTGTAGTCATTCCTCAAAGCTCCGACCTGGGCCCTCTTCTCTTCTGTCTGTATTTTCTTTACTAGTGATCCCATCTACTACCCTAACTTTAGTTACCATCTTTATTGTTGATTCTCAAATCTATAAATCCAAGTATCTTCTCTGTCTTAAGTTCTAGTCATTTTACCAACTCTCTATTAGACATTTCCTTCTAGCTGTTCTATAGGCATCTCAAACTTGACGTGTCCAAAGTTGAATTCATCTTTCCATTTCAAACCTATTGCTCTTCTCAATTTCTCCTACATCTTCCTGCTTTGATTGGTGAGTTCCTCCCTAGAATCTCTATTGGAGGAGCACGCGTCATAACCACAGTCACTTCAAACCTGTGTCCCTGTCTCCTCAGTCAATTTATCCACATTTCCCCTCTTCAGTTTTTCAGCTCCCCTTTCTGTGTTGTCTCCCTCTTCCGCTATTAGAATGTAAGCTCCTTGAGAGTAGGAATTGTTATTTCTTTTTAGTTTGTATTCCTGGTGTTTAGCACAGTACCTGGTATATAGTAAGCATTTAATAAATGTTCTATCTATCTATCATCTCTTTCTGTCATCCAGTAACATTGATTTGCAACCTTGGAGTTATACTCAACTCTCCACTGTCTTCTCCCCACCTCATATCCACTTGCCAAATCTTGTCATTCATGTCTACATCTCTTGCGTCAGTACTCTTCCCTCTCCCTACATGGCTACCACCTTAGTTTAGGCCCTTAACACCTCTCAGTTGGACTACTTCAATAACCTTCAATAACCTGCTGATTGATTTTCCTGCCTTGTCTCACCCCACTTTCTCTAAGCCATCATCAACACAGCCATAAAGGTTCCTAAGGCTCTGATCTGACTTTGTTATTTCTTTGCTCACAAAACCTTCAGTGGCTCCCTATTGTCTCAGGGTAAAATGCAGACTCTTTAGCTAGGCATTTAAGACTCTTCACAATCTGGTTTCAGCCTTCTCTTCCAGATTTATTACACATTATTCCCCTTCACACATTACGTTTCATTTCCTGTTTCTACCTTTGCACAAACTGTACCCCCATTTATGGAATTCAGTCCCTTTTCACCTCTCACCTCCATTGGGCAGCTGGGTGTCACAATGGATAGAATACTAAGCCTGAAGTCAGGAAAACCTGAGCTCAAATTCAACTTCAGATACTTACTAATTGTGTGATCCTGGACAAGTTGCTTAACTTCGGTTTGTCTCAGTTTACTCATGTGTAAAATAGGATAATAATAGTACCTACCTCCCAAGACTGTTGTGAAGATCAAATGGAATAAGAATTGTAAAGTACTTAACACGTCACCTGGCACATAGTAATCATTATATAAATGTTAGTTATAGTAATTTATTAGTTATTTTTCTGCCTCCTGGAATCTTCTAAGTACTTTCAAAACAGAGTTCAAGTACCACGTCCTACAGGAGATCTTTCTGATGCTTCCAGATGCTAGTGTCCCCACCCCCAAAAAAAACTACTTGTATTTAGTATATATTTTATATGTGGTATCACTAAAGTCAGTGAAGTTTTAAACTACTAAAGCTTAAATAAAATAAAATGTTTAACTTAATAGAGCTTAAAATTTCTCTAAGACTTTGGAGCTCTCTAAGTTTTAGTAACTTAACAGTCCACTACTTTTGGGACACCCGATATTTATGTATATGTATAGATGTTGTTTCCCCCGATAGAATGTTAGCACTTTGAAGAGGTCTGCTTCATTTTTAGTTTTTGTATTGATACCCCAAGAGGCAGCATATAGTAATAAAGACCTAGGATCAACTCCTGCCTTTTGTCCATACTGTCTCTGTGACCCTGGGCGGTCACAGTCTCACTCTTTACACACGTGAACTCTATACGCAGGTCTCACTCTCACTTTCTACACACATGAAATCATAGTTCGGTTGAAAAAAAAATCCCCATTTCTTGGCACATAGTAGCTTCCTAATAATGCTTAGTTAGTGATTACTTAACTTACATTTAGCCAAAATCATCTTCTCTGTAAGCTCTACACAGTGCCACTGGCTCTGCCCTCTGAGACAAACATAATAAGTCTAATCCCTTTTTCACATGACAGCCATCATGTCACCCTCTAAATCTTATCTTCTCCTGACTAAACATCCCTTTCAGTGATCCTTGCATAATATTGCCATCATCTGAACTACTCTGGGCCTGTTCCAGTTAGTCAATATCCTTCCTAATGTATGACTCCCGGCTCTGAACATAACACCCCAGATGTTATCTGAGCAGAACAGAGTTCAGAGAGGACTATATCAACTCACTCATTCTGGACAACATCCCTCTTTATACAGTCTAGGACCATATTAGTGGGTTTCTAGCTGCTGTGTTACACCACTAACTCAGATTGAACTTGCAGCCCCACTAAAAATCTAGTATCTTTTTCAGATCAACTGTTGCTTCGCCAGCTGTTCAAAGACTTGACATAAGATTTATTCATCTGAACATCTTAGTACCCCTAGAAAAAAGGCAGGGGATGGGGAAGAGAGGACAGCATTTTTTTTGTGCCTACGACAATTCCCTGTTTTCCAAGGCCATGAATCAACCCCATTGTCTCATCAGCCTCCATGCATCATTCATTCTGTTCATCCCAGATAATGTCAAATGCAGCAACATGGCAGGAAAACTGAAACTTGGAGGCGGAGGCTAGTAATATGAGGCTATGGTGTTTAAAAATGCTTATTAAAGAGATGGAGATTATACCCAGGATGCCAGCTTCAGAGGCCTGGAAGAATGTCAAGAGGTTAATCAGGTAAGCAATAGCCAATAAAAATGTTTGGTGATTGGGCAGCCTCTTTCCTTCAAGGACAAAGTTCCAAATGTGAGTGAATGAGAACCTTCCCTGAACCTTGTGTCTCAGGCAGTCACAGTACATTAACTATTTAACCCCAAACCTCCTCCAAATCTCTTTTCCTAGCTCTCCTCTGTCTGCCTTCTTTCTCTTTCCTTTCTGTCTCTCTCTGTATTCTGTCACCTTGTCACTGTCTCCTTTTTTCTTTTTCCTTGTATTTCTTCTTTCTCTCTCTTGTCTCTCTGTTTCTCTCACTCTTTCCTGTCCCTCTCCTTTTCTTTGTTCTTTCTGTACCTCTCTCCTCCATTTATCAGACTTTCTTGCAGTCATCTCTCTTTTTCATGCCTTTGTCTCTCCTCAATTTCCTTGCCCTTTGTCTTGTCAATCTATCGAGCTATCTCTGTCTCCTCTCCCTTTTCTAGCTCTGTCTCTTTCTTAACCAACTTCCTCTCCCTCTCTCTGTCAGTTGATTTGTCTTTCTGCTTTCTTCTTCCTGTCTCTTTCTTTTTCTCCTGTCAGCTTGTCAGTCCGTGACTGTCTTTGTGTCTTTCTCGGTTTCTGTCCCTGTATCTCCTGGCTCTCTGGTGCAGATCTATCAGTGCATGACTTCTCTATCTTTTTTTGTTTCTCTCTCTTTCTGTTTCTCTCAGTGTCTCTCCTGTAGCTGTCTCTCCCTCTTCCTGCCTCTCTCTGTGTTACTATCTTTCCCTCTCCTTTCAGTCCAGTTGGAATTTGCACGCTGTTGAAGCTGGAGAATACTCTCTTGTTCTTCATGTCCTCATGAGTCTTTCATGAACAATCTCTTATCAAGAAATAAAAGAAATTCTCCAAACCCTCATTCTTAGTGATGCTACTTACCAGCTCCCAAGTGAGTCAGGCTGAATGAATGTCCAGCCTTCTCTCAAACCTGACAGGCCTGTCTAAGGCCTTGCCTTTCAACCTCCCATAACTTAGACATAATTGAATAGTTTCCATGTCTACAAAATCTATTGAAATATTAAGAAACATATATGCTGCTGAGAACAGTATAGGAAGGTCCCCATTCATTTCAAAAGGAAATTTTCCCATTTTACTTCAAAACAAAAGTCAATTTTACATTTCTATAAGTGGCTCATAAACAGGGTTATCAGACCCTGCCTATTTCCTACAGGCATGTTGGTCCCCTCGGGTTTTAAGTATATCTTGTGTCAAGACCTAAACTAGATTTTAAAGAGAATTTGCTCCCCATCCCTGTAGCTCTCATTTTCCAGTGATATTAAGCATAGGAGTATTGGATTTACATTTTGTTGCTTGCTGTTTTTACTGAGAAGTATATTTTATTATATCCTGATTCTTTGAATATTTGTAATAATAACAACATCCTCTAACATTTTCAGGTTTACCAAGTACTTTCTGATATGATTTAACATTCTGAAGTTAGCAATATAGTATTTTTATCTCCATTTAACAAATGAAGAGGCACACCCAGAGAAGTAGTCACACAGCTATGGCAGGTTAGACTAAAATGCAGATCTTCAGAGCTACTGAGATAATTTTGATCTAGAGATGTAACTTCTGCAGATTCTGCAATGGAAGGCTGGGCAAAAGTGATCATAAAATTATAGAAGATAGGACTAGGATAGGGTGGGGAATGTCAGGAATAGAGAAGGCTGGGGAAGGTAGAGAATGATAGAACTGACTTTGAATATTGGAAAGGCTGTTAGGTGAGAAGGCCCTGGGTTTGTTCTGTTTAATCCAGGAGCAAAGGCCAATGGGAGTTGGCAGCTTTTTAAAAAAAGGCTGATTTAGTTCTGACTTCAAGAAAAAACTTTTGTTATTGTTCAACTCTGTCCCCATTTTGGGGTTTTTTTGGCAAAAAAATGGAGTGGTTCACCATTTCCTTCCCTAGTTCATTTTACAGGTGAGGAACTGAAGCAAACAGGGTTAAATGACTTGCCTAGGAGCACACAACTAGTAGGTAATTGTCTGAGACCATATTTGAACCCTCAAAGCTGAGTCTTCCTGACTTCAGGTCCTGTACTCTATCCACTGTACTACCTACCTACCCACCAGAAAAACTTAAAGCTGCCCCAAAGCACAATGAGCTGCCTTAGGAGGTGATAGAGTCTTCTTCACTGGAGGTCTTCAAGCAAAGACTGGATGATTGCTTGATGAATATAGGCTATCAGGGATTTCTTTAGTGTGTGGGTTCTAATAGTCCCTAAGGTCCATTCCAACTTTCAAATACTATCTGTTCTGTGAGATTGCGTTAGGAAGCAAGACTGAAGCATAAAGTCATAGGCTGTCACTTCTGTGTACATTGGGGCTACTGGTTAGTTACAGGCCAGGACTCAATGGCTGGTAAATTAAGAAGGGAATTCACTCACCGTTGACAATTCAGACATTTATTATTATTATTTTGTGCAAGGGATTGTTGTAAACGTTGGGAGTAAAAAAAAATAAAAAAGGAGAGAAACAGCCCTCCTGCCCTCAAGAAACTTACATCTTTTGGGGAAGAAAATATAATGTATATCCAAAGCAGAAAAAAACAAAGTCTGTACAAAGTAAATAAGAAGTTATTATGGGCAGAAAAAAGCTTACAGCTGAGGTCAGGAAGGGCTGCTCCAAAATCTGAAGGGAGCTAAAGGTTCCAAAAGTCAAGGGGGAGGAAGGAGCAATAAGAAACTTAATTTCTGTTATATCTCTTCCTTTAAAAAAAAAAGTTAGGACTTGTTATATCTTTTAAAAGTAGAAATTTAATTTTCACTCTCATTGACAAATACAGACATTCAAATATGTAAATGAGAGTCTAAGAAATAAAAATAAGAAGGAAAAAGACCATGCAAGATGCTATCTCCCATCCCCGTCCCACCCTGCCATTTTACTATTTCCCCTTCCAATTCATATTTGCCCTAAAATTTGCCCTTGAGGTTGGTTCCTCAAGAACTTTCAAACCCTGAGGATCTGGTGTGGTGTTTCCCTCTTAGAATTAGCATGAAGTGAAATAGCTGTGTTTTTTGAATTCACACTGCATATTTCCATTGGGTTAAGACCAGTTACCACATTTTACATAATTATCACTTTCAATACATATAACCATTTCAGGGGATTCATTATTTGCACTAATTGATACCTAACTATACTGTCACTCATGAACCCCCATCTAGTGTATTCCCTCCAGTATCAATCACCAGACAATATTCACCTGAAATGATTTAACCAATTTACATTGAAACATCAACATGGTTTTACAAAGGGATATTAACTGGGAAGATATAATAAGAGCTTAAGTAATTTTGTTATTCAGTCACGTCTAACTCTTTCTAACACCATGGACTAAAGCATACCCGGTTCTTCTGTCCTCCACTCTCTCCAGTATACTAATTTCTTGAACCGGGAGCACTCTCTTCCCCTACTCCTGTCCTAGAGACAGAACACGGAAAACTGATTGCTAGAAAACATTCCCCCCACTGAGTTCACATCTGGGGATTTTATAGCTGGTTGATGAGTTGCTCCTAAGACACCTTGAGACATGGTGTCTCAGCTGCTGAGTCAATTCACTTCTGGGCTGGGTCAAGCAGGTCACTCCTCCAGGCTAGTTCTGCACTGCAATCGGCTGCTACTGCTATCAGCTCCAGCTGCTGAGGGAACAACTGATGGCTTTTTTGACCTTTCTAAGCTTACAAGGTCATAACCTGGTCTGTTCTGTCACTGATTTTCATTCACCAAAGATCAGGAAAGAATAAATACAAAATGATCCAAACATCTCAGTGCTGTCTCAAACTTTAATTGCTGTATGAGAATTTGACTATAAGGGAAGCTGAGTGCTGCAGAATTGATGCTTTCGAATTGCAGGGCTGGAGAGGTCTTTTGAGAGTCCCTTGGACAGCAAGGAGGTCATATCAGTCAATGCCTAAACAAATTAATTCAGACTATTGACTGAACCTTCCTTGTTATTATAGTGGTGAGTATCCCTGCCTGTCATGTGGAAGACCAGGGTTCAGTCTCCTCATAGGGAGGTTTTGTCATATTTACAGCAGCTAGATGGGACAGTGGATAGAGTTCAGGGTCTAAAGTCAAGAAGACTCCTTTTTCTGAGTCCAAATCTGACCTTAGACACTTACTAGCTGTGTGACCCTGGGCAAGTCACTTAACTCTGTTTGCCTCAGTTTCCTCATCTGTAAAATGAGCTGGAGAAAGAAATGGCAAATCACTCCAGTATCTTTGCCATGGAAACCCTAAATAGGATCATGAAGAGTCAGACACAAGTGAACAAAACAGCATTCACTGGAAGGTCAAATACTGAAGATGAAGCTTCAGTACTTTGGCCACATAATGAAAAGGGAGGACTGATTAGAAAAGTACCTGCTATTGGGAAAGACTGAAGGCAAAAGAAGGGGGGATAGCAAAGGATGAGATGGATGGAGAGTGTCATAGACACAAGAAACATGAACTTGGACAGACTTTGAGAGACAGTGGAGTATAGAAAGTCCTGGTGTACTATGGTCCATGGGAACATGAAGAGTCAGACGACTGAAAAACTGAATCACAAGCTTAAATGTGAAAATACAGAGTCCCATGCAGTGTTGTCTTTCCAGGCAGGGAGGCAGTCAATAAGCATTTATTAAACACCTAGCACGTTCCAGGCACTGTGCTGAGTATACTGGAGAAACAAGAAAGGCAAAAGACAGTCCCTGTTCTCAAGGACCTCTCAGTCTAATGAGGGAGACAGCGTACAAACCACTGTATCCATAGACTGGGAAAGTCTTCTTGAAGAAGGCAGAACTGGAACTGGGACCTTAAGGAATTCAGACAGCAGAGATGAAAAAGAGTATTTCAGGTGAGAGGGAGAGCAAGTGAAAATGCACAGAGTCAAGAGATAAAGTGCTTCAATAATAGTGATAAAGTGATTCAGTAATCCACAATGAGCTCAAGTTGGAAGAGCACATAGGAATGAATGAAGGGTAAGAAAACTGGAAAGGTAGAAAGGAACCAAGTTATACAGAGCCAGGATTTGATATTTGATCCTGAAGATTATAGGGAGCCGCCAGAGTTTATCAAGTAGGGGAATAACATGGTTCAATCTGAGATTAATCTGATAGCTATGTGGAGAGGTGAGGTGGGAAAACCAACAGGCAAGCTTTTAGAATAGTTTAGATGTAAGGTGATGAGACTTGTCAAAGGGTGGGGGCCATGTCAGAGGAGAGAAATGGGCACATAGTACAAATGTTATTAAGATAAAATCAAGTCTTTGGCAACATACGGAGAGGGTGAGGGCTTGAGAATGAGAGAGAGTGAAGAGTTGAAGATGACACCTAGGTTTTGAGCCTTTGTGATGGAGAGGATGATGATGCCCTTAACAATCATAGCAAAGTGAAGAAAGGTGGGGGTGGGGGAGACAACCAGTTCCGTTTGTTTTGGACAGGGTGAGTTTCAGATGTTGGAGATGTTCAATAGGAAGTTGGAAATATGAGTCTAGAAGTTAGGACTGGATAAATAGACCTGAGAATCAGTAGTATAAAACTGATCACTGAATCTATGGGAACCAATGAAGTGGGCTCTTTTTTCACTGTGCCATGCTGCTGCTTCTATATTTGCTCAAATTCTTCAAACTTTGGCTTCTGATATCCCCCTAATCTTCAAGTAAATTCGGCTAGTATTTCTTTAGGGACTCCTCTTTGTCTAGCACCAGGTGGGAACTTCAAATATGAAGTTATGAATAAAGCAATAAGCCCATAGAAAAATATATGACAGACATCCTTATTGAATTCAAGCCATTAGGGAAGTCCATACTTTCCCTCTGTAAGATTGTGAAAAGGGAGAGGCAGCAGGGTATTGTGGAAAAAGCATTACATTTGGAGTCAGAGGTTCTGAGTTCAAATCCTGATGCTTATTGGTCAGGTGATGTTGAGCAAGACACAATCTCCCCAAGACCCTACTCTATCCATTTATAAAATGAGGGAGTTGAACTATGAGGCCTCTCTCTCTTTTGTCCAGCATCCCTACTTTTCTTTTTTTCCTTTGATTTATTTTTTAAAAACTTTTCATCATTCACTTTTATAAGATTTTTAGTTCCAAATTTTTTTCTCCCTACCTCCCCTCCCATCTTCAAAAGATATAGGCAATACCTGTACAATGACTATGCGTCCTCGCTTGATAAATGAGCAGCATGCATCCTTTCCGGGTGATCCATTACTTGGATATCTTTAACACCACTTTATCACCCTTGATAATGGGATGCGCCATACTCATAACTACCATGTCCTTTGGGTCATTTATGATTTTGATTGTTCTGAGATCATGGCATTCAAAGACATAGTATTCAAAGTATCCATAGAGTTTCATTCAAGAAGCTGACATCTAAAAGTTGGATTTTTGTGTCAGGAAGCCTCTTTGGATCATTGAAAACACAGTGTAATTTTCCAGATGCTGTCCAGCCTCTTCTCTTCCCCTCTCAGTTCTGGGTCTAGCTTGTGGTCTGCCTCAACTAACTATCCAAGATATATATACTCACAGACGAGCTCCATGGGTCATCCATGTAAATGCATTGTGATGTCTATAACAGATACTTGCATCAGGCAAAATTATTGGGTCAATCTCTTTTGAATGGGCATGGGGGTGATTTTGAAATCACACCAAAAGATTTTTGTATTTGACCTAAATAGCACTATACCACCTGCAAATAGGAGCATCTGGAGGACCTTACTTCTGGAGGGAATCCCTCTTCCATTTGAACCATGTGCCTGTCAGTGCCAACATCGTTAGCAAGAGTATCACTGTATGTTAAACTTTGCTTGATATTAATATTCAATCAGTAAACAAATATTTATGATGCATCTACAATATGCCAGATGCTATACTAAGTGCAAGGCACACAAAGGGGAAAAAATTGTCCCTGTTCTTAAGTACTTCACAGTCTAATGAGGGAGTTAAAGGGAAATCAAGGAATCACTGGACAGATTTATCTTTGTAGTTATATTTGTGAGGGAATTTTTAACCTCAATATTTACACAGGTGGCACCTTGTTGAAGTACAATATTTAAGTTATATTTTCTTCTACAGTCTTCTTAAGTTTTCTCTTTATGTCATCAACAAATAGTAAATATAATAAATACAATTTAATGTTTTGGGGTCATTTTTTTAGTTATATCTGACTCTTCATGACTCCTCTTGGGGTTTTCTTATGAAGATATTGGAGGGATTTACTATTTATTTTTCCAGATAATTTTGACAGATAAGAAAATTCATACACACGTAGTGGCTGGATTTGAACATACGCATCTGAGGCTGGATTTGAACTCAGTAAGAGGAATCTTCATGACTCCAGGTCTGGCATTTTATCTACTGTGCCTCCTGGCTACCCAATAAGCTATAGCTGCATATTCCATTTTCTCCATATTTCAATCATTTCTATGACTGTGATGATGTAGTCTATTTTGAAAGTTCATTGGTAAGACCCTGTCCATTTCTTTTTCACCTTTTTATTCATCAAGGATACGTCTAACACTTGTGGACAGGTCATCTTCATGAAGATTTATAGAAATGATAAAGGAATTTTATGAATCCAAGGTAACTTTTATCCTCTTAATTTCTTAGGATATTCATGGGATCCTAGATCCCAGATCATCCCAAATTCATGGGATCATAGATCTAGAATTAGAAGGGAGCTTAGAGTTCATTTAGTCCAATACCTCATTTTACAAATGGCCAACTTGAGGTGCAGAGAGGTGATGTAATTTGTTCTTAGTCACACTACTTGTAAGTGTATAAACCAGGATCTGAACCCAGGTCCTCTGGACTCCAATTTCGATGTCTAATCTGCCTCTTTCATGGAGAATATATCATTATTTATTTTCTCCTAATATTTTGGTATCTTCTTCTCTTTCTTTAAAAATCAATGCCCTGATACTTTCAAAATTGTTACCTCCAACACTCCCTTCTAACTCCCAAATGAAATAGTATTTGTCAGATGCTTAGCATAGTGCCTGGCATATAATAGGCACTGTATAAATACTTGTTCTCTCCATCAGCGCCCCCCCCACCTCATGGAGTATTTCTCTTCTTTAAAGAGACAGTTTAAGTACCTGTCTGAATGAAGCCTTTACTGATCCCCTACCCGCAGCTGCTGGTGTCCTGTATATCCAATATAGATACATAGATACATTATTATAGTATATCATATTATATATATCCTATATATTATGTCCATATATGTATATATAATATTATTAAAAGTTAGGTTGACTCAGTGACCCATTGTTTTCAGACCTGCTTGTCAATCAATGTTGAGGGGAACAGTTACCCAATCTCCTGATATTTGTCATGTAGTAAAGTCACCCCCTACCTGTATGTACCTGGAAATTGTCATGTACTTGCTGTGTTAGGGAGGAACTGAGATACAAGGGCCCAACCTCTTTTGCCGAAACTGAACTCTGAATTGTCTTTATCTCATCAATAAAAACTGGCCTCCTCTTGAAGCTATCTTTGATCTCCAATGATCAGCTGATCATTGACATACTTTTAATAAACTCCTTTTCATTCCCTTTGTGCTGAGATGATATACTATATCCAAGAAGGTTGTTTCATTTTCTTAGGTGTCATTTCCACTTCCTTGCCAGCAGTGACTGAGATTTTAGAGTCAATTGTGATGGCTCCACTGACAATAAAGATTAAAATAGATCACTATGGAAACTTTCACAGATTCTTCATCTATTTGTTGATTCTCTTCCAATTTTGTTTAAAAATGCCATGGGGATTTTTTTTTGTTATTGTTATTGTTTAGCTAAAGCCCTAAGCTTTCTATAGATTTTTTCCCCTCTCCTCTAAGGCAATACCATTCGTGATCCTCTACCACTCTTGTCTATAATGTTTTACACATGAATTTATATCCTAAAATGGTGTAGTTTTAACTGCTATGTCTCTCTGCTTGGAATGGAACCATACAATCACAGCATTTTAGATTTAGAAGAGATAAAGTATTTTCTGGCTAAGTCAGTTTTTTAGGATCCTTTGGCCTCCTCATCCTGATGACCAGATTATGTCATTTAAAGTTAAATAGAAAATAGAGATAATCAGAACCAATGTCTTTTCATTTATCAATTATCTTTTTGCATTAGCTATTTTGAGTAGATCAGGTTTTAGAAGTATCATCTTATCTTTGTTCTTTCTTATAGTCTGTGTTGACTTACTTGATGGTCAAGTGACATATAGACAGCTGATTTGGAAACGATTACTTCCAAGAAAATCCCAAATGGAGTGGCAAAGAATCAGCCACATACGCTTCATAACCATTGGTTTCCTATATGTTAAGATATCCATTCAACTTAATTTGGTTGTGATGTTTTTTAGTACTTATGTTCAATACTTCCAATTCTGTTCTTGGAGCAAGTTTCATAGACGTGAGATGTCTGAGTAATCTAGGAGCTTTTGGCCTAATTTATTAACTAATACCAAATTAGATTTTCTAACATATTTTTCACTGCAATGGTAATGATAGCTAGCATTTATAAGAGCTTGCAAAGCACTTTACATGTATTATCTCACTTGATCCTTACGACAACCTTGTGGGGTTTGAATTCACACTGCATATTTCTGTTAGCCTAGAATGAATGATCATATTTTGCATAATTATAACTTTGAATGGTGTAATTTTGAATACATGCCACTTCTACCCAGGTTTCATTATTCAAAATAATCAGGACCTAGCCTTATAGAATAATTTACTTTGGAGAGACTTATCAAGTTCTTCATAGAATTTCCCTACCTCTCAGATTTGTCCTCCATCATCTTAAAGGTAGTTTTTCCTTGCAACTGCTGATCTTCAGCATCAGGAAATGAAGTGAAATTTGTTGCCCTGTGGGTGCAGGATGACATCTCTGACTATTTCCTTTGTTTGCTTCTCCAAAGAGAACCAGTGAACCATTCTTTCAGTTAGCTTCAGTTAGTGTAAAAGAGTGGTCCTAGAAAGCTTAGAACCCAACAAAAGAGCTAAATACAAGGTGTTAAAATAAATGTAAAAGATGTCCCCAGATCAGATTATCTCTTTATGAGGTACAAATTAATCCCTTGAATGAATCAGAAAGGAGACACTGACCTGGATTAAGAATGACCTGCCCTCCTTCAGGGTCACTTTTGAAAGTCACTTCACTGAAGAAATAAACTGAAGATGGTAGAGGAAGCAGTAAATCACTGTAATTCTCCCATATTCACCTCCAAACAACCATAAAATAGCACCCTAAAACAAATCCTGGAACAGAAGAACCAACAAAAAGAAAGAGTGAAAAAGTCGTTTAGCCCTAGAAACTTGTAAGATTGGTAAAGAAGATCTGTCTCACTTGGGTAAAAGGGGAATGAGATCTAGGACAGAAGCACCCTAGTAAACCAGCTGCAACCCCCATCTCAGTAAACCAGCAAGGGATCCTGAGCCCCAGTGGACAGAACAGACAAGCACCAATACCAGTACCTCTCCCCATGATGCCTCAGGGGAATCAAGAACTGCCACATACTTCAGTATAGCCCTGGGTAAACAGGCAACTATCAGTGTCCAGACTGCCACAGGCTTCAGTGTAGCCCCAGGAAATTCAGAAACATCCTAAGTGCCTCAGTACACACCAGATACCAACATTAGGACCCCAGGTAAGCTGCCAGATCCCTACAGCCTCCAACAGTGCCAGCCACCCCTTCCCACTCCCTCAGTGCAGCACCAGACAGGAAGGTCCCCCATTGACCTCGCAGCAACATTAGGGTAGCCTCAGCTAATCAGTCAGGGCCTGCAGCCCCTGGCATAAGAAGTCTGAGACAGCATCTCTTTCTCCCCAGGAACAGAATGCAAATTTAAAAGAAAGGGAAAAGGCCAAAAAAAGATGAGCAAAAAACAAGAAAAAAGAATCTGACATAGAAAGTTACTGTGATGACAAGGAAAAATAATATACAAATTCAGAAGAGGACAATAATGTCAAAACTCCAATGGACAAAACTCAAAGAAAAAATAGGAAGGAATCTCAAGCCCAGAAAGAGCTCATGGAAGAACTCAAAAACGAGCTTAAAAATAATATGAGAGGTAGAAGGAAAATTGCAGAAAAATGAGAGTGATGCAAGAGAATTATGAAGAAAGAGTCTACAGCTTGGCAAAAGAAAACAGCTTCTTAAAAAGTAGAATTGGCCAGATGGAAAAGGAAGTACAAAAGCTGAGGAAAACAACTCCTTAAAAGTTAAAATTGGGCAAGTGGAAGTTAATGACTCTATGACACATAGAGAATCAATGAGAAATTCAAAAGAATGAAAAAAATAGAAGAAAATGTAAAATACCTCATTGGAAAAACAACTGACCTAGAAAATAGATCGATGAGAGACACTGTCAGAATCATTGGATCACCTGAAAACCATCATCAAAAAGAAGACTTGGACAGCATCTTTCAAAAAATTATCAAGGAAAACTGCCCTGATGTCCTGGAACCAGAGGGAAAAATAGGCACTGAAAGAATACACCAATCACCCCACAATTACCTCAGGAAAGAGATCCCCAAATGAAAACTCCAAGAAACATTTTAGCCAATTTACAGGACTATCAGGGATAAAATACCGCAAATTACCAGAAAGAAACAACTCAAATATCAGGGAACAACAATTAGTATTATAAAAGACTTGGCAGCTGTAACATTAAAGGAGCAGAGGTCATGCAATATGAGATTCTGGAAGGTAAGGGGGCTAGGACTACAACCCAAATCACCTAACCAATGAAATTAAGCATAATACTTCAAGAGGAAAAAAATGGTCATTCAATGAAATAGAAGGATTTCTATTTCTATAAGAAGACCAGAATGGAACAAAAAAATTGATCTCCAATATCAAGACTCAAGAGAACAGGGCCATCTCCAGTCATCCTGATCTATATCTTGCCACTGGACCAAATGGCTCCAGAGGAGAAAGTGAGGCTGATGACATTGCACAGTCCTTTCTCACTTAAATCCAATTCACTTACAAGTCGTGGCATCATCTTCCTGATGTCATGGTCTTCTTTGACAATGGTGGACAAACAATGACAACAATACAAGAGGAGCCTAAAAAGTGAAAGGGGGGGGGAAGCACAAAGGATTCAATGGAGCTTAATTGTTTACATCTCTACATAAGAAGATGATACTTGTAATTCTTAAAAATTGAGGCACTATTAGTACAACTAGAAGGAATATACATAAAGGATACATGCATAAGGTGAATTTGAGGGAATGACATAAAAAAATAAGAGATGAGAAAAAGGAGTACACTGGGTGCATAAGGAAAGGAGAGATACAATGGGGTAAATTGTTTCACATGAATAAGAACAAAAAACCTATTATGGTGGAGGGAAAGATGGAAGGGTGGGTGAAAGACATCACTTGAACTTTTACTCTCATCAGTATTGACTCAAAGACAGATTGTATAAGTATATTATATATATATATGTTCAGTTGAATATAGAAATCTATCTTACCCAACAGGAAAGTAGAAGGGAAGATTAAGTAAAAGGGGAGGGGGGAGGACTGACAGAAGAGAGAGGAGACTGGGTAAGGCAGTAGACAGAAGCAAAGTAGCTTGAAGCTGAGAGACACACACAGAGTAAAGGTAAGGGACTAGAGCAGAATCTAGAATTCTTCAGCTGGAGTAAAAAAAAAAAGCAGAGGTATCAATACTGATCTCAGACAAAACAAAAGCAAAAATGGACTTAATTAAAAGAGATAAAGAAGGAAACTACATCTTGCTCAAAGGTACCATAGACAATGAAGTCATATCAATGCTAAACATATATCCAACAGGTAGTATAGTATCCAAATTCTTAAAGAAGGTAAGTGAGTTACAGGTTCATGACCAAACAAGAGATGGAGAGCATTATAAAAATGCAAAATAGTTATTGTATTAAAATAAAGATTGTATAAATCTTATAAATAAAATAGAGATTATATTAAATTTAAAATACTTTTGCACAAACAAAACCAATGCAACCAAGCTTAGAAGGAAAGCAGAAAGCTGAGAAGCAGTCTTTACAAGTGTCTCTAATAAAGGCCTCATTTCTCAAATATATAGAGAACTGAGTCAAATTTATAAGAATACAAGCTATTCCCCAATTGACAAATGGTCAAAGGATACAAATAGGAAGTTTTGTGTAAAGAAATCAAAGCTATCTATAGCTATATGAAGAAGTGCTCTAAATCACTTTTGATTAGAGAAATGCAAATTAAAACAATTCTGAGGTACCACCTCACACCTATTAGATTGACTAATATGACAAAAAAAAGAAAAATGATAAACTTTGGAAAGGTTGTAGGACAATTGGGACATTAATGCACTATTGCTGCAGTTGTGAACTGAAACAACCGTTCTGGAGAAAAATTGGGAACTATGCCCAAAGGGCAACCAAACTATGTACACCCTTTGATTCACTAATATCACATCTAGGTATGTACCACAAAGAGATCATAAAAAGGGGGAAAGGACCTACATGTGCAAAAAAATTTTTTCTAATTTATTTGTTTTCAGTTTTCAATAATCACTTCCATAAGTTTTAAATTTTCTACCTCTCTCTCCCTCCTTCCTCCCCAAGACAGCATGCAATTTTACATGGGTTATATACATACATTCTTATTAAACACATTTTCACATTAGTCATGTTACATAGAAGAATTAAAACAAATGGGAGAAACCATGAGAAAAAGCAAAACAAAACAAAATATAACAAAAAGAAAATACTCTGCTTCATTCTGTGTTCTGGCTCTATAGTTCTTTCTCTGAATGTGGATGGCATTTTGCATCATGAGTCCTTTGGAAATGCTTTAGGTCCTTGCATTTCTATGAAGGGTGAGGTTTATCAGAAACAGTCCCTGCACACTGTGCTTATTGTGTATAATGTTCTCCTGATTCTGCTCTTTTCAAACTCAGCATCAGTTCATATAAATCTTTCCAGGTTTTTCTGAAGTCCTCCTGTTTGTCATTCCTTATAGCACAATAGTATTTCATTACATTCATATACCACCACGTGTTCAGCCATTCTTCAATTGATGGTCACCACAAAAAAGTTGCTATAAATATTTTTGTACACATGAATCCTTTTCTTATTTTTATGATCTCTTTGGGATACAGCCCTAGAAGTGGTATTGCTAGATCAAAGGGTATGCATATTTTTATAGCCCTTTGGGCGTAGTTCCAAATTGCTCTCCAGAATGGTTGGATCAGCTCACAGCTCCACCAACAATGAATTAGTGTTCCAACTCTCCCACATCTTCTCCGACATCTATCATCTTCCTGTTTTGTCATGTTAGTCAATCTGATAAGTGTGATGTGGTACCTCAGAGTTGTTTTGATTTGCATCTATCTAATCAATAATGAGTTAGAGCATTTTTTTATATGACTATAGATAGCTTTAATTTCTTTCTCTGAAAACTTCTTGTTCATATCCTTTAATCATTTATCAATTGGGGAATGACTTGCATTCTTGTAAATTTGGCTCAGTTCTCTATATATTTTAGAAATGACACTAGTTGTAAAAATTTTTCCCAGATTTCTGCTTCCCTCCTAATCTAGGTTGCATTGGCTATGTTTGTGCAAAAACTTTTCCATTTAATGTAATTAAAATTATTCATTTTGCATTTCGTAATGCTCTCTATCTCTTGTTTGCTCATAAATTCCTCCATTCTCCATAAATTTGACAAATAAACTATTTCTTGCTTCCCTAATTTGTGTATAGTATTAGCCTTTACACTAGATTATGTACCCATTTGTATTTTATTCTGGTATACAGTGTTAGGCATTGGTCTACGACCAGTTTTTCTGCCACAATATTTTCCAGTTTTCCCAGCAGTTTTGTCAAACAGTGAGTTCTTATCTCAGAAACTGGGGTCCCTGGGTTTGTCAAAACCTGCTATAATTGTTGCCTACTGTGTCTTGTGTGCCTAACATATTCCACTGATCTACCCCTCCACGTCTTAGCCAGTACCAAATTATTTTGATGATATCTGTTTTACAGTACAAGTTAAGATTTAGTATGGCGAGGTTACTTTCTGTAGCATTTCTTTTCATTAATTCCCCTGATATTCTGGACCTTTTGTTCTTCTAGATGAATTTTGACAATATTTTTTCTAGTTCTATAAAACAATTATTTGGTACTTTGATTGGTATGGCAATGAATAAGTAAATTAATTTAGGTAGAATTGTCACTTTTATTATATTAGCTCGACCTACCTCTGAACAACTGATGATTTTCTAATTATTTAGATCTGACTTTATTTGTGCCAAAAGTGTTTCATAATTGTGCTCATATAGTCCCTGAGTTTGTTTTGGGATGGTAGACTCCCAAATATTTTACGTATATATTTTAAAGTAACTTTAAATGAGATTTCTATTTCTATCTCTTGCTATCGGGTTGTGTTAGTAATATATAGAAATGCAGATGATTTATGTTGGTTTATTTTGTATCCTGCAACTTTGCCATAGTTGTTTAATATTTCAAGTAGTTTTTAATTTGATTCTCTAGGATTCTTTAAGTATAGCATCATATTGTCTGCAAAGAGTGATAACTAAGTTTCTTCTTTGCTTATTCTAATTCTTTTAATTTTTTCTTCTCTTATTGCTAAATGTAACATTTCTAGTATCATATTGAATAATGGTGATGATAATGGACATCCTTGTTTCCTCTTGTTGGAAATGTATCTAGCTTACCCCATTACATGTAATGCTTGCTGATGGTTTTAGGTAGATACTACTTATTATTTTGAGGAAGGCTCCATTTATTCCTTTGCTCTCCAATGTTTTCAACTGCAATGGGTATTGTATTTTGTCAAAAGCTTTTTCTGCATCTATTGAAATAATCATATGGTTTCTGTTTGTTTTGTTGTTGATCAATTATGCTGTCAGTTTTCCTAATATTGAAACAGCCCTGCACTCCTGGTATACATCCTACCTGATCAAAGTGTATTATTCTCTTGATAGGTTGCTGTAATCTTTTTGCTAATATCTTATTTTAAATTTTGGCATCTATATTCATTAGGGAAATTTGTCTATGATTTTCTTTCTCTGTTTTGGCTCTTCCCAGTTTAGATATCAGCACCATATTTGTATCATATACAAAAATATTTATAGCAGCCCTTTTTGTGGTGGTAAAATATTGGAAACTGAGGAAATGCTCATCAATTGGGGAATGACTGAACAAGCTATGATATATGAATGTAATGGAATACTATTGTGCAATAAGAAATGGTGAGTAGGCAGATTTCAGAAAAACCTGGAAAGACTTCTGTGAACTGATGCAAAGTGAAATGAACAGACCCAGGAAAACGGTGTACACGGTATCAGCAACATTGTGTGATGAGCAGCTATGAAGGACTCAGCTCTTCTCAGCAGCACAATGATGCAAGACAAGTACAAAAGACTCAAGAAGGAAAATGCTATCTACCTCCAGAAAAAATAACTGATAGACTCTGAATGCAAATCAAAGCATAATTTTTTTACTTACTGTATCAACAAGGACTCTGGCATACACAAGAAGTCCTGATGTGCAGGTTCTTAGATCTGCTTTTCTAAAAGGAAAGAAACTTTTGAGGGGTCAACCATCTACTTTATCAAGAACATATCTCATTCACTTAGTTCAGGGGGAAAAGTCAGCACCCTGAACTTCAGAGAAAATACAAACAGAAATTACAAACAGAAAGGCCAACAGATAGGGCATCCAACTCTCTGATCATAGACAATATCATTACCAGGAAGAAAAGCACCAATATCTGGGTTTTCAAAGCCAGGGGTCTCCTTAGTGGCTGCCCAGAGTCTCATCTAGTACAGGAACATTTTTCCAAAAAATAAGCCCCCAAACAAAACCTCACCTCAGAGTATATATACTCTTTTCAGGGCTGGAGGGCACAACCCATGTGACCCAGTGTCTCATTAGAGAGTAACAAAAAAATTAACAAATTAGTGTCTGAGGTCTATTAATGGGAAAGATCTTTACCTCTTCACCTTCCCCCATTAACCTTACATTAATATTACACTTAATTCTTTTTATGTGTGTGGTTTTTTTCCTCTTTTGATCTGTTTCTTTTTTCACAACTGTGACTAATATGGAAATATGTTTTACATGATAGCACATGTATGACCTATAGAAAATTGCCTACCATTTTAGAAAGAGGGGAGGAAAGAAAAAGAGGGAGAAAAATTTGAAACTAAAAATCTTGTAAAAATGAATGCTGAAAATTGTCTTGACATGTAATTGGGAAAAAAATTACTTAAAAAAAGAAAGTCACTTTACTAAGTCTAAAAAAATCCCAGAGAGGAAATAATAAGTGGAAGCATAGATCTGCAGAAAGGAAAGCTGTAAGAATATATCTAGATCACACCAAAGAAATAGTCCAGAGGTATATTGGGTCAGTAGGTATCCTGTGGAAACCTCTTCTTGTGACTTTCCCCCCTGTAAGTAGGATTGGGGGAAGAGAGGATTATAGCATTGTTATTGTTGTTTTTCTTTGTTTAAATGTTTCCTTTGTCTTTATAGGCAGTAGTAATCAATTCCAATTTCTAGTGAATTGTACATTGAGAATATTGGTTGGGGGCTCAGAACTAACAAAAAAATAAAAAGCATTGCAAATCCTTTGACACTACTACCCAGAGTCAAGGAGCATTTATAGTTGTGTTTGTCCTTCATTACCCAAGAAGACCATGCCATCAGAGAAATGACGACATGACTTGCACTTGTTTTGAGTGAGGGAGGGCTATGCAGGTCACCAGCCTCACTTCTCCTCCAGAGCCATCTGAATCTAGTGACTAGATATTCATCAGGATGACTGGAGATGACCCAGGATGCACTGGGAAACCTTGGGCCCTTTAGGCCAAGGTCTTTGCAGGTACTCAGTTAGGGTGAAGGAACGGCCATTCATTGAACAGGTCTGTATAAAAAGTAGCCAGGGCATGGCCCCTTTAATGAGGTCAAGAAAAAGAAAGATATCAGACTGCGAGGGAAACAGCAACAGTTACTACTGATAATCACTCTAAAGCTGGAAGGGTCCAGAAGAGCCCTTAGGCAGGGGCCCATTGGTATCCCAAGTTCAGGTTTTGGGTTTTGGGAAGTTTTGGTTTTGGGAAAGGTTTTGGGAAAGGACAGGACAGGACAGGGGGCAGGGAAAGGAAGGGAAGGGAACAGAATGGAAGGGAAGGGGCCAGTAAAACCCAAGTCAACTGCGCATCTTTTGGTCATCCAAATTTACCTTCCTTTGGAGAGAAGAAGGAAAGGGATGGGGAGGCAGACAGGAGAGGAGGAGGTGAGTTACCCAACTAGCTGGGTGCCCCATTCGGCCAGCTGTGTCTACTCACAGGGTTATGTTTGTCCTTTGCTGCCAAAAAACACCATGCCATCAGAGAAATGATGATGTGACTTTCACTTGACTTTGTTTTGAATTGGTCAGTTAGTTAATAGTAGGATGAAGCACAAATAGTAATGATTGAATAATCTTGATTGCCACCACTACCCCTTTATTACTACTACAACTATCTTCTGCCTTCATTTCTGGGCTGCTAACTTTGAATAGGAATTTCACATTTAGTTATACCACTGGTTATTTTAATTGAACAGATGACCAAAATGAAAGATGTGATTCTTTCTGTTTTTCTTCTGTTCACTTGTTGTCGTTTTCTTTTCCCTGGGGTCATCACTGCAGAAGTAGAAGATTCTATAGGGTGACAGATGATTTTTGTACTCTTTGTTTTCTGTGTTGTCATGACCAAATAATTAATAATGTAATGGAAACCTACTTGTGATGAGATTCCATGAGTATCCAGGTTGGTCTTTGGATGATAGACAAGTCTACTGGTAGGGGTGTACTTAAAGGCTTTCTCAGTTTGAGAAAACTTGCCAGAGCTTGCTCTCTTATATAGCATTTCCTCCAGATACCTGGGATCATCTTCATGCCATCAGATTTTTCCATTAAATGTTCTGTACTGAGTTTACTCATCTCCAAACATGCTTTTCCAACACTGTGTCTTTGTTCCTACCTGGAACACCATCCTCCTTTTCTTGGTCAATACAATTTCATACAATCCTTCCAGATTCTGCCTCCTCTGTGATCCATCCAAAATCCTGTTTCACTTATTGTCTATGTTAAAGGCCTGTGACTTGGGAAGAGGTGCCCTCTCCCACAAAAGCACCCCATTTCTAGACTCATGTGAGCTATGTTCAATCCTGGGGGAAGCCTAATCTCCAGAAGAGGAGAAAAAGGTTTTTTTCATATTCTTTGATTCATTATGCCTCTATTCTAATACTGAACTTTTGGAAAAATATCTAAAAGTCAAGAGAATAGTCACTATATCTCTTTTTAAATCATACCACCTTGAAAAAATTGAAAACTTACAGGTCCCAAGAATTGGCCTTGAAAACAGCAGCACAAAAACCTGAAGCTTGAGGCAATGCCCCTCCACTCCATGAGCAGATCACAACATTAACATAAAATTTAAAGTCCAGAAATAGGCTAGAAAAATAAGCAAAAAACAAAAAAGAGCCTGATCATAAAAAGATACTATGGTTACAGTCAAGATCAAAACACAAAGACAAGGACAACATTGTCAAAATTGCTACATGTGAACTCCCAAAGAAAAACATGAATTGGTATCAGTCCCCCCCCACCCCCCCCAAAAAAAAAAACTTTTGGAAGAGCTCAAAAAAGATTTTAAAAATCAGTTTTCAAAGGTAGAATAAGAGTTGGGAAATTGAGAATGATGCAAGAGATCATGAAAAAAGAGTCAGCAGTTTAGTAAAGGAAGCACCAAAAAATGGAAAAAAATGTACAAGAATTCACTAAAGAAAACCCCTTCTTCAAAAGTAGAATTGATCAGATAGAAAAGAGAGTACCAAGATTCACTGAAGAAAATAATTCCCTAAAAAACAGAATTGGGCAAGTGGAATTTAATGACTCCATGAGATAG
The DNA here is from genome assembly GCA_023548195.1 of Bettongia penicillata ogilbyi. Lineage (NCBI taxonomy): Eukaryota > Metazoa > Chordata > Mammalia > Diprotodontia > Potoroidae > Bettongia > Bettongia penicillata. Next base: position 2,404,063 of record JAJHZJ010000605.1, on the reverse strand, counting down.
CAAGAAATAAACAAAATCAAAAGAATGGAAAAATAGAAGAAAATATGAAATATCTAATTGGAAAAACTACTGACATGAAAAATAGATGCAAGAGAGATCATTTAAGAATTAAGTTGGAATGGTTCCATTGGACTGCATCTGGCCAAGGTTAGGACCCTGGCTTCCCCTGGGGGTGGCTAAGCAGGTGCACCATCCTCCCCAGGGGTGGGTGGCAGTTTGGCGGGACTGGGAGACAGGTTCAGGTCATTGGGGAGTGGAGCCCTGAGCAGCATGATGATGGAGACCTTTCTGAAAGACTTTAAGTCAGGACTTAACAGTCTGAATCTCATCTTCATTGTGCTAGAGATAGGCCAAGTGACCAAGACAAAAGATGGACATGTGGTGAGGACCTTCAAAGTAGCAGATAAAGCAAGTAGCATCATCTGTTGATGATCCCAGATCATCTGTTTGGGATGATGTTGGCAAACTGATCCGGCCTGGGGACATTATTCGACTCATAAATGGGTATGCTTCAGTATTTAAAGGCTGTCTGAAGCTCTTCGCTGGCTGTGGAGGTTGATCTGCTGATGACTGGAGTATTCTGTGTGGTTTATTCTGAGGTCCCCAACTTCAGTGAGCCAAACCCTGAGTACAGTGCCCAGCAGCTCCCCAGCAAAATGGTACAGAACAACAGTCCATCTGTCATTTCCCAGTCCCCTTCTGGTCCTCCTACTGTCTCTCCAGCCTCTACAGTCAAAATGGGAATGGCCTAACCACCCTCCCTGGCCCAGGCAGTGGCCCCCATGTACCCCACACTCCCCTCATCCTGTCAGCACCCAAATTAATCAAAGTCAGCCTAGCCACACACCTGCTAGCCCTCCAGGCCCCTCCTCCAACCCTGTCAGCAATGGCAAAGAGACCCGGAGAAGCAGCATGAGATAGTGAGAGACCCTTGTTCCTCACTGAAGCCAACCCTCTTCTCTCTCTCCACTAGGAACAAAGACTGCCCGTTGGGAGCTAGCTCTGTGTGTATGGAATGGGAGGGGGTATTTTTTAACCTCAAAGTTTCTGAGCTGACCTATAAGGGGGCAGTTATCTTTCCCCTTTACTCCTTAAGCCAAACCCTTCCTCACCCCACTCAAGTGAGAGTACTGTGTCTCTTGCCCCTTCATTCTGGGCACTCTAAACTTCCTCTATCTTTTTTAGAAACCAAATTTAGGGTAAGTATGTTAAATGTGTGTGATATAGGAGATTTGCCTAATAAATACATACACCCCCCCCCAAAAAAAGAATTAAGTTAGAATTATTGGACTATCTGAAAGCCATGATCAAAAAAAGAGTCTAAATATCACATTTCAAAAATTATCCAGGAAAACTGCCCCAATATCCTAGAACCAGAATGTAAAATAAAAATGGAAAGAATCCACCAATCACCTCCTGAAAGGGATCCCAAAATGAAAACTTCCAGGAGTACTACAGCCAAATTCCAATGCTCCAGGATCAAGAAGAAAATACTTCAAGCATCCAAAAAGAAACAATTTAAATATCATGGAACCACAATAAGGTTACACAGGATTTAGCAGCTTCTACATTAAATAATCAGAAAACTTGGAATATGATATTCAGGAAGGCAAAAGAGTTAGGATTACAACAAAAAATCACCTACCCAGTGAATCTGGATATAATTCTTCAAAGTTTTTTTGAAAAATGGATATTTAGGGAAGGAGACAAGATGGCTGAGTAGAAAGACTCACGTATGCTAGCTCTGAACCCACAGCCCATAAATTTCCTGTAAAAAGAACTCCCCACAAATTCTGGAGCAGTGCAAGCCCTGCAGAAACACAGTGGAAGAGATTTCCATTCCAGAGAACCCTGGAAAGCCATCCCCAGGGGACCGTCGTGCACTGGACAGCAGAGCCCACCCCAGCCCTGCCCTGGCCGCGTGGCCCCGAGAGGAGCAGATCCAAGCAGGCTTCACGGATGCAATCTCCAGCAGCCGCGAAGGTCTCTCCACCCACAGACGCTACAGGTCAGTGAGAGAGATGTCTGGAATGGCCGAGAGGGGAGCGGGGTGTCTCCATGACTTGGGCGCCCTCGGGAGGCAGTGATGGAGACAGGGACAGCAGCAGACCTGGACTCCCCAAGCAGACAGGAGCTCTGCTCCATTACTGAAGGTCTCCACATAAACCCCCTGAGGGAACTGAGCCTGGGAGGCGGCCCTGCCCCCACCTGAGCACCAGAACTTAAGCTCACATTGAATAGCAGCCCCGCCTGCCACTGAAAGCCCTGAGGCTGGGGAACAACATTTGAATCTTAGACCCCAAGCACTAGCTGGGCAGATCTAGACAGGGGTGCAGAGGAATCTCAGAAGTCAAGTAACTGGCTGGGAAAATGCCCAGAAAAAGGAAGCAAAATAAGACCATAGAGAGCTACTTTGATGGGGTGCAGATGTTCCTGCCTTTCAATTCTGATGATGAGGAACTATTCTTACCATCAGGGAAAGACGTGGAGGTCGGGGCCTCTGTATCCCAGACATCCAAGGTGGATGTCTGGTGGGCTCAGGCCATGGAAGAGCTCAAAAAGGATTTTGAAAAGCAAGTTAGACAGGTGGAGGAAAAACTGGGAAGAGAAATGAGAGAGATGCAAGAAAAGCATGAAAAACGGGTCAATACCTTGGTAAAGGAGACCCCAAAAAATGCTGAAGAAAATAACACCTTGAAAAGTAGGCTCACTCAATTGGCAAAAGAGGTTCAAAAAGCCAATGAGGAGAAGAATGTTTTCAAATGCAGAATTAGCCAAATGGAAAAAGAGGTTCAAAAGCTCACTGAAGAAAATAGTTCTCTCAACATTAGAATGGAACAGATGGAGTCTAATGACTTTCTGAGAAACCAAGAAATCACCAAACAAAACCAAAAGAATGAAAAAAATGGAAGAGAATGTGAAATATCTCATGGGAAAAACAACTGACCTGGAAAATAGATCCAGGAGAGACAATCTAAAAATTATGGGACTACCTGAAAGCCATGATCAAAAAAAGAGCCTAGACATCATCTTTCATGAAATTATCAAGGAAAACTGCCCTGATATTCTAGAACCAGAGGGCAAAATAAGTATTGAAGGAATCCATCGATCACCGCCTGAAAGAGATCCAAAAAGAGAAACTTCTAGGAACATTGTGACCAAATTCCAGAATTCCCAGGTCAAGGAGAAAATATTGTAAGCAGCTAGAAAGAAACAATTCCGTATTGTGGAAATACAATCAGGATAACACAAGATCTAGCAGCTTCTGCATTAAGGGATCAAAGGGCATGGAATAGGATATTCCAGAAGGCAAAGGAACTAGGACTCAAACCAAGAATCACCTACCCAGCAAAACTGAGTATAATACTTCAAGGGAAAATATGGTCTTTCAATGAAACAGAGGACTTTCAAGCATTCTTGATGAAAAGACCAGAGATGAAAAGAAAATTTGACTTTCAAACACAAGAATGAGAAGAAGCATGGAAAAGCAAACAGCAAAGGGAAGTCATAAGGGACTTACCAAAGGTGAACTGTTTACATTCCTACATGGAAAGACAATATTTGTAACTCTTAAAACTTTTCGGTATGTGGGTAGTTGGTGGGACCACACACACATGCACACACATATGTACACATGTGTGCACACACATACACACATGCACGCACATACAGAGAGCACAGAGTGAACTGAATAGGATGGGACCATATCTTAAAAGAAATTAAGGTAAACGGTGAGAGAGAAATGTAGTGGGAGGAGAGAGAGTGAAATAGAATGGGGCAAATTATCTCTCATTCAAGAGGCAAGTAGGAGACTTTTTAGTGGAGGGAAAAAGAGGAGAGCTGAGAAAAAAACATGAAGTTTACCCTCATCACATTTGACTAAAGGAAGGAATAAAATGCACACTCATTTTGGTATGAAAACCTATCTTACAGTACAGGAAAGTGGGGGAGAAGGAGATAAGCAGGGTGGGGGGGATGATGGAAGGGAGGGCAATGGGAGGAGGGAGCAATTTGAAGTCAACACTTGGGGAGGGACAGGATCAAAAGACAGAAGAGAAACAATGAGGGGCAGGGTAGGATGGAGGGTAATTCAGTTAGTCTTCCACAACACGACTATCAGGGAAGTCATTTGCAAAACTACACAGATATGGCCCATATTGAATTGCCTGCCTGCCCAAAGGGAATGGGTGGGGAGGGAGGGATGGGGAGAATTTGGAACTCAAAGTTTTAGGAACAACTGTTGAGTATTGTTCTTGCTACTAGGAAACAAGAAATACAGTTAATGGGGAATAGAAAGTCATCTGGCCCTACAGGACAAAAGAGAAGATGGGGACAAGAGAAGGGAGGGATGATAGAAGAGAGGGCAGATTGGTGATAGGGAAAATTGGAATGCTCGGTGTATTGGGGTGGGGGGAGAGGATAAATGGGGAGAAAATTTGGAACCCAAAATTTTGTGAAAATGAATGTAAAAAGTAAAATAAGTAAATTTATATTAAAAAAAAAGAAAAATGGATATTTAGTGAAATAGAGGACTTTCAATATTCCTGATGAAAAGACCAGATCTGAACAGAATATTTGATTTTCTCAAGAGAAACATTAAAAAAGGTAAACAAGAAAGAGAAAATATAAGGGACTCAATAAGTTTAAACTTGTTACATTAATGCATCAGAAGATGATACTTGTAACTAAGAACTTTAGGGCTGTTGAAAAGAGTATACATAAGCAGAGGGTGCAGGTGTGAGTTCACTATGATGGGAAGTTATAAAAAAACAAAATTAAGGAATAAGAAAGAGGAATGAACTGGGAGAAGGGGAAAGGGAGAGGTAGAATGGGGTAAATTATCTCACATTAAAGAGTCATGAAAGCACTATTACAGTGAAGGAAAAGATGGTGGAGGGGTGATGAGCCATTGGAATTGGCTCAAAGAAGGGATATTATACACATTCAGTTGAGTATAAACATGTCTTCCCCTACAGGTAAATAGGGAGTAAGGGGTATAAGAGAGGGGGAGATTGATAGAAGGGAGGGAAGATTGGGGAAGGTGTTAGAAACAAAACACTTGTGAGGAGAGACAGAGTGAAAGAAGAGATGATAAAGAGGAGAAAAACAGGATGAAGGGAAATACTCAATTAGTAATCATAACTGTGAATGTGAATGGTATGAACTCACCCATAAAATAGGAGCAGATATCAAAGTTGATTAAAAAAACAGAATCCTATAATATTTACAGGAAATATAGAAAAACAGAATCCTATAATATTTACAAGAAATATAGAAAAACAGAATCCTATAATATTTACAGGAAATACATTTGAAGCAGAGAGACACATAGTGAAAAGGTAAGGAACTAGAACAGAAGCTATTATGCTTTAGCTAAAGTAAAAGAAAAAAAACCACAGGAGTAGCAATCATGATTTCAGACAAAGAAAAAGCAAAAATAAATCTAAACAAAAAATTTTCAGTCATTTCATGACATTTCAGTCATGTCTGACTGTTCGTGACCCCTTTTGGGGTTTTCTTGCCAAAAATACTGGAGTAGTTTGCAATTTCCTTCTCCAATTTATTTTACAGATGAGGAAGCTGAGGCAAATGGGTTAAATGACTTGCCTAGGGTCACCCAGTAAGTGTCTGAGGCCAGATTTGCATTCATGTTTCCCTGACTCTGGGCATAGTGCTATATTCACTGTACCACCTTGCAAGGAGAGGAGCTATACCTTGCTAAAAGGTGTCATAGGAAGATCAATAATAAAATACTAAAAGGTACCAGGAAGAAATATCAATACTAAACATATATGGATCCAAATTTTTAAAGGGGAAGTTATATGAATTTCAGGAGGAAACTACAGTTTTACTGCATTTTTTTCTGCAGTAAAACTGCCTCAACTTTCCCCTCAACTAGATAAATATATCCCAATAATAAATCTAACCAAAAAGAAATAAATAAACCAGCAAGTTTAGGAGGTGAATAGAATTTTAGAAAAGTTAGATAGATAGACCTCTGGAGAAAATTGAATGGGAATAATAACAGCAGTAGTTGTAGCAATAGCAGCAGCAGCAGTAGTAGCAGCATGGATACATGATTGAGACATAAAGGGAGATATTACTGGTAAATTAGGGGTGCATGGAATAGTTTACCTGCCAAACCTGTGGATAAGGGAAAAATTTATGACTAAACGAGAGAGAGAGAGAGAGAGAGCATTACAAGGTGTAAAATGGATGGTTTTGATTATATTAAGTATAAAAGTTTTTGTACAAATTCACAACTATTCCCAAAGACTTATAAAATTGTGTATACACTTTGATCCAGAAATACCACTACTTGACCTGTATCCCAAAGAGATCATTAAAAAAAAAAGGTAAAAGACCCACATGTACAAAAATATTTGTATCGGCTCTTTTTATAGTGGCAAAGAATCGGATATAGTGGCAAAGAATCGGAAATTGAGGGGATAACCATCAATTGGGGAATGGCTGAATAAGTTGTATATGTGAATGTATATTATTGTGCTATAAGAAATGATGAGCAGGCAGATTTCAGAAACACCTGCAAAGACTTATATGAACTGATGCTGAGTGAAGTGAGCAGAACCAGGAGAACATTGTAACAACAATATTGTGCAATTATCAACTTTGATAGACTTAGCTCTTCTCAGCAATACAATAATCTAAGACAGTTTCAAATTACTCATGATGGAAAATGCTATCCACATCCAGAGGAAGAACTATGGAGTCTGAATGTAGATTGAAACATACTATTTTTAGCTTTTTTTTCTTTCTCTTGGTTTTTCCCTTTTGTTCTGATTCTTCTTTCACAACATGACTAATGTGGAAATATGTTTAATATGATTGTCCATGTATAATCTAGATCAGATTGCTTACTAAAAAGTTTAGAACTCAACATCTTATAAAAGTGAATGGTGAAAGCTTTCTTTACATGTAATAGGAAAAAAATATATTGCTAAAAAAAAAAGTTTTTGCGTAAACAAAACCAATGCAGTCAAGATTAGAAGGAAAACAGAAAGGTAGAGAATGGGGAAAATTTTACATCAAGTATCTCTGATAAAGGCTTCATTTATCAAATATATAGAGAGAACTGAGTCAAGTTTATAAGAACACAAGTCGTTCCCCAATTGTTAAATTGGGGATATGAACAGGCAATTTTCAGAAGAAGAAATTAAAGATATCTATAGTCATATGAAAAAATGCTCTAAATCACTTTCGATTAGAGAGATGCAAATCAAAACAAACTCTGAGGTACCACATCACACCTATCAGATTGGCTAACATGACAAAACGGGAAAAGAATTTGGAACTCAAAATTTTTTTAATGTTAATAAATTGTTTTTATGTGCAATTAGGAAAAAATAAAGGTTATTTTAAAAAACTATGCTAAAGCAAAGTTTAAATTAGATCCATGTGTAAGATTCTCACTTAAAAAGATTAAAATTCTAGAAGGAGCCCTTTAAGAAAGCACTCACTATACAAAATATATTAGGTATAGGAAATCTATTTATTCCACAAAAAAACTACTTAAAAACAGACGATGCATAAGTGTTCATTAACAAATAATTGAAGCAGGATACAGGAACTCATACTTTATTATACTCTTAGGAGATTGATATTTAACATACTAAAACATGAAGAACTTTTTGGGACTTCTGAGCAAGTATTTCACTTTTATCTTGGACCTGGTCCTTCCTAGCAACTCATTTACCATCCATATTTTCTGAAAAGTCAAGGTATGGTTTGGACTCATCCTCCTGGCATTAATCATTTTTTCCTCCAATATTTTGTTTCAGAGATCACCTCCTACTGAACCACCAATACCAGAGCTTATCCAGGAGTTCCTGACTTTTTTTTTTCCAATTTTGTCATAGGCATTTTATTTAACAGACCATTAGAAAAATAATCATGGCAGAGACCTTTAGTTCATTCTTCTAATAAGCCTGTTGATCTGGTCTTCCCTGTTACCAGCATCTCCACCTTCCACAAAGTGTGTAGTTTTTTTCTTCATTCCACCTCTTGGAGAAGACAATTTGAAGGGCCACAGGAAGTTGTTGGCAGCTTTGAAGTGCTTGCCAACAGTGTAGATCTCATGGATCAAGTCCTCCATGCAGATAATTCCATATTTACCAAGAGATTTTGCAATAAGGGCATTATCCGTCAGGGCAATTCTCTGTTTCTTGATCTTGCCATAACCACGTTTATAAATCAAGTCATTCACAGACTTCAGGTTTGGATAACCCCATGCAATGTATGGTTCCACAATTCTCAGCATGGTAATGGAAGCCTTGTTAAGCTTAACAAAAGTGCCATTGAAGATTTGACGAAGACGAAGAAGCTGCAATACTTTTCGGACCTTTGGACTAACACCATTGATACCTCTGATTCTGATCACAAAAGCTAACTTGGGTTCAGCAGGTACATAGTAGTTGCCAGCTTTTCGTGCCATTCTAGCCAGTCTGATTTCACTTCTGTACATCTGTCTGTACTCCTTATGATAGGCTTTAGCTTTTTCATAGATAACTTTTCTTCGTATTTTACGGAGCTTTTTTCGAGCCATCTTCTTCTTCAAGCGTTTTGCCTTCAGTATTGCGAAAGCCTTTCGCTTTTTCAGAAGGGATTCTGGAACAGATGGTAGCTTCTTTTCTTCTGCGCCCGCCATGATTCCAGCCGGAAAAAGAGCTGACTTTTTTTATCATAGCTAGAAACACCTATGTCAGAAGGTCTGTTTATTCACCTATGTTCTGGAAAATAAACATGAAGCAAAAGAGATAGCCAGAGATTTTAGGTCTTGTCTTGGGTTGACCTGGGCAAGCATGAACATTCATTGCCATGTGCAAGAAGTCACCATTACTACTAAAGAAAGAAATATCCTCTCCCCCTTCTGTGGAGGAGAGGCCTGAACAATCTCAACATACTCAACGGTCAGAGAGAGTTATGGTGAAAGTTGTAGTTAGCAGCAGAACTTTGGCATGCCTATCCATCATGAGGACTAAGGGACCACCAGGAGATTCTCTTCTAATAAGCTATTCAGCAAGAGACCAAGACATGGATGTGATCCAAAGGATCACATGATCATAGGGACTACCAGATGTAGCTAGAGTGAATATTCTGGCCCATCACCTCAGTCACAACTATACCACCCTGTTTGCCATTATCAGATATGCTTCGTATTATTAGGTATTTTTTCATATATGTTCTTCCAAAATGGACTGTAGGTTCCTTGACAACATGAGACACCATCTCTAACAGGGAGCCCTTATGATTCACAAGTCCACAGATATTCAAAGAAACATTTCCAGTTCCAGGGGGAGTTAATAGTTAGCTTTGTATCCTTTATCCCATGCCGAGCTGTTAAGGTTCTTGAGCAACTGATTGTGAATTAATGTAAACACTTTTCTAAGTCTTTTTCAACTAGTTCATGTCCTTGTTGTTGTGTTGACCAAAACTGGATGTAGTTTATGCTTCACTTTCTGACCAGCCTGTCCACCCCCACCATCCTTCCATTCACCTCAGTCTTCTACAGCTTGCTCTGCAGTGCTATCATTATTCTTGGAAAGGGTGTGTCAGTTGACTGTCCCATGGATTAACTCATCCTTCAAAGACTGCTGGAACATTCTCTTCCCTGGCCACCATTCCCCTCTATCTCTCTCGCTGTATTAGTATGTAAACTACTTGAGGGCAGGGACTGCCCTACTTATGTATTTCCCAAAGCATGCTGGCATAAAGTAAATACTTCATAAGTGCTTTTTAATTCATTCATTCATTTATTAAGGAAATATCTTGCCAACCTATCAGGATAAAGACTTGTTTTTACTAAGCCACATGGAATGCAGAACCAGTTGTAAAGGTGAGGAAAGTGGGGGTGGGGTGCATTGTGTCTATCTGAAGGCTAGTTTACTGCCTGGAAGACTAATTAAAATGTCAGGACATGTCTGGGACTAGTAATGAAAAGGGAGCAGTATGATGTAAGGGAAATGGTGAGCTCAATTAAAACACTTCTTGACTGATCCCCAGGCCTGTTCTCTGTTCCCTTCAGTATTCCCACAACTCTCCCCTCTCTAACACCCGAACTATAGTATTGTAGAGCTAGAGCTAGAATCAATCAGTCATCAGCAAGCTTTGATGAAGCACTTATGATGTCCCAAGTACCATGCTACATGCTGGAGATAGAAAGACAGAAGCAAAACTGTTCCTGCCTTCAAGGAGCTTACAGTTTACTGAGGGAAACATTTACATATGTACATATATATATCATATATATATACACACACACATATACATACATATGTACACTTGAGAGGCCCATTTCACACGCAAGATTGGTTGCTTGGCTGTGATTCTTTGTTCCCACAGAGGACCAAAATAACATCACTATGTTAGAGTCAAGTTACAGCGTATCCCATTGACCTATCAGATCAGACCAAGATGAGCTCTTTGTGCTCACAGGTCAGACACAAATAGTCCATGTGAACATTTGAGGTGGATTCTCTAAATTTGCACACCTCACATTTCTTTTGATCTACTTCAATTCTGTTTTGCTCATAGAGCACAGCACCTCTCTGATGAGAGCATGCCATGCCAAGCGATCCTGAGCCAGTGTCTCCCATGTCTCACAATCAATTCCAAAGTTCTTCAGAGACCTTGAGAGTGTCCTTGTATCATTTCCTCTGACCCATGTGTGAACACTTGCTTTGTGTGAGGTCTCTGTAAAATAGTCCTTTAAGCAAGCATACGTTTGGCATTTGAATAGCATGGCCAGCCCATCCAAGTTGTGCTGTCAACAGAAGAGTTTGAATGTTTGGCAGTCCAGTTTAAAAAAGAACCTCAGTGTCTGGTACCTTATCTTGCCAGATGATCCTCAGAATCTTCTTTAGACAATTCAAATGGAAATGATTCAGTTTCCTGGCATGGCATTGTTAGACTGTCCAGGTTTTGCAGGCATACAACGGTGAGGTCAGTACAATGGGTCTGTAGACCTTCAGTTTGGTAGTCAGTCTAATACCTCTTCTCTCCCAAACTTTTCTTTGGAGTCTCCAAAGCACTAAGCTAGGTCTCAGAATGCAAGCATCAACCTCATCATGTATGTGTACATTCCCGAAAAGTATACTGCCAAGGTAAGTAAGATTATCCACAGTATTAAAAACTTCTCTATTTGCGGTAACTGATGGTTCTATGTATGGATAATGCAGTGCTGACTGGTGGTGTGTTTTCTTGGTGTTAATTAATAAGCCAAAATTAGCACAAACAGCAGAAAATTCATCCATACTTTGTTGCATCTCAACTTCAGAGACTGCATTGAGGGCACAGAATAGTCAATATGGTATTTGCTACGTGACAACTCCAGAAAAAATGCCAGGAGCAGAACATATTTGTCAATCTCACTAAGGCCTTTGATACTGTCAGTTATGAGGGCTTATGAGAAATTATGTCAAAATTTGGTTTCCCAGAAAAGTTCACAAGTATTGTATGTCAGTTTCATGATGATGTGCTTGTCAAAGGTTCTGGATAACAGATGAAGCTCTCACACTTTCCCAGTTACTAATGAAGTGAAGAAAGACTATGTGCTTCACCCCATGCTTTTTCCCATGATATTTTCAGTGGTGCTGTCAGACACCTTCAAGGAGGATGAAAAAGTCATCAAGGTTAGCTACTTCAGTGACAGTAAATTATTTAATTCAAAAAGTCTACAAGCCAAGACTAAAGTGGAGGGAGAGCTAGTGTGTGACTTTTTATGCATTCAGTGCAGCCTCTGAGGCTGAGTGTCAACAGAGAATGGATTGATTCTCTGGTGTTTGTGCTAATTTTAGCTTGACAATTAACACTCAGAGGTTCTCCACCAGTCATCACTAGACCATGTACATGGAACCATCAATTACAGAAAATAAAGAGATTTTAAATGCTGTGGATAAGTTCACTTACCTTGGTAGTATACTTTCCAGGAATGTACACTTAGATGATGAGGTTGATACCTGCATTGCCAGAGCTAGTTCAATGTTGTGGAGACTCCAAAGCAAAATGTGGGAGAGAAGAGATATTAGACTGTCTCCAAACTGAAGGTTTACAGAGCCATTGTGCTAACCTCATTGTTGTATGCCTGTGGAACCTGGACAGTCTACGAGTGCCATGCCAGGAAACTAAATCATTTCCATTTGAACTAAGGAAGATTCTGATGATCACTTGGCAAGGTAAAGTACCAGACACTGCAGTTCTTTCGCAAGTTGGACTGCCAAGCATTCAGACTCTTCTGCCGAGAGCACAACTTGAATGGGCTGGCCATGGTGTTCAAATGCCAAATGTATGCTTACCCAAAAGACTTTTTTCACAGAGAACTCATACAAAGCAAGTGCTCACACAGGAGTCAGAAGAAGTGATACAAGGACACTCTCAAGGTTTTTCTGAAGAACTTTGGAATTGATTTTAAGATATGAGAGATACTGGCACAGGACTGCTCAGCCTGATGTGCCCACATCAAAAGAAGTTACTGTGCTCTATGAGAAGAGCAGAATCACAGCAGCTTAAAATAAATGTGAACTGTGAAAATTTAGAGATGTTCATATGGACTATTTGTTCCTTAACTGTGGTAGAGCCTTCTGAGCTCCTATTGGTCTAATTAGCCACAATCCAACACACTGTGCCTTGGCCCCAACATAGTGATGTTAATTTGGTCTTCTTTGAGCAGGAAGGACAACAACCAACTATTGGGCATCTCTTTAAAAGTATGATGGATCTAGTTTTGGTCACCATACTAAAAAGAATATGAATTAATTGGCAAAAGTCCAGAAAGGAGATTCTTGGATGATCAGAGGTTTAGAAAACAGGTCTAATGGAGGAAAAATACTAAGGAATTTTTTTAACCTGCAGAAAAAACCCAAGTAGTAACTTTCTTTACTCTCTTGAATCCAGTCAAACAAGCATTTGTCAAGTGCCTGTTGTGCTCCATGAAATATCTGAGGTTCTCAGAACACAAAGACAAAAATGAAAAGCAGGCCCAAGTTCGGGAAGCATACATTCTACTAAGAGAATACAATAATTAAATATAGCTATAGATAGATACACCCACATGCATGTATAATCAACAATCATTTACTAAGCAGATACTATGTGCCCACATTATGCTAGGCTCTGAGAATACAAGAAAAAGGGAAATAACCCCTGCTCCCAAGAGCTTTCTTTCATTCCTCAAGAAAAAAATTATCCTTTTTCAGTTAACAAGCATTTTCTCTTCCCATCCGGCACTAAAAAAAAAAGAGAAAAAAACAAAACACTTGCATAGTCAAGAAAAATAAATTCCTACATTGACCATGCTAAAATTTATGTCTCTTTCTACATCCCCATAATTTCTCTATCATGAGGTAGATATCATGATTGGTCATTGAACTGATCAGAGTTCTGAAGTATTTAAGAGTGATTTGTTTCTATAATGTTGTTATTGTACAAATTCATCTGGTTTACCCTTCACTTTGCATCAGTTCATATAAGTCTTTTAGGTTTATTTAAGTCATCTGTTTTGTCATTTTTATGGGGCATGTTGTCCTATTGCATTCATATATCATCATTTGTTCAGCTTTTCTCCAATTGAAGTGCACCTCCTTAGTTTCCAGGATCTTTTTGTTCTTTTTTTTATCTCCTTGGAGGTATAGTAATGGTAGTGATATCACTGTGTCAGAGGATATGCATGTATGTGTACTTTAGTAACTTTTGGAGCGTAATTCCAAACTTCTTTCTAGAATGGGCAGAAAAATTAATAACTCTATCAACAATGCTTTAGTGTGCTTATTTTCCCACAGCCCCTCCAATGTGTGTTTTGTTTTTTGGTTCAACTTTTCCACTCTAATGGCTATGAGGTAGAATCTCAAAGTTGTTTATATTTGCATTTCTCTAATTCTTTGATGATTTGAAACCATTTTTCACATAGCTATTTATAGCGTCCAGTACTTACTTTAAAACTGCCTATTCATATCCTTGAACCATTTATGAACTGGAAAATCACTCTTCTAATTAATTTGATTTAATTACTTACATATCTTGGAAATAATACCTTTATTAGAGAAACTTGCTACAAATATTTTCCCCAGTTAACTGTTTCTCTTCTAAGCTTAGTTACATTCAACTTTTACCTTTAAAAAAAAAAGTTTATTCGGTGAACAAAAATTCATCCTCTTGCCCTCCAACCTCCCTTCTTGTTGAAAAAGAAAAACAAAACCACTGACACAAATATGCATAGTCAAACAAAACAAGTTTCTGCATTAGTCATGTCCAAAAGAAATATGTCTCAGTCTGCACCTTGAATCGATCATCTCTCTCTCAGGAGGTGGGTAGTATGTTTCATCATGAGTCCTTTGGAATCATAGTTCATCATTGCATTGATCAGAACTTCCTAACTCTTTTTTACAAAGAAGAGGGTGTGGAGATAGGAATATCCTCAGCACCAGTGCCCTGGTATTAAGGCAACCTGCTCTTCCCTGTGCTGCTTCTCTTTCCCTCATCCCTAGCTGAATCATAGGTTCTTATCCTTTCTTTCCTTTTAAATCCCTTTGTGCAATTCATGTACCTTGATTAGAGTTTGTTTTGCTTAGAACTACTTCCTCCTTAACCTATCATCTTCTTCCCTTCTCTTTTTCTCTTGTTTCTCTGTTGAGTGAAGTGTATTTGTGTGCCCAGATATATATATATATATATATATATATATATATATATATATATATATTCTTCCCTCCCTTGAGTACTTCAGATAAAAGCAAGGGTCAAGTGTTACTCTTCTCCACTGACCCCTTCTTCCTTTTATATAGTCTTCTACTTGCACACTCAAACTATGTGAGAAAAATTTCCCCACCTGTTCTCTTCCCTTTCCTCCTTAGTGTATTTTTCTTCCTTTTCTTTTTTTCTTTTAAGTTCATTAAAACATAACAGAACCAGTCCCTCTGTCTAATTCGATTCCTTCAATGATTCCTGATGATAGGAGCATGAGGAAAAACATGTATCATCTCCACATATTACAATGTAAAAACTCCATCCTTGATTAGTCCTTCATGACTACCTTATTCATATTTACATTTTTGTTTCTCTTGATTCCTGTGCTTGTATTTCAGAATTTCTATACCTCTGTGGTCTTTTCATCAGGAATGCTTAGAATTCCTCTACTTCATTAAAATTCCATTTTTTTTTTCTCCTGTGGGATTATACTCAGTTTTATCAAGCAAGAAACTATTGATTGTAAACACATCTTTTGCCTGCTGGGAAAAAAAATATTCCAGGCTCTCTGATTCATTCTAGTAGTGGATGCTAAATCTTGTGTGATCCTGACTGGGAGTCCTCAGTATCATACTTGAATTCTTTCTGTTTGAAATATTTTCTCTTTGACCTGGAAGTCCAGCATTTTGGGCTATAATGTTTGTAGTAGTTTTCATTATGAAGTATCCTTCAGAAAGTGACTGTGGATGGCATTTCCATTTTGCCCTTTGGTTCTAAAAGATCTGGGCAGTTTTCTTTTACGATTTTTTGAAATAGGATGTCTAGGTTCTCTTTTTGGCCATGGATTTCAGGTAGTCTAATGATTATTAAATTACCTCTCCTTGATTTGTTTTCCAGGTAATTTTTAAGAAATGAGGATCTTGCACCTTCTTATATTTTTGATCTTTAACTTTGTTTTATTATTTCTTTTTGCCCCATGAAGTTGTTAATTTCTGTGTGTTCCATTATGACTTTCAAAGAGTCTGTTGCTTGGGTAAATTTTTATATCTTTCTTGCAAACCTATTAATTCTCTTTTAAATTCTTTCTTCCATGACTCTAATATCACTTCTATCTTTCCCGTTAAAGTTTTCATTCTTTCCCCATTGTTTCCTCTAGCACTCTCATTTCATTTTAAAAATCATTTTTAGCTCTTTTAAAACTCTTCTTTCATCTCTTCCAAGAATGCTAGTTGAAGTTGTGCCCAAGGTGGATTTTTATTTGAGGCTTTGCTTGTAAATATTTTGACATGATTCAATTTGACATGATTCAAGTTTTTGTCTTGAGCATCTCTGTCACCATAATAGTTCTTTGTGGTGTGGTTCTTTTTGTTTCTTCATTCTTCCAGCCTTAATTCCTGATCATGCAAGGGCATACAACTACTTTTTGCCCTGCACTACATCCTCTTGGTATACGTTTTTTCTCAGTCCACACTGAATCTGTGACCCAAGAATGGGTAGTGAGCAACAGAGCTGCTGGTTGGCACTTATTCTTGCTTTCTGCCCAAGTAATCCTTCTGTGGAGGATGTAGGATCTCTTTTTGCCCTGCTGTACAGCCTTCATTCCATTTCAGAATGGTTTAAGTGGTACACTCTTGGCTAGATCCCATTACCGCTTTCTAAAGACCTTCTGTCAGTCTCCTTATACTGACTTCAGCTGAGGAAATGACTCGTGATTTATTTTCTTGGATTTACCCATTAAAATTCAGTCTGGAGCATTTTCTAGATTAACAACAAGCATTTATACAGACTTACTATGTAAGATAGTAAGGATCTAAAGTCAAATTTGAATTCAAGTCTTCCTCACCCAAGGCCCAGTGCTCTTTTCATTGCAGCACCTCAATGTGTGCAGTAGTTGTATGGGACAATTCAGCGCTACTATTTTCTTCTACTCCATCATCTTGGCTTACATTCAGTTGAGGAGAATCTAGTCCATCTAGTCCAACTCCTTTCATTTTATGGTTGGGAAACCTGAGGCCCAAGAGAGTTAAATGGCTTGCCCATGGACATTCAGATAGAGAATATCAAAGGGAGAATAAGAACTAGGATATTATGATTTTAGAGGCAGGGAGAGAATAATGATAATTAAGAGGATCTAGAAAAGCTTCTAATAAGGTAAAATTGGGAAAAAAAAAAACTTAGGATGCTAAGAGGTAGACTTTATGAGGGAGTGAATTTCTGGCATAAAGGACAGCCTACCCATAAACTTGTGGTGTCACATACAGGGAAAAGCAAGCATACAGTAGGGATGGAACATGTGTGAAGGAGAGTAAGTGTAATCAAGTTGATTAGGCTAGAACTAGATCATGACAGGCTTGAAATGTCGTGCTTAGAAGTTTTCATTTTACCCTGAAGGTGATAGCATCCACTGAATGTTCTTGAGTGAGATAATGATGTGGTCAAACTTGTGTTGTGCTTTCTATCACATGGCACTCACAAGTCACACAGACTTGGCAACAGTGTAAAAGACAGAATGAGAGGGAAGGGTTTGGAAACTAGGAGTCCATTTGGGAGACCATCACAGTAGTCTAGGATATGAGGGCTCAAATTCTTATGGCAATGACCATATACATGAGAGAAAAGATAGATTGTAAAGATAAGACAGTAATGGATTATATGTTGGGGATGAAAGAGGAAAGAAAGTCATCAAAGATGACTTCTAGGTTATAAACCTAGTTAACTGGAAGGATGACAATGCTCTAAAAAGAATAGGGAAGACTAGAGGAGGGGTGAGTTTAGAAGAAAAGAGAATAAATCCCATTTTATGTTTATCGGGCAAAATAATGGGTTCCATTTTGTACATGTTGAATTTGAGATGTTTATGCTATTTCCATATGGAAATGTTCAACAGGCAGTTGATAATTTGGGAATGGAATCAAGAGAGAAATAAGGGTTGGAAATAAGAGTTGAACCTAGATGTCATCTGTGTAGAGATGATAATGGAACCCATGGGAACTGAGAGGTCATTGAGAGAGTAAAGTGCCCAAGGCAGAACCTTGGGAGAAAATAGTGATTGAGAGCAAGACATGAATGACAATCCAGGAAAAAGGACTGAAAAGGAGCAGTCAAATGAGTAGAAGAACCAGGAGACTGCAGTATCACTGAAAGCTAGGAAACAGAGAATATCGAAGAGAATGGTATGGTCAACAACATTAAAAACTATTTAGAAAGACTAAGAGATAATTGGTAAACTTGAGAACAGTTTTAGTGTTGGGTTGAATCTCTCTTTTCCATTGTATCTTTTTGTTATCCTTTCAGTTTTTATCTACAAAGGCTCTTGAGATTATTTGTGGTTTAGCTGGATCTTTCACCAAGCTGTCTGCAGGCTCATTTTTTTCTCCTCAATAAATTTTTGCTGTTCTGTGAGGCAATACCACTTATAATTTTCTGTCATTTTCATCGGTGATGGTTTTAAGTGAACTTGTGCTTTAAATCAGTGTGCTCTTAGCTACCACATCTTTGCTTGACAAAGGAATAAAGTGTCAGCTGGTTAAGATGGTTTTTTTGGCTTTTTGATTTCTTCATTCTAGCAACTCTTTTGCATCAGTCAATTTGGAGGTGGGGTTGGTGGCAGGGAAGGAATGATGTGATCAGCAGGGATGGGAAACTGAGGCAGACTAGGCAGTCTCCATCTCTGGTGACCTTCAAGAAGAGAAAAAAATGACCATCTGTCTTTCTTGATTTAGATGTTTGTCTGCCTGAAGGCATGGGGCTATACCAGCTGATCTCTTAAAATCTCCCCCCATTCTAGGATTTTGAGAGATTGTGCTCTGTAGAAGTTAGATGGACAAATTACCTGTAAAAATCATTTAGTAACCAAAATTGTATCCTTCCTATAAGATGAGCTCCAGGCATATGGGCTAACATCTCCTCCTTTCAACCAATGAAAAGACTTCCTTCTTAGCTATACTCACCCCTTCCTCTAGATCCCTAGCTCTTTGTCCTATTCCATTTCATTTCATTCAGCAAAAATTTATTCAGTGCTTACTGTGTACAAAACACTGTGCTAGACCCAGGATACATGTAAAAATTGCTAAGATACTGAGATAAAACACATATCTCTTCTTTTGGGATGGAAGTGGAGGATTATGGGTACCACATGTTACATACCCTGCTTGACATGCTTATTTTGTTTAACTGTTTTGTTTAACTGTTCTTCATTATGAGGAGCTGTTCTATGGTAGGGGAAGGATATAGGTAATGACCCAGTTTTATTTTTTTCAAAAGGCATCCATAAAACATTTTGAAGATAAAAAATAGAAACCACAAAGAAAAAAAAATGCTATGTCCTCAAGGATCTAGAAATAAGATATTCACTTTAGTATTTCCAAATTCATTCATGTGAATACTCACTAATGCAAATTTTCCCCTTCTGTCACTTAGTAGATTCCTCATGAGTTCCTGTGGCTGAAAAGATTTATCATCCATTGTATATAATCTTCTACTGAAGAGCATCTCTCCTCACATAAGCTGAGCTTCCAGTCCATCCTCCCCAAAGTGGCCAAAATAACTTTCCCTTAAGCGCAAGTTCACCTTACAACTTCCCTGCCCAAGAAACTTCAGAGGCTCCCTGTTGTATGGATCAACTGCAATATTTTTTGTCTTGTCGTTTAAAGCCTTTTACAGTCTGGCTCCAGACTAGCTTCTAATCATATTACATATTGCTTCCATTCCTTCAATCCATCTTCCAGCCAAACTGGTCAACTTGATGTTCCCTGCATTGGAAAATATTCCATTGCCCCTTTCTGTTTCTCTACATGGACTGTTTTCTTTGTGCTTGGATTGGCCTCTCTCTTAGAATGCTCATCTCATGTGCTACTTGCCAAGGGAAGCCTTTCCTGAACCCTTTAGTTGTTACTGCTGACTCTTTGTACCTCAAGTTATCCTGTTCTTACCGGTCTGTTTATGAGTTCTATCTCTCAAGTAGAAGGTAAACTCCTTGAGGGCAGAAGCAATTTTTCATTTTTCCTTTGTGTCCTCAGGGTCTTACATATAGTAGGTGCATAATAAATACTTTTTGGATTGTATTGGATTTCCAAACCACAGATACATACAGATACATAATCCAATCCCCAGGCTTAGTAGAAGCATTTCCAACCAGGCAGGATTTTCTTGAGGCTGGTACACAATAGGCACTTAATAAATGTTGATTGAATTATAAGCACTTGCTTTCACTTGGTAGAGTATCCAGAGCCACCTCTATATTATGATGGGAGGAAGCTTTAGAAGAAAAAGAAAGCTTTTTTCTTTTTTAGAAAAAAAGAGGCACAGAAAACAAATAAAAAATGGTAGAAGTGGAAGGTACAAGCAAAAATGGAAAAGATCACTAGCATACTTGGAGGGAATACTCACAAGTTTCCCAGAAAAGCATCATGGTGTAGCAGAGAGAGTATGTACTTAAGGCAGGAAGACCTTTGTCCAAAGCTCTCCTCAGGCATTGTCTACTTGTGTGACTCTGGGCAAATCACCCATCTTCTCTGAGAGTCTAAATTCTTCATCTGAAAAATGAGGTAGTTGGACTCAGTGACCTCTAGGGTTACTTCTAGCTCTAAATATAGTCTTGTTTTCTGTCCTCTTTCATTTGTAGATTCTAAGAAAAGGAAGACAAACGAGAGGGAAGGGTTGTTGATTCATTGATCCATACATCCTGAAGCCTGTTGCCTTGTTTCCTAATGCAAAGATCGAGGTCTAACTTGACCGAAGAGCAGTGCATGTAGAATCAACGCTGATTTGCATGACTGACACAAGGTCACCCCTTCTAGGGTGGCTAATTTTTATCCCCCCAAAGACCATGTTTAAATTATTATGCTATAATGATAACTATGATGGAAGAGTACACTCTAGAATTGGGGGATCCCATATGATCTAGACCCTATCATCCCATACAGAATCCCCATCATTCATTACAGCCTTTAAAAGCCCAGCCCAGGGAGACAGCAGTGATGGATCAGCATGCAGCTTGGTTCACAGGAATATGTGCTGACTTTAGATTTAGAGGGTCTGTGCTCAAATCCCACTTCTGATGCTTACTACCTGTCCCTGGGCCTCAACTGAATGACTTTTAGTCTGGTCTGGCCCTAGAGTTATGAGCCTAATGATCCTAATCCAGTAAAGAGCAGAACTAAGAGATTTTTTGAGTCCTCCCCAAGCTAAGACCAAGGTTCAAAGATGGAGACTCTCCTCGAAGCTTATCAGGATCCTTCATGAACCCTGCCCAACTGATTGCTTGGCAATGGACTTTGATTGAACATTTGTTGTGTGTCTCTGGAACCTACCTCTTTGCCTGTCCCAGGAGAACCTTTCTTATCCTGAGTGTCCTTTTCAATTGACTGCTTTCCAGGGAGGTAGCAGAAAGTGGCCTAGACATCATGGGGCCATGAGTTTTTCCAGGTGGATTCAGATTGGCCAGATAAATTCAGCAAGGGGAAAGACATATTTTGGAAAAGAATTAGGAATCACTAGAGAGTAATTTGTTAGTATTTATTGTATATTTGATAGTATTTATTATGTACCTACTATATCTAAGACCTTGAGGACACAAAGAAAAAATGAAAAATTGCTTCTGCCCTCAAGGAGTTTACCTTCTACTTGAGAGATAGAACTCATAAACAGACAGGTAAGAACAGGATAACTTGAGGTACAAAGAGTCAGCAGTAACAACTAAAGGGTTCAGGAAAGGCTTCCCCAGGGGTTTTGTTAAAGAGGGACAGAAGGACTAGGGGCCAGAGGTTCAAATCCTGCCTGTGGTACCTGTGTGAAGTTGGACAAATTGCTTAATCTCTCCGTGCCTTAGTTTCATCCTCTGTCAAGATGAAGGGTATTAGAATAGGTACTTTCCAAGGCCCCTTTTAGCTCTAAATCTAAATCTAAGAGATGGAAGAGAAACCAACAAGATCAGGAGGGAGTTGACAAGGTTGGTGCTGGAGCTTCTAGGGGAAAAGAAAGAGGATCCAGGTTGAGGTGAAGGGAGTAGGACAGAGTGAAGCATATGCAGTTCTAAATAGGTAGGATCGCAGAATGGGAGCTAGAAGGGAACTTGGGAATCATCTCTCAAACTCCCTCATTTTCCAAAGGAGAAAACTGAGGCCCAGGGATAAAAAATGACTTGCCTAAGGTCTTGCATGACATGAGCTGGGATTAAACCCAGGCCTGTTAATTCTGGTTTTTATACTTCACTACAATATAAACTAAAGAACAAATAAAAAATTTTAAAAGCACATATGCAAAATAGTACTTAAAGTCTGTGAGTTGACCTCTTGGGAATTTTTTTTTAATACTAGGGCCAGGGCACTTCTCTTCCCTTTAGCATCAAAACATGTCCCATTCTCAATGAGTAAAAGTTAGTGGTGGCTGTCTGGGGCAGGAGGAGGGTGGAGGGCCAACTAGAATTTTTCTAATCCTGTTCCTTCATGTCACATGAACTTGTACTAATCATTTCACCTCTTTTCACCTCCTTTCTCTTGTTTAATAAGTGAACCTTGTAATGCTGAAACTGAGCCAAACTCCAGACTAGAAAACTGAGCCAGGAGATTTAGTGAGAGCTATAAACACATTAATTATAGTTAGAATTAGAAGGGAAGAGATTAACTGGGGAAAAAACACTGACAGCAAATTTCTTTGATAAAGGCTGATATCCAAGATAATTAAGAAATGGATACAAGTATAGAAAAATAAGAACCATTTCCCAATAGATAAATGGTCAAAGATATGAACAAGAGAAAAAATGTAAGCTAGCAACAGCTATATTTCTAAAAAAAAAAAAAAGAAAAAAACTCAAAATCACTAATAATTTGAAAAATACAAATGAAAAGAACTCTGAAATTTGACCTCACACCTATCAGATTGAGGAAGATGTGAGGGGAAAGAAAAATTCCAAAGGTGGAGGTGCTATGGAAAAGACAGGTACATAAAAGTACTCTTATTGAAACTGTGAACTAGACTAGGCATTCTGGAAAGCAATTTGGAACTATGCCCAAAAAGTCTATTAAACTATGCTTACCCTTTGGCCCAGTGATACCACTACTAGTCTATACTGCAAACAGATCAAAGAAAGAAGAAAAGGGCAGGTATGTACAAAAAAAATGTTTATAGCAGTTCTTTTTAAGTATCAAGAAACTCGAAACTGAGGAGATGCCCATCCATTGGGCATGGCTAAACACATGATAAAAAATGAATATAATGAAATATTATTCTGCTACATGATGATACAAGAGAATGATTCAGAGAAAGCTGGGAACTTATATGAACTGATGTCACATGAAGTGAACAGAACCAGGTGAACAATTTACATAGCAACTACAACATTGTCAAGGAAAGGGACAAGGGAAATAACTCTAAAAGATTTAAAAAACTATGATTAACCCAATGACCAAGAGGAATCCAGAGGATTCCCAGAAGACCAATGATCCCACCTATTGGTAAAGAGGGGATGAACTACAGATACAGAATGAGATTGGTTTTGTTTTGTATAACTATACTTATTGTTATAAGAGGGGACTTCTTTTTGAAGGAGAGAGAAAGGAAAGAATTAGGGGAGTGAGTAGGTAGTGATTGTGACACCAAAAAAAAAGAAAAGAAAGAAAGAAGAAAGCAGAGGGAAGTTCAAAAGGGGATACAGACCAGCAGGGCTGGTGTTAGAACTATTGTGGAGAGAGACAGAGAGAGGGGGGGGGGGGGGGCTTCACTATGGAGATTAACTTTCATATCCAGGCTTCTTTTTCTATCCTTGTATAGAAAAATTTTCAAGTTTGTTGGTTTGTCAAGTTCATAAGAATAAAAAAAGAAAAATTTGTTTAAAAGAATAATAAGGTTAAAGAAAAAATAAGTAAAAAGATGGTAAGAGAGCATTTAGCTTCGCCCCAAGGGTTCACTTTGCCTGATGAGCTTCAATACCCCAAGGTACAGAAAGAACTTGCTAGTTTGATTGCTGAACCACTGTCAGTGATTGTAGAGCAACCCTGGAGAATAGGAAAAGTGCTGTGAGACTGTGGATAGAAAAATTGTGGACTTAATAGGAGGTGAAGATAGACCCTTCAGACTCTTAGAGTGCATAATATCAATCAATTCCCGCTAAATTCTGGATTGGTTTATTAAAGAGATGGTCTATGAATACTTCGAAAGAGAATTGGTGACTACCACGGGCTTATTAAGAACAAGTCATGACAGATTTTTTTTGACAGTTACTTGAATGGTAGATGAGGCAGATGCCAGTATACATAGATATGGGAGAGTTTCTCATGGTATCCTTTTGGAAAAGATGAAAGGATGTGAACTGGCAGATGTAATGCAGATTCAGAATTTGCCCCTGCCTCTTCCCACCTTTGCCCTCCATCGTCAAAAGACACAGGAGTATGGGAGATTCCATGAGTTGGTATTTCCCTAGTCCCATGGCTAGCAAGTTCCCATCTGTTCCCCTAATGCCTGTGATTTAGAGATATCATTTACTGAGGGGAAAATCTGTTCCTCCTATTACCACTACCCTCATAATCGTCTCTACCCAGTTCAGCTCTACCAACTTATAGTCCTTCTGTGCCCTACCTTTTCTTTATGCCTTCTGGAACTCTAGCTCTATTGTTAACCAAATTCCCTCATCCTAGATCTCTTCTTCTTTTATTCTTTCCATTTTCTTATCCTCACTGAAAGCTGACTCTCTTCAGAAAGAGAGATGTCCTCACAGCTGCACACCCTTTTCAGTACTGGTTGCTCCTTTGCTCAAGCCCTCAGCCCTAAATTAGCTAGGAAAAGGACTTGATCTGCTCCTCTCTCCTCACTGCTGTAATAGACAATCTGCCACCATCATTCTATAACCTCTCCTTCCTTGACAACCACTCCATCTATTTGTCTCAGTCTGTCAAGATCCTTGTTACTGTGATCACCTCCACATCAGTCTACCTCTGTCAAAGAGCTCAGTGACTGGTTCACAGTCTTTGTCTCCATTCCACTCCTTGCCCTAGAACTTGAGGGTTCCATTTTACACATCGATATCTCCCTAGTCTCCCAGTTTTATTAACCTTCTCAAATTCCATGACCTTGGCCATCCCAGCCACCCACTGGGGTTTCAGGCCTTATTTCTCACAATTATCCATAATTGTGATTCCTCCTTCATCTTCAACTCTGAAATTTGCCTCTCTGATCACAATCTTCTGTCTATCCACTTTCCCTCTGCCTCATTCCTATTAAACTGTTTTCATTTTCAATATGACCGTCAATCTATCCATCTATCCCTGTTTTGATAATACATTACTTCTGGCTTCAATTTGCTCCCTTCACAGTCTTGACCTTATAGTTAATAACTAGGGAGGGATGTATGGGATGTGTTCAGGAGGACTAGCACCTCTGGTGTGAGGGCTTGCTGAACCCTTTTCAGGTCTGTTCATCCACTTTCGATGCACACCTTCACCCAACTCTCATCTGTGGTTCCAAGAAGCTGTAGTACGTGCATTGACCACACAAGAGTAAACCTTCTCAGCAGACAGGCTAAACTAGGTTGAGAGAACCGACAGGTGAGTTATGGAGGTGTGAGGGTGTCTAGCTGTCACAGGTGAAGACTTCCCTCAGCAGAACAGGCAGATGAGAACAATTTGTCCCAATAACTATGAAAGCATCTGAAGCAGGCACTGTGGAGCACTTAGAGCTGAGGTCAACCACTGCATCCCAGGCCATCACCTGTCATCTTGACTTTTGTCTTGTCGCTGGACTTGAATGACTCTGGAAGAGAGAGTGAGGCTGATTGCTTTGTGCCTCCCTGAAGTTCAATTCATGGGCAAGTCAAGACATCACTCAGTGATGTCATTGGCTCTCTTCAAAAAGAAAGAGGGATGAATAAGAGTTACCAGGGAAACTAGATGTTGCCATCCACCCTTTAATTCTCTGATTTTTGTCATTCAGTCATTCATATACCTTGTCAGTCCTCTCCTCTAGGTCATCCCTTCTGTATTTATTTTCTGCTCCTATGCCTATACTATTGAATGGTATGAAAGGAAACCACACAACCAGAATAAAAGGGTAGGGATTCTCATGCTTGTATCAGTTAATACAGTCACAGAGGATCCAGAATATATTTTATGAGCTATTTAACTCATTGTAGAGATGATTCTACCCTGTGATCCCTTTATCAGGAGCGAACACCTTTCTGACTGAGTAAAAAAGGAATGACCAGTTGGCCAAGAAAATAAATTAGCTATGCCTCTGGGAGCTCAAGGTAGTTGTCTTGGAGCAGTTAGGGGGTTTTACCCCTGGACTGGATGGAGGGAAGTTTTTTCTCTCACCCTGCCCCAGTGCCCCCACCCCCACCCTCACCCTCATCAGTCTTATAGCCTTCATTAAGAGGGAGCTACTGGGTGCCATTGCATTCACCAGGTAGCTGAAATGCCCATTCTAGACAGATGCAGAGAGATAGCCAAAGAATGAAGTGCCTATAAGCAGCACCACCCCCGTTAACTGAGGCACAGACCCTGAGAACCTAAGGTGAGGGTTTTATG
This sequence comes from Bettongia penicillata ogilbyi, assembly GCA_023548195.1. Classification (NCBI taxonomy): domain Eukaryota; kingdom Metazoa; phylum Chordata; class Mammalia; order Diprotodontia; family Potoroidae; genus Bettongia; species Bettongia penicillata. The sequence goes on along the minus strand of JAJHZJ010000605.1, from coordinate 2,377,850 downwards.
AAGCGAGAAGTGACTTCCAGACCCAGCAGTATTAGGAGCTTTGAATTGTCTCTGCTGCACAGATATTCTACAGCGTACTTCACTACCACCATACTTTGAGTTTCAGCCCACTCTTCCATTGGATGCTGTTTGTATTTATGGCAGTGTACACTCCTGGTTCATGGAGGGGAATGGTTGATGACTACTATTTTTGCTGTGACAATAAAGTAAATAAATGCCTTTTGCTAAAAGCTAAATGAGTTTACTAGTTGATTTTTAATAAGAAACACACTGATAGTCGCTCATGAACTACAGTGTTAGGAGTGAAGTTATATAAACTTACCTTTAGAATCTTCAAGTAGCAGCTACCCTCTGGATACCCAATTCATGAAAGTGACTGAAAGTAACCCAAAGTTGGTGTTACACTAGAACCATAGATTTACAGCTTAAAAAAGACAATGCCAACTCTCCATCTTACAGATGAAGAAACTGAGCTCCACAGAAGTTAAATGACTCACCTAAGTTACACAGTAGAAAGAAATAGAAGCAGAATTAAACCTAGGTCTTTTGACTGCACATACATCATGATGCATCATACATTACTATACCTTAATGAGCCATTTGAACTGGGTTCACTACAAATTCACGTTATTTAATTACAACCATGCCCTCATTTCTTCACAACAATGCTTTTATCCTTCCATGATTTTCTATCATGTTCCCTATAGCAGTTGTTACAAACTTCTTCTCTTGTCTCTTCCCCAACCATCTCCAATCTCCTGTCTCCCAGCAAAAGGCCTTATTTCAACTTTATTATGAAAACTGAAGCTACCTCATTTCCTGAGGAGGAATTTTCATCTGTCCTCCCCTCCTTTGTTCCAGTCACTGAGTTGTTAAGGCTAACCCCTACTCATATCTTAAATTCCCTCCTGCCTCTTCCAGGAAATTGATCCAATGATCATCTTCTCTATTTCCTCTTCAATGATATTCTCCGCTAGTTCTTTCCCCATTCTTTATAAATACACTTAAATCTACCTTTCATTAAAGCAAATCTTTATTTGCGCTGCAGTGAGGAAGTAGAGTAGATAAAACTGTCAGAAAGATCCAAGTCCAAGCCCTAACTCAGGCTCATATTAACTATTTGACCCTGGTTAAGTCACTTCTCTAAGCCTCAGTTTTTCCATCCTGTGTGTACTAGCTTTAGGTTCCTAGATAATATTCTTATGGTCACCCTGATCCCTGAGTTTAGCTATAAAGTCACAAGATTATTTGGAAACTGACTGTACAAAACATCTATGTGTCCCTAGATCACTCCATGGTTAACCTATGTGAGGCCAAAGTGACAGTCAGGAATTAAGTCGCTTTTATCACCTGTCTCTCTAGTACCATGATGTTTTTCCATCACTGTGATCCTACCATCATGGGTCTTCTAACCGTTGACCACTTCCCAACTGGGTGGCATGTTTTCCATGGAATTATCACAGAAGGGACCCACACAAGTCCCATGGCCTTAAGGAGCATACCAGGCTTATCCTCAAAGTCTGGTTCTGGTTATTGATACCATTCCAGAACTGGGCTTGGAGGTGGTCAATCCATATTGGGTTAGCAAAAAAATGAAATAGATTGGCTAACATTCTACATGGCCAAATTTGTGGTCCTTGATAATTCTTTGCATGTCCAGCCACATACATCACAAGGGATCTAGCTGGGCTGTACAAGGCTTTCCATCACTGATGGGGCTGGAGCCGGGAGAAGAAACACTGATTCCCCATACAAGGTTCTTAGGGGTAGAGAAGTCCTAAGGGAGTTGCTGCTTCTGCATATGTAAGCTGTTTCATTGGAGTCTTGTCTGAAGTTTCCTGTCCTTCTAGGCTCCACTGAGGAGCACGAGGAAGAATGCTGAGCCTGAATCTCTCCCAGACAAGTTGGGCTTGGACTTGAATTCATTTGGAGGTATCTCTGCTGGGCAGGGCCTTCTCAAGAATCTCCTTGCCCACCCACTTCCCTTAAAGTGAAAGGTTAGTTTTTGGTTTTTGGGTTTTTTTTCTGCTACTACTCCCTGCTCCATGACAAATAATGATGAGGGTTGATAGGGGCCTTCAAGGTCAGCTCAGATCCTCACTAAGCACCAACATAGATGAACATGGACCTTGGAGAGAGGGGAAAAAAGCCTATGAATATAATGAATAAATGATCTTTAGAAGTCCAACAGTGGGGGAAGGAGAAGACATAAAATAGAGACCATCTTACACACCCTTTCATTTAGAGACCAAAATGCTTAGTTGATAACATACCCTCAATTCCTCAATCCCTTGACCTCTTGTTTCTCTCCCAAGTCATCTCCCCAGTTTTTCTCTTTTCCTATCTTGACCCTCTGAGGAACCAATTCAACTTTATTCTATCTTCTTCTCTTGAATCCTTAACCCCCCTTATATAACCAACTATTCCCTGCCAAATCCCAGCCTTGGATCGCTTCCACCATCTACTGCCTTAACTCCTATACCTGTGCTACTAAATGAAATTGGAGAAAACCATTTAACCATTCTGTCTGGGTCCACTACAAATACATGTTATACAACCTCAACTGGATCCTCACTGCTGCTAGGTAATCCTACCATATCTCCCTTATCAATTTACTATCCCACCCTCCATATCAGATTTTCCAAACCTTTTCATCCCTCCTCAAACCTCCCCTGATAACTCCTTTCTCTCCCAGATGACAGAAAACCCCATGTTTAAAAAAAAGAGACAATTCATCAAGAGTGCCATCTCTTCCCCTCTTCCTCATTTCCTATCACTCGGATGCCTTGGGTTACTATACCTTCCTTTACCCATCACATATAGAAGTGATCCTAGCTTTAGAGTGATTATCAGTGGTAACTGTTGCTGTTTCCCACCCAGCCTGATTAAAGGGGCCTTGCCCTGGCCACTTCTTAAACAGGCCTAACCCTAAGTGACTATCTGCAAAGACTTTGGCCTAAATGGCTCAAGGTCTCCCAGTGCATCCTGGGCCATCTCCAGACATCCTGAGCAATATCAGGTCACTGGATTCAGATGGCTCTGGAGAAGTGAGTTTGTGACCTGCACAGCCCTCCTTCATTCAAAGCAAAGTCAAGTGCAAGTCATGTCATCATTTCTCTGATGGCGTGGTCTTTTTTGGCAACAAAGGACAAACAGGATAGAAATGATCCTACTCCTTGCCAAGGCAAAGCCGTCTATATGCACAAGTGATCCCATTCTATCCTGTTGCCTTCCCCGCTCTCTCACTTAATTTCAATCTCTCCCTCTCTATTGGTTTTTCCTACTGCCCACAAATATGTCCATGTCTCCCTCATCCTCAAAAATCTATCACCTTATCCTTCTATCCTTACTGTCATCCCATATCTCTCCTGCCCTTTGTATCTAAACACCTTGAGAAGGCTATCTACAATAGATGCCTCTACTTCCCTTTCTCTCACTCTCTCCTTATAACTCCTTACAATCAGGCTTCTGGACCCCTCTCAACTACTTCACCTATCCACTTAATTATCATCTCTATGCTGATGATTCTCAAATCTACCTATCCAGCCATAAAACTCTCTGCTGACCTCCAGTCTCATATCTCTAACTGCTTTTTAAACATCTCAAACTGGATGTCCAATAGACATCTTAAACTCAACATGTCCAAACTGAACTCATTTTCATTCCCCCTAAACTCTTCTCTCTTCCAAATTTCCCTGTTAACGTCAAGGGCACCACTATCCTTCTACTCCCTCAAACTCACCACTTATTTATCATCCTGGACTCCTTAATGTCTCTCACCACCATACCCAATCTGTTGCCAAGGACTTTGGATTACCTTCAATTAAAAGAACTTACCTTCAGATTTAAAACCCTAAGCAAAAACTCGAGAAAAGCAACTATATGGGCAGTTGTGGTCTGGCATACTCAGTTGGTAGTGAACAAGCTGTTCAAGACTGGACCATGAGAGCCATCCACACATGTTGGAATTAGTTGGAACAACTCAAGATTGGACGATTGCTTGATGTTTTGTCCAGATATTGCATTCAGGGTAGCTGTTCAAGCCCTAACCATTCAGAGGCATACAAAACACTGCTCCTGCTCATGTCAAAATGATGTTTTGAGATTCTGAGATGCAGACACTAGAAGGGAATGAATTTTAAGGATGGGGACATAACATGTGTGAATGTACAAGATGGGAGATAGGACATTAAGTTCAAGAAAACAGACCCTGAAAAAGAAAAAAAATTTTTTAAAACATAGTAACCTCATGTTTAATAAACCCCAAAACACAACCCATTGTCCATAAGACAGGAACTTTTGAAAAAACTAGAAAGCAGATCAGCAGAAATTAGGTTTAGTGAACTTATACCATATACCAGAATATACTTCAAATGGATATAAAAGATTACATCATTTAAAAAAAAAAGCAAGTAGTTTTCAAATACTCTGTGATTAGAGGGAGAATTTTTAATCAATGAAGAGATGACCATAAAAGATAAAATTAAAAAGCTTTAGACAAAATCAATTCAGCTAGAATAGAAAGATAACAAGTCAGTTGGTTAAAAAAAAAATTCTTCCTATCTGATGTCACTTATAAAAGTCCAATATTCAAGATATAAAAGAAATTGACCCAAATATGTAAGTTCAAGAGTCATTCCCTATTAGCTAAGTACATAACATTTTCACAAGAAGAATTGCGGACTATTGATAGTAATATTAAAGTATGTCCCAAATTGCTAATAATAAGACAAATGCACATTTTAAAAACCCTTAAAGTTTACTTCATGTCCTGCAGATTGGAAAAGATCTATCAATCCATCAACAAACATTTATTGAGTGTTTAACATATGCCACATCCTGAAGGAAATGGAAATAACGGCAATGATTAATGTTGAAGGGGATATGGGAAAACAGGCACATTATAACGTGCTGTGGGTGAAACAGTGAGTTGTTCCAACTGCTTTGAACATCAATCTGGAATTATGCAGGATGTCACTAGAGAGTTCAAACTCTATAGTCTGGTGATTCCACTACTGAACATATAACACAAGACAGAAAGGCTATATACATACATACATACATACTAACATATGAAGAGCAGCATTCTTTGTAGTAGTAAGGAACTGGATACAAAGTGGAAAGTGGATAGGGAAGAAAAAACTGTGGCACGTCAAAATAAGTAGTTTATTATAAGTTTTTAAAAAGATGAATATGATGAATACAGAGAAATGTGGTCAGTTTTGTATGACCTGGTACCCAGTAGGACAAGCAGAACCAAAAGGAAAATATATCCAATTATAATAATATAAATGAAAATATCATTCAGAAACTGAAACTCAGAGTCACTGAAAAATCAATAATAGCTCATGACGTTGTCCCTGATCAGGACAACTGGGGCAATTGGGTGTATATGTAATCAGATATAGCCACCGCGTCCGATATTTTTGCTCAGTTATTTTTCTTTGTTATAAGTGAGGGTTCAATTTAAATATATGTGCTATGTGATTTCAAAGAGTTTCAAATCCAAATATGCCTAAACATTGGCATTATATTTTAATAATCAACAGATATTAATAATGTCATCACTATTATGTGAGGACCTGTGAAATTTTTTAAGGTTAAAAGAATTCTTATGCTCAAAAAAGGTTCAGAGTCTGGAGCTGATATTCAGAATACCTGGGTTCTAGACTCTATTCTGAAACTGACTGACTCACTGTGTAACCTTAGCTAACTTCTCTGGGCTTTGATTTGCTTGCCTATAAAATGGGTACAATTACCCAGGATGGCCCTGCCTCCCTCTCAGGGAAGCTGTGAAACAGAATGAGGTCATCTGGGTGGCACTCTCAGAGTTCCTTCAGGGAAAGACATCACCACGCCTTATTATTCTCAGAGTTTTGTGTGACATCCATCCCTATGAATGTAACTCATGCCTAGTGTGGGGAATAAAAAATATGACCACTCCTGTAGGACCAGGTGATATGCTCTTGGGCACTGTCAATGCTGGTTAATTGTGTAAGGCCTTCTGAGTGGCACAGTTTGTAATTTCAGGTAGGATGATGGAGCTATATGGTAGAGCTCAAGGAAATATTTAAAGATTACCCAGTCCAACCCCTTCATTGCACAGAAGAAATTGAGTGAGGCCCTGAGAGCCTTTGCCCATTGTCATACAGCTAGTTAGTAGATCCTAGACTGGAGGTAACTGAACCTGGAAAGTAGGCTGCCCAGCTCACAGGATCAGACAGTAACATAGATTTATAGTTGTAAGGGATCTTAGCAACCATCACCTCCAAGTTTCTAATTTTACAAATGGGCTAACAGGCCCAGAGCCAACAACACATCATAGGAGAAAGTATGCTGGATTTGGAGTCAGAGAGACAAGGTTCAAATCTCAGCTTTTCCATTCACTCACTCTACTTCTCCAGGTTTGAATTTCCTCACCTATAAAATGATGAGAATTATGAGTGAGGAAAGTGCTTTGTAAATCTTAAATTAGAAATGTGAGCAGTAATTAATATTATTTGGCCACAGTTTGAAGCTAGTGCTTCTCAGTAGGCCTTTACCGTGGGAAAAGGAGTGCCTGGGTTCTGTTCTCTTCCCATGTGGCTAATGATATCGCTATTAGTATGTCATCTGAAATAAGGGGCTCTCTCTTCAGTTTCCCCACCCACAGGGTAAGAATCATTAGCCTTTCCACACCTCCAATGAGGGATCCATCATTCCACCAGTCAACACATTCTCCCTGCTGCAATTATGTTCCCCTCTGCCTTTCTGTGCTGTCTGACAATGCAGAAGGTGGAAGAAGGATTAGAGGGAGATGGAGATCCTTAGAACGAGCTATGAGTGACTGCCCTCAGCCTCCTTCCTGCCACACAACCTGTGTGTAACACAAGAGTCTGCTGGAGTCAACTCTGACCGGATTGTGAGAGCCTACGTTAAATTTTCAATATGAGCATTTACACCTCAGAAATGAGCAATTTCTACAAATCTCTCTGTTTTGTTGATTATCATTAGGCTTAAGAGAATGGCAATGATGCAGACTGAATTTAAACCGTATATATAAAATATTTTTCCAGGAGAGTCCGGTTGTTAACATTTACCAACACATCCCTGATCTAACACATCCCTTCTCTACCAGTTTTTCTCCTGCCCTTCCTTTCCCAGAGATTCAACTTCTGTCTCTTCCAGAGTTCACTAGAGTGAAAGAGCAGTCAGGAGACCTAGACTCCATACCCTACTTCTTGTCCCTGATGCCGCTGATGCTGTTAGATGGGCATCTGTGTTCTTTCCGAGCTTCTATTTCTGTCTGTGAAATGGAAAAGGGTTGGAGGGGCAACCAGGAAGCAAAGGATATTGAAACATACTTCCTCCCTACCTACAGAGGGGAATACTGGGGCAGAATTGTGTATGCCTTTGTTAACCTCAGTCACTATACCAGGTATCTGGATTTACTTGTTTTTCTTTGTTACAAGAGAGGATCAATCTGGTCTGTTGGGGAGGGGAGGGGTGGGGAAGGGCGGGGATGGGGATCCTTTTCCAGAGATTACTGTTGTCAAGACAAAAGACTTCAACACAACTTACTTTAAAATTTTAAAATATGATGTCTTTGGGGGAGCCTTGGCACTAGACATTGAGAGACCTAGTTTTTAGTCCAAACATTGACATGAACTAATTTTGTTGCCTTGGGGAAGAAACTTACTCTCTATAGACCTTAGTTTCCTCATCTAGGAAAAGGGGGAGGTGGACCAGTTATCTCTAATTTCCTTACAAATCTAAAATGTTGAGTTCTTCTGAGTGAGTAGCCATGATGGTTCAAGGTGAGTGATTCCTCATTGCATTGCTTGGTAAGCAGAGGCCAGGGAAATAGAAGAGGTTTGGCCACAGAGCAAAGGAGGATAGGAGTTCTGACTTCCAGCCCACTCGGCTGGATTGATGGAGGAAGCAGTAACAGCAGACCTTCCCAGCTCCCAGCTCTTACTCAACCTTTGCCTTTGAAAACGTGGCTAAGGGTAAGAGCACCTGGACCTGATGAGTTGACAAATAGATTGAGTCAAAGTAGGGGGGAAAATAAAAGAAGCCAATTTGAGGGAACTGGATTTGAACCTTGATTTTATATATGTAACTCTGGACTGAGCAAGTCATTTGTGCTCTCTGGTTCTCAGTTTTCTCATCTGGAAAACAAGAAGTTGGACTATATGAACTCTAACTTTCTTTGCAGCTCAGGATATATGATATAGAAGGCACCAGTATAGGGCTTTTCTTAGAAAAGAGATTCTTAATCTGGGGTTCATAATCTCATTATTACTGGGGTAGCTAGGTGGCACTGTGGATAGAGAAGCAGTCCTGTAGTCAGAAAGACCCGAGTTCGAATTCTTATTTGCATACTACTAGCTATGGGATCCTAGGAAAATCACTTAGTCATAGTTTTTCCATCTGTAAAATGGGGAAAATAATAATAGTAAGTAATAATTATGATAATAATCTTCCCAGGATTGATCCGATGAGATAATAATTGTAAAGTTCTTGGCATAGTGCCTGGCTTGTAGCAAGTACTATAGAAATGTTAGCCACTATTACATATTAAGAATTGTATTTAAAAGAACAGAATCGTATTTCAACATAACTGATTTTCTTTGTAATTGTATGCATGTTATTTTATGTATTTAAAAATATCATTCTCAGAAGGAGTCCATAGGCTGCTGAAAAGATCTGTGACACAAAAATAATTAAGAATCCATGGACCAGAAGTTAATTGTCTTGTCCTTGGTTAGCTGGTAGTAGGACTTTCTGCTAGTACCGGCTTCCCCTTTTTCCTTTGGATGGAAAGGAATAGGGGCTATCTCGGTATCAATCAGATCCCAGCCAAAGAAAATTATGAGCTAGCCAGAAGCTCTGTATCTAGGTTCTATCTCAGATACTACCAAAGAGAAGAATGATTCAAGTCCCTGAGAGGTAGTATAGGAGATAGAGTGCTGAGGCTGAAATCAGAAAGACCTGAGTTCGAATCTAACTTTATGAGGTGCACTAGCTGTGTGACCCTAGGCAAGTCACATAACCTCAGTCTGCCTCAGTTCCCTTGCTTGTTAAATAGGGATAATACTACACCTACCTCCCAGGGTTTTTGTGATGGTGAAATGAGATAACATTTGTAAAGTGCTTGGCACATAGTAATGATTTTTTTTTTTTTGCTTCCTTCCTTCCTGAGAATTGGGGTTAGGGATATTGATAGAGGTAAATTGAAAGAGACTCAGATGGTTTTGTTAAGGTGGGCATTTCTCCTTCCTAGTTTCCAGTGCCTACAAAGGGACAGGGGTAGGAACAGTAAGCTATTGCACTTGAGATAAACTTTAAAGGTCAGAATCAGTGGGAAGAAGCTTTGTTTTCTGTCTCTCACTTTCCACCTTTCTTAACTTCCTTTTTTCTCCGATAGGGGACCTTCCTGTAGTTTCCTATTACGCCCCCCCCTTCTTGTTTATCAGTGAAAGATCCAACACCCACCAGCCCCTGCTGTTCTCTGGGTATTGATTCCTGCCTGAGTTATTCTGGAAATAAAAGTGGGGACAGCTTTGAGGAATTAGGGTCCTTTCTAGTTTTAATTTTATTTTTTAAACAACTGGAGTTGCGACTTGCCCAAGGTCATCCAGCAACTATGTGTCTAAAGTCAAATTTAAACTCAGGTCTCCCTGACTCCAGGGGAGATGCTCTATCCACTGTACCACCTAGCTGCCCTGCCATTTCTAGATCTATGATTTTGTTGAAAGAAATTTAAAAAAAAAATAAAAACAGGCATCCCCCCCAAAAAATTATAGTAATCACTGGAATATAATCTTAGGCTTGTTATTTAATATTGATGCTCTAGAACTGATAACTGAGATTTGTAAAATGCTTTTCCTTGTATGCATTATTTCATTTAAGCTTTATAGCACTGCTGAGAGGAGCATGCCAGGTGTTTTTCACCATGTTTTTCACATAAGAAGACTAAAGCTCAGAAATGATAGCCATCATCTAGATGATGCTTTTAGTATCTTACAGATGTTATCCTATTTGATTCTCACAACAACCCTGGGAAGAAGGTGCTGGCATTATCTCCATCTTACAGATGGGGAAACTGAGGCAAACAGGTGAAGCTAGCTTATGGTCACACAGTTAGCATGTGTCAGAATCAGGATTTGAACTCATGTCTTCCTGACTCCAGAATCAACACTGGAACTTCTATGCAATGTTACCTCTCTAAGTGGTTTCATCTTAACAAAGTAGTGATAAAATCAGCCTCTTTGATACTTGACCCTCTTCTGCACTTCCCTTTAATAGATTTACCTGAGTTTTATTACAGTTTTTATTGTATGTCTTCATTTAGAAGCTGCCTATTCCTATCCTTTAACTACTTACCCATTGGAAAATGGCTTGTACCCTTATAAATTTGGGTAAGTTCCTGGTAGATAACTCCAAGGGTATCAGCAGTCTCTTAACTGCCAAATCTAATGACTTTTCCCCCTCAGTTCTATTGTATTTGTTTTCTCTGCAGATTTTTTTCTTTTCCAATCTCCTTAACAAAAACAAAACTTTTTTTTGAGGTAATCAGGGTTAAGTGACTTGCCCAGGGTAACACAACTTGTAAATCTCTGAGGCTAAATTTGAACTCCATCCACTGTGCCACAGAGCTACCCTTTCTCTGCAGTTTTTTAAACTGAGAACCCTCCTTCGAAGTTGGAACCTCTCTTTCCTTTGCTTCTGTGAACAACGTTCTCTCTTGGTTTTGCTCCTTCCTGTCTGAATTCTCCTTTTCAATCTCTTTTGCTGGTCATTTAATATTGACAATATATAATATATATAATCCTTCCACCTCATCACCCTGCCCTCTCAGCAGAGGCATCTGCCAAGGCTCTGTCTTAGACCATCTCTCTTGGTAATCTCATCAGCTCCCATAGGTTTAACTATCACCTCTATGCAGATGCCATTGATTTCTAATTTGGGTCCTAATCCCTTTCCTGACTTTTAGTACCATATGACCAAATGCTTTCTGAACACCTTTACTTAGATATCAAGGATACATCTAAAGCTCCATATATAAAATGGAATTCATATTTTCCCCCAAAGCCATCCAAACTGCCCCATTTCCGTGGATGGCAACTCCAGCCTTCTGAGCACTCAAGGCCATCAGCTGTCTGTCCTCTCTTCCTCTCAACCCCCATGTCCAGTTGGTTGCCATGTCTTATTGCTTCAACCCCACAACGTCTACTCCATCCATTCTCTTCTTTCCTCTCATACAGCCTCTCCCTTAATTCAAGCTTTCATTGTGTTTCACCAGAATTACTGCAAAAGCCTCCCAATCAACCTCCTTATCTGTTTCAAATTTTTGCCTGTCTTTTCTCTTTCAGTTGTTTTTCAGTCACATCTTACTATTTGTGACCCCATTTAGGGTTTTCTTGGCAAAAATACTGGAGCGGTTTGCCATTTCTTTCTCCAGCTCATTTGACAGATGAAAAGACTGAGGCAAATAGGACTTGCCCAGGTTCCCACCCCTAGTAAGTGTCTGAAGTCATATTTGAGCTCAGGAAAATGAGTCCTCCTGACTCCAGGCTGGGTGCTCTGTGCACTATGGTGCCACCTAGCTTTTCCTACACACCTGCCAAATAGGTATGCCAAAAGCACAGTTCTAAGCAGACTCCTCCTGAGCAGGAAAACCTTTAGCAGCTCCCTCTTTCTTCTAGGATAAAATACAGATTCTCCTGTTTGAGTTGTAAAGTCCTTACCATCTGGCTCCAGCCCACCTTTCCAGACTTGTTGCATGTTAATCTCCTTCATACACTCCTTACACACAATATTCCATCTCCCATCTTCTTGCCTTTGCCTAGGCTGTACCTCATACCTGGAATGCCCTCCTTCTTCACCTCTACCATAAACAACCCCTAACTTCCTTGAAAGCTCAGCTCAACTTCCACATCCCTCATGAGTCCTATCCTAATTCCCTTTGTTACTTTTGCCGTTCCCTCTGGAAAATAGTAGGTATGTTATATATTTTGTAATTACTTTTTCATTATGTATCTACTCTTCTATGTACATATGTACACACACACACACACCATCTCATTTTGATTAGTCAATCAACATCTTTTAAGTGTCTACTATGTGCTAGAGGGTACAAGTAAAGGTTAAAAAAAAACCCAACCCCCACACAAAAACCCAACAGTCCTTGCTCTCAAGAAGCAATTTATAAAGAACTGTATACAAAGAGAGTCCCAAAAGGGGTCACAAAGAGTCAAACACAACTGAAAAGACTGAACAACCACCAAATTATATACAAGAAAAACTGGAGACGATCAGTAGAGTCTAGTATGAAGTAACTAGCATTAAGGAGGATTGGGAAGGCTTCCTGGAGGAGGCGGGACTTGCAAGAAGATGAGGAAAGCCAGAGAGCAGAGATGAAGGAAGAGGTAGAGCATTCCAGGCAGGCAGGAGCAGGCCTTGTAGCCTCAGAACCTAGCACAGGGTCTCGAAATTCAATGAATTTAATGGCATTTATTACACATCTGTTATGTGCCAGATATTATACTAGGTGCAGAGACAAAAAGATTCAAGCAAACTTAAATTCTGTTGGGGGTGGAAGGAGACATTAAGGACACCAAAAAATGTATCTGTAATGTGTTGTAAGACAAAACTCAACGTGGCCTGTGTTGTAGGGATATAATTTATTTCTTTATTTTTTTCTGTTTTAATAGCTTGATTTTTTAATTCAATTTTATTTTGTTTTCACTTCCAAATTCTCTCCATCCCTCTTTTCTCTTCACCCCGTCTCCTCCCGATAGTGAGAAAACAAGGAAAGCAAAATGGAGGAATATTTCTAAGAGAGAGAAAAATTGTAAGAATTGGAAGAGCTCCATGTATCAAAGGGAGACTTGCAATGTCCACCTTTGGGTAGAACAGATCCTTACTCTTGCCCCTTCCTAGCTCCAAAAGGAGTATTGCATTAGAATCATACCCATCTGTTACACACCAGCTATTGGAGATCTGGGGCTACGATGTTCCCTTAGGAGCTGGGGATAAAAGACACTTTTTCTGGTCACTCCTAAAGGCAAGGTAACAGATAACTCTCAGTTAATTTAGCTCCCTCCTACCAAAATCTTGCTATACAAAGGGCCATCACAGGTAGCAAGGAAAGATATTTATCAGCACAAACGGAAAAACGGGTGATACAGAGATAAGGAAGTTATTAGGAAAGTGTGTCAACAATAAAAGACACAGAAGTCAACAGGTTCTTTGACTTGAGAGCAAGATAAAAACCTCAGTGCGAGAAAGGAGAGAATGCTCTCCCTGATCTGACTGGAGAAATCTGCTCCTAACTGTCTCTGGAGATCAAGGGACACATTGAGAGTTGTCTATCCCCACAGGCCCTGGCACTCTATCTGCTGCACCGCCTAGCTGGCCTGTTGTTGTATTTGTCCTACGTTCTTGAGGAGGACCATGATATCAGGATAATGACATGACTTACAATTGACTTTGATTTGAGTGAGGGAGGGCTGTGCAAGGTCACCAACCTCACTTTCTTCTCCTGAGCCATCTGGATCCAGTGGCCTGATATTCGTCAGGACTGCTGGAGATGGCCCAGGATGCAATGGGAGACCCTGGCCCTTTCAGGCTAAGGTCCTGTAGCATTCTCATTTTGAGTGAGATACCAGCTGGCCTGTAGATAGCTGGGCCTAGAATCAGGAAAACTCATGTTTTGGAGATCCGAATCCAGCCTCAGACACTTACTATCTGGGTGACCATAGGCAAGTCACTTAACCCTCTTTGCCTCAGTTTCCACATCTGTCAAATGAGCTGGAGAAGGAAATGACATACTACTCCAGCATCTTTGCCAAGAAAAACCCCAAAAGGGTTCAGATACGACTGAACAAGAACAAACTTTTCTTTACAGAGGTTAAGAGACTAGGGGTATGGAATTCTTCCTGTACTACTAGACATGCTTGGTATGTTAACTTTCTTAAATTGCTTTTTTCTCCTCTTTCTTCTTCTTTTCTTTGTTACAAGAGACAGCTTGGTTTGGGGTTGAAAAGCAAAAATAAAATAATATATAAACAGAAAAGACATCAATCATTTTTTAAAAAATTTTTCCAGATTCCTTTATATTCCTCAAACTAGTTGGTCTTAATTATATCACAGGATTCTATTTCATTAATGGAATAGAAAAAGATGTCATTACATGCCAAAAAAAAAAGGACATGGGATAGTCACATGGCAAGGGGAGAGGTGAACTACAGGCAGCCTATGTGTTCCATCTATATGATTGAGATAGCAAAAAGAAAACAAGAAAACCTTCCAGCACAATGAAGACACTCCCCATGGCCACTTCATAGGAAGACAGTAGTCTCACAGTGTAGGCAGGCAGGGATAGGCTAAAACCTGCCTCATTGGAGAGAAGATATAAATCGGTGAGATCACAGAGATATTTAAGTATCTGAGGATTCTATTAATGTACCATAATCTATTTCACAGTGTCCCTGTTGTTGGGTTTCTTTCAGTTTAGGGAAGAATTTTTATTTGTTATTTTGTATGTGAAACTCTTGGAATAGATAGCTCATTTGGGTTTTTTTTTTAATAATATTTTCAGGACATCTTCCCAACAATGGACTTATTGGGCTAAATGGAATGATGGTTTTTGAAACTTTTTCTAGGTAGCATCAGATTGCTCTGTATAAATTTTTTATGATTTTAAGCCTCAGCATCCCCTGTCCTCACCCTACAAATTAGAGATGAGTCCCATTGAGTGTAAGGTTCAGAAATGATCCAGGTCACCAGCTTCTGCTGGAAAGCAGCAGGCAAGAGAGAATGAACCAGAAAATGCATTTCAGTTGTGTGCGTATAATGCTGACCAATCTGGAGCCAGCAGCCCGTGAACACCAAGGCAAAAATGCTCATCTTCTCTGGGCTGCCAGGACCCAGGCATCAGGATGTTCTTCCGCAGCGAAGACACCCAACCAATCTCAGGAAGAACAATAGGCCCCATGGGTCAGAATGACACGATGTCTGTAAAGCCCTTTGTAAACCTGGAAGTTCGATTGAGCTGGGAACTATCTCTATGACTAATTCTATGAAATGACAAAGAGCCCAGTACAAGAGTGGGGATGGTGCACATACTGGAGGTAAAGTATTCCTAGGAGAATTGTACAGGACAGTGGAAAGAGTCCTGGATTTGGAGCCAATCAATCTATGAGGTGCCCGGTACACAGTAGGAGCTTAACAAATGTTTGTTGAATTGTAGTGGCTAGTAAATATACCTCCCAGGCTCTCGGAATACAAAGATAAAAAATGATTCCTGCTCTCAAGGCACGTATATTCTATTAGGAAAGATAAAATGTACACCTGTAAATATATTTAAGATCAACATTCTCATTTCTGCTTTGCTACTCATATCAGTTTGAGCTAATTTTGCCCCCTTTCTAGATTTTGAATTCTTCATTTGTAAAATGAAGGGACCCAGCTTCTGGGAAGAGAACTCACTGTTCGACAAAAATTGCTGGGAAAACTGGTTAACAGTATGGCGGAAATTAGGCATAGACCCATGCCTGACACTGTACACAAGAATAAAGTCCAAATGGGTACATGATTTAGGTATAAAGATTGATACCAGGAATAAACTGGAGGAGCAAGGAATATTTATTTATCAGATTTATGGAGAAGGGAAGAATTTTTTACTAAAGAAGTGATGGAAAGCATTATGAAATGTAAGATGGATAATTTTGATTACATTAAACTGAAAAGTTTTTGCACAACCAAACCCAATGCAACCAAAATTCAGAGGGATGTAGTAAATTGGGAAAGAATTTTTATGGCTAAGCTCAGGGATAAAGGCCTCATTTCTGGAATATATAGAGAACGGAGTCAAATGTATAACTATACAAGTCATTCCCCAATTGATAAATGGTCAAAGGATATGAACAGGCAATTTTCAGAGGAAGAAATTAAAGATATCTATAACTATATGAAAAAAATACTCTAAATCACTATTGACTAGAGAGATGCAAATCAAAACAACTCTGAGGTACCACATCACACCTATAAGATTGGCAAACATGACAGAACAAGAAAATGATAAATGCTGGAGAGGATGTGGGAGAGTTGGAACACTAACTCATTGTTGGTGGAGCTGTGAGCTCATCCAGCCATTCTGCAGAACGGTTTGGAACTATGCCCAAAGGGCTACAAAAATGTGCATACCCTTTGACCCAGCAATATCGCTACTAGGACTGTATCCCCAAGAGATCATAAAAATGGGAAAGGGTCCCACATGTACAAAAATATTTATAGCAGCACTCTTTGTAATTGCCAAAAACTGGAAGTCAAGGGGATGCCCATCAATTGGGGAATGGCTGAATAAATTGTGGTATATGAATGTAATGGAATACTATTGTGCCGTAAGAAATGATGAACAAGAAGATTTCAGGGAGGCCTGGAAGGACTTATATGATCTGATGCTGAGCGAAAGGAGCAGAACCAGGAGAACTTTGTGCACAGCAACGACCACAGTGTGCGAGAGTTTTTTCTGGTAGACTTGGAACTTTGTAATAACACAAGAACTTACTGAGAAAAAAAAAATCCCAATGTCGGTCTTCTAAAGCAAAACGCCTTCCACACTCAGAGAAAGAAATATGGAAGTCATTTGCAGAATGTAACAGATCATGTTTGTGTGTGGGTGGGTTTCAGTGTATTATGTTTTGATTTGTTATATGATTTCTTCCATTTATTTTAGTGCGACTACATAGCATGACTATAGTGAAAATGTGCCCAATAGGAAAGTATATGTAGAACCTATACAGAATTGTATGCTGTCACGGGGAGGGAGGGGGGTAGTGGGGGGTAGGTGGGATAAAATCTCAATTTTATGGTAGTGATTGTAGAACATTAAAAAAATAATAATTAAATTAAAAAAAATAAATAAAATGAAGGGAGTCAAGTTAGGTGATCTCTGAGGTGACTCCCTAAATCTTAGGGTCCTTTGTCAGCCCAACTTGTAGGCTAGAATACCAAGGACCATCTTCCACCAATCAGCCAATATTTTTAAAGCATTTACTATGTGCCTGTCATTGTGCTAAGTGCTAAGGATATAAAAAGAGGCAAAAGACAGTTCCTGCCTTAATAGGGCTTATAATATAATTGGATAGACAACATGCAAACAAATATATACAAAGCAGACTATATACAAGATAAATAAGAAATTACATATAAATATGTATAGATAGAGAGAGACAGAGAGAGAGGAGAGAGACAAAGATCTCTTCAGCCTTCTTCAAACTTGGAGCTGCTTCAGACCCTGAAATTGCTCCAGACTCTTCTGACTTCCAGCTTTGAGAGAGAAGATGTGAGAGGTCAACCCCCTTCACGTGACTGGACAAGATTCTGGAATGACAGGAGAAGAGATGGCAGTCTCTGTCATGTCCCCAGTTTTCTATGCTACAGACTCCCAAGAACTTCCCCATGGATGAGACCTAGGACTCTCTCCCTTAGTTGAGCTGTATTCCTTGCTCCCAGTGGGAGAGCGCCTTCCCTCTGTATTTTCTGGAATAGATTCATATATTCTCCTGTGCACTTTTCTGATTTTTGTTTTGCTGTTGAATCAGATAAATGGGCTTCTTGGCTAAGCGCTCTGTTTCCATTGTGGAACTGATATTTGGTGGGAAAGGGTGTAATTAGTCTTGGGCATAAATCTTGGGGTCCTGCTTTCTCTCAACAATGAAACAGGGATCAGAAGTTTGCTTGAACTTGATTGTATTCCCTAGAGTAGACTGACAATATTTAAGGGAGCAGATAGATGTGATCCTAACTTGGTACCCCCTCTTTTTGAGGACAGCACAATGACCAGCTTCCTGCTTCCTCTGCTAGTGGTAATTAAAGTCTTTCTTGGAGAAGGGCAGGGAAAGAAGAAGTTATTCTGCCTCTTTTTGAGCCGCGCAATGACATCCCAATGCTTCGTGTGAGGGGCATGGCCCTCATCACACATGGCAATGCCTCACTACATGTGGGGCCTCATCACAATAGGATAAATAGGAAATAATTAAAGGAGGGATGACACTGGGATTAAGAGGGTTTCGGGGAAGGCTTCTGCAGAAGATGGGATTTTACATGGGACTTAAAGGAAGCCAGGGAGTTCAGCAGTCAGAGTTGAGGAAGGAGAGCTTTCCAGGCATGAGGAAACAGTCAGGGAAAATGCCTGGAGCTGAGAGATGGAGGGTCTTGTTCGCAGAACACTCAGCAGGCCAGTGTCACTGGATGGAAAAGGAGATATCAAGGGATAAGCTAGAAGAAGACTGGAAAGGGAGGAGAGGGCTTTTATAAAGTACGTTGAATGCCAAACAGAGCATTTTATATTTGATCCTACGTGCAAAATAAGGAAGTTTATTGAATAGGAGGGTGACACAGTTGGAGTTGTGCTTCAGGAAAATTACTTTAATGGCTAAAAGGATGATGAAATGGAGTATATGATGGATGACTGAGGTAGGCAGACCCACCAGTGGGCTATTGACATAATGCAGGTGTGAGGTAATGAGACTTTGCATTAGAGGAGTGACAATGTCAAAGGAGAGAAGGGGGCATCTTTGGGAGATGTCACAAAGGTGAAATCAACAGGCCTTGGTGACAGATTCAATATGGAGTGTGACAGTGAAGAGTCCAAGATGACTCCTAGGTTTGGAGTCTGAGAGACTCAAGAAGATGCTGCCCTCTCTACAGTAATAAAGAGGGTAGGAGTTGGGCAGGGCTTGGTATAAATGAGTCCTGTTTTAGACTTGTTGAGCTTGAGATGTCTGAAAAGCTGTTAGAGATGTGAAATTGGAGATTAGGGCAGAATATGTAGATCTGAGAATCGTCAACATAGAGATGGTAATTAAATTCTTGGGAGGTGATAAGATTACCACGTGAAATCCTGGCGAGGGAGAAGAAAAGAGGACCCCGAGGGGGAAAAAAATACTGAGGGGCATCTACAGTTAGAGGGTGTGATCTGGAAAAAGATGCAACCAGCAACCAAGGAGGTGGAAGGGTAAGTCAGATACAGGAGAACTAATTGATTGATTGAGTAACCTTTCTGATGGGGCCTATGATGAAAGATAAATACAACCAGAGGCTACTCTTTAGTCCTTTTGTATTTTCTCCCATCCATGTGTTGGGGGTGGACTGTGTTGAGGATAATTAGAAAGTAAATAGGAAGAACTACCCACTCTGCAGACTTTAAAAGAAGAAACATCTGTTCTTTTTTTCCCTCTTACTCCTTTTGGACAGCAATAGCTCTCCTTTGGATTTTTTGTGACTGCAGAGAAGGGAAGGGAGAAATTCTCTCTCTTCCAGCATCTATAGTAGCTACTCAACACATGGTAGAGAGAACATGTTCTTGTCTACGTGTGTCTAAGACAGAAACTCAATGCCCTAGTTCCCTCTTGTGTTTTGTATTTTTTTCCCTGAGCATAGGTAACCAAATAGAGATCCAGAAATCCTAGCCTTGATGGCAACCTTAAAAACTTAAGAAGTCAGGAGCTCCTCAGTACCAGTTGTGGTTGCCTAGCAGGAGGTGATCTCAGAAGCAGCTTCGTAGAGAAAATGACTAATTGCCAGAAGGATGAACCCAAATCATGCCTTGGCTAGCTAAAAGTTATGTGCCTTAAGTGTGTTTCTCAGACAGTGCAAAGTACAGGTGAAAGTGAAATACTGATCAGTCCCATAAAGCATATCACACTTTTATGTTTTAAGTATTAGCCTTCTGTGAGAGTATAATTAAAATGATAGATTATTATATAATTTGTAAGTATTTATAAGTGTATGGTTATGAGCCTTTTGAGGTTTAGATGTTGCTTCTGTGGTTGAAGAAATAAATAGCTGCCCCGTAGCTGGTCCACTTTGTTCATTTCTATAATGGAAATTTTTGATCCCTTTTAGGTAGACTTCGGACAGTAGCCAAACCTAAATTTTAGAAGATTGTTTCCAGAGCTCTGGGGAGGGACCCAGAGAGCCTCATTTCTTTATAGGCTAATCTCCTCAGAATTTAAACCTGGTCTGTGTGAGTGAAGAATTGGGGCCTCTTGGGAGAAAAAAGATATCCTTGCTCCCTGCGCAGCAGGCCATTATATGTACACTGGAAGCACAAAGCCTGTCAGATAGCAAATCTTCTTATAAATATCGACCTGAAAAAATCCTGAATAGTTCAGTCAGCAAATTACACTGGATTCCCAGATCATTATCAAAGTGAACTGTAATCTCCTAGAGACAATATTGATCCAGAAAAATGTAAGAAAAATATTTTAAATAGATGTTCCTATCCAAAATATTCCAAAGTTCCAAATGACAAGGGAAATTTTTATTTTTCCCTTCTAAACTAAATAACCATCAACAAAATTGAAAACATTCAAAAATTTGGAAAACTGCATAGCAACTTAATGTAAAGTGGGATTAAGTCAAATTAACATCATATAGTATTAAGAATGATGAATTATGTTGAATGCAAAAATATGGAAAACTTAGTAGAAAATCATGCAGAGTGAAGAAAGCAAAACCAAAAGAACAACATACAAACTGAATATGACAATATAAAAGAAGATAATGCTGAATAGCAATCAAACACATAAACATAATGGATGATGGTGTTACTCTATTAGCATTAATGTACAAAATGATGACAAAAATAACATTTATCAATTTTAGAAGGTTTGTGGGAAGTCACAGATACTAATATATAGTTGGTAGAGTGGTGGATTGATCCAGTCATTCTGGAAAACAAATTAGAATTATAACTGAATTAATGAAAAAGCATCTATTTGGTGCCTGACATGTTCCTCACACTGGTTTTATATATATATATATATATATATATATATATATATATATATATATAGAGAGAGAGAGAGAGAGAGAGAGAGAGAGAGAGAGAGAATGTATATATATATATATGTACTAAAAATAATATAACTCCTGTCCTCAAAAACTTATAATAGGGTTAAGTAATACCTATAGGGGAATGATGGCTTAAGAAGGGGGTATCTTGGGACTTACCAGGACAGTGAGTTGATCCATTGGGCAGTCAGCTGACAAACTGTTTCCAAAAATATTGTTACCATGTCCCAGAGCAAAAGGATGGAGGGAGTGTTAGTCAGGTGTGGGACTGAGTAGATATAGTAGGAACAAATTTTCCTTCAGTTAAGATGGTTCTAAGACTGAGTAGATTGATTTCCCCAGGGAATATGGATATAGATCTTGGTACTCAGGGTTCTTGCCCTGGAGGGAGGAATAGGGACAGCAGGACTGACAGCACAGATGACAAAATAGCCTGGGTGGATGGCTGAATTGGATGCAGCATGAGTTATGTGCTGAGAGTTACTAACTCTTCATCCCCCTTGACCCCGCTAAAACCCTAAGAGAGAAAGGCTGAATACATACAAAAATAACAGTACTGTTTGGGGAAAAAATAAACTGAACATGGTGAAGGAAGGTGGCCTAGTAGTACCAGATTTTAAACTATATGACAAAGTGGCAAATATCAAAATAATCTGGTTCTGACTAAGAAATAGAATGAGGGACCAGTGGAATAGATTAGATTATAACAAAACACAGGAGTAAAAGACTGTAGTAATCTAGTGTTTGATAAACCCAAAGATCCAAGTTTTGGGGACATGAACTCACTATCTGACAAAAATTACTGGAAAAACTAGAAAGCATTTTGACAGAAAGTAGGTATAGGCCAACATCTCATACTATATGTGTATATGTGTGTGTGTGTGTGTGTGTGTGTGTATGTGTGTGTGCATGCGTGTGTGTGTGTGTGTGTGTATACCAAGATAAGGTCAAAATGGGTACATAATTTAGACATAAAGGGTGATAGCATAAGCAAATTAGGGGAGCATCGAAAATTTTACTGATAAGATCAATGGATAAAGGAAAATTTTGTGAGCAAACAAGAGCTAGAGGGGAATCACAATGTAAAATGGATGATTTTGATTACATTAAACTAAAAAGTTTAAAAAACAATGTAGCAAAGATTAGGAGGAAAGTAGGAAACTTGAGGGAAAATTTTATAGCAAATTTCTCTGATATAGGCCTCATTTCTCAAATATATAGAAAACTGAGCCAAATGTATAAGAAAACAAGTCATTCCCAAATTGATAAATGATCAAAGGATATGAACAGTATGTTTTCAGAAATAGAAATAGAAACTAGCTATAGTCATATGAAAAAATGCTCTAAATCAATATTGATTAGAGAAAAGCAAATTAAAACAACTCTGAGCTACCACCCTACACCTATTAGATTAGCTAATATGACAGAAAAGGAAAATGACAAATATTGGAGGGGATGTGGGACTATTCAGACACTGATGCATTTTTAGTAGAGTTGTGAATTGATCTAAACATTCTGGAGAGCAATTTGGAACTATTCCCAAAAGGCACTCAAACTTGCACACCCTTTGATCCAGCAAGAGCACTACTATGTCTGTATCCCAAAGATATCTAAGGAAAAGGAAAAGGACCTATTTGTACAAAAATATTTATAACAGTTCTTTTTTGGTGGCAAATAATTAGAAATTAAGAGGAGTCCCTCAATTGCGGAACGGCTAAACAAGTTGTGGCATGTGATTGTGATGTACTATTATTATTTTAAGAAATGATGAGCTAGAGACTCTCAGAAAAACCCGGACCTACATGAACTGATGCAAAGTGAAATGAGTAGAACCAAGAGAACATTGTACATAGTTAACATCAACATTGTACAATGTTCACCTGTAAATGACTTAGCTTTTCTCAGTAATACTGCAATGATCTAAAACAATTCTGAAGGACTTGTGATGAAAAATGCTATCCATTTCCAGAGAAAGAAAGGATGGAGTCTGAATACAAATCAAAACATACTTTTTTCATTTTCTTTATTTTTCTTGGGTTTTTATTTTGGTCTATATTTTCTTTTACAACATAACTAATATGGAAAAATATCTTGCATGACTACACATGTACAACTTATATCAAATTGCTTGCCTTTTCAATGAGGGGTGTGGGAGAGACTCAAAAATTGGAACTCAATTTTAAAAATGAACATTGAAAATTGTTTTTATATGTAATTGGGGAAAATAAAATAACAAATAAAAAAGAAATGACAAGCAGAATGGCTTCAAAAAAACTGGTAAGACTTACATGAAATGATGCAAAGTGAAATGAGAACACTGTATACAGAAACCCCAATATTGTATGATGATCAACTGTGAATGACTTAGCTATTGTGATCAATATAATGATACAAGACAATTCCAAAGACCTCATGATGAAAAATGGTATCCATCTCCACAGAAAGAACTGATAGAGTCTGAAGGGAGATTGAAGCAATAATTTTTTAAACATTCTTGATTTTTTCGGCTTGACTTTGCAAAATGGATAATATGGAAGTATGTTTTGCATGATTTCACATGTATAATCAATATTACCTCCACAATAGGTGGGGAAGAGTAAGAGGGAGGGAGAGAATTCAGAACTCAAAAATTTTTAAACATGAATGTTCAAAATAAATAATAAATTTTTGAAAGAATTTTTAAAATGTTGAACATATTGTAGTATATGAATGCAATGGGAGATTGTTTTGCTGTAAAAATTATTAAAGTGAGAAATAAAGAATAAGATGGAAAGATTTAATGAAGTGATACAAAATAAAATAGACAGAATAAAGAGAATATTATACACAATGACCAAGGTAACGCAAATAAAAACAGCACTAAAGATGATGATCAATCTTGGTTCTAGACAACTGGTAATGAAATATACATCACATCTCTCAGCAAAGACTTGATGGATCATGGGTAAAGAATGGTACAAAGGTTGAGGTTGCTGTGATGATTTGTTTTGGTTAAGTATTTTTCTTTTGTTTACAAGGAAGAGTTCTAGGTTAGAGAGAGATTTTGAAAAGTTGAACACAAAAATATAAATACACACAACGTTTTTCAAAAATGGAATTCATGTCCAAGGTCTTTATTTCTTTCATCAATCTGAAAAGAGCAGAAGAGAATTTTTTCATGTATAATTATTTACAAACACTTTTTATATTGTTTGGTTTTCTTCTCTCTGTCTTAGGATTGATTTTTTTTCTGGTAGTTCGCGATTCCATTTTTCTTTTCTTGCACAT
The DNA here is from genome assembly GCA_023548195.1 of Bettongia penicillata ogilbyi. Taxonomy (NCBI): domain Eukaryota; kingdom Metazoa; phylum Chordata; class Mammalia; order Diprotodontia; family Potoroidae; genus Bettongia; species Bettongia penicillata. The sequence goes on along the minus strand of JAJHZJ010000605.1, from coordinate 2,353,733 downwards.
AATTTTGCTCATTCTGTGTTTTTGGTGCTTATTCTTTTATTTGAATGAATGTAGTTCTCGTAAAGTCAAAACAAAGTCAATCAATAAAAAGCTAATTGTGCTTGAAATTTAAATTGCTATTATAGTTTATTTTGAAAAACAGGCATGGCAACTGTAAAAAGGAAATAACAAAAAACATCTTCCTTGTTTCCATATCCTCTTCTGAATTATTTTTAAATACAGTTTTTAACTACAGAAAGGTTAGATGAAAAGGTAATAGAGATATTAGCTAAAGGAATTGTTGCAGGGTGGGAAGGGAAGTTCTTCACAAAGGACTCCAGCTCCTCATGCTCATCAGACTGGCAAAAATGGCAAAAGAGGAAAATGCAAATTATGGAGGCGCTTCAAGAAAATGGGCACCCCAGTGCCCATTTGTTGGTGGAGCTGTGAACTGGTCACAAATATACTTAGCATTAGTCTGGAGAGTGTACATGCAAAGGAGTCATAAATCAAAAGGCATATATGTGGAAAACATTTATGTTCAGGGTGTATATGTAGAGAAGCACCTAGGGATTACATGTGATCACAGCATTGTGAGGAGGGGTGACTCATGCCTCTGTTGTTGCAGAGATTCAGGGCCTCTAATACCTTTGGGCTGTTCCTACTGATTTGGTTTCTAGTCTCTGCCAAATGCTATTCTCCTGGTTGCTACTGGATGTTTCCCTCCTGAATGATGCTTGACTGTAATCTCTACAGCCTTTAGGTTCTAGCTCAGCAAAAATTCTTGGCTAGGTTATTGATAATGCAGTTTTAGAAAGAGCAGAAACCCTTGTCTGGGATTTGTGCTCCAAGCAGGATGCTGAGCAGGTACCATATGTTTTGTCATCTTTTTCCAAGGCATAGGATGTGTCAGGAAACTTTCTCTCTAGACAATCTAGCACCTTGAACTTTCAAACTTGTATTACCCCATGAGTTAATTTCTAATGCTGGTAAAGTCCTAGATAGCCTCCCTGCTTTTCTGCTAGAAGACTGGGCTCAGTATTGTGTTATCTAGAGAATTCAGAATACCCAACTCCATCCCCCACCCCCTTTATATAGAAGGCTAGAGTTTGGGAGGCATTGTCTTTGAATTCCTCTCTTAGGCTATGTGTGTGAACACACATGTCATTTGGCCATGTGCTTCTGCAGCAAGTTACCTTTATAGCTCCTAACTGTGTGTGAAAAAGTTTCCCACCTTGCTGCACTCTGGAAAAATCACAAAGGAAAAGGTAAAAAGCAAATCTTCAAGAGCTAAAAGCACACAGCAGAGTGACTCCAACTTGCCTTTACAGGCTAAAAGGGATATGACAGCTTCATCTAACAGTCACTAGGAATGCTCTGGGTCCCGTTTGTCACCTCCATTTAAATTGCCCTATAATCTCATCAGGTTGTATAAGGAAATTCTTTAATTTGAACAGACTAACAATGGCTCATACTCAATTATGTTCTCAGATTGTTTAGGGAGCTCAGGGACTCCTCATAGTTATGCTTCTTTTGTAGAAGATAATATGTGTAGGGGGCAGTTAGGTGGTGCCAGGCCCCAGAGTCAGGAAGACCTGAGTTCAAATCTAGCTTCAGATACTTCCTAGCTGTGTGACAGTGGGCAAGTTACTTAACCTTTTGCCTCTGTTCCTCAAATGTAAAATGAGCTGGAGAAGGAAATGGCCAACCATTCCAGGATCTCTGTCAAGAAAACCCTAAATAGAGTAACAAAAAGTTGGACACAACTGAACCACCACAAAAATATGTATGAAGTTTTCCCTAGGCCCTAGGCTAAGACCTCCATAGTCATGTCTTCTCCTTATTAGTTCAATATTTATCAGCTGTGTGCCCCTAAGCCAGTCACAACAATTCCCTAAGTCTGTTTCCTGCTCTCAGACAGGAATAATGAATGGAGAATTTACTTGTGCATAGCTCTATGCTAAGTGCTAGGGATACATAGAGAAAATCGAGAGTCTCTGCACTCAAGGAGTTCACATTCTAATGGGGGAGACAATGGATATGGAGGATTTCAGCTGCAAATCAGATGAAAAAGTCCATTATTGTTAGGGTGCAGCAGCAAAGCAGATGTTACTGCTTCTCTTTGAATTTCATTTTCACTGATAAATCCATACATCTATGAGTTTCTCAGGTTAGTCTATTTGACAGTGCCAAGGACTCTGAGGGTAAGAACTTTCATTGGGTCTTCAGTACCCACGGCTATGGAGAATAACATTAGCACTTCCTATCCCGTGGGCTTACAAGGCAAGTCCTTAAGATGTTTACTATAACTCATTTAAAAAAATCTGTTCCCAGAAGTTTTCCCTTCTATATCTTGATTCCTTCCAGACAGTTCCACTCCCCTCTCCTCTATCCTAGTGAGCCACTATCTTCCTGATATGGATTGTCCCTCCGATGATGTCAACCGAAATCCATCCATGCATGTCAATCCTGGGGAACTCTTGCTTGTCCAAATCCTCCTTTCAATGTGGATTCTCTGTGGCAGATTTAAGGACTGTGGCAGAGGTAGGGACTCTTCCCTTATTTTTCATCACATTTTATGGTTAGATGGGACCATGGAAGGTATCTATCCAGTTTTTCTTGCTGTAGGCACAAGACTGGATTGACTTTTTAAAAAACGTGTTTTATTGTAAAGTTAACAATCATTAACAAATGCAAACATTTCAATAAAATTATACAATAGAGAGGATTGTACATGAAAACTATGGACTTATGTTACATAATTGTTAAAAGAAATATATGTTAAGTATAATAAAGTGGTAAATTGCTCTATTTCTGTTCCCTCTATACATCTTTTTTATATGTATTTTTAAAAACAATTATAATGATATTCTTTCTTCCTGTCACTATCTACTGATGCCCACCCCCCACCTTGACAAGTAAAAGCCCCTCCCTTGAAACAAAATGTGGATTCAAGCGAAATGGTCAAATTGGAGAATGCATGTCTCATTCTATACTTCTAATGGGGGGAGGTTTTCTGAGCCTGGAGTCCATGAATTTTTTTTTAAAATTAATTAGTTTTAGTTTTCAACATTCACTTTCATAAAATTTTAATTTCCATATTTTTTCTCCCCCTCACCTCAAGATGGCATGCAATCTGACATAGATTCTACATATACAATGATATTACATATATTTTCACATTTGTCATATTGTAAAGAAGAATTAGAACCAATGGGAAGAACCACAAAAAAGAAAAATTAAAAAGAGAGCAAGTATGAACTTTTTCATACACATTTTAATAACTGTTATTTGGAAATAATTGGTTGCCATTGCAATCCTGCATAGTTTATGTTATTCATTTAAAACATTATTCTAAGAAGGGATCAATAGGTCACACCAGACTGCCAAGACACAAAAAAAGGTTAGGAAAGAATTTCAACTCCGGTCCAGTACCTCTTTGCAAAGAGATGGAAGGTTTGTTGCATCATTTTTTTATGTCATAATTGGTCTCCAGATTTTTTTCCCTATCATATATTTGTCTAATAATATCCTTATTCCCATAAAAGTCCTATCCTATCATTGTTTTCCTATTGCAAAGAACACCTTTAGTGAACTATCCCCTCAACTTTCCAATCTGTTAAAAAGCAAACTCAAGTTCTAATCTGAAGTCTTTGAGTTTCCCTGCACAGGCTAAGGGAGTCTCTATTTTTATTTCATGTAAACTCTACCTCTCACCTGCAGTCCGGACGTCGTTGTTCGTCCTCTGTTCCTGAAGAGGACGGATGACATCACTAGGGTGAAGTTTTGACTTGGTGCTGAATTGGATCTGAGTGAGACAGAGCTTCATAGTATGAGTGAGCGTGGAAAAAGCCTTAAACTGGAGGGACTCTAGTCCTGGCTCTGTGACTAACTAGTTGTAAAATTCCAGAGTTCTCTTCAATGCAGAGATCTGCAGCACAAGGAAAACGGTATATGAATGGAAATGACTCAGTGATTGCACAGCTTGGACTTTTGCCCCAAGCTGCAGATTGGCTCGTTAAAAAAAGGGACGTAGGCTTTAGAGTAGAAGATAATTTAAGAGATCATTTAATCCAAGAGTTCCTTAACCTTTTGTGCCCCATGGCCACTTGGGGCAGCAGGCTGCTGAAGTCTGCGGACCCCTTCTCATAATCGTGTTTTCAAATGTATAAAATAAAATCAATAAAATTACAAGGAAACCAGTTATAGTGAAATATTTATCAAAATATTTTAGAAACAACTTCAAGGACCCCAAGTCAAGATAGTTCAATCCTCTTCTTTTTTCAAAAAAGCCTCATTTTTATGACTATCTTTTATTGTTATTTCAAATTTACTTATGAGTGCTTCTAAATATTCTATAGTATGAAGAGAGGTACTGTAACAAAACAGAAAGGCAAAAGGGAGAGGAGGGGGATGAAGTTCCGCAAAAACAAACAATCCATCAACTATGTCTAATGGTATACAGAATGTTCCATCCCCAGAGTCCTCAACCTCTGAAGAAGGGAGGAGGGTACATTTCCTCAGTCTTCTTCAGAGTCAAATTTGGTTACTATAATTAGACAGCATCTTGGGAATTATTTTTTTCCATTTCTATTGTTGCCTGCAGTCATTATACAAATTGTTTCTCTTGATTAGCTCCCTCTGCATTAGGTGAATGTATGAAACAAAAAACATTCAGGAAGCACTTTCCACTTGACCAAAGCCGGGGCACAGATACAATACAAAAGCAAGGCAATTCCTGGCCTCAGAGAGTTTACATTTTGTTAGGTAGATACTAGACATGGAGGAATGTTGGTAGTCGAGGGATGTTTTGGTTCGGAAAGGCACAGGGATGGTGAGGGAGATGGTCAGTTCAAATAAGCCTTCCCATGCATCAATGAGTTCTCCATATTTACAGTTTCTTATGGTGCAGTAAAATTCCATTATGTTCCTGTAGTACAATTTGATCAGCCATAGCCCAATAGCTAGGCATCAACTTGGCTTCTAGTACTTTGTTAACACAAAATGTGCTGAGATGATTATTTTTGGTGTCTTTAACACCCCTGTGGGGATGTGCCAACCCCCTCACTTAACTGAGGAGGAAACTGAAGTATGGACAAGGGGAATAATTTGCTCAAGGCCCATAGGCTGTTGGTGATGGAGAAGAGTGAGTCAAAGAATTTGGCAGGCTCTTAGAAGTAATCTAGGTCAAGTGCCTCACTTTATGGAGAGAAGGGTGACACACAGAGAGGTTATATCACTTACCCCAGGTCATACCAAGGCTACATTTGATTTCAGATTTTCTAATTCCAACTCCTTATTCTGGGAATTCTTTCTCCACACCTTTTTGATTTAAGTCTTTGTTGATGAGCACTTAAAAATAGCTTCATTGACATCTTTTGTTCTTACTACGTCACCTAAATCTACCAATGTATCCCTCCTCCCTTTCCTTCCCTGAAATTCCCAATGTATTCCCTCCCAGACCCCTGCTTCCTCTCCCAAAGAGCCTTCCCTTATAACAAAGAATAAAAAAGAGTAGGGGAAACCAGTTCAGGAAAGCTAACCAATATGTGAAAAGGTCTGACTTTATATACCATGTTCCACACCAACATGTTCCACCTCTCCACTTAGAAAAAGAAGGTAGAGCAGTATCTTCTCATATTTCCTATTTGAAGACAAGCTTAGTGATTATAATTTGCAGGTCACCTCAGAGAGGTGAGGTAGTGGTAAAGGAAGGGTTTTCCTTGAGAATTGTTGGACATTATTCTCACTAGCTAAGAAGAAACTCACCCCTAAAGCTCCCTCTCCATAGGTCAACCAATGAGTCCTATCAGGATCTTGAGGGACTTGGGGCTAGGCACGTTACAATACCCACCCCTGAGCACCATTATTCCTGTTATTCCCCACACTGGAATGCAAGCTTCTTGAAAATAGAAAGTGTTTTTTTGTACTTGTGTCCTCAGCACCTAGCACAGTACCTGACACACAGTAGGTCCTTAATAAATAGCTGTTAACTGATTGCTCTCTTTTCCTCCTTATCCCCCAACTTCTCTGGTTTCAAAGATAGTTTAACACAGTATGACTGAGAATTCAAAACTGGGGGTCATCTGGAAGATAGTTCAGAGACCATTTAATTTATTTGGACTAAAAATTCCCTCTACAACCAACGGGTGGAAAGTAAATGTTTAACAATCACCTTGTGGGGTGCAGGAATGTATACAGGACACAGTTAAGTTTAACTGGCATTGTCAACATGTTCTTCTTCACTCTCTTAACTCCAGATAATCAACAAAACAATAAATCAAATCCAGATGTGGAGCCTTTGTCGATTTTCCAAGGTATCAAGAGCTCACATAAAAAATTTAATAATCAGCTCTAGGGAGCTGGTCCAAGCTGACTTCAGTAAATCCCTGACAGTCGTGTCACCAGGTATCACCATGTGTCACCATGCAGGGTGGGGTTTGCTTGAAGATATTAATGATGACATCTAATATTTTGAAAACATCTAATCAAGAGATAATTCGAATAACAAACAAGTTAGGCCTTGGAGAAAAAAGAAGCAGGGCAGAGACTAAGAAGGTTTTATCAAAATAACTCACTCGTCACAGCAAACACTCCTTTTCAACAACCCATAAAGTGATTCTACAACGGCCATCACCAGATGTTTCAATGGAGAAAGCAGATTGATTGTAGACTTTGCAGCCAAAGGTTGAGAAGTTCTATACAGTCAGTTAAAACAAGACCTGGAGCTGGCTGTTGCTCAAATCATGAGTTTCTAATTGCAAAATTCAGACTTAGGGAATATCATCAGACCATACAGGTATGACCTAAATAACATTCCTTATGAACACGAAGCAGAAGTGATGAATAGATTTAAGAGATTAGATGTGATACATAAAGGGCATAGGTTCACAAAACTCTACTGAGGGCAGCAAAAAACCCCAAAAACATCCCAAAGAAAAAGAAGAGAGAAAAAGCCAAAAGGTTATCTGATGAAGTTTTACAAATAGCTGAAGAATGAAGGAAAGGTAAAGAAGAAAGGAAAAGACATACCCAACTGAATGTAGAATTCCTGAGAAGGGCAAGGAGAGATAAGAAGATTTTCTTAAATGAGCAATACAAAGGAATAGAAGAAAACAATAGAATTGGAAAGACAAGAGATCTCTTCAAGAAAATTAGAGATATCAAGGGAATGTTTCATGCAAAATGGGTGTGATAAAACACAAAAATGGTTGATATTTAAGAGAAACAGAATTAAGAAGTGACAAGGATACTCAGAGGAATTATACAAGAAAGAACTCAATGTCGCTGATAACCACGATGGTGCAGTTACTGATCTAGAGCCAGACATCTTGGAGAATGAAGTCAAGTGGGCCTTATGAAACACTGCTAACATGACTAATGTGAAAATGTGTTTAATAAAAATATATGTGTAGAACCCATATACGATTGCATGCCATCTTCGGGAAGGAGGGAGAGGGAGGGGGAGAAAATGTAAGGCTTATTGAAGTGGCGGTTAAAAATTGAAAATGAATAAATTAACTAAATTCTTTAAAAAAGAAAATAAATGCTACAAATCAGTATTTTTTAAAAAAAGAAGCATTGCTTACAATAAAACTAGTGGAAGTGATGGAATTTCAGCTGAGCTATTTAAAATCCTAAAGATGATGCTGTTAAAGTACAGTGCTCAATATGCTAGCAAATCAACAGCGGTCACTGGATTGGAAAAGATCATCCCAATCCTAAAAAAAGGCAATGTCAAAGAACATTCAAGTTGCTGAACAACTGCATTCATTTCACATGGCAGCAAGTTATGCTTAAGATTCTGCAGGCTAGGCTTCAGCAATATGTGAGCCAAGAATTAGCAGAAGAATAAGCTTGTTTTTGAAGAAGCACAGAAACTAAAGACCAAATTGCCAAGATTTGCTGAATTTTGGATAAAGCAAAGGAGCTGCAGAAAAACACCTACTTCTGCTTCATTGACAACACTAAAGCCTTGGACTGTGTGGATCCCAGCAAAAGGTGACAAGTCCTTAAAGAGATGGGAGTACCAGATCATCTTCCTTGCCTCCTGAGGAACCTGTAGGTGGGCCAAGAAACAGTAGTTAGAACCGAACATGTAACAACTGATAGGGTTAAAATTGGAAAAGGAGTTCAAGGTGGCTGTATATTGTCACCTTATTTATCTAACTTCTATGCAAGTATATCATGCAAAATGCCAGCCTGAATAAAGACTGCCAGGAGAAATATCAGCAATCTCAGATATTCAGACAGTACCATGCTGAATGGAGAAAGTGAAAAGGAATTAACAAGTGTCTTACTGAAGGTAAAAGAGAAGAATGGAAAAACTGGCTGGTCCCATCACTTCCTGGCAAATAGAGGGAAAAGAAATGGAAGTGGTATCAGATTTTATGTTCTTGGGCTCAAAGATCACTGCAGACAGCAACTGCAACCATGAAACTGATGCTTGTTCTTTGGAAGGAAAACTATAGCAGATCTGGACAGCATACTAAAAAGCAGAGACACCATCTTGCTGACAAAAATCTGTACAGCCAAAGCTACAGTTTTCCAGTAGCAATGACTTCCCATAAGAGTTGTACTATAAGAAAGCTGAGCACTGCGGAATTGATGTTTTTGAATTGTGGTACCAGAGAAGACTTTTGAGAGTCCCTGAACAACCAGGAGATCAAAACAGTTAACACTTAAAGAAATTAATTCAGGCTATTCACTAGAAGGTCAAATACTAATGCTGAAACTTAAATATTTTGGCTACCTAATGAGAAGATAGGACTCACTGGAAAAGACCCTAATGTTGGGAAAGATTGAAGGCAAAAGGTTGGCAGAGGATAAATAGTGTCATGAAAACAATGAACATGAGCTTGGACAGACTTTGAGTGACAATGGATGATAGAAGGGCCTGGCATACTGCGGTCACAGAGTCAACTGTGACTGAATAACAATGGTGAATCCAGGGGCATCCTGCGGCAGCTCATTTCATTTTGGGGAGCTCTGTCAGGAAGGTTACACACAATCAAAAAGAATCCTGTCACTGGCTTCAACCCATTGCTCCTGGTTCTACCCTCTGGGACATTCACTGATCCAGAGTTCACTCATCAGAGCAGACTAGGTCCTCATGGAAAAACCTTTGTATTTGGAGTCAGAGGTTCTGGAATCAAAATCCCACCTGTCACTTACTAGGTGACAGTAATGTGGCTTCAGACAAGTCACTTAACCTCATAGGTCTGTTTTTTTTCATTTGTTAAATGAGGGAGTTAACCTTTTCCAGCTCTAAATCGATGATTCTGAGTATAGAAAAAAAAGAGCACTTCTACCCCAGGTTAGAAAACCTAAGTTCTTGTTTCAAATCTCTATAATGTATGACCCCAAACTCTCTCAACTTCAATCCTCTAGAGATACAGTGTGGTTAATAACACTTATATTACCTATATTTCTGTGGGATTAAAGGAAGCAGGTCTGTAACAAGGGGCTTGGTGCTAGACAAAAGTAAAATGAGAGGTTAAGCCTAAATCAGGGACTAAGGGCCTTGGCTGTTATGGATCCCAATATGGGGGGCCCACTAGAGAGAAGGCCGGCTGCATCTCAGTCTGAAAGCCCTGTAACAGACACTAGCTAGATGAGCTTGTGTCCTCCTCTGGCAGATGAGAAGCAGAGACCCTGCAGCCATCACCTCACAGGTTTGTTGTAAACAAGAAAATGCAGAGATGTCCTTATACATTATCATTCTTAATGAGCACTCAGGCCCAGAGAAGGAATGTGACTTTCCCAAGGTCACAGGGAAAAGCTGGGCCTCTGAGGTTCCTTCCAACTTTGAATCTGGGACTGGAGGATCAATCAGTACCCTACTGCCATATCCAGTGAGCTTTCCCTCAGTACCTCAGCTTCTCTATCTCAATCCCGCTGGAGAGAAAGGCTTGAGGTGCAGACTGTGCACGCCCGGGTCTAACAATGGGTGAAAGGCTACATCTAGCTCTTCTAGTCTCGGTTCCTCGGGCTCCTCCCCCAAACCCTTTCTCCCCGTCCCCCTTCCTCTGCCGGCTCCCAGCTCCCTGCTCCTACTCCTCCCCCCGTCCTTTTCCCCTCCCTAGGTCCCTGCTCCCCCCGGGTCCTCACTAGGAGCTCAGTCCGGGCCAGCTGAGACAGCCGCAGCTCTTGCATCACCCGGCCCGCCCCTCTGCAGCCCTCTGCCAGTCCCCGCCCAGCCTTCCCTGCGGGTGTTCATCCTCTGCGGAATGTGGGCACTCCGAGGGTTCCAACACACCGCGTTGGGGGTTGGGGGGTGGAGGCGGGGGTGGCTGTTTAACCCCGGTTCTCTCCTTCTCCATCCCTCGTCTCCAGACTCCTTAAGTGGACTTGGGCTCCCGTAAAAAGAGAGCTCCTGCCCGCAGTGTGGGAGGGCGGTGGTTCTGTCCGGCGCCCACGTGGTCTCACGGGACGCCCACATCCCTGCCCTGGCCGAGGGCAGAGTCCAGCCCTGAGACCCAAGCCTGCCCTCCCTCTCTTACCCCCCATCCCAGGCTGCCATCCGCGTTTCCCCGCCGCGTAGGTCTCGGCTGGCCTTTTCTCTCCAGCCTCCCGTCCAGCTCGGCCGAGTTCTAGATCTCCTGGGTTTTGGTGGGTCGTCTCCGAGGCTAATCTGTGTCTCCCGGGCAGCTGGAGCTTCTCGGGGGGCCTACTGGGAGGGGGAGTCTGTAAACTGCTGGTGACCCGAGCCTGATGGGACAGCGTGTGGTCCACACGACCCACCCCTTGGAGCCAACCCCTCCTTCCTGCATTCCTGGAGCTGGGATGGCTGTGGCGGGACTCGCCCAAAGGACAGGACCCTGGCAAGCAGGGGCACGGGCCTGGGGAGGACCCAGAGGGCAAGAGCTAGGAGGAGGGGGGCTTCTTGGGGACAGGGGGAAACTAGGCTTTGGACTGCAGTGGACGAGCTTCACTTCCTAGTCAAACACGTCACGAATTCCGGACATTTATTCAATATTCTGCAGTTTCCCACAGTTTCTGCTGACGCAGTGCCTCCCACATCATGGGCATCAGAGGCCTTTCAGTTAGAAGCCAAAGCAGCTGGATCCAACCCCGGCGTTTCTTGGAGGAGGAAGCCCGGGATCCCGAAGCTTCAGTGGAGATCAGAGCTAGAAATCTCGGCAGTTTGATTGGCACCACAGTCCCCCAGAGGGTCCAGTTTGTGGCCTCTGTGGGGGCTGAGGGGAGGCGGCTGAATCTAGGGGGAACAACTTGACCACAAGTACGGGTGGGGAAGAGGGAACAAGCACCTTGTCCCTTTACTCTCCTCTCCTATCCCAGCCACCAGCGTTCTGCCCTTCCCAGTTGTAGCTGTTGGTCAGTCATTTCAGTCTCTTTGTGACCCTATATGGGGTTTTCTTGGCAAAGATATCAGAGTGGTTGGTCATTTCCCCCTCCAGCTCATTTTGCAGATGAGGAAACTGAGGCAAAGAGGGTTAAGTGACTTGCCCAAGGTCACACATCCAGTAAGTGTCTGAGGCCAGATTTGAGCTCAGGAAGATGTCTTTCTGACTCCAGGTCTGGCTCTCCATCCACTGTACTACCTAATGGCCTCAACAACCCCAAGATTTCCAGCTAAAAGAGACCATTAAAAGCCATCTAAACCAACCCCCTTCCTTTTACAGATGAAGAAATTGAGGCCCAGAGAGGTTAAGGGACTTGCTCAAAGTCATGCAGGCAATAAGGGTCAGAGGCAGAATCTGAACCCAGGTCTTCCTGGCTCCAAATCTCTACCCCATGTCCTGCCCTCTAAGCTTTAATCTGCGCCACCACAACAAAGTCCCTGCTTATTACTTGGAGTTTTACTTTGGTTTCAGTGATTTATCCAAGGTCACACAAATAAGTAAAGTGATGAGAATTCTAACACGTCATCTGACTCTAAGTCCAGTGCTTTTTCCACTACACTAGCAATCTAATTTTAAAAAAATTGATTATCTTTTATTTTTACATCACTTTGGTTTCCTATCATGGAATCCCTTCCTGCTCCCCACCCAGAGAACCATCTCTTAAAACAAAGACCAACAATGACAAAAAAAAACCCCAACAAAGCCCACTTCACAATGGCCTGCTAATTTATTAAAATGTTTGTGGTGGAATAAAGAAATTTTAAATCCCATGCTCTAAACATCTATCCATATCTACGCCTATATGGAAAGAGCATTTAATGCTCTCCACAAATCAGCATTTTCTAGATTAGGAAATTGGAACCCTGAGTGGTCAAGGTGACATCAGCTAGTCTCTGTCAGCATCCAACCTGGAATCCAAGTCATCTGACTCCTAAAAGCACAAGATGAATCTCTCCTTTGCTGTCTCCGAATGAAGGGCTCTGGGGCCCAGTGTCTCAGGAGAATAAAGGAAGGAAAACACCTCTTAGTAGGTTTCTTGGGGGAGGTGGAGAGGAGATCCCAATTCTAACAACAATGTGAGGGAGAAATAGGGTATTAAAAATAAAAATATCTGGCACCAGAAAAAGGTGACTGTCTCCTAAACCTTCTGGAGACTAAAGACCAGAGGGAAACTTTTTGGTCCTTGGAGACCCTGCTCTAAGCAGAACCCTAGGCTGGTTCCATTGACTAAGCCAGGGAGGCATTTCTTATTTTTTCCATGTGACCTAAGTTCTCAGGAAGCATTGAATCTCCTCCCCTACCCCACTCCCCCATTTCCACCCTCCTCATCTCAGCAGGACAGTTGGAGTAGAATCAGATTTGAAAAACTTTGTACCAGGATTTTAGTGGGAGAGAAGGGGCTGGAGGGAGGGGAACTTGAACCATCAGGGCAGGATTGGACCATGCAGGGGAGAAAGGGGCAGCCCTTTCCTCCTACCCTATCTCAGCCACCCCTGACCTTTACCTCCCCATGCCCCTGCCTCAAGGCTGGTAAGGATCTTGACCCAAATTTGGCAGAATAGACTGAGTTCAGGGGTCCCAGCCTTTTCATGGGGGCATATCTAGCAATACTTCAAGAGTGCATAAGTCTGGTTTCCTTTACAGTATCTCTAATGCCACCTCACGAAGGTGGCCTTTCCTGGTGTCCAGGGCTGCTAAAGTCTTCCCTTCTAAGGCTACTTTCCATCCACTCTGTTTTGGGTTTTCTATCTACTGCTTATATTTATATCCTCAGTGCTTGGCACACAGCCTGGAACATTTAGTAAGTGTTTAATAAATGCTTATTGACTTAACTATATAAGGCAGGAGATATCTGTTGTTCAGTCATGTCCAACTCTTTGCAACCCCGTTGATATTTTCCTTGGCAAAGATGCTGGAGTGGTTTGCCCTTTCCTTCTCCAGCTCATTTGATGGATGAGGAAACTGAGGCAAACAGGGTTCAATGACTTGCTCAGGGTCACATATCTAGGAAGTGTCTGAGGTCAAATTTAAACTTAGATCTTCCTGACTCCTCACTTAGCACTCAAGCCACTGTGCCACCTAGCTGCCCCTTTGACTTTAGTGATAGTTAAAATTCTTCTTCCTGTCTCTTCGGAAATTTTGTACAACATTTTCACAGGTCTACTGGGGGAGAGGGTGACAAGTAGTAGTCAATAAGTGGGGTGGGGATGACCAGATGTCACTTAAACCTCACTTTGCTCTGTAAAGAACTAGGAGAACCATCTGTACCACGAAGAACATGGTGAAAACAAACAGTTTTGAAAAATTTAAGAACTCTGATTAATACAGTGATCAACCACAAGTCCAGAGGATCAATGATTTTGAATACTGCCCACTTTCTGACAGGGATGATAGACTAGATGTTCAAAGTGAGACACACACTTTGGGACATGGTCAATGTGGGATCGTATTTTGCTTGGGTATGCTTTGTTTTTTTTGTTTTTTTTTTTTCTTTTCTCAGTTTTGGGAGAGGAGAGGTACGAAGAGAGAGGCCAACTGCTTGTTAATTTGAAAAAAAATTAGGCAATTTGAAAAAAAAGGAAGAGCTAGAACAATAACTTGAAGGATAAGAGGGTCAAGAGAAGATTTTTTTTTAAGAATAGCTGTGATCTAGACACATTTGCATGCAGCTGGGAAGGAAAAAATGGTCTAAGAAAAGCTGAAAATGTGACAAAAGGGACAGTTGAGGGACAAATGACTAGAGAAAGTAGGAGGCATGAAGAGAAGGTCTTGGCAAGGCTACCTCTTCCTCCAAGCCTGAAGCAAAGGAGGAGAGAATAGGATGGTTTTGGCAAGATTTGAGATGTAGATTCGGAGGGAAAGGAGCTCATACTGAATGGCCCCAACTTTCTTCTAAAGCCAAGTTTCTTGCTGAAAGGGAGAAAAGAGGAGGTGGTGTAGGGGATTTGAGGAGATAAGAATCAGAACAAATGCTGTGGGGAATGGGGTCAGAAGCCCATCAGCGAAGAACATCAAATTATCAGACCCCATGGAGGACCCAAAGGAATTTAGATAACAATTTTCCTTTCTTTTAGTGAATCATATTTCAACTTCTTCACATAGTGTTGGTGAGTGTTTAGCAGCAGATATTTGGAAGGAGAGAAGGCAGATGGTGGGGGCAGCCCAAGGCTGGGGCTTGGGAAGTGAAAAACCATAGTTAGAACGGAGAAAGCAATTTGAAGATAGAATACAGAGTAAAGTTGATCTGATCGTACAGAATGAAAAATAAAGCCAGAACAGATTATGAAAGCAGTAATGGAGGGGAGTCATTAAAAGAGATACTGAAGATGGAGAAGAGATATAGAAGAGGTCGGGCACAGGCAAACAAGTGAGGAGAGGAAGTTATCGTCAGATAGGGGTATCCAGAGTTCTTGATTAAAGAAATAGAAGACTTATGGGTGATGCTGAGAATTGAGTTTGACCATTCCTGTTTAGGGCTGAGGCAAAGTAAAGAGCCTGATCTTGGGAGTTTAAGAAGCTGATGCATAGGGAAGTAAATGTTAGAAGGAACATCAGCTAGTGTATTGAAGTTCCCAAGTTTAAGGCAGAGGTTGACAAGCTCATGAATATTTAATAGTTATCATTTATATAGTGCTTTAAGATTTCCAAAGCATTCTTCAGATATTCAGATATTACCTGATAGCAATCCTGGGAGAGTAGGTGCTGTTATTATCCTATATTACAGATAATGGTTAGGGACCGAGGTAGACAAAAGTTAAGTGACTTGTCCAGTCACATAGATAGGGTCTGAGGCCACGTTTGATCTGAGCCCTTTTGTTAGTGTTCTGTCTACTTGGCCTCCTGCTGCCTCTCTCCTGGGTGAGGCTACATGGTTGACAATGTGTTGACTGCCCCTGTGCAGAATGTGTTGGTGATGGGATGAGGAAAGAAGATGGGTGGGGCAAGGTACGGAAAAGGTACATCCAGTACTGGAAAGGGGGAACAAGATATTTAGGTGTCTTTGGGGAAGCCAAGTTTCTGTGATTACAAGAAGATGAAAAGAGCGTGCGAGGAAGAGATCAGATTTCAAGGGAAGTTTGTAGCAAGAGAGTACAGTTCCAGAAGGCACCAGAGAAAGTGGATATGGGTGGAGATTAGATGGACAGGGGAAAAGGGAGGAATAAGAGTTCTTTGGGTTTTTTTAAGTGCCTACTCTGTGCTTGGTATGGTGTTGAGCTCTTTTCAGATGTTATCTTGCCAACATCATCCTCTAGTCTCTCCTCCTTTATTTGATTGGCAGGAACGAGGGAGCAGGAAGTGTTAAGGGGAAAGGAATGTTTGTCTAAGCAGCCTTTGACTCTGAATCACAGAGATTCTGAAAGAAACAAGAGTTCATTGGCCACAGGACAGTAGACTGTTAATACTCTACCAAATAGTCAGGACAGCTGTACCCCAGAACGCAGGTGGGACTTTTTTAACCTTTAGGGAGGGTTTTAAAATTATTTTTCCAAATTTTATTATTTTAATTTTTAACTTGATAAACGTCAATAAACACGAATGTTTCCATATACAAAGAAGAACAGGAAAGAGGATTTTATGTGAAAATGTGCTTCTGAGAAATGCATGGCTCTGGTATTTTTAAAAAATATATAAAAATGTTCACAGTTCACAACACTGCCCTTCTTGTGTGTGTCCCTTTCTGCATCTCCTTTTGCTCTCTTCGGTGTCTTTTAAAATGTTTCATTAGCCCTCTTTTCTTATTTTATTTTGGCAATTCTCTTACTACCTTTATTTCCTTCACAACTCTTCCCTCCCTTGTAACAAATAAAGTCAATCAAAACAATTTCATGCAATCCTTATGTCTGAAAATGTGTCTCATTCAACACTTACAGTCCATCAAGCCTTAGCCAAGAGGTGAGAAATATGCTTCATCAATAGTCTTTTAATTTCATGATTAATCATTGAATTCATCAGAGCTCAACACTTTCCAATTTGTTTTCCTTTATATTTGTAGCAGCTAGGCGGCTCAGTGCATACACAGAGTGCTGAGCCTGGAGTTGGGAAGACCTGAGTTCAGATCTAGTCTCAGACACTTCCTAGTTGTGTGACTCTGGGCAAGTCACTAAACCCTGTTTGCCTCAGTTTACTTATTTATAAATAGAGTTGAGAAGAAAATGGCAAGCTATTTCAGTGTCTTTGCCAACACAATCCCAAATCGGGTCCTGAAGAGTCAGACATGACTTAAATGACTAGACAAAAACCACTTATAGAATTGTGGCAGGAACCCCCTAAGAAGCCTACTTCTCCAACTTGTACTTAAACTTGAGGGTTGGCACCTTCAGATGGCAGCAGCTACTCCCAGGTGCTAAGGGCACCCTGGGGGCCACCATTTCCAAAGCTATAGCATCACAGGCCCCATCAGTTTCCTTTCCATACTAGTCAGCTAGTACATCCAATTACCTTAAAGAAAAAGATATTTACTTAGATAGCATAGTAAGAACAGGAGCTATGAAATATTCTACCCTGTGGATCTAGGGCATATTCTTGCACAAATACACCCAGCATCCGTGGAGTACAAAATTAGAGTACAATGGTAGTGAGGAATATATGAAGGAAAGGCATCCGGCCCATTTACCTCATGCCTCTGGCCCAGATTTCAGAGCCTGGATATCCATTCTTTCCTCATGTAGTCCTCAGAAACTCCCTGCCAGGCACAGAGTCTTTGTTAGCTTGGTTGGACTTTGTGGATCTGCTTCTCTCTGCAGTTCAGTCCTGAGTACGTAGTCAGCTTTCTTTTTTGCTTGCTGAGCTCTTGCTCCTGGAAGCTACTGTCCACATTTTTTTCTGTCTCTGTGTCTGTCTTGAAAGTGTGTATTTCTGTTTTTTAATGGTTGCAATGTCTGCAACTGGTGGAATAGTTCTAGGAGAGAAGGATCTCTCCATAGGGGCCTCCTTCACAAGGCTAAGCTTGGCATAGCCTCCATGAACTAAAGTGGAAGTGTGTCTACTGATTTTAGACTTGGCTATTTGAGGGTCTCCAGGGATATGGTCATTTCCAACCTAGCAATGGCATTGCCCTTCCAGTTCAATCAAAGAAAAATGTTCATATTTATAAAGAAATAACAAGGAATTCACACTTTGTTAACACATTAATACTTTGTCTATGACTATATTTTGGGGAGAATAGTGGAAATCAGTGACCAACTCCAACTCTTATACAATATTTTAATAATTGTGTAGATTTTTCTCCTGGTTCTGCTCTTTTCATTCTTCATCAGTTCATACAAATCTTTCCAAGTTTTTCTGATTCCCCCCTCTTTCACCATTTCTAATGGCAAAAATACTGTTCCATTACAATCATGTGTACGTACCCTAGTTTTTTCAGCCTTTACCCAACTAACAGCCACTTTGTTTCCAGTGCTTTGTGAAAACCTGACAGGTCAGTTATTTGAATTTCTCTCTCAGTCAAGAAGAGGTAGGTGAGATTCCCTAGGCTAGTTCTGAAGACTTTGGACTCTGGTTCTGCTAATCAATGAGAAGGGTTCCTACTATGTGGACCTTCCATTTATTAGGTAAGAGTGAGACACAGTTGATTGCCTTATCCTTTCTCCTTTGAAAAAGGAGATCTTTAGTACAATGATCCACCACAGTTTTAAAGGAGTCATGATATAAAATGTTATATACATTCATCTCAAGATGAACTGATGGACTCAGAATGTAGATTGAAGCATCCTTTTTTTCTTTATTTTTCTTGCTTTTTTTTTTTAAAAAAACATGGCTACTGTGGAAATATGTTTTGCATGACTGCATAGGTATAATTGGCATCATATTTCTTGTCCTCTTAATGGGTGAGGGAGAAGGTGGAGAGAGGCAGAGAATGGAGAACTAAGAATAAAAATAAAATGCAAATGTAAAAGAAAGGAAAGGGAGAAGTTGATTACTGCGACATACATCTACTCATGCCTTTTTATTTCCCTTTGTATGACCTTTAAATTTCGTTCTTTAGAAATCATGGTATTTTATGACTCACAGCCATATCAGCGCTAAAAAAAGAGGGATCTGTGTTTGATTGAGAAACTTTGGGTTCATTAAAAGTCGAGTTCATGAACCACCCACACTATCTGTCCAAGGCATATGCATTGAAGGGCCAGTTCTATAAATTGCCTATCCAGCTGCATATCATATCATATCATATCATATCATATCATATCATAGACATTCTTCATTCACTTGGTTTTTCTGTGTGGATAGTTAGAATGAACTGTTGTAAGTTTTCATGGATCTCATTTAGGAAGCTCTTCAATGTTTCAGGGCTTGATACAATTAGTACTATGTTATTCATAAGCAGGAACGTCTGTAGAACCTCATTATCTACAGCAAAGGTTCTTAATCTCTGGTCCATATATATACATATATGTGTGTATGTATATATACACATACATACACACATATATACACAATTATACATATATACATACATCTGTATACATATATTGTGAACCCTTTCAATATCATTGGTTTCTGTGTAATCCTTAGTATTTTAATTTATTCATTTAGAAACAGATATTCATAGGCTTCCTCAGACTGCCAAAGGGGATTATAACACAAAATAGGTGAAGAATCCTTGATCTACAGGAAATTCTTCTTTCATTTAGACTCTGTGCTGGACACTCTCAATGGTAGTGGCAAACATTTTTGGCAAGTATACATCTACCTGGTTTATACCTTGCTGGACAGGAATCATCATTAGGTAGTCATACGAAGTCATCTCTGTTGCATCTGTCAAGAAATCTTACGTGATTTTGAATTTTCAATCAATTTTAATAAATAAATGCTTAAATTTATAACTAATATTTAATACATGTTTATTGACTGACAATTTTGTGGCTATGCAGAGATGATGGTTCAACTATAAAATATACAATATGAGAAAAACTGTTTATTCCCTTCTGAGTCCTTCATCAAGGATGTTCTCTACATATGTATATTATTATAAAGGTTCAATGTTGGGAGAATAGGTGTGTGGTTTTATAATTATTGATATTTTGTTTGTACCTTTTTTTTGTTACAGAAATTTGTGATTTATTTCAAGTTTTATCTTCCCCTATTCCAGATACCTTAACTCCAGTGTATACCTTCTCCATCTGTGTATGTGTGTGTGCTTTGCTTTTTTTTAGCACCATTTCTACATCCTTGTGCAGTCCACCAGGACTTTTAATGTTAGAGTTCCACTATTATGTATAAAGAGTTTATAAAAATTTTTATGGATAGTTTTCATCTTTCCAGTTTCATTCTTAAATGCTCTTAGTCAGTCAATAAACCTTTATTAAATGCTATTATGTGCCAGGCACTGTGCTGGGGCACAAAGGCTGAGCACTGGGGAAACAAAGAAAAGTAAAAGACATGTATTGCTCTCAAGGAGCTCCCAGTCTGACGGGAAGACAACGTATAAATAACTACATACAAATAAGGTACCTACAGAATGAACTGGAAATCAATAGCTGATATACACTAACATTGAGAGGGGTAGAATTCAGAGGCTCCCCCGTAGAAGGCAAGATTTTTGCTGGGACTTGAAGGAAACAGGGAAGTCAAGGGCAGACATGGGGAGGGAAAGAACTATCTGGCTTAGTTGCGTTTCTCAACAAATATTCCGTAAGCTTGTTTTTCCCCTCTACTGTTTTTCATTGTTTTATGAGGTGAAATTGTTCTTAATCTTTTACCACCTTTCTAATTACAAATTAATTTATGTTCTAAACTGGTGTTGATTTTGGCTGCCCTATCTTTCTCCACCTGGGAAGGACATCACCTGAGGCTGTTCCTGTTTCTTTGCTTTCTTTGTCATGGTGACTGATTTTCATATTTAAGAAATGCTCTACATCAAAGTCTGCTCTTTTATTCATTTCCTAATTTTTTAGGTCAATGACTAGATCATGTTAGAGTTGCCTCGATTGCGGTGCATATCTTCTTATGTTTATTATTTCTTCAAATTGGGTATTGATTTTGAGTTTTACTTTACTAAGTTGGTGAAGGACTATACGTAAAAAGCTGATTTAAAATGACTTCTACAGTGCCAGCCAGTCATTTGCAGTCTGGTAATAATAATTCATATAATATTTTAACTTTTGTAAAGCGCTTCACAAACATCGCATTTTATCCTCCCAAACATCCTGGGAAATAGGTGATGTTACAATTCCCATTTTACAGATAAGGAAACAAGAGGCTCAATGACTCGCTCAGGGTTGCACAGGTAGCAATGTTTAAGGTGGATGTGAATTCAGGTCTTCCTAAATCTAGGTCCAACACTACCAGCCTAATAGAAGCCTGAAAAGCGTAATCAGTTTCCATGGGTCCAATCCAATCAAGTAAGCATTTATGAAGTGGTTACTATGTGTCAGATGGACAGTAGGTGGTGCAGGACCTATGAAGTCACAGGTCTGGTCCCGCCCCCAGATCTGTCTCCCCCAATTGAACGCAAGATCCTTGAGAGGAAGATGGGCTTCTTTTTGCTTGGCATCCCTAGATGCCAGCGCAGGGGGCTGGGCACAGGAGCTGAACCCAGAAGAGGTGCTTAATAAATGTTTCCTGATTGAACCCAGTTCCATTTCACCGCCTGTCTTTAGCTCCCAGGGGCAGGGAAGCCTGCTGATCCAAGTCTAGGTGTTCACCACACACACAATCGCGTCTCCCTCGGCCCGCCACGTGCTTCCCCTCTAGCGCCCCCTAGCGGGTCCCTGCGGGCACTCCTTTTTTCCCTCCCAGATTCCCGGGTTCCGGGGAGCTGGGTCTTGGCTCTCGCGAGAGCTGCCGCTCTGCCCTCCGGGTGGGGCCACCAAGTCTCGCGAGAGCGGCGTGGCCACTTAGCCCGCGGCCCAAGATGGCGGCGCGCTGGTCGCGTCGCGCTTGCGTTCGTTACTAGGGGTGGCGGGCGCCCGAGGAGGCGGCGGCGGCGCCTTGGAGCGAGTGGCCGGGTAGGTTGCCGCGGGAGCCGGGGCATGAGCGGGCCGAGCGCCGTCCCGCCGCCGGGGCTGCTGAAGCGATCCCTCCGGGGCCTGCGGGGCTGAGGCCGGGCGGCGGGGCCGAGGCTGGGCCGGGGCACTGCGGCGGCCGGACGGGCCCCGAGCGGGCCGCGGAGTCCGCGGTGGGGTGGCCAGGGTCCGGAGATGACGGCTGAGGGAGAAGGCGAGGCCGACGGTCGGGGCCGGAGGGAGAGGCGGGCGGCGGAAAGAATGAGGCCGCGCCGGCCGAGGACCTGGATTCAAATCCTGCCGCCTGCCCGGCTTCCACGGGTGACCTTGGGCTAGTTACCCGAGCTCTCCGTTCCCCGGGTCTAGAACGAGCGCGATGACCCGAGACCTCGAAGGCGCCTTCCGGCTCCGACTCACTGAGGACCCAAATCCTGAGTTCCAACCTTTTATTAACTACCGGACACGTAGGGGGTGTTGGTTTTGGCGAATTCCTTTTATTTCGCCTTTTTTTATTGGGGATTTATAACGGAAAAGTATGTGTGTGTTAAGGAGTTAAGGTGAGACAAAACAGAATATTTCGATTAAAATTTTAAAATACCTGGACGTGTTCACTTTAAACATGATTTTGAGTGTCTTATTAAGGTAACGAAAAGCCCTTAGTTAGAGGGTTAGGAAGCCTGGTTTCTGAGGTGCTGATGGCTTTTGGGCAAGCCCTTTGTCTTTCTGGGCCTCAGTTTCCTCACCCAGAAAATGAGGGGTTTGAACCACAAGGGTGTGAAGGTTTCGTCCAGTTCTTCGGTAATTTCGAGATTTGCCCCTTTATTTTGTGTTTCCTCCTTTTCTAGTGGTCTGTGCCTCACTGTGACTGAAACTGTATATATTTAGTGTCTGTGGACAGAATCTGTAAATGACTAATTTCTCCAAAGAAGGTGCATTTATACTTAGATCAATCGTATTCATTCTGTGGGTTGTTTCAAGAAAGCTTTTTTGAAAGTGTAGAATTGACAAACTTGTTACTTTGTAATGACATAACGCATTGCTTTCCAGAAAATGATTAAATGAGCTTTTTTAATTTTGGTTTTCATTTCAGAATTTACATTTAAGTGAAAAGTGCCAATAGAATTTGAAGACAGTATGTATAAATGCAGAAGAAAATGTTTGCTGCAAAACTAATCAAAAAAAAGTTCTCTTGAAAAGCGGGGGGAAGAGGGGAGCAGGAACCAATTGTGAATTTTAAGGTACCTGATATAGGTATCACCTACTTTATTGTATGTGGATTTTTTGGCTGATTGCTGTAGTTATTTTAATGGCCCAACAAGCATTTTTCTAGTGCTCACTATGTGCTGAGCACTATAGTAGACATTGAGAAATATGTGATTATGACGTGATGGCTGTGATTTCTTTGCTATGAGGAACTTCTGATGGGGAACTACTGATTCAGATCAACATCTCTGCATTCATGGTATTAGAAAATTTCTTGGAGCAACTGTCCTCATTAAAACAGGGTCCGAGGATCCTTAGGGTTCCTTGAGACCCTTTCAGAGGTTAAGATGAGATTAAAACAATTTTCATAATAATGTTAAGGCATTTTAATTTTAGTATGGTAAATACTAGTAGCTATAGACAGTGTCAACAAAAGTAATTTTTAAGTGCAAAGGGATCGTGAGACCAAAAAGTGTAAGAACCCAGACCACAAGCTCTATTAGGTTAAGTGATTTGTCTAGGGTCTTACCGCTAGCTGAGAGTCAGACTCTGGACCTGAGGCCAGCTTTAGCCACCAGACTGCCCCTCAGTACACACTAATGATTGGTATAAGGAGAACAATGCACATGCCATGTTTTTCTTGAGATGTGGGCTTAAAAGGACATCCATCTCTGAGTTGAGGAGATTGGGAAGGTTTTCTGGGGAAGATCGTATTTGGTCTGGCCTTAAAAAGGTGGGATGGATGTCAACAGGTAGAGTGGTGGTGCCAGTTCTCAACTGGTAGAAATCAAAGTGAAGGGAGTCTCATGGCCTTTTTTTGAGCCCTTTTAGGCCTTTTTAGCACCAGCATCAGCCTAGGAAGGGTGCACCAAGATTAATAGTGGTTGCTCTTATTGAGCACTGGAGCTGTGTGTGATACAATCTTTCCTCTACTAACTTCCTGTTCTATGCCCTTATTGTGGTGTGAAAGTTGCCCTGGGCTTTTGCAGGCTGTATTGATAGAGCTTAAACCCAGACAGAAGCTTGGTAAGATGGTCCAGGAGACAGACTCCTCTGAGGACTTGCCCAGTTGCAGGGTGAGAAATGTTTTTCTTTGCATGAAACCCATGAAGGCCATCTTCCAGCTAACTGAGAGTAAGCAGAAAGCATAAGTGAAAAGAATAGCCACATGGATGAAATTAGAGCTGTTTGAAATAGTAGAATCTTAGCCTCAAAGCCACGAGGAACATCCTTTGTGCTTTTTGTGTTGCTAACTGGCCACTTACATAAACGACTTGACGATTGTATAATGTTAAGTCCCTGTTAGCTCCAGATACCTTTTGAAGTCTACCTATGATATCTCTTATCTGGGATCCCTGCCTCTCCAGGGTTTGGTATACAAGTGTTATTTGCTTTAGTAGTCATTAGTATTATCTTTCTTCTCTTTTTCAAAAAATCCTTCCTTTTTTTACTTAGATTAATTTTATTCAATATCTCGCATGTAACCAGTTGCATGGTCTACTTAACAGAAGTCTTCCTAGCATTCTCATTGTCTTGCAAGCAGTCTCCATAGTTAATGGATTTATACACCATCTTTTCTGTATTGAATTTTGTATTTCTTTATCTTCTTTTCTTTGCTTTTCCATCTTTCTTTTTCTTTGTCATTGCTCCACTCTACCCCTCTTCCCCTTTCCATCCCCCAATGCAAACAAGTCAGATGAAAATGTAGTTAGGAAGTATTTATAGATAATATTTCATTTAAAAACTGAGTCAATATGTGGCCTTCAGGGATGTTTGCTTACAGATTAGTAGTCCCCATTTCTCTTGGAGCTTGATGTTCCTGCTCTTGGTGACCCTTTCCATCAGAGACTGTTGGCGGTAACCTAACCTTCCTGTCAGGGGTTGGAACTAAGGAGAGCAGCTTTGGCACCAGGGGCCAGGAAGCATCCAGCTCTCTCTGAGAGGGAAGGCATGACTGAAATTGAACAAGAGGAGCAGTCTCCTAGGGCACAGTTTTTAGGTCCCAAGTCTAGAAAACAGCAGAGAGGGAAAACACCCATCCCCAAAAAAGGCTGAGGTGAAATCATGCAGTGATTGTAGAGGAACCATGCATAGCTTCTGAGTGCTTTATCTGTTGAGCCTCTCCTGATCAAGAACACTTTCAATTTTCAGTTTAAAAAAATTGCCGCATTTACAGAAGTCATTTTAACTCCACATCTGTAAGGACTTGAACTATTGCAGATAGCTGAAAGACTAAAGTGATGTAAAGTGGAGGAGAAATCGTCTTGAAAATGAATGCTAGCTGACATCAGTAGCTGAACATATTTACCTTGTTATTAGTAATTAGGTTTTCCTCAAGAAGGTTATAATCTCTTTGAGGCAGGAAGTATCTTGTACAACTTTCTTAACCCCAGCTAGAGATATGAAAACCTGAAAAGGAAAAATTTGAGGGAAAACCTTTAGTTTTTTAGTTTGAATCTGGCCCCAAGACACTTAATGGGCAAGTTGGTTAAACTTTGCCTCATTTTCCTCAATTGTAAAATGAAAATAATGATAGCATCTGTCTCCCAGGATTATTTGGAGAATCCAGTGAGATAATATTTATAACATATTATAGATAATTGTTTCTACTTGCAAATATTTATAAAGCACATTGCCTGACATATAATAGGCACTTAATAAATGGTTGTTCTCTTCCCTCCTCTCTAATTTTTTGGAAGGGAGCCCTCAAAATACCCTAGACCAACCCTAGTCTTGGAATAGAGGCCTGAGCAATGAATGTTTGGATCCACTTCTACCTAGAGCTTAGATTAGTGAGTGATTCACAGAAAACTTTTTGGAATTTTGACTTGACTATGTTCATGGTTTTATGACTTCCTCATGAGAGTTTCTAGGTTGTGTTTTTTTTTTACCTATTTGAAAGAAATTCAAGAATTTTTATTTTGTCTTAATATAGATTTCTTCAATCCCTTGAGATAATTGGAGACACCCTGAGGTACAGTGAAACCAGAGTTGGGAATTATTTGCTCAAGACAATGAACCATTTGTTCTTTGCTATGTCAGTTGATTCCGGAAGATGACCTGAACCCCATCCTAACACTTAGGAATACACATGATACTGAATCTTATCACATAAGTTGACACTCCAGAAAAGGTAGCTGTCCTTTTTTAAAAAGATGATACCTTTCTATTTTAAAATTGATTTTTAGTTTTTTATTTGATTGACAAAGACATAATAGGATTAAGTATTAACTATTGTAATCACTTATGTTTTCTGTTCTGTACTAAATGTTACTATTTTATTCTTTTAGGATGGCTTTGAATAAATCAATGCATGCAAGAAACAGGTACAAGGATAGGCCTCCTGATTTTGCATATCTAGCATCCAAGTACCCAGATTTTAAACAGCATGTCCAGATAAATCTGACTGGAAGAGTGAGGTAAGTCAGCAGTTCAACAAAGAGTATTTGATTCATATAGGATCTTGGTCATACATTGTTCAGATGTGGTATACATTATGGAGATGAGGAGACATGGGTATATACCAAGGCCATTATGTATGTGACTGGGGACGTATAGTAATTTGGGGAGGAAGGGAGAGGAGAGGACAGGTTCGGAGGGAGAAGAGGTTGGCTGAAGCTGGAAATGTGTATTTTAGAACACCTGTCTTATGGTAGTAGACATTGTACAGGAAGATCCTATTCCTCTCTCTTTATCTGTAAGCTAAATAGGAACATCAGGAACTGCTGTTTTTGTCCCTGGCAGCTGCAAAGTGATTAGAAATGTGAAGCTTTCACATGGGCAGGTGGAATCATGGTGGCAGTGGCTGCTGCTGTAGGAGAGGTGTGGTTCTGTTGTTTGGGGGTGGGGGTGACATCTATGAATGCAGCTTCCCAGCCTGCTTGTTCTTCGCTCTCCCTCCATATTATGGGACGCTGGGCAGTCTGGGAGCTGAATCATCCTTTTTCAGGATGATGGTCATTATTTTTTTTCCTCCAAGGGACTGGTAAAGGGAAAACTAGCAATTTCCTAAATTTTCTTGGATTCCTCCAAGATTGTGGAATTGAGGAATAGGAACAGGATATAGCTTTATTACCTCTCCATCTCAAGTGTCCAGAAAACTCAAATGTGTAAAATGTTTATGGTCTTTGTAGAGCAGTGGGTGGGTCGTTAGGTGGACAACACCAAGAACAAAGTTTCCAGGCTACCCTGAGAGATAGCAAAGCTTAGTGAGGAGTGTTTACTTTGTGGTCAGGAGAGAAGCGGGTCAGAGTCCTATCTTGGACATCGTGTGACTGTGGCAGATCACTTAATCCTCTGGGTCTCAGGCTCCCCCACTGCTTATAATGGGAGAACTGTCTTACTTTATTGTGAAAAGCAGAGTCGACAATGAGTGGGAAGTGTTTTGTAAATCTTAAAACATACTATAAATGTCAGCTTCTTTTTCCTTTGGCCTTCTTCACCTTTCTTTTCTAGGTCTTGAGAGAAGGAGAAGGGAGGGAAATCCCATTTATATCCTAGTTTTTTCTTTCAGAAAAACCTAGACCATTTGTTTTTCTTAAATTCACCTAGGTTCAAGGCTCTCACCAAATCATATACCCACAATTCTTGGGAGATTGTTTCATTTGGCTGAGTTCAGATGTTTATTAAGTACTTAGAATAGAATGTCCTTGAGTGTAGTTCTTGCTTTCTTCTGTGTTTTCCCAGTACCCAGCAGTGCACATAGAAGGCTCCTTATAAATACCTATTGACTGACTGATTGATTGCCTCAGGGGCAGTCTAGTCTTTAGAGCACTATTCTGAGTCCTACCTTTATGAAGTTAAGATATTATTTCCACTTTCCAGATCAGGGTTCGGAGAATCTGAAGAGAAGAGGGGGTGAGGGGAAAGACTTAAGGCATGAGAAGGAAGGGAGTTGGCTTATGGTGCTATGACACATGACCGCCAACATGTTTCCAAAGAGTCAGCAGCAGGTGGACTAGTGATTGTTCAGGCCCAAGCTAAGCATCTATGGCAGGTTAGTAATGTTGAAACCATTCTGTTCTTAGCTGGA
This sequence comes from Bettongia penicillata ogilbyi, assembly GCA_023548195.1. Classification (NCBI taxonomy): domain Eukaryota; kingdom Metazoa; phylum Chordata; class Mammalia; order Diprotodontia; family Potoroidae; genus Bettongia; species Bettongia penicillata. Next base: position 2,326,206 of record JAJHZJ010000605.1, on the reverse strand, counting down.
GGAGAATGGATATAGGAAAACACGTTGGGGCACTGAGGTCTGGGTACTGAGTTGATAAGGCGACTGTCCATGGGGGTGAGCCTGGGACTGTAGGGGAGTTCCTCCAAGTCAGCCCTCTGGCTTGTGCTGAAAATACTCACTGAAGTGACTGATACAGCTATTGTGAGTTGAAAACTGAGGTCTAGAGATGTTAGCCATTTATCCTGTTTGAATTGAAGCTACAATTAGAATTTGGCACCAACACATGCACGCACTACCTCCAGAGTGGCAGTTCATTAGCCACCTCATCTGAAAGTAGTACTCCCAATTTACCCATGGTAGGAAATGTACCAGTCAACTTGATTCTTGCCTGCTTACCCTTGAGACTTGAGGGTACGTTTGTCATTCCTACCCTAGCCAATATTTTGTCATTCTCTTTATTGACTAGAAGGAAGGTGCAGAAGTGATCCATGCCAGCTATGAACTTGGTCTTTTGTGTGAAGTACTGGCCTAGAAGCTTGGAAACTTCTGACATCCCCAAACTTTCAGCAGCATGGATGCTGTACGAGAAGGATATTTGTCCAGTATGCAGTGTACCGTCCATTGTGACAGCAGTTGCTCTTGGCTAGCCCACAGGAGCACTGGCAGATAGATAAAGGGACTTTTTTCCCCCCTGACTTTGTTTCCTCCCTGCTACATTTCCATCTGTGGTGGCTGTAGAGACCACAAAGTCAATCCACGTTTGAGTCCTTTGAATTTCAGCAGCTCAGACTGTGTGGCTTCTGTGAAGTATGAGATAGAGTCCATCAGCCGTATACGATCTGCTTCATTCTTTGTGATTGTTCCCCTGTGTCCTCAGCTGCTCATGGCTATTGTTGATATTAGTGTAGAGACTGAGGTGACTACTGTAGCATCTTGATAAGTAGCTTCATTTCTGTAGTAGGATGAGGATGACTGTTGTGAGGTTTTCCTGTTTTGATGGAGAGGTCAGAGAGGTTAATGTGAGCTGACAGAGTCTGCTGTGGTGATGATGAGGGCTGAAGCAAAGACACCACTGTTGACTGGAGTACATGGGGTGGAACTTTAGCCAGAAGGAAAAGGGACTGAGAATGGCTGGGGAGGGAGGGTAGGGAGTGCCTGGGAGATGGTATTAAGATCAGTGGTTCATTTCTAATATTGTCCCAGCCTCTTCCCAGCCCTTGCTCCTGCTCTGGTCCTGGAACAAACTACCTATTCCCAATTGTCTTGTTTTCATTATTTGCAAAATAATGTTATGGGCAGCTTTTGTTTTTATGTCACCTTTATTTCCAAATATATTCCTCACCCTCCTCTGCCATTGAGCACTCCTTTGTAACAAGAGGTAAAGACAAAAAGGAAAAAGGAAAAGAGGAGTTGAGCAAAAGTAATAAGGTCTGCTGAGACTTATGGTGCTCAAAGCACTTCACAGGCTCAGCAGCCCTGTGCTGAGGCATTAGGGAGGGTAGTGGCTTTCTCTGAGGCATTAGCGGCATAATCTGGCATTCAAGGCTTCAGTGGTTGTTTTTCCATTTGCATGGTTGTCACAGTTTTATTTTTTTCCTTGTTCTGCTTCTTTAACTCTGAATCAGTTCATATAAGAGTTCCTATGCTTGTTTGAATTTTGAGACTTCTGTTCCTTTACATTCACTTACTGCTTTGTTTAACCATTCCCCAGTTGGTGCACCCCTACTTTGTGTCCAGTTTTTTGCTACTGCAAAAAATGTTTTAATGAATACTTTGTAAGTGGAACCTTTATTTTAGACCCTCATGGGGAGGGAAGAGAGAGAGAAAGTGTGTGCGCGGGCGTGTGTGTGTGTGCGTGCGTGCGCGCGCGTGTGTGCATGTGTGTGCGTGCGCGCATGCGTATGTGCGCTTGTGTGGGCGCATGTGCCTGTGTGCGCGCGTGCGTGATTGCGTCTGTACAAACACACATTTATAACATACTCAAAGGGAATAAACATTTTAGTTACTTCTTGAGCCTAATTCCCAATTATTTTCTGGAATAGTTGTGCTAATTCTTAGCTCAATTGAGAGTGTCTTTGTTCCCCTATTTTCCCTCAGTAGCTGCGGTGTTCATTGCCACCTTTCACTGTCCTCGGCGCTTTGCTGGGTGCAGTAGAGCTCGGCTGTTTTGGTTTCTGTTTCTCTTGTTCGTGATTGTTCGTGATTCGAAGCAATCTTTCATATGATTGTTAGTAATTTGCAGCTCTTCTTTGGAAACTTGTTGCTTGCTTTAGCCACTATCCATCGGGGAATGAGTCTTGTTCCAATATAGCTTTGTTAATTTCCAACATCTTTAATATCAGGCCCTCATCTAAGGCATTAAATACAAAAGATTTTTATACGTTAATTACCAACTTCCTTTGATGTTGCTTTTGCAATTGCTTTTCACCCTCTTACAGTTGAAATTATTATAACTTCTTTGTTTGCCTTTAACTCTTGTTTGATTAAGAACTATCCCCCCCTGGACATAGCTATGAAAAGTACCTGATCTAGTTCTCTTCCAATTTTTTTTTATTGGTATAAGTCCTTGGGCAGTTTCTTTTCTGGCCATTTCTTTGACTTTGCAAATTGTCCCTTTTACCTTTGTAAAGGTAGAATGATTTTTGAGATATGTTGGGGGACAGTAAGGATAATATGTATGCCTTTTAAATTGTAGATACCTCACTTGTGGCCATAAGTTAACTTGGATAAACTTGAATGTGGTCTGACTTTTTCTACGATGAAGAAAGGCCTGAGAGCTCCTGACTGTGCCCGTGCTTTGATATTTGGTAGTTTAGAAGATTGCCCAGGTTGGCCAGTTTTATGCATCTCTAGATCAGAGGTGTTCTTCCTTTGACAGTCTAATGTATTTTGCTTCTGTTTAAGGAATTCTGATGTTAGTAGGGTGGTAAGAAATACTTTCACCTTACAGATTTATTTAGATCAAAGCAATCGATGGTTATTCCAAGACTGAAAGAAAAAAAATAAATGAACATTTCTAGATTTTTCAGCTGTTTAATTTCCGATCAAAGAAATGAGACTGTATGTCTTAGAATAAGCCACACGATTAAAACCTTTAACATTAGGATGTATTACTTTCAGCTACAAGAAAAATAATGTATTTTGAACATTTTTTTTTACCTTCATTGACTTCTAACATTTTTCTTTTGGGAATGCTCCTTTTCCAAGGCTTTCTGGGAATATAAAAGGACAATAGAGACATCTGATGTGAATCATTGATTGTTTAGGGACTTTTTATATTCCTTCTCTAACCTGCTTTGCCAGCATAGCTGATCCCTTGATGGACTGAGGTTTCAGCTTTATTTGTTACCTTCAGGTTTAAAGGTAGCTGCTGCATATTGAGCAGTTGAGAGAAGCATAGAGAATTCATTCCTTCTTTCCTTGATGTAATCCTAGACAAAAAACCCAAACCACTTCAGCTGCATTTATCTGTGTTCGTGCAAGCACCATACTTTGTCATCTAAGTCCAAGGCTCTAGAAACAGTTTTGATTTCTTTTCCTTTTACCTTCCACATTTAGTCAGTTGCCAAGTCTTGTAGATTTTCACTTTGCACTCATCTTGTCTTTACTTTTTCTGTTCCCCTGCTATATCTGAGTTCATGACTGGGGCCCTTTACACCTGAGTTTTTGGGATCAGTCTCCTAACTCATTTGTTAGAGTCTCCTGTCATCTGTTCAATATAGCAAATTAATCTTCCTGAAACAAAGCTTTCTTTCTGTTACATCCCGGCTCAAAATTTTTTTAATTGTTTGCTGAATGCTTAGTGAATGAGATTGAAACCGGCATTTAAGAATTTCCATGTCCTAGTATTCCTCTCTAGCCTTATCTCTACTTGTCTGTGTCTCTCTCCTCCTCTAAAATCATCTTATTTACTGTTCCCCAAACATACTTGGTGCTTTTCCACTTCTTATTCCTATTCCATTTAAACCTCTCCATGACCATCTCTGCCTTTTGAAAGCCTCCCTTTCCTAAAAGGCCCATCTCAGCTGTTCTATGTTTGATGAAACCTTTCCTGATTTCTGTTCTGCGCCTAAACTGGATGTGCTTGCTTCCGCCCCATCATAGTACTTTCTCGTCTTGTCTCTCTCCTCACGCTTAGGTTCTGTTCTGTGTCACGTTTATTTAGGCACTTGTCTGATTTTACTACCAGATAGCTTTTTGAGGGAAGATGCCTGTTTCTTAGTCATTGTTCTAAGCCCTATAGTCCTCAGCTCAGGGCTTTGCATGTAGTAAGTATAGGAAATATTTCTTGAATCTATTGAAGATGCTTGTTTAACCTTTGAATGAATAGCCAACTGAAACACAAAAGCTCCATAATATTGGAGTTTCAGAAGGAACTGTCTGTAAAACTACCTTTTTTGAGAGAACCTAGTATTATGTTTCTTTAAATAAGCTCCAAGCATTCCCCAGCACTATGTTCTGTGGTGTGTGCCATCTGAATCAGCTCAGGTGATCTGCATAAATATGAGAGATTCTTTATGCATCTGGAAAGACATAGGAAACTTTCAGGTATGTGTAAAAAGAGGAGCAGGGATGCCTGGAGCAGCATGTGGGACCGGAGGGCGAGTAAAGAATGAGAATCCGGCCATTCTAGATGGTGAGGGGGCTGAAGTGAGTGATACCACCATACTTGCATGGTAGGAAGACTGGAAATAAGTAAAACATACCTTAGGCTTTTTAGTTGCAGGAGTTTCCCCCTTTAACCTTTCTGAACACGTTTTGCAACTTTTGGGGCTAAACAATCTCAGGAAGCTAAGGTCACAAGTTCTGTCCTTAGGTTGCATGTGGTAATCGCTGAGCCAAAACGGCATCTACTATCCTCAGCCAGCCATTCCACAAATGCTGCATTGCCTGCCCCTACTGTACAAATTCATGACCTTGCTTTCAAGGAGGGATAGGAAGATGGACTGGACACTTCATTGTGGCCCAGGTCCCCATGGTGGGGGGATGAGAATTCAGCCAACACTTTGTTCATGGTGATTTTGTAGAAGCCTTGTTTTACAAACACACACGCACACACACGACACATTTAAATTTGTTGCGCAGATGTGTGCTCCCTGTGGATTGAATAGTGGAGAAGAGAATGTTGACATGTTAAACTCAGGTCAAGTTGTCTGTAGGCCTCAGGCAAGCTGTGTGTGTCCGAAAAGGGGAGGAAGGGACATAGGGGCAAGGGCAGTCCTGTGGAGCTTTGAATGGTGCCAGATAGCTTAGATACAGAGCTCATCCAGAGAACCTGCTATCATTTTGTTTGAGGTATCCTAGATTAACTGAACCTCCCAGTACAAAGATGGCAGCCTTATGTGCACCCACCATATGTAGAATCCTGAGGTCAGAACCCATCTCTTGTGACCTTTTTTACTTCAGGTGTGAGTCTGAGTCTCCTCACAGTACCCATTGCCCAAATGCCTCAGAATCAACAATTAAAGAAAAAAACTGTAAACTGTGATTTCACAAGGAAGACATGACAGTGGAGTCAATAATGTTCAATTCTTGCCATATATTCTTTATTAAGTGTTGGGTGGGGGCAGGGTAAGTCAGGGGTTGCTTTAGCTCCCAAGAGTTCCCCTAGCATCCTTCATGGCCAGGAAAGTCTTTCCTCTTGTCAAGCCTAAAACTTCCTACTACATTAAACTCACCCATTCTTTGCGGTCCCATACATTTTGTGGCGACAGACTGGCGGGGTCATCACTTTGCTTTTTGGATATTTGTAATTCTCTGCATTGCTATAGTGTTCATTTCAGAGTTTATCTCAGTAAACATTTATCAGTGTGTTAAGTGTTGGGATTGTAATGCCAGAAATCAAGGGGTTTACATTTTTTAGCCCAGTTTGTCAGAACATTTTCCTTGATTTAACTGTTTCACATGTGTCAGAATAAATATTTCATGGTAAACCCAGCTAATAAAAGCAGGAAAATTCATATTAGACAACCCACTAGTCCTCTAAAAGAGGTGGGAGGTTCATTCTTTGGGGAGGAAGGTGGGGAGCATGGGGCAAAGAAAAAAAGAAAGAAAAAAATTTTCATAATGAGGCTGACTGGGTAGTATAGATCTAAAAGCTCTTCATTTGCTCTGTGTGTAGAGATCTGGGAAGCAGCTAGTTCCACTTGTGTCTTACTGTAGCAGTTAGATGTTTGAGTCTGTGAGCTTGTTGACAGTAACTCAGGAAGGAATTGTGACTCATGGTAGGAGGCATCTGCTACCATTCACCTGGTACAGGGAGGGGAAAGTGTGGGAAAGATAGGAGGATATTGCCTTACTGATCCCTCTCTGAAGCTTTTGTTAGTGCTTCAGGGGTTGTTGAATGCAGTTTGACAGCTACCATTTTTAGCTCCTTAGCGATCATCTAACGAAATGAAGCCAGTGCCTGGGGTCAGTGGAGGTGGGGGGCAGGGGAAGGGATGGGATGGGCCGGGATGGGGACAGGGATCCGAGAGTGACTTTGGCTTATGATTTAGCCTACTGTTTCCATAGTATTAGAGTAAATATCGTATCTTCCTTGGATAACAGAAATGCACATTGCCCAAAGGCACCTCCTTACTGGTAATGTATATATTTACTAAAGCAAGTCCTTAATTTTTTTAAATGAAATCTTTTGTTTTTATTTCATCTAAATTTTCTTCTCTGTCCCTTCCCTTCCCTACTCCAATCAAGCCATCCCTTATCACAAAGAATATTTTTTTAAAAGAAAAGAGGAAGAAGAAAAAAGACTCAGCAAATTAGACCAGTATATCTTTAAAAATCTGAATATACGCAGTATTCCATACCTGTGGACTCTCACCTTTACAGAGGAGTGTGGGGTGAGTGTCTTCTCATATCTCTACTTTGGGGCGTGTTCATGCAAGTCCTCTTAAGGAAATACTGACACAAGAGATTCTATTGACAGTAAGTTACTTTGTGACAAATAAGTAGTAGAGATTTAATTCCAGTTAACTTTAGTTCCTTCTGTCATTTAAATATATGATAAAAAGTCTTCAAATCCAAATATGGCCTATCATAATTACCAGGCTTAGTCCCAAAGAAAAGTTGAGAAAATATATCTTCATTGTAGAAGTGAGGGACTATGGGGATGGAATATTGTTAAATATGGCTGGGGGGATATTTGGTTTTGCTGAGGGAAAAAAGATATGAACGTGCTGTAACAAAACGCATCTAGATAAAGATAATGGAAGTCCTGCGTGTAGGCAGTTGGGCTGTTTGGGGGGCTTAATTCCATAAAAACACTTCATATTCTACTAGTGCTGTTAGAAGGCTGGAATTTGTCCCACAGAAAGACAAATTTTAATTATTACACTATCGTCCTCATTTTCTTGGAAGGGGAAAATGATGAACATCTTGGAATTGAAGCCAAGGGATTGGTGCTTTGTTTATTTTTACTCGCTTGTCTTCAGTTATTGGGATAATTGTGAGAGACCAGACTTAGTGGTTAGCACCAGCCTCTGCTAAGTGCTTTGTACTTTGTGGTATTTAGAGTGTATTTCTTGCTAATAAATAGTGTGCAGTGTTGCCAAACAATCCAGGGTGAATGTATCTCTATGTAGGCTTTTCCTGAGTAGTAAGAATGATCTCTGTATAAACAGTGGTTTGGAGTTGAAGAACTAGGGAAGCCTTAATCACATTGCTGTTAGTGTCGACCCACATGTCTCATGAAACAGGGTAATTAATGTTTAAGTGCTGCAGGGTTATCTTCAGGTGACTGCTGTCATTCTTGGAAGTATTGCCAGGCTTCGTTCACTTCAGCAGTTATCTGGCTGGCTGCTTCTTGCCATAGGAGGCCAGCTGATCCACATTGGCATTTACAGATCTGTTTTCTGGCATGGTCTGTGCTTATTTCTGTTCTTCCCAGCTCTCTCCCCTCCCAAGCACAACTATTCTTGAATGTAGAGCCATCTGTACTGAGCTCGACTAAAGAAAGACCTTTGGCTATCTGAGTATCTTATTCAGAGGAGCAGGGCTGCAGTGGCCTAGAGTAAGGGGGGCGGTGTTGGGGAAAGCCAACCTATCTTGTAAATAAATGTGCCTTAATTGCTGGTTTAAAAATACACTGGTTCAATTTAGTTTATTATTTTCCCCTAGGTACATGAGGTGTTTCATCTTTCCTAGAAAAGACATTTAGGGGAAGACTTCTCATTTTCAAGCTTCATAGGGTCACATGTAATCATTTGTGACCTTGAGTTGAGACTCTTCTGGTGATGAAATGATAGCTGAGCAAGGGAGAAGACTGAGTTCATAGCCTATAGACAGAGGTGTCTTTAATTGAATGGTTAAAATAGAAAGAAGAGGGTAATAATTTTTCTCCTTCCTTTATCTTTTGTTGGTAATGAATTAAAAACCAGTCCAAAGAAACCTAATCCAGTCTGGACTGATTTTTAATGTGGCCAAGGAAGATCCATTTGATTTTTACCTTGCCAGTTTATGAAGATTTGGGGGAGGGGGTCCTTGGATTGTCTTGATTTAAGAAAGCGGTCATTTTAGTGATCTTTCTGCGTTATCTTAGAAATTGAACATAATTTTGCTTTGCACTCTTGTACTATGACTCACTTAATCACTTGCTTGATTGAGCTGTGTGGGTGCTGAGATATAGAAAGATGCTGAGATTTTTAAGTCTTTTTTTCCCTCAGAGAGTTGTTGAGCACCTGATTTCATCAAGTTCATATTCATCCTTTTTCTTTTGTCTAAAGCCTCAGTAGATGGGTAGGGGTAGGTATTTGAAAAAATGTGTTGTGCTTCTTTTATTTGGACTACACTGTGCCTCTGAAAAGTATTCCCCAAAGAGTTCCACTTCAGAAATGTTAACCCCTTGTTAACTTTGAGGTGGGAGAGAGTCATGAGATGGGCAGTTTTGTGGTTCTTTGTATTTCTCCTTAGAAGAACCATGTGTTAGGCGTTTTGTTCTATTTATGACCAGTTAAAGTGATACAAATTCTTTTGTAGAAGATAAAGAATTTTTAAAAATTCCAAATCTGACATCTGTAATCCTTGTACAATAATTGACTTTTTATTTGGATTTTCTTTTTATTTGCTTATTGTAGGAGATAATGAGGTAGAGTAATAGATTGGGGTACCACTGTAGACCAAATGAAACACATTTCTTTTAGTGTTCTTGCATGCTGGTATACCTAGTAGGTTAACCCTACAGGTCTTTCTTTCTATATATCAGCACATGCCCCTGAAGCCCTTTGACCACAGAGAAAATGTCATTGGCCCGTCTCATTAAGCTACTCAGCTGATCTCACAGAGTAGACTCTTTTTCATTGAAAATTAACATTATATTTCTGTAGGTTTCATAACTTTTTATTGCTGTATTGATGAGGGTTGGGGGGGGTGAGACCCCCACAAAGACTGTAGTACCAGGGGCAGGTCACCTGGAATGAATTTGAGGACTCAAGCATTCTTGAGGTCAAGGTAAAGATTTATTCCAGGTAAGAGTTCTTAGGGAACTTGCAACCTTAGTGGGGTACGGATAAAGTTTATATAGGATATTCTATAGTAAAGCATGTGCCAAATACTCTTAACTAGGTGATTCAGGGCGGGATTAGAGAGTGGTTAAGGAGTGATCAGTTCTTTTTTTCTTTTTTTCCCCAATTTATTTATTTATTTTTGGTTTTCAACATTCATTTCCACGAGATTTTGAGTTTCAAATTATCTCCCCATCTCTCTCCTCTCCCCACCCCAAAACAGCTTGCATTCTGATTATCCCTGCCCCCAGTCTGCCCTCCCTTCTATCACATACCTCTCTTCCCTTATCCCCATCTTCTCTCTTGTCCTGTAGGGCAAGATAGATTTCTATACCCCATTACCTATATTTCTTATTTCCTAGTTACATGCAAAAACAGTTCTCAACATTTGTTCATAAAACTTTGAGTTCCAACTTCTCTCCCTTCCTGCCTCCCTACCCATCCCCACTGAGAAGGCAAGCAATTCAATATAGGCCATATATTTGTAGTTTTGCTGAACTTCCATAATAGTCATGTTGTGAAAGACTAACTGTATTTCCCTCCATCCTATCCTGCCCCCCTATTTATTCTATTCTCTTTTGACCTTAGCCATCCCCAAAAGTGTTTACTTCTAATTATCCCCCTCCTCTCATTTGCCCTCCCTTCTATCATCCCCCTCACCCCACTTATCCCCTTTTCCCCCTACTTTCCTGTAATGTGTAAGATAGATTTTCATACCAAATTGAGTGTGCGTATTATTCCCTCCTTAAGCCAAATGTGCTGAGAGTAAACTTCCCTTTTTCCTTCTCATCTCCCCGTTTTCCCAGGAGTGGTCAATTCTTAAAGGAGCATACACTTTTAGTGTTTACTTCAAAGGTATTTTACCCAGAGTTCATGGGGAAATAGTCCAAGGGAGGGCTACATTAGGAGGTATGTTTTACGCCTGAAACATCACTAAATCAACCAAGGGTCAGGGCAGACTACAGAATACCAGGCTGCTCTCATCAGTGTCTTGTTAGACAAGATAAATGTAAGAGAGTATATATATATCTAAGTCTAGGATACATATGATTGGTCAGTGAGTAGTAAATGTGATAATGACACAGTACACAGCTGGTTCAGACTAATACATACTAATGAATACTATAGGTACAACTGGCTACTGTATCAGGGAGGGAGATAACGGTTGTTGATGGGGCAGGCTATGTCTTTGGGCTGGGGAGAAACTACCTGGGACGGTGTTTTGAAGCTTGGGAGAAATGTGATTTTTACAGAGGAGATGTGATTTTAGAATTGGGGTCCAAGCACATGCACCCAAGCATCATCGGTATCATTTACCTCACTCTCCTTGGGAATTTTCTACTTTTAACTCAGGAGGTTAAACAAAGTTTTGGCCCCTTGTTCTCTCACTGTAGCTGCGAAATCTGACTTGAGATGCTTACAGTGTATTTAAATGATGTGGGAGCCCAAAGACTTCATCCTTTCCCCCAATGGCAAAATCTTTGAATATCTGGATCATCGTTACTTTTTTAAGTAAGTGATTTGACTAGATGACTCTGGAGAAGTGAGGCTGGTGACCTGCACGGCCCTTCCTCACTCAAAACAAGGTTATGTCATTATTCTCACGAAGGCTGAACACAACTACATTTGACTGTGTGCCTTTCCAGGGGAAGATGATGACTTTAATTTTTTTTCTTTTTGACTTTTTAATCTGCCCACAGTCTCATAAGAAGCAGGCATAGATGAGATACCTCCACAGGAACAGTTGGGTGATTTTGGATAGTTTTATAATTGGTCTCATTAGTCTGATTTCTTTGATTTTGTTTTCTGTCTCTTCTCTTCACTTCTCCTTAGTATACCTGTAAATGCGCATCCTAGAATCTTTCTTCCTCATTTTAAAAATGTTTCATTGATGTATTATCATCATAGTTTCCTTCAATATCCCTCCCCTTCTTGGAAATCCATCCTATAAAACAAATGGTGGGGTTTTTTTAAAGACAAAAAAAGAAAAAGGAAAAAATCATTTTAACTGATCAGTGCCTCAAAAAAGGTCTGAAACCATGTGCAACCCTTGTGAGTCTCCCCTCTTGCCTTATAACGCCGGGGGGTAGATGGGGAAGTGTCTTCTTGACTTTCTCCCTTTGAGACTTTCTTATTCTTTACAATTTTATAACATTTGCTTTTGACCTTTTAATGATTTTTTTAGGCTTAAATGATAGTCATCCCTTTGTGTGTTTTGTATTCTTGGCTCTACTTCTTCCCCTCTGGTCAGTTCATGTAGATCTTTTGCATGTTTCTCTATATTCATCACATTTATTATTTCTTACATATTAGTCATATTCCTTCACATTCATGCACCATCCTTATCAGTGAGTGGCTGTTTTGTTTCTAATTCTTTGCTGTTACCAAAGATGCTGCTATAAATGTTTTGGTGTATATGAGGACTTATCCGTGACCTCCAAGGAGTGTAAGACTGTGGGTCAAAGAATATGGACATTTTAATCATTTTATTTTCATAATTCTAAGTGATTTTCCAAATTGGTTTTTCTGATTCACAGCTCCAGCAACAATGTGCTAGTGCCTGTTGTACCACAGTTCTTCCAGTGTTGTGAGTGAGGTCTAAAACCCCTGTCTTATTTTGTTGTGCATTTCTTTTGGATTTGGAGCATTCTTTCATACGGTTGTTAATAGTTTGCAGTTCTTTGAGAACTGTTTGTTTACATCTTTTGACCACTTCTGTATTGGTGCCTCTAGTATCTTAACAGTAACTGCTTTCTTCAGTAATTGTGACCATCCTGAATGTCCTTAGTCATTCCTTAGAAACAAAGCCAGGGCCTCTTTTGGCATTGGTTTTTTGGGGCCCAGGATCTTGGAAAACTTTCCATGACTACTTTGGCACTGCTTCCCCCTCCTTCCTTCTCCACAGTATTAGTTGCTTCAAAACCAGCACTCTGGATGTTGTCATTCACTTTAACGCCACATAAGAAGGCGATTCAGACTGTTTTTATAGTCTGTATGTAAGTGTCATACAGATGCATAGCCTTCTTCACCTTTCTCTCATTTCAAATATATTAACATAATCATCATTCAGGATACTTAAATATTCCCACTCCATGGAGAGTAGACAGTGGGGGAGATACCTGGTGTGCCAATACAGTCATAATGCGCAGTATTACATGATTAGTCTATTAGGTCTAACTCGGCTGTTGCAGGGGACTGCTGAGGAAGCCTTGATGGACGAAGTCTAGTTTGTGTTGGGCTTTAAAGGGAGGGAAGCACTTTATGTCTGTTCATGAGGTAAAACATGAGGTGGGAGAGAACAAGACTTGTGTGGGGAGATTGTGGTTATATTTGACTGTGTTAAAACTCTTTGTTACTTTTAACTGTGGTACTTTTAATTCAGGACACAGTCATCTTCGACTCTAACGCTTCCAGTGTACCACCGCTTATGCAAGTTGTGTTCAGTTCTTCCGTCGTTCTGACTCTGCTTGACCCTGTAGACTTTTGTCCATGGGGTTTTCTGGGTAAAGATTCTGGAGCGGTTTGCCATGTCCTCCAGTGTGCCCCCATTTAACAAATGAGCAGCTAAGGCAAATAGGGGTTAAGTGACTTGCCCAGAGTCACACAGCTACTAGATTTGAACTCAGGTCTTCCTGACTCTAAGCTTAGTGCTCGATCTGGCATACCACCTGGCTGCCCCTATTTATGCACAGTAGGGTTGCTTTTTTTAGATGCCATCAGACATCAGGAGAGTGAAAGATATTACTGAATGTTACTGAAATGATCATTGAAATCTTGTTTTATTACTATTTACCATTTTTTATTTTCTACCTGTCCATTTTCAGAAACATCTATTTTTTAGGTCACTGTTCTTATGAAATTAGTATACCTGTCTATGCATATTTTATGTGAAGTTGTTATTATGAAATTAGAGGACCCTACAAGCATTAGAGGAACTTTAGTGATCATCTGGTTTACTACCCTAATTTTAGTGAGGAGGAAACCAAGATTTCAACAAATGTGACTCTTATCACATTTAACTTTGAAGGAAATCACTTGGGGAAAGTTCATGCTGCCATATAGAAACTATAACAAAAAAATCAATCCTAGTTTCATTTTGGGGAAATAGGAGGTAAGTGCCATGGGGCATGATTTAGACCAGGCCTGTGCAGCCCGCTGCAGTGGACCTAAGCAGCAGCACGCCAAAGAATTTCCTCTCCATACAAAGGATGTTCTCTTCCACATCTTTCCAGAGCCACCCGAAATCTTTTGGCATGCTGCAAGTGGCCTGAGGGCCGTAAGTTTTGGGCCATAGGTTGCACAGGCCTAATGTAGTCAGACATCTGTAAGGAAAATTCCAGGGGCTTTGGTGATAAGTGATGCGTGTAGTGAATTTGACTGAATTCCATTTTTCTGCGTCTCTCCCCCAGTCTTAACTTCAAGGACCCTGAAGCTGTCCGAGCTTTGACTTGCACTCTCTTGAAGGAGGATTTTGGGCTTTCCATTGATATCCCATTGGAAAGGCTCATTCCTACAGTGCCCCTGCGACTTAACTACATCCACTGGGTGGAAGATCTGATTGGCCCTTGGGACCCAGCCAGGAGTGCTCTCCGACGGGGAATTGACATTGGTATCACCTCTTCTCTTTGGTTCTTGCTTGGAGTTTTCATACAGTGTTTCTTTGCCAGCTACTGTGCTGAGTGTTTATTAAAGAAATTGACCACTGAGATCTCCAGTAGGTGACAGTTGGGCTTTTCTTGCCATTGTCTTCACTTGAATAACCACGTGAGATTCTAGAACAGAAGCCTTTCTAATGAAGATGAGAAACTTGGTGCTTTCTCTACTTTTTCATTTTCCTTATTGGTTTGAACATTTATTATCTTTTATGTTCTTGAGATTTAGGTTCACTGAAAGAAGTTCAGTTGGAATTTTAGCTAGATGTGCGTTTGCTAAAATTTCACCTGGGTCTGTAAAGTAACCTTTCAGGACTCTTTGGATGATCATTTGTATGGAATGCTTAAATTAAAGTAGAACCAGTGGAATTATTGTACATAAAATGAACTTTGCTTAATTGCTTTAAGAGCATTTTATTAGCATTTACATTTCAGAAGACTTTCAGGGTGAATTAGTTTCAGGAGGACGTAGTAGAGGGAGATAAAGATAAGGTAAATATATTGTCCATTTGTCTTCGCTAGCTCATTCCACTAATTTTCCTTTTTCTCCTTTAACTTGTTCTGCTCCTTTATAGGAAAGGTTGATTTAAAGAACTTTAAAAATTCTATATTCAAATATAGAATTACTATTGGAAATCAATCTCTGAAGGGCAAGTGGTTCTTACCTTGTTAGCTTTGAATTAGGGTTACATTAAGCCCAGTGACTGTGCCACATTTATCATGATAGCTGACTTCCTAAATTTGCAGTAAACTTGAAGATCTTGGCCCCTGGGTTTGATTTTAATCTTACCTCAGACCCTAAAGGACATCATGAGGGAATGCTTGCAGGCATGTTTTTTAGCTATTTCTATAAAATGGGTTGTGGGGGACAGGGTGAAGATGATATGGAAGGGAGCCACTTTGCTGGAATTGAATTTGGTCTAATTAAGGTCCTATAATCTCTGAAGGGAAAAAAATGAATGTAATTATTGAGAGGAAATGTAGACTTTTAGTATTTGTTATGTTTACCCACACTCATCGAACAGAGGTTGCTATTCTGCAGGTATAAACTTGCTATTTATTGTTCCCTCTCTTTCCCTTTTGTTCCCTCCATTTGTCCCTTCCATAATTCATTTCAGCTTTCTGGGAAGGATTAGAATGTAAAGTTCTAATATTAAGATTCAAGATGTCTAATATGTTTGTCATTATATTTGTATTTGCTATTTGCAGAAGCTCGTATGTTTGGTTTTTTTAATGGGTGGGATAAATTACTAGAAAGTTGCACACTTAAGGCCATTTTTGTAATTGATTCCTTAGCCTTTTGGTTTTTTTCTATGTGAGAACTAAAGTACAAGGAACCCTTATATAAACCATTGTGCCTCATTGCTGCTCTGAAGGGATCGGAATTAGTGACTGCTAGTTATCTAGACTTTTGATACATTTGGCCTGGATTGATTTTTCTGATCCAAAGATCTTAGCTTTTCTAATTCTAAATGATTTTAGATTTTTGGAGTCCAGCAGCCACTAGACAGATTTTCTTTTATTTTTATGGATGACTTAGTTTTCTTCAGGCATCTAGTAAGTAGACTGAGGAATTAGATGTTCCTCATTTCACTAAAAAAAACCATATACCTTGAAAGATACCTGGTTTTATTTGGGGAGTGGAATTTATGTTCATGTGGTTTGTGGTATTTGACCACTGTGGTATTTTGGCAAATATTCTATTATTGATTTCCTTCATGGAAACAAGATAATGTGTGAAAGTATAGCTGTTGTGTAAATCAACTTAATCTTTTTGAGTTTTGAGCTTTTCCAGTCAGCTACCAGCTTATTTATGGAATGCCTACTGTGTACCCTGAACTTTGAGAGAGTTATAAATTAGAAGACTGGGCTGTTGCCATCTGGACATGCATACAGTTTTGCTAAGGATATAAAATTAATGTCTGCGGATCACTGAAGAGTAATACAAAGCATATTTTAGTATTTTATTATTAAATGTTGACTTGTGTTAGTGCTTTAGAAGTTCAAAGAAGAAAATAATTGTTTTCTCCAATGGGTGTGTGCGTGCGTGCGTGTGTGCATGCATGTATGCGTGTGTGTTATATGTGTATTGAATTTTTATTTTGGTAGGTACAGGAGCATCTTGCATCTATCCTTTACTTGGAGCAACTCTCAATGGCTGGTATTTCCTTGCAACAGAAGTGGATGATATGTGCTTTAATTATGCTAAGAAAAATGTGGAACAGAATAATTTGTCTGATCTCATAAAAGGTATACTCCACAGAACAAATATCCTTTTTTTAAAAATGATCATTCAGTGCACCTTGTGCACACCTTTTATTGTGTTCAGAGGTTGATGACAATGTTTGGCTTTTGCCAAGGTGCAGGCCTGAGTGACTCCTCTTCCCAGGTTTAGCCACCCTGCTCTTTTGGCCACCTAGTGAGGGCTAGGGGGTGTGTGAAGGAGTTTGAACCGGCCTTCTTTTTGAGCTCCAGTGACCATTGACTGAGCAACTACAGAGTTAATGAACCAGGGTTAGATTTGAAGCATAAACCCCTAGAGGTGACTGAGGTGTATTTTTCCTCCTGCTTGTTGTATGTATTAAAGGCTGTTAATATTCTTTTCCTTTTGTTCCAGGGACCTAAAGTCTCTTTTGTATAAACTGAGGGTACTTTTTTGGTAGTGTTAAACATATGATAAGCGGAGACATTAAGCATGTTAATGAATCAGTAGTTGAGTTAATTGTTACTCCATATCTTAAACATCCTGCTTTTTCTGCCAGTGGTTAAAGTACCACAGAAGACCCTCCTAATGGATGCTCTTAAAGAGGAATCTGAGATCATTTATGATTTTTGCATGTGCAACCCTCCCTTTTTTGCCAACCAGTTGGAAGCCAAGGTAGAGTATCTGCTGCTCTAGAGAAACTGAATGTTTGTCTGGATTTGCCATATTTGACTGGGTGGGTTAACAGTGAGAGCAGTGTTTGCTGTGAAAGTGGGTGCATCAGGTGCTGCATTTCATTGTGAAACATTGAATAGTACAACGCTTTCCCAAGGTTGACGTTTGTGTAGACAGTGGCTCGTGCACACTGATAGACGAGCTATACTACTGGAAATAGGGCTGGGGGCCACAGAGTGGGGAGGGAGCCCCAGAACTTCTCTGAGTTTGGGGTTTTTTTCCTAGTCTTGTTGCAGAACTGAAAGAGTGACGTTGCAACACTTTTAATGACAACCCAAAATATATTTCTACTTATTGAGTGAAAGAGTGCAGAAATAGAGGTTAACTCTCAATATGTACTGTCTCATACTCTTGAAAACAGTGTGTGTGTGTGTGTGTGTGTGTGTGTGTGTGTGTGTGTGTAGTAGACAGTGGAGCAGAGAAGCAGCTCTCCCCACCATCACCTGTTGGATTTATCACGGTTGGGAGCATTGCTCATTTAGTCTTTTTTCCCCTCTTAAGCCTTTTTCCAAGTAAGCCAGCTTTGGAGGATGAACAGTAAGAAGGGACACAAAAAAACTTCAAATACAGTTAAAGTTCATTAATTCACTTGCTTACCAGAGTCTAAATAAAACGAGATTTGTAAAGTGCTTTGCAGTGACCCACAGGAGACACTATTCAAATGCTAGCTATTGTTATTATTGTCATTCTGAAGTAGTGAATATAACGAGTGTGATGGGGTGGAAGGAGGCAAAGATTGTCCTTAAATTATTTGTGAGATCACATTCTGCCTTAAATGTATAATTTAGAAGCAAAGAATATTGTACTTGCAAATCATGCTTATCGATCTGTTGCAACTTGTTAGTTATCATAATAGTGTGATTTGTTCTAGATGCTTAGAAAAGAAAAATGGAATCTGTAAAAAAATCTATCATTCACACCAGCATACCATAGTTAATGAGGTTTTATTTATAAAAATCCAAATGACTATTAGAGTGGTTATTTTCAAAAAGATTCACTGAAATGTTTCTTTAAATAGTTGATTTTTAGCCCATTTAGAGAATACTTTTTACCAAAAATTGACTTAAACATGCCTTATCTAGAATAAAATGATTCATCTTTTCAGTAAAATATGTCATAGATAGTTTTACATTTTAGAAGCAGTAAAGTATACTGTAGTGATATTTTCTTGAAATATAGTTGTGAATCTACTGAAACCTGTGAGGACTGAGTTAGTATTAGATTGTAGATTAATAGATTGTGTCTGTCCTAACACATGTTCTTAAATAAATCCTTGTTGAATTAATTGATGATTGCTGGATTTGTATTAAGTTTTTATGATACAATCAAAAGGAGTGGTTTGTCTAGCCATGTGATAGAGTATAACTGTATTTATTTCTTTGCTCACTGAGTTAATGCCTAGTAAAGGGCATAAGCAAAGAAGTAGTAAGTAAAGTTAAATGATTTGGGTTAAAAATAGAGGAGTTAACTCAGATGCATTTAACTTACTGCCTTATCTTTGTATCCTTATATCCCTGCCACAGGGCCTTGAACAAAGTAAGTGCTCAGTAAAATATTTATTAAATGGATGAATGAATGAATTAGAGGGTCAATAACCATTTTATCAGGTTGATCTATGTTTATCTGTTTGTATATGTGTATCTGTTTACACACATGGACTTTTTCTGTCCACACCTTGATTCCATCTGTCTGTGGATCTTCCAGTATGGAAGTTCCTTCTGCCAGAGTAAATGTAATCTGTAATTGTTACAGAGAGTGGCTGTCCTGAGAAGTTAAAGTGGCTTACCTGTGGTTACGCAGCTTTTGTGTGCCAGAATCAGAGCTTGAACTTGATTCCTAGGCAGTCCCCTAAAACATATTGCTTCTTGAGGTAGATACTTCCAGATTCATCATTTTTTGCCATGCTTCCACTGTTATATTAAAAAAAAAATTCTGGGATGTAAAGCTAAGGAATCTGAATTTAAAACCTGGCTCTGTCACATAATACCTGTGTAACTGTGTGCAAATCATTTCCTACCTCCTGTTCTTTAGAGATGGTTTCTCTATCTCTAAAGTGAGGGGTTGACCTACATGATCCTCAGGGTTCCTTACAACTTTGAGCCTGTGTTGAAAAAGGCTAATGAGATTAGCGTAAGATTTTAGAAAGCTTGCTAATGGAGGGAGAACTTTGGAGCAAGAATATGCCCAAGTACCTGGTTTAGGAGTCTGAAATATCTTTTTTTTTTCCTCTAGGGAGTAAACTCTCGAAATCCTCGTAGGCCTCCCCCAAGTTCTGTAAACACTGGGGGTATCACTGAAATCATGGCAGAAGGAGGGGAATTAGAATTTGTCAAAAGAATCATCCATGACAGTTTGCAGCTGAAGAAACGACTGAGGTAAGTAGGAGAGGAGACCAAATCCAGTTTCCATTTCTTTTTCTCCAATGATGGACTGAAAAATAACAAATGAAAAATAAGAATGTCTGATAAGACTCCTGCTTATAGGGGTACTTGCCTTTAGCCACTGATCTTGCATGTCCCCAAAGAGGAAAATGTCCCATGATGGGGCTACTGACAGCAAGCATTGAGCTGTTATGGAGCCAAACTGATTAAAATAAGGCTTTTGATTAGTAAACAGATGGATTCATCTCTTCCCCACAAGCCAAAATAGATTTGTTGCCCAGTTCTTGAAGCAATTTGTGTTCTTGGAATCAAACTCACAAACAGTGACAGATGTGAGGACATTGAGCTGTCAAGAACTTAATGAAGGGAAACGGAGATCCCTCACCAATTTCATAGGAGGGTTAAGGAGATCCCTTTTTCTAAGCTAATTATTGCAGACAGCACACCTGTCATTAGGCAGTGAGAAGATATTCACAAAGAACTCTTTGCCTTGCTTGGATTCTTGCCCTGCCACATGTAGTTGAAGTGACAGACAATGCAGGGCTCCCAGCACCATGGTATGACTGCAAAGGTGAGGGAGGGAGACCCTTTTCCCATTTTCTTTTAAAACGTAGTGACGCCCTTTGTTTCCATCACATTCATTTCTATTTATGAAGCTCTTACCCTGTCCATTGAGTTTGTCCTTGAGACAAAGACTTTGAAAGAAAAAGGAGGAAAATAAAAATGAACCAGACTGCCCGCCACCTGCTTTGGACATCAGTCAGCCTGTTGGGTCCAAGGCCTATGCCATAACGCCACCTCTTTGAGGAAGGGAAGGAGGGACATGGCCCCGATTGTTGAGGACAAAGCTTGGCTTATTATAATTCCACAGCATTCAGTTTTCTTTTCTTTCCATTTCCATTGTCATATGTTATTGCCTGTCAGCTCACGAAAGTTTTTCCCTGCTTCTCTGAGTTCTTCATATTCCATTACATTCACACATTACATTTAGTTGAGCTGTTTTTGAATTAGTGGGTAGCACCAGGTTTCAAGTTTATTTAAAGTTATTTCTGTTCAACAAAATTCTATCCTAGAATCAACACACAATCTCATTAATTTTTTTAATATGAATTTCATTGAAATCCTCATTTAACATCATAGTAAGTCTTTCACATAAAATGGCTTTGATGGTAGAAGAGAAGATTATTCACAGGTAGATTGGGGTTATTGAAGCAAGAAGGACAATAAGTGATGTTCTAACACTGGGGAGAACCAGGTAGAAGGAGGGCAGAAACAGTAAGGGCCTTTGAAACACTGTGAAACCAGGTTAGCCGAGACCTTGTTTCTATTTCTACTCTCTTGTTAGGGGCTTCTAAAGATTCTAGATGTTCAGATCCTCACGTGAATCTAAGACAGTGTTCATTGCCCCGCAAAGCTACAGCTTACATGATTGTTCTCCAAATGGCTAGAGCCTCATCCCACAGCCCTCAGCCTGCTTGGAGTATGTAGGCCCTAGTCCTATAAAGGCTGTTCCCACACTACCACCCATTCAAGCCTCATTTCAGCTTTAGAATCATCACTTTTTTTTTTCAAGGAATAAATGCAAACCTTAAAAATACTGATACAGCTCTCAGAACAGCTGAAGGATAGATAGCACAGAGACTGAATGAAAAGTAGGAATAGATATTTCATTGTGCTTCTGGACCTGATAGCATCTTTAAAGTTTTTCAGAGTGAATCATATGAAATCTGGTGTATGAGAAGTTGTCGGACACACTTAAGTTTGTGAATCTGGCAGCTAGATTTTCAGTATCTTCATCTTTGTATGCACAAGCAGAGGTCAGTGATCTCTTTACCTAAATTTCTCCTGGAAACTCAAAGAAAAGGGACCTTGGTGGGCCTAAAATATAGGGAGGAAAAAGGAAAATGGTAAAATCAGAGGAAGGAAAAAGGGGGAAGTTAAAGATAGATGTATATGATAGTGGGGAGTAAGGGAACCCAAGCAGCAGCAGCTTCATTCCCCAAAGCCCTTTTATCTCAGGGAAGTGCTAGGGGACTCATCAGGAAAACCTTTAATTTTTTGTTTTTTAATTATTTTTAGATTATGACATTTTTTCCACAAAATTTTGAGTTCTAATTTTTCTCCATCTCTTCCCTCCCATAACACCTTGCATTCTGATTAATCCTTCCCTCAGTGTGCCCTCCCGTCTACCACACTCCATCCTTCCCTTATCCCCATCTCCTCTAATTTCTTGAAGGGCAAGATAGATTTCTATATTCCATTACCATTATTTCTTATTTCTCAGTTATATGCAATAACAGTTCTCAACATTCGTTTCTAATACTTCGAATTCCAACTTCTCTCCCTTCCTCCCTCCCCACTCATCCCCGCTGAAAAGGCCAGCAATTCAATATAGGCTGTATATGTGTCATTTTGCAAAAAGCTTCCATAATAGTCATGCTGTGTAAGATTAACTATATTGCCCTCCATCCCACCCTTTCCCCCCTTTATTCTATTCTCTCCTTTGACTTTGTCCCTTCCCAAAAGTGTTTACTCCTAATTAGTGCCTCCTTCCATTTGCCTTCCCTACTGTCATCCTCCTCACCCCACTTGTCCCCCTCCCCCCCCTAATTTCCTGTAGTGTAAGATAGATTTTCTTATCAAATTTAGTGAGCATGTTATTCCCTCCTCAGGCCATATATGAAGAGAATAAGCTTCACTTTCCCCCTCTCACTTCCTCCCTTTTCTCCTCCATTGAAAAAGATTTTTCTTATCTCTTTTATGAGTGATAATTTGCACCATTCCATTTTTCCCATTCTCTTCCCAATATATTCCTCTCTCACCCCTTAATTTTATTTTTTATAGCCATCATCCCTTCTCATTCAACTCAGCCTGTGCTCGTGTCTGTGTGTGTGCGTGTGTGTGTGTGCGCATGTGTGTGTGTGTGTATCATCCCTCCACCTATCCAAGTACTGAGAAAAGTCTCAAGAGTTACACAAATATTATCTTTCCATGTAGGAATGTAAACAGTTCTATTTTAGAAAGTCCTTTATGATTTCTCTTTCCTGTTTACCTTTTCATTCTTCTCTTGATTCTTGTGTTTGAAAGTCAGAGTTTCTCTTCAGTTCTGGTCCTTTCATCAAGAATGCTTGAAAGTCCTCTCTATCATTGAAAGACCATTTTTTCCCTTGAAGTATTATACTCAGTTTTTCTGGGTAGGTGATTCTTGGTTTTAACCCAGTT
The DNA here is from genome assembly GCA_023548195.1 of Bettongia penicillata ogilbyi. Lineage (NCBI taxonomy): Eukaryota > Metazoa > Chordata > Mammalia > Diprotodontia > Potoroidae > Bettongia > Bettongia penicillata. Next base: position 2,303,555 of record JAJHZJ010000605.1, on the reverse strand, counting down.
CCTTTGACTTCTGGAATATCCTATTCCAAGCCCTTTGATCCCTTAATGTAGAAGCTGCCAGATCCTGTGTTATCCTGATTGTATTTCCACAATATTCAAATTGTTTCTTTCTAGCTGCTTGCAATATTTTCTCCTTGACCTGGGAACTCTGAAATTTGGCCACAATATTCCTAGCAGTTTCTCTTTTTGGATCTCTTTCAGGAGGTAGTCAGTGGGTTCTTTCAGTAATTATTTTGCCCTCTGGTTCTAGAATATCAGGGCAGTTTTCCTTGATAATTTCATGAAAGATAATGTCTAGGCTCTTTTTTTGATCATGCCTTTCAGGTAGTCCCATAATTTTTAAATTATCTCTCCTGGATCAATTTTCCAGGTCAGTTATTTTTCCAATGAGATCTTTCACATTATCTTCTATTTTTTCATTCTTTTAGTTTTTGTTTTGTAATTTCTTGGTTTATCATAGTCATTAGCTTCCATCTGTTCCATTCTAATTTTTAAAGAACTGTTTTCTTCAGTGACCTTTTGAACCTCCTCTTCCCTTTGGCTAATTCTGCTTTTTGAAGCCTTCTTCTCCTCATTGACTTTTTGGACCTCTTTTTTCCAATTGAGTTATCTTATTTTTAAAGGTGTTATTTTCTTCAGCAATTTTGGGTCTCTTTTAGCAAGTTGTTGATTCGCTTTTCAAGTTCTTCCATGGCCTGAGCCGATGCATATGCATTTTGGAGGTACTGGATGCAGCAGCCTTGACTTCCTGTGACACTAGGCATTGTTCTTCCTCATCTGAAAGGATGGAAGGAAATACCTGTTCACCAAGAATTAACCTCCTATGGTCTTATTTTTTTCCCCTTTTTTGGGCATATTCCCAGCTAGTTACTTGGCTTCTGAATCCTTTGTCAAGAGGAAGGTCCTGGTGCTCCTCCCTCCTCCTCACCCCAGGACCCTGCTCAGGTATGAGGTTCAGATCAGCTACTCAATTCCCCCAAGGGCTTTAGGCTGAGTATTTCACAGATGGATGCTGCTGCTACCACTGCCACCACCTGGGGCTAGTGCTGGGGGGGGAACCCTGCTCCCCTCTCCTCCAGTTGGGAAAGCCCTCTCAGTGACCTTTGAAACTTTCTTTGGCATTTGTGGGTTGAGGGATCTGAGACCCTCCCTGCTGGGGATTCCGCCCCAGAGGCCTGTTCTGGTCCCATTCCTCTTAGTGCCGCACAGCCAAGGCTGGGCTCCACTGCACTCCGCGTCCTGTGCAGTAGACCTTTGCTGTCGGCCTTCCAGGTTACCTTTGGCTGGAAATCTCTTTCACTCTGTTGTTCTGTGGCTTCTGCTGCTCTAGAATTTGTTGAGAGTCATTTTTATGGTATTTTATGGGCTGTGGGGGAAGAGCTAGAGTATGTGCTCTTTCTACTCTGCCGTCTTCAAAATCCTTGATTTTTAAAGGGCTGGTATGAAAACTGCTTTTCTTTTTGAATCTCAGTTGCTTTATTTCTAACAGTTGTAGATAGCTTAGTATCTTGCTTACAGAGCAGTTGTAATGTGAGTCAAATTAGATGCTATATGAGAAGTACTTCATAAGTGCAGAAGCACTTAGATGTAGTATTTGAAGGTTTACAAAACGCTAACCTCCCAGTGGTAGAGTGGGGGCAGTAGCATGATCATCCACATCTATAAACTGATGGTCAGAGAAGTGACGGGTAGTCTCATCATTGGGCTCAGAAAGGAGCTAAACCTCGCAAAGGAACTTGGATGTTTCCCCAGTATATTGGAGAAGGAATTCAGGGCTCATCCACTTTGGTTAACCTAAGTACTTAACTATAAACATTTTACAGCTTTAGTTGTTTAGTTCTGGCTATAGAGGAGTAGACTTCAGCCTTCCAACCTTGGGGAAGGGCTGAGATGAAACACACCCTGTCATGCAGAGAGACTGAGAGGCCTGTCTTCTGAGCTGGAGCCAATCCTTAATCAAACACAGCCTGTCTGGCACTGTGGACAGATTGGATCCTGAGGGTCCTATTGGAACCTTTCAGTTACAATCAGGGCAGTGGCGTTCATCTTCCTTAGAGATCCTTTTTTACAGATAACTGTTTTTGGGTCATCTTTCCCCCTGATCAGATCCTGGTTGTGCCTCTTACTGCCTGAGTGGCATTGGACAAAAAAATTCACTTCTGTGGGTTTTAGTTTCCTCATTGGCAAAGTAACAGGGTGGTACTAGGTGGCCTCTAAAGCCTTCCAGCTCTAATTTCCTCCTCATTGGAGGTGAGTTCACTCCTTTCATTTTTGATATTAGTAATTTGATTTTCTTCTTTATTTTTTTTGATCAAATTGACCAAAGGTTTATCAATTTTATTAGCTTTTTCATAAAACCAGCTATTGGTTTTATTTATTAATTCAATAGTTTTCTTAATTTCAATTTTATTAATCTCTCCTTTGGTTTTCAGTATTTCTAATTTGGTATTTACTTGGGGATTTTCATTTTGTTCTTTTTCTAGCTTTTTCAGCTGCATTTCCAAGTGATTGATCTCCTCTTTCTCTATTTTATTTATGTAAGCATTCAAAGATATAAAACTTCCCCTAAGAACTGCTTTTGTAGTATCCCATAAGATTTGGTAGGTTGTCTCATTATTGTCATTCGCTTGAATGAAGTTGTTGATTGTTTCTATGATTTCTTCTTTAACCCATTCCTTCTTTAGGGTTAGATTATTTAGTTTCTGATTGATTTTTGGTTTATCTTTCCATTGTCTTTTATTACATCTAATTTTTATTGCATTATGACCTGAGAAGGATGCACTATGTCTGCCTTTCTGCACTGTATTGTGAGGTTTTTAATGCCCTAGTACATGGTCAGTTTTTGTATATGTGCCATGTATTGCTGAGAAAAAGGTATATTCCTTTCTTTTCCCAGTTTTCTCCAGAGATCTACCATATCCACCTTATACAGAGTTTTATTTACCTCCTTAACCTCTTCCTTGTTTATTTTGAGGTTAGATTTATCAAGTTAAGGGAGGGGGAGGGGGTTGAGGTCCTCCACTAATATAGTTTTGCTGTCTGTTTCTTCTTTCAACTCCCCCAACCTCTCTAAGAATTTGGATGCTATACCTTTTGGAGCATACATTTTTAGTAACGATATTGCTTCATTGTGTGTGGTGCCTTTTAGCAGGATATAGTTTCCTTCCTTTTCTCTTTTGATTAGATCTATTTCTGGTTTTGCTTTGTCTGAGATTAGGATTGCTACCCCTGCTTTTCTTACATCAGCTGAAGCACATATATTCTGCTCCAAAGGCCTTCCAGCTGTAGAAGTATGACCTTAAGGAGTAAAATACACACCTTTACTTGGCAAATGCTCTTGTCTATGTGCCTGATACTCTAGAAAACCTTGCTTAGTTGAACTCCAGCAGCCTTTCTTAGTGCTCTTGCGCTGAACCAAATCAATCAGTCAACATTTATTGAATACTGGGAACTATTCTAAATGCTGGGGCTACAAATTAAAGGCAAAAATGGTCTCAACCTTCAAGGAGGTTGTGTTCTAATAAGGGAGACAACATGTACATGTTGGGACAGTTAGGTGGCACAGGGGAGAGAGTGAGCCCTAGGTTCAGGTTTGACCTTTACTAGCCGTGTGACCCTGGGCAAGTCACTTGGTGTCAGTTTCCTTATCAGTGAAATTGGAGTGAAAATAATCCCTACTTCTAAGGATTATTCCGAGGAACAAATGAGATAATCATTGTAAAGTACTTTGCCTAGTGTCTGATGCAAATGTTAGCTATTGTATCCGTATGTATGTACATATTGCTGCTTGCTTGCTGCTCTTTGTCCTTCATTCTTAAAGAGGACCATGACATTAGGGAGGTGATGCTATGACATGCAAGTGAATTGGATTTAAGTGAGACAGAGCTGTGCAAAGTCACCAGTCTCATTTTCTTCCTTTAGAGCCTTCTGGCTCCAGTGACCAGATATGGGTCAGGACAACTGGATGCAAGACCTTTCACGGTCTTTAATGATTGGGTCTCAGTTTGACTGAGGTTGCGACCATTCAGTAATTAAGGCTTAGAAAGAAATGAGACAAAGAATGACTTCTTTAAAAAAAAAATTGGAGTGGAGGCAAGATGGCGGAGTAGAAAGATGCACCTACTTTAGCTTTCTGCCCATAAAATACCTGTTAAAAAATGACCCTAAACAAATTCTAGAGCAGCAGAAGCCATAAAACCACAGAGTGAAAGAGATTTCCAGCCCAAGACAACCTGGAAGGTGGACAGGAATCGCACCAGGTACACTCAATTTGGTATGAAAATCTGTATTACTCTACAGGAAAGTAGGGCATAAGGGGATAAGTGGGGTAGGGGGGATGACAGAAGGGAGGGCAAATGGGAGGAGGCAGTAATTAGAAGTAAACACTTTTGGGAAGAGACAAAGTCAAATGAGACAATAGAATAAAGGGGGGAAAGGGTGAGATGGAGGGCAATATAGTTAATCTTACACAACATGACTATTATGAAAGCCTTTTGCAAAACTACACATAAATAGCCTATATTGAATTATTGACCTTCTCAGTGGGGATGGGTAGGGAGGGAGGAAGGGAGGAGAAGTTGGAATTCAAAGTATTAGAAACAAATGTTGAGAATTGTTATTGTGTATAACTGGGAAATAAGAAATACTGGTAATGAGGTGTAGAAATCTATCTTGCCCTACAAGAAAATAGAGGAGATGGGGATAAGGGAAAGATGGGGTGTGATAGAAGGGAGGGCAGATTAGGGGAAGGAATAATCAGAATGCAAGGTGTTTTGGGATGGGGGAGTGAAGAGATGGGGTGAAACTTTGGAACTCAAAAATTTTGTATAAATGAATGTTGAAAATTAAAAGTAAATAAACATTAAAAAAAAATCTGGAAGGAGAAGACCCTCAGGGTTTCTGACCAAAACAGAAACAGTTGTTATTTTCATTTGTTTTGGGCTTGTCAGGGCCCAGACTATCACCAAGTAGGACTTGGTCTGTTTTGGGGATAAGACTGGTTTTTAAGAGGAAATACAAAAGAGAAAAGTTTCTGAGATTAAAATTTACATTCCCTTTGGGCCAAGCACTGGCAGGTAAGGGTGTTATTCCCAGTGTGGAGATAGAAGAAAGAAAAAGGAAAGAGAAAGAAAGCTGTCTCTATATATATAAGAAAGAATCTTTAGAGGAAAAAAATACTAGTAGTTTTTTTGGGGGATGGGGGGGGGGAGGAGGCTTTCCTGAAATCTTTCACGAAGTCTTGAAGGAAGCCATATATCTGAGAGGTAGAGGTGAAGGCTGGGCTGATTCAGAAGACAGAGGAGTAAGAAGTAGGCTGGTGTAGACTGGTGACAGGTAGGAAGCATTCAGGTTAAGTGTCCCACAGTTTGATCTCATTGTGTTTGATCCCATAGAGAGCCAGTGACCTTGGTTAAGGGGTGCCTTGTTCAGACGTGTGCCTAAGGAACATCACTGTGACAGTTGTGTGGAGGATACATTTGAAGCAAGAAGACAAATGAGGTCAAAATACGGTGGTTTACTGAGCATCCAGAATACGTGTATTTACTTATTGGTCAGTTATATGTGCTAGAGATTAGAGAGAGAAAGAAAAAAAGAGAGATTAAAAAGGATGAGATAAATATGAAATAGGATCTGCTCCTAGAGCCAGTGGCAACTGTTGAATTTTATTGAGGGGCTGGGTTAGAAAGGGGCCCTCTGCTTTAGGAAAGTCACTGTCCAGTGTGTGGAAGGGAGATGCTTGAGGCAGGAAGGCCTATTGTACGACTGTAGACTGAGAGAGCTGAAGAGGGTCTGAGCTCGGGTGGAAGCTGTGTGAGTAGAGAGAAGGGGGGGATGGAGGCTGGAGATGTGGAGGGATATGCAAGATGAAGGATGGGAAATGAAGGCCGGTCTGGCCATCACTGAGCTTATGGTCACTGTGCTAAGCCCAGGGAGCACAAAGACAGTCCTTACCTTCTAATGGGGAAGACAGCATGGAAGAGGAAGTTGAAAGGGTGGTGGCGGAGGGGTAGGGGGAAGGAGTTACCCAGAGTAGAGGGCATTGTAGAGAAGTCTGTGAGAGGCAGGAGTTCATGAAGTCATGACTGACTTGAGCTTTCACCTTAAGATTCTGGGAGTAACTGGCCAGTTAGAGAAAGAAAGATTGCCGCGATGGAGGGTGCTTCTAGTGTGTGAAGTCCCAAAGTAGAGTGAGGTTTCTGGGGCATTGTTGAGAATATCTGGGTGACTGGAAGATAGTGGTTCCCCTGACAATAATAGGGAAGGTCAGGAGAAGATAATCAGATTTCTGATCATCACAGCCCATGCTGTTGATTCATTTTTCTTTCCCCTATCTGCCCCCTCTTCCCAGAAGTGGTAGGAAGCAGAACTCTTTGTCACTCATCACTGCCCAAGAGTGAATTGACCATGGTCAAAAAAAAAAGTATGTTTCCTTGTGCATGGTGAATCCCATCACAAGATCAGTCATGGCTGGTTCCGCCAACAGTAGTAGTGGGCTGGTTTTCTCACAGTCACAAATGTGACTGTCATTTTCCTTTTTTACCACCTTTGCCAGTATGATGGGTGTGAGCTCAAAGTGGAAGCTCAAAGTAATTTTAATTTTAATTTTGCTCATTATTGGTGATTTAGAACATTTTTTCATGTGGTTGTTGAGAGCTTGATTTCTTCCTTTGAACATCACTTGTTCATACCCTTTAAGCATTTATCAGTTGGCAAATGGCTGCTGTTATGAATTTGATTTAGTTTGGAAATGAGACACTTTTCAAGAAACTTGATGTAAAGATCTCTTTTCCCAGTCACCTTTTTACCTTCTAATGACACAGATTCTTAATATAGTCTCTCAGTGACATTGATAGACTTTCAGTAAGTTATTACTATTTACAGAATATATTCAGGGATGTGTTGTTTCATTGTGGAATTAGAATTGCACAGATGTATAAAGCTGCTGCTTTTGGTTCCTTTGACCTTTTGCTTCCTAGATGGCAGTGTTGAAAGGAACCTTAAACCCTTCATGTAGCCCAGCCCCACACATCAGTGGTTGTGATGGGTGGAGTCAGCTGAAGAATGTTTTTGTAAACCTGCCCTGTGCACAGGGCAAGGATTTTAACAGCCTGATATCTACAACGTAGCTATGAAAAAACAGCAGATTACCAGAAAGAATGGCTTCGTTAAGATGGACCTCATTACTTTGGACTTTGTGACCCTTCAGCCATCCTTTCACCATGTAGAATGTATGTGAGATCAGGTCAAGGAGGTCTGCTGTGGCAGCAGTCTGCATGCTCACATTCAGGGAAAGTTGAAAGCGGTCTAAATGGTAGAAAAGACTGTCTCATGTGTTAAAGAATCGTTTGGCTGGCCTGTTACTGAAATCGAACAAGATATGGATGTGCTCTGTGTTCTTAGGCCCTCATTCTGTGTCCTTGTGTAGATGAGGTAGCACACTGGCCAGGAGCACTGGGTCTGAAACAGTAAGACCTGAGTTCAGATCCTGCCTCAGATATTTACTGGTTCTTTGACCCTGTACCCTCTGTATTAGCAGCTGCAAAAATGCAAAGTAATAACACCTGCTTCAGAGGGTTAATGAGGATCAAATTAAATTGCAAACCTTAAAGCCCTATATAAATACAAGCCATTTGTAAAGGAATAACTGGAAGAAATAGGGCTATAACATTATCTCACATGTCCTTTTTGTAAAGAAATATATAAGCTGAAAAGTTGTCCACTCACTTCCCTCCTCTCCCTTCCCCATTTAGGACAAGGTTTATTAAAAAGATACGGTCTTTGAAGTACTAGACAATTGTCCTTTGCTCGTGAGCTGTTCTAATCATTTGTCTTTCTTAGACACACACACAGTCAGCTTTCTTCTGATCCTGCCTGGACTAACCTGGGAGGCAGGAGACTTGAGTTCCAATCCTCACTGTCATAATTACCTGCCTAACTCTGGCAGGTCACTTTGCCTCTTGCCCTCCCCCAAGAGCACTAGAAAGCTTGTGCTTTTGAGCTTTTGATTTTGTTGGCAGCCGTTGTTGTCAAGGGAAAAACGGAAGGCATTCTTCTGGTTTCCTTCGGGCTTCTCCCCGATGACCTCTGAGTTTCTAACCAGCTCCAAGTCTCTCAGCTTGTAACAGTGATTATTTTAAAAAAAAGGGTTAACTGAGCTGTCTCGAACACCCTCCTGCTAATGTTTAGGACAGTTCTTAATTGTTTCTCCATTTGGTTTACTCAAGTTCTTCATTCCAAAGTTTTCCACCTTGCCTTTTACTTTATTAAAGGAGGAACACCCTATTTCTTCATGTTTTAAACTTGTAAACAAAATAATCTGAATTTCTTTAGAAGTAGAACAGGGTAACAGGTGCTTTTATACTAGGGATGGGATGATTATCTTTGTACTATTGATGGGAGGAAGGTGTTGTTTAACAAACTTTGTCCTAAAGGGGAGGGAAGAGGAGGGAAGTGGGTGGATGGCTTTTCAGCTTATATATTTCTTTACAAAAAGGACATGTGAGATAATGTTATAGCCCTATTTCTTTCAATTATTCCTTCTGAATAAAGTTTAACAAATGGCTGGTGTTTCTTTTGTAGTATTGATGGAGGGAGGAGCACAAGCAGCTGAGCTCCTTGTCTGCAGAGACTCTCACAAGGCACAAAATGACTTTTGTGTCTCTAGTGATCCACGTAGAGTGCCGTGCTTGCCACCAGTTTAAAGCTTTAAAGGAAGATTGCATTTAATGAAAAATATTCTATATTTCCATCTTTTCCTTTATTACAGATTGATGGGTTTGGAATCTCTTTGCAGATGTCTGAGTCCTTTTACACTGTTGCGCTTGGGGTCTTCAAGTCTTTGTTGTTGTTCATTGGCATACTTTTTTTCCTCCTGAGGGAAAGAAGTGGCCCACATAGCAGAACAAGCATACTAATAACTGTGTACACTATGTACTACAGTATTTATATACTGTGGTCTGCTGAGCCTGGGACTGGCTCTTTGTGACACCCCCTAGCCCCAAATATAGTACAAAGCTTTGAATTTTGAGGCAGCCATTGTTGTAAAGGAAAATGTCAGAATAGTTACTCTGCTTTCCTTTTTTCCTAAATTGAATCTGGACCTCTCCTGGTACATCTTTCCAGGAAGCTCTTGGTCCAAGCCCTTTTTTTCCTTAAGTTTGCTGGACTTGTTTTTGATTATTTCTAGAGGCATTACTAAATGTGAATCTTGATATTGTCACTAATGTTTCTTTCACTATTCTTTGTAGTTTTCCCATTTGCTTTCATTGAGTTGCAGGGGGAAGAGAAGGTATTTATTCTTAGAGTGGGAAAATGGTTTAAAATTACCTGATTTTTTTTTTTTCCTAGATGGTACAGCTGCATGCTTGGAAAGAAATGTAGTCTGGCTCCATTGAAGGAGGAGCTTCGGATACAAGGGGTAAGTCCTAGTCTGTTTCAGCAACAAGGGAAACAAAGATGGTGTGGGCCCCAAGCATGGGCAGTGGGTATGAACGAGCCAGTGGTCATCAGCCTGTGAGGAGCCCCTGAGAGAGTCAGGAAGTAAAGGCACACTTGGAGTGGAAAAGGAGCCGTCTGGCTTTCCTGGGGTTGAGGCAGCCTTACATAACGAGCTGGAAAATCTCAGCAGGCAATTAAAAAGGGGATTGGTAGAGAGAGGAACAATAGGCCAAGGGAGGGGGTGACTCAGATATATTGAGATATGAAAGAAGTCTTGAAAAGAAAGCAATTGTAAGTCCCTTCATTGGACAGAACATAGTAGAGATTTAAGATCCCAAAGGGAGAATTCCGAAAGGTAAGTTAGTAAGTTTTGTGGCTCCATGTATCCTGTTTCACATATTTGAGAAGATGCTATGTATTTGGGAGTGTTGACTCAGCTTACTATGCTGGGGAACCTTCTGTGATAAACTGGAAGAAAGCTTGAGTTAGAAAACCTGTCTAACTTCTGCCTGGATCAGTCAGTAAACTATGAGAGTAGGAAATGCTCTTTCCATTTTGGGCTGGTGGTCACAGTGCCAGTGAAGGTAGCAGCAGTTTGTGGGGCTGGAAAGCTGCCTGCTGGATTTGCTGCCTTTCCTCCTGCTTCTCACCAGCACTGTATTTCTATCTAAGCTCCCATTTTATTAGGACTACTTTCCACATTCCTTGCTCATGAGCTGGGTTTGGATGCTAAAGCATCAGTGCCTCCCAGTTGGCTTCATTAGGGAAGGTCCCTGCCCTCAAAGCCCCATTTTAAATTCTGTATTGGATCATAATCATTACTTTGGGAAGATTGACACTGTTGATGACGACACTGTTTTGGATAGTTTGCTTCATTGTCATTTGATGATATTTAATGTCTTTCTCACAGGTCCCCAAAGTCACCCACACTGAATTCTGTCAAGGGCGCACAATGAGATGGGCTTTGGCGTGGAGCTTTTATGATGATGTGACGGTGCCTGTAAGTACTGACCCCTTGCTCCTGCTTCTTTGACCTCTGGCATGAGGTGTGGTAGTCAGAGCATGGTCCTACTACATTCCAGGAGTTTCTGAGATGTGCTCACTTGCTTGCTGGCCTCTTCACTGTGGCTCAAAATTGAAATGCTAGAGTCTGAGGCTGTATTGCCCTTTGACCCCACCTTCCTTCCCAGATTTGTGCATTGAAGGCCAAGGTAACTTAGAAACTAGTCAGGATAGCTTTTAAAAGCAAGCATTTACCCTGTTAAAATTGTAGATCTGTAAGATTCCTTTAACAAGTGTTCCCTTTTACCTTTCCTTCTTTTCCTTCCTTTCCTTCTCTTCTAAGGCATTTATGAACTTGAGAAGCTGAGGGGCTTCTGGAAGATCCCTAATCTTAGGCTTGAAATCTTAGAGGGTTGGAAGGATGTGACCCATACAAATTTGAAAATATGTTCCCCGAATTTCAGTTTGTAGGCTCTTTTCTGTCACTTAGTGAATAGCCTTCACCTTAACCCTTAACCACGTGAGAATGGAGCACAGAAGGAGCCATCTGCAGCCACATTTCCTTCCTTAGCCTCGAGTTCTTTTTGAGGCTGGGTACACTGAGGGCCAGAGAGGTAGAATACAGGGCGGTGGTCCCAGATGATATGAGCAGTTGCAGTGGCAACAAGCAAAGGTGTAAGGTGACAGCAGTTAGTTTTCTTTTTTTCCCTCCTGTATATCGCATCATTAATCAAAACTACGTGGTCCATTGGATCATAGATTCAGATTAGAAAGGACTCTTGACAGCTTAGGTAGCCCAGGCCTTTTTTTATTGTATAGAGACAAGGAAACTGAAGCCCAGAGAGTTGACTTAGCTAAGGTCACCTAGATAGTGAGGTGGGATTTGAAACTAGTCCCTCCATGCTTATGTCCTGTTCTCTTTCCAGTGTGCCATGCTTGCTGCTAATTAAGCAGTTCATTGCCTCCCTCAGCACACTTCTACACTCATGTGTTTATTCAGATGATCTTTTGTGAGTGCTTCCTCCATGCATGATGATTCATGTAGGGCTGATACTTGGAGGACAGTAGCACCCATTCCCTTTAGGCTGCTGGAGACTTCCTAACTTCTCATTTTTGTCCAAAGCCTGTTCACGGGGGTGCTGTCTATGTTGGAGAGCCTCTTGGATCCAAGTCTGTCAGTGTACACTGCTGCACGTACAGATGGCAGTGGAGTAGCTGGCAGCCATTACTGTGGTGTTTTCTGAATGGCTAAACTGACAGCCTGAGTGGTGTACTTCTAGGGACTCCCAGACTCCTTTCTCCCTTGTAGGGTTGCTTGGCAGGGTGGGAGAAGGCACGTGAGGGGAGCGGGAGGAGTGGAGATTGATTGAAGAAAAGTTTCCTTTTTCTGTTTTGACAACTTTTGGCAGGCCTTTGAAGGTGTTGGAAGGTTGCCCGAATGCACTCTAGGTGATTGTTCTTGATTATTTATATAGAGAATTAATTGATTGGAAAGGTGACTGTGGTTGATGCCTCCCTCCTTCTGCCAGCAGCTGTGAAGGGCAGTTTTATCTGAGACCAGACTAAGACTTCTAAGAACCTTCCTTTTGAAATGGAGGGCACAAGTGGCATAAAACTTGTCCCTAGCGGGGCGGCTTGGTGGTGCAGTTGATAGAGCAAGTGCCCTAAAGTCAGGAGGATTTGAGTTCAAATGTGACCTCTTTTTAACTGTAAGACCCTGGGCAAGTCACTTAACCCTAATTGCGCCCCCCCCCCCCTTCCCCCCAAAAAAAACAGTTTAAAAAAGGAAAGGATTGAGAGGTCATGTAGTCTAACCTCCTTCCCTCTCACCAAAAAAAACCCCAAACTTACCCCCCACCCCCCAATGGTTAAAGGTGTTTTTAATGCAATGCTTTCTTCCTAGGCAGACACAACAGCTGCAGTAGAGGCAAACAGCACCTGCTTCCTACATCCATTGGCACCCCAGCTAGAAAAACTGATAATTAGTTCTGGCAAAGCCCATGCTAGCTCAGAGACCAGAGTTCTCCTGGTCCCTGTTGTATGTCTGTCTGTGTATGTCTGTGTGTGTGTGCGTGTCTTGAAAAATTGGTGAGGTCTCAGGAACAAAAGGGCCCTGTTTCCGTATCTGCAGCTGATCCTTCAGAAGTGGCAGCCAGCCTGCTGCCCTGCCTTTGAAGGCCTGTTCAGTTTTTCACAATGAAGGAATGCCAATTGCTAAAGGTTTCAAATTTTTCCTTTGGCAGAGCACTTGTTAACCCCTCCACCTCCCTCCCAGTTAATACCACATTCCCAAGTGTTTCGTTAGATGCGCTTAACCTGCTCCAGAAAAAGTGGCGGTTTCTGATTTGTAGTAACCCAGCAACAGTTTCTTAGGACTGGCATGCTGGGGGTGGGGGGAAAAGGGGAGGAGGGGGCAGTATGTGTAGTTTTGCCCAAACATACCCAGCCCCAGTTTCCTGGAGGTCGGCTGGGTGAACAGGCAGCATCGTATGGTTCAGGGTTAGGTTGTGTTGGATTGTCCTTTAGCAGCTTCACCCCCCCACTCACCTCACTTAGCTCCGAATATGGCAGACACTGGGGGAAGAAGCCCAGAGAGTCACTTGAGCAGAAATATTGGCCTACTTCTTGCTTTCCTTTTTTTTTTTTTTTTTAATCCTAACCATTTTAGTGTAAGCATGCAAGTTTCTACGGCAACTTCTGTTTTCCCTTATCCCAGGCCTACTGACTCATTTCTGTTGATGCTGAACGTTAAGAAAAATTGAATTTTTACTGCCAAGTCAAGTGCCTTTGCTAAGCCTGTAGGATCCCGTTGTCTGGATTTATCTTAGCAACAAAAAGACGGGTCCTGATGTTGATAGAATTTTTGCAGAATCATTTCTGATGAGGGAACATATTTTAGTAACTGTTCTTTTCAGAATTCTAACAAGAAGCTTAATGTTTCTTCTTTGGCCTATCCCTTTTCTATGTCACCCCAAGGGGATATTACCGCATTTCTGCAGTTTAAAGAATCCTCTCTTCTCCAGCCCCTGCCCCCCGCTCCCCCCCACCCCAGTCTAGTTAGTGAGTTATGTATAGTCTGATTTTCTTGAAGGATTTTTTTAAAATATGTCTCATATTTGGTCTCAAAGAGACATCTTTAGGATTCTTCCTTTAAGCCCAAGGCTCTCCTGTCAAGGGAGGTTGATAGACTTTGCCATGAGGTTGGTTTGCCCCTGAGAAACAGGATAGAAATTATTTTTTAGGGTTAAGGTGGCTTAAGAACAACTCTCCTCTAAGAGTGAGAGTGGAACATCATTGTTCTCAACTAGGGAGAGCACCTGGAATGAAGGAATGGGGTTAAAACCCTTAGGATACTGATGCCACCCACTTTTCTTGAGATCTTGGAGAAATTAGAAGCTTTCTTGGTCTGTACTATAAGTTTACAAAGATCATGAGCCACTTGCAGATTCAGGTTGAAAAATGCTAGCTGTTGAGGGAAAAGGCATAGAAGGGACCTAGCTTTAAAGCCAGGAGCACCCTTGAAGGTCACTGAGGCCAACCCTGTTGTTTTACAGAGGATGAAACTAGTTCAGCAGGGTAAGTGACCCAGCCTTCAGAGCAGGAGCATTTAGCGATCCTATATTTTTGTCACCAAGTTCTCAAAGCCTGTGAGTGATGTGTGCAGCACACTTAAGTGCATTCTTTAAAAAGGATATGCTTTGTCATCTACATTACCTTACACAGTCGGTTGTTGAACCCTCCCCCATTCTTGGATTGTTCTCTCATCATCAGCCAGTTTGTGGTTTAGCTTTCTGGGAGACCCAAGTGCAGAAGGTTTCTTTGAATGTGACTAAAATAGTTGGTGAATCTGATGTTTCATAGAGCTATAAGCAGCAGTACCCGGGCACAGCGATCTTGTCATGTAGGGGCTATCTTGGAGAAACCACTCAGGAGTTATCCTAAAGACTGACAGTGTGTCAGTTTAATATTTAAAAAAAAAGTTATATGCATGATATATAATCAGAATAGTAACTAGTTGACTAAACTGAATTTTTCATTTCTGTAGTGTCACATAAGGCACTAAGTTAAAAATTACCCAAGAGGAGATATGATCCTGGGTCATTGGCCCTGCCAATTGTCCTGTCTCTGGATATGTTGACCAGGGGAGCTGTTGAGTGAAGACCCTACTTTCTGTCAACTTTCTGTCTAACTCAGCAAGTATTTGTCATGTTCCTAGAATTAAAGGGAACAGAAAAGAAATGTCTAGGGCTTTGCCCTCGTTTCTCAAGTAGTTTTTTTCATAATTTTGGTAGAGAGAAAAGCCAAGTATGTATTTGGTTTTTGCAGAAGATGGTATGTGAGTAACTGCCCGCATGAGTGATACTTTTTATAAAAGGGAAAAACCAGTCTGGGTTAGAGGTACCCGAGATCAAGAATGGGTGGAATGTAAGTGAAAGCCGGAGAGGAAGAAGTGTTGCATTCAGGGTGGCATGATGGGAGGGGGGAAAGCTCAGCATGTTTCTGGTCTCCCTTCTTACTTACCCCTTCCTTTGATTTCATAACAATGTAGGAGGCCAGACATATGCATTGGTGTGGTTTCCATATAATCCATTGAAATCTCAATACAAGGAGAAGGGAGAGGAGAGGCCAAGCCTTTTTATTCCTTTTGGGTCTGTTGTCTGCTTCCTTCCAAAGCCCTGGCAGATACTTGTATGGATTTGGATTGCTGCCCTGAAGCACAAAAAATGAGGCATATTGAAAATTATGAATCACACCCCCTTAAACAACCTGCCTTGTTTCAGCTGGACAGTGATACGAGACTGAGTTTTTAATATGCCTGACCTTCTGCAGCCAAGGGTGCTGGGGTTTTTTATGTTAAGGATTTTTCCCCTGCCCACATAAAAAAAAATTATGTTTAATTTTGTTACCCATATTAATATAAACAAGACAGTGAAAAGTAAAAACAAGAGCAGAGCAGGTCAGAAGGATGTAGTAAATGCCTACTATGCGTCACATACTTCCCAGGCATCTGAGAAGAATTCATATTTAAATTTGGACATTGAATTTAATTTTTCCCTGACTATTCAGACTAGAAACACATCACAGTGTCTGTGATCCTTTAAAATGTCTTCCTTTTTCTCAGAGCTGCTCTGGAATTTCTTTCTGGGAATCCCTTTAGAATATAATCTCATGAGGACAAATTTTAAGTCTTTGAAGGTGGGTTTTAGGGCAGCCCCTAAATTATTCAGAGCCATGTTTGGTGAAAAAGGTAAATAACCAAGCTGGGTCATAGTCACACCCCAGCTGAAAAAGAGCTGTGACTTTTATCTCTGAGGTGTTTCTGTTTCCTTCCATTGGTAGTGATCACTATCCCTTCTTGCCTTAGTGAGTATGTAGCACCCTTAGTTATAGTGTGTTAAAAACAAATTCTATGGCTTCTGGCTAATTTTTCCGGGTTCTCAGATGACAGTCTGCTTCCAAGACTGTGCTCCAAGATTTTTCACCTGTCTTTGAAGAGAACCCTGATCCACCTCTGTTCCATGATGGGGATTTGGACTCGAGTGGAGAACCTGGGTTATATTCTTAAAAGGAAGGTGTGGCCATGAAACATTAAGGTTAATTCCTCCTGTGACTCAGTAATGCTATTTCAATTGGTTCAGACTTGAACTAAGGGATAGCTGCACAGTGATTACTTTGCAGGGGCCAATGTGCATTGGATTATAGAAATTCTGACATGTTTCTTTTCTTTTAAAGAAAAAAAGTCAAGTAGCTTTTATCAATCAGTATACACTTTACCTTCCTGCTTGGCTGCTTCAAGGGTACTGACTCGGATTTCTTTGAGGGCTTTTTTGTTCGTTTAAACATTTAAGTTAAGTTCTACATTAGATCTTACTAGGTGCATATGCACATAGTAGGCCCTCAGTAAGATTTGAATCAATCAGGTAGGATTTTTTGATAAAATGTACCAGCTCTGTTCACCCAGAAATTCCAATCTTTGTACCCCTGAAGTGCTGTGTTGGCCCTGGTCCTTTTGTCCTCCCAAGGAAGAGCATCCAAATTCAATTTCTGTAAAGAGTGACAGAGAAAATGCCATGTTGCCAACATGAACTTTTCTGTTCTTACTCTGTAACAGCTGCAGAGGCATTGAGGTGCAGGGCTCTTTGCTACCTATCTGATGCTTCCCTCCTCACCTCAGATGTCCTTCTTCTGAGCCAGTCTCTTGCTTCTGCCAGAACCTGGGTGCAGAGAGTCTTCATTCTCAGGATTTTTTCTAAGTAGCCTTCTCTGCCGTACCTCCATCTCCTTCCTATTCCCCTCCCTCTTTTTTCTCTTCTTCTTTCTATTCTCCCTGTCCTCCTCTCTCGCTCCTTTTCTCCCCGCTGCTTCTCTGTTCGTCTTTTTAAAATCAGAGCAGTTAATTTTCTCCTGCTTTTCTTGAGGGCTGCTGTGATAATAAAAGCAGTGCAGGGCCATATGTCATAGTCTCTTGGCTATGGGCATCTCAGTTAGACCTCAGTCATAGATTTTGTTAAATCTGTAAATGATGGCAAAAGTGCACGTATAAGGAACCTTAGCACTCTTAAATCTTAACAGTTAAAATTGGTAGGCCTTAATTAAGCAAATATATTAATTATTTATTCAGTGGTTATTGTAACACCTCTTCCCCCATTTCTTCTGTGTTCTGAACAGTGTCACCAAATAATAAATAAAACTATTGTGTAAACCATTAAATCCATGCAGTTTTGATAGAAACAGGCATCCTTTTTGGAGGGCAAATGACCCGCGGAATTGATTTCATGCTAGAATTTCAGCCATACGGTAGTATGGGGAAGGATCCTTCTAATCTGACACCAGTCCTTTTATTAAGCTGGATTAACCAGCTGCAAAGCATTGATTTTTGGACTTTAAAATACTGACTTATTTAAGTACACCTTTCCTGGTAAACTAAGTTGTTGCTGTTGGAGGACTTGAAATAGGTCTGTATGATGATGACTTTAGATTTTAATGTTAGCAAAAATAAGTTAAATTTTAATTGCTGGTGCAGGGGAGACAACTCTATCCACAAGATTTCCCATACATTGGACACTTGTGAAGAGACATGAAAATGTACTAATATAAGGGATCTTTGTGAATAAATTTAAGTGGTGATTTCTTTTTTTTTCTCCAACTTTATTAATTTATTTGTTTTCAGTTTTCAACATTCACTTCCATAAGTTTTAAATTTTTCCCCCTCCTTTCTCTCTCCCTCACTAAGACAGCATGGACTCTACACATAGAATCCTATTAAACATATTTTCACATTAGTCATGTTGCATAGAATTATGATAAATGGGAGAAACCATGAGAAAAACAAAAGAGAAAATAGTCTTTTCATTCTACATTATGACTTCGTAGTTCTTTCTCTGGATGTGGATGGCATTTTGCCTCAAGAGTCCTTTGGGAATGTTTTAGGTCCTTGCATTATTACTATGAATGGCTAAGTCTGTCAAAATCAGTCCTCAAGCACTGTGGCTGTTACTGTAATGTTCTCCTGGTTCTGTTTATTTATTCAGCATCAGTTCATTTTAAGTCCTTCAGGCCTCTCTGAAGTCTTCCTGGTCATCATTTTTTATAGCGCAGTGGTATTCTATTACATTCATATGTCACAGCTTGTTCAGCCGTTCCCGGTTGATGAGCATCCCCTCAATTTCCAGTTCTTGGCCACCACAAAAAGAGCTGCTATAAAGATTTTTGCACATGTGGGTCCTTTTTCCATTTTTATGATCTCTTGTAGATACCGGGATACCTAGAATACAGTCCTAGACGTGGTATTGATGGGTACGTACAAAGGGTATACACAGTTTTTGGGAGCGTAGTTCCAAATTGCTGTCCAGAATGGTTGGATCAGTTCATAGCTCCACCAACAATGTCTTGGTGTTCCAATTTTCCCACATTTTCTTCAACATTTATAATTTCCTGTTTTGTCATCTCAGCCAATCTGATAGGTACCTCAGAATTGTTTTAATTTGCGTTTCTCTAATCAGTAGTGATTTAGAGCATATTTTCATATAACTGTAGATAGCTTTAATTTCTTCCTCTGAAAACTGCCTGTTCACATCCTTGGACATTTAACAATTTGGGAATGACTTGTATTCTTGTACATTTGACTCAGTTCTCTGTATATTTTAGAAACGTGGCCTTGATCACAGAACTCGTAAAAATTCTTTCCCAGTTTTTTGCTCGTCTCCTAGAGTTGGTTGCTTTGGCTTTATTTGTGCAAAAACTTTTTGATACAAGGTAATCAGAATTATCCATCTTGCATTTTATAGTGTTCTCTGGCTCTTGTTTGATTGTAGATTCCTCCATTCTCCACAAATCTCACAAATAAACTACTCCTTGCTCGTAAGTGGTAATTCCTTAAGACCCGCCCTTTGCTGCGCTGCCTTTTAACGTGAGCGTAGGGAGTGAGACAGATTTCCATGTGTCAGAGGTCACGTGAGACTGGGGGAGAAGTGTTGTTCTGAGCAACACTGCAGTCTATAACCATTAGTTTATATGAAGATTTTGCTTGGAAATCTATAAGAGAATGAAATGGTTAGCCTGCCCTCAAGCTTCAGGAGGGGCATAAAACTCAACTTAAAATATCTTTTTTCTTTTTAGTGAATAAGCAGCAAATCTGAGATTTCTGATGAGATCACATCCTAGGGCAGAACTTTGATTAGTTAAGATCAGAATACGGAGCCCCATTTGGGACGGGGAAATTGTGTTATGTAAGCCTACGTCATCCATTTAATGTTTCTGCCTTGTTGAATCTGACCTCCCTTAGGCAGGTAACCAAATTAGCGTCCTCTGGGGAATCCTCACTGGAAAAGTCACTCAGATGGGTCAGGACCTATCTTTATAGCAGCCGTGCTGCTGCTTTCTTTTATCTCCTTGTTTAGCCATACTTTGATCAGGAGCTCCAAAGAGCCCAGATGAATCCCAGTAGGATCTTTGTTGTGTCACAGGGCACAGGGCACGCACAGGCGTATGTGCATACACACACATTCCGTCTCTGATGTTAAAAGTTAAAGCCTGGTACTTGAGTCTGTTACCTACTTTTTACTGCTTCAGATACAATGTAACTAGTTTAATACTTGGATTTTTATATTCTTGGCCAGGACATACTTGAAAGTTGCGGGTACTCTGATGAATGGTTACTTTTACCTTTGCTATGTTATTAAGTCATTACAGCACTACTCTCTCAATGTCAAACCTGAATCTGTCTGATCTTGTCTGAGAATACCAGGCTTGGGCACAGCCCAGAATCCACTCTTGGTTATTTCCTCACAGGGCTTCTGATTGGCTTGTTTCCTCTGTTTCCATCCCTCAATCAAATCCTGTTGTGGTGGTTGTTGTTTTAAAGCATTTCTTAATGTTACGATCTTTTGTTTAATCTGCTTATTAACTTAAAGATAAGCCTTTAAAAGGTGTTGGAAATTGCTACATTGAAAAGTCCTTAGTATAGAAATATCATGGCTTTCCCCATGTGTCTGTGTTAGAGGAAGAAACTTGCAGCCTCAGAGTAGGTTCCTGTTGTCTTTGCCTGCAGGATTGTAGGTCCTTTCATGTAATTTCAGTTTTCTACCTTAAACAATTCTGGTCTAGTAAAAGTGGTGCTGCTGGTAACAGCCCTGGAACCTTTAACAAGTCATTGAGCCTTTTTGTTCCGTTTCCTCCTCTGTGAAATGTGGGTCTCGGATTGTTTGAAAATAGCATTGGTTCCTTTTGGAATAGAAGCGTTTCAAAACAGTTTGACCTTCTGGGCTTTGTCTCCAGTGTCCTCATTGTTGTCTTCGTCTTTATATTGTTCGAGTTTTAAGGCTCTGATCACTTCTGACTATAGTAAGATGTCTTTTTGGGGGAGGAAGGAGCTAAATAGTCATAACATGTATTTTGAAAACATTGCGTCTGGATAAGACCAATCTAGGGAGATGCTTTCATTTTTAAGAGCAAAAAAATATGGTGACGTAATTGAACTTGAATGTGGAGTTTGAGTCCCTCTAGTGGATATGGCCAGGAAAGATTTAGATTCCATGTTTGAGGTAGAGGAAAGAAAGGGATGACAGACAGGGTTACCGGCTTATTAATTTGGGTAAAACCAGCTTCCAAGGTCAGCATTTTCATGGAAATTTTAAGAGATGAAGAATCCATTGGTTCATCCATTGGTTCCATTAAGGATGATGCTAGTTCATTAGCTAGCCAGATTCAATATATGATACTTGTGGCTCTCATTGCTAATGAAAGACAAACCGTGGAAATCTCTGGCTCATTCTAAGCTTCTGCTGACATTGAAGCACACATTAGAAATTGATGATCAGGGCACATACAGTTCCTTTAGAACACATTGTGTCCCCAGGGCTCTTGTTTTCTGAAATTCCTTCCAATCATTAGTGCTGTTCCTTTCTTCACTCTTGAAATGGCTTATTATATATTTTATATTGCCTTCTCTGTACATAGTCTCTCTTCACAACTCTTTAAGGAGCAAGGACTATTTATTTTTCTTATCTCCAACTCTTGGTATAGATATGTCATTGTATGGCACATATCTTTAACAAATGCTTGTATTCAGATGTGCTGAATTAAGTGGAATGATATGAGCCTAGTTTGGCCACAGCAGATAAGGGAAGTACCTATTTGTTACTGAATTATTTTCTATCAACTAAGGTGTTAGTGAAATATCTTGCTTTTGTGTGTGTGTGTGTGTGTGTGTGTGTGTGTGTATGTTGATGGGTGGATGGATGGATGGTTATTTTGGATAATTTTTATCTACTAATTTCATCCCAACCCTCTTCTTTTTCTTTCAGTCACCTCCGTCTAAAAGAAGAAAACTAGAAAAGCCTAGGAAGCCCATTACATTTGTAGTATTAGCAGCCACAATGAAAGAGTTATCCCTCAAAGCTTCTGCTGTGGGTTCGGAGACTGTGGAAGGTATAGCAGTTATTACAACATGGCTTGAAAAAATCCTCACTGATCTGAAGGTACCTGATTTAGGAGATGAACATGTTTCTCCCTATCTATTTTGGGGGCATCAGGAGGGGATACAGAACTTGATGTCTATGAAATTTTGTCTTTTCCTCCAAATAGGTCCAGCATAAACGAGTTCCCTGTGGAAAAGAGGAAGTTAGTCTATTCCTAACAGCCATAGAAAACTCTTGGGTTCATTTAAGGAGAAAGAAAAGAGACAGAGTGAGGCAACTGAGAGAAGTTCCTCGAGCCTCTGAAGACTTCATTCAAGCTATGGAAGAGGAGAAACCTCTGCCCAAAGAGATTGAAAATAACCCCGATTTGGCCAAGTCCCTTGATGAGAGCTCCCCACCCAGGCCTGCCATGTGTGGAGCAGAAACAGCTGTGTCTGAAAGTCACCATCCAGACACTAGCCAAGAACCAATGCAGGCGGAAGGGACTGAGAAAAGGGGAAGGACAGAGGTATTAGAAAGTGTCAGGAGCTCTTTTTGTGCCACTGAGGAGCTTGATGCTCCTGAAGAAGCTGCCAGTACAGTGGCTGAAAGAGAGAAAAATTCTCAAGGGGCTCCTGGACATTATTTGTTTAAGTGTTTAATAAATGTCAAGAAGGAGGCAAATGACAACACAGTGGTAGAGATGCATTGGGTTGAGGGCCAGAACAGGGACTTAATGAACCAACTCTGTACGTATTTACGCAACCAGATTTTCAGGCTTGTTGCTAGTTAGCCACAAATTCCTGGCATAGCTGGCTCAGTCCAATGTAGGGCAGCTTGCCTTTTAGAACTTCTTCTTACTAATTCAGGGGGGGAACAATCAGTGACCCTAGCACAAATGTTTTTGTTTGTTTGTTTGTTTGTTTGTTTTAAAGACAATTTCAGTAAGTCAACCCTGGGCTGGATTTTTTTGTTGGTTTTAGATGCAGGGAATCGTCATGAAGTGACACCAGAGGAAATGTGCTGAATGTTAGTAACAATAAAAAGCTACCAGGAGGCTGGGAATGTGGATGCATTTCAATCTGGCTAGCTTCATGTTGAACTGGCTCTCCAAGGCTAGCAGATTGTTTGTGTAGCATCGGAGGTTTGGGCCAGGCATCAGGTTCATTTTGGCTGAGATGGCACCTTGGCCTGCAGGGATGTCTCAGTCTCTCAGGCTTTCTCTGGAGGGTACTGCTTTGGAGAGGCAAGTAGGGTTCATTACCTCCACTCAAAAGACTCAGCATCTAAGACTGAATTTGCATACTCATGTTCTCTTCTGACTGACTCTTACCCAAGTCCCTTGCCCCACCCCATATCTTCACACAGGAACCTAACCTTAGGGGTCTGATGGTGAGTTAGGGCTAGATAGAACCCAGGAGCAAAGAGTTTCAGATTCATTCCCAGGAAGATACGCCTTACCTTGGGTTTTCTTGGTGTTGAGAAACTGGCAAGAGGCATGTGCTTAATGAGTGAGGAAGAGAGTTGTGACTCATCTCTTCGATGCTCTTGCTCCAGAACCTGAGAGGAAAGCAATATTTTCTGCTCTGAGCCTGGTACACCCCTTCCCCTAACTTGTGTACAGTGTTCTTTTAGCAGCATTAATTCCACACAATTTTAGAATTTTTTTCAAATTTCAACCAAGATTCATTTGATGTACACACACATATATGTATATGTACAAATATATTTAGAATATTCAAATTTAAGGGGTCAATCCTGTTTCTTGTTTCAAGGGGCTGCCTGTGATGGATTTGAAGTTGTCAGAAAATAGGAATTTGTTGTGAAAGTAATCTGTGAGCAATCAGGTAGTGGTCATTTGTTGATGGGTAAATTGATGGTGATTGAATATTGTAATCTAAAGAATCAACTCTAATTCTCACTATATTTTCTTACTAGCAGTAGAATTTGGATTTGTAGTGTAAGCACCTTCTTAAAACAAGTGTTCCAGTAAGAATGCTTGGGTTCTGTTAGGGCTAGAAAGGCTGAGATTTTGTTTTTAAGTGCCATGTGGGATGCCGTAGTTCTTCCCTTCTCCAAGAGCAGCTCTCTGTTTACTAGGCTTTGTTGTTCCAGTTCTGAGGTTTTATCTGTCTAGAGCTCTATAGGTAATCTATCATTACTCCCTCTCCCTTCCGAAAGGGTAAAAAAAAAAATAGAAGCACTGAGATTTTTTTGGAGTAGAGTCACAAGAAAGCCACCTGGAGCATACATGGGGTTCCTTACCTACAGCTGTTGGCTCCGTTGTTACAAGCTTGTACTTGTGATTTTCTGTTCTAGAATGTTAGAGCTGGGAGAGACCTCAGAGGCATTTAGTCTTAGACCCCACCCCACCCCACCCCATCCCCTTCTCATACTCTCTATTGTACACACAAAAAACCAGTATCAGGGCCAGGAAGTTCATTAGTAACAGTGCTAGGGTTGAAACTCTCATTTTCTGACATAAGGCTATAAATATAATTCCTTGTGTTTGCAGTACTCCTTAATGATAACTGTTCATAATTACAACAGAAAATTATGTTTGCTGTTTTTGTTATAGGAGAAAGGAAACAAGTATTTATAGAGCACTTATCGTGTGCCAAGAAACTTTGCAAGTGCTTTTTACAGTTCTCTCATTTGAGCCTCCCAACCACCCTGTGAGGCAGGTGATTGTGATCCCCATTTTGCAGTTGAGGAGACTGAGGCAGATGGGTTAAGTGACTTCAGCAGGGTCATACAACTAGTAAATCTCTGAGGCTGGAGTTTGACTCAAATCTTCCTAACTCCAGACCCAGTGCTCTGTCTGCTACACCACAGCTCCCTCTGGAGGATAGGATTTTAGAAGGGAAAAGGATATTAAGAGGTTCTGTGGTTAAACTCTTGTTTCTCGGATGAGTAAAGTGAGAGCTGGAGCTGGTAAGTAACTCAGCTCATGTCCTAGGGGGCCTGGTGTCATTGTGGGTGATACCTAGGCTGCCCCAGGTTCTATGGAACGGTATATAAACTCTCCCGTTGAGGTGTTTGATTTTGGAGGAGTTAAACCAGGATTATACTTCCATTTAAAATCATGTGGAAACAAGTTGGAACTTGTCTGTATTTGAACCCTTCTTGATTTTAAATGCCTCCTTGGGAAAGAATGGACTACTTTTTGGCCCAGAAAAGCTGGCATTTTCCTCATTCATATAATGTTGAAATTTATAAAACAGTTATTTTTAAAATGTTTTTGCTTGGTCACATATTTTCCAGTTGGGCTAGAGGGAGGTGGGATTGGATGTCTCTCTTTTAAGGAGTAGGTTTTTGTTCCAGAGCTTGTAGTTGGTTAGACTCATCAAATCCACATGAAGCTATCAAGTCTCGAGATCCAGACCTTTGTGAAGCAGTCTTTAGCAGGCTCCCCCTAGACATGTTCTTCTGCCCCTGCTGCTGCTTCCCCTGTGCTTGGTAATTGACTGGGAGAGGGACTACCGCCGCCTTTGTTTCCTACGGGAAGGCATGTGCTTTCCCAACTTCTCTCCCTTTTCCCATCTCACCAGCCTCCATCTGGAATACTTTTTACCAGGTTTGCTCTTGAAGTGGGCCATGCTTCTGCTCTTGTCTGACTCAACCTCAGTATTTTTCCCTTTTGTTGTCTTTGATGGATGTGTTTGATTCCAGGTATGGTGGTCTCTTGCCCAGGCTCCTTATGTGCATATGAGTAGAATTGACTTTGAAAAATCTTCTAATGTTGATTTGGAAACCAACTTGAATGTAAATTGTTTAGAAACAAATGGCATTGATAATCCCCTCTGTTTTAATCATCCAGGTGACTTCCCTTAGTGTATTTGCTCCTTCAAGGGTACAGCCAGAATTGAAAAATTGCTCTAGGTCTATCCCAGACTGAGAAGGTATCAGTAGGCATTCCTTGATCCTTTCCTTGTAGGCTGCTGACTCATCTACTATGTCTGACATTCACTTTTGAATATCTTTGGAATAGGTCTAGTATGCTCAGGCTGGGCTACATTTGAAAGAGAGGAAAAGTGCTGACATGTCACATGGCCTGATTGGGCTCGTTGAGTCTAGATCTTTGGCTAACCCCTTAGCCATTTCTGTTAGTAGCATTTTGAATAAGTTGGCTAAACTCAAAGATGCTGTTGATGTTGAGATTTCACCCCCAGCCCACTTTCTTAGAACCCTTTCTGGTCTTAGTTCATGTTTAACGTTAGGTGAAGTTGGTTCCATTATTAACAACATCCAATCTTGTACATTGTTACTAAGAGTGAGTAATAATCTGATTTAATAGCGAGGGGGGTTTTTGATACTGTGATACAGGAACTCTGGGAACATGTAGTTGATAAGTTAGTGGGTCAGAGACCCCCCCTAAAGAAGATATAAGAGTAGACCCCACGAGCCTATGATGACCATCAGGTCTTTGGCATAACATAGATTGGGAGTTCTAAAAAGAGTTTGATGTTGTATAGAAGAGTGCTGGGTAAAAGAGCTAGCCATGGTAGCACATCAGCTTGGGCAGTGCTTAAGCAGCTAAGCCTTGGCATGCCAGCTTTGCGTAGATGTTTGGAAAGATCTCCCCACTTGAGGGCTACTAGTATTGGAACTCCTTTGCATAGGCAATCTGAAGCCCAACATTCCTCAGCTTCTAGAGTGGTTGGTGTTGAAAAGCTGGCATGGCTCGAGTGTATAAATGCCTCATTTATTTCATAGGGCCTCCTGTATATAGTCATGGTTTGGTTGTCTCCCCTGTCCTAGGATGTCACATTTCACATTTACCTCATTGAGTTCTCCCAGCAGTATGTAAGCTTGTTGAGAGCTTTCTCATGCCCTTCCCTGGGCGAGAGCTCCTTGAATACATGTCACTCAATCTTCCCATGGGTAGCATGTTTAGTCCTTGACATGGGGGATTGAATTGACCCTAATACAAATGTGAAGCATGGGAGTTGCGTTCCTGTTTGAGTGTATTTGGTTAGGATGCAAATCTACTTTTCTTAGTTCCTAATGCTTTAATATGACCTTGCTTTTAAACATCGGCCACTGTTACTGTGGGAGGCAGAAGCCAGCTGTTTGTCCAGACCAGGCTCTAGGGGACTAAATAAACCATTCAGCTTCTTATTCATTTCCTGTTCAAGGCCCTGCACTGTTCTTGACACAAGAAGTACATGACTTTCCCTCTTGTGGCCACAAGGGGGCATTTGTGGCCTTTTTTCCCCCCAAAGTTTTTGCTTTCTTGTGGGAAAGAATGACTTGGGCCTTGGTGTTGGTATTTTCTTAAAGAACCTTTATATTTTAATTGCCTCCAAAATGAAGTTCAGCTTTTTAGATAAGGTATTTCATCTTCCACTGTCATCGATAACGGGAAGTTCTTTTGATTTTGTGTTTGCTATGAATTAGCCTTTAAAAACATTTTTAGAACAGGGAGGGTGTCACCACGCAGTGAATGAATATACAGTCTCAGACCTGACTAGAAATTTGGAGGACTCCAAGGAAGAAACTCTTTGGGCCACTCTCTGATCAGTTTTTTCATCGTTTTCCTTCTTCCTGTTCAGCTCAATGATCTGGTTGTGAATACACTAATACTCTTTACATATTACTGTTTAAACCAGCGTGGCCTGTTGGGTGGGGAGGGGACCATTGTCTGCACAGTTCTGTGCCTGGTCAGGGCATCGTGCTGACTCTGCTTCGCCAGTACCTCAGCCTCGTATTCTGTAGTCTTTAGACTGGCACTGAGCTCAGCCTCTGCCTTGTTTAGGGGACTGGCTTTAGGAGAAAGGAGGAAACAAGTACTGGAGTTGTTGGGGATTCACCCATTAGGCAAGAATTTAAACTCTTCAACCTTTACTTCCTGTGAGCATGGACATGCTGGACTGGGAAGCTGTGACCTTGTTTCAGTACCCTTCAAGGGAGTGAACCTTGGCAAAGAGGTGGCTGCATTGGAGAAAGACTGCTGGGCCTTTTGGAACTGACCTGTTAGTGTTAACTAAAAGATAATTCCTGTACTTGATTTCAGGTGGCCAGAAGAAAGGCAGTCAAAAGGCCATGGTTTGTTGTGGGGCCTGTGTTTTAGGAAAAATCTGGACAAGCATAACCAAGGTAGTGAGAAGCCATGGAGAGAGCATGTAGTGGTCCTCAGGTGTTTGATGGGCTGTGATGAGGAAGAACATTTGACTTGCTGTGTTTCCCCCCAGGGGCAGAATTAGGAGCTGCGGGGAGGCGGTGCATGTACAGATTTAAGCATAGTGTAAATAAAACAGCTAATTGAGTTGTCAGAGAGAGAAAGGGCTGCCTCCTAAGCTAAGAAGTTACCTGTACTTAAGATCAAGGAGAAAGGCTCCATGAAGGCCACTTGTTGGAGAAGGGGTTCTTGGCCAGGTAGGAGATGAACTATTCACCCTCTGAATTCTTTTGCACATCCTAGATTCCATGAATGCTTGTGCTAGGGTTACTACTCAAGGCCTCCAGACCCAGAAATAACTTAATGGCACTAGTGGGTGGGAGCTTGCTCCCTGGAGCCATGGCTTGATTTTTTTAGTAAATGCCCCTTGGTTTCAGGCACTCCTTGGCTGGCACTAGAGAGCTCTCTGAGAGCCCATCACCTCTACTTCCTCAAATTCGATTCACAATGTTCTCTAGGATTCTTAGGGCTGAGCCTCTTGGGATGCTTTGATGTGAGTCACCCAAATGACTAAAACAGCAATTTATTTATTTTAATTGGTAATTGGAGCCACCAATGCTACATTTAGTAGACTTGCACTTGTACTTTGGAGGAAGCATGTTTTGACTATGATGAGGGCACTCTACTTCATAACAACCACTGAGCTGTAGCTTCTTTGTCTGTCTTGGTCTAATCAGAAACGCTACTGTTTGGAGCCTCTGTGACTGGAGGTTTATTAGTAGCTGCTGATCACATTAGCTGGTACTCTTGTTTGAGGAGGAATTCTAGGATCAAAGATCTTGGATGTGGGGGTGTTACCTTTTTACCCCCAAACAGAGCTCAAATTCTCATTTTGTTGTCCTCTCCCCTCCAATCCCTTCCTGGTCTGTATCAAGGAGAAGGCACTTTAATGACAGTGAGGAAGAGAGAAATCACTTCTTACTAATAATATTGGATAATTAGACACTTAAGGTAGCATTCCTTTGAGTAAGAGAAATAGCTAATAATTAATTTTTAATTCTTGCTACCAGATCTTTATATCTGACAGTATTTTTAGGTCAACTGATTAGTGGTCATAAAAAAATAAAAGTGTCTTGTGAAAATACATATTGGATTGGGATCAATGTGAAATTACTGTTAATTATCTAAGGACACTTTGGCAATATGGAATTGGATTATGATGGACATGATTTTTGATTTTCGTTTTTAGCAATCAGTACCAAGTATCTCAGTTACAAAACAAACAGGACCAGTTGGCTTTTTGAGATTATTCCTTGTGAGGAATTTGCAGACACTGGTCTTGCTGCTGTCACTGACTGGAGAGGGCTCCTCATGGAGTCAGTCACCCTGACTGTGTTGGGATTCTCAGCTCATCTTAACAACCTCCCCTCACTGGAGATCTTCCTTTGGGTCTCTTGCTAGAGGATTATAAAAGTTAAGGGGAAGGCAGAAGGCTTAGGGACTCTAGGGTCTGTGATCTCAGTGTGTGAGTTAAAGGTGGCAAGTTCTAGAATATGGATCACCACCTCCCAACCTGTCTGTGCACTGCCTCTGCAGGGGCTTGCCCGAAGACCGGAGGCTCCTGAAGCTACTTCCAGGATGAAGCTCTGTCCTTCAGTTTGGTAAGATTTGATCGCAGTACTTTTAATGAACCTGAAAATGTTTTGCCTGCCATACACTGTGCTGACCTTGGGGGAGCTGATCTTCTTGTTTTCCCTTTCTGGGGAGCCAGCAGGGTTTTCCAGCCCAAGTCTTGGCAGGAGTAGGAGTGTTTTGGTGTATAAGCTGTGGGAAGTTGGCTCTCTAGAAAAGCCTAGCTTCCCTAAGAGGGCCGGACCATTGTGCTGTGGAGGGTGTCTGTTGAATGGAAGGCAGAGGCTACTGTTTCTTAAATATTGGTTAAGAGCGAGTTTTCCACAGCTGGGGGAAACCTAACCAGAGGGTGCTAGCCCCAGGTTTAAGGTACAGCTGCAACCTGAGGATGAAAACAAGTTGAGCATTATTTGCACTGGAAGTCTCCTCTCTGTCTTGTACCTCACTGCTCAGAGATGGAGAAAAGAAGAGTCCTTGCTCCAGAATGATAGGGGAGGAGAATGTTGTGGTGTGGTATAGAAAGGAATGGGCACGATGTGAGGAAAAATACTAGAGCTGGTTCAGAAGCTCCAAGGGAATCTGCATTGTTAGTGAAAATGTGAGGACAGTAGAACAAGAGATCTTGTCAGAAGCAATGCCAGAACTGGATTCAGGTTGAGAGATCATATTTTAGCAAGTCATTGGAATCATCAGGGGAGCTACCCCATCAGTCACTAGCTGACGGCACCAATTAAGCTCTGCACAGCTTCCCAGCTGAAACCTTTGTCCTGGTAACTGGGAGCTGTGGACACAGATTGTTACAAAGTCTAGAAGAATTGGACTTTTTGGTTCAGTGGGAGCTATACCACCTGGGAATGAAAGAAGAAACATTTCTGGAAGCTTAGTGCCAAAGGCCACACAGAAACTCTGTCATAGACAATAAAGCAACCTCAAAATATTTGCTTAGTATTTTGCTCTTTGGAGGAAGGAGTTCTGTGTTGTGATTAGATGTGTAGTGCTTGATTGAGCCCTGGGCTTTATATTCCTTTTTCCTTCGCCTGCCTATGTCCTTATCCCTGTCCCTATGTAGGTTCTGCTAGTGACCTGGCAGTCCTGTAAGCTGTGGTATTCCCTTTGGCTTCTGCTGCATTCGGACTCATGGGGGATGTGGTTGCCTTTCCTAGAGAGCATTAGGTACTGGCACAGATAACAGACCATTCCATTTTGGGAGGTGGTGTCACTGCTGCAGAAAGGGAACTCGGAGACAAGACGGGAGAGAGACTGGCCCTGGTGTTTTCTTAGGGGTAATCAGTGTCCTGCCTGCCTCCCTGGGGGTCTCAGCTGGCACCTGACTGGAATGCTCCTTTTCCATTTTTATTTCCCTATTTCTGTCTAATTCTATTCCTATGACCTGACTTCCACAAGACTGCCTCAGTTCTATTCAAATAACTCATTACCACCTTCCCCTTTGCCTTTTGACCCCAGCCGTTGTTAGTCATCCCCACTCCATTCCCCAGATTCTCAAATTACTTTCACATACTGCCCCAGTTGGCCTCATGGTTGGATTTCTTGGAGAAGTTCAGTGTCTGGCCCCTCCCTACTCTGTACCTTTGACCTGAGTTTCTTTGCATGTTACTCAGCATTTGGAACCAGGGTAGTTGCCTTGGTAGAAATCTCTCCAGGAATTGCCCATCACCTAGTCATTTCTAGAACTGGAGGTACTTCTGGAAGTGCTGTGGAAAAGAACGACTCACCAAGGTTCAGGTGGCATAGTCTTTTCATCCACTTCAGGCCTGGATGACCCCTGGATCCCAAACCGAAGCCACTTCCTTACCTTCTCTGTCAGGTGTTCATCTTGGTTGGGTATTACTTAGCACAACAAATGATTCTTCCTTATTGTACTGAGAGTTGGGGTCAACTCTGTTCACTGCTTTTTGTCATCTTTGGCCTTATTCACATAGCTATGTCTCTGCACATGCTGGGTTCCTGGGAGTTGGGTTCTAGTTCAGCTGCTGTCAATGACCAGCTCCAGAGGAAGTCATTGAACTTTCCTGGACTTCAGTTTCCTCATATAAAACTAGGTGATTAGCCTTAGATCATCCTTTACACTTTAAGAGGAGATGGGAAATTGTAAAGTAAAATTGTCTTCTGGCTGAGTTGGGTTTAGAGGGTGGAATGATGTGCTGGACCCTCCACCGAGGAGCCTGTTACATGATATTGGCTCCTTAGGCTCAGCCAGTAGGGAATAAGGAGGAGCTGTTTCTTTCTGCTTCTCAACCAGTGTTAGGGAAGCTGGCTTCCAAGAGTAGCCTCATCAGCCCAGAGAAACCTTCAGACAAGCCAGACGAGCATGACTTTAGCGGGTGGTACAGGAAAGGGCTCAATGTTGTGAGAGGTCATCTTGGCAAGGAACCTTAGCGAGTGACTAGCAGGATGCAAGTCTGAGTTTGTCATATGGAACTTTGGCCTAAGCAGCCCATTCATACAAGGAGATCCCTGCCTTCACTGATGCAGCAGAACCAGGGGCAGGTCCCACACAGGAAATGCATGGATTTCCCTTCAGTTTTCTGCTGAAATGTTAGATCCACCTCTTCCTCTTCTCATTCCAGTAACTGCATTGGGCCGGGTAAACACACTAGCCTGCTGACCCTGCCCTCTTGCCCCTCTGCTCCAGAGTGAGAACAGAGATGCTGCCCCTAGGGGTGGGGGGGTGGGGTTATCTTTTCAGAAGGAGTATAGAGCCTTAGATGCCCAGTGGCTTTTTGCAGGCCAGCAGCAGATCTGAAGCCTCATTGCTAGACTCTCTTGCCTAATGTTGCCAGGCGTATTGTCCCCATATGACCCAAATAAACAGATGATCATGTGAATCCAGTAAGGCTGTTTGTTTTAAATAGCAATCGTCTCTTTTAAGCCCAGAAGCAGATGGGTTACCGGGGGCAAGAGAGAAGGCAGAACCAAATCCTCTTTTGACCCAACTTCTGAGAATGGCTCAGAATCCTACTTTGTTTTTGGTGGGATCTCTGAGAAGTTTTGGAGTCAGGGGATCCCTCTGCCAACACTTCATGAGCTGTGTGATCATGAAAACCACTTAGTGACCCAGAGCTTCAGTTTCCTCCAGTAAAGTGGGGGGAACTCCCAGAAGGAAAGCCCTGTGAATGTGTTGTTACAGTGTGGGATCATCAGCCTAGAAGGTATTTATGAGCTGCTCTCCCCATTGGGATGAGGAGAGCTCTCAGGTGCCCATGTACATGTGTCCTTGTGCCCCTTGGAGCATTTCCCACGCAGAAACCAAGGGCCTGAATCAGCACAGTTCTTGCTTAGAATAGTGTCACTCCATTTGAACACTAGGTTGAATGCAGCAGAGATGGTCCCAAGAAGAGCATGGCTTCAGGCACTACTGTAGAGTGTTCTATTTTGAACAGGAGTTTTTCTTCCCCTGCACCCCCCCCCCCTTCTTGCCCACAGCCTTGGTGTCCAGGGTCATTCCACTTCCTCTAAGGTGTTGGGGTATGCCAGGTCCTGCTCCCCACGGAAACTGCACACAGGCCTAATTTAAGCCAGAAAGGTGTTGGTGACATTGCATGACCCTTCCAGGGACAGAGACCCTGCCATAAAAGAAAGCAGCCCAACCCTGAGATATTCCTGTTAAGTTTCTCTGAGTCCTGTAGCTGCAGTGATGAGACAATAGGGTGTGGAAAGAGACTCAAATTTTGACATAAGCTTTATAGATAACTGACCATGAACCTCAGTTTGCTCATCTGTAGATGAGAAATACTTGCATTGACAACCTCACAGGTTCTGTGTAAGGAAAGTAATTTGCAAATCTTAGCGATAAAACAACTGTGATGATTATAGTTTAGACAGTCTGGTGACATCCGAAGTGCATTTCGTTTGTAGTCAAGGTAGCTGGGCAAACCAACTAGTTCTGCCACTGACTGGATCACTGGACCTTCACCTCCGTGGGCTGGTTTCCTCACTTGAGAAAATGAGGGAGTTTGACAAGAATTACATTTTAGGAAAGAGGGAATGGGTGCAGGGAGAAGTGACTTGTCCACTAAGTCATTAAGTGGGTATGACATGCAAGTGTGTTCCTAAGGATACAAGGCAAGGTAGAAGAGCCTCTGCCCTCAAGGAGCTGACCATGTAAGGGAGAAGGAGCCATAGGTAGGTAGAAGACCCTGAGGTTTTGTGAGTCTAAATCAAACGATCTTCTGTAGCCAAAGCACCCGGAGACTGCTTGTAACTTCCACCGGGGAAATGTTGCCTGATTTCTTTTGGACGTCCCACGTTCTGCTTTTTTCCCTGTACTTTCCTAGACGAGGAACTGTTCCTGATACCCATATTCAGTGGTGGGCAGAAGGGGATGGAATTTGGTGTCGTGGCCCTGAAGCGCCTTGGCTTCTCGTTTGCTCACCCAATGTCTAGAAGGGACCTCCGCTGGACAAGATAAAAGGGGACAGGGTGCAGTTAGGTCTCAGATCAGCCTTTCCTTTTAATAAATAAGGAAACAGGCTCAGAGTGCCTGAACCAGCTGGGTGGTGAAGGTAGCAGAGCTCGCGTTCCTGCCCACTCCGGTAACTGCCAGGCCACTGCCCCGGGAGGTCGTTTGGAGGGCTGTCTCGACGTCAGCTACTCGAATGCAGACGAGGGACTCGAGGCACAGTCCCGGCTGCACAAAAAGAATGCCATTTATTATTCTGGCGACAGTAGGGGACAGCCCCCAAGCCTGGGGCCCCCCGACGGAGTCTGAGCCAGATCCTTCGTTCAACCACCACAGAGCGAGACAAGTCCCTGGAGGACCTGGATCCCCGCTCGAGGGCTCCCGGGCCTCTCCGCGGGCGGGGCGGAGGAGGGTCACTTGGGGCGCCGGGAACCTGGGCGGGCGCTCAAGGCGGGGTTAGTAGAGAAGCCGGGCCTTCGCCCCTGCGCGCCCCACCCCGCGGCCGCCGCGAGTGGCCCGAGTGGCCCGGGGGGCAGGGCTTCCGCCCTCCACGTTGTTCCTGAGGCTGGCCACGCCCCCGCCCACACCCCGGCCTGGGACTCGCCCCTGCCCCTTCCCTCCCTCCTCCCGTTCGCTCGTCCCGAGTCGACCGCGTTCTCCGCCTGGGGTCATCGGGAACCCCCAGCGAGCCAGACGCACGTGGGCCAAAGGAACACTTGGGGATTCCTTGGGCTATGATGGCGGGGGAAGAATGAGGCTTAACGCGGGAGGTGGAAGATGGGGGAGTCTTCGCTTCCTC
Source organism: Bettongia penicillata ogilbyi (assembly GCA_023548195.1). NCBI lineage: Eukaryota > Metazoa > Chordata > Mammalia > Diprotodontia > Potoroidae > Bettongia > Bettongia penicillata. The sequence goes on along the minus strand of JAJHZJ010000605.1, from coordinate 2,269,245 downwards.
GAGGGAATGGCAGGATGCCAGCCACAAAGTGAGAGCCTGGCTGGCCCAGTTACCTCTCTTCGTCCCTACGGCCTCCAGACGGGAGCTCATTTACCCTGGTGGGCACTGGCCCTTTAAACGGGCGGCCGACGGTGCGGGGTGTCCATGTGGAGCAGCTCCATGCCGTGTTGTCCTGCCCGCCCATTGGCCCGCGGCCCGGTGACGTCTACTAATGAAATGCGAACGCACTGCGGGGGGAGGATCGGCTGCAAAACCCGGGAGCGGATCGCCGCTCCATTCTTCCCCGCCCCCTCTTCCGGAGCTTCCTCCTGCCGCCCCGCCCAGGGGCGGGGCACCGCGGGAATTGCAAAAGACTCGGGGGACGAGGGGAGTGGAGCAGGTTGGGGGGATCCGGCTTCCGTAGGACTGAGGGACCGAAGGTCTCCTTTCTATTCTGTGCCTCTCCCGCCTTAATGGAGCCCGTATGACGCTAGTATAAGCGTCAGACCCTTGCCTGCCCAGACAGGGTGGGACTCGGAGTGGACACTCTCGCAGATCGCCGCTCAGCGGGGTCTTAGGCCCCGAGGTGCGTGCGGGGTCAGACGGAGAGGCTGTGCTGTGAGGCGGAAGTGGAGCGTGGATGCCGGGGCCGCCCTAGCCTCTTGCAGCCCCGCCCCCAGCCACGTGTTCACGCGACCGCCCGTCCGTCCGTGGGCGGGGTTTGCCCAGCGGGGCTCCGCCCACCGCGAGGCGCCGCTCCAGAGCCTGGGCGGGCGGGGCTCCGGTCCGGGCTTTGGCGGCGGCCCCGGTGTAGTAGCGGGGGCGGCGGCCGGGGGCAGCGCGGCTGCTTCCCCTTGTTGTGTGTCGGTGCCTCCTCGCCATCTTGTTGCAAAGCCCTTTCTTGTCGGCGGGACTCGCGGGGGCCGCGGGGCGGGAGGCACCGGGCGGGAGGGGCGGGCGGGAGGGGCGGGAGGGAGGTGGCGCCGCCTCGGGGGGGGTTCCGGGGCTGCACCCAAGCATTTTTTGCATTTTTATTTTTTTGCAACTCCCATTTTTGGGGGCCGCTCTTGGGGCGCATCTTTCCCGCGATCTCCCGGCGGAGTGCCCCGAGGCCCTCCCGCCTGCCCGGCCGCAGCCCCCCGAGGCCCGCCCGCCCGCCTGCCCCGCGGCGCGCCCCCGCCGCCCGAGCGATGAGCATTGAGACGCTTCTGGAGGCGGCCCGCTTCCTGGAATGGCAAGCGCAGCAACAACAGAGAGCACGTGGTGAGCGGGCCGGGCTGGGCCCCGGGGGCGCGAGGTGGGGACCCAGGCCGGGCTGGGGGGCGGGGGCGAGGCCGCGCCGCGCGCCCGCGGTGCCAGCCCCGGGAGTCATTAGCATTCCTCCGGGGGGCCCCAGCTCCGCCCGCCGCTTCTCCACGCAGCCCCCACCCCTCGGGGCGCCCCTCGCCCGGCCGGGGGCTGAGGGCCAGGGGTTGCTGGTCTGACGGCGAGGCGCCTCCGACTGTCACCGGGCACGCTTGGGGGCTGCGGGGGTCGGCTCAGGGGATGGAGCAGGGAGAGCATGCCCGGCGCGCGCGTCCGGGGGGTTGCGAGGAGGTGCGCGTACACGGGTGTGCGTGTGTAGAGTACACGGATGGGGGTAGGGATTACTCTACGCCGGGAGGCTCCCCTGCTTTCCAGGCCGTGGGGGCCCCCGGCTGGGCTGCGCGCGGCTGGGGGCGGGGGCGGCCTTTGCAGAATGAAATGACATCGCTTGTCATATGATCCTGGGCCGGCCCCGCCTGACCCCGCCCCCGAGCTGGGCTGGGGTGGACTTCGGGGGTCCGGGCCCCGGAGGGCCTCGGGGAGGGGGCCAGGCAGGCCCCTTCCCCCACGCACTCCCGCCCCCTCCCCGACCGGGTGGAATGGAGGGGGTCCGCGCATCCCAAAACTCGCTCTCGCTGGAATGTTGCGTGTGTCTGTTCCCAGCTCGTTGGTTACTTAGGGCTGGTGACGTGGCCGCGCTCCGCCCCCGAACACGTGCACCGGGGACACTCCCGCTGGGGACTGGGCCGCTGCTACCTCCCTGCAGACCTGGGTTCCCGGAGCAGGGAGGAGGGGCGGGCCAAGAGGCGGGGTTCCCGAGGGGGCCCTGCCCGGGACGACCGGGCAGGGGCGGCTCCCTAGGAGAGGGTGGAGGAGGGAAGTGGCCTGACCCTTCCGTGCCTTCCCCCTCCCATATTTCCTGCATTTATCTTGGGGGGTGATTGGAGGTAGCCCCAGGATTCAGGGAGATCCGTATATGTTCTCATCAGTCATCTCTCTTCCCTCTCCCTGCCCAGGGGGGCTGGGCCCCTGCCAAACCGGGGTGGGCGGGCATCTCCTTGGCACAGGAAAAAGAGGGACCCATTTAACGTTCCGTCGCCCAGGTCCTAGGCCCCAGACTCGTCCCCGGCCCTTAGACTCCCTGTTGAGAAGGAGTGGGAAAGGTTTGTTTCCCTGGCCGGGTCTCTTTTCCAGGCAGAAGGACATTTATTCTTCAGCTTCCATCCTGCTTTGGAAATGCGTGCGTGCAGGATTTGGGTTCGATCTCCCCGCCCCCCCACCTCGAGTTTCGCCCCTCCCCCTCTCCTGCAAAAAAAAAAAGAAAAGAAAAATCTTGCACTCCAGCGCTCCCTTCCTTTCCCTCGGCGTCTATTGTTGCTTCAGTGATGAGTCATGCTGGAGGTTGTACGAGTGTTGTGTGTGCGCGCGTGTATGTGCGAGGCCTCGCCTGCAGAGACTGTGTGTGTGTGTGTGTGTGTGTGTGCACACGCGCGCCTCTGTGTGCGCGAGTACATGTACATTCGGGAACCTCAGAATTGGGTGGGAACCTCTCCGGGCACAGGGTGCTGGCCAGTTCACTGCCCAGCCACAGCAGCCGGCCTCTCAAGGTCAGAAGTCGTGCACTGTGTGAGGATTTCCAGGGTCCGTGATGGAGTGTCTGGAGGGAATGCTGGGAGCCGTTGAATTGGGGGCCTCCCTCCTGCCCTCCCTGCTGTGCACATACAAGCACACCCCTACTCTGCCGCCCAGTTCCTCAGCCGGCTCCCGGCTGGGCAAGGGACATTCAGCTAGTACTGGCGGAATCACAGTTTCCCCAGGTGGTTTGGGAAGGGGCTTGGTCCTGCTGGTTCTCCCCTTTCCTCTTCTCCCCACCCCCTCTATATTTCTGTAGTATAGATGTCTGTGGTCTCTGGAATTTCCTGAGGACCCTCACCCTCGGATGCAGCTTAAAAGAGGAGCCAGAGAGAGAGGCAGATCTAGGATTCATTCTTTCCTTTTTCCATCTCCTGCAGAGTACTTTCTCAATCCTCTCCACACCTGTACTCCTCACAGATAGAGGAACAGTGCCAAGCAGAACTCTTGAAGAGAGTCCCATAAATGTCCAGAAGGATCATGGGGAACTGAAGGCTCCTGGGAAGGTGTGGGCAGCAGGGGGTGGGGGAACCTTGTGGTTCTCTGGACCCTGAGTCCATATCAAGGGTCAGGTTCACATCTGCCTGATTACAGTGGCTCATTAGAATTCCCCACCCTAGAAGACAGTGGAGAAGAAAAGTTTCTGTAGGGTCAGTTGAGAGATATCCAGTCTCCTAAAGGAAATATGTGTCTGTTCGGGTGTCTCAGCTAACCCCAGAGACACCAGAAGTCAAACCATCCTTCCCTCTGCCTCTTAACATTCTGTGTCTTCCCACTTGGGGTGGGGCAGAGAAAGGAGCAATAGGTTGTCATCTGGATCCCAGGATTGTTAGAAGTCAGGCTGGACAGTCATCCTCTTCAGTCTTGGTCTTTTACACAGATTGCCTTTCCAGCTCCCAAAGGGACCTCACTAGTTCCCCCAGTACTCCAGCCCAAGCATCTCTACCTGGAGAAAACAGTTGGGTTCTTCTTTGACCCCATGGGGTGTTGGGACCTCACCAACCTCCAGCCAAGGTCTCTGATGTATCTGGTTCTTCTCTGAGGTGCATAGACAGAGCCCCTCCATAGGCCTCTGGGCCTTCATTTGTGGGAGTAGATTAAAAACTGACCTCTGTACCTGGTTGGACAGAACTATGGAGGTAGAGCAGGAATACATATAAAGAGGAAGAAGAGGGTTAATTCGGTGTGTATTAAGTACCTAATGTGTTCAGATCCTGGGTGAGGCAGTTAATTAAGACACATTGTCACCTCTCATGGAGCATGCGGCGGAAGGGCTAAGACAAACCTGGAAGGTCAGAGAAGCATGAAACAGAACCTGTCCTGTCACCTGACGCCTCCAGGCCATGTGTGACCCTCTAGGTCCTCAGGGGCAGCCCTTTGAGTCCAAACCTCACAGAACAAATCCCCTTAATAAAAGGATTTGTTCTGTAAAACTTGGACTCAGTCAAAAGGCCAAGCCTTCTACCCCTGTAAAAGACCATTAACCACGTAGAGGTCAGCATTGGGCCAAGGTGGCTACTGTGTTTTCTAGAGACATCCGCACTGCTTGCATCTAGATCTTTAGTTTGCAAAGTACCATCTGTACATTATCTTACTGTGTCCTCCCAACAACCCTGGGTGGCTGGTGCAATTCTTATCTCTCCTTTTATAGATGAGGAGACTGCCTGCGCCAGGTGAGGTTACTCTGGGCCCAGGGTTAAGGTAGAATCTGAGCTCAAGTCTTCTTGATTTCCATGTTGGACCAGCTGCCCTCTGCTATACCAGATTATCTCACTGATCTTAAAATTTCAATGTGAGGCGGTCATCCACCTGAATCTTTGCCAAAGTATGACCCTCCACCAGTGCCCACCCTGGAGAACCAAATACCATGATGCCGTGACTGCCATGGCTCACAGGAGTATGGAATCTGGACTTTTGGAGTCCGAAAGACTCATCTCCGATACTTACTGGCTGTGTAGCCCTGGGGAAATCACTTGTCCTCTCTGGAGTGCAGTGTCCTCTTCTGTAAAAGAAGGAACTTGGACTACTTGAACTAAGGGAAGCCCCTCTCAAGCTCTTGTGAAGTCCTAGTGACTCAGACCCCCTGCCCCAGCACCATCCTTCAGGACCATGGACTGGACAGGCAGCCATAGGCAATCAAGAGCCAGAGAAGGAAGGGTCTGTACATAGAGCTAAAGGCTCTGAGAGAGAGAGAGTGAGTGAGTGTGCGTGTATGTGTCCTTGCCTGTACTTGCTTGTCTGTGTGAGAGCCAAGAGGGCGTTTTTGTAGTCCCTCACATGTATTCATATATACAAATATGAGTGTGTGTGTGTGTATGACAATACCTCTGTGTGTAGCTGTCTGTTCAAGCACTGCTTGGCCTTACTGTGATCCTGACTTTCCAGGGGGCAGAGGAAGGAATGAGAGAAATTTATGAGCTGGAGGACAGGGAGGGGGCCGGGTACAACTGTGTGGAGCATTGAAGGTTGGGCTAACATTAGTGGCATCGCTGCCCTGACATTTACACATCTGGTATGTGCCGAGTTGTTTGCATGGCGTCTCCCCTTTTTGACCTGAGCCCTTTGAGGGCAGGAACTATCTTTTGATCTATGTGATCCCAACACTCAGCACAAGGCCTGGCACATAGGAAGCACTTAGCAGGTGCTTGTCAACCGATTCATTAAGGCTAGGGAGGATCATTTAGGGGGTGCTGAGTATCATGGCTTGTTCCTATTTTACCATAGCTAGTGTTGGTCAAGATCATTGAGGCAAGTCTTTAGCCTCTTTGAATCATCATTTTTGAGGACCAGGGGAGGAGGTGGGACTGAGCTAAGGGAAAATACAGGGGACAGATTGGGGAACACTGGGACCTTTTAAAAACCCTTCCCCTTCTCCCAGTCCAGACCTGGAAATGTCAGGTCCTTTTTCTTGGCCAAAGAGTGAGAGACCGAGTTAGGCCAAGTTGGTTGATGTGAATTTCAAAAGGGTCCCTTTCATGTAAATTGTTTGGAGGAAGCAGTAAACTGAGGCAGAAGGTAGAATATAGGATGTATGTCTGAGTATCCCAAAGACCCAACTTTCTCTCCTTCCTCCTTTCCCTTCCTGCTTTCCTTCCCTCCCCCCACCCCCAACATGGTTTCAAAGAGCAGCTCTTTGGAAGGGGCAAAAGTGGAACACACACACACACACACACACACACACACACACACACAGGCACGCATCAAAGAGCTATACCCTGCCTGTCTGAGTACCTCCCAGTTATGAACCTTTCCCCCTCCCTTTCCTTCCCCCAGAAGAAGGACAGGATGGTTACTGGAAGACTGGGGTCTCTGATTGGCCAAGCCGCACCCCCCCCCTCCTGCTTCTCTGGGGCCCCTCTGGCCACAGCAATCTGCCCCCTCTCAGGGTCATGTTTCTCAGCTCCGCCTCTGAGCCTGCCTCCCTGGGGTGGCATGTTTGAGGCGTGTCTCTGAACACATGCAAATGACCTGCTGGGTTACTGAGCTCCTCCTATTCCCTATCACTGCCCCCAGCCCTGGGTTTCCAGGGTACTCAGGCCAGGGTGACCTGGTGATCTGGCTCAGAGCCAGAAGAAAGGTATAAATTTGAAATGGCCCTCCAGGTAGGAGGAGCCAGGGGAGTAGCTAAGGAGCATCCCCCAAGTCTCCTCTCTCACTTCCCAAGGCACACAGGGCAGGGGTTTGGAAGAGGTCTCCAGGACAGCCTTGCGCTGTTTTCTGCACCAGTGCTGCCCTTAGTAGGGTGAAGGGCCCTGCCCTCCTTCCTCCAACCTACATGGCTAAGTCAACCTGGTATATTCTCTCCCTTTCTGGACCTGTACTTCCAAAGGAGGAAAAAAAAAATAAAAAAACAACCAAGTGCCGCAGATCCCATGATTCTTTCCAGTCATCACTAGGAGACATTGGAGGCCTCCCCAGCCTGTGGGGCAGAGGAGGAACTACTGGACCTTGAGAGAGCAGAGGATGCATTCCTTACTTCCTCCTTGGTCATGGGGCCAAGAGCTCCAGCCTTAGGAGGCAGAAGACTTGACTTCACACCCCTGCCTTAGCCCCTTACTTCCTGGCTGTGTGACCCTGAGCAAGTCACTTCATCTGAACCTTCCATATCTATAAAATGCTTCCCCAATCACCTTGAAGGGTTGTGTGAACTGCTCCTTTTTGTTAGCTTTGCAACACCGGTTCCAGACATTGTCTGGTTTGATCAGAGAATCAGATGAGATGATGGATGTGGAAATCCTTTGGGGGGAATCATGAAATGCTCAATAAATGTTATCAGTATTCTGATAACTTTGTAGAGAGCATTTCAGCCCTATGGAAAGGGCACTAGAGTGCAGAAAACCAGAGTTCTGATTATTCAATCCCTAAGCATTCTTTGGGGGTAGAGATTGGAGGCAGCCCAGCAATAGAAGTATAGAGAGAGAATAAACATAAGACAAAGCCACAGTAAGGGGATGAGGAGGATGGAGGAAGGCAGAATCAGATCACTTCTGTATTTTTGCTTTATTTTCCCCATTTGTAAAATGAGGGAGGGAGCTAGCCTTGCATGACCTCAAAGGTCCCTTCCCATCTTATTTCCTCTGCTTCTCCATAAGTCTGGTAAAATCAAGGAGCCTGGGAGGAGACCTGGGCCTGTCATTTAACCAGTCTAAACCTCAGTTTTCTAATCTGTGAGATGAAGTTGAGAAGGTTTGTGTTGTTGGGAAGAAAGAGTTTTGTTAGCCATTGCAGAAAGCTGAGCTGTTAGGACAAGTGGATGACACAGTGAATACAACAGTAGAAACCAGAAAGATCTCACTTTATTAGCTGAGTGGCCCCTGAGTAAGTCACTTAGCCTTTGCCTCAGTTTCTTCCCGGGACTGTTGTGAGGATAAATGAGCTAAGATTTGCAAAGTGCTTACTGTAGTTCCTGGCATATACATTAGCTGTTTAATAAATGCTTGATTCCCTCTCCCCTCTCCTCCTATACCTCCCAAGTTGCACCTTTGCTTTCATAGCCCCATCCCCAGCTCCTGAGGAGGATGGGTCATGCCTTGCCTTGGGCCTGGCACCCTGGTCCCCAACTGAGTTTGCCTGGCCTTTGTTCTTTCTTCCCCATACAGAGGAACATGAGAAACATCGGCTGGAGCGGGAGCAGGAGCAGAAAGCCAGCGCCACGAGGGTTAATCATATGCTGCCCCCTGAAGAACCCCGGATTGAGGCCCCCCCACTTCCCTTGTCCCCTCCAGCTCCACCCCCTGCACCTCCACCCCCTCTGGCCACCCCAGTGACTGTCATCCCTATCCCTGTGGTGACAGGCTCCCCACAGCCGATGCCACCCCCACCTCCCCTTCCACTGCCCCCTGCCCAGCCGCTAACCCTTGCCCCACGCCAGCCAGCCTTGGTCAGTGCACCCGGACTCAGTATCAAGGATACCCTCCCCCCACTCCCCAGGCCACCAGCCACTGCCACCCCACTCCTGCCGGACTCGAAAGGCACCGTCGCACCCACAGGCAGCCCCAAACCCCTGCAGCCCTTCCCCACACCCATCTTGACCATTGCTCAGCACCATGTGGTCCAACAGCCCATTCAGCCCCAGCTGCCACCCCCACAACCACCTCCACCAGCAGCATTGGCAGCTCTAAAATTGGCACCAGCTGAGGAGGTGAAGCCCAGTGAGCAGAAGAAGCGACCTGGGGGGTAAGTGAGATGGTGGCATTTAGCCCCAGGGTGGGCAAGAGGGCCTCTGCACGCACCCCCCACCCTGAGAGGGCGGCCATATGGGTGAAGGGAGAGTTCACCCTCTCTCCAGTCGACTTCTCCATCAGGATTCTTATTTTCACCCTCCCAAAAAGGGATGGCTGCCTATAACCTCCATGTATCAGTTACCTATTGTAATTAAGCAGACATTAAGCTTAATAAAGGCTGAGTATTGAAAGACAAAAAACAAAACAAACCCAATTTCTGTCCTCCATGAATTTGGAGTCTTAATTGGACAGAATAGAATGTACACAGAGAAGTCAGTACAAAGTACCCTGAAAGGGTATAGGTGGGGTTGGGGGTGAGAAGGTGTCTTGTAGGCTGGACACCTGAGGAGAGCTAAGGGTTCAGAGAGCCCAGAGGGAGTGCATGCCTCCTTAGGCCAGGAGACACCAGTCTGGGAAGCATGAAGATGTAAGGTGTGGGCACATCTGGCGGTCCATTTGGAACGGGAGTGTGAAGGGGAATCATCGGAGATGATTATTGCCAGTACCTTCTGCCCTTCTCACACTTGGAGAATGGGACTAGGCCTGTTCTTTCACCCGCTGTCTCTTTGGGTTGCAGGATCGGGACCAGGGAAGTCCACAACAAATTGGAGAAGAACAGGTGTGTGTGTGTGTATATCTGGTCCCCTGGCCCCATGTCCCGGGACCCCTCCCCCGGCTTCCAGAGCCAAGCTCTTGCTGCTTCTTCCCCATTTTCCCCGCTCCCCAAATCTATGGCCGGACAGCCCGGGCGGCTGACTGACGGCATCCTCTTCCTCCCTCCCGATCCCCATCCCCTTTTCCTAGGCGAGCCCATCTGAAGGAATGCTTTGAGACTCTGAAAAGAAACATCCCCAACGTGGATGATAAGAAAACGTCCAACCTCAGCGTCCTCCGCAGCGCCCTGAGATACATTCAGGTATGGCGGACTTCGGGGAGAGGGGGCCTCCGGAGCCCCTCGGTAGCCGTAGCGTGGCCTAGCGTGGGGCTGGGGCTGCGGAGCTCGCTGTTGGAGGCTTCGAGGGGGAGGGGAAGAGGGAAGCGGAGCCTCGGTGCAGGCAGCGCAGCCCGAGCGGCTTCCTCTCCCTCCCCTTGGGCTCGGGCTCCGGCGCCTGCTCCAGCTCCCCCTCCCTCCTCCACGCGGGCAGTGAGCACATGGCCCGGGCTGGCGCTGACGTCAGCGGGGCTCCCTCCCTGCCGGGGGAAGGGAGGAGAAGGGAGGGGGAGGGGCCTGGGGCGGCCAGCTAGCGGAGGCGCGCTGCGTGTGCAGCTGCAGCCGCAGCCGCCTGGGCTGGGGGAAGGGAGGACGGCGAAGGCTGCGGGGGCAGCACTCGCACATCCCCCGGAAGTGGGGGCACCCTCTTCATGGCAGAGGGAATCGGATGGGTGGGAAATGGGGCGGAGGCTTGGAAATGCCTGACAGGTTTTCGGGGAGGAAAGAACCCCGGATTTTAGGTCGGCACGTTTGCCAGCTGTTTGGTGTGAGGCCCTTTACCTGGCAGAGCCCCAGGTCCCTGTGCTTAATTGGGTTGCGGTGCTACTGTTGATTACTTGTGTGACATTGGTGAGTCGCAGCCTCCGGGCCCTTCCTTGCAGCTATAAAATGAACGGCTTGGACGAGATGCTGAGGTGCTTTCCAGCTCGAGATCAATGATTGTCCTTGCTTGAGAGGGTTGTTGGGAGGAAAACACTTCTATTTTCAGATCTGAAAGCACTATATAAAATGAGAGTTAACTGTTGGACCAGATTCAGAGTTTAAATAGGCCACAGACTCTGTCTCCTACCTCTTGTTAAGGCTAAGAAGTCCCCCCTGCCCCCTGCAATGCCCGTTTTTCCAAGCTGGATTTTTACTTTGACCCAAGATTTGGGGGGGGGGGGGGCAATGGCAGATCTCGCTGGCTTAAATGAAGCAGGTCTACTGGGTTTGGGGGGGTGAATGGAGCAGTCCGATTTTTGCCATGAAAAGACTTGTATGTAGGTTTCTCTGAAGGCTCTGCCCCTTTCCTAACCTTGCACCCAGGGGATTAAGGTCACACTGTAGGAATCCACCCTGATTGCGTCAGATATCGCTGGGCCAGGCAAAAGAGCTGGCTGGGGAGCCCGGTCTGTGCAGTGTGGCTGTAGGACTGCTCTCATCCCTTAGGGCAGGCCAGTGGGGGGGTGGTGATGCGGAGTAGCTGGGATGTTGTAATAGACTGGGATGTAACTTTGTTAACCGCTTTAGTGGCTGGATTTGGACTTGGAGGTCGGGGCGCCCTGGGTTCGAATCCCAGTGAACGATATTAGCTTCACCCCGCTGGGCCCCAGTTTCCTCATCCTGGAAACAGGGGCATGGAGACTGGGTGGCCTCTGGGGTAGGGCCACTGGGCTCCAAAGCCACGATTCTGGAACAGCCCCGTCCTCCCCGAGGTGAGGACCTTGGGACCCCGGGGGCCAAGTTGGTGTGAGCTGCGATTCCAGCTCGTGTCCCGCTCCCGGGCTCCTCGCCTCGGCTGCGGTGTCTGTCACTCTTCCGCCCTTTAAAAATAACTCCTTCCGCCCGAGAGGAACCCCTCTCGCCCCGCCCGCGCGCCGCGTCTCCTCCGCAGTGGGTGGGGGTGGGGGCGTTCGAGCGGCCAGGCCCGCCAGATAAGACGGTTGCCATGGCAGCCGCGAGTTTCCGTCTCCCTGGAAACCGTCGGGGTCCCGCAGGTGTGCACGCGCTCGCGGAGCGAAGGCGAGGAGTGGGGAGAAAGCGGGAGGCGCGCGCCCAAGGCCAAGCTGCGCAGTCGCGGAGCCGGCCTGGCTTGGGAGGAGCCCGGGTCTCCCTCCCGCCCTCCCGGTGGGGGCGGAGCCTGCCCCGAAGTGGCTTGGGGGGGGCCCGAGGGGAGGGGGCATTGTCGGGGCTCCGCTCGTCAGACCGCGGGGAGAGGGCCAGGGCCTGACGTCATTCTTCTGCCTGTATCCCGTGGGCTGGGGGGGTCCTCGGCGTGGGCCCCACCCCAGGATGGCCGTTAGGTTTAACGGCTGCTTCCGGCCGCGGGGTCGCCGCTCTTATGTCATTGGGACGGGTTGGGTTTTTTAAATTCTTTAATGCGCTGTGGCCCAGAGGATGCTCCTTTTCCCCACCCCCCACCGTCTCCCGGCCGGGTGGGGGAAGGGGCGGCCGGCGGGCTGGCCCGAGTCCAAGCAGCTTCCCGGCTCGAGCAGGGGGCGGAGCCGAGGTCCTTGATTGGCTCGATGGGAATGAGCTGGGCTTGGGTGCGGAGGGGGCTGAGGGGTGCAGCAAATGGGCTCGCCGCCGTGACGTGACGCAGCAGAGCTGGGCTCCGCGTGGGAGCGCGCGTGCTCGTTGCTCTGGCCGGGGGAGGGGCGGCTGGATGGGGCCAGGCGAGGGTGGGGCGGAGCGGCGCGGGGGGAGGGGGGCGCCTAAGGTGGGGGAAACGTGATTGAAATTGACCATGACGGAGGAGGGAGGCTGAGAGCGCCGCTCTTGGAGGTCCAGCCCAGCCCGCGACGGTGTAGAAAAGAGGGTTGAGTCGGAGGTCAGGGGACGGAGGTCAGGCCTGTCTTGACCCACTGAGAGTCGCACTGCCCAGGCACAGCGTCATCAGACTACGAGCATTTTATTAAGTCAGGCGCCACCCAAGCTTCACAGGCTTGAAACCGAATGAAACGATCGCTCATCACAAATGGGGAAGGAATGGAGGCCTAGAGTCCATCCTGCTGGATCGGCCCGCAGTGGGGGAGGGGCGGGCTTTCCCTGCCTGGTCTCCCAGCGGACGCTGAGCAGGACTCTCATCGAAGCTGAAACCCTGAGCAAAGTGTAGAAGTATGGTCTTCCCAAAGTAATAATGATAATAGCTAGTAGCGCTTAGGGCTTTAAGGATTGGGAAGCGCTCCAGAAGATAATTTAATCCGCACAACGAGGAAGGGGGTGGGTACTATTTATACCCTCACTTTACAGATGAAGAAATTGAGGCAGACAGAAAGAATTTAAGTGGCCTGAACAGAGTCACACAGCAAGTTAGCCTCTGAGATTGGATTTGAACTCGGGTCTTCTAGCCCCTGGCCTAGTGCTCTCTCTAGGCACAGTGTCCCTTCGTGGAAAACTAGCTGTTTCTCCTGAGCCTCTAGGATCTCTGACTACCAGCCTGTATTGCTCCCTAGGAAGACAGTGCATAGAAAAGATTTAAGAGACATTGTAATGAAAAGGGGGCAGGCCAATGGTAGATTGATGAATATAAGTGAAGCATTGGACCCTAGATTCAGAGCTGGGAGGTCATCTGCTCCAAGGCCTTCATTTTAGAGGAGGTGACTTACCAAAGGCCATACAGGTAGGGAGCAACAAAGGCTGGATTTTAACTCAGGTTATAATACTCCAAGCTCTCTTTGGTGTGTCCAGATGCCTTCAGTCTCATTCTAATGGTGGAAACAACATGAACACATGTATGAAATATATACAAAGCTGATACAAAGTAAACTTGAGGTGAAGAAGGCTTGGGGCTCACAAGAAGGTAGGAACTCTTGAGATGAGGCTGGAAGGAAATCAGGTATTCTAAAAGGCAGAAGTAACTGAATGAACAATCCCTTATGAAGAGTTTGTATTTCCAAAGCACGGGCAGGCAGGGGAGGATTGTAAACCTTCAGAGCAGCTGGGACCACAACACCCAAATGGGAGACAGAAGATTGTGTCTGTGGAGTGCTCAGAGAAAAGAGGCAAGATAGTAGTGTATAGACATGGTAGTATCTGCTTAGGGTTTTCTAAGGATGGGGAAACTTGATTGTGTAGACAGCAGAGAAGGGACCAGTGGATAGGACTAGGCTGAAGACTTAGAGAGGTAGGTACCCTCTGTTGGAAAAGATGGGATGGGGTGGTAACAACACACGTAAAGGAACTAGAGTGAAGGGGGAGGACTATGAGATGACCTGGACTTTTCTTAGATCCTTGGCTAGTTTCAGGGAGTCCATTGGTGGCTTGAGTTGGGTTACAGATTGAGGAGGAGAAGGGACCTTAACCATCCAGTCTAACCCCCTCTCATTTTACAAATAAGGACTCTGAGGCAAAAGGAGGTCACACAGCCAGTAAATGTCTGAGGTGGCTTTCTCCCTGACTCCACATTCTGGGCCCCATCCACTCTCACATTGCTGGTGCAATGTGACAGGAGGTTTAGAACATGGTCAATATTGTGGTCAGTTAGCCAAGAGGTAAAGGATTGCCTCATTTTGGTGAGGGCCCACTTGAGATAAGATAACCCAAATTTGTAGTGGATGAGGGCAACCTTTCCTTTTTGAAAAGATTAAAAAAAGGAAAAATTAAGCAAAATCAGCCTATGTGTGGGTTGGATCTGACAGGATTCAGAACCTTCCACACCCAGAGTCCCCTGTTTCTGCTAAGAAGGGTGGAACATTCACTTTGTCTTCTCTCTTCCTGGACCAACCTGGGCCGTTGAAATGTCACCACGTTCCTTTTTGTTCCGTTTTCATGCCCCTTGTGGTAGACGCTGTGAGTACTGCCTTGCTGATTATCTTGATTTCTGTCTGGGTAGCTGACTTCTGCCCCACTTCAGACACTTTCTAGCTGAGTGATCCCAGACTTCCCATTCTTCTCTTTGGTCTTTGTGTATGACAGTGGATACAAAATAAATACAAACCCTCATTCCCTATGTCGTGCTTAGGAAGTATGATGATACATACGAAGGCTGAAAAGTAATTGTTTGAGAAAGTCTGACCAAGTGTCGAGAGACAGCATGGTGTAGTAGAAAGAACATGGAAGTCTGACCTGGGCCTCAGTTTCTTCATCTGCAAAATACGAGGGTTGGATGACTGTGGGACGCAAGGCTACTTGCTCCCAGTTCTGGAGCCAGGAGCCTGATCCTTGAGACTTCGAAGCAAGTCATTTACTTTTTCTGACCTGGAGTTTTTGTCCGTGTTGTTGTGTTCGTCCTTCATTTTCCAAAGAGACCATGACATCAGAGAAATGATGACATGACTGCACTTGACTTTGATCTGAGTGAGGGAGGGCTGTGCAGGTCACCAGCCTCGCTTTCTCCTCCAGAGCCATCTGGGTCCAGTGACCAGATTATTCATCAGGATAACTGGAGATGGCCTTATTTATGACATAATTTGAGAAGGAAGGTCTATTCCCCATTCAAATTCTTTCTATACCAACCCATCATCTTTTTCTAATATTTCATTTTTTGAGAATTATTTTTTGGCCCAGCACCTTAGTGAAATCTAACTAAGTAGAGAGTTAAGAAGAGCATATTATGCTGGCCTCAGTCATTAAGACATTAGTGGGAATACAGTTATTAGAGACTTTTTACATTCTAGGCTAGAGTAGCTTCCTCAAAGATAGGATAAAAACTGTATATAGAAGAAGGGGGTTAAGAGGTAAGTCAAGAAGAAAAGAAAGCTTGGTGGTAAAAGTAGTAGTAGTAGTATTTTATGATTTCTCCCATTTTAATTCTTCAATGCAACATGACAAAGGTGAAAATGTATTTAATAGAAATGTGTGTGTAGAACCTATATAAAATTATGTGCCAGCTCAGGGAGGGAATGGGGAGGTAGGCGAAAGAGGGAGAGGGAGGGGAAAAAAATCTAAGCTATATGGAAGTGATTGTAGAACCCTGAAAACAAATAAAAGAATAATTTTTAAAAAAAGTAGTAGTAACAATCAGTTTTTAAAAAAAATTCTGAATTATCTCCTTCCCTCCTCTACCCATGGAAAAGGCAGGAAAAAAAATACTAATTATGTGTATGAAATAAGGCATCACATATTTACACATTCTTTATTTCCAATTATAACTACAATTAATATTAACAATTGATATTAACAATGCTTTTTTGTCCATATAAATTGGGAATTATGATATCCTACTTACTCCACAAAAGGCTTACAAGGAAATTACTTTGCAAACTGTCACATACTATAGCAAGGTGAGAATTAATTTTCTTAACGTGACATCTGGGCTGTCACAGTTCAGAGATGACATTGGCATAGACTGCAGTGCTTGAGGAAAGTTTCATAGAGAAAATGAGACTTCATTTGGGTCTTTGAAATGGGTGAGGCTGGAACAGATGGAGAGGAAGGAGAGAGCATCCAGGCTGAAGTCAAATGGGGATCCAAGTGGGGAGCAGCTCTGCTGGAGTAGGGGCAGCAGGAGTGAGCAGATGGGGCTGAGTAGTGGAGGCTCAGGTTGGGGAGGGGGTGAGAACCTTGTGTACTTGATGCTGTCTGCAGGTCATCAGAGGTGACAGAAGACCCTGTGATTTCCTTAGAGTGGGTCCTCCCCTTCTGGTATTCAGCAGATGGTATTCAAGGGTTGCTGTGATTTAAAAAATAACTTATTGGGCTCATTAGGGGGAATAAGAAAATTAGGGGAAAGACCCAACTTTGAGGGCAAGATGGTGTGTTTAGTTTGGGCCTATCTTGTTTCTAAGCAGAGATGAGCAGCCTCGTGGTGAGCATCTCTGAACTCAGCTCTGTTGGTTTGAAGATATCAGAAGCACTGTCTGAGCTTGGCCTGAAGTCTTTCCAGCTTGGGAGGACCCAGCAGAGTGATTATTGCTCCCGGTGGCATTCCTGTGGGGGAAGCCCAGAGCACATCAGGGTGGGCATGTCTGAGGCAAGCAAGAATATGTCTCACCTGGGGAAGCTAGGTGATACGGCCCTGGAGTCAGGAGGACCTGAGTTCAAATCTGGCCTCAGACATTTGACGCTAGGAAGTCACTTAACTGCTCTTGCCTCAGAAAAAATCCCAATGTTTTTTTGTACACCTGGGTGTAAAGTGTATGGAAATGGAAATCCAATTCAGCTGAAGTGGGACCTGCATGTAAGCCCTCCTCTGATATTTTCTCATGCCATGGAGATAGGTCTGTGAGGACCCTGATTCCTCAGGAACTGTGCCAATGAAACCTTAGCAAGATGACAAGAATTTGAATAAGGCTTGACAGCAGGGCCAACCTGGCTAAGTTTGGAAAGGGGGCTCACCAGGCCGTTGGCCACCAGGTGGGAATGAATTGTTTTTGACCATAACAGTTTGTGAAACTGCCCATGGAGGCGTACAGGGGTCATGTTTTGCATTGGTAGTCGTTGGAAGCATTGAACTTGAACTCTAGATGAGGAAGCTGTGGTTGAAAGGGATGACCTGGCTCCCTCAAAGTCACTCGACTCAAAAACATTGGAACAGAGTTTTAGCCGTAGGTTCCTTTTCCTCCGCCTGTTGTCTCTGGAAATGTGAGACTGGCAGATTAGGCTATTTGTGGCAGTAGTCCAGATGTGAAAGGCTAAGAATCTTTCTTTGGATTAGGGGGGTGGCAGTGGAATTGGAAAGGACCATCCAGAGAACCAGAAGAGAGGATTCTTTTTTTAAGATGGTTTCATACATTGATTTCTGAGCGTATTCACACACACCACCACCCCTCCCCCCATCCAGCTAGCCTTATCTCATGCTACAAGGATGAAGAAAGAAAAAGTTCTGCAAAACTCGCCACCACATGACAGTGTCTGACAGTCTTAAGTCTCCCACCTGTGCACTGAAGGGAAGGGAGGTCCATTTTCTCAGCTCTCTTCTAGGGCCAAGCTTGGTGACTATAATTACATGGCATTCAGTTTTGTTTTATTCATTCTGTTTGCATTCTTTTTCTTTTTTCGGGGAAAACTTTTTATTGTAGGTGCAGTGAGACAGCTGGACACAGTTTAGATGATTCCAATTTTGTTGGCAACATCCAAAGCATCATAGTCTGCAGCAGTCCGGACATAAGCTTTGTTCTCTTCATCAGGTCGGATCAGTGTGTTGACCTTGGCCACGTTGATGTCATACAGCTTCTTTACCGTAAAGCCTGCTTGATCGGATGCTTGTTGGCCTTGATGTCCACAATGAAAACTAGGGTGTTGTTGTCCTCAGTCTTTTTCATAGCAGACTCAGTGGTCAGGAGAAACTTAGTGATGGCATAGTGATCAAGCTTGTTTCTCCGAGGGGCACTTTTCTGAGGGTATTTGGGCTGCCTTCTTAGTCTTAGTGTTTTGGGTAACGGGAAGGTGGAGGATGTTCAAATCTTCTTTTTGTGGCTGTGGACACCCTTCAACACCATCTTCTTGGCCTTCAAGGCCTTGGACTTGGCTTCTGTCTTGGGGGGGACAACAGCTTCCTTCTTCACCTTCGACGCCATCTTGGGAGAAAGGCTGTTTGCATTCTTTAAAAGATATTTTAAGGGCATAATTAACAAGCTTTCCTGACTGATTGTAGAAGGAAGGGGAAGAAAGAAAGGCACTAAGCCTAGATAACTGGGAGTTTTGTGGGATCTTTAGCAGAAATAGGGAAGTTAGAGAGAAAAGCAAGTCTGAGGGCGAGATGATGTGTTCAGTTTTAGGTATGTCCTGTTTGAATGGGTGGTGCAGCCTCCAAATAAAAATGACCAAAGATAAACATAGGGAGGTCACCTAGAGTTGATGCTACAGGGATAAAGAGAGTTCTTTAAGGGTGCATTTGGAGAGAGAGAGAGGAAAAAAAAGTGTAGGCCCAAGGATTCAGCCTTGAAGAAAATCCTCAGTTAAGAGGCAAGGTGAGCAGGAGGACTCTGCAAAGGGGACAGAAGGAGCAGAGGGGTCTCCAGAGTGTGTAATGGGCCCAGAGTCACATGAGGAGAAGGATGTAGTCTCTCACCTTAGATGCCCTACCTCTAGGGGTTAGGGAGAATACACACTCAGAAAAGGCCTTTGGAGGCAGCCAGAACGCTGTCCTTGGTGACGCCCAGGAGAGTCTCTCCAGTTGGAAGTCAGAGTATGAAGTAGAAAGTGGAGAGGGGAAGAAGCAGTTGGCACAGGAATAAACTCCCCACTTGTAGAAGTGTGGCGAGGGCAATGTGTAGGAGAAGGGTTTGTGATGGGAAAATACCTATGCATGTTTGAAGGGCAGGAAGCTGGTGGGGAAAGAGATTGGAGATGCTCAAGTGAAGGGATGATAGGGAATGGGGAATTGGGAAAGAATTCCTGCCCACATAGAGGACAGGTTGTGAGAGGAGCTTGGCATTAAGGTAGGTGGCGAGGTAACTGGCTTCATATAGAATCGGGCAGTGGGGTGGGAGGCTTGAGGGGACAGAAGATCTAAAATGGGCATTCTGAGCTAGAGGAGAGAAGCAGTGGGACTGCCAGGCCTCTGCTATGACAGCGGTGTGGGTACATAAGGGCTCTGTACCCAACCCTCGAGCAGAACCAGAAAAAAGAGATTATGAGATGCTTCTTTTCCCAGCCCTGGATAAGTGGGCATGGTGAAAGGGGACAGGACATGAAAGGCGGAAAGTGGCCAGTTAAGAACTAAACTGCTGTGCCCAAGGCACTGTGCGAGGCAGGGGCAGAAGGCAGAGATAACACTTCTACACAAATTCTGCCTAAAACAGAGACATAAAATGTGATTTAGGTTTGGAGAAAGAAAGATGCTTTCCAATAGGGGTGAAGAAGTATATCAGGAAAGCCTTCATGGAGGGAGTGGTACGGACTTTCATCAAGGCAAGAAACTGAACATAAGGAAGAGCGAAGGCAGGGAGGCAGAGAAATCTGAGAAAGGGGGAAGAAAGTATGGGGTGGGAATGCCCCAGAGGAGAAATGAAAGTCAGTGAAGAGTCAGTGCCATGCTGGGCCTAGGAAAGATGCCAGATGCTCTGGAGGGCTCCAGGGGTCTGTTCTGCTGCCTCTTCTGTAACCTGGCTGGGGTAGCTGGTAGCCTGGAGAGATAAAAGGCAGAGAAATGGACTGATTGAGAAGTCCCAGTGTGGGTTCACAGCAATGAACAGTGGAGAAGTAAGAAAGAAGCTCCTTGAGGGCAAGGACACATTCAGTCTTGTTGTTTCAGTAGCCCGAGAGTCCAAGCACATTATAAATGCTTAACAAATATTTGCAGACTTGAGGTTGCCTTAGGGTAGAGGAAAAGGTAAGAATCAGGGGTTGAAGGCTTTAGAGAAGCTAGAATTAGGGGTGGGGGAGGTAAAATGATAGTTGTAGGGCTTTGTTAGGGTGAGAACATAAATTGTAGACTTCAGACGTAAGAAACCAAAGAAAAGGTGGTGCTTGAATCTTGGGGAGATTGCACTGAAATGGGGAGGGGGAGAGGAGAAGGGAGCATCAGGCCCCCCCTCACCCCTATTGAGTTGGGGCCATGGTTATCCTTTACAGACGTGGGCCGTGGGGCCATGCATTCATTGCCTTCTTGAGAAAGCCTAAGAAACAGCTTCCATCCACACTAAACCTCGACCTGGTCCCAAGGGGACTGAGTCCAAGGACACTTGGAGCCACGGGCTCACAGTGAGACTCCTGAAGTCTAGTATTCAGATTTTGTGCCTGGGACAGTAGAAGTGGGTGACCCCTTCCCAGCTGTCTCCTTAGCAGCTTCCATTCTCTTCACCACCTTTGTTATCTTAACTACTGTGGGGGTGAGGGTGACCAGAAGAGGCGGGGGCCACACAGGCCCAGGTGCTGAGCACGGCTTTTCCACGTGTCCTCAACTCCTTGTCCTGCAGACACTGAAACGGAAGGAGAAGGAGTATGAGCACGAGATGGAGAGGCTGGCCCGGGAGAAGATAGCTACACAGCAACAGCTGACGGAGCTGAAGCGTGAGCTGAGCCAGTGGATGGACGCCCTCGAGATGGAGCGGGTGCTGCGGCAGGCGGGGCAGCCGGAGGATGACCAGGCTTCTACCTCCACCGCATCAGGTAGCCCTGCCTTTGCCTGTCCCCACTCCCAGCCTACCCTCACTCTGGCTCCCTGTAGGGTCACCACAGCTGTCTTCCTGCTCCCTGACCCTGTTCCCTTCTCTCTCCTTTTTCTGGTCTGCCCACCCAATAGAAGGTGAAGACAATGTGGATGAAGACATGGAGGATGACCGATCTGCCATGGGGCTGCCCAAGCTGAACCAGCGGCCACAGCCTGAGCTCTTAAAGCCAGCTTCCCTGCCTCCTGGCACAGCCCCCACTGCCCCAGTCCCTCACTCCCACCCTTCAGCTCTGCAGCAGAAGCCCCCTCCTCCGGCAGCTGCCGCCCAGACCCTGGTGTCAGCCCCCGCCCACCTCGTGGCCACGGCGGGAGGGGGCTCCACGGTCATCGCTCACACGGCCACCACCCATGCCTCAGTCATCCAGACTGTGAACCATGTGCTTCAGGGCCCCGGGGGCAAGCACATCGCCCACATTGCCCCTTCAGCCCCCAGCCCCGTGCAGCTGGCACCTGCCACACCCCCCATTGGCCACATTACTGTCCACCCTGCAGCCCTCAACCATGTGGCCCACCTGGGCTCCCAGCTACCCCTGTATCCACAGCCGGTGGCCGTGAGCCACATCGCCCATACCCTTTCCCACCAGCAAGTCAATGGCACGGGTGGGCTGGGGCCACCGGCCACAGTCATGGCCAAGCCAGCTGTGGGTGCCCAGGTGGTCCATCACCCCCAGCTGGTGGGCCAGACGGTCCTAAACCCAGTGACCATGGTCACCATGCCATCCTTCCCCGTCAGCACCCTGAAGCTGGCCTGAAGTGGGGTATCACTTGGAGGTCCCTGATACCCCTTCCCACCAAGCAGCTCCACACATTCCAGCCCAGCCCCCTCCCTTGCCCTCAGGGGATGGGCAGGGTGCAGAACCTGAGCCCAGAGGGAGAGGAGAAGAGATGGGGGTGCTGATGGCCCCCCCCCCACTCTGAGCTGGGCCAGGAGGGCAGGGGGAGAAGGACTAGCCCTGCTGCACTTGGACTTGACAAAAAACCCAAGAGAACCTTTGGTGAGCGTGGTCCCGTGGCTGTGGTGGCTGCCTCAATTTCCGTTCTTGTCCCGTTCTGTCCCGCCTCGCCTCCCCTTCCTGTGTAATCAGTGTAGATGTGATGTTCTTGGGTTTG
Source organism: Bettongia penicillata ogilbyi (assembly GCA_023548195.1). Lineage (NCBI taxonomy): Eukaryota > Metazoa > Chordata > Mammalia > Diprotodontia > Potoroidae > Bettongia > Bettongia penicillata. The sequence continues at coordinate 2,247,749 of JAJHZJ010000605.1, read as the reverse complement.
TCCCTTGTCCCTCCCTCCTCCCCACCCCCCTCATGTGCTGCTGATGCTGCTATTTGTCTGTAGGGTGAGGTGGCTGAGCTCTGGGGGGCCCCCCTACACCCACACCAGGGGTTCTCTCCCCAGGCCGAGCTGGGGGCTGTGATGTTGAGGTCATTCTGTCCGGACCACCATTGTGTGGAGACCTGGGGGTAGGGGCTGCTTCAGACACAGGTGATTGGGAAGCAGATGGTTCAGTGGGCCAGAGGTCCGAAGGAGCTGGGGGGGTGGATTAAATAGGGACCCTGATATCTGGGGCACCCCCAACACCCTTTCCCTCAGCCCACACTACAGTCTGATTGATCCATCTGAGGTCACTGTGATTTGTTACAGTAGAAACTATTTAAGACAATTCTCTACTAATAATAAACCAAATGAAAGAGAAATCAGTGAGATTCCCGTGGGGGTTTGTGCCGTGATCTTCTCTCCTCCACCTTGCCCCAAACCCCTGATGTCTGCTTTTGAGGAAAATACAGTGACTGCTTGACCTTTGGACACCAGATCGATCTGGGCCCCACCTGGTGCCTATGGGTCCAGGCCTCCCTGGCCCGTCTGGATGAGGATGCAGAGGTAGGGCTTGCTAGCTTGTCCCTGGACCTGGATCCTTCCCTTCTCTGCTCTTCTCTGGATCCCCAGCTGGGAGTAGAGAGGCTCCAAACCTTCTGAGTCCCCTCTCCTTCCCTGTGCTCAGACATGTGGACGTGTGCATGTGTGTATCTGCATGCTCAGTCTGTGTGCGTATGTTCGTGTGCAGGTATGCGTGTGTGTTTCTTGGTGCACCCCCCCCCCCCCTCATCCCCATGCATTGAACTTGAGGAAGGGCTTGTAACTTGGGTTCTAGGGGCCTAGGTTCTTCTCTGGGCTGAGTTCAGGGGACCCTGTGGCCAGGTGATTATGACCAGGACTGGGGATGAGGCTGCAATGAGGACCCTCCCCCCAGCTCCTGCATAGGGGGATCTGGGGATCACAGCAGAAACTGGCCTTTTGGACATTAAGAAATAGGCAGTAACTGCAGCCGGTCCCCCTGTACCTTCTCGCACCACTGTTTTCTTTCACTTCTCTGGTTTACTTTTGATGCTTTGGACTGAGCCTGGGGAACAGTCACCTTAGCATCCTGCTGCCTCAGTTTTTCCCTGAGGATGGCTCTCAGGCATTCCTCCAGAGGGGAAAGAAGGGGAAAGAGACTGCCCGGACCTCTGCCCTGTCCCCCCAACCCCAGCTCCTGAGGAGCAAGGTCTGGTAATGGGGCTCCCCCCAACCCCCTGCTAGTGAGTCTACCTTTGGGGACAGCTTTGGTTTCTCTTCTCTTCATATAGTTATTACAAGTGACCTTGTGTAAAACACATGCGCATACGTGTACACTCAGATACCCATTTAGGCACATATATATTCATATATATATAGATACATATACTCGTTGCCTTCATGGGGGCTGTTTGGCAAGGTATCCTAAGGGTAGTCAGGCGCCTGGGCTGCCCAGGAGGGTTGATGACTTAAGTGGAGCCCTGGGGGAGAAAGCACTGTAGGGAAGCCTTGGGGCCCCTTGAACTTCCAGTCTCGTGCATCTTAAGTCTGTGGTGCTGTTCTGGAAGCTGGATTCCCTAGGTATGGTGGCTTGGGGTGATGTGAACACCTCAGAGGCCCCAAAGTGGATTCTGTCCAGAAGGAAATCCTAACTGCCTCCAAACCCTCACTCCATTCTCTTTTTGGACTGGGAGATTTTAGCTGTTAGGGTTCCTTCCTCTGCTTGGTGTATTTGCCATTTGGGGAATGTACAAGCAGTCTGTTCCATTCAGTCCTTGGCCTGGAGGGTGACAGCACCCATGACTCACGCTAGTTTCCCTCCTTCCAGCTGCAGCCTCCACCCCATGGCCTCCTATCAGCATCCTCGGAGTATTAGCTCCACTGTGTCCTCTGTGGAGCAGCCTTGTAGGCATTAGGCCCTTGAGGGCAGAGCAGTGTGGGTGGGTGCAGAGGCAGGATGGATGAGGAGACTGGGCGTCCCCACCTCTCCTCTCCTCCCTCCCTTTCCCCTCTTACAGCCATGTAGCGGTCATGGCCTGACAGGGATGGAACCTAAATTGTGCCTCCCCCCACTCTCTGGGGCTTGTGCCCAGATACCTCATCCAACCCCCAAGGCACCTGGGGTGGGCGGGGTCTGTGTCGTGCTAACTGTGTCTAGAGTGGCTCTGGTGGGTGTTGTTAGCGTTGTGTTCTGTTTTCTGGTGAACGCTGTGATGCTGTAACGTTGGGGGGCTGCTGTCCCCCTGTTCCCCAGCCTCATCCTTGTGGAGTGTCTCCTTCAGCAGCCACCAGGACCAGCCTAGCCCTGGCCCTCCCTGCCCTCGGGATACCGAGCCCTGCCTCTCTCCCCAGACCTTCTAACTTGGGACACACACACACATATACACCCACACAGACACCCACAGACACTCACACATCTTACCTCTCATGTTGATTTTTTTATGTTCTCTAAGTGACTCACTGGCTGGGAGTCTTTACCTCGATGGGCTCGGGTCCTCAGGGGGCCAGGGAGGAGGGGCCCATGGGCAGGGCGAGCACAGTGGGGTGCTTTGGGGCCACACTTAGGCCCTGCCCTCTCCAGGATGAGCCCCCATCCCTCCTCAGGGTGCGCCCCCCTCCCCAAAGAGGAGGCCCTTGTTTACAGTGAGGACTCAGTCACTGTGTCTCTGTTTCCGGAAATCTGAACCCTCAAGACCCCGGACTGTAGAGATTTTTATGTGTTTGGATACATCTGCTGTGTGAAAAAAAAAAAAATCAAACAAAAAAAACCCTACAAAAACCCTAATTTTGTACATAATGTATTTTTACTATTGAGCTGTATTCTAGTGGCTGTTCATGCTCTAAGACTTTAGGTATCGGGACATGAATACTCTCCATGTAAAAGCACTTGCCTGGAATAAAACATTGAAACAAATAAACCTGCACTGAACCGTGAGTCGGGGGCTCAAAGACACCCTGTTGTTTTATTGGTGGTGGGGGTGAGGGACCAGACACCCAGGGTCACAGAGGGGGAGTGAACTCCTTCCCTTGTTCACTTTTCAGATCACTGCCTGATCAGGGCCCAACCAGAAACTGCTTTCAGGGCTCTTTAGGCTGGCCATGTGGTACATCAAAGTGCTGGATTTGAACACAGAACCTGGGGTGGAATCCTCATTGTCATCTACTATCTGTATATAGACTTTGGGCAAATCACTACTTTACTTATGGTTTCCTCATCCATAAAACAGAGATTGGCCTAGATTGTGGTTCAGTCGTTTCAGTCACGTCTGACTCTGTGACCCCATCTGAGGTTTTCTTGGCAAAGATACTGGAGTGGTTTGCTATCACCTCCAGTTCATTTTACAGATGAGGAAACTGGAGCAAACAGGATGAAGTGACTTGCCCAGGGTCACACAGCTATTAAATGTATGAGACTGAATTTGAACTCAGATCTTGACTCTGGGCATGGCACTCTATCTAGCACTGTGCCACCTAGCTCCCCTGACTTAGATAATCAGCTCTAAATTTACTGTCTTCCCCCCGACAGCTGTCACTCGTTTCCACATCTACATTGTTTCAGGATTTTTCGAAGGCACATTCCACCCATTATCCTCATGAATTGGAAGTTTAGGTGACCTGCTGGGGTGTTACAAACCCAGTAAGTAGTGGTAACTGGAATGGAACCCATGTTTCCTGACTCCAGCATTCTACCTTGGTGTTATAAGAAAAGCTTTGCAAACTTTAGGGACAGAGTTAGGAACCAGATCTGGGGCTTCGTTGGTATAGGGAAATCCCAAGTGTAGTTTGGGGAACTCTCCCAATATAGTTTGGCACCAGTTCTGCACCGTAAGAGTCCTGGTTGCCAGTATCAGGTTAAGTGACTTGCCCAGGCTCATTCAGTTAGCATGTGCCAGAGGAAGGACTTGAAATCAAGCCTTCCTGGCTTCCAGGAAGCAAAAATGTGACTTGATACTGTCTTGTGTGATTTTTCTACCACCCTTTTAAGCAGACCAGCAGGTGTTCTCTCTGATAGAAGAGGAAATTAGGATCCAAAAGGTAGGTAGACCTGTCCAAGGTTCTGACAGCAGCCGAACCAGAGCTAGAACCAAGATGTCGGTCGAAATTCTCTTTTCTTTGGTAAAGAGACTTAAGACTTCCTCAACCACACACACAGCTCTGGTTTGATAGTGGTAGGCGAGGCATATTAAGAATTGGTCCAGACACTTCTCTACCCATGGAGTAGTTAAAAGGTACCCTTGAGTTTGAGGAAGGGAAAAGGAAGGGAGATGAATTTGATGGAAGTCTTAAGTCTCAAAATATTCTGCATTGCTTCCAAGTCTGTGGGGCTGGGGTGGGTAAATAATGTCAATTCTGTCAGGATTATTTATAGTGAAAAGAGAATATGCTCAGCTCACCATCTGCCTTCAGGGGTGTAACTAGGGCAGACCTTCAGAGCTTTGTCCTAGGGTAGTAAATTTAGAGGGCACCTTAGAGCACTATCCCCATCCACCCAAGGGGCAGGTGGCCTCAACCTGGAACATGTTTCCCTCTTCAAGGGCCTAGAACACTCCTGGTATCTCAGGGCAGACTTCCTCCCTCTGGGCTGCACTCCAGGTGAGTGAGTCATTCCTCTCAGCCTCTCCCAAGTGAAAATTATGAATTAGCTGTTTTATTTCCTCACAGTGGTCAGTGGGAGAGTCTTGGAGAAAGTATCTTAGCTGGTTTTCTGCAGGTGACTCTAGGAGTGGGGAGTAGGGACCCTTGTGGCATTTCTGCAGCTGTGGGACCAGGATGATTTGAGATGTGGTTGTATATGTGGGTCACTTTCATCCTCTCCCAGCCAATTCCCCACAGTTCAACTATAAACCAGCTGACTCAGAGGACTGGGAAGGGTGGTGAGTCTGTGGCTTGAATCTCAACCTTAGGGGTGGGGAAGATGTCGAAGGAAATATGAATGAATTGGGTATCACGAGGGAGGGGACCTTCCGGTTGGATGCCACCCTGAACTGAATTCTGGTCTCCCAGACAGACTGGGCCATCATCTCTATGCTGATGGGGAGACAGATGGGCCACCTGGGGGCACTGGCCAGACTTTGTTCTCCTGGCTCGTTCCTATTCTTACCACCACATCTCTCCTCATCCCTTTGAGAAACAAAAACCAAAACCGAAAGGTAAAACAATACCAAAAGATTTGGTCCTCCATCTCACATCTGGACACCAAGTGTTATATTCATTTATGAGACACTGGCTCCCCCTATCGACAGTTATTAGAACTATAAAGCCCCTTCACAGGCCCTTGAGACTGGACTGATCGATCAATCAATACCTTTAAAGAAGGCATCCCAAGTAGAGTAAGAATCCTTTTTTGATCAGCTGTGCTGGAGAAAGGGCCTAGAAAGTAAGAACTGGAAGATTTTAAGGGTCTTCTAGCTCAGTTCCCTAATTTAATAGACAGGGAAACTGAGCCTTGGAAGGCGGCTGGGGATAGATGTTCCGAGGGACATTTCTCTACCCTTTTGATGGTGGTGGAAGTCAAAGGTTGTCGATAACCTACTAAGGGTGAATTTCTGGTTTGGATGCTAGTCATAACTGGTACTCCCTGTACCTGTGGCAAGTAGCAACACCACTATACATGCCCCCAGGTACTTGCAGAGGTCACCTTGAGCAGGGGGAACTAAGGTGCTGACTGGGGGACCAGCTGATAGTTTACTAGCTTACGTAGTTACTTTTGCTAACTATGAACCGTGATTTCTATGTTATTAAAGAATTGCAAGGGTCTGTCAGCACCCATCAAATTTCAGCACCCGGGGAAAAACTCTTGCCTGCCTGCCCTGGTTATGGCTGTACTGAGTATAGTCATGGTGTTAGGACCAAAAAAAACCTCACTTTGCCCAAAAATCTTCATTCCTCCCCCATAAAGTCCAATCATTGTACTGAAAAATGTGGGTAGCAGAGGGAAGAAGGAACAAGAGCTACAACCATTGCGCTCTTTGAGGAAAGACATTTTGGTACATTAGAAAGAGCCCTAGCTTTGGACACAGAGGAGCTGGGTTCAAATCCTGCCTTGATCACTTACTATGTATATAATTTTAGGCAAGTCATCTCCTCTCCACCTCAGTTTCCTCTTCTGCAAAATGGGGGTTGGACAAGATGACTTCTGAAGTCCCTTATAGCCCTGTGGTTTTTTGTGATCCTGATGTCTTCAAAAGATTTTATTCCTTTTCTTTCTTCCCTCCTTCCTATCCCCTCCTCTTTCTTTTTCTTCCTTCTTCCCTCCCTTTTTTCTTTCCTCCCTCCTTCCCTTTTTTCCTTCCTTCTTCTTTCTCTCTCCTCTCTTCCTTTCATTTTTCTATATTTATCATCTTTCTCATTTTATTTGAGTCTCACAATAAGTCACACAGGAAGTGTTATAACCATCCATTACAAATTGCTCTTCCCCGCTCCCCCTTCCTTCCACCATTCAGAGATCTGATATATTCCTGAAACAAACATTTGGACTCTCCTCTAAAATTTGGGAAATTATGACCCAGAGGGGCTGGAGAAGCAGAAGGAAGGAATTCTCAAGGTAAAGTGAAGTAGGAAGTGGTATATGACAAAGTTTGAAGCTCACTGGTGAACTTTTGGGGGTTCCATAGCTGATTTCTTACAGGACGGCAGTAAAGTCCACTACTGGGGCTACAACTTCTCCAATTGTTCAAGCATCTATTAAGCACTTACTGTGTAGATAGCAGGGAGGAATTGAGGTTAGGTGGCAAATCACACAACCTCTCAATGCTCCAGGCAACTAAGATTATTAGTTGCAGAGCAGGTACTGATCTGCATTGGTAGAGAGAGATTTTACACTGGGAGTTCCTGAAATCTCAGGTATAGTCCAAAATTCAAAATGTGCAAGGCATGGGAATAAGGAAAGTGTTGTCCTGATGCTTAGGGGCAGCTAATTCAGATTCTGGGGTTAAGGAGCTAGAGGTGGACAGTGACCATAGAGACTCAATCCCCTGCCAAGACTTTGATGGGCTTCTCATTCGCCTGGACTCCTTGTCCTCCTCTCAGTTCACCCCTTCTTCTCACTAGGACATGTGTGTCATGGGGTTAATTCCTTGGTTCAAAGCCCTTCTCTCCTAGCCTGATTTCCTGGGGCTATGGACTCTGCCTGAAATGAGGGAGGGCCTGCCATCTGACAAATCCAGCTCTCTACTTGGATTGAAAACTTATTTCTGAGTGCCGAAATAGCACTGATGGTTGGTCTGTCAGCTGGAGGGAAAGGAGACACCTGGATGACAGCTCCAAAATGTAGCCAAGTCAGTAGCTCTGTCCCCTTTGTCCAGAGCAGGCTCACCCAAATAACATGGGATGAGCGTGGGTGGGAACATCCAGATTTGTGCCAGGTTGGGAGGGTGTAGCTTGACTCAGGTGCCCACCTCCACTGTTCCAGCACAACATGAAGGGTAGGCCTGGAGCCAATTCTAGGGATGGATTTCTGAGTTCTCCAGCAGATACTTCTAAGATCTCAAACTGGAAAGGATTTAAAGGGAAGTCCAGAGAGGCTGTGACTTGCCCAAGGCCACACATGAAATCAGTGGACAAGTCCAGTGATGCCAAGTTCAACACTCTTCCTGGCTTTGCCTCTTCATGTCTTGTGACTAGAAACCACCCTCATGAAAGACGGATACACTTCCTCAAGCCGAGGATACCCCAGCTCCCTCCCTGGGACTTTGTTCAATTTCCTAGCCAGTCCCTCCACTCCCATCCCTACCTCATGCCACTTCCCAATCTATCAGGTACTGGGAGCCCTCAGATTCACCAGCTGTCACCAAACTCTGTTTATTGGTTTTGTTACAGTGGACAGCTTTAGAATATCTGAGCCAGGAAAAAGAAGGAAACCAACCAACCAACCTTCCTGCTCCTCACAAACACCAGTCACTAAGGCAGGAGCATGGCAGCACATGCAGCATCATGGATGCACCGCACATGCATACAGCATGAGCTGTGGGGCCCACAGCACACAAGGGGATGATGGGACAGACAGGTCCCCAAACAGGCAGTGCAGAGTCTGGGGGCAGAGGGGGAGGGTCAGGCCTGGGATAGCATTCTTCTCCTAAGAAAGGGGTATTTTCCCATTTTTTCTAATAAATGCCACAGCAGGCCCACAGAGGAACTCTACAAGGCCCCAAATGGCAAACGCACCCTCACTATGCCCCTCCCACCTAACAGGACCTGGCTCCTGCCGATGGGCGGAAGATGGAGGAGGAAACTGGGTGCGGGATAAGAGTAAGCATGCTAAGGGAAGGCAGGTCCTGGGGGTGGGGGTGGGCCCTTCCTGGACTTTCTCCAGGGGAGACTACCATTGGAGGCAGGGGGAGCCTAGCCCCCATTCTATCCCCGGAATTAAGAGATGCTTGATCTGAGGTGGCATCCTAAGGGAGGGAACTCCTAGGAGCCCTGTTCATGGGTCTCTACATTCTACAGAGTTGGCTGTGTTGGGGGCCAAGGTCAAGGTCCCCTCCAAGCCTAGGGCAGTGTTGGCACTTGAGAATACAGAGGACTCCAAGGGTGCCCAGCTGTGGGCTCCGGCCTCAGCTAGTCAATTTGAGGCTCCCATTGCCCCACCCTAGAGGTGAGTCAGTCATACCCCTGAGCTTCTCTGTCTCACTACCTCCCCCTTCCCCTATGCCTTGACCAAGCCAGCAGCACGGTCAAGGAAGAGCAGTGAGGTCAGGTAGAAGGATCCAGCATCCTGGTATGACTCCATGGGGACATTCTGGTGTGGGGTTCAAAGGGAGCAAGGAGGCACCTGTAGGCACTGGGACAACAGCCTGGCCTTCTTTAGAGCTCCAGGGGTAAGGTCCCTGAGAGGGGTGGGATCTCACCTCTTGTGCCTCCTCCATACGTGCAAGTGCTGCTTTCAGCAAATCTGACATACAGAAATCAAAATTTACAAGCAAGCTGGGGCTCAAACTTTTGCTCTTAATAAAAGGATTTGCACTAGGAGCCTTTAAGAAACAAGCTCTCCTTAGAGCCTTCTTTTTTCAGGACCACGGACAGCTGAATACATAAAGGACACACTTGTATATGTGTGCTTGGGGGCTGGTGCTTGGAGCAGATGGGATGTTGGTGAGGGGATTATAAAAGCAGGCAGTAATGTTGGAGGGGCTAGGGACCTCGAGACAGCGCCAGGTTGTTCCCTGCCCATTCCTCCCCTCCTTCCCTACTAAATACCCCTGGATTAGTCTTTTGGGTCCCACCAGGGAACTTGGACATGGGCACAGAAATACAGGGGACACCCACGAAGGTTGCTCCCATCCTTAGTTCTCAAGAGCCTTGGTCCAACATCCATGCTTTTTGTATAGCAGGGCATAAGTCTGGCCTCCAGAAGGTGGGGAAGTATAAGCATGCCTAGTAAGGCAGCTGCTGGGCCACCCAATCCACTCCTCAGCTTCTTTGAAGAGACAGGGACCAGAGGGCATTAGGTAGGATGATGTCCCCTGCAGTCTTGAGAGTCATTGTTGAATCTGGCCTATCTCTTCTCTTTATCTGGGAGGGGCATCTCAGGCCAGATTCTAGGCCCTTGGAGAGCCATGGGTGTCTATCCCTTTCCATGAGTTAGACACCTCTTACAAAGGATCCCCCTGTAGCAGTCTTGCCTGGGGCCTCTGTCTATTCCTTAGGTGACCCTGAAAGGGGTTTCCTGGGGCTGAGGTGGAGGTGAGAAGGGAGGTAGTTGCCCCACAGAGTGTCTGTCATAGGCCTGAAGCTTCAGGGGTCCATGTGGGCTGCCCCTAGCCAAGAGTAGGAGAGTGATTTATAACTCCCAGTCATTTCTCTCTCCATCCCAAAGGTAGGTCCCATAGGCTAGCCCGGGCCCAACCCATGGGAAGGCCTGAAGTCTCTCGATCTCTGAATTACTTTTGTCTACATTACATGGAAGATGCCTCAGGGCATGGTTCGGGGTTTGGGTTGGTGGGGTGGGGAAGGATGCTGAGAGTCCCGACAGGGCCACCCTCTCCGCTTGCCCTGTGCAGGGGCCCGGGGCTCTCTGGACTCTGGGGGGCCTGGGTGGCCACTGCTGCCTCCTCTTCCACCTTCTCTCACCAAAGTCACTGTCAGCTTCACTTGTTCTCAATCAGCGTCTGTACTTTGTGGACCAGATCCCTGGCTATCCTCAGGATCTCCTGGGCATCATGATGTTCTGCTCGCTCTGCAAAGAGTACATGCCACAGGTGTGGGGGGAGGTAGAAAACAGGCTCAGGAAATCTGCAACAGATGCAACGCTCTCCTGCTTTGGTTCCTCCTCAGGTCAACCAGGCTGCCAGGGCCCCAGGAAGCCTGGATACTATCTGCCCTGCCTAGAAGAACATGACACTGAATTTGAATTCCCAGGAAGCCTCCCTGCTTGGGGCCAGCAGCAGGAGGGAGGTATTAGAGAGATTTAGAGCTGGGACCAGCTGGATCTGGAGTCAAAAGACCTGGGTTCAAATCCCGGCTCTGTCACTTACTACCTGTAGGACTTGGTGAGTCATTTAACCTCTTGGGGCCTCAGAGTCCTCATCTGTAAAATGAGGCCACAGAGGACCCCTGTAACCCTGAATCCTGTAATCCTAGAATACAGTGACCTTTAAAGACATAGAACCCCTGCTGCCACCACCCACAAAACACACTGGCTATTGGCTTGGTGGTCCCCACAGGTCCTCCTCAGGTTCATACCATTGAAAAACTTGATGATGTCTGTGAAGTCCATGTTGTTATCACAGATGATCTCCCGATATCCTTCGACCAGGGCCAAGGCAATGAACAGGACAAAGTGCTCAGAAGAGATGTGTCTGGCAGCCCAGATAACCTCCCACACAGCAAAGACATCTTCATAGAGCAGCTCTGTATTGGAGGGTTGGGGGAGCAAGGTAGGGTGTTACATATCCCTAAGACTGAGAGATGTCTCCAAGGTCCTAGGACCCTGTACAGAAGCCCACTAGCCAGTAAAAAAAATTCTGTGCTCACGTCCAAGGGCACCCCATCCATGCCTTGCAAGATCTGCTGGGCAAATAGGGCTCTCGTTGGTACTCAAGGTGGGGGGAGGCTTCTTGGAAGCTCAATTCCAAATAACTCAAAGTTCTGGCCCGATGGTATTGGAGAAAGAGCACTAGCTTTGGGAACAGAGATCTTGGGTTTTAATTCTGGCTCTGCCACTTCTGCCCAATTTCTTCATCTGTTAAATGAGAGGAGCTGGCTGGGTGTGGGGATCCACACCTGTAATCTCTGCTGCTGACAGAGAGGCTGAGGTTGGTGAACTGCTTGAGTTTGAGAATTCTGAGCAGCAGAAAGGCTGAAGTTGGGTTAGTGTATGTATGAAGTGGGACACTGTTTTGGTGAGCCCTGGGGCAAGGCTTGGAAGGGTACGGGTAGGGGCAGGGTGGAAGGATACCAGGCTGCTTAAGGAAAAGTGAACCAGCCCAGACTGGAAAAACAGAGAAGGTTAATGCTGCCCATCATCATTGGGATCATGCTGTGAATAGCCATTGCATTTCCATCCTCAGTCTCAAACAAAAAATGAACGAATGGATACACTGACAAACTGACAAATAAATAAAATGAGAGGAATGGACCCATGTACACCAAAATGTTTTAAGCAGTACTTATGGCAAACAAAGTAAAAGGTGGGAGACTATGGATATGGAACACTAAAATGTCAGCCTTTGTGGATGTATTTCTCAGTTTTGTTGAACTGTTTTTTTCTTTTTTAATTCATTGGTATAAAAGATGTCTATCTCAGAAGGGAGAGGGAAATATCGAAAAACTGAAAAATGGGTAATTTAAAAACAAAAGGTATTGACAAACTTCTATTTTTTTTTAAATGAGGACGCAGGACTGAACACTCTCTTTATTTCCTTGTAACTTTAAATGCTAAAAATGTGATCTCTGGATCCCTGCTTTCCAACACTATGCTGCCATCCTTGGCTCAGCACAAATGTGACCTAGGCCTAAAGTGAGATCCAAGGATGAGCTTCTTGTATTTTTCCTGTGAGAATAGTGAGTTTCCTAATGTCTTCCTTTTCAAACTGTTTTCTGTACCCCATCTAACTCCACCTCTGATCAGCCCTTCATCCCCAGTAAGATATCCCAAGGAGAGAGAACTGTGCAATACTCTGTCTTTCTTCTTTTTCACCCATCTTTCTGTCACTGTGTCTGTCTGTTTCTATCTTTCTGTCTCTCCCTCATCTCTGTCTCTCTGTCTCCTTTCTCTCCTTCCTTCTCTGTCTCTCTCTTTCACTTCTCTTCTCCACTCCCACCTTTCTCCCTCTTACCTCTCTTGAAATCGAGCAGGAACCATCGATAGCAGAAGTAGAAGTGAGTGTAGTCTCCATTCTGGTGCATCAGTTCAAAGAGTTCTGAATCTAAGATCTGTAAGAGGAGGAAGGGATGGGAAAAAGATGAGAGGAGAAATGGGAAGGGAGATATGGATGGAAGGAGGAGAAATAAATGGAAGAGAGAAAGAGTTAGGAGAAGAGGGATGGAGGAGGGAGAGATGGATGGAAAGAGTATACATGGAGAGAGGGATGGAAAGAGGATAAATTAAGGGAGAGAGGGAGGGATGGAAGAAGGATAGATGGAGGGGGAGAAATGGAGAGGGGGAAATGAAAGAGGAGAAATAGATGGGAGGGAGAGATAGTTGGGTCAAAGAGGAGGGAGAGGTAGATGGAGAATAGATGGAAGGAGGGAGAAGTGAAGAGGGAGAAGATGGAGAGAAGGGAAAACAGATGGAGGGAGAAAGGGAGGAAAAGGTGGTCACAAGAGAATGCACACGCTTGGAGACATGCATCCAAAGCCACTCAGACACCACTTCAAAGCCATCTTTCTGTGTGTCTGACCTCGATGTCTGCCTGGGGTCTTCATCTATATTCATGTGACATTCTCGGCAGCATACCTATGTCTCTACTGTTTTTAGCTCTCTCTGTCTTTCCCTGTTTTGTCTCTCTCTGGGCAGGTGTTTGGAAATGCAATCCCCCCCTACTGGTGTGTAATCACACTTCCCAACTGCCACCCCCTAACATACAAATACAATCCCTGAGTGAAGGGATGAAATGCAGATCCTTTCAACATTAAAGTGAATTATAGAAGTCCCAAATCAGCATTTTAGAGCTGGAAGCGACCTCAGCAGCCATCTAGAACAGCCCAGACCTGAAAGGAATTCTCACAAATGGTCGTCAGCCTCTGCTCCAAGATGGACAAGGACAGGGAACCCACCGCCTCTGAAACTGGTTCAGCCCATGTTAGGGAGCCCAAGATTTTTCCCATCTCAAGCCTAGATTGACCTCTGCACCTTCTGTCCCACCTATTCCTTCTGGGTCTACCTTCTCGGACCCAACAAGACAAAACCAAGCCTTCCCCTTCCCAAGGATTCTTCAGATACTTGATGACAGCCTATGTCTCTATCTCTGTCTATTATATATTTATATATATATATATATATGTTATATATACACACACACACACACACATATATATATATATATATATAAAAATATATATATAATCTTTCTATATTCTCTCTCTGCATATACACTCTATATTCTCTCCCTTTGTCTGGTTTCTCTCTCCACTCTGAGTCTTTTCTTTCTCAATCACTTCAACCCATCCTCAGATGACATGGATTTGGGAGGTCCTTCATGGTCCTGACCTCACCAGCTTCTTCTGGACATTCTCCAGTTCATTAATGTCTTCTTAAAACATAGGAGTATGAATTTAATCCAGTGTTCCAGGTGCGGTCTGACCACAGGAAGACATTGACCATCTTATTCCTGGAGGTTATCTCAGGGGAAGTCACTGTGGCTTTTCCTGCCCCATCACACCACTAACTCACCTTGATCTTGCAGTCCACTAAAACCCCTAGATCTTTTTCAGAACATCTGCTGTCTAAGTTTGCCTCTCCCACCCTATATTTATGAAGTTAATTTTTTGAATCCAAGTTCCACCCTTTACATTTATCCCCATAAATTTAATTTTATTATTTTATTATTTAAGTTATTCAGCCTAATGCACATACTTATTAAGTTTTTTTCACCTGATTCTATTATCCAGTAAGCTATCCTTCCCAGTTCTATTTCATTAAATGATAAATTATAAAATAATAATTATTATCTTTTTCTTTTACAAAGGAGGGTGCTGAGGGGCATTATTGAGATGTGAATGTGGTATAAAAATCAAAATACATCAATAAAATGGGCACTTATTAATTACCTACAGCATGCAAAGCAACTTCCTAGGAACAAGGGCAGCTATTACATTTATAAAAGAGATGGGGGAACATATTATTTAGTAGCAATGACCAAGGAGAACCTAATTGGGAAGTCTAGAGCCCTGGACTCTACTCTGAGCTGTGTGATCTCATAATGAGACCCTTTCCCCCAGTTTCCTTTTGAGAACATGAAAAGGTTGAATTAGATGATCCCTAAGGCCCCTCAACACTCTGCCACTCTAAAGATTCATGATCTCTGGCTAGAGATATAGGCTATGACAGCTCCAAGTGAGGACTTCAGGCAAGTGGGGTGGCAGGTACCTACCTGAATGAGTGAACGCATGTTGGCAAAGTGTGTGTCCATGGCTCCTCCATTGGGGAAGTTTTGACTCATCCTCTTCATGAGTTGAGTGAAGCAGCTATAAGCCAGCTGATCTGATGGGAGAGTGGGTGTTGAGGCCTCCAGTGAGGGAAGGGCATTACTCCCTTGGCCATCTCCCAGCATGTCCTGAGGCCCCTGAGCCCAAAACATCATCTCCCCCACCCAAACCTCAGGAATCTGGAACAAGGTAGGGACTAGATTCACACTTCAAAGACTGAGAAACTGAAACCCAAAGAGTTGAATTCCCGCTGTCCTAGAACCAACTTTGCATCTTCTCTGGCTTCAGTGGACAATAAAAGGACAACAACCCTACCCCCTACCCTGCCCCACCCTCCCATTACCACCAAGCCCCGGTCACCACCCTTCCTCCCACTTCTCCTGGGCTCCCAGGAGCCCTCACCATTGTCGAGGATGACCATGAGGGGTGCCAGCAGGTCACACATGCCCTGCACATAGCCCACATCCAGATGCTCCCATACATAGCTGTGAGGCCCAGGAAAGCAAAATTAGTCAAGAAGACTGACTCCCAGGTTCAGGCCCACTCTGTTTCCCAATCAAGTCAACAAATATGTATGTATTAAGCATCTACTATGTGCCAAAAATTGTGCTATTGATTTAGAAGGACAAGGAGGAGGAGGAGAAAGAGAAGAAAAACCCATTATCACCACCACCCAGGGAAGAAATAAGCCCCTTCTCTGCTATTCTGTGCCTTGTGGTCCTGTTGCTGGTGCAGAGTGGGAGTCTAGCTAATCTAGGTCAGTTGTGGCTACTGAAGGGTGTGGGGAGGAGGGGAGACCCCGGGCACTTTGGAGATGGGAAGCTGATCAGTGAAGGACTAAGTGAAGCCCCCTACCCCTGGGTCTCCCCTTCTGAAAACCAGGGAGCACC
Organism: Bettongia penicillata ogilbyi; assembly: GCA_023548195.1. NCBI lineage: Eukaryota > Metazoa > Chordata > Mammalia > Diprotodontia > Potoroidae > Bettongia > Bettongia penicillata. The sequence goes on along the minus strand of JAJHZJ010000605.1, from coordinate 2,232,213 downwards.
TAGTCCCTGGAAGGTTAACCTGGTCTCCCTGTGAGAGCCTCTTCCACAAGCCACTAGTCCTTATATCTCTAGATGCTCAGGGCAGCCTGCTGAGCCAGAACCTTAGAGGGCATGATAGAATGAAGAGATTTAGGAGCTTGCCATCCCTCTTACACCCCCTCCCCCTGCCAGGATCCCTCCTTTTCACCCTCAAACCTATCAGAGCAGGAAACCATCTGGGAAGAGAGTGCTGGCCTAGGAGGCAGAAGACCTGGGTTCTGGTCCCAGCTTTCTCACTAACTTGCTGTGTGGCCGTGGGCTTGTCACTTAAACTTCTGAGGCCTCAGTTTCCTCATTTGTTAAATGAGGTGATTAGATAACATCTCAAATCCCAGCCTTGCCACTTACTACTCATGTGACAAGTCATTTACTTTCTCTAGGCCTCAGTTTCCTCACCTGTCAAATGAGGGGGTTGGACAAGACGTCTCCCATGATCTCTAGGACTTTCCAAGTCTTCCCAGGTTCCACTACAGAAGCTCCAAACCCATGGGCCTGGCACTCTCCCTTCCCCCCTTGAGGACTTCCTCTGAGACTCCCCCCAGCTGCCAGCACCTGCACATGATGTTTCGAAGCTTCTCCAAGTTGGCGGGTGTGAAATACCAGTAGTTTCGGTCACAGCGTTGCACGTCCTTGTCGATCCGATGGAGGTTCAAGGCCACAGTGTCCAGTAACTCTATCTGAGGGAGGACCCCAGTATCCATCAGTGTTCAGCTTTATTACTGGCCCTTCCCCCTCAGTGAAGTTCTCCTTTTTATTTTATTAACATAAAAAGGGATTCTTATACTCAAAAAGTTTGGAAACCAATGATATATGAAACTGGTATCTGATGGGAAGACAACCCTAGGCAAGTTCCCTAGAGGGCAGGGATGGGGAGGAGAGACTTAACCAAAGGGACTTAAGCTCTGGATATATGCAGAGAAGAAAATCAGTATGCATCTTGCCAGGGTCTGTGGGCCTGCTCACACCCAGAGGCAGAGGGATGAAGCCGATGACCATGGAAGGTCTCTTTAGGAGCCTAGAACTATCAGTAAAGTTGCCCTGGGATTCCTAGTGAGTGAGGAGAGTATCTGGTTCATTGAGACTCAATGACAAGTGTTGGGGTGGGTGGGAAGGGGATGACCACGTACAGTGTAGGCAGCAGCACAGACAGCAGCCAATTCTTCCCCCACTCCCAGCTCGCTGGACTGTGGGGTATCCTCGTGGGTAGGGTCTGGGGGCTCGTAGAGGGAGGCATGGGGCCCAGAAGCAGTTTGGCCCAGCTCTTCTTCCTCTCCTTGGTCTTCTTCCTCAAAGCCCACACTCTGTCCATCATCGATGCTGGACTGGACTCCCGAAGCCACGGAGTAGTTGCGGGAAGATGGCAGCCCTGAGTCTGGTGAGTCGAATTCCACAGATTGCTGCTGCTCCACTATTGCTGTGCCTGGTGTCCCTGCTGGGGGTGCTGGGTCAACCACGGAATCTTCAGGGCACTTTGGCCCCATATCGGGGGGATCCATCTCATCCACGGAGATGAATACCTAGCATGGAAGGAGAGCAATGACCATGTCATACATGGTTATAATTTCTGCTTAGTTCAACTAGTCTAAACCACTCATTTAACTGATGAGGAAACTGAGGTCTTTGGAGGTTAAATGGCTTAGTGCTAAGTGATAGAGTTAAGGATCAAACCCAGGTCCTTTAAAAGCAAATTGGGCACCCTATCCTCTCTCAGAGCTCTACATTCATCCATTAGCTCTGGAATCACTTTTCAACAATAGCCTGCCTTTCCCCAGTCCTCCTCTGGAAAGACATTCACTAAAATGGCCTTGCCGGCAGCAACTTGTTCACTGTGGACAAAAAAGCACCAATACCCTGCCTCCCTGCTTCCCAACTCTCTAGCATAGGTTGTGATGTTGCTGGCTGGCTTATTGTGTATGATGTTCTCCTGGTTCTGCTCATTTCACTCAGTTCATTTAAGTCTTTCCAGTTTTTTCTGAAATTCACCTGTTTGTCATCTCTTATAGTATTGCATTACATTCATATACTACAACTTGTTTAGTCATTCCCCAGTTGATGGGCATTCCTTTGATTTCCAGTTACACACAGAGGCTGGCTTAAAGTCACCTGACCCAGACTCTGGCAGAGCACTTAAAGAGTAAATGCAATCGGCAAACATTTGAATATATAAGGTCTTCCTTGGCCCTGGTCCCATTCCATCCTTCCCCAGGAATACTCTAGAAGTTTTAACCTTAGGATGCTGGAAACAGGACTGAAGCATCCAGGCTCCTCCTGCTGACTTTAAGGTTGGCTAGCCAGACTGTATGGTGGAGTTCTAGTCTAGAAGGATCTGAATCAATGGGACCAATTCTCACCCAAAGAAGAGCAGTGCTACCTGGGCTGGCATGTAGAGGTGCCCTTGGGAGTTGATTCAAAGAGACTCAACTTCTATTGCAATCTAACAAACCCTTTCCTCAGAATCAAGTTTTTATAAAATTGAAGAAAATGCTAGTTTCAGTTCAAAGTGAAAATAAAAACCTAAGGCCCCAGACTCCCTGAAATCTATTAGGAACCTCCATTCTAGAGGATGTGAAGAAATCACCAGATGCTTCTGTTTATAGCTGTGGCCAGTGGGACCTGACCACTTGAAGTCTTTGGTCTTATAGACAACCTTGGAACAATGTTTATGTCTACATGGTTCTGGGAGAAGGTATCCTCTTTTCCCCAACTGATTAATGGTCAAAGGATATGAATAGACAGTTTTCAGAAGAAGAAATCATAGCTATCTGGAGTCATATAAAAAAGTGCTCTAAATCATTATTGATTAAAAATGAAAATTAAAACAACTCTGAGGTACCACCCCACTACTTCCAGATTGGCTAATATGCCAGAAAGGGAAAATGATAAGTGCTGAAGGAGATGTGGGAAAATAGGGACACTGGTTCTCTGTTGGTGGAGTTGTGAATTGATCCAACCATTCTGGAGAGCAACTTGGAATTATGTCCAAAGGGCTACAAAACTGTGTATATCCTTTGACCCAGCAATATGACTACTAGGTTTGTATTCCAAAGAGATAAAAGAGAAAAGGACCCACATGTATGAAAGTATTTATAGCAGCTCTTTTTGTGGTGGCAAAGAACTGGAAATCAAAGGAATGCCCATCAACTGGGGAATGGCTAAACAAGTTGTAGTATATGAATGTAATGCAATACTATAAGAAATGACAAACAGGTGAATTTCAGAAAAAACTGGAAAGACTTAAATGAACTGAAATGAGCAGAACCAGGAGAACATCATACACAATAATAGCCACAGTGTGCGAGGGCAGTTTCCTGCACAGCAATTCAAGGATCTAAAACATTCTCAAGGCAATCTTGATGCAAAATACCATCCATATCCAGAGAAAGAACTGTGGAATCAGAACACAGAACGAAGCAGATTCTTTTCTCTTTTGTTATGTTTTGTTTTGGTTTTTATCATGATTTCTCCCATTCGTTTTAATTCTTCTATGCAACATGACTAATGTGAAAGCGTATTTAATAAGAATGTATGTGTAAAACCTATATAAGATTGCATGCCGTCTTGGAGAGGGAGTAGGGAAGGAGGGGGAGAAAATTTAAAACATATGGAAGTGATTGTTGAAAACTGAAAACAAATAAATTAATAAAAAAGATACAAAGAAAAAAGAATTGGAAATTGAGAGGATGCCCATCAACTGGGGAATGGCTGAACAAGTGATGGTATATGAATGCGATGGAATACTATTGTGCTATAAAAAATAATGAGGGGGATCATTTCAGAAAAACCTGGGAAGACATATGAACTCATGCAATATGAAAGTGGGCAGAACCAGCAGATCCTTGTGTATGGGATGAACAAAACTGTAACAAAGATCAACCATGAAAAGTTTAGCTACTCATTTCAAAATAATGATCCAACACCAAAAAATGCTATCCACCTCCAGAGAAAGAACTGATGAACCCTAAGTGCAAATGGAAACCTATTTTTATTCTTTATTTTTCTTACTTTTTGGGCTACATTATAATTATGGAAATGTGTTTTGCATGATTTCACATGTATAATTAATAACATATTACTTGCTTTCTCAATGGGCTAGGAAAGACCTGGAGGCAGAAAGAGAATGTGGAACTCAATTTTTTTTTAAAAAATGATATAAATTTGAAATATCATTTTTATAAAGGCATCCTCTATTATTAAACTGATGAAATCAAAGATGAGAGTCACCATTAGTGACACATGATTCAGAGTCAGAATTAAGTTATGTGCCCTTAATAAATACTGAGCTGGATCCAACCATTCTGGAGAGCAATTTGGAACTTTGCCAAAGAGCTATAAAACTGTGCATACCCTTTCATTCGGCAATACCACTGCTAAGTCTATATCCCAAAGACCTCAAAAAGGGGGGAGGATAGGGAAGGACCTGTATGTATAAAATATTAATAACAATTCTTTTTGTGGTAGGTAAGAATTGGAAATTGAAAGGATGCCTGCCCATCAATTGTGGAATGGCTAAACAAGCTGTGGTATATGATTGTGATGGAATATAATGGTACTGTAAGAAAGGATAGCAGGATGATTTCAGAAAAACCTGCAAAGACTTACATGAAACTGATGCAAAGAACCAGGAGAACATTGTACATAGTAACAGCAATATCGTATGACGAAGAACATTGCTATTTTCAGCAACGCAACGATCCAAGACAATCCCAAAGGACTCATGAAGAAACATATTATCCACCTCCAGAGAAAAAATTGCTATTGTCTGAATACAGACTATCTCTCTTCCTTCCTTTCTTGCTTCTTTCCTTTCTTTCTCTTTGAGTCTTCTTGTACAAAATGACTAATACAGAAATATTTTACATGTATAACCTACACTGGATTGTTTACTGTCTCAAGGAGTGGGGAGGGGAAAGGAGAGATAGAATTGGAACTCAAAACTTAAAAAAAAAATCCGAATGTTAAAACAATTGCTTTAATATGTAATTGGGGGAGAAAATGAAATACTAAAAATAAATACCCAGTTGTTCTCAAGAATGGTCGTCTGTCAGTATTCTCATTGTCCTCATTGACCTCATCAGTTTCCTTTTGTGTATTGTCTTCCTCCATCAGACTGTAAACTCCATGAAGTCAGGAATTTGTCTTTCTTGTTTATATTTGTATCCCCAGAGCTGAGCACAATGCCTGGCACATAGTAGGTATTTAAATAAATTAAAATAATAAAAAAATTTAAATAAACGTTTATTGACTGACTGATATGATCAAAATTGATCAGCGACCAACACTTAGCCTGTGTGTGAATAAGGTTGTTTAAATGGATTTAAATAAAACCACTTTCGACGTTTTTGAGCACAACTATGTTTTCATAATTCAGAAGAAAAGGGCATGAGCCCTTTAAGAAGCAGGTCTGGAAGGACCAGAACTAGTCTGCTGAAGTGGTTACTAAAGATATCTATTATGTATAGATGGAAGTGGTTAATTTGTAACAGTTGCTCTAGAAAAGGGAGGAAAGTGAGGAATAGATGGGAGAAAGGATGAGGCCAGGAAAGTCATAGGAAGATACAATGTATTTCTACATCACCATGTCTGATTACACCAAAGTATCAGAGCATGTCATGCTAGAGCTGGAAGGGAGCCCAGCTGCTATTTAACCCTCATTTTACAGATGAGGAAATTGAGGCTCCAGGAGGTTAAAGAGACTTATCTAAGGAGTCAGAGGCAGGATTTCAAACCAGATTATGACTCCAGTTTATTATTCTAGATTAAATTCAGTCACTGAAGCCTCATTTACAAATCGGAGATTCAATACATTCCAAAATGCATTTATTAATTATATGTAGATATAGTACCTATTATATGCTAGGTACTAGGCTGAACATTTTAAAAATAATATCTAATTTGTTCCTTGTAACAACCCTAGGAGGTAGGCACCCATTTTACAACTGAGAAAATTGGGCCCAATAGTAGTTAAGTGACATGCCCAGGGTCACACAGCTAGTAAGGGTCTGAAGTCAGATTTGAACTCGAGTTTCCCTTATTTTATGAAAAGGGGGCAGAGAGACTCAAAGCTGGAGAAGAACTTAGAAATTATCCAGATCAAGCCCTTCATATTGCAAACAAAGAAACTGAGGCCAAGATAATTTAAGTGCCTTATCCAAGATGATATCTACAAAAGCCAGAGTTCAAACCTAGGTCTTCAGATTTCAATGCCAGTCCTGTTTCATGGCATCACTGCTACCTCATTTAATGAGTGAGACATCCTGCCTAGCTGGCTGAAGGAGTCAGAAATACCCTGCCTTCCCAAGAGCTGCATCCAAGCCCAAAGTCATCAAGCCTGCAAGATCTTTTCCCCTTTAGTTAGGACTTTTTAACAGCCAAAATACAGTGGAAAGAGGGTTTTTAAAGAGCTTTTATTTTTCCTCACACATGACACTTCATCTCCTACCTCTGTACCTTTGTACACACCCACATGCCTGAAATGCCAACCCTCATCATATCTGTCTCTTTTCAAGCCAGGTTCAGGGGGTGCTGCCTAGATGAGGCCCTTTCAGATGTCTTCAGTTGCTAATTAATGCCTGCTCCACAAAAATATTTTTAAAAATTATCTTATATTTACTTGTATGTTTATGTATACTAACTATATAGTTATACTATATAGTATGTGTATATATGAATTTGTACACATATGTACATGTGTGTATACATATATTTAATTTCAACATAAAGTTAAAAGTCAAGAAATAGAAACATATACATACATAGACATATATATGTATACACACACACACACACACACACACACGTCACTAACAACTAAGTGGGGAATCCAGAAAGGCCTCATCTAGGCTGTGTTACTTGAGCTGAGCTTTACTATTTAAAATATACACTCACAAAGAGTAAACACAAGGTAATTTTATATTATATATGTAGTTATATACATACATGTGCTATCTACTCATATGTAGTAGTCCTATTATCTCAAATAAGATAATAATTATAAATGGTTTACTTATCACAGTGCTTGACACTTAGTAGGTGCTGCATAAATCTTCCTTCTTTCCTTTCTTCTTCTCCTCCTCCTTTCTCCTTCTTCCTTCCTTCTCTTCCTCTTTCCTTCCTTCTTTCTCTCTCCTCTCCCTCCCTTTCTTTTTCTTTCTTCCTCTCTTTCTCCCTCTTTCTTTTTTCTCTTTCTCTTTTTCTTTTTTCTCTTTTCTCTCTTCCTTCCTTCCTTCCTTCCTTCCTTCCTTCCTTCCTTTCTTTCTTTCTTTCTTTTTCTTTCTTTCCTTCTTTCTTTCCTTCCTTCTTTCTTTCTTTCTTTCTCCCTTCCTTCCTTCCCTCCTTCCTTCTTTCTTTTCTTTCTTTCTTTCTTTCTTTCTTTCTTTCTTTCTTTCTTTCTTTCTTTCTTGCTTTCTTTCTTTGTTTCTTTCTTTCTTTGTTTCTCTCTCTCTCTCTCTCTCTCTCTCTCTCTCTCTCTCTCTCTCTCTCTCTCTCTCTTTCTTTCTTTCTTTTCCCATCAGATTATAGCCTCCTTGAGGGCAGGGACTATTTCACTTTTATCTCTCTATCCTCAGCACTTAGCACCATGACTGCCTTAATCAGTGTTTTTTGATTAATTTTCTAGAACTTTCCTTCACTTATGTCTTACTCACACTTGATATCTTTGAAGCTCTTTGTATTTTGGTTTTGGTTTCTCTTACTTTTCCCATAGTTATTTGACAACACTCTGTTGCTTCTGCACCATCACAAGCATCTGTCCCTTTCTCTCTGTCCCCATGGTGACCACTCTGGTACAGTCCCTTATTAGCACCTGCCCACATTGTTCAAAGAGCTTCCTGAGAGATCTCCCCACCCCAATGACCCCTCCTCTCACTCAGCCTACAGAATCACTGCTAGTAAGCTGTCTCCTGCATAGATCTGGCCAAGTTACTCTTTGGTTTCAAAGAGCTTCCACGCATTCCTAAGGCCTTTAGAACAAAATGTGTATGTCTTTGCCTTGGCATTCGAAGCCTTCCACTAGCTGGAAGCACCTTCACTTTTCAGCCTTTTCTCATGTTACTCTCCTCTCTAAACAGTCATACTGAGACTCCTCTGCCCCCTCACCATGGTCTCTGCTCAGGCTGCTTCCTATGCTGGGCACATGCTTCCTTCCTCTCTTTGCTTGTCAAACTCTTACCCATCATTCAAAACCCAGCCTAAATGTCCCCTCTTCCAGGAAGCCTCCCTTAATGATAATCCCTCCTCAAACTTCTCAAAGTACTTTGCTTTAGATCTCCAATATATCACTCAAAAGCACACATTTCTAAAGTTCTTTTCATACATGATTCCATTCAATCCTCACAACCCTGAGAGGGAGGTTATCCTCACTTTACAGATAAAAGAACTGAGGCTGATATAGTGGCTAAGTGACTTGCACAATGTCACAGAGCTAGTGAGTGTCTTACAAAGGATTTGAACTAAGTCCAACACTTCCTCCATACTATAATACCATCAGGCGTAACCTCTGAAGAGATTAACAATGAATTTCCTGAAGAAAAATCAGAAGTTCTGATAAGTGAGGAGGATAGAGCCATGATGGTGCAATAAAAGCAAACAGTTTACTGAGTTCTCCCAAATTCCCCTCCAAACAACTTTAAAGTAATACCTCAAAATGAATTCTGGAGCAGCAATATCAACCAAAGGATGGGGTAAAACAATTTTTTAGCCCAAGACAACTCAGAATGTTGGCAAGAAAGATCTGTGTCACTGGAGTAAGAGTAAAGCACAATCTAATACAGGCAACCTCCAGGTAAGCCAGCAGCAGGCCATGGGGGCAACAGAATCAACAACAGTAGCTTCTGGAGCTCTCAGCCCACAGACAATAAGGGGACTGGACAAGTTGTCAGAAGGAGATTACAGGGGACCTTTTGCTAGCACTGCAGATGGACTCTGTTGGATTGCCTATATGTGGTTCTGGATTGCAGTCTTAGGGCAAGAAAGAGCACCAGCACACTAGAACTTGGGGCTCACAGAAGTGGGGACCATGGTCACAATTTCAGGGAACTATGGAACTATGGAAGAGAATGGTCACTCACAGACCAGAATACAGGCCAAAAGAGCAGTGACCACACCTCTCTTTAGATCATGCCACCTTAGAAGAACTGAAAACTTACAAGGCCTTGAAATTTGGGACAGTGGTATGGAGCAGTCAAACTTTAACATAAAGTTAAAAGTAAAAAAAAAAATAGGTGGGGGGAAAAATGAGCAAACAATAACAAAAAAGAACCTGACTATAGAAAATTATTATGGTGACAGGGAAGGTCAAATTTCAAACTCAGAAAAAGACAACAAAGTCAAAACAGCTACATCCAAAGCCATAAAGACAAATGTGAATTGGTCTCAGGCCTCAAAAGAATTCCTGGAAGAGCTCAAAAGGTATTTTAAAAACGGAATAAAAGAAGTAGAGGAAAAATTGGGGGGGAAATGAGAATGGTGCAAGAAAATCATGAAAAAGTATCAACAACTTTGTAAAGAAAAAATAAAGAAATGGAAAAATGTACAAAAATTCATTGAAGAAAGCAACTTCTTAAAAAAGTAGAATTGACCAAATGGAAAAGGAGGTACAAAGATTCACTGAAGAAAATAATTCCTTAAAATTAGAATTGAGCAAGTGGAATCTAATGGAAGTTAACTCCATGAGATATCAAGAAGCAAACCAAAAAAAAAAAAAATCAAAAGAATGAAAAAGTAGGAGAAAATGTGAACTTTCTCATTGGATAAACAACTAACTCAGAAAATAAGATCCAGCAGAGATAATTATTAGAGTATCTGAAAGCTATGATTGAAAAAAAGAACCTAGATATCATATTTCAAGAAATTGTCAAGGAAAACTGTCCTAATATCCTAAAACCAGAGGGAAATAGAAATGAATAGAAAGAATCTGCCAAATACTTCTTGAAAGAGATCCCAAAATGAAAACTCCCAGGAATATTATAGCTAAATTTTAGAGTTCTCAGGTCAAGAAGAAAATATTACAAGCAGCCAGAAAGAAACATTCAAATATCATGGAGTCACAGTATGGATTACACAGGATTTAACAGTTTCTACATTAAAGTATAAGAGGCTGTGGAAAATGATATTCCGAAGGGCAAAGGAATTAGGATTACAATCTAGAATCACCTACCCAGAAAAACTGAGTATAGTTATCCCTTCTACATCATGACTTTCTCCTCATCATGGTTTCTATGTATTCCATAAAAAATTAAATGGGAATTCTTTGGGAGTTTTGCAGAAACCATAGATAACATGCAAAGGCAACACAGAGCCTATGACTAAATATTTCACCCAAATTTTACAACAGAGTACTGTAAACACCCCATAAAAGAAAAAGAAAAAATTTAGACTTCTTCTTTAGCACAAAGGGAGAGTGAAAAAAAATTTATGCGGATTTTCCAGATTGAATAGGTGCTGCACCCCTAACCTTCATGATGTGGAAGGGACAACTGTAAAATCCTTCAGGGAAAAACCAGATATCTAATGAAATAGAAGACTTTCAAGCATTCTTGATGAAAAGACCAGGGCAGAATAGAAAATTTGACATTCAAATAAAAGACTCAAGAGAAGCAGAAAAAGGTAAAGAGGAAAGAGAAATCACCAAGGATTCAATAAGATTAAACTGTTTACATTTTTAAATGCAAAGATGATACTTGTAACTCCTATGAACTTTAACAGTATTAGAGCAGTTAGAAGGATTTCTTCTACATAGGCAGAAGGCATGAGTGTAAATTGACTATGGTTGGATGATTTCTTCTTTTAAAAAATTAAATTATTTTATTTGTTTTCAGTGTTTGACAATTACTTCTACATATCTTAGATATTTTTTCCCCTCCCTCCCCCTCATTCCCCTCTTCCTCCCCACTCCCTCCCTGAGACAGTGTACAATCTTATATAGGTTCTACATGTACATTCCTATTAAATACATATTGCACAGAAGAATTAAAATGAATAGGAGAAACCATAAAACAAAACAAAACATAATACAAAAGAAAATGGTCTGTCTCTATCTGTAATCCAATTCCATAGTTTTTTCTCTGGATGTGGAAGGTGTTTTGCCTCAAGAGTCCATTGGAAATTTTTTAAGTTCATGCATTGCAGTAAAGTACTAAGCCTACCAGAAAGATTCCTCTCACACTGTGGTTGTTGCTGTGTACAAAGTTCTCCTGGTTCTGCCCCTTTCACTCAGAATCAGTTCATATAAGTCTTTCCAGGCTTCTCTGAAGTCTTCCTGTTCAGCTGTTCAGCATTTCTCATAGCACAATAGTATTCCATTACATTCATATACCACAACTTGTTCAGCCATTCCCCAATTGTTGGGTATCCCCTTGATTTCCAGTTTTGGGCCACCACAAAGAGAGCTGATATGTATAATTTTTGTACATATGGGACCCTCTCCCATTTTTATGATCTCTTTGGGATAGAGTCCCAGAAGCGATATTGCTGGGTCAAAGGGTATGCACATATTTGTAGCCCTTTGAGCATAGTTCCAAATTGCCCTCCAGAATGGTTGGATCAGCTCACAGCTGGTGGGATGATTTCTCAAAACAATAAAATTATGGGGTAAGAAAGAGGGATGGACTGGGAGAAAGGGGAAGAGAGAGGTAGAAGGCTAAATCATTTCACATAAAAGATACATGGAAGAGCTTTTATTGTGAAAGGGAAGATGGGGGAGTGGTAGGCAATGCTCAAACCTTCGGCTCATCAGAACTGGATCAAAGAGTGAATAACATACACACTCAGTTGGGTATAAAAATCTATCTTACCCTACAGGGAAATAGAAGGGGAAGAGGATAAGAAAAGGGGTGGAGATGATAGAAGGCTGGGCAGGTGGGGGGAGGCAGTGGTCAGAAGCAAAACAATTTTGAGGAGGGAGAAGGATAAACAGGAGGAAAATGGCATACAGGGAAATACACAGTAATCATAAATGGGAAACAGCTTTTACAGCAAGTTTCTCTGATAAAAGTTTCAATTCTCAAATGTTTAGAGAACTGAGTAAAATTTATAAGAACACAAGCCATTCAAAGGATATGAGTAGGCTGCTTTCAGAAGAAGAAATCAAAGCTATCTATAGTCATATGAGAAAAATGCTCTAAATCACTATTGATTAAAGAAGTGCAAATTAAAACAACATTGTGGTACCACTTCATACCTATCAGATTAGTTAATATGACAGAAAAGGAAAATTATAGATATTGGAAGGTAGATGGGAAAACCATGACACTAATGCACTGTGGGTGGAGTTGTGAACTGATCCAACCATTCTGGAGAATAATTTGGAACTGTGCCGATAGGATAATAAAATTGTGCACACCCTTTGTCTCAGCAATACCACCATTAAGTATGCAACCTAAAGAATTTTTTTAAAAAGGAAAAAGATCTATATATACTTAAATATTTATAGTGGCAAAAAATTAAGAATTGAAGGAATGCCCATCAATTGAGAAATGGCTGAACAAGCTGGGGTATATGATTGTGACAGAAGATTATTGTGCTATAAGAAATGATGAACAGGAGGACTTCATAAAAACTGGAAAGACTTAAAGACTCAAAATTTTAAAAGTGAACGTTAAAAATTGTTTTTACATGTAATTGGGGAACATATTAAACAACAAAAAAAAGAAGTTTGATAAGTGAGCTGTTACCTCCTGTTGACCACAGCCAGATCTCTAAGTAATTTCCTGGCCATTTCCAAACTATTCCAACTCCCAGGTCCCCTCCTGCAGCTTCTAACTCCTTTATGTGTTGTCTTTCCCCATGAGAATGTAAGCTCCTTGAGGGTAGTGAAGGTCTTGCTTTCTTGCTTTTGCATCTAAGGCACTTAGCTCAATGATTGGCATGTAGTGAATGCATGAAACAATTGCCTGATCATTCTCATTGTCATGGTCTAAAGACCAGGAATGGGAAGCTAGGCCTCTTCCAGAGGTACGGACTGGAGTTGGCACAAGCCCCTATCAGGGCCGCTGGCCCAATCCTCCCCATCCTCCAGCTCCCTGGCCCCAGCCACCTCTTTCCCTGCCACTCCCACGACTCACATCATTGCTGATTGTGGAGTCTCGGTGGATGAGGCGCTGGACGTGGCTGTCAATGCTGCTGCCCGAGGAGAACTTGGTGAGTGTGGCTGGGTGAGCTTCCCGCTCCCGCTGCCGGACCACCACCTCACAGGCCTTCCACTCGGCCAGTACCCGCTGGTATCGGGATGCTACAGCTTCATCCACCTGGACTTGGGGAATACCCAGTGTTGTGATGAGGAGTTGGCACAAAGACCCTTTCCCTGGAATCAGCTGTTTCCACTCACCTGGGTACCAGGTCCATATCCAACCCTACCCCATTCCCGGATGATCAACTCCCCAGGTCTGAGAGTCTAGGGAAAAGGTAGGACTGGGGCAGCCTCAACAGAGACTAAAGGTTTCAAACTGGGAGAGGGACCAGCGCAAGGTTACCCAGATGGAAGCAGCCCTGGGGTTGAGCCCTAGTCCTCCATTTTTTTTACTTTGGCAGAGTTGGTTCTGAAGCCACCATTCCTGGGAGGCTGACACCATCTGAAAACTGGGACCCCCAAACCTTGCCTGATTGGGGATCCTTTCCTGCCTCATTGCCCTGGAAGCCATATTTTTTCACCTGTTCCATCTCCTTCTTGCTCATGCCAAACTTGTAGTGTCCAAGCAGGAAGGGCCAGACGTCCTTTCGGATCTCGTGTTCCACACCCCCATAGTACACTCTCCTCAGAAGCTCCAGCTCCTTGTAATTCTGAGTGTCAGAGAAGGGAGAGGAAGGGAGGGAAGAGGAAAAGGAAAGGAGAAGAGAAACAAAGGAGAGAAGAGAAAGAAGGAAGGAATGTGAGGGGGGAAGGCAAAGGAAGGAAAGGAGAAGAAAGGGAAGGAGGGAGGAGAGAATAGAGGAAGAGAGAGTAGAAGAGGAGAGAAAAGGGCAAAGGAGCAAAGGAAGGAGGGGAGAGGAGGGGAAGAAAGGAGGGGTTGGGAAAGGGAGAGGCGAGAGGATGAGGGGGAAAGAGACTCCACTGAACCTCAGATTCCTCCTTTGGGATGGAACCCAGCCAGCTTGACGAGTGAGCAGGGCAAGGCAACACACACCTCAGCCACCCAGGCCCAGGAGGTTCCAGCACCTGCACAGCTAAGGCCTAACTACTGGTGCCAAAGTTCTTGTAACAGATCTGAGAAGTGGAAAGGCCCTTGGATCATCTCATCCAATCCTCTTATTTGGCAGAAGAAGAAACTACAGGCCAGGGGGAAAGAAACAACTTGTCCAAGGTCACACAGAGAATGAGTGGCAGAGCTGGTATCAGAATTAAGGCCATGTCTCCTAGGAAAGGCGGCACAGCCAGACCACTGGACTTCTCAGAAGACTGGCATTCAAAGCTTGGTTCCTGCATGTCCTAGTTATGTTTGTGGACAATTTATCCATGTGCCTTGGTTTCCTAAACTGTAGAATGGGGCTAAAAATAGAGTGCCTACTTCAGAGGTCTGCTGGGTTGGAGAGGGAGGAGCCTCTCTCTTGGACATTATTGTCCAAGGCCAGTTGATGCTCAAGTGATTTGGAATTACTTTTCATGCTTTAGTCTCCCCAGTTCATCTTGGCCATTCTTTCAGACTGGGCAGTTTGCCTCCAAGCAAGCTATTCTCTCACCCTCACCTCCTGGGCACTACTCTCACTAACCCTTTGTGTCTCCTCCCTGCCCCCCACCACCCAGAACCCTTCCCAAACCTTCTTATCTTTCTGGTATTTGCTCCACACATCCTTGGTGAGCCCTCCTGAAGCTCCTGAAGGCCGGTCAGGTGGGATGATATTATGATGTACCAGGGCTGACAGGTGGGTCCTGACAGTGGACAGGTGTCGGCAGTATGCCAGCCCTGGTGGTGAGGGGAGGCAGGAGACTTAAAATTGACACCTCCCGGGAGATGGCTCCATGGGCCAAGGAGTGGGAGACAGTATTTCCCAGGGCAGCCTCCCCTCACTCCCCACCCCCTCACCCCTCCCATCTCACTCACATCCATAGAAAGCCCTGGACATGATCTGTCTCTTCATGTTCTCACACAGCAATCTCAGGGGCATTCTGGGGAAGAGAGAGCCACAACTCAGTGGAAATAGTCAGGGCAAGGCCCTGAGACCAGCTGCTGCAGTTGGGAAACCACTCCCCCCTCCTAACTCCCATGCAAACCTGTGGAGCCATGGAAAAGACACTAAACTTTGTAGTCAGGAGGCCTGGGTTCAAGTCCTGGGCCCTGCAACTGTGGAGATTACCACCTGAACTCTGTCTGGTCAGGGTCAAGGCTTGCTCAGTCACCCTGGGCAGCACACTTCCCTCAGCCTCTCCTATCTGTTCCCTCTCCTTCTTATTGGGTGACTTTGGGCAAGTCACTTCCCTGGGCCTCAGTTTGTTTCTCTGTAAAAGGTGAGGGGTGGGCCTGGATCTTTAAGGTCCCTTTTAGCCCTGGAAGGTCAACTCTGGGAAATCAAGATATATTGACTGGCTTTAAGGGCTTTGAGGAGTGTGGTCTTACTCCCCTGGTGCTAAATGAGGGTAAGAGACCTCCCAGAATCCTTTTCTAATTTTCTTGAGCCACCTGCTCTTATAGTCTATCCTTTCCCAATATTTGAGGCAGAGATGGTTCACCTGTCTCTCATAAATAAAATTGGGAAATATGTAGGACAGAAAACCATGTTTCATCTTTGCCAATCTAATCCTCATGACCTGGTCAACAGTGGAGGGCACCTTTGACAACGAGTGGATCATCTATCAGTAGGGATCTATTAAGCAGGTACTGTATATGCTAGGCACTGTACTATAAACACTGTTCCCTCTGAGGCCCTTGGCCTTTAACTTAGGCTCAGGATGTGCTTCCAGGGACAGAGGGAGGTCCAGCAGGGGCTTCAGACAACAGGAAGAGGATTCTGGTCAATAACCCCAAGGGTCAACATAGAGAGGGCTGAGATTTATAGACAAGAGCACTCAAGCCATGACTATGCCCATACACTACTTCAAGATCTTCTGGGTATGACAGCCATACCTTATGTCTCCTGGCCAAATACGGTGGGACATTTAGCAGCAGAGGTCCAGAAAACACAATCAGAGGAGTAGACTGGAATCATACACAGACACATCCACACCCAAAAGGAAGTAAACATGGAGACAGACACAGAGACACTGGTAGGGTGTCATAGGAGTAAAGCGGATTGGGTCAGAGCTCAAGGGTTCTCCTGGCTAACTTAGGGAGCTGGTGACCTCAAGCAAGTCACCATTTTTTTAAGCCTTGGTTTCTCCACCTATAAAATGGGTATAATTATGCTGTAGAAGAAAAAGTACTGAATTTAGAGGCAGAGGAATCAGATTTGATTTGTTTCTGCTACTTACTCCCTACTTGACTTTGGGCAAGTTTTTTTAATTTCTCTGGGACTCAGTTTCCCTATCTGTAAAATAAATAGATCTAAAAGTCTCTTCGGTTCTGAAGCTATGATAAAAAATGAAAAAGATTTTACTTGGACAAAAAGAAACTTAGAGGGAAGAGAATAACTGTCTTCAGATATTAGAAGGGTGTCACAAAACAAAGAGATTAGACTGTGAAGCTTGGTCCCAGAGGGGCAATGGGTAGAAGTGGTAACGATAAATTGAAGTTTG
This sequence comes from Bettongia penicillata ogilbyi, assembly GCA_023548195.1. NCBI lineage: Eukaryota > Metazoa > Chordata > Mammalia > Diprotodontia > Potoroidae > Bettongia > Bettongia penicillata. Next base: position 2,215,514 of record JAJHZJ010000605.1, on the reverse strand, counting down.
ACATCAGCCTAGTCAATATTTTGTAATGGGACCTGGGGTTTCAGCAGAATAGGAGTTTCTGGCAAGGCTAGGGACAGAAAGAAGAAACTTCCTACACTAATGCAAACCTCTTCATTTTCTAGTCTTAGACAATTACCAGAGATGAGGCTTGAACCTTCGTGTTCTTGACTGGGAGGCCATTTCTCTATCCATTACCCTATGCTGCTTCTCGCTTGGCCAGAACAAAAGGCAAAAACCAACATTTTTTTCTGCAGACAAATATAATAATAAAACCAAGAATGAGAACTAGGAGAGTGGGGAATTTTGCCTCCTTACCTTAGCTTTTGTTGGGGTTTAAATTCTTTTGGGTAGCCTTGTGACAAGGATCTTGAGACAAAATAGGATATCTGGTATACCCAACACAGCTGCCATGTTTTTTGGGGGGTGGCATGGTCCTTAGAAATATTGATTCCCATATTAAGTTAAATAGTAATTACAAGGACTTTTCTAACCTTAAGTCAGATAGCTATCTGGTTCCTCGGTGAGTGAAATTGGCTTGGCTCTCGAGAGAATTTCCTAACAATTAGATCTATCCCAGAGTAGAATGGATTGCCTCAGAAAATAATGGGGTTCTTCCTCATTGGAACCTTTTAAGAAAACACTATGCATGACCCTTTGCCAGGGATGTTGTAGAGGGAAATCTTGTTCAAGTATCGATTAGACCAGAAAACTCTTCCAATGCAGAGATTCTGTGACTGTGTGATCCTATAACCTATCCTACCCACCAAAAGTGATTTGGATGTTTTGTATTCCAAAAACAAATAAACCTGACCATCCAAATCCACTTCCAGATTCCCAGCAAGCAGTCTTGTGCTGGTTTATAGTTATAATTATTCTCTGTATACTTTTCAGATTGGGAAAATAAAGTTGCATGGAAAATATAAACAAACCCACAGGAGAAAAGGAGATCAGAAAGGACTCTGAAGCAAACAATGCATTTTTGTTATTTGGTTAAAGTTAATATACACATTTTAAAATTGTTAATATTTTGGCATTTATGGCTTTTAATATTTGTCTTTGTTGATGTTATTTGGTTTATAATGGAGATGATGAAATTTCAAAAAGAGACACAATTCCATTCCACAAATGTTTATTAACTTCCTACGTGCAAGGTGCAAGCTTTCAAAGAGCCCGTGAGAAGCACAATGCCAGGTATGTCTTACCTCATGCTTTGTATATAGTAGGTGCTCATCACACAGTCACTGACTGGTCACATTGCGAGAAGCACAAAGACAATGAAACAGAAATGGGCACATACCCTCAGCGGGTCAAAGGCATACACAAATTCACAGAGAGCCACTTAAGGACACACACAGATGGAAGGACATCTAGGTGAGGATTACACGTTCCTTGGTTCCCCACCTACCCCCACCCCAATGTGCTCATGTTTTTCTCAGTCCCCCAGCTGAGGTCCCACTCACCTGTCCTGCACACAGTTGCAGTAGTTGGGTGGGTTATAGGGAGAACCTCTGATAGAGCAGGAGAGACAGGAGCTGCGTCCAATTGGAGGCTCAAACTGCCAGGCTGGTGGGCTTGGCCCAAAGCCTTGCATCTCAATCATGTCCCCAGCATCTAGGAAAAGGGAATGAATGATGGTCAGGGCTGTGAGCACAGCATCCCTCCCATGGTGCCCATATAAATAGGGCTGTGCCAGGCCTTGCTGCCGGGAGCTGCAGCTCAGATTCACCCCTTGGCAGAAGACTGGAGGCCTCGGGGGAGGGAAAGGGGGAGTCTCTGGCTAGAGGCCCAGAGGTAGGAAAGGTGAAGACAGAGGCTCTCCTATTTTGCCAAGTGCATGTTTGCTTGTGCTCTTTTTATAGGATAAATACTGAGAGAAAGAGAGAGAGAGAGAGAGAGAGAGAGAGAGAGAGAGAGAGAGAGAGAGAGAGAGAGAGAGAGAGAGAGAGAGAGAGGAGAAAGGACAGAAAAGTATCCACCTATCTCTTTGGGTTTCACTCTCTGGGGGTGGGAGAGGAGTAGAGAGGGAATACTTGGACCCTACAAAGATCAGCTGGTGGCCTGGCCACTGGAGGATGATGTGCTTATGTCTCTCAATCTATGAGAGGAAGCTGTGGAGAGAGAGCCAGCCTTTGAATCAGGAAGACCTGGGTTCAAGTCTTGTCTCAGAGACACACTAACTTGCCTGGTGACCCTGTACAAGTCACTTACTTTCTCTGTGCCCCCAGCCAACTCTCAGTGACTAAAAATTAAGGGATTATCTGCATTGGTAAAGAGAGGGTCCCATTGGGAATGAAATCACAGGTTTGATCTAAAAATTAAAACTCCTGGACTAGAACAGAAGAAAGGAGGAAACCGGAGGGCTCTTGTTTTCCTAACATTCAACAGGACAAGGTCTCTTCCCTGACCCTCACCTGTCATTGGTGCTCATGTGATTACCTGCCATGATGAAGGGATTGCTAATATAACTAGTTTTAAGAAGGAAGGTTCATTTCACCAATCCCTAGCCTCGTCCCAGAAGTCAAGGCTTTGTCTCTTTTGGAGGAATTTCCAAGGTCATGGGGTTGATTCTCTCCAGTCAGGGCAAAAAGGAGAGGCCAGTACTCTCTACCCAGGTTTGGGGACTGCCTTTGGGCCATCGTCTGGTTAGCAGAGGCACGTAGGTGGATAGAGTGCTGGGCCCGGAGTCAGGAAGTGTTCATTGTCAACCTCAGATTAGCGTGCTTCAGGCAAGTCCCATAACCTCTGACTCAGTTTCCTCAGCTATAAAATGAAGATAATAATAGTATTTGCCTTCCAGGATTGCTGTGAGTATCCAATGAGATAGGATTTATAAAGCACTTAGCATAGTGCCCGGTAAACAGCAGGCACTCTATAAATGCTAGCCATCTTATACACAAAGCCTCTCCTGATTCCCCCCAGAAATCAGGGCCCTCCCTCCCAAAGCTCTGTTATATTCACTTTGGATACATCTTACTTTTAGGCATTAAGCAAGGTTTAATGGATAAGAGCTGGCCTCAGAGCCAGGTGGATGGGTTCAAGACCTATCTCTCAGGGGACTGTGTGACTCTGGGCAAGTCACTTCTTCACCTCTCAGTGCTCCAGGCATCTCTCTTAGACATTACCGAGAGGATGCCAACCTGCATTGATTGAAGGAGTTTTCTGTTCTGGGAATTCCCTATGCCAATCATAGGTCCAGTTCCCATCCCCTCTCCTAACCATTCTGTAAATCCTTCATTAGAACGTAAGGCCTCTGAGGGCAGGGACTGTATCATTTCTGATCTTGTATCTTTAGCTATTGTTAGCACAGTGCCCAACACATAGCAAATACTGAATAATATTTGTTAACTAACTTTTATTGGCCTTTTTATCTGGAAGCCTCCAGATGGGCAAAGTCCTCTTGAGATCACTAGAAGGGCCCACCATTCTGCCATCCCAACACAGCTACTCACCAGCTGCTGGTGGGTCTGCCTGCCTCAAGTCTCGTCCCATTGCAGTCCATTCTCCATTCAGCCACTAAAGCAAAGGTTCCACCATAGTGACCCCTTCCTAGTCAATAAACTATTGCCTATTGCCTCTGGAATCAAATGCAAAATTCTCCATTTGGCATTCGAAGCTCTTCATAACTTAGCCCACTCCAACCTTGCCAATCTTCTTCCACCTTACTCCCTACATGTATTCGTTATCCTGGTGACAAAGGCCCCCTGGTTGTTCCACGAACAAGCCCTTCTATCTCTCAGCTACAGGCTTTGTCTCTGCCCCTCCCCCATGCCTGGAATGCTCTCCATCCTCTGCTCTGACTACCGACCTCCCTGACTTCCTTTAGGTCCCAGATAAAAACCCCTCTTAATTTCAATGTCTTCACTGTGTTAATCACTTCTTATTTATCCTCTATTTAGCTTGCTTTTTACGTATTTATTTGAGTGTCATCTCTCCCATTAGATTTTAAGCTCCTTGAGGGCAGGAATTGTCTTTGACTTTCGTATCCCCAGAACTTACTATATGCTTGGCACACAGTAAATGCTTAATAAATGTTTATCGGTTGATTAATAAGAGAGCAGACTTAGGCAGATATGTCTCCCCTCCAGAAACAGTGCTTGGGATACAATTCACCCTTAAAGCATTCCTTCTAAGCTAAGCAGGGATAATGATGGTAGTGGGGGAGGGAAGGAGCACTACTTATAGGCCCAATAGTAAGAGAAGAAAGGGAGTAAGAGGGAGGATAATGGGAAGAAGGGTCAAGAAAAGGGAGGAGGAGAGGGGAAGAGAGAAGAAAGACTTGTGTGATGGGGCACTGCCGGAAGAGATGGCCTCATCAATGGCTGTGAGTGGCCTTGCCTCTACAGAGTGGGTCATCCCCATCCCTGGATGAGTTCAAGTGAAGGCTGGAGCATCTTGTGTCAAGGATGCCATGGAGGGGACAATCTTGGGCATTCTGGGTGGCACCCCATGGTGCTGTCAATTCTGATTCCAGACAACACAATGGCTAGAGTACCGGGCTTGGAATTAGAGAAACGGGTACTTATTAGCTATGGAATGCTAGGCAAATCTCAGCCTCAGTTTTTACATCTGTAAAGTGGGGATAATCACAGCACCCACTACACAGGGTTGGTGAGAGGATCCAGTGAGATAACATGGATAGTGCTTTGTAAGGCAAGCCTTAAAGCGCTATATAAACGCTAACTCCTTTTATTGTTCCTAACATTATGGTTACTAATTACCCAGTTATCTAATGTGTCACTCAGGATAACAGGGACAGAGTGAGCATGTGACTGCTCAGTCCCTGATACCTGATCTCTCTGTGCTTTGGGTAGTTTGAGGCTTGGAGGGGCTGAGATGGCAAAGACGCCTCCTGGCCCCACTGGCACTGTCCCCCACTGTCTGGGCTCCTGATCTTTGCATAGCCAGGATCTCCAGAAAAAGCTGGCTCTTCAAGCTGGCTCTTCAGCTCCATCAGGAGGCAAATTAAGGGAACAGACTTGGTGAGGATGAGCTGCAGCTCTGGATCGGGTGGAGGGGAGGCTGGAGGGGTGCAGGCTGTACCCCCAAAAGAGAGGTCAGGATGGCAAGGGGGGAGGGCTGAGTCCAGTTCATGCATTCTGAAGCAGGAAGCAGACTCTCAACAAGGAGGAAGAGAGCCCTGGCTAACCAGCCAGCCAGTGAGATAGCAGGAAGCAGGGTCATAGGCAGGGCAGGTCAGGTAGGATCGGAGAAGGAGAGTACGATGGATGCCAAACCAAGACATGCCCAGGCAGTGGGGCCCATCCAACAAAATTCTCATGGAAAAATGCTCTTCACCTTAATTCTCCAGGAAGGAGCTGAGCAAGCCAGCAAGTGAATGTCCCGTCTTGCTCTATTTTCGGAATCAACCTACTACACATAGCTCAAGCTCAAGAGGGACTAGACTCTCGGGGCCATCTCAGGGGCAGGGAGTTTGCTTTGTTTAGATTTGACTTCCTCCTCCAAGGATGAGGAAAAGTTGGAGGTAAAAACCGTTGGGATGGTTGAACCCCACAGCCCCCAGGACTCCGAATGAAAGGCACCTGGTCTGGCCTAGAATTAGTGTGAACAGCAAGTCTGCTCTCAGGGGTTGTTAGGTGGAAGGGGAGAAGGAGAGAAAAGGGTTGGGGGTGAGGGGAGGGACAAGGGAGCCCTGGACACCCGCCACTTTATCCTCATGCACCAAAAGTCAAGCATGTTGCAGAACTCAGAAGCGAAGGCTAGCAAATGGGACACAACAGTGTTGTCATTGTGGACGAGAAGAAGGGAGCCCGCTGGGGACATGGGAAGCCCACCCCTCACTCTCTTGTGCTTATCCTCTCAACTCCCTCCTACTTCTGGCCTAGCTCAGCTGCCAGCTACGCATTCCCAAGGAGCTGGGGGTAAGGGGTGTGGAATGTATGGTATATGTGTGTCTGTATAGGTACAAAGGACAAACCTGCCCCCATCCACAGTCCCCAAGTTTAGTGAGAGGTCTGCCTTCTCTCCTGGCCTGGGAACAGACAGCCTCTAGAACTCCCAACTCAAAGGATGGATTCCAGGCCAGGTGAGGGAGCAGACCTTTTGAAAGCTCCTTACAGCTGGGGATCTGCAGGGACCCTTGCCTCCATCTCTAGTCTCCCTGTTCTTTCTCCTCCTGAGGACACACCTCTTCTAAGCTCTTTGCAAAGCCCTATAGCCTCTTAATCAGGACCCAGCATACTTTTGCTAGCTCTGACCACAGAATGGATCCCTGTGGATCTTAGAATAAGTAAGTAAAACAAAAAACCCACTAACTTTGCACCTGAAACTCACTCCATCTCTCAGCCTTCTCCTACCTTCAGGACCAGCCAGCCTTGGGGGGTAAGGAGATACTAGCCTGGCCTCTGAAAACAAGCACCAGCCCACAGGCCCAGGGCCTGAAAGAAACCAGACTGGATGGGCAGTGAGGAGTTAGAGATGGGGACGGGACCTCTGATCTCCCTCTCTCCCTACATAGATCACACCTTCTCTGCAGATGACCAGCTTAGAGGGCTGCCTACATCATTGAGAGATGGAATGATTGGCCCAGGAGCACACAACCAGGATAGATTGGAAGTGGAAATTAGTCACACATCTTAGCTCTGATGCTCTCTTAGGAGAGCTAATCCAACCTCCCCATTGGACAGATGAGGAAACTGAGGCCCAGAGAGCTAAGTGATTTGCCCAAGGTCATGGGGAATGATGTCCAGGCGGAAGCCTTTGAGGAACCACTTTGCAGAACTGCTAATAAATAGAGTAATTAACATCAGAAATGGAACTCTGCTGGCCCCCCCCACTACTGCTTTCCCACTTCTTTTGACTCCTATTAGAAGAGTCAGTGTGTGATGGGAGGGAGTTTCCTTTTCTAGGAGTTCCCTACACCCATGAAAGCACAGCCCAATTCCTTCAATAATAGCTACCATTTAGATAGTACCTACTATGTGCCAGGCACTGTGCTAAGCGCTTTACAATTAGGATCTCATTTGATCCACACAACAACCCTGGGAGGTAGGTGCTATTATTATCTCCATTTTACAGATGAGAAAACTGAGGCAAACAGTAGTTAAAATGACTTGCCCAAGTACATAGATAGGGTGTGTCTGGGGCCAAATTTGAGTTTTATCCACTGCACTCTTACTGGCCCTTACTGACAACCCTCAGATGGGTAGAGTTGCTATCTTCTGACCTCTGATCCTTTAAGTTCCATGTCTGACACATATTGGCTGTGTGACCCTGGGCAAGTCACTCCTCTTATAGAGTCTCCAGGCCACTGCCAAAGGCAGAGAAGGAGCAGGATCAGCATTGGTACAAGGAATTTCCTCACTGGGGGATGTGCTAACACCAGTGAAAGCACAAGTCTAGCCTAAAAAAAAAATGAGACAAATAGAAAAGATGGGAAGGTAGGTGAGGCATGGCAAGACCTAAGTCACGGGCCAGGTCCTCGGGAGTAAGGCCTACATAATCCTGAGGCTTGGCCTCAGCTGAAGGAATTAAGGCTTAGACCCCCTGGGTAGAAAATGGGAAAACACCAGTTGGGGGTGGGGTTTAGAGAAGAAAAGGCCCATTTCTAGAGACCCTCTATTGAGCTACCAAGGCAGACTGAGCCCTGAGGATGGAGGGAAAGGAAGTCACGCCCATCCAAGGGAAAGTGTGGCACAGCCAGAAGAGTACTACCTGAGAGTCAAAGGACCTGTGTTCTAATTCCAGTTCTGATGTTTACTACCCGTAGGATCCTAGGCAAATAGCTTGAACTCTCTGAGCCTCATTTTCTCAACTGTAAAGTGAAGAGGGTGGGCTAGTCAGTCTCAACCAAAGGTCCCTTTCAACTCTAAATCTATGATCCTATGCTCTCTAGCTGTCATCACCACCTTTCCCATGTGGCATAGTATACATAGGAAGTTAGGAAGGCCTGAGTTCAAATCTAGCTTCAAGCACTTATTAGCTATGTGGTCCTGGCCAAGTCATTTAACCTCTTTCTGCCTCAGTTTCTTTGACTGTAAAATGAAGATAATAACAGCACCTGACTGCCAGGGTCGTTGTAGATATTTGTAAAGCACTTACACACTGCCTGGTACACAGAATATATTGAATAAATCCTTCCTTCCTCCTCACCTCCTACTCTAGGATCCCTCACGATTCAGTTCAATTGCCACCTCTTACACAAACCCTCTCCTGCCCTCCCAGCTTCTAGTGCCCCCCAATTACCTCGTATGCATTTTGCAGATTACATATATTGTATGTTACATTATTATGTTTTTATACTAATACACAATATACATTGTATATTAAATATATTGTGTTACATTATTATATTTCTTGTATCATATTATATACAACATACATTGTATATTACATATAGTGTGTTACACTAATATACAATTTACATTGTATAGTAAATATATGTGTTACATTGTTGTATTTCTTGTATCATTATATACAACATACATTGTATATTACAATGTTACATATATTGTATGTTATATTATTGTATTTCTTGTATTATACTAATATACAGTGTACATTGTATATTAAATATATTGTTACATTATTGTGTTTATTATACCATTATATACAACATACATCATATATTACAATATTATATATTGTATGTTACATTATTGTATTACATTAATATACAATGAATATTGTATATTACACATACATTCTTTCCATATGTACGTTTTCTCCCCAATAAAACATAAGCTCTCTGAGGGCAGGGAGGCTTCATTTTTGTCTCTCTATCCCCAGTATCCAGCATAGTTCAACACTTTTTTTAAACCTAATCCATGATTTCATTAGCCTGGAGCTCTCCCGGGGAGCTATATCCTCAATGCAGATAGCCTCCTCTGTTACAAGAGGAGAGAGTCTCAGAATCTTACAGTCTTCAAGGTTAAGTGATTAGCCCAGGGTCACACAGCTAAGTCCATGAGAAGCAGGACTGAATCCAGGTCTTCTTGGCTTTAAGGCCAGCTCTCTGTTCCTTATGTCATGCTGCCTCACACAGTAGGTGCATAATAAATGCTCATTGACTGATGGGTAAACTCAGAACCAATGAGCTAGGGATTCCCAAGCCTCTGGTAAAAGTCTGAAATCCACAATGACAGAAGCTCAGTGGTTTCAAAGTGTGTGCGTGTGCATGTGTCTGTGTATATGTGTGCATGCATGTGAGTATGTGCGCAGTATATGTGTGTGCATGTGCACATGGATGCGTATATATGTGCATGTGGAAGTGTATGCACATGCACACGTGTGTGCGTGTGCGCATGTGTGTATTGAGGGAGAGGAGGGAGGAACACAAAGGAGTACAAATAGAAAGTAAGGCAGAGCACTGCTTCCTGTTGTGCCATCTCTCCCACTGTCAGACACGTCTGCCTGCCTGATGGTTAGGGAGCTACCCTAGGAGCATCCTTCCCCTGTTACTGCCTAGTTATTGACCTATATGACCTTTGAGGTCCCTTCCAGCTTGAAAGCTATTATCTTGTGGGCCATGTATCCTTCTAGGGCCTCAGTTTCCTTATCTGTAAAATGGGGCAATGGGACTGGATAATACTTGTTTGTCTCTTCTAGCTTTAAATATACAATCCTATGATCTTACCTATGTGGTCTTGGGCAAATCACTTCCACCTCTGTGGGTCTCAGTTTCCTCCTCTGTCAAATGATACCCTTGGACAAGGTGACATCCCCCATACTGACCAGGTAAAGGGTCAGAGAAATAATGGGCTGGATGAGGGGAAATGGAAGAAAAGGACTAAATGGGAGCATCCACCATCTTGGCCCCAGACAAAGGAATGGACTGGAAATCTACATGGGCTTCCCAAAATGTGATGGACAGAGGGCTGAGTTTGAAGTTCTGAGATCTGAATGCAAAATTTGCCCCTGCCCAAGTGACCAAGTAGCCATGCCCTTTCCCTTCCTGGGGCCCCAATTTCCTTCTCTGAGATGAGATGGCCTCTGAGGTGGCTTCTGGTTCTCGATTTCCGATCCCTCCCGCCACTGCCCCCCCTCCCCCTCTACGCTTATCTTCCTCCCAGCTCTAGGCACAGTCCCTTCTGACTGGGTGATGGGGAGCTGCCCACTCCATCCCTCTTCCTGTCTTCTCTCTTCTTGCTGGACCCATCTACCCTTCCTTATTATCATGTCTCTGTCTCATGGCCTCTCTCTGCCTGACTCTCAGGGAGTCCAGTAATGCCAACACTGTTGCATGAGTCCCTATGCATAGCCAGTGGACCCAGTGGAGAGGGAGAATTAGGGCATGGGAGGGGAGGGGGGCAGGGAGGGACGCAGGATAAAAACCTTTCATCAGATTGGGAGCTGTGAGGTTCCGCGAGCAGATCATTGACAGCATCGCGTGTAGTCTATCCTCCTCTTCCTCATCATCGTCCACCGAGGCCGCGCGGCTGGCAGCTAAGTGGTGGTAGTTAATAGTGACTGCTCAAAGAGAATAGTGAGAGAGGTTTGTGAGGGCCTGGCAGGGAGGGGCTCCAGGGAACGGTGTTCTCCTACACCCCCACTGAGGGGGAAGAGGAGGAGATGTGAGGGAGTTCACTCACTGAGTTATTTTTGGTGGAGAGGGGGCATGGGAGTTTCAGCCCAGCTTTGATGGGGAGACCCTCCCCATCCAAGAACAATGCAAGAGACAGTCAACGTCTTAACTCTCTCCAGTGCAAAACTGGAGCTGGGGATGCCATAGGGGCAGGCCAGAGCCACTCTGGGCAGTCTAGACATGTGGCTACACGCTAGAAGGATAGTTGGGAGAGAGAACACTGATCATACCATCAACTCTGGAGTAGTTGGATTGCACTGGGCAAAGAATGCCCAGAGGACTGAAATCTGCAGACAAATACAATAGGGTTCAGATCCCTGCCAGCCACTTTAGCTAACCATTCAGGTGTTATATCAGGGCTGCCCCTGAGGAGCATCTTGGGCTCCTACTCCAAGCTCTAATATACAACTAGAAGACAGAAACGGGGGGGAGCAAAGAGGGAGAATTTATACACTGCATCTATTGCTCAAGTTTAAATTCCAAACCTGCAAGCAAAATGTAATTTCTGAAGAGGATCTCACCTCCTCATCTTGCACCCTGGGCTACCCTTCCTCCTACCTTGGCCTATAGAGGTTGAGCAGTATGGCATCTTGGAAAGCATGTTTGATGGGGGCCAGTTAATCTAGCTTTAGATTCTGCCAACAATCACTAGCTGGGTGACCCTGGGCAACCTCTCTAAGCCTCTGTTTCCTCTTCTGTAAAATGGGGACAATGCTATTTGTTCTAGTGTAGCAAGAGTGCTGGACTTGGCATCAGGAAAATCTGAGTGCAAATCCTGCCTCAGATACTCATTAGTTTATATTATAAGCTTGGGCTGATCACTTAACCTCTCCCAGCCTCAGTTTCCTCATTTTTAAATTGGGGATAAAAATGGATCAGTTGAGATACCAGTTTAAAATGCTTTGCAAACCTTAAAGCATTACGTAAAAGCTAACTATAATTATTACGGCTATTTGCCTTGAAAGGTAGCTACTGGGGAGGGGGATGGAGAGGCCTCTATAAACTTTAAAAGCCCCTAGAATTGTGAGCTACTGGGATTCTGATTTGCTGTCTGGCTTCTTCCCTTTGCACAGTACCATCTAAGGGACCCTAGAAAGGAATGGGCTGGGCTGGCAAGTAACAAACGATCTGGGATGGTAAATTCTAGGTTCTTCTCTGCAAGGTTGGTGGATCTGGATGAGAAAACAGATCTGCTCAGATCAGGAGCACCAGAACCAGCAAATGAATATTCAAATCACTGGAACCTCTCTCTGACCAGGCTCCCAAAGGGTCCCCATATATCTATATATGGGTGCAGGTAAGGTAGTTCTCCAGACTTGGATCCTTGTGGCAACTTCCTTCTTCTTGCTTTCATCCCTCCAGCCCAGCAAAAGGCCAAGTTCACCTGGTCCCTGCCCACTGTATCCAAGAGGCTCTCCCCAGAAACTGAGTCACCACAGAGCAAGAGAGAGAAAGGCAGGCCCTGGCCCACAGAGGTGCGCAGAGGGCCAGAACCACCAAAGATGGGCACCAACCACAAACAGTCAGGGTCTGAAGGAGACTGGGAATTGGAATGAATGAGCAATTCTACATTCTTGGCCTTCCCTGTTACAGGGTCTGATTTTCTCACATGCAGAGGGGAGGGACAGGTTGAATTTTGAATCTGGATTGAAGGACCTGGCAATATTCTGGTCCTCCTGCATATTAACTGTATGGCCTTAGTGAAGTCACTCTCCTCTTCTCTGAGCCTCAGTTTCCTCTTGTATAAAAAAGAGGGACTTCAATGATCCATGAGGTCTCTCTCATTTCTAAACCCATGAACCTCTGAGCCTGTCTGGTTGCAGGTGGTGCCCGTGTTCTAAAAAAAGCAACCTGAAGCACAGAAGGTAGAACAGAAATGGTCAAGTGGAAGAGAAAGATAGACACAAAGCACCAGTGGGGGCAGAAAGCTCTCCATGGAACCCATCCATCTGGCTTTGAGCAAGCCTAAGCAAACAACCCTCAGCACCCTCCCTCCTGCCCACATCCTTGCCAGACAAGCCCTGGGCCTGGCTCCTCCTCCCCGACATGAGTGGGGGGGGCACTTACTGTGCTCATGCCTGTGGCCTGGGTAGATGATCCGGAACACATAGTCTGTGGCCCGCCCTTCATCCATCACTGTCTCCTCCAGATCCACAGAGCGCATGGTGCTGTTCCGCTTTCGCAGCCTGGGGAAGACCTTCCCCTGTGGCAGGAGAGCAGTGCAGGTGGTCAGTGGCCCCTGCCCGTGAACAGTCCCTGGGCCTCCTCTTTGGGGTGCCAGGATGGACCCATCCCTCTCCCACAGCATCCTTGGCCTGAATTCAGTGAAGGAGGGAGGAAGGGAGGAAATTGGGCAGGGGTGAAAAGGGAGATCTCCTATCAACCACATAGATCTCTTCTCCTTTCCCCCCTTCTGTGCCCACCCAGGTTCCAATAAGATACCTTTCCCTGCTGGGACCAAAGTGGTGGCTCTAGCTGTCCCCGGGGCAGGAGCCCATTCTCCAGGCAGGACAGGAAGGACAGGAGATGGCCTCCCTGGGGGAAGTGCAAAGGAGGCCTCTGGATGCCATCTTGGCTCACCAGCACTAGTGTTCCACCATTCTCTGCAAGAAAGGAAGGACAGTGGGTGAAGGCCTAGGAGAACCCAAGGAAGGACTCTGCCTTCTGAACTGAATAACTGGCTTTTCAGCTCAACTGGGCTATGTTCCCAGGGCCTGGGGTCCAAGCTTGAAGACAAAATCTATAGGTAAGTTGAAATACTGACCCTGGAAGCTGCCAGCTCCCAGCTGCCCCTACTCCTGACCTAATAATTGAAGGCCCAGAGGGAGGGGCAAAGAGATCTGAGGATGGTCTTGGAAAGCAGTTGGATCTGCAAAGCTGGTCTCCCTTTCTTTGTTCCTGTGCCTAGGGGCAGGGGGGAGGGATGTGGCTTACGCTGCTGATGGCAGTGGATGCAGACAATCTGGCTGAGGGGTACAATCAGCGCATAGTCCCAGTACACACTGCAAGGAAACAAGCTGAGAGTTATTGTCTCTGAGGGTCTCCTCTAGTCCTGCCCACTTTGTCCTTCCATCGTGATACCTGCTTAGCACCAAAGGCCAAGAGGTGAGTGGAACCAGCCATGTGCTGTTGCTATTGCCAATGCCTCCAAATCCTTGGTCGAATAGCCCTGACCACCAGGTATTATGGAAATCTCTCAACCCCCCATCCCTGGCAATCAGGACCCTGGAGAGCACAAAACACTTCTCCCTGGGCCCTATCTCCCTCCAAACAGTAGCTGGGCTAGAGTCCCTACCTCTTCTCTAGCTCTGAGTCTCCCAGAGTTCCGTTCATGAGCTGGTTGGGGGTCCACTTCAGGGTCAAGCTCTCTGCAGACTGGTGCAAGGACAGGTAGCCAGGGACAGCCTCCATATCTTCCTTCTATGGAGAGGAGAAAGCCCAAGGAAGGAGTAAGACCTGAGTATCAAAAAGGGAAGGGATGGTCTACAGTGTCAAACATTGCTGGAATTTCAAGGATGATGAGGGCAGAAATGAGGACAATGGGTTTGGCATTGAGTCGGGGGTCACTAGTGACTTTGTACCATAGAGATGCTCTTGTCAAGGGCTAAGCACAGATGTCAGATTGGAAGGGACTGAGAACTAAATAGGTGGAAAAGAAGTGAGTAGAAACTCAGGGAAATCAGGGTAAAGAGAAAGGTTGGGTCTTGGGTCAGAGAGAGAGAGAGGAGCCAGGAGAGAACGAGAGCAAGATATAGTGATTGATGGAGAGGAGATAGGAGAGGATAGGGTCATGGAGATCATCTAGGGACTTTAGAAGTTATATAGTTATATAGTCCAATATCCTCATTTTATAAATAAGGAATCTGAGTGCGTCAAGTGACTTGTCCAAGGTCTCACAGGTAATGAAGTAGCAGAGCCTGGATGTGAAGCTAGAAACTCTTCAAATATCTCACATACCATCAATCTCTCTGCCTATTGGCTCCCTCACTTCTGACAAACATGCCCATGTCTCTCCTATCTTTCAGAAAAAACTCCTCATTGGATCCTTCCATTCACACTGTTATCCCAGCCCCCTTTTGCCCTTTGTGGATATAAACTTACAAAGGCAATAGTTGCCTCTACTTTCTCTCCTCTTCCATCCAAATTTCGATCTCATCATTCAAGTGCAACAACTCTCTCCAAACTTACCATTGGTCTCTAAATAGCCAAATCCAAGGCCTTTTCTCAGTCTCCTTGACCTCTCTGCAGTCTTTCACATGACTGCTCACCCTCTTCTCCTTAATACTCTTTTCTCTAGGTTTCTAGGACATCACTCACTCCTGGTTCTTCTCCTACCTATCAGACCCCTCCCCTCCCCTTTATCTGTTTCTCAGGATTCTGTCCTGGGTCTTTTCCTCTTCTTCCTCTATTCTATTTGGCTTGGTGAATTCATTAGCTCCCATGGATTTAATTACCTCCTCCATGCTGATAATTCTCAAATCTACCCATCCTGTTGACTTCCAGTATCCCACGACCAACTACCTTTCAGACATAGCAAACTGGATGTCTGGTAGACATCGTATTATACTCAACATGTTCAAAACCGAACTTGTTATCCTTTTCCCTAAACTCCATCTCCACCAGTTTCCCTGTTACTGTTGAGGGCCCAGTCCCTCAGGATTTCAACCTAGCAATCACCCTCAAGTACTCACAATCTCTCACTGACCCATTCAATCTGTTGCTAAAGTCTGTTGACTTCCTCTCCTCTGACACTGCCACCCCTCCAGTGCAGGCTCTCATCACCTCACACCCGAATTAATACAATAATCTGCTAGTAGGTCTACCTGCCTCAATCTCTCCCCACTGCAATTGCTTTATTCAGCCAATAAAGCTATTTTCTAAAAGTCTGACCATGTCACCCTGCTACGTAATAAATTTCATTGGCGTCCTATGCATCCCGGATCAAATATAGAAGTCTCTGACATTCAAGGCCCTTCATAGCCTAGTCATCTCCTACCTTCCCAGTCTTCTTACATCTTACTCCCCTCCACATGCTCTTTGACTTAGTGACATAGGCTTTCTGGCAGCTCCATAAACAAGACACTCCATCTCTCTGTCCCAGGCATTTTCTGTCTCCCATACCTGCTTATTGCCACCTACTGGATGCCCTGGCTTCCTTTAGGTCCCAACTAAAATTGGAGCCTTTTCCAACCTCTCTTAATTCTAATGTCTTTCCTCTCTTAACCATTTTATGTGTGTGTGTGTGTGTGTGTGTATCTATATCTATATAGTATATATATATATATATATATACACGCACACATACATAATACTTGTACAAAATTGCTTGCTTATTGTCTCTGTCATTAGATTTTGAATTCCTTGAGGGCAAGAACTGGTTTTTTTGTTTTGTTTCGTTTTTTGCTTCTTGTTTTGTAACCACAACACTATGTAATTGGCACATACTAGGTACTTAATAAATATTTATTGACTGATCTAGCATCCTTTCCACTGGAAAAAAATAACAAGGGTAGAGGTAAAAAGGAAAGTCTTGGTGAGGATAGGGATTATTCCATTATAGGCAGCTATGATGTACAGTGGCTAGAGAGCACAGGGTCTGGAGGTAGGAAGCTCTGAGTTCAAATCTGACTTCAGAAACTAGCTGTGTGACCCTGGGCAAGTCACTTAACCTCTGTTTGCCTTAGTTTCTTCATCAGCAAAAAGGCAGATAATAATAGCTCCTACCTCCCAGGGTTAGGAAGATCAAATGATAATAATTGTAAAGCACTCAATGCAATGCCTAGAATATAGTAAACATTATATAAATGTTAGCTATTATTATCTAAGACAGAAGGGAGGAGAAGTTGTGTAAGGACACAGAGGCTAAGAGGAGGAGAGTTGAGGGAGTTCATACCAGATGGCCTTGATTTTCTCAGTTAAATAGGAAACAAGATCATCTGTGTGTGTGTGTGTGTGTGTGTGTGTGTGTGTGAGAGAGAGAGAGAGAGAGAGAGAGAGAAAGCTCTTATTTTTAAGATCTTACAAAAAAGAGAAAAAGTGATACTAAAAAATGAGTAAAATATTCATATTAAAATAAAATATTCAACCTTGAGGTCTCACTATAAGGCATGTGCCCTGAGGAGATCAAAGTCCCATATGTACCAAAATATTCATAGCAACACTTTTGTGGCAACAAAGAATTGGAAACAAAGTAGATGCCCATTGACTAGGAAAATGCTCAACACATGGGAGTACATAGGACCATAGATCAAGAGACTGGAAGGAAATTTTGAGAGGTTACCAAGTCCAACTCTTCCATTTTGCAGCTGAAGAAAATGACACCCAGAGAGGTTAAGTGAGTTGTTCAAAGTTAAAAAAAAAAAAAAAAGGAGTGTCTGCACTGAGATTTCAACTCTGCCTCTTTCCTCTACAACCTACTGCTGTAATGGAATATTATTGTGTCATAAAAAAATAACGAAAGAATTCAGAGAAGCATGGGAAGACTTCTGCAGAATAAGGAGAACAGATACAATAACTAGAAAAATTTAAGTGGAAAAACCAATAAAGTATAATTGAATGCTGGGTAATTGTGACTGAGAAACTCAGCCCTGGAAAAGTTAGGAAACACATACCTCTCTTCTTTGTAGAGGTGAGGGACTACGAATGGAAAATATTGTTTGTCAGACTTGGTCGATATATTGGTTTTGCCAAACTGCTTTTTTCTCTTTTCTTTTTAAAAATTCTCTGTTTCAAGAGATGGTTGATTCATAGGGGAGAAGAGATATATTTGTAATTGAAAGTGATGTGTAATATATATATATATATATATGAAATTACAACACAAAGATTTAAAAGGTCACCTACCCTGGACAAAGAAATGTTTTTTTTAAAAATGAGAAATAAAACATTGTAAGAACCAAGAGAAGGCACATTTGCATATGACATTACAGTTTACAAAGTGCTTTCCTTACAACAACCCAGTAAAGCAGGTAATAATAACATATTTGTATAGCAAAGTCTTTTATATGCATATTCGATCTCCACAGCCCTGTGAGGTGGTTGCTGTTATTATTCCTATTTTATTGTATTATCCCTATTTTGCAGAGGAGGAAACTGAGACTCAAAAGGCTGATTGTCTAACCACACAGCAAGCATGTACTCGGGGTGGGATATGAACCTAGGTCTTTCTGACTCTAAAGCCACCACCATTATGCCAAGCAGTTTCTCTTGAATAGGGCAAGTAGTGTCATTCTTCATCTGTAAAAAGAGGCAGTTAGACTAGATAACCTCTAAGGTCCCTTCCATCCATGACCCTATGACCTCAGACCCTACGAAACTGAGGCTCAGAGATATAATTTGCGCTTAGTCACACGGCAAGTATTGGAATGGGGATTTGAACTCAGTTCTTCTGACTCCAAATGCATCACTGATTTTGGTATTGGGAGCAACACTTGGGGGTGGAGAACAGATTCAAAATCAGTGAGCCAGGCAGTAAGTCAGTACTCCAGGGCAGAGAGACTTGAACTGAGTGGGTCTGGTTGTCTCCTCTTCTATCACAGGAGGACTGCTGGGATGTGGGATCCTTCAGCTATGACTAGCTTGGTATCACCCACTCAGCACATTGTCCTCCCCATTCTCCCTCATGTTCATACTGGCAAGCAGAGGCCAAGTCAGCCAATGGACCCACTGGGCAGGATGAATCATAGCATCTTGGGGTGGAGGAAAAAGAGGGTGAAGAATCCAACATCTCTGCTTCAGGAAACTTGGAGGAAACCCCAGCTCTGTTTCCTCCTGCCTGCCTGACTTCTCATGCCATCCAATATCAACCTGCCAGCTGTTTAGCCTGCCAGCTGGCATTCACTCCTACCCTGGGTAGCCTGACTCTTAATTAGCTAGAGCAGATGGTTTCCCTGGGCTCCCTAGAGTTGTAATGGAAAAGTGTCAATTTTGGAGGCACAGGACCTGAGTTCAAATCCTGATTCTGACACTTACTGCCTATATGATGACCTTGGGCAAGTACTTAGCCTCTCTGGTCCTCAGTCTCCTCCTCTGTAAAATGAGAGGGTGGACCAGACGACCTCTAAGGTTCTTCCAGTTCCAGATCTGAGAAGTCTCTCCTTTCTCCCCACTCATCATTGCTTGAGTCTCCTAGGAAGGAATGCCTTGGGGAAATTTTAGTGACTACTCTTTGCCCAGAGAAGAATTAATAAGCTATACCTTACTCCCTTCATTGTAGAGATGGGAGATGCAGGGGACTATGGGTGGGAAATATTGCATATAGTATCAGATATGTTCAAATGTCCTTTTCTTGTTGAACTGCTCTTGTCTCTTTTTAAATTTGTATTATAAGGGATGGTCCATTGGACAAGAGAGGAATATATTTGGGAATGAAAAGGATGTGGAAGCAAAAAGCATCAATAAAAATAACATTTTACAAAAATAAAAAGGATGACTCTTGATTCTAGGGTTCCTGGGGAGCAGGATCCAGGAGCAGAGAAGAGCACACAGGACCAGGGTGATCTCAGAGCCCCAGCCACCTGCCCAGGCCTGTCTGGGGTCTGGGCTTTGGCCAGGGATTCCACCAGAAGGGACCCCCAGTAGCAGCAGTGACTCTCTCTGGACACAAGGCCATCCAGGGTTGTGGCCAAGGATTTTCAGGTCCCTGACACATCCCTTCTTGATAAACTAGGCATCAGGACTTCGAGAGCTCAGGATCTTTCCAAGGGAGCTCCAATCAGGATGATAGCCACCCCTACCCCCTCTAGCCCCCTGCTGTGGGCAGCTAGGGTCTGGGCTCTCACCGGCTGTACTAGCACATTGTTTTTGCCATAGAGCAGGTGTGTTCGAGAATTCTGATGAAGGGACTCCACGTATTCACGGGCTGAGGCCGCAAATCGGTCTTCGGAGGCGCTCCCACTGGAATGCCGCTTCCGGACCTGCAGAGAGACACTCTGCTAGACACTCAGGCTCTGGTCCCTGCAGCCTCCTGGCCTGGGCATCCAGGGAGGGATGGCAGCAGCCCAGGAGACTTCCCTTTGTCCCTCCTTGACTGGCACACTGGAGCCTTATGTCCTCTGAGGCTCCCCCTCCCCCAGGTCTTGGACAATCTATGCTCTGGCTCGGAGATGACTTGGGCCTCCAACCCAACACTAGAGTGGCAGGTCAGTACCCTGTGGGAAGAGCCCCACCTGCAGACAGATCCTTCCTCCTCTCTGGAGGCCTTTGGCCAGGTGGTGGAAGGGGAGAGGGATGTGGGATGGGAGAACAGAGGAAACCTACTCCCAGGGCTGGACGTTTGGAGGGCGAGTCCTGGCGGCCGTGGGGGCCGCGGATGCGGTGCCTTTGGACCAGCTCGTCAGCGGAAGGGTCTGTCCAGTAGTGGTCTGCCGTCTTCAGCTTGGTGTACTCCAGAGCACAGGGACCCACTGTGGGGATAGGGACAGGTGGGATCCTGAAGACAATCCCCTGGAACAGGGGCAGGGGAAGCCAATCCCTCCCTGTCACAGGGGAGGCCCTGGCAGCACAGCCCTGCCCACTCCCCACTCACCTAATAGAGAGGCAAGGATGGGGCCGAACACAGGGTCTGCCAGCAGCGCTTCCTTCTCATAGTATTTGCTGTTCAGAAGAGAGGGCCTGAGTGAGCGCAGGACCTGCTTACGCTCTCCAAGGAGGCAAGTATATTAAGGAGGGAGATGGGAAAGAGGGGCAGAGGGAGACAACATGGAATAATGGGGAGTGGGAGGGACTAGGGGTCAAGAAGTCACCTCTGACACATCCCAGCTGATGACCAGGGGCAATCAATCAATCACCAGGCATCTATCAAGAGGCTACCCTGGGGTAACATACATGAAAAGTCTTTGTTTTCACTTGATTAACAAGCATTTTAAAGTGCCTACTCTGTGTGTACCAGGCACTGTGCTAGGGAGAAAAAACCAAAAATGAGACATGACCTGCCCTTAAGGAGCATTTTAGTTGGCAAGGAGTTTTGTTTCCCTGAGCCTCAGTTTCTGCATCTGTAAAATAGGGATTGTAACACCCAGAGCACATATTGCACACGCTCTTTGTGAGGCTGAAAGGAGTTTTTTGTTTGCTTGTTTTAACCTTAAGTTCCTGAGGAGGAAACTTCCTCCACACCAGTGCAGAGCAGTAGTAGAGAATCGGCTGGGGCACTTGCCCCAGCATCACACAACCAGTAGGCATCACAGGCAGGACCATTTAGGAGGCTATGCTGTGGGCAACGAGGCAGTGCTATAGTGCACAGAGCACTGGCTCTGGAGTCAGGAAGGCTCATCACCCTGAGTTCAAATCCAGCCTCAGACACTTATTGGCTGTGTGATCCTGGGCAAGTCACTTAATTCCGCTTGCCTCAGTTTCCTCATCTGTAAAATGAGCTGGAGAAAGAAATGGTGAATTATTCCAGTATCTCGGGCAAGAAAACAACAAATGAGATCATGAAGAGTCAGATACAACTGAAATATGAACAATAAAAATGTTGGGTCCATAAGATCAAAAATGAAGGTGTCAGAGGCAGGACTCGAACCCAGGTTTTCTTGATTCCCAGGCTGCCGGTTGTCTGTTCACACTAAAAAGCTGGCTTTCAATCATGATTGTGGTCATAACACCAACTAACTTTTATATTACATTTTAAGATGGTATCTCATCTGATCCTCATAACAACCCTGTGAAGTATGTGTTATTATCTTCATTTTACAGAGGAGAAAATGAGGTTCTGAGAGGGCAGTGACTTGCTCAAGGTCACACAGCCAGTAAGTATCTGAGGCAGGGTTTGACCACAGGTCTTCCTGACTCCATCTCCAATAGTCTATCCCTTGCTTCACCCAGCTTTCTTTAAGAGAAGGATATAAAAAGCACACCAGAAAAGTGAGACAGAAAGTGCATAGTACATAGGCACCTAAAAATCCTAAGTCCTTTTAGGTTGTCATTTGATTAACAACTACGGTTGGAGGGATTGTTGAATCTGAAGGGAACCGGGAGGGCCCAGATCCAAATGGACCCAGGCCCAGCATCCATGGTTATCAGCACATGGGGAAAAGAGAGAGGAGGAGAAGGAGGAGGTAGAAGAGGAAGACAAGGAGGTAGATGAGATAGAGAGGGGGAAGAGAGAAGAAAGAGAAGGTAGAAGAGGAGGAGAAGGAGAGGGAGGAGGTAGAAGAGGAAGACAGAAGAAAGGAGAGAAGGAGGATGACTTTGGTTGATTAGAGAATAAATGTAAAAAATGTAAATGTAAACAAATGTAAAAAAAATGTTTATGGATGAAAGTTTCAGGTCGCAGGAACAGAGAAGGAGGGAGTGGCATGGGGGCGCAGCACTCACCTGCAGTTCTCCACAATATACTGCACAACTCTGTCTAGCACTTTCTCAATGAGGGCAGTTCGCACCCAAATGTGCCTCAGAGCCTGGGGGCTGAGGGTTGGGGGCTTCCCTCCAGTTGAGCCCTGTCTCCGAAGGGCCTCCTGGTTGCTTCCTGCTGACTTCCTGAGGGAGGGAAATGGGGCCACTCAGGGACAAGAGCAAGTTTGAGAGGAGGCTCTCGGGAACAGTGACTATAGACTTGTCCCATTGTCTGGGCTGTGTGAGAGGACGTGACCAAGAGAGTGGACTTTGCAGTGGTCAAGGCTGGTAATGGATTAGAAGCTGATGGGATCTTAGATTTAGAGCCCGGAGGGACCTTAGAAGTCAATGAGTCCAATTTCCAAGTGACTTGTTTCTGGTCAACCAGGTAGAAGTGGCAGAGCTGGGACATGAATCTAGGCTCCAAATCCCGTATCCTTGTCTCTGTCCCTGGCTGTCCCAGTGAAGCAATGAGTGACAATAAGGACAGCTTCCTTACAGCCACCTGGGCAATGGCAGATGACAGGTGGGGCCAGCTGCCTTCCCAGAGGGGAAGTGGAAGGGAAAGCTGAAGGGAGGGGCATGGGGGTTGGCCTGGGACTCACTTGTTCTCCACCTGCTGCTGCAGCTCCTGGACCTTTCGGCAGACCTCTCCAGCTACCACACAGGTCTTCCCCACCTTGGTGAAGAGGGCAGCCATCTTGTCACTGCGCAGGAAACCTGCAGCCCGACGCCTCAGCTGATGCAGTAGGCAGGTCTCTACCACGCCTGAGGAAGAGGGGGATGTGACCAAAAAATTCCTCCTCATCTCACATCACTCAAATGCCTTCTCAGAAACCCCTGTTTCATATGAAGAGGCAGCCCTTCTTGCCACCCTCAAGCCCCTCTACGTGCATAAATGATCCCATCCCACCAGACTTCTCCACCAGACTGACCCTTCAATCATTCCTATTCCCACTTAGCTTCAGTTACTCCCTGTCTACTGGCTGCTCAAATATGCCCATGTCTCCCCCATCCTCCAAAAACCCTCACTGGACATGCTCCTCCCCACTGGCTGTCATCTTATAGCTCTCCTTTTTGTGGCTAAACTCTTGGAAAAGGTTACCGAAAATCAACGCTCTCACTTTGTTTCCTTTAACTCTGCATTCTGGCTTCCCATTTCATCATTCAACTGAAGCTGCTCCACGAAGTTACCAACGATCTCTTAGTTGCCAAATCCAGTGGGTTTCTTTCAATTTTCACCCTTCTTGACCTCTCCACAGCCTTTGACACTGTTGATCACTCTCCTCCTTGGTACTATTTTCTCTCTAGCTTTTGGGGATACCACTCTCTCCTGGCTCTCCTACCTATCAGACTGTTCCTTCTGTCTCCTTGCCAGATTTTCACCCAGGTGACATCTTCTAACCTTGGGTATCCCACAGGACTCTATCAAGGGCTTTCTTTTCTTCTCCCTCTATACTCATCAGCTGCCATCTCTACACTAATGAGTCTTATCTAGTCCTAACTTCTGTGTCTACAGACTTGCATCTTCAGTTGCCTGTTGGAAATCTCAAACTGGATGTTATAAGTCAACATGTTCAAAACTGAACTCACTGTTTCCCCTTCTTCCCAAACTTTTCCCCCTTCTAAACTTTCCTATTAGTCTTGAGGTCACCACCATCTCTGTAGTTACTCAAGCTTACAAGCTGGGCATCATTCTTGACTCCCTGAGATGCACATACATAGACATTCATTCATTCATTCATTCTCTCTCTCTCTCTTACACACACACACACACACACACACACACACACACACACATCCATCCAATCTATTGCCAAGTCCTTTAGCTTCATACCATCTCTAGGCAACCTTCTCTCCTTTTCACTGCTGCCATGCTGGTAAAGTCTCTCTTCCCCTTACACCTGTACTACTGCAATAGTCCTTGGTTGATCTCCTTTCCTCAAGTCTTTTTTCTCCATCCCATTCCATCATCTACTCAATTATCAAATTAATTTTTCTACAGCACAGGTCTGACCAAATTACCCTCCTATTTGATAAGCCACAGCGGCTCTCTATCATTTCCAGGATCAAATATAAAAACTCTTTGTTTGTCATTCGAAGTCTTCATAACCTGGGCCATTTCTACCTTTCCAGTTTTCATATGCAATATACTCTTCTGCTCCATCACGAACTCTTTGATCCAGTGACACTGGCCTCCTTGCTATTCTGCACAACCATCTCTAGACTCCATGTACTTGTTTTTTGGAGGCAATCAGGGTTAAGTGACTTTCCCAGGATCACATAGCTAGAAAGTATCTGGAGCTGGATTTGAACTCAGGTTCTCCTAATTTTGGAGCCAGTGCTCTATCCACTCTATCTCCTAGCTGCTCCCATCCATGCACTTTCCCTGACTATACTGGAATTCAATCAGTGTAATCCTTTTCAACCTCATTCTACTTCTCGGCTTCTTTCAAGTTCCAGCTAAAATCTCCCTTTCTATAAGAAGCCTTTCCTAATCCTTCTTAATGCTAGTGCCTTTCCTTTGCTGATTATCTCCAATTTATGCTGTAACATATCCTGTTTCTACATAGTTGTTTTCATGTTTTTCCCCATTAGACTGTGATCTCCTTAAGAAAAGGGACTGTCTTTTGCCTTTCTTTGTATCCTAGTACTTAGCACAGTGCCTGGCAAAAAGCAGATACTTAATAAATACTTTTTGACTGACTGACTGAAAGAAGCACTCAGGATTTTTCTTGCCTTCTTCTAAGGACCAAGGGCTTCCACCAGACCTATCCTAGAGGACAGAAGGAAGGGATGGCCATCCAGTGGGGAAAGGGGAATGAATGACTGGACAAATTGTAGCATATTAATGTGATAACACTTATACAATGATAACAACATTGTAAGAATGAATAACCAAGAAAGCCTTAAGAATTCTAATTGATGAAATGATCAGCCATGATTCCACAGGACTTATGATGAGACATGTCACTCACCTTTTGAGAGGTGATTGGCTCAAGATGCAGAATATCACATAGTATTTTGAACACAGCAAATGTGAGGATCATTAAAAGGGCTTTATTTTGCTTTTTCTTTTTTCATTTTTTTCCATGAGGAAGGTGGAAAGGTATGAAAATAAGTCCTTGTTAATTGAAAAAAAATTTTTTTAAGAGGCAGGGAGGGGTTTTTTCACAGACTCTCACACTTGGAAGGGGTCCAACACACAACTGATCTGACCCAAAATGCTCTTGACATCATCCCTGACCAGTCCATTTTGCCCTATCCTTCTTCTAGGTCATGGGCCTGTTTGTAGAATTCCAGTGGAAAGTCCATGAACCAACCCCCAGTCCATTTTCAGGTAGCTCCTGTTGGTCTTGGGCATCAGAATAAATGGATTCAGAGCTGGAAGGGAATCTGGAAGCCATTCATTCCAACCTTTATTATAGATTAGGAAACTGAGTCCCAGAAAGGTAAAGCAATTTGCCCAGGTCATGCAGGTAGCAAGTGGAAGAGGTGGTATTTGAACCCAGTCCTCTGATACCAAATTCAGCATGCTTTCCACTATACCATGGATATCTCACTCTTGGACATATGCCCTACACAGTCTGTTGTCTTCTCACAGCTCAGGAAAGAAAGAGCCTGGCAGAAATGTGCTTGGATGGGGCCCTGCCCTCCTCTTCCTGCTTATGGGGCCAAAATCGTTCCATTTCCGCTCATGCCCTGTGGCAGGGTGGGCCCCCTTCACCTCCTTCCCCTTCCTCCCACCAGCATATTCAGCTGGCATTTGGAGATGTGGGGGCAGGGAGTGTGTGTGCAGAGTAGATCTGTCTCCTCTGTCTATCTGCATTCTTCAGGGAGGGGGAATGATGGGCAGTGTCAGGACCAAGGGCACAGAGAGCAGCAGAAGCCAGTCAGGCTCCCAGGGTCCATGGATACTGGGGTTGCTAAGGAACCAGGCTCTGAAGAAACCATCAAATATTGATGGAGCTGATGCTGTGGTTATGAGGACTGACAATAGCTCTTCCATTATTGATGAACAGCAGCAGAGAGCAAAAGGAGGTTTCCAAGCCCTCTGGGGCTGTTTTTAAAGGGATGATTTAGGGGAAAGACTGAATCTCTCCCTCTAGACATAGCTTACCACAGCTTCAAAGAAATGGTGGACAGGCTAGGGGCCAGGTAGTGGAAGGACTGGGATTTTATCCACATTCGTGGGGTCAAAGACTCATAGATTGTTAGATCCAAAAGGGAGTTTAAGTCTAACCACCTCTTTTCACAAAGGAGTTCAAATCAGGTGAGTCACATGGCTGAGGTTCCATAGCTGGCTAGCATTAGGACCCTGACAACTCTGTGCTTGCCTTGGGATTCATCTGTATGTGATTATGAGGTTTTATTCTGTCTATGAAGATTTGTGTTTATACCCACAAAGGTATTCATCGGTCTCTCTGTATTTGTACATGTGCCTTACAAATAAGTATCCATGACCAAGTATTAGGGAGAGAGACCCATAGCTTTAGAGATGGAAGAGACCACTAGTTCAACTCTATCATTTTACAGATGAGGAAAGTGAGGCACGAAGAGCTCGAGTGACTTGCCTAAGGTCACACAATAAAGGGAATCATAGATTTAGTGTGTGAAGGGACATGAGGTCATCTAATCCAAACTCTTCATTTTATAGGAGCAGAAACAAGAACTAAGTAACTTTCCCAGGGACACACAAGAAAGTAAGTGACAGAGGAAGGATCTGAACCAAGGAGGGTTTTGTCTTCCCCTAGTTGTACTGATCCACTGCCATGAAGCCCCTGCGATGGGGCTGGAGGTCTGGGTAGCTCAGACTCTACAAAAGCCCTTCTCTAAGTCTCTGTCCAGCATGGCTTGAGCTAACACTGGCTTCCCCCAGCTGCTCCCCAGACCTGGAGCAGTGGGTGGAGGGGGCAGTGCTGAATACTGTCCTTGGCTGCCAGAGCCAAGGCAGGTGGCATCAATTTGCAACAAACACAGGGATGTGACTAATTGACAAGATAATGAGTCATTAGTCTCCCCACCTTCCCCAGGGTGCAGACAAATGGCTAGAAAGGCAGGTTTGGAAAAATGGAAAACCAAGTGGCCTGGCTTCATCAGTGGCCCACTGAGCCCCACCCATTCTGCAGGGATTGAGGGGGAAGCCATTATCCTCTGAAGGAGCCAGGCTTATGCCTGACCGATTGTTTCCAAGCTGAGAAGCAATTGTCTTCAAGGCTAGAACCACAATTTCCCCCTTTCTCCACCACCAGCCACATGTCCTTTAGGAAGATGGTGGCAAAGTGAGAGTTCTTCCTAAACCCATGTCTGTTATCCTCTGTCTTCCTCCATCACTATGACAATGCTGATTAAGAAAATAATAGTCTATGATTGCATCTTATATCCACCATCTTGTATGACCCTTGTGGAATAAGACCTGGGATTGGAGGCAGAGCTGCCACTTATTACAAGTATGACCCTGGGCAAGTCACTTGATTACTCTTTGGGCCTCAGTTTCCTTCTCTGTAAGATGAGAAGGTTGAATTAGACAGCCTCTGAGCTTCCTCCTAGCTCTAGAATCATATATATAATCTAGGATCTGGGTTCAAATCATGACTTTGCCATTAACAAGCTGTAAGACCATAGAAGTTGAGCTAGATGATCTCTAAGTCCCTTCCCAGATCTAAGTCACCACCCTGTCTCCAGCACTTGAAGATGGGATACTATCAGCATTATAAACCCCATTTCACAGATGGATAAACTAAGGTTTAGAGAGTAAAAACTCCTGGGTGCTTCCCTATCATGGAGCTTCCTCACATCTCTGGGGCCATGAAAGGGATGCTACGGTCTGGGCTTCTTTGCATATGAGCTGCTTCTGTTGCCCTTTTAGAACAGCTCTACCTGTCTAAGATTCCTTCTAGTGTCCTTGCAGCAAATCCTGGGGTGGGGTTCCTTCTCTCCCCTCCCCTTTTTTGGTTATACCAGAGTTGGGAGCAGCTGACACTGATGCCACGTCCCCTGCTCCTGTCATTTGGGGCAAAGTGTACACTAACTGCCTAATTAGTCAACATTGTTATTGGTCATTAGAGGGGCCCAAGGGGGTTAGGCTGATGCAATAGGAATGGAGAACATGGCCTGGTAATGACTCTCATCTCTCTCTTCTGGACTTGTTTTTCTACCTCCAGCCTCTTCCCTTATAATCCAGTCCGCGCAGTGCTGCCAGATTAGTCACGTCCCTGCTCCAAACCTGACCAAGAGACAAAGCCCAGACCTCTTAGCTTGGTGTCCAGTGCCCATCCTCTGGCCCCTGACCTCTCATTTCATTTTCTATTTCCCTCTGTAACCCCTTCTAATTGGACTAAGAGCTCTGTGATCTCACTCAAATGTCACCCTACTCCAGTTTGCTGCTTGGCTGATTTTTACATTTTTATCTGCAGGGGGAGGGGAAGGGAGACAGAGAGAGAGAGAGAGAGAGAGAGAGAGAGAGAGAGAGAGAGAGAGAGAGAGAGAGAGAGAGAGAGAGAGAGAGAGAGAGAGAGAGGAAGGGAGAGGGAGGGAGGGAGGAAGAAGGAAAGAGAAAGGGAGGAAGAGAGAGGGAGGGAGAGGGAGTAAGAGGGAGAGGGAGAAGGAGAGAATGAGAACAAGATATCTTTCGTATTCTATGTAATTTCTCAAAAACTCTGTGCAGTGCTTTCTAGTTCTAACCTATGATCTCGTAACCTACGCTCCTCTTGCAAGACAACAGAAGCACAGTCGAAACAGTAACTTGACTTAGTGCTAAATTACTTAATTATGTTTTTAACAGTGCTTAACAAATGTTTATTGACTAAGTAAGGGATTCAGAGACAGAAGAGACTGACTCCTTACTGGGATTACTGCATTTAAGTACTAGTTGTGATACCTTGTAGTTGTGTAGCCTTGGGTAAACCAAGTCACTCCCTGAGCCTCATCTTACGATGAGGATGACAAATATTTGCACTACCTATCTGACAGAATTATGAAGAGGCAGGCACTTTGTGAATCTTACAGTGGATTCTTCCTCACTGTCCCCCAAGCATGCTACCTGAATTCCCACCTCCACTCATTTGCTCAAGCTGTTTCCCTTGCTCAGAATGTCTGCTTCTCTCTCCTTGACTACAGTCCATTCCTTTGTCAAACCCCACCTCCTCTGGGAAGTCTTCCTTGACTACTCCAGCCCTTAGTGACCTCCAGCATTGTATGCACTAATTCAAATTATAAAGCAAATGAAATCTGTCCTTCATGAATGTGGAGTGTATTCTTTCTGTCCAAAAACCTTCACCTGGGTCATCGATTCAGAGCTGGCATAGACCTTCTGGTCTGGTGCTCTACATTTAGAGAAGGTGAACCTGAGACCCAAAGAGAATGTAAATTCAAGACAAATAGGGATCATTTTAGTATTTGCATCCCAGGTACCTAGCACAGTACCTGACACACAGTTGTTATTGGCAAGTTGTTCAGTCTGACTCTTTGTGACCCCATTTGAGGTTTTCTTGGCAGAGATACTGGAATTTTTTGCCATTTTCTTCTGCAGTTCATTTTACAGATGAGGAAACTGAGGGAAGCAGGGTGCAGTGACTTGCCCAGGGTCGCCCAGCTAGTAAGTGTCTGAGGCCAGATTTGAACTCAGGGAGATGAGTCTTTCCAACTCCAGGCCAGGTGCTTTGTGCACTATGGTGCCACCTAGTTGCTCTTGATACATAACAGAGTTAAGACAATATTTGGTTGTCCAAGGTCTGGAATACAGTTAAGTAGCAAAGCTGAGATTTGAATTTTGGTGCCTGCTACCTTTCAGGCAGCTGGGCAAATCATTTAACCTCTGCCTCAGCTTCCTCAAATGTAAAATGGGGATCATAATAGAACCTACCTTGCAGGATTGCTGTGAGGATCAGATAAGATATTTGTAAAGCAGGGGCTGGCACAGAGTAGGTGCTTTATAAATGCTTAATCCCTGCTCCCTGCCTATACTCTGGACTTTTTTTGCGGGGCAGCGGGGGAAGGGAAGAGGAGGCAGATCTATGATGTTTTTGGTAAAGGCAACTTTCCAAGATAAAACTCCCTCTGCTAATAATACCCTCTGCTCTTCAATTTCCAGTCCACAGCTGTCTGGGGCACTAAGAGGTCAAGGGACTGGTCCAGGGTCATACATGCTCATATGACATGCTTAACTTGAACTGAGGTCTTCCTGACTCCAAGACTGCCTTTCATGTTACCTTGTACTCTTATTAGCCTTTTGTGCGCTTGTCCCAAGTATATTCAGAGTTCCTGGGCTACCCTGTGGCCTTTCCACATCCAGTACATCCTACAGTAGGCACCCACTGAATTTGTGCTTGGGCTGCTGGCTAACCACCAGAGGCTGGAGGAGTCCGTAAAGTCAGGTCACTGGCTGCCCAACTGGAGAAGTGGCATTATATAAACTGGAAGGTTTCATCTTCTCGGGATTTAGCTAAATTTTCAGAGGGGAGGGCAGTGCTACCTGACTTTAGCATCTCCTAGCTCTGCTAGGTTGCTAGATTAGCCATGTGGGCCAAACAGACTGGGTAGATTTCATTTACATATCAATAATCCTAATTTCTAGGAAAGTTTTGAAGGTTGTCATCCTGTAATCTGATTTAGAATAGAAGGACAGGTCAAAGTTTGTGAAGAAATCAGTTCTAACCTTCCTCAGGCATTTACTAGCTATGTGACTCACTGAAACCTCTCTGTGCCTCAGTTTCCTTATCTGTAAAATGAATACATGACTGAACCTATAAAACTCTAAATAGAATGATGGATACTCTGTCTTTCACCTCCCATGGAGTGGAGAGAACTCACCCTGCCTTTGTCCCCTCCAACTCAGCTTAATGCAGAGCCCTGCTCTTACCAGTTCTGTAGCAGACCAGACCTGCTGAGGTAGCCTTGGCTCAGTTCTCCAGCATAAGCCATCATCCAGCCCAATTTCAGGAGACAATGAGGGATGGGAGTCCCAATGCCCATACATCCTCAGATCTGGCAATAAGGCTGACTTGGGCTAGGGAGGTAGTATAGTATGGGATTCATGAAAGAATTCATGACACATACATGGCTCTTCTTGATCCCTGCCTATCTCCCTTTAAATTCCAGATTCTAGGGTCCTGAATTCAGATGTCCCAAGCCCCCTGGGACATTTATTAGCAGTCCCGAGGCAGCACTGCGGACTCCTCTCTCACCATGGGACCAGCTTTGGAGTAGAAGCTGGGGTACAGGCCTCCTTCCTCTTTTTGGAGAGACTGGACACTATGGGTGAGAATGCTGCATATACTATCCAATACTTGGTTGGTTTTACCGAATGGTTCTTCTTTGTTAATCTTGGTTATAAAACTCACTGGTGAGGAGGGTGGAGAGGGATATATTTATAAATCAAGTTGATATACACATACAAGATATCAATGAAAACAAGATTGTAAAAAAGAAATTGGGGGTTGAGGTAGAACCAGGGTACCCCAACCTTATCTTAGTATATGAGGATCCTATCTTGGGGTATCCCAGCCTAGGAAAACTGAGGAATGAGGTATAGAGACTTTGGTCTCTTATGGTGCCCAGATGGCAGTCAGTACTCAAAACTCTGGGCTAATAGGATGTGGGTAAGAAGAATGGGCGTGTGGCCCTCTTTTGCCAGGCTCCTGCCACCATCCCTGCTGCCTATGCCACAAGCCTACCCTTTGCTACCTACAGACATCTGCCCCCTCCCACCTGAACCCCCTGGGGGAATAATGGGGCTGCTGTTGCTATGGAGACTTTCAGCTGGCTAGCCAGTGCCAAGCATATGGCTCTCCACTCTAGCTTGCTGAGGGTTGGGGAGGGACAGAGGAGACTGCTGGCTCCGTAAGTATTCCAGCCCACAGAGATGGCACCACCTGCCATTGCATCTAGCACTCTTCAGGTATGGGGGCAGAGACCCACCAGCCAGTGATCCAGAGTCAGACCTGAGTCGCTGCAGAGCCAAGACTCCCTATTCTAACTCCCTACTGTTTATCTCTTAACTGGAGCCAAAAGGATCATGTGTCAAGTAAAGAGGGCTGAAGGTAAACAGAAGTTAGCCCTGGGGAGGGGGACAGTGAGCCCTAGGATCCCCATCAGGGCTAACCTGGATACTTCTAACACCCACCCAGCAGCAGAACACTCGGGTGCGCCATGGTGAAACAGGAGAGAGAAGACTGAGTCTCATCTCATAGGAGAGATCCCTGGAATATCCCTCTCAATCTGAATTACCAAGGGGAGACCCATTGGGGAAGAAAAAAGATTACAGATTCAAAGAGCTAGAGCTAGAAGGGACTTTAAAGGCCATCAAGTCCAGCCCCTCTCATTTTATAAATGAAGAAACTGAAGCATTGAAGGGTTAAGTGACTTGCCCAGAGTCTCACAGGTAGTAAATGCCTCAGAAGTGGGATTTGAACCCAGGTTCTATGTGGTTGTTGGTCACATATGTTTTTGAAGGAGACCAAAGACATCACAAGGGTGATGTCATTCTTTCTCACGAACTGGATTTAGGTGAGGTAGAGCTGCGAAGTCTATGCCTCTGGCACCATAGGAGGAATTTGCTCTGGATCATTAGAATGAAAAAATGTTGGAAAGGAAAGATTAAGGGAGCTCAGGGTAAATTTCTGGAGATCACTCAGGCAAGACCCTGTCTGCCTTTCTTAGCTGGAAGAGGGAAGGAATGACCTCTGGTGACCCAGTCAAGGCCTTGGACTCCACTCCTGGGAGAGTGTAGACATCTCTGCTCTGTTAGCTAGGGGGAGAACTGCAGAGGAGGTGGTAAGGTCTTGTTCTAGATGTGGCCAAGAATGGAACAAAGTAGGAAGGGTCTCCCTTCTTCCCTCCCTCCCACTGCTCTCCTCTGTTGTCCTGCTGGCTGTTTCTGTGTTGGGAGCACAGAGCAGGGCTGCCTCCACTCAGAATGAGCATCTCTATGGTAACTGAGGTGTGTGCTCCCCTCTGGCTCCCAGCAGGGAAGCTGGATTTCTGCTCCGGCTTTTGGGGGAATTTATCCCTGCTGGCTTATCCCAGAAGCCAGGAAAAAACCCAGCTAGGCTTAGCTCGGGACAAGAGAGCAATTTCTCCCCAAATTGTGGGAACTGGGATGGGGAAATAAAATCCATGATACACAATTTACTTCCTTTCTTGTCTCCCCCTGCTCCCCCCCACTCCCCAGATGCACAGCATTTCTCAAGGACGCAGTATAGGGTCAGGAGACAGTCGAGTTCCCTTGTCTCAATCCATATATCAACAGGCTTTTATCTACCTCCTGGGCAGGTGGGGGCAGGGCAGGAAATGAGAAAGCTCCCTAGCAGGCTAAGATGATCGCTCCAGACCATGGAAGCACAGAGCTCCGAGCTTCACATAGATTGCTTGGTAAATTGATTTTTTACTTGGCCAGCTCTGTGTGGGTATCATGAGCCTAGAATTCTATAGCGTGAGCTACTGATCTCTCCATGAGGAATCAGTTTCCTTAACTTCTCAGAATGCAGGTCCCAAACCCCCCAAGCTGCGCAGACCTAATTTGCTCACCTTTGCCTTCTCCTTCCCCAATATTCCTTTCCTCTGGCTTGGGCAAAAGCAGCTCCAGCCCAGGCAGAGGGCCACTAAAGACAGCTGGTCAGTGGGGCACTTAGACCAAGCAGATCTAGCTACAGAACCCTGACTGGCCATAGCTAAGCCCACCTGTCCTCACCTATTACCAGGGGTTGATCCTAGGGTGTAGAGCTAAGAGAGGGAACTTACACAATGTCACATGGGTGATACTACAAAGGGACTTACTATTCATCTTGGCCAACCTTTTCATTTTATAGCTGTGTAAACTGTAGCTCAAAGACAGGCAATAACTCCCCACAGGAAGTCACTATATAGTGGCCTCTCCAGGTCAGCAATGGAAAGGGTCTAGAGCACAGATGCTCTTTACTTTTGTGTGTGTCCTGGACCCCTTTGACAGTATCTGATAAAGCCTATGGACTCCTTCTTAGAATCACATTTTTAATTACAAAGGACATAAATTCTATAAAAATACAATTATCAAAATATTTTTTAAAAACCAGGTTCATAGGCCCCAGGTTAAGAATCTCTGATCTATCATCTCACACTAAACTGTGACATTGATTCTCATTTTAAACATCACCTCCTTCTAACTGGACAGTCCTTAAATCTAATCTGGATGGGTCACTCATCTCACTGAGACCCATGGGCTCAATAGAGTTAATACTACTTGCCAGGCCCTAGAGGCACAAAGACAAAAATGAAATGGCCCCTCATCTCAAGGCTCTGACTCCTTTCACTTATCACCACCAATACCAACAGACATTTATATGCTACAAAGGACTTTATAGACAATATCTCATTTGAGCCTCCTAGCCCCAAGGAGTTAAACTATAGGCATTATCATCTCATTTTGCAGATGAGAGAAATGAGTCTCAGAGTCATGTAGCTGGTAAAAATGAGGTTTAGGATTTGAACCTGACCCTACTCCCAGGGTCTTCCTGATTCTACTTCCAGTATCTAACCACTACCACCTAGGTGTATTCTCCTAGTTAGGATATAGCTTTAAGTCATTACCTCTTGTTCTGACCCCTTTCTAACTCCCTCTCCCCTTCATTGCCTTGGCAGTGGGTTATTAGATCATAAATTTATAATTCATAAGGGATCTTAGAGCCCTTTTTATCAGTCCTAAGTCTATCATTATTACATATATTTTTTACAGATGGAAAAAACAGGCTTTGGAAGGTGAAATGACTTACCTGAGGTAATACAATGGGTTAAAATCAGAGAACCTGGGTCCTCTGATTTCAGAGGCATTAATAGTTCTACTGAACTAGTGACACAGATATGGACCTGCTGCCTGAGAGCTTACACACCCTAAATATTAATGGGGCTGAACAGACAGAGAGGATGGACAGAAAATATTATTAAACAGAAATAAAAATAAAATAAAGAGTTAAGTATGGAACATCCACAGGGGTCAGTGGAAAAGGGCCCTGGACACAGGAGATCATTTATTCCTGGCTCTTTTGCTAATTTACTGGATAACAGGCTACTTTCTGTCTCTGAGTATCCTAACCTGTAAACTGAGATAGTTGGACTAGAAGGTCTGTGCTTCCAGCTCTAACATTTTATAATTTTATAATCACTTTTTGATTCCCATATACATATATAATTCCACCATTAGGTTAAAAAAATCACTTGAAACTTGACTAGGAGGCAATGTGCAAGCCTGCCAGATTAGGAATCAGAGAGGTCTTGGATTCAAATCTAAGGGCTGGCCCTTATTATCTGGCTGACCTTGTACTTCACCTCTATGAGCTTCTTCACCTGAGGAGCTCATCTGTAAAAGGAGAAGGGTTGGGCTAGAAGACCTCTGCGATCTCCTTCCAGGAACAGATGGGCTTCTGTGGTCCATTGGTAAGAGTTAACCTAAAGATTTAGCATGCTTATCAAGCCAGTCAACTGGGATCCTTTGTAGCCTCTTGCCCCAAAGGGACAATATAAAACCATGGTAGAACCAAGGGTAATGCATATAAGTTTCCAAGAGCCAGAGTTAGGGTTGTTGTTCCTAACCATTGGCCTTATCAAAGAATGGAGTGGACTTCATGGGAAGGTAGCAGTAGTTCCTGGACTTATTGGAGGGTTCCAAGCAGAGGCTGCATGACTAGGACATAGTAGAAGGGCTTCTTGTGGAATCATGAATTGCTCTAGGTGGGCCCTGAAGTCCCTTCCACTGCTAACATTCTGTAGTTCAATTAAACAGATATTTATTGATTAACGGGTGAAATCTGCTCAACTGGCTTTTTCCCTCTCATTCATCTTTATTCTTTGTTACAAAGGATACCTCTCTGGACAGTGGAAGGAATATATTCTGAAATGAAAGTGATTTTGGGCAAAAACTATCCAATATAATTTTTTTTTCTTAGAAAAGACAAAAAAAAGGAGATGGGAGAATTTCAGAGGCTTGAAAGAAAGACCAGCTATTGGGCAGGTTTGGATGAACGGGAAAGGGCACTAAAAGGCAATGGGAGGATGCTGTAATGATGGGGTTAAAGGATTAAAGATTTGGAGCTGGAAAGTATCATGGTGGTCACGTTGGTCAATCCCCTCAGATTACAGATGAGGAAATGGAGGCCCAAGGAAAGAGGGTGACTTGCCAGAAATCAGATAAAAGTAGTAATATGCAGGCTGTAGGAGGTATATTGAAACCTCTATCTGTTTTTCAAGTGGTCTCTTTTGTCTCACACCTGTGATTTCATTGGTATAGGAAACTTGTGATATAAGAATTTTCTCTTCCAGCACAGATTTAGCAACAAAATCAGACATAGAGAATTATCTAGGGTATTGAGAAGTTAAGTGATTTGTCCATGGCCACACATCTAATATTAACTGGAGGTAGAATCTGAATCCAAGTCTTCCTTATGCCACTCCACTATGCCATGTAACTTCTCATAAGACACATTCTCTCTCTCTTTCTATATAATATATAATATATATGTACATATACACACACATATGAGATAGATATATAATGATTTCATCATACATTCTCCACTCAGTACTTCTGCTCTGATTAAAAAGTAAAAAAGTCAACTCTTAAAATATTTCTGGCATGATACCAAAGGTTAAGGAAAGCATGTATTGAGGAAGTTTACTTAGCTCCTTAATACTGTTTCTTAGACTCTGACCATCCAGAACTTGATAAACAATTTTTCTTCAGACAAGAGAGGCTTAGCTCAAAAAATCAGCCTCCTTTCTTCCCACTAAGCCACAGGTCAAGGTTTCTTGGAAGGTTTATCATCTTTTTGGAGGGCAGAGCTTTGTCTGTTGCCAAAGGTATTTCTTTCTCAGTATGAACTGAGAGCCCACAAAGCACTGTCACCCAACACTACTCCTTACACTGGTCACAGACTCTTTCCTGTCCTGTTTCGAGCTGCAGCCCCTCATGAGGGAGGCATAGACCAGATTCACTCTTTCACTGCCTTCCCTTGTGTGTGATGTAGGATGACTCCATTGCCTAACATCCCACCCCACTCCCTTGAGCAGTGAGTTGACCTTCTTCCTTTTGCCAGCATGTTGGTCACCAGGCCAGTAGAAGAATATCATGACCTTCTTGGGGAGAGAAAAGGCTGAAATGTGGCAGATGAGGAGTTGAAAGGGAGTCTGAGCTCTCATGGGATCATAAATCTTTGGCTGTCCAGTTTTTATGAAGCCTGATGAAAGATGAAGGTCAACAGCAGCATCATTCCCCTTCCC
The DNA here is from genome assembly GCA_023548195.1 of Bettongia penicillata ogilbyi. Classification (NCBI taxonomy): domain Eukaryota; kingdom Metazoa; phylum Chordata; class Mammalia; order Diprotodontia; family Potoroidae; genus Bettongia; species Bettongia penicillata. Next base: position 2,178,397 of record JAJHZJ010000605.1, on the reverse strand, counting down.
CCACTCCCAACTCTTCTTCCCACGAATTTATGTCTGAAGCTTCCTGCATGACGAGGTAATCGTGTCTCCAGCAGCCCGCCCCCAGAAAGGCTGGGGAGGGACTGCCAGGCTGACTAGCTGCTGCTTCCTTCTCTGCCACTTAGATGGCTGGGAGCTGTCCAGGGTACTGGTTTTTGGGCAGCCAGTGAAGTGGGACATTCTTTGCTGGAATACCCTAATCTCTCATTAAGTCATCCATCCATCCATCCCATCCATCTCTCTGTCCATGTATTGATCGAACAACCATCATTAAACACCTACTAAGAGTCTACTAAGTATTGCACTAGGTGTTGGGGGACAAAGTGCAAATTACTAGCAGAGCTAATTGCATTTAGGGTGCCATGCAATGATTGATTGATGTCATGTAATCAGGGGGCCTGGAGACTTGTCACCCTCATATAGTATAGTGGAAAGGGCACTGGTTCTAGAGTCAAAAAAAATCTGAGTTAAGGGGCAAAGCCAAGATGGAAGAGAGAAAGACAGAAAAAAATCTGGGTTAAAATCTCATTTTAAGATTTATTATTTGTGGGACCTTGGGCAGGTCACAAACTTCCTAGACCTCAGTGTGCTCATCTGTAAAACAAAGGTGTTGGATTAGATGGTCTCGAATGTCTCTTCCTACTCTAGATTTGGGAGCCTATGATTGGGCCATATGATTGTATGGAGAAGGAGAATTCTCTTCCTAGGCTCATTTTAAATTTAGTTATATGGGACTTAGAGTTCATCTAGTGTAGACTAGAATTTTTTTAAGATGCCAGAACCTATGCTCTAGATGCCAGTAACTGTGTGAGGAGGAACAGGAAAGGAACCTTCCATCTTCACTGGCCCTGGCCACTAGATTGCTCTGAGATTACCAAGTAAGCCCTATTATTTAAGGGTCATGGGGCCTGAGAATAAGTCCTTTAAGAATAACATAGCTTTCACATTTACAAAAATATTTATAGCAGCTCTTTTTGTGGTGGCCAGGAATTGGAAATTGAGAGGATGCCTGTCAACTGGGGGATCGCTGAACAAGTTGTGGTATATGAATGTAAAGAAATACTATTATTCCATATGATAAGTAGGTGGACTTCAGAAAAGCCTGGAATTACACGAACTGATTCTGAGTGAAGAAAGCAGAACCAGGAGAACATTGTACACAGTACAAAACTGTACAGTAACAGCAACATTGTGTGATGACTTTGATAGATTTAACTATTCTCAGCAATGCAAGGATCTAAGACAACTCCAAAAGACTCATAATGGAAAATGCCATCCATATCCAGAGAAAGAACCATGGAATTTGAATGTAGATCAAAGCATACTATTTTCTCTTTTTTTTTTCTTCTTTCTCATGGGTTTTCCCTTTTGTTCTAATAGTGAATAACGTGGAAATACATTTAATATGATTGTACAGGTATAGCCTATATCACACTGCATGCCATCTTGGGGAGGGGGGAGTGGAGGGAGAAGAAAATTTAGAACTCAAAATCTCATAGAAGTGACTGTTGAAAACTAAAAAGAATAAACAGAATTTTTTAAAAATAGAATAGCATGGCTTGGTGAGGAGCCAGGATAAGAATAGTCTTTGGCAGCCTCCATCCCATCTTGATCATCTCAATCTGATAATGGTAAAGGGCCTTGAGTCTTTGCCATACGAGGATTGTTGAGTGAACTACAGATGATTAGCTTGGAGGAGAGCTCGAAGTGGGGGGGGGGAGAAGAAGACAATAGTTATCTTCCAGTATTTTTAAGGCTGTTATACGAAAGGAAGAATTACACTTGACCTTCCTAGATGCCAGAAAATGGAACTGGAAGCCAGTAAGTGGAACTTCTGGGTCATTAGAGCCAGGAGGATGGGCTGCCTTGATAGGCAGAGAGTTCCTCATGAAGGGTCTTCAAGCAGAGGTCAAATGACTATATGTTGGGGACAGTGTAGCAAGGGTTGTTTTTTCAGGTATGGACCGGACTAAGCATGACTGCATAGGTGCTTTCTGGCTCTGGCATTCCGGGATTTTGAGGAGTGAGATCATGAGACATCCTGAAAATGTCTACTTCATCGAGCAGGGCAGGGAGGAGGGGTGGCCGAAAAGGAGGAAACTTCAACATGAGAAGGAATCCTTGTACAGAAAAGAAAGAAAGACTAAAAACATCCAGGAGCCTGAGTCTTCAAGTATGAGGCAGCAACTTTGGCTTCTCAGCACAATTACCCAAGGTGGGATGCAAACCTTCCCTAGAACCTGCTTCTCTTTTCCATTTATTAGCATCTCTTTCCCATTCCCCAGAGCCGATCTCTGCAGACCTTCCCTGTTAATGAAAGCTGCTTAGCAACAGGGAGCTGAATCATGAGACCCTGCTGCTGTTACGCCTTAGAGTCTGGGAGGACCCCTACCTCCCACTCCTATGGAGGAGGGGCATAACTCCAGTATGGAAGCAGTTCCAACGTTAACACATCACAGGAGGGGCACTGGGATGGCCTATGGAGGGGGAACTGAGCAGCTCTGTCAACCATAGACTTAGAACTAGAAGGGATCTTTAAAAAACATCTGGTCTAACATCCTCACTTTATAGATGAGGAAACTGAGGCTCAGAGAGGTGACTTGCCCAGTGTCACATAGGTAGTCTAGTAGCAAAGTCTGGATCTGAATCTGGGTGCTTTGTCTCTGCCCAGGAAGCCATTCTGGGGAGAAGGGTTGCTGGAGTCTGAAGGCTGGGCATCACCAAGTGTCTGGGGTTTCTCTGCAGGTCTCTCAGGTTCCTCTCATAGTCTACTCACTCAAGGTTAAATTTTAGCAAAAAAAAAAAAATTATCAAGTCTGAACCCTTCCAGTGAAGGGGCTCCCTGAGCACCAGGGAGAAGGCAGAACAGTTTTTGGGGAAGCTTTTGTCTTCTCCAATGATGCCTCGGTTTTTGGAGTACCATGTGTTAGCTTTAGAGCTTGGCACACAGTAAGCACTTAATAAATGTTGGCTGATTGTTGATACATATATTTGTGAACAATGGAATTTTAACTCTTGATAATTTGAGCCTGGAACTCTGACCTCATGGAACTAATTCCTAAAAGGCAAGAAAGGAGATAGTCTTGCATCGAGTTTGGGGATAGTGAGGCAAGAGATCCCTCTGGGTTGTCCCAGTTAGGAAGGTGAACATCTCTAGTGGTAGTACCATGAGCAGCACATGAGTGCATGTGTGCATGTGTACACACACAAACACACACACATTCCTTCCTATACCACCATCCCCCTTTTCGGTGGCAAACAAAGGCTCCTTCTTCAAACAAACTATCTCTGAGCAAGAACCTGACCACCTTATCCAACCGGACAGACGGGTTCCAGAGCCACAAGACTGAACACACCCACAGTATAGCAGCTTCCAGAATGTACACAGATTCCCTGGCTCCTCTTGGAAGCCTCCTCTAAACTGCTAGGCACTCAGGCCTCATGCTCATCTACAGATAGCCCTGACTGACCTTGGCTTCTGAAATGCACTTGGCTTCAACTGGTATAAATCTTTGCCCCAGGAATCCAACTGCTTAGCCTTGATTAATTTTAGCCCTTGTTTTTTAGCTGACTTAGCCCTGTAGGATCAGATGCATGGGGGAAGTGTTACGAACAAGGAAGTGGGCCAGAGGAGTGCTGTAGAGGGTGTCATTAAAAAAGTATCACTGGGGCAGGGGGAAATGGGCTGGCCACATAGTGGGAGGGGAGGATAATCAGCTGAATTGGTTGATATCTAGAGAATGGAATCAGGAAATCCTCCTGTTGGGTAGTCTCTTGGTGATGGGATACACACAAGAGTCAACCAGGGTGGGCAGCAATTTGCAATTCTGGAGGGAATACACACCTCGGTAAGACCACAAATCCACCTGGAGCATTATTATGGTTCTGGAACCTTGAAAAGGCTACAAGCCAAGACCAAAATAGAGGGAGTGTTGATGCATGATCTGTTTGCAGATGACTGTGCACTCAATGCAGCCCCTGAAGCTGAGATGCAACAATGTATGGATCAATTCTCTGCTGCCTGTGCTAATTTTGGCCTAATAATCTACACCAAGAAAACACAGGTGCTCCATCAGCCACCACATCATCCATACGTGGAACTATGGGTTACAGCAAATGGAGAAGTTTTGGATGCTGTGGATAAGTTCACTTACTTTGGCAGTATACTTTATAGGAATGTACACATACATGATGAGGTTGATGCCCGCATTGCCAGAGCTAGCTCACTGTTTTAGAGACTTCAAAAGAAAGTGTGGGAGAGAAGAGGTATTAGACTGACTACCAAACTGAAGGTCTACAGAGCAATTGTGCTGACCTGGACAGTCTACCAGCGCCATGCGAGGAAACTAAATCATTTCCATTTGAACTAAGAAATATGCTGATGATCACTTGGCAGAATAAGATACCAAACACAAAGGTCCTTTCTTCAACTAAACTGCCAGGCATTCAAACTCTACTTCAGTGGGCGCAACTCCAATGAGCTGGCCACACTGCTCGAATGCCAAACATATACTTGCCAAAAAGACTATTTTACAGAGAAGTCACACAAGACAAGTGTTCATATGGTGGTCAGAAGAAGTGATACAAGGACACTCTCTCTTAAGAACTTTGGAATTGATTGTGGCACAGAACCGCCCAGCATGGTGTGCCCACATCAGAGAAGGTGCTGTGCTCTATGAGCAAAGTAGAATTGAAACAGCTAAAAGGATATACAAATTTAGAGTATCTACCCCAAATGTTCCCAAGGACTACTCATGCCCGACCTATGGTAGAGCATTCTGAGCTCATTTTGGTCTGCTCAGCCACAGTCAGACTCACTGTAACTAACTCTAACATAGTGATGTGCATTTGGTCCTCTTCAAGAGTGAAGGGCAAGAAGTAACCAACCATTCTAGTTCTACTTCGAGGATCCATCATTTTGTCCCCCTACTATGCAGATGTAACTGCACAGGAGATAGTCTTTGGGCAGCACTGGGACCAACTTGGTGATGAGCCTATCAGACTCAAAAGATCAAAAATCTGGAGCTAGAAGGGATCCCAGAGGCCACTGAGTACAACTCTCTCATTTTACAGACGAAGAAACAGAGGCTGAGGGCAGTTATGTGATTTGCCCAGGGCATGCAACTGGTAAGCATCTGAGATAGGATTTGAACTCGTCCTCCCAACTCCAAACCCAGCATCCTACCCACTTGTAGGACCTCCTTTTTCAAAACTTAGCCAGTTTGGTCCTCAGATGATGATCATCACCTACATCACTGAGTCCACCAGCAGCAGAATGGTGATAACAGATATTCTCTCATTGGGTGGGAGAGGTGATTAATTAATGACCCACAAAGAAGAGCACTGGTACTCCCAAAGAATCACAGTAGAGGAGAGCTGGGAGGAACCCTCAGTGGTGATCTAATCCAACCCCTGCCTCAGAAGTATGCCCACTCCAATATACCCACCAAGTAGTTGCCTGGTCTTGATCTTACCACCTCTCAAGGTGGCCTATTCCACTATTCCTAATAAGCCCTACTTATTAGGAAGTTTTCCCTGATACAAGCCTAAATCAGTCACTTTGCAGTTTCTACCCATTCTTTCTGATATTTAATTGCTTCTCCATATGACAGCCCTTCACATACTGAAGACAATGACCATGTTCCCCCTGGATCTTCTCTTTCAATGGCTCTTCCTATAATATGCACTCAAGGACACCCCCCCATCTTGGTTGCCCTCATCCATACGTTCCTCAGTTTATCAACATCCTTCTTGAACTGAACTCACTGACCCAAACCAAACACAATACTCCAGAGGTGCGTTGCCTGGGGCTGAGGACGGTGGGACAGTCATTTTCCTACTCCTGGAAGTTCTGCCCCTCTTAATAGAGCCCAAGGTCACCCTGTTGACTCATACTGAGCATGCAGCTTATGAATATCCTAGATCTTTATCTGAACAACGGTTGTCTATGCATGCCTCCCTAGATGGATCCAGTCCAAACATTCTTGTGCATTTAATATGTGCCAGGCACTGCACTAGGCACTGGGAATAGAGCGACAAAAAAAAAATTAGTCCCTGCCCTCAAAGAACTTACTTTCAACAATATATTCATAGAAAATGAAATACAAGATGTACGCAAAATAACGTCTGGGAAAAGAGTACAGGTCTCCTATGAGGAGCAGCTCATTAACTAGGAGGGGGCTTCTAGAGGGTGCAAATAAGGAAGGAGGGGGAAGGGAACATGGTAGGGATGGAGATGGCATGAAGGACCCTGAGGGAGTGGAGAGCAGAAGCCAGGGAAGCAGTGACTTAGGCAGCCTACAGCTCAGGATTGCAGGAATTCTGAGGGAAGATAACAGAGCAGTAGACTGTTCCTCCCTTAATAGTACTATTTTGTCTGCAAGTAGGGTGGTTGTGCATGTGAGTTCCTAGAAGGGGCTTATCTTTGGCCCTGGATTAGTAGCTAGTTTGTCGAGGGAGGGCAGCAGGAAGTCCCCAGCATACTAGGTGGACCCCCCTATGGAGAATTTCTGGAAGGACATCAAGAAGATGTGACTGCCTTGCCTCTTGGCAATTGGCAAGCATACCCTAGTGGATGGGACAACAGACTTAGAAGACCACTCCCTTTATCTCTGATCTAGAAGCCTTGCTTGGCAGAGTAACAGCTCTGGATAACCTCTTGTTACTGTGATTCTTAGCAACCTTCCACCGGCGCTCTGATCAAAGCTACCCCTAGATGCCTTAAGCAGTCTGGTACTTCTTATCTCCATTCTACACCCAAGAACCAGGAGACTGGAGTCTTTGTCCCTGATTTTCTGAGCTTGGGTTGGGAAAAGGCAAACAAATTCAGTTCTTTTGAGTGAGTCTGACTGATGTAACGGAAGGGGTAAGTCAGGAGATACGGCTCCATCACTGACTGCCCCACTGACCTTGGGTAAGTCCCATGCTCTGTTGACCTCTATTACCTTATCTGTATAATGACGAAGATGCCCTGCCCTTCTGAGGATGGGAAGGGGGGAAGCTCTTTAAATGTAACCAAAAGCACAAGACAAATGTGAAACAAATATAATAATAGCAGCATTGTTATCACTACAAGGGGAGGCTGAGAACACACTTCAGGTCAATAGCTCTCCCTGCTCACCCCGCTGTTGGCACAGCTGAAGTGTGGTCTATGTTAGTGACTATTAGAAATAACCAGACTCAGCCATTACTCTGGGGAGTCTCACTGGATGGTTCAAAAATGTGCTGAGGATGGGGGGAAAGTGGGGAGGGCTGCTCGACTGGCCTGACTGGGAAACCCTCACCTCTACTCCTCTCCTGCTTAGCTTGCCAGCCTCTGCCAACTCCTCTCTTCCATCCTGTAATGCACATGTGCCTTCCTCCCCTTGACCTACGTGTACCTTCCCTGACTGCCCATTCATGTATCCATGAGGGGCAAGAACTACGAGCAGAAAATATATGGCTATGAGCAATTATAAGGGATCATATAGGATTACAGAATTAGACCTGGAATAATCTTCAGAGGACATCTAGTTCAGCCCCTTCATCTTTATAACTGAGGAAACTGAGGCCCAGAAAGGCTGTGATTTACTTTCCTTGAGTCACATCAGTAATAAGTATCAGGGGCAGGATTTGAAGCCAGGTTCTCTGACTCCATACTTCCCCAATCTATGACAGCTCAGAACAGTCACAACCCTGGACCTAGGTGGTAGAGGATGGAAAGAAAATAACCTTTGCCTGGCCATTCAGTCATCAGCCAAAGACCATGTATGTGCTAGCTTCCTGATCCTTGTTCCCAAGGATTTGAGAAGAACAAACTTCCTGGAAATCAAAAGTGAGCTCAGTTTACAGGTTTCAGTTTTGAGGGCTACAGAGGCAGGAAGGCTCTGGGTTTACCTCAGACTTTACCCATCTGATCCCAGGAGGCTTTTGGTCTCTATTCTAGCCTCTAATAAGGGTGTGTTCACTAAAAATGGTGGGGGATGGGGGAATGAATTAAAGAATGAAACAGCATCACAAAAAGTAATCACCCACTGCTGAAGCAAAAACAAGCTGAAAGATACATAAAGAAAGCCCTGGGGAGCAATCATGGGTTCAAATCTGGCCTCTGACCCTACACTAGTTACTCACTCACCTAATCAATGAGCATTTGTTAAGCACCTATGACGCCTATGGTTCTGGGGTACAGATAAAACAGTGAGTCATCCTGCTTGCCGACAAAGGTCTGCTCTCTCCCATAACCAGCCCCTGTCACTCACCACACAGAGCAATGATATGACTGCTGTCTTCATGCACAAACTTCCTGGTGACGGCTTCCTCCATGATCTGTTTTACCTAGGAACAAAGGAATCCCGCTGTCACTCTTTCTCAGCCAGGGGTCCCAAGGAAGAGGACCTGGCTCTTTGGCACTGATGGAATCTTCCAATGGGCAAATGGCAGACCTGAAAAGATCCTCAAATTTCCCTCAGTATACTAAGCCTCAGAGAAGCAGTTGGTGAAACTGATGGCCCAGACAGGCTGAATCTAATGTCCATTCGAGGCAACTATGCCTGCCTGCTGGTCTTAGTCTGGAAGTGTCTGAGCCACAAAGGGCTTTGGAGGTGGGGTCTCCAGGCTTGGTGGGATGAGGTCTCCCCAGCAGATAATCCATCCCTTAAGAGGGTCAGATTGACTTTGCACAAGGTAATGCATTCACAGCAGGGTCAGGGGTGTTCACTCGAGTCCTCTCAGATGCTTCCCATAGACTTGAGAACCCCAGCCTACTTGCAGGTGGAAACCCTCCACCCCTAATATCTTGGCACCCACCCAGATATGAGGGCTACTTTTTGTGGCCTACCTTCCTCCATCAATTGACTCTCCCAGACTCAGGGCTCCCCTGGATCTGGGGAGGGGGCTTTTATTTCTTCGAGGATCATGCTTTCAGTTTACTAAGCTATCAATGACCCAGTCACCAAGCATTATTAAGTGCCCACTATGTGTCAAGCACTGGGCATGCAAAGATTAGAAAAAGAAGAACAGTGCCTACATTCTAGCCGGTTCCTGGGAGTGCTTGAATTTTAACTGGGAGACAGGGTTATAGACTAGTAGGAGTGATACTATCCATTTTGGGAGGGTGGGGGGATGGAGGTGCCTATTCACTATTCCATATTAAACAAAGTCTGGTCCTGCCTGCAAGGGGACCTTTTTTAGCTTGGGTCTCCACTTAGTGAGAAGCAAGGTAAAGTTTCCCAGAACCAATTCATTTTTTTTCCTCCTGAGGCAATCAGGGTTAAGTGACTTGCCTAGGGTCACACAGCTACTAAAGTGTCAAGTATCTGAGGTCAAATTTGAACTCAGGTCCTCGACTCCTGGTGCTCTATCCATCTGGCCACCTAGCGGCCCCAGAATCAATTACTTATGAAGGCCCTACTGGTGGGAATGTGAATAACTTCAGGGTTAATCCAGGGCATGCGGGAACCCTTGCTGATTCCTGGGGTTTGTAAATTATAGGCATCCTTCCTTACTCTTGTTTGGAAACCACTCATTTTGATTAGGTCTCATTCATTAAGGAAACTGGAAAGAAAGGGTGCTGGACTGGAAATCAAGAAGACCTGAGTTAAAAAACTAACTTTGTCATTAAATAACTGTGACCTCAGGCATGTCATTAATCTTTCTGGGTTTTAGTTTCCTGATTTGTAAAGTTGAGGTCGTTGGCCCCTCAGTTCATTTCCAGCTCTAAATCTATGATCCTATGATGGCCTGGCTCAACATCTTCCGATTCCTGGCCTCCCCCTCACCTGACAAACCTCACCAAGTTTCAGCATTGTCCAAATATAGCCAGGGTAGGCTAGGCTCTTTGTCCTAGTTTGCTTTTTTATCAGTGTGTCCTGCTTCCCACATCATCCGGCCCATCTCCCCTGAGAACAGAGTCTGTTTTCTACTTGTAAGCTGGTTTTATTTATTTCCCCTGGGTGAGATTCAGTTGGTCATCAGTCTGCCTGCCTGGGGAATCTGGCGTGTTTAATGTCTTCCTGGCTATGTTCATTCAGGCGCATTCAGAAACCTCACTACTAACAGGAGGCAAGGACTGTCTTTGCCTTTCTTTGTACCTTACAGAGCTGAGCAGTGTCTGGTGCATAGGAAACCCTTAATAAATGCTGTTGACTGGTTGAATTAGGAGGCATCCTTCAAATTTCAGAAGCTTCAACCCTACCTTTGTGGAAAGGAGTAAGAGAATGGATATACAAAGGAAAGGCAGTCAATCTTGAGTTTAAGAGTGGGTTAGCGTGAGTGTGTGTGTTTTAAATTCTGCAATCCTTCCTGAAGGAAGGAAAAGAGGATTCTTTGCAGTATCCCTACCCTCAAAGACCCCTGAAATCAGCCTATCCTGGGTCCTGAAATTGGTCACCACACCAGTCTCTTGGGTCCCGCCAGACTTCCATTTAGCCTTTTACAGGGTCTAAGAGACCATCTTAGCCTTGTCTACCACACAGCCCAGCATGTCCCAAGTAAACAATTCCCCCTTTCCCTCTAGGCTCTGGGGGGAGGGGTTCTCTTTTCCCTAGGGACATTTGCTCTCAAATAGCTCAGAAGTAGGGTTGGGGTGTGTGGATATGGGGATGTCTATGGTTGGAAAACAGGGCCCAGGATCAGGATGCAAGAAAGGGGCTCCGTTGGCTTGAGTATAATAATAAATGCTTGGGTCTATTGGACATTTTCAGAGATGAACCCCATAAAGGGATAGAGAACATGGCAGGGCAGCTAAGACCATTCCAAGGGAGGGAATCACACTGATAGAAGGGGGGAATGGCACCTGAAAGCAACAGGGAATAGAAGAGGCCAGAGTGGCAAGATACAAGGAAACTGGGGAAAGGGGCATGCCTATTTGGAAAGCCAAGGGTTCCCATACTCTGAAAACGTAGAAGATCGCATGGGTTTTTCTCAAGCAAGAACCCGATAGTGGTTTGGCTTAAGGGGGTGGGAGGAGGGAGAAACAGTCTGGGTGGGAAAAACCCTTCTGCAGCAAAGTCCCAGGTTCCGGGAGCCGGGAAGCTAAGCTTCCAACTTCAACGACCCTCGAGCCCCAGAGCTGGGGGTAGGTGCCCTGAATTGCCCCGGCTCCCAAGGGAATCCATCCAGAAACCGCGCCTCTCCCCCACCCCCCTGCCCCGTTTCCCTCCTGTGGGCTTTCAAATGAACGAACCTTATCCTCCTCCTTCAATCTCTTCCACAGGAACTACCTCTCCCCACTCGCCATCCCCCCCCCCCGCTCCCCAACTGCTGCTGCCGTCATAGGGTGGGGAGCTGCAGGGACCGCGGAGAAAACAAGCACCGGGGAACGCTGGATGAGACTCTCCTCCTCGTACAGGGTCTTACCAAATCAGAGAGGGTCCCTCCAAAGCAAGAAGGGGACCTTAAAGTAATGGGGCATGGCAAGGCTGGACCTTTTGGAGTCCTATCTCCCGCCCATGCTGGGGCTTGTTGGGGTGCACCCACTAGGACCGGGCTCCTTGCATCCCCGGCGCGAACCTCACCTCCTTTTTGACGTTCCACAGTAATTTCTCTTTGACTGCGTCCTCGGTGCGGCTCATGGTGCCCAGGGGAGCGGAGCCCCGCGCCGGCTAGCCCGGGCTGCTGCCACAGGCTCCGCTCCTGGTCCCGTCCTCCGCGGTTCAGCTGCCCGCCTGCAAGGCGGAGCCCCGGCTCGCCGCTGCCGCCGCGCTCCCAGCACCCTGCAGCCGCCGCTGCCCGCCGTTCAGCTCCGCAGCCATCTTCCCAGCCCGGCACAGACAGACGTCAGGAGGCTGGCCCGGCCCCTTCCCACGGCCGGGGGGGCTTGGGGAGGAGGGAGGGGGAAGCAGCGCCTACCTGGGGCGGGGGGAAGCGAGGAGGGCTGGCCTGGGAGCCGCGTGCCATCCAGCAGCCGCCGCCATGGCAACGAGCTCCCCCCGCCCACCCCCGCACCCCTAGTCCCGAGGGCGTGCGCCTGGAGCATTGTGAGGGTACCCCACCCATCCACCTCCTCTGACACGGGAATGGTGGAAGAAGGGAGGGGACAATGCAACAGTATTCCCCTGGGTCGGGAAGTGGGAGGCTTGGGGAGAGGAGGGAGACTCTTCACCCGACTGAAAAGTAGCGGGCCCCAAAGGGTGGATGCCACCCAAGTACAATGACTTCTCTCGCCAAGCACGGAGATCAGTTCGAGGGCACAGGCAACAGGAGCGTAGCGTGCACAAGCCGAGCTCCACAGAGAATCCCATAACTGTGGCAGGGTCTAGAGCAGTAATTATTAGTCCTTCAGAGCCAGCAAAGAGCTATCTTCTGCCCCAGCTCGGGACTTGGGCGGACCTTAGGCCAGCGGGGTTTCCGAAGGGCTGGACAAGCACCCCAGGCTGGAGGCTGGGGATCTGGGTGATGAAATAAATATGAATTGCTCGCTCACTTTCCGCTCCTCTGCTTTCTCTCAGAGATGATGTCCAACGTATATCTCGCTACATCTTTTTGTACCAAGTTGTTTGCATGTAGTGAACTCGTGGAGAGCAATGGCTAACTTTTTTTAAATTACCCTCCCTCCCCGCTTAGCACAATGCCTTTGCGTGTGGAAGATGCTTAATAAATTGATGTTGCTTGACTCGACTTTTCCTCCGGATTCGTTCCAGGGGGGTACCACCTGTTTACAATCCACAGCAGCTGGGGTGGGGAGCGATGGCAGGGTTGCAAACTCTGGGTCTTAAAGTCGAGTCAGGCTTAGTTTGACCAAAGCTGGGACAGTCACAGGACACAGGATGTGTGTGTGTGTGTGTGTGTGTGTGTGTGTGCGCGCGCGCGCGCGCTGGAAGAGCTTGTAGAGACGGGTCCACTTTACAAAGGAGGGAATTGAGGTGAAGGGACTTGCTTTAAGCCTAAGACATTCGCTTCAGTCCCAATTCCAGAAGTTAGGTAGGGGAGAAAAGTTAGGTTGAGAGGCTTCTCCCCTCTCTGAGCCCGTTTTCTTTTCTGTGAAGTGACCTGGGAGATCTAAAAAATTGGAAGAGCTGTTGTTTTGTTTGTCTGTGGTATTCAGGGCGGAGCACGGCTCCTGGCACATAGTGGGCGCCTAATAAATTTTTGATGATAATGGCAATGAGATCACCTCCCAGGGCCCTTCCAATTCCAAATCTTTTAGTTCCCCGGGGAATTCCGCAGAAAGGAAAAGGACACTAGGGCCCTGAAAGGAAGGAAGAAAAAAACGGCTGATGTGAATTGGAGAAGTCACGACTAGCTCGGGGCTGCAGGACTAGATGCAGAGCAGTCGAGGCTCGGTCCTTATGTGCCAGAAGCTCGGAAGGGCCTGCGGGTGGGGTCTCCATAGTCACAAGCAAATGGCCAACCTGCCCTCCCACTCCCCGCAACTAAAGGAGGGTACTGAAGAAGCAAACTCCGAGGGCGAGGCAGGGTTCTGGGGAAGCCTGACCGAACCCGCAACTAAAGCCCCCAAGTCCGCGGGTGGCCACGTGGGGGAAGGTTAGGGCGCGATAGGCTGTGGGTCTCAAATACTCCTATTGGCTAGGGAGTGAGCTACTCTGGAATCTGGGGAAAGCCCCGCCCCTCCGCCGAAACTCCGCCCCCATGGCAGAGCCCCACCCACTCAGGCCTCCGTGCTGGCGGAACCGGAAGCCCTGAGCTTAGCACCGGAAGTCGTAGGTTCACGCACGTGGGGAGCAAGATGGCGGTTCATCGCGCCGGCCCGCTGAAGCAGCAGAATAAGGCTCACAAGAGCGGGCGGCACCGAGGTCGGGGTTCCGCGCAACGGGACGGCAAAGGTGAGGGGGTCCCTGGGGCAGGCGGAGGGACGGCTCAGCTCAGCCCTTTCTCCGTGCTTGAAGGGCAAGAGGCCTTTTTCCGCCCTGGCCCCCGGGCCGCTTCGGCTCCCGCAGGGCCCCGGGCTCACCGTCGGCTCTCTGCCCTCCCGGGGCTGCCTTCCAGGTCGCGTGGCCGTGAAAGCCCTGAGCAAGAAGACGAGGAAGGAGCTGAGCCGAGTGGACCAGAGGCACCGGGCCAGCCAGCTCCGGAAGCAGAAGAAGGAGGCGGTGAGGCGTGGGGGCTGAACGCCCGCCCCCGGCCCGGCGTCCCCCTTCCCTGCCCCTTTCTCTTCCGCGGCATCGCCAGAAGTTTAGCCGAAACAGACTATTCTCCCCTCCCTCGTGGCCGTGGCTTTGGTTCGAGCCGCCCCTTATCGAAATTACTGTCACATCCTCCTACTTGACGTTTGCCTTTGTAGCCCCTCCTTTCTCTGCCTTTCCTAAGAAATAAGTCCTCATGAAACTCCCCTGCTCAGGGCCGTCCTCGCCGCCCGGTCTCGCTGTCTCTCCCCGGCAGCCTTTCCCGGACCTCCCCCAGTAGTTCGTTAGTGCTGACTCCGTGCTGTAGAGCTCGTAGAGAACAAAGACTCCTTGCAGACAGGGACAGTCCGCCTTTGTCCAGGTGTCTCTGGCCTCTCCCCCAGTGCCTGACGCCAAGATGCTCCATAGTGGTTGATGAGGAGTTAGAGGTCATTCGACTCCTGGCCCCGTTGCCCGGTATAGATAGAGCATCCAGGTGGAGGGTGCAGGATGCCTTTAGAGACGGTGTGGTGCAGCCAAGTGATGGTGTTGGATGTAAGAGTTGGAGAATCAGCGTTGCCATTTATTACTCGGGTGACCTAGAACAAGCTCCCTCCCTCAATAAGACTTTGTTTCCTTAAGACTGGAGGTTGGATTACATACTTCCTCAATCCTGTGGTATAGAGAGATTATTTGAATGGAATACCGAGTATGAGAATGAGGGAAATAGGACATGTGGACCTGCCTCTCTTCCGTGTCCTCAGGTTTTGGCAGAAAAGAGGCAACTGGGCAGCAAGGACGGACCACCTCATCAGGTGCTGCTGGTGCCCCTGCATGAGAGGGTTTCCCTGGGTGAGGCTTTGCAGCTGCTCCGGAACACAGACAAGAAGGTTGTGCCTGTGGGGGAGCAAGCTGGAATGCCAGGCTTCATGCTGCTCTGTCCTCAGCTGAAGCATCGATGGTTCTTTACATCTGCAAAACCAGGTGGGTGAAAGGCCAAGGGAGGACTGTCCCTGTCATAGTTAGTTGCCAGTGTTCTTAGTGTTTTCTGGGCGCTTGCGATGTCTTGTTGATGCCTTCTGAATTCAGGGGATCTGCACACAGTGTTGGACCTTGCCAAAGTGGCTGATACCATCCTGTTTGTTCTGGATCCAGTGGAGGGCTGGGACAGCACAGGCGATTACTGCCTCTCTTGCCTTTTTGCCCAAGGGCTTCCTACGTACTGTAAGTGAATTATGATTATTGCTATCTCTAGGAGAGCAGCCGGATCCTCTTCTTAGGGGCCAAGTTACCCACGTAGTATTGATTGAGTGTCTTAGTTTATGGGTTTATCCTCTGTCCCTTAGCACCTCTATGCTGGGTTCAGCGCAGAGTGAATGGTTCATTAATTGCAGTGGGCGTTCATGGCTCATAACTACTTGTCTGTTTCTTTTATGCCCAGCTCTAGCCCTCCAGGGGGTTGGGGGCCTTCTCCCAAAGAAACAAGCAGATGCCAAGAAGAAGCTGAGTAAGGCCTTAGATAAGCGATTTCCAGGAGACAAGCTGCTCCATTTGGATACCCAGCAGGATGCAGTGCTACTCCTGCGACATCTGGCTAACCAGAAGCAGCGGCATCTGGCCTTCCGAGACCGGCGTTCCTACTTGTTTGCCCATGCTGCTGACTTTGTGCCCAGCCAGGAGAGCAGTTTGGTGGGCACCTTAAAAGTTTCAGGCTATGTTCGTGGGCAGACTCTCAACGTAAACCGGCTCCTGCATATTGTTGGGCATGGTGATTTCCAGATCAAGCAGATTGATGCACCCCCAGACCCTTTTCCTCTAAATCCGAGGGTGATTAAGGCCAGCAAAGGCCTGGACATGGCGATGCAGGTGTGTGGTATCACAGACTGGGCTGTACTTGCTGATGATTGGCTGGTTTCCAGGGAAGCTGGCAGCACGTTTTTGTTTTTTGATTAAAAAAATTTTTTTTTTGTTAATTGTTACTGGAAAGAGAATGATCATTATGGCTTACCCTGTAGATCTATATTGGCACGTAGTAGGTGCTTAATGCTTTTAGTCCACTACATTCCATCTGAAAATAGACTAGGGATGCTTCTGTGCTTTGATCTGTGTCATGGTTTGAGAGATGAAATATCAGGCTTTAGTAGATCACAGTTCAGCATGAGTCAGGCATGTGAATATGATTTTGGGCTGTACTAAGGCCATGATTTCCAAGGCCAAGGAGATGGTAGACCTTCCCTCAAGGGGAAGGACTCTCCAGGTGAAGGGAATAAAATGGATAAAGGGACACATGCAAGGATGAACAGTGCATAGTCATATGCTCACAAAGACGCTGGCCCTACTAGAGGGGGGAAAGGCAGGGGGGGTGGGTCTTGGAAAGTGATGGAGGTTGCTGAGGTAGGTGGAAAATAGGCAGACCTGACTACTTAGGAAATAGCCATTGAAAATTTATCAGCAGGCTTCTTGGAATCCTGTATTTCAGAAAAGCAGCATTTAGGGAAGATCACTGTGGCAGTTAAGTGGCACTATAATACGCAGAGTGCCCTGCTTGAAGTTGGAAAGCCTCAACGTGAGTTCAAATCCAGCCTCAGTCACGTAATGGCTGTATGACCTTGGACAAGTCACTGAAATCTAGTTGCCTCAGTTTCCTCATCTGTAAAATGATCTGGAAAAGGAAATGACAAAAACCTCTCTGGTATCTTTGCTAAGAAAACTTCAAATGGGGTCATGAGTAAAAAGAGACTTTTAACAAAGTGTGGCAGCCACATGTAGGACAGATTTGAGCATAGAAAGGGAAGGGGGATCTTTTTTGTTTCTGTCTTAAAATGAGCTGAGTTATGTTCACCAACCAGGGCGTCTTTGCCCATGGACTTCTCTGTGGCCCTAGTAAAGAGGGTGTCGATTGGAAGAATGTAGCCTTAACTACCCTTAGTACGGGTGAATTTTAGCTCGAGGTGAAACTTAACCCTGTTGTGAAATGAACCCATAGAGTAAGTCAACATTTAGATGGCCCCTGAAGGCTTGCAAAGTACTTTATATATGTTATTTACTTTGTGATAACCCTGGGAAGTGGGTGTCATTATTACTGGGCTAGGTGGTCCAGTCTGCTACCGCGCCATCAACTGTAGGCTTTTAGTGTGAGAGCAGATGGCAGACAGAATCAGTGTGGAGGATACCAGCCTTAGTGGGATGGGGCTGGGGAGCAGAGCAGCCTGCTTCTGGTGTGTAGTTGGGGAAATGGGGGGTGCATAGCATCCATGCTGTGCTGTTACACCTGACTGAGTGACCTGTGTCTTGCTTCCCTCTCAGATTGATGCTGCTGATGCTGACGGTGCAGTTGAGATGGAGGAAGATCTCAAGGTCCTAGTGAAAGCAGACCCTGCTCGACAGGAATCTCTCCAGTCAGAAGTGGTTCCAGACCCCATGGAGGGGGAACAAACCTGGCCCACTGAGGAGGAGTTGAATGAGGCAAAGGGTTGGTTCCCCCTTTGGTCATTTCATTCCTGTTCGCTGGGATCCTGGGTTTTCTGGGGCCCCTGCTCCAGTAAAGGTCCTATAGAATGGGCAGCCAGGCTTGGTTGTGGGGGAAATGCATGCACCTCCTGAACAATGGAGCATGACTTTGAGCTGTGTTATTCAGTCTGCTTGGATCTAAGTGCAAGTGTGGATTCAGGAGAGGGGACTTCCCAGGCGGGAAGTTGTAATCTGGTTTGGTACTTGTTGGTGTTGTTTGGAAATGAGGCCAGTGACTGAGTTTTCTTTGGAGGTAGACTTCATTCTGTCTCCATAGACTTCCTTAGGGTAGATGAGGCTAGCTCTTCCTTTGGGCTGCACATGAGCAGTAGTACTTGGCTAGACTTTTTTTTTTTTGCTTTTTTTAAAATGTTATTTTTTAATTAACAGCCATTTATTTTCTCTCCCATATAAGTAACAGAAATACATGGCCAACATCGTCCCTGACTCTGATTGTATTTGACAGATTTCTTAAAGCAAAGAACCAAAGTGGTGAAGAAAGTCCCCAAAGGAACATCCAGTTACCAGGCTGAATGGATTGTGGATGAGGAAGCTGGCAGCAGTGGTGAGGAGGACGACGAGGACAGCGGGGAGGAGGAGACTGAGGATTTCATGGAGGAGGAAGATTCTGGGGTGAGCAAGGCCGAGGGCAGCTGTGGAGCTCTTCAGCTTCTATTACTGAGATCAAGGCTGTAGCCAGGCCTGGAGCTCTGATGTCCACTAGAGTAGACAAGGGGCCCCATGATGGCCTGGCTGGCTCGCTCAAGGGCTGCGGCCCAGGTACCACCATTGAAGTGGGAAGAGACTCCTCATGGGGACATACCGTGCTCTCCATCTCTGGAAAGACCCAGGAGGATGAAAACATCCTTGGCGTGCTAGATGAGAATTGGCATTTACCTAGCCTTTCATAATCCTCAAAACACATCATGTACATATGTGACCTCATCTGACCCCAACCAAGTCCAAGGATGGAGTAGAGGGACTAGAGCTGCTGCCGCAGGTCCCTGCCTTCTGCCACAGAGGGTCTTTGAGTGTTACCTATTGTTTGAACCTGTAGAGGTTGTGCCATTTGCTCAGTCGTATAAGCGTGGGGGCAAGGGGATCAGGGCAGCCTCTGTGCTTCCCCTGAGTGGGCGCAGGCCCAAAAAGTCGGGTCGTTCATGGTGAGACTTCCTCTTTTTCCAGGCTGAGGAAGGTGAAGAAGAGTGTGAGACTGTGACCTTGGGGGAATCTGTTCGGGATGATCGGTACGATGAGAAGATTGACGAGGAGGCTGAGGAGCAAATGCTGGAGAGATACAAGCAGGAGAGGCTGGATGAGATGTTTCCAGATGAAGTAGACACCCCCAGGGACATAGCAGCGAGAATCAGGTCAGTTGGCTCTTGTTTGCCAGCGGCAGCTTCGTAGACTGGCAAGACTTAAGAGTTGGCATGGTGGATGGGATGGCGAGAAGACCTGGGGAAAGGTTCTGCCCCTGACACCTCCTGGCCGTTGCAGCCTGGGTGCAGCATTTCATCCTAGTCCTCCATGTGACTCCCGAGACTTCCCTCCTTGTTGACCTGCAACAGGACTAGTCAGCCTTGGGGGGCCTTTTGGCCCTCTGAGCTTGAAGCCTGTAAGACCCAGGGGAAGGTCATCTACTCTAAACCCTGTCTGAATAAAAAATCTCCATTAGAAGCTCTTTGCCTCACTTGAAGGACTCCCTCCTAACCAAGGCAGTGATCACTTTTACTTTAGGATGCTATAGATCAGGAGGATGGTCAAGCCTCCGCTTGCCCCTTTGCTCCTATAATTACTGTTTTCCTTCATCATCCTCTCTGAGGCTTAAGGACAAGTCTGGCGCCTCTTGTAGTGAATTCTGCGAAGGAACAGGTTGTTGTGGGTTGGGATAAAAGCTTCATGGAAAAGTTGGGGCTTGGAAGGAAACTGGGGCCCAGCTTTATGGAACAAGAAACCAGGCAACTCAGAGAGTGTGAATAGCAGGATCGCTGAAGTGTCAACAGGCATGTCCTTTTTGCTGAAAAGCCTTTCCCCATCTCCCTTAATTTGAGGACTTTTCATGCTGAGATGATCTCCATTAGAGGCATGCTCTGTGCTCCCTGAGGTCAGGGGATTTTCCTGGGGGAGAGGAGCTGTGCTTTGCATCCCACAGTGGTTAAAGCAGTTCCTGCAGCATAGCATGCATACTGAATAAACGCTGGTTGAGTGATAAGTGACTCGCTCTGGATCTCAGTTATCAGGGTGAAGATTTTTGGATTTGCCATTGTAAGAAGCTATTTTAATGGGGCACCCTCTTGGCTGGCTGACCCTGGTCTGAGTTGGGGGAGGGGCCACCTGTGGCCAGGCCTGTTTGGTTTGGAGTTTGAGGAGGCTGGGCTTGGTCCAAGCTCTTCCTTTGAACCATCTTGGGAAATGGTCAAGAGTTCATTTTTAGTGGGTTTTCCTTCTTTGGCCAAGGTGGATCATCTTGTTCACATCTCTGATATTTCCCTGTGTTCAGATTTCAGAAATACAGAGGTCTCAAGAGTTTCCGTACATCCCCGTGGGATCCCAAGGAAAATTTGCCTCAGGATTATGCTCGGATCTTTCAGTTTCAGGACTTTTCCAGAACTAGGAAACGGATCTTTAAGGAGATCAAGGAAGAAGAGTCTGAAGGGGCAGAGGTACTTGACTCCTTATTGCGGTTCCCTTGTGTCTAACTCTCCGAATTCTCTGTGACCCCATTTGGACTTTCTTGGTAAAGATACCTGGAGTGCTTTGCCATTTCCCTCTCCAACTCGTTTTTATAGATGAGAAACTGATGCAAACTGGGTGATTTGCCCTGGGTCACCCAGCTAGTAAGTGCCTAAGGTCTTCCTGGGCATTCTGTGCATGCTGGCACTCCCTAGCTGCCCACACCCATCTTAGCATTCCCCTAATTATCCTTGCCATGCTTCTTTAGAAGGAGTAGCTCTCACTTAGGCCTGCAGAAGCACCAGGGAGGAGAGAGGAGTGGGAGGAGCTCATGATGTTGGCTGAAATGTCTGAACCTGACTGACACATCTTTGTGATGTATCACTTTTATGCCCTGAAGCTTCTCCAAGATGGGTGCATGGTGGGAATGGTGGGTAGATAGTGTGGATGGTCCCTGTCTAGATGTGTTTCCCCACCCACACTGGGCTTTCATTGGTTCTTTTTGGCAGGTTGGCTGGTATGTGACCCTGCATGTCTGTGGAGTTCCTGCCTTAGTGTGCGAGAGCTTCAGGCAGGGGGCACCTCTGGTCATGTTTTCCTTGCTACCACATGAACAGAAGGTGAGTGTCCTGGGAAGGTGAAGGAGGTTCTGTTCTGTGTCCAGCCTTCTGCTAGGAACCTTGGGATCCTTTTCTAGGGTTGTGAATAGATTGTCCTTAGGGCTTGAAATTGTTGACTGCCTCAGTTCCCTGAGCTCAAGGCTACAGAATATGGAAAAGCCAGTGATGGTTTGAGCCAGAATGTCTGAACCTGTCTGAAGCATCTCAGTGATGCGTATTCTGTATGACTCTGAGGCTTCTTGCTCTGAGGTTAGTTTCTGGGTTTGTATCTCTCTGTCATGAGAGATTTTTAAAAGGCATGTGCCAGGATGACAGCCCTTTCTCTCTGGCCTGTTAGCAGTGGCACGGAGAGAGGCAACAGTGACCCCAGTCCCTTGATGCCATTGGGGAGTGATTGTGGCCCCCATTGTGAGGGGGAGGTTGTGTCCATTCCACCAGATCACTTGGGAGGATGTTCTTGGCCACCAGTTGTGAAGGGGGCATTCTGCCTGGGTAGTCTTGTGAGACGTGTTGTTGGCTCCTCTTTGAGGGTGGGTAGGCCTTAAGAACAGATATAAAATTCTCTGCAGTGTTCATTGGCCTATTTCCTATATCTCAGAAGCCCCTGACACCTTCCTTCCTAATTGTGCAGATGTCGGTGCTGAATATGGTAGTGAGGAGACACCCTGGTAACCTGGAACCTGTGAAATCGAAAGAGGAGATGATCTTCCATTGTGGCTTCCGGCGCTTTCGGGCCTCACCGCTATACTCTCAGCATACTGCAGGTCTGCTGCCGTTGCAGGGCCATTTCTGGGGCCTTGGTGGCCCTAAAGAGTAATAGCATATTGATAACCTAGTGCATTATTTCATTGGCTCTTCACAGTAGTCTTGTGAAATGTCTGTGACTGTTATCATCTGTTTCACAGAAGCGGGGCCTGAGGCTTTGGGGGTTAGTGACTTTCTAAGGGTAACAGAGTAGAGGTCTGAAGGGATAAGAACCCAGCTCTTCCTGACCTGGTCTTCCACAGTCCCACAATTCCATGGAGCCAGCATTCTGCCATACTAGCTTCTCTTATTAGTAATAGGATCTGGGAACAAGAGTCTGGAGATGAGTTATTTCTTTGCCCCTCTAGACTCCTGAATGTCATTTGAAAACAGCTGCAAGGATGGAGGTGATTTTGTGCAGGCCTGGGACAAGGTGACAGGGCTGAGCTGGTTGTGGTCAGAAAAAGGCCTCTTGGTCTTCAGGACTCCTTGAGCTTCTTCCTCTGGGCCTGTGGAGCTTATTTAGGGGAGGCCACCTGCACGGAGCACAGACTTTTGGAGGCTGTGAATGAACCACTGCCCATCCTCCCTGTTCCTTGGGACTGTTGCTTTCAGAGTACAAGCTCAGATTTTCCTGAGCCCCAGATGCTACTTAACTTTTTTTTTTTTTCTGTGTTAGCGGATAAGCACAAGGCTGAGAGGTTCCTTCGTCCTGATGTGGCCTTGGTGGTGACAGTTTATGCCCCAATCACCTTCCCGCCAGCCTCAGTGCTGCTCTTCAAACAGAAGCCAGATGGTAAGCTAGAGGGTGGAGGGCAGCTGCAAGGGGAGGGGAGCTCCAGTGCATGAGATAGAGAGAGGAAAAGGCCAGAGATCTGGTCATCTCAGCCCCTCCACATCTACGCTATCTGGGGGTGGTCAGAACTGCCCAAAGTGTCTGAATATGCCGGTTACAAGAGGTGGGAGAGGCCCCCAGGCTGGCCTCATTCCTTCTGTGTCTTTGGAAAGGGATTACATTCTGAAATGGACCTGGGGGGTAGAGATGGGAATCCTTGCCATGTCAGCTGCCTTCTTTGCTCTCTGTAGATTACTGAACTCATGTTGACTCCTGAAATGATTTTGTCGTCCCCCAAATCCATAGGCAAGCACAGCCTCATTGCTACGGGGTCCCTCCTATCCGTGGATCCAGACAGGATGGTCATTAAGAGACTTGTGCTGAGTGGGCATCCTTTCAAGATCTTAACTAAAATGGCAGTAGTCCGTTACATGTTCTTTAACAGAGGTATGTGGGAGGGGAAAGGAAGGGGGAGAATCTGGTACCCAAAGGCTACCCGAGGTTTGGTGGGGAGGGTGTCACTGATAATGACTCAAAAGACCCATTTGTAAAATCTCACCAACAGGTAAGTTCACATCCTGAGCTAGGCTTTGGGGTAACCTTCTAACCCTTGCTGGGCCTTGGTTTCCTGAACCCTAAAATAAGTGGGTGAACTGGAGGATATTTGTGGTCTCTTCTTATACTAAGTTCTGGGCATGTGGGAATGGCCTTTGTGTTCTAGGTCCCAGTCAGAGTTCCTTTTGCCTTTGCCTCCAAGGCCATTCCATTGGGGTCTTCTGTGTGTTCTCTGACCTGGCTGCCATTCATGTTTTCCTAGGCTGTTCATTCATTTATTCCTATTTTTCTATGTGTACTTCTTAACTGCTGCTTAAAGTCCCTCATTTCCTTCAAAGTTTTCCCAGATGCCAGAGATTCCTGCTACCCCCAAAAGAGCCTGTGTTCTGTAATTGTGTGCTTGGCCCATTAGAGGTGATGCTCACTAAAATGCTTCTGCATCAATTATTTTT
Source organism: Bettongia penicillata ogilbyi (assembly GCA_023548195.1). Classification (NCBI taxonomy): domain Eukaryota; kingdom Metazoa; phylum Chordata; class Mammalia; order Diprotodontia; family Potoroidae; genus Bettongia; species Bettongia penicillata. The sequence continues at coordinate 2,154,951 of JAJHZJ010000605.1, read as the reverse complement.
TTAATCTTAGAGGACGTATTGTGGTTTAAACCAGTGGAATTGAGAACCAAATGGGGTCGCCGAGGACACATCAAGGAGGCACTTGGTAAGAGGGTTTGGTCCCTGGGAGTGACATTTCCTGCTACTTTGCATGTAACAGGGCAGTTCCTGCTGTCCGCTTAAGGTTAAGGTTAGACTTACTGGGTGTGATCTTGGAAGGTGCTTGGTGAGTCAAAACTCCCTGGGCTCTCCTGCTTGTGGAAGTTCTACAGCATTTCTGTTAAGAGCCCAGGACTGAAGGGACCTCGGATCTTCCTGTGTGGTAAAGTGACTTGTCTTGCCTGAGCTCAGTCTTTGCTTCCTAGGTACTCATGGACACATGAAGTGCACATTTGATGGACAGCTGAAATCTCAGGATACTGTATTGATGAATCTGTACAAACGTGTTTTCCCCAAATGGACTTATGATCCCTATGTGCCAGAGCCCCTGCCCTGGTCAAAAGATGAAATCTCCCCAGAGCTCGAAGAGGACATGGAATAAGGGCCAGCTGAAGGATGTGAGCTGTTTGGGGGGTGGATACTTCCCTGCGCTAAGTGTGGCCCTGGTGCTTGGGCTGAGTTCTCTCCTTTTTTGGGGCTCCTGGAGGAAAGGGATGGGCAGGATGAAAGCACAGGCATCTCAGTTCAGAAGGTGCTGAGCCTCCTTGAACTCTGGTTGCTTCAGCCATTTCAGGGAGGTCAAGTCCACGTTCCCCCCGCTGAGAACCACACAGACATCTTGGGTGGCAGGTATCTCCTTCCGGAACCGCTTACCCAGCACAGCAGCTACTCCCACTGCAGCCGATGGCTCGATGAGAAGCTTCATCCTCTCCCACACCAGCTGGGTGGCATGCTGCAGGTCAGAAGAGAAAGCCTGTGTCAAGCAGGGGACTGGCAAGAGGGCAAAGGCACTGCCTGACCCAGCCTAGAGGCATTTCCTCACTGCTTTCTGTTCTATAACTTCTGCCCTACAGCTCAATGGTAGCATCATGTCCCTGCTGTGTCTGTGCTTCATGCGCTGGGTACCAGATAACTCTACCTATGGTGGGGTAGGCCCCAGCACTCCTCCAGGCCCTCAGAAGCCGCATTGGTAGTTTTACAGAGGGGACAGCTGAGGCCCAGGGAAGGAAGTGACTCACATGAGGTCATGAAGAGCCCAGGTCCTCAGCATTTCCTCTTCCCCCTTCTGTTTTTGAGGTCTCTCACCTTAATTTCGTCCTCTGTGACAGTGAAGACTTCATCCACTAGGTCCCTTATAATAGGCCAAGTGTTGGGGCCAATGCTTGATTTCAGCCCATCTGCTATGGTGACTGGTGGAGAAGGGTTAGGGGTCAGTTCCCCTTTAACTTTGGACTGGAAGCAGTCATCTGCATTATAGGGCTCAGCAGCATACACCTTTACCTCTGGTCTCAGAGCCTGTCAGGAGAGCACTGGGTGTCTGACATGGGGTGTGGCACTAGGGCAAGGCCGGCAGTGGTCTCTACCCCAAGGGTCCTCCAAAGTGCGGATGTGACAATAAAGCACAATGCTCCTTAGCGTCTGTTCTGTCATCTGAAGCAGGGCGTGGGGTATAAAAGTGAGTCCCAGTGAGAGGTGGGCCAGGTAGAACCTACCAGACAGCTCACCTTCAAGTCTGATCGACTGCCTGCACAGAGCTCAGGGCTCACTGCCAACAAGCAGCAGTTGCCTTTCCCAGGTGTGAAAACTGGAAGGGGCCAAGGGATGGAGCTACAGGCAGGTCTCATCTTGTAAGCTGAGCTAGTCGGTACCTGAAGTAGGAGTTTAAGGAAAGGCTGTCTAGGGTTGAAAAAAAAGGCTTAGTCACCTTTAGTACAACTTTAAAACTCAAAGTAGTTTGTTCAGGGCCCCCTAGTGGCACTGAATTTTCTCTGCTAGGTTCTTTTAAAGAGACTTTTGGGCTTTGTGTGTTTTGCCTTCGCATACCACAAATGCTTCAGCTCTTATGCATAAGGGTCAGAATTTTTCCGGAGGGGGGTTTATTTCCCCTTCCAGTAATATTCTGGGATGTGCGCAGCAGAATCACCAAGTTGGAGGGCAATGAGTGGTTTCGTAGTTCTTATTCTCAGTCCATGTTTTTATTCTTTGACACAAGGGATGGCTTTCAGCAAAGAGGAAAATATTGGGAAATGTGAGTGATAGAAAAAAAATCTAAAAATCCCAATAGTCCACAATAGAAAAAGAAAATGTAAAATAGTAAAAGACTGCCTGTCTTTCCACAGACATCGAACATGGGGATAAAAAGGTATCTCAGATTTGTAATTTTTATTTCCTTGACTAGGTGAAGGGTCTTACCTTGACTGTAATGGCTATTCCTGAGATCATCCCTCCACCCCCTATAGGTACCACCAAGGCATCCACTGTGGGAACCTGTGGAGTAAAAATACAAAGTATACATGGCTAGACTAAATTTTTATAAGCATATAGTAGTTACATAAGAAAACATGTGTCTGCAATGAGTGAACTTAAGGCCGAGCACAAAGCTCAGGTGCCAGCTTACTCCGGAAAAGCCCCACGGGGATCCCAAGGCTGCCTCACCTGCTCCAGGACTTCTAGAGCAATGGTGCCATGGCCTGCCATCACAGCTGGGCACTGGTTGGGGTGTACCATTGTCCCTTCAGTTTGCTTCACAATTCTTGCTGCCACAGCTGTTCTTGACTAAAGGGAGAGGCCATAAAAGCAACCCTCAATTTGTTGGTAATGGCCAAAAAAAATCCACCATAAAAATCATTGGCATTGGCTGCATAAAAGAGTTGGCCCTGTTACCTCATCGCTGGGTTCACAGTCTACTATGGTTGCTCCATAGCCCTGGATTGCTGATTTCTTACAGGAAGGGGCTGTTCTTGGAACTGCAATATAGGCAGGAATTCCTGAGGAACAAAACATCCATATTTTTGGAACCGATGTGGGAGAACTGTGACTTAGGAGGCCTGGGTGCCAACCTGGCTCTTCCACTTGGGTTCTTCAACCCTGCTAATCTTCTGATTATAGAACAAGGTGGTGGGGCTACAGCAGAGGTTCTTAGTCAGGTTTGGGAACTTTTTAAATTATTTTGAGAACTTTCAACATCATTGGAGAGTCTCCTTGGTATCCTGTTTATTTTATTTTGTGCACTTAAAAAGCATGCTTCCAAAAAGGGGTCTATAGGCTTCTCCAGTCTGACTGCCAAAGGGGTTCAGGATGTGAGAAAGATGAAGAACCCTGCTGTTCACAGCTTACACAGGAATTAATCCCTCTTTGGCTGGGACCATGCGATACTAGCCTATTGGGCTTCAGATTTGGCAGAACATGTGACCTAGACATCAACTCTTGGAGAACCAGTAGTCCCTGGGAGTTGTGTTCTGGAAAGAAACTGAGGCTTAGAAAAGTTGTGTGACTTATCCAGTGTCACACACGCAGGCAGGAGTCAATGAGAGAAGCAGGAAGCCTCACTGAATCCAAGTGAAGAACTGGATATGGGGTTAAGTGCTTACTGTATACAGGCACTGTGCTAGGTGCCACAGATGCAAAGATAAAAAAATGAATCCTTGATCTCAAAAAACTCAGGCTATGCACTGGGGTGGGGAAGTGAGAACCAGAAGTTCCCTGTTCTGAGAATTATCATCACATCACTTGAAATATTAATGGTGGTTCTCACTTCTAGCACTACAAAGTTTAAAAACACTTTTCTTACAATGCTCCAGAGTGAGGTTGGGGGGGGGGGCAGGGAGAGAATGGTATGAGGATCTTCTCCATATTAGAGATAAGCAAACTGAGGGTCAGAGCCACAATCTGAAGCCAGGCCCGACCCCTTTCCCAGCCCTCTTTCCAAGTGCTCAGATGGCAGCGGTCCACCCTCATACCTTCCAGTCTAGCTGCGTAACTGAGCGCCTGGCCATGGTTCCCACTGCTGTGAGTGACCACAGCTTTGGGTTTCTTCCCATCCCCTGAAGTGTTGGAAGTCAAACTCCGGATGGCATTAAGGGCTCCCCGGATCTACAGGCAGAAAAAAGTATGTGTCACGTCTGAACCAAAAGTCGCCCACACAAACAATACAGAAGAACCTAGTCAAGTCTCAGGATCATACCGAGGAGGCGATAGAGACTCATCACAGAGCCAGCATGCACGATAGATGGAACTTGTCTTAGGCATAGCGCTGGAAGGGACATCAGAGACCGTCTGGTCTGACTGTTTTAGGGAGGACGATACAGACCCAGAGAAGGTAACTTGCCTAAGATAACTTGTTACCAATGGCAGAAATAAGGCTATTTAGTAAATTTAGATCCAGGCAGGACCCTGATCTGATTCAAGAATTAGTTTGATTCCTTTGCTTTACAGATAAGGAAACTGAAGCCCAGACATAGTATGGGATTGAGGCAGGATTTGAACCTAGAATTTCACTAAGGGGATCTTAAAGAACTTCTCACTTAGAGGTAGTGTGGCCCAGTGGGCAGAGACCTGGCCGTAGAAGGCCTTCATCTTCACATCTGGCTCTGTGAACCTGGACAAGTTGTTGGATGTCTCTGGGCCTCAAGTTTCTTCACGTGGAAAATGGGAGAGGGAGATACATGCAGTGTCCTCTGAGATCCCTTCCTACCCTAAACCTATGGTCTTCTGACCATCAGGCCTTGATTCTTGGCTTCAGTTTTCTTTTTTTGTTTGCGTGGCTTTTACAGATGCCTGCGTGCCAGGCCAGTTAAGGCGGCTTTCATCTAGAAAGTGATAAAACTGGAAGTCCGGGGTCACAGGGCTTCTGTCCTGTGGGAAAATCCTAGCTGTGACGGTAGTTTTCCCCCAGCCAGGCCCCAAGAGGGATGCAAGCCTCTTTTTGGGTGGGGAAGGAGGCTTTGTGTCTCAGCGGTCCTCACTGCTGCTCTGCATTCTGGGCTGCTTCCCGGGCTGCACTGCCCTAAATTCCAGGGTGATGGGTGGGACTGCTCAGGCCTCCAATCCATGGCCTGCAGTGAAATGCTCCCTCTGCTGATGGAGCTGCTATTTGCTTCCTGCTTCGCTCTAACACCGTAAGACTCTTTCCCATGTAATTACTAACTGATTTATGGACTTGTCTCCCTCATTAGAAAGAGGAAACTCATGGATGGGAAGGATCGTTTCTTTCTTGTATCTTCAATGTCTATCACTGTGACTGGTACACAATAGGTGATTAATAAATGCTTGTCACTAGATTGATATCACCCACCCTGACACAAGGAAAGCTCCTTGACATCAGGCACTGTTCCATCGTTTTTGGCTTTGGATTGCCAGAGCCTAGAACACAGTAAGTGCTTAATAAATGCTTGTTGATTAATTTATGGATGGTGCCCACCCCTGCAGTATGTAATCTTGTGGAGAGCAGGGACTGTTCCTTTTCTTTGTTGTTAGCAACTTTGGCCACAGTCACTTCTGAGCACTCTGGCTCTGCCGACGGACCCTCCACAGGGTTTGCTGGACCTCTGCATTCAAACCCACAAGCCATTAGCTTGGCATTTCCATCAGGCTGACCTATCTATAATGTTTTTCACATTCATGGCCATATGCTACTGGTACTGTTATCCCCACTTTATAGATAAGGAAACTGAGTCCCAGAAAGTATAAATGATGAGACCATAGTTAATGTCACTGCTGGGGTTTGAAGCCAGGTTCTTTCTATTAACACACCCTGCAGGAGGTTCCTCTTGGGTCCTTCAGTATTGTCACTCATTACCAACTAAACCCCCAGGCTGTCCATCTGTTTACTCCTTCCTCTTACTACACAATTGGCGGTCAGAAGATCAGAGATTTAGAGCTGAAAGGGACCTTGGAGAACATCACATCAAACCCTGGGAAAATTGAGGCCCAGAGAGGGAGAGCAGAGACTTAAAGCTAGAAGAAACGTTAGGAGCCATTTGGACTAATTTCTTTCATTTTACAGGTGAGGAAATTGAGGCACAAAGAAGCAATTTCTCCAGGATCATTTAGCTATTGAGTGTCTAAAACAGGAAGCATTTGGACCAAGGTCTTCCTGACTCCCAAACCAGTGCCCTACTCACTATGGCACACTGTCTCTTGGCTCAGCTCTTTTTCCAGTCATATACTTCTGGGGTTATTTCTTTTCCACTTCTGGTACATCAGTGGTAGAATGGAAAGAATACTGCAGGTAAGAGTTCAAAGGGTTTGATTCCCACATCTGCTGCTTATCACCTGTGTGACCTTGGATAAGTCACCTTTCTCTGACTCAATTTCCTCACCTGTAAAATGAAGTGAATTGGACTGGATGGTATCTAAAGTCCCTTCCAGCTCTCTCTCTCTGGGCCTCAGTTTCCTTACCTGTAAAATAAGGGGACTAGAACAGAGATGTCAAACTCCCTGGACTGATACAGAACCAGATTAAAATAAAAATACAATTCAGCCAGATAACATATATTTGTGGCTTTCTAATTCAAGGAAGTCATTTCTATTTGAGTTTGGTATGACTGGCCTAGAGGATCTCTATGCTCCCTTGGACTTCTAAATCATCTTATACCACACTGCATCTCAACAGATATTCCCTTTTCCTTCCCAAATATTTCAAGTCTTTAACTAGGAATGAGCTGAGATTCAATCTTCTGGAAGTTCCACAATGCCATCACTCTGGCATCACCATTAAGGACCCCATGACCAAAGTTGGTCTCTGTAGATCTATGTGGTCTACCTGGCTCCCATGATAGGAGAGTACCAGGATCCAATCTAAGGTGGGTCTCCGAAGCCTCAGCCTTACCTTAAAGGACCCAGTCTTCTGGAAGAGTTCACATTTGAAGAAAAGTTTCCGGCCGGCCAACTGATTCAAAATGGAACTTGTGAGGATGGGGGTGACATGGATGAGGTCCTCAATGTCTGAATGAGCTTTTTTAACATCAGCCAAAGAGATGCAGTGGTGAGAGCACATGTCTAGGCAGAAAGCAAAGCCAGGCTGTACCAGAGTTAAATCTTCCCTGAGAAGAGATTCAGATGTGGAACAAAGCTAGGGCATTCCTCTGGGAGCTACATTGTCGTAATGTAACAATAACAGCTAACATTTATATGATGTCTACTATATGCCAGAACTGTGCCAAGTGCTTTATCTCATTTGATCATCAAAATAACCTTGGGAGATAGGTGCTATTATTGTTTCCACTTTACAACTGAGGAAACAGAGGAAGAGGTTACGTGACTTGCCCAGGGTCATACAGCTAATAAGTTTTCTTATGGAGGATTTGAATTCAGATCTTCCTGACCCTGGCTTGGCACTCTGACTACCTAACTGCCTCTAACTAATAATTAATGATAGTGATGATAACTGCCTCTAATTAATGATGATGACGATAATATCTGACACATAAAGCTCTTTACCTCTGTTATTTCAATTAAGTCTAACAATAGGCAGTGTGGTGCAGGGGAAAGAGTACTGTCCTTTGAGTCATAGGTCATCAGTTCAAATACTGATACTGCCTCAGTTTCTTCATCTGCAGAAATAAGGGAACTGGACTACATACATGGCTGAGGGTCTCTCCCAGCTCTAGATCTATGTTCCTGTATTCCTATGTGTATGACCCCAGAACAAGGTATTTCCCTTGCCTGGGCCCATTTCCTCATTTGTAAAATGTAGGAAATGATAATACTGTCCAAGTTTTTGTGAAAATCAAATGGCACAATTAAGGTAAAACACTTAAATAAACTAAAACTAAACACTAAATAAAAATGTAAAAATGATATCTTTTTCTCAGTCAAGGGAAACCAACAGGATTCTTTTTGGACTTTATAAAGGATTCATCTTCCTACTTGAAAAGACTGTGATTCACAGCCAAGCAACTTCTGTGGTGGTGGGTTTGACCTGGCATGGGCACTCACCGGTGACTTATGGAAATGTTCTCTGATCTCCAAGAAAAACAACAATGTGGACTTCCTGCTTCCCCTCCGTCCAGAAGAACACCCTGAGAATTAGGGATATAGGGTATGAAATTCTTTTTATCTCAGATAACCCATTCCAAACTCTGCAGCCAGTCTCTCGGGTTTTTATTTGTTTTTGCCATTGTTCAACCTGGCTATTTTCCTCATCCTTACATTCAGCCATCACACACTTGCACTAGCCTTGGACTGGGTTAAAGTAGACAGAGATCACCCTTCCAGGCATTAGAGGTGAGGGAGAAGGAAGAGGCACCAATCCTTAGAGCAGGATCCTGAAATCACTGGCTTCTAGAGTCCTTTCCCATGCTCAATCTATGATCCTATAGTCACCAAGAGCTGGACACATAGCCAGGATGGACTGGTTCCATGGAAAGATGGATATTCATCCTTATAGCAACCAAGAAACAAAAGAGCAGGGTCCTGAAGGAACAAACTACACTTTTCCTTTCACTGATAGTGTGAGTCACGATGGACTGTGAAGGCTGGGGAATGTGAGATTACTAGACGGCAAAGGGGTCTTTCCATAAGAGTAGAATTAAATATAACATCGTCTATTGATGTCTTAATAGTCTGATGAAATATGAACTAAGGGCTCTTCCCTCCTCCCCGACATTTTTTCTTAAAGTTACCTAAAGATTAAGTAACCAGATTCAGATATTTCTAGGAGGAATCCTGGATCAGGAGCATGGGCTAGAGAAATGATTATGAGAAGTCCTCAAGATGATCTTTGTGATGTCAGAACTGCTTTTCTTTTTTAAATTTACCAGTCACCAACTCACTTTTCTCTCTTATATTATAACTCACACTTCTTATATTATGACAAAGTCACAGAGTTAAAGCTGAAAGGGAATTCAGAGGCCATCTAATCCTATCCCATAATTTTAGATGAGGAAACTTGAGTCTCTCCGGGTAAAATAACTTGTCCAAGGAAAATTACAGTACAACATCTTGCAGCCCCCAGGTTTATTTGTATACTGGTCTGTCCCCATTCAATTGTAAGTTCCGGGGAGGCAAGTGTCTTCTTTCATCTCTGTCAACCATCGGAATGTGCCTGGCCCAAACTGTTCAAACTACTCTCAGTTCTCACTGAGATGCATCAGGTGGCAACCTGCCAGTATTGGGAGGTAGGTAGGGATCGGAGAATGGAGCGACTGGCCCGGGGACAATCAGCTAGAGAGTCCGCCTTAGAGCTGGGCTTTGCACCTTGGGCTCCTCAATGCCTGTCCACCATACCATATCGGCCTCCGTTAACCTGGCAATCAAGCAAGAGGCACTTGTGAGGGGCGTCCTGCGGTCGGGGCCAGGCCGAGGATGGATATAAAGAATCGCTACAAGCTGCAGGAGGTTACATAGTAGCAGCACTCCGCAGGCCCGCTCGAGAGGGAGCGGATCCTAGTAAGGGCGATACCTCGGGCCCGGGCTGCAGGAGAGGGGGAGGGGGTGTCGCTGCCTCTCCTGTTCCAGCACTTGGGTGCACAGCGGGGGCCGCCCCGGGGGAATCGGGGTCACCTGTGAGCCTTCCTACCGTCCTCGGCCATTCAGGGCGACGCGCGGGCGGAGGGAGGGGATGGGGAGGCGGTGGGTTGGCCCCGGCCGAAGGGCTGGCCTTGAACTTCGCTCCGGCCTACCCCCCCCTTCCTAACCCCATTCCTAAGATAAAGATGAAGGAGCACGCGCTCCACCTCACCTGAGGCAGCCGAGGCTTCAGCCCCGGACCCAGGCTGCTCGGCCCGCACTCCGAGCACGCGAGCCCGCAGGTGATACTGCCCTCCGTGCCGCTCGCGCATGCGCCTCTCGGCCCCCTTCTCCTCCGGCGCTCGCTCCAAGCCTTCCCTCCCTCGCAGGCCACCGTACCGCCGTCCGGGACGGGAGGAGGCGGCGGAGGAGGGGTGTGTGCGCGTGCGCGCGTGCGTGCGTGTGTCAGTCAGTCAGTGTGGGTCTGTGTGTGTGTCTGTAGCTGTGTGTGGGTCGCTCGCTCGGTCGGGGCGGGGCGGGGCGGGGCGAGGGAGGGGGCAGCGCGCGCCGCCCGCCCGTCCGCCCGCCCGCCCGTCGTGGTTTCCTGGCTGCGCGCGGCGGCGGCGGCGGCGGAGCCGGAGCAGGAGCAGCAGGAGCAGCAGCGAAGATGGCGGAGGGGCTGGAGCGCGTCCGGGTCTCGGCGGCCGAGCTGCGGGGGATCCTGGCCACCCTGGCCCCCCAGGCTGGCGCCCGAGGTGAGCCGCGCCGCCCCGCCCCGCTCCGGGGCTGGGCCGGCCCAGCGAGCCCCCGCCCCCGGCGCCCTCCGGAGAGGCCGGGCGGCGGCGCCGGGGCCGGGACCCACAGGGGCGGGGGCTCGAGCCGCCGGTTTGGAGCTGCCCGCCTGCCCCGCCCGCTCCTCCGGCCTTCCGCCCCCTCCCCCCGGGGAGGACCGAGGCCAGCCCGGGAGCCTCCTCCGCTGCCCCGCCCTGCCCCGCCCCGCCCCTCCCAGGACCCGCCCCCTCTTCCTCCCGCGCCTGCCGTCTCCTCCCCCCAGGTCCTACCTCCAGTCCGCTTCCTACCTTCCCCCCTTTTCAGGTCCTACCTCCTGCCCCCCTCCCCCCCCCTCCCCAGGTCCTACCTCCTGCCCCCCCTCCTACCTTCCCCCCCTCCCCAGGTCCTACCTCCTGCCCTCCCTCCTACCTTCCCCCCCTCCCCAGGTCCTACCTCCTGCCCCCCCTCCTACCTTCCCCCCCTCCCCAGGTCCCACCTCCTGCCCCCCTCCTACCTTCCCCCCCTCCCCAGGTCCCACCTCCTGCCCCCCTCCTATCTTCCCCCCCTCCCCAGGTCCTACCTCCTGCCCCCCCTCCTACCTTCCCCCCTCCCCAGGTCCTACCTCCTGCCCCCCCTCCCACCTTCCCCCCTCCCCAGGTCCTACCTCCTGCCCCCCCTCCTACCTTCCCCCCCTCCCCAGGTCCCACCTCCTGCCCCCCTCCTATCTTCCCCCCCTCCCCAGGTCCTACCTCCTGCCCCCCCTCCTACCTTCCCCCTTCCCCAGGTCCTACGTCCTGCCCCCTCCTATCTTCCCCCCCTCCCCAGGTCCTACCTCCTGCCCCCCCTCACCTCCTACCTCTTTCCCCCCTCCTCAGGTCTTCTCTCTCCCTCTTCTACCTCCTCCCCTTCCATATTCTTCCTCTTCTCCTCTTCCCACCTCTTCTTCCCCCCCAGGTCCTACCTCTTCTCCTCTTCCAATACCTTTTGTTTCCCTCTCACCTTTTTTCCTCCCCCAGCTCCTGCATCTTCTCTTCCTCCTACCTTCTTTTTCTCCCCACCCCAGGCCCTACCTTCTCTTCTCCCTGCACCCCACCTCCTCTGGTCGCATCTTCCTGGCATCTCTTCTGCTCTGAAAGAAAAAAATCAGTGAAATTAGAGGGACAAGAATCAACCTGTGACTGCCTCCTCACTTCTTTAGCAAATGGTCCTCAGACGGGCTTGCCCCAAGTAAAGCTTTTGCCCTCTGAGTCTCCAGGAGCATACCACCACACCTTTCCTGAATGGGGTAGGAGACTGGGCCAGCCCACCTGCCACTTGGGTGCCTAGGGGCCCAGGAGCAGTGCTTCCCAGGGTCTGGGGGCCACACAGGAGAAGGCCTGTGGGCCTTTTCAGTTGGGTTCAGTTGAACTAGCATTTATTAAGCGTGTTATGTACAGGGCAGTGTCATTCTAGTCACGGAGACTATGATCCCTGCTTTCCAGAGACTGGTAGTGTTTTATTAGGAAACAGAATATGTAAACAGAGGAGTCAGAACAAGATAATAGGAGGGAAAGAGCACTGACAGGCATAGGGGCAGTGACACCTGGAAGGATGCCGGGGAGTCCCGGACAGGCCAAGGAGCTGGAAGTTGGAAGTGTCTATTTAGAATGGAAAATGCCAGGAGGGGTGGAGAGTGGAGGACTGGAGCCAGGTTGTGTAGGGCTTTAAATGATGATCCGAGGTGTCTCCCTTTTACCAGAGATCACTGGGAGTCACTGAAGTTTCAGAGGGGATGGAGGATATGGTCAGATCTGCTTCTTGAGTTTTACTTTGGCAGCTTTGTGGAGGTTGAAAGGAGAAGAGGGAGACCAGAAACAAAGCAGCCAGAAAGAAGGCTGTAGCAATAGTCCAGGAGAGACAAGATGAGGGCCTGAACCAGGAGGTAGCTCTGAGTGGAGCTGGGAGATAGCGAGGTCGCATTAGTAACACTTGGAAGGGAGGGAGGCAGAAGGAAGAGATGAGAATATTTCTTAAGTTGTAAACATGGCTGACTGGGTGGTGGTGTCCTCATGCTATGTTTGAGATAACCGTGGGACATCCAGGCCAAGTTACCTAGTGGGCAGTTGGTGATGTGGGACTTGAGCACATGGGTATGTAGATTGATTCTTGAACTTGTGGAAGCCTATGAAACCAGGAGGTAAAAGAGAGTGGAAGCGGAAAAGGACAGAGGCAATGGTATGTGAGCAGTGATCCAGCAGAGGGGCCTCTGAAGGAGTGATCAGACATGGAAGAGGAGATGTGGGAGAGGACAGTGTCATGAAAGCCCAGGGAAGAGAGAGCCGTGGAGGAGGGGTTGCTTAGTGGTACCCAAAGTGGTAGAGAGCTCATGGAGAGCATGGCTTGAAGAAGGGCCAGGGACTTTGAGCAACAAAGAGATAGGAAGTGAAAAAAAAAACTGAAACTGGATTTTGTTGCCCACTGCCTTATCTACAGCTCTGCTTTGCAGTCTGAATAGCAGAAACAGTCTTCTTCCATCCTTTTTGGGGTGAACTGTGGGGGTCTTCCTCAAAATTGATTTAATGGCCTTCTATATTTATTGCAGCAGCCCTATTCTCTAATTCTTTTTATTCTAATATCTTTTGGCCCCCAAAATGCCTTTTTTTCTAGTTTTGTTATTGTTTGGCAGAGTAATCAGTGGTCAACAGTTGGCCTGAAAATAGAAGCTAACTTTGGAGCTGACTGTTACCAGTCCAGAGCTGTCAGGGTTAAGTGTTCACAGAACAATCCTGGCCATTTTCATAGCCCCTTTCTTCTGAGTGCTATATTCACACTTACACCTTCATACCACATTTTCTATAAACATGGTTAATCGTTGCAGGTAGTAACATTCCCTTTTTGCAGAGAGGGAAAACAAACCTTTCAAAGGCTGACTGACTTGCTGTGTAGATAGGCTAGTGAGTGAGTGGCACCTGAAAGATGGTCTCAAGAGTTGTGGCTCCCCATGTCTGAATTAGTCCCCATTTTCTTTTTCCTTTGCACACGCCAGTTCGGTGCTTAGAGAGCATGTCACAATCCTTCTATCATCTTCCAGGGAAAGGTCCCTTGCAGAACCTTTTCCTTCTCACATTCCATTGCCGTGGCAGCAGCTGGTCTCAGTGTTCTAATGATGGGGGCCTGAGCACTATTTCCTTGGAATGGCTTTGCTGGCTGCTGTCAGGGAGTTGGTGAGCATGAGTGGAGTTGAAGAATGTGAGAGAAACTGCTTCCTGTTTTCCCCAACTGGAGGTGTGTGCTTGGTACCCTCCATTTTTTCCCTCAAGGAGGAGATTACTATAGCTATGCTATTGGTCTGCAGGTTTAGAGACTGTGGGATCAGGAATTGGGTCCCTAGAGGAGATTGTGGCCTTTGGATTGCTATGTACATATCCCTCTTCTCTTACAAAATATTTTTTTAGTAAAAATCACCCATCCCATAATACTTGTGGTGTTTAACCACGCTCAGGAGGCAAAGGGAGAATGACGTGAGATGACTCAAGGGGTTCTGTAGATAGAGAGTACTGGTAAAGGGAAGGATCAGAGAGCTTTTGGTTGGATGGATGTCCAGCAGAGCTGAAGGAGAGTACCGTTAGTTCCAGAGGACAGACTTTTCTCTTTTTCCTACTCTAAGTATAGGTAGCCCCAACACAGATTCTTTCCCTTGCCAGATGCTGAGCTCATATGTAAACCCAAAATTTTAGCTCTTGTTTTGTTTCCATTTCAAAACACCTTCTGCTCCAGGGGCCTCTGGAGACCTTTCCTTCCCTGCTTGCCAATATGAGCATTTGGGTGTGTAATCTTGCCCTGCTTTTCTGTTACATAATCACAGTGAGACACACACACACACACACACACACACACACACACTCTTTCTCTTTTTCTCTCCCTTCCTCTTTCCCCTCCCCCCACAGAAAACATGAAGGAGTTGAAGGAGCCCAGGCAGCGTAAAGATAATAGGCGCCCAGATCTGGAAATCTATAAGCCTGGTCTTTCCCGACTGAGGAACAAACCCAAAATCAAGGAGCCTTCAGGAACTGAGGAATCCAGGGATGAAACTGCCAATGACAGAAATATCTCTGCTTTGGAAAATGGAACCCAGACCATTCGAGATCTCTGCAAGGGGGTGGACAGCCAACAGCACAATGGCCCTGCAGACACAGAAAGGAAAGAACCCTCCCAGGGACAGGAATCTTGTCCTAAAGCCTCAGGACAAGATGATCGGTCTCTCAGAATTATTAAGAGAACAAAGAAACCTGATTTACAGATCTATCAACCTGGAAGACGCTTACAAACTATTGCCAAAGATCTGGCTGGCCGAGTAGAAGAGAATGAGGTTCTCAGTCAGGTAGAGCAGCTCAGAGTTGAAGATGATGAGCCTGAAAAGGACCCTGCGAAAGATGGTGTCAAGGTCAAGCCCTCCAGAGATGAGGCAGAGAAGAGCCAGAAAGCCATCAAGGGAGACAAGGGCAAAAAGACTGAAAGGGGAGATGGGGCAAGGAAAGTCAATGATGATGTGCTCCAGGGCAAGCCTGGCTCTGCAAAGCGTTACTCACGTTCGGACAAGCGGAGGAATCGCTATCGCACTTGTAGCACTAGCTCGGCTGGGAGCAACAACAGCACTGAGGGGACTGGACTCAGCGAGGGAGGTCGGCGCCGGCGTCAGGATCGGCCCAAAGAGAGGCCTCGTCTGAAGAAGCAAGTGTCCATGTCTTCAACTGACTCCCTCGATGAAGACAGAACTGACGAGCTAGACCTCCTGGGACCCCGAAGGAGCTCAGAGAGAAGGAAACCTTTGGACAGAAGCTGGTCTTGCCATGGGGAGGGCGAACGGAAGAGCGAAGGGAAGGAGAACAGAGGTGGCCTTCGAGTCACTTTTGACTCAGAGATCATGAACAAGGATGTGTCCATGGCAAGACTGACCAAGGAAGAGGTGGAGAGATTGAAGGCTGACAAAGGCTCAGGCAGCCTGGGCAAGGCCCCTGAAAAGCAAGACTCTAAAACACCAAACCAGGAACTGCGGGGCCGTGGTCGGGGCATTCTGGTCTTGCCTGCTCACACAGCCCTCTCTGTTAATACAACAGGATCTCCAGAATCGACACCTTCGGGATCAAAGCTTCTCTTTGGAGCTGGTGGTAAGGGATCTCGGAATCGGGGCCGGGGAGGCACTTCCCGGCGACTGTGGGACCCAAACAATCCCGACCAGAAACCTGCTCTGAAGAGCCAGACCCCTCAGCTTCACTTCTTGGATACTGATGATGAAGTCAGTCCTACTTCTTGGGGGGACTCACGCCAAGCCCAGTCATCTTACTATAAGTTTCAAAATTCTGACAACCCTTACTATTATCCCCGGGCACCAGGCCCTGGACCTCAGTATCCCTATACAGGTTATGGCCCATTGCAGTATCCCTTGGGCCATACAAATGGGGTGTATCCCGGGGCTTACTACCCTGGCTACCCTGCTCCATCTGGGCAGTATGTGTGTGGCCCTCTTCCTGCCAGCTCCTTGAGTCCAGAAGAGATGGAGCAGCAGGTGAGAGACCTGCAGCAGCAGGAGCTCCATCGGCTTCTTCGAGTAGCTGACAACCAGGAACTTCAGCTCAGTAACCTGCTCTCCAGGGACCGGATCAGCCCCGAGGGCTTGGAGAAGATGGCCCAGCTCAGGTACGTGGAGGGGAGGGCTGCAGGTGGGCCGGAGCACAGCCTGTTGGGAGCGGCAGAGAATGGAGCAGAGAACGTGTGCAGTCAGAAAAAAGAAATGGCCACGTTCCCCCTCCATCCTGCCCCTCCTGAAGAAAAAAAATGTACCTTTGAGTGAGTGGCCTCCTGAAATAGAGGAGGGAAGGGGATCTCATATCAGCCACTAAGTCCCCTGAAAATTCCCTGCCTCAGCAGACTTACCTTTGCTGGGTGCTGAGGTCCCCGGGGTGGGAGCTTGCTAATTAGCAGAAAGGCTGAGCCCCTGTCAGTGGCTGCTTGTGATCTCGCTATTTGACATGTCCCATTTTAGAGGGGAGCTGGTGCAGCTTTATGAGCGCTGCCTCCTGCTGGATATCGAGTTCTCTGATCACCAGAATGTGGACCAGATCCTATGGAAGAGCGCTTTCTACCAGGTCATTGAGAAGTTCAGGCAGCTGCTTAAGGATCCACATGCTGAGAACCCAGAGCAGATTCGGAACAGGCTGCTGGAGCTCTTGGACGAGGTGAGCCCTCTGCCTCGAGGGGGAAGCCCCCAGATGGAATCACACAGTGGGACTCTTTCCCTAGGCTTGGAGGGGACTGATTTTGCACTGTTGCTGTTTGTTGTTGCTGAGGTTCTGCTTGAGGCACATTTACTGTGCATGTTGAGCATGAAAGATTGCTTTGTAATGGCCTGACTGGGGACCTCCTCCTTCCCTAATTCTTCACTGCATCTTTATCATAATGATGAAGCTTACAGTGGGTGGCAGTCTTGGTCTTCCGGCTGACACTCTTGGAATACTGCAGAGTCGCAGAATTTTGCATCTCTTACCTTGGTTTCTCTCTGTGGTCTTTAGTGGGGAGTGTGGAGCTTAAGGTGTTTTCCTGTCCAGTCACAGCTTCTGCACATGTCTTCTCTCCATAGGGCACTGGCTTCTTTGATAATCTGCTTCAGAAACTGCAAGTTACATATCAGTTTAAACTAGAGGACTACATGGATGGTCTGGCCATTCGCAGCAAACCATTAAGGAAAATGGTAAGATGGCTCTCTTCCTCGGCGGGGGGGAATGCTGTCATTCTTTCCTGCAGACTCTGAACAGTTTCCATATTGCTTTAATTACTTGCTATTTTGACATCTGAGAGACTAGAAGCTTCTCATGGCTTTCCTTGAACCAAAGGGAGGCCTGATGTGGTGATAGGGGAGGGAAAGATTATCACTGTGGTAAGAAAGGAGTAAAGGATACAGATTTGGAATTGTGTGGATTATAGAAAAGAGAGGCAGTGTGGGGCATTGGTTAGGGAGCTGGTCCCACAGCAGGAAAGACCTGGGTTTGAGTCCTGCTTTGGAAACAGACTGGCCTTTGCGATCCTCAGCAGGTCACTCTGCTCCTGGAGGGTTCTGGTGCCATAGTGGATGGAGCGCTGGGCCTGGGGTCAGGAAGAATCAGAAAAGTCACTCAATATTTGTCTACCTCAGGTTTCTCATGTGTAAAATGGGAGTGATAGTAGCACCTGCCTTGAAAGGCTGTAGTGAGATCAGTTGTAAAGTGCTCTGCACAGTGTCTGGCGTATGAGAGGCTCTTAATACGCGCCTCTTTTGTTCGTTCCTCTCCTCTGCCTCAGCCTCTCTGGGACTGTAAGTGGCAGAATAGGTGCTGGTTGGCATTGTTCGAGGGGTTTAACCACAGATCACAGTTCTAGTCTCATCCCCTGTAAAAGTGGGGCAATATCACCACAGACTGGCTGGCTCTGTTGAAGTTTCTTTTAGAGGCCTTTGTCCAAAGTTTCCTTGAATAAGACACCCCATTTCCTTGCTTCCTTTTTTTCCTCCAAATTTACTTATAAATTGGGTGTTGTTTTCATACAAGTGAAATGGCCTTATTGCTACCTGGGCTGTCCAGGGTTCTCAGGTACTTTGTTGAGAACTTTCTTTTGCTGCTACTCTTATAATTCATATATTTTCTCCAAATGTTTGCTGACTGTTTACTTGAAGGTGAAGTATGCATTAATCAGTGCCCAGCGGTGTATGATTTGTCAAGGAGACATTTCCAGGTATCGGGAGCAAGCCAATGACACAACAAACTATGGGAAAGCACGAAGGTACTTGTTCCTCCTTGTTCTTCAAATCTAGGCCTAGTATGAGAACTGTTCAGCAGCCTGCACTGTGTCCCACTTGGGCTATTCCTCAGACTTGTGGGGAGGCTCTGCTCCCCCTTTTTTGGCCTTCAGTGCCACAGTGTGGGCTTCTGGCTTGGTTGGGTGGGGAGAGAGCAGCAACAGGCTAGGAGACAGCTCACCTTGAGCTGATGTGAGATCTTGTCCTCTTTGCCTTTTAGCTGGTACCTGAAGGCCCAGCACATTGCTCCCAAGAATGGCCGACCTTATAATCAGCTGGCGTTGTTGGCCGTGTATACGGTAAGTACACCTGTGTGTGGGGGAAGGGCATCCTCATCCTGGCCCATCACGAGGGTAATGTTGGAAGTTGAGAATATTAGTTCTAGCTTGGGACGTCCGCTGGGCTCACTACCTGGCTGGGGCAGTGCTGGCAAAATCCACCTTTCCACCTCTCTTGTGCCTCCTCTCCTGAAACTGTTGTGGCATTCAGGTCAGAGGGAATATCTGAAGCATTAAGGGTAAGAGTAAGTAAAGAAACTAGGAGGGTGGTTTTTTTCTTTTATTTTGTAAAGCTTAAATGTAAAATAAGAAGAGAAAAAGAAAACAATGCCATGTACACAGCAGAATGTAAGAGAGGTTTCAAAATATGCAACAATAAATTTCCATTTCAAGAAAGCCTACATAATAAACACTACACGTTGTGTTTCCAGCTGTCCATCTTTTCTTGGCTTCCTTGTAAGTTTTCTTTTGTAGAATGGTGATTTTTTTTTTAACCAGCTCACTGGCAGTAATGACCCTAAAATTCCCTGCCCAGCCAAAAGGAGGTTGCAACTACAGTAACTTAGTAGTGTATTTCACAAGTACACAAACACAGTCCAATCTGAGTTCTAAATTTCTCTTCTCTTCCTCTGTTTATCTGTACTGATCCAGCCTTTCTTTCTGCCTGCCCATGGCTGCGTTTCTTTCTTGTCCACTTTCCTCCTTTTTTTAATTCTCCTTCTTTTTATTTGTGTGAGTGTAACCTTTTATTTCTCTCTCAAAAAGAAATCCAGTACTTTGAAATAAATATATCTTGCTTTCATGAAGCCATGGGTTATTACCGAACCAGTTGAGTCTCCTTTCCTTATTTTGTTTTACCTCATGTCATTCATTTTCTTTCCTAATCAGATATTTTTGAGAACATATTGTTATCATGTGTCTAACATCACTGTAGGCATTATAGGTCCTATGGGGAATATAGAGTAGCCCCTGGTGGCACTTCTCCCCCCTCCCCTTTTGTTCTATACTGTCTTGCTTGGTGATTGCATCAGTTCCCATGGTTTCTATTATGGATGATTCCAAAATTTCTATATCCAGTCCTAAGTCTCTTTCCAGAGCTGTAATCTAGTATCACTATCTGCCTCCTGGACATCTTAAACTGTATGTCCTGTAGTCATCTGAAACTCAGCATGTCCCAAAACAGAACTCAGTGCCTTTGCCTCAAAACTCTGCCCTCTATGGTACTTCTCTATGACCATGGAGGTCTATATCATCCTCCCAGTCCCTGCTGACATTGACTGGCTGCCGTCTTCAACTCCTCACTTTTCGCTTGCACCACATATCCCCTCAGTTGCCAAATCTTGTTCTTTTTACTTTCTCAACATCTCCTGTATGCGACCCCTTCTTTCCATTCAGGTAGCCACAGCCTAGTTCAGGACCTCGTCACCTCATGCCTTCTCACTGGTCTTCCTGCTTCAGTTCTCTCCCCACTCCAGTTCATCCTATACTCAACTGACAAGATGACATTTTTGTTTTTTTGCTTTCCTTGTTATTTTCTTTTATTTTTCTCTCCTTTCACTTCCTACCCTGAAACAAAAAAGAAAAATAAGACCCTTCTCACAAATGTGAAGCTAAGCAAAACAAAATATCACATTGGCCATGTCCAAAAACGGTCTCTCCGTCAGGAGGCCTTTGGCCAGTTGGTCATGTGTTGATCAGAGTTCGTAAGGCTTTCAAGGTTGTTTTCTCTTCACATTGTCCTTCTTGTGGTGTCCATTCTTCTGTTCTCACTCATTTCTGCTTTAGTTCATGTAAGTCTTCTCAGGAGCAAAGAGAAACTCCTCTTTTTAACTTCGTAACTTGACCCCTTCCTTCCTTTGGGCTTCTTAGACTTAATTCCTTCCACACGTTCTCCCAGGCAATTGTGCTGGCCTCCTTGCAGTTCTTCAAACACAGAGCTCCATCTCCCACCTCCATACCCTTGCACTGGCTCCCCGCTCTGGAACACCTCACCCCTCCTCTCCACCCCTGAATTGGCCTGGCTTCCTTCAGCACTTAGGTTAGCTCCCAAGCTCCCAGGCCAGTGCCGTCTCCTACTCTGTGAATGTCTTGTGTCCCTAGTTCTTTACATGTTGTCATTCCTTGAGGACAGGGATCGTGTTTGCCTTTCTCTGTACCTCCAGCACTTAGCACAGTGCCTTGTATCTAGTAAACATAGAAATATACAGTCCCTGCCCTCAGTCAATTTACAATGTAGTTGGTAATACGAAACACATGTGCACATTGAAATTATTTAACTAATAATATGACGCATTGATCTAAGTAAAATGAGTCATAGGGACCACAAAGTGTTGCAGTTTTAGAGGAGAGTGACGACATGGACAGGAGACTTCATGGAGGAATTTAGAAAAGTTGAGGTTTGAAGAATGGATAGTGTTGGATAGTGAAAATGAGGAGATGGTAGTCTACATGGCTAAGGTCACAGGTAGAAGTGGGTGGGGCTTGTTCAGAGGACCAAGAAAATCTGAGGCTGCTTATGCTCCTCTCCCTGTCTTTTTCTCCTGTAATTCTTGTAGAATTGTGAATATGCCTGTTTTTGTTGTAGCATAGTCTGATTTTTCCCTCTTGAGAATTTTAGGAAGGGTGGGAAAGCTGACAGGGATCTCTGGGCCATACTTCCTCAGTCTGGGCCTTAGCAGGGACCTGAGAATGTCTGCTTTGTTTTGACAGAGGAGGAAGCTTGATGCTGTATACTATTACATGCGCAGTTTAGCCGCCAGCAACCCTATCCTTACAGCAAAGGAGAGCCTCATGAGCTTGTTTGAAGAGACCAAGAGAAAGGTGAGTGGGTGTGGACGCCCAAATAGAACCTTGCTGGTGGTAGGCCCTGTCTGCCACAATAGCCCGATCTAGAGAATTAATAGCTTTGAAGGGGCCAAGCCATTTTACCAGTAGGGGATGCCTTAACCTTTCTTACTCCCTCTCTTATCTGGGCCCTATCAGAGTCTGAGTGTGTGTATGTGTGTGCATGCAGGCAGAGCAGATGGAGAAAAAGCCGCATGAAGAGCAGGAGCAAAGTCCTAACCCATGGAGGAAAGGCAGGAGGTCAACCTTGCGGCACATCAGTGATGACACGACCCGCCTGGAGATTTGGATCCACCCTACCCACTCCCGCTCCTCCCAAGGCACTGAGTCGGGAAAGGACTCTGAGCAGGAGAACAGCCTTAGCAGCTTAAGCCCCAGCGATGTGAGTACCAGCGATGGCCTCAGTAGCCCAAAGGTGGCCTCTTTGATCTGTTGTGTGCTCATTTTAGCTGCATTTTCTACCCAGCGTGAGGACGTGGGGTATTTCATGGTCTTATGCCTTTTCTCTGCTCTCACTTCCTTTCTTACAACTGTGCCCCCCCACCCCACCACTTGGTGGCACTGTGAGACCTCAGAAAGAGGCTGATCCACACTCTTTTAATTTGGATGTCCTGACCATGAGAAGAGATATTTTTGATGCTGTAGATTAGCCTGGTCTGTTGTAGGTTTACATATTCCAGTCCTTAATCTTGTTACCTTAAGTTTTCTCCTCAGTACGACTGAGACTAGATCAGTTGCCGGTAGACCACAGAAAGAGAGCTAAGCTGACTTACCTTTGGTCTCTGAGATTTCCTCCCATGTTTTGGGGGCTGGAGATTTGATTGTTTTGGAGGTCAGAAGAAATATCATTCATAAGGTTGGATCTTTCACTTCCAGGAAATAACTGCCAAAACAGAAGTGTCCTTTCTTGTAGCTCAACCTCTTGATGGGACTTTTTTGGTTTGGACACTTCACTTTAACTTTATATTCTTTTTCCAGTTTCCTTTTTGGTCTTCAGTAGCTAGTTTTCTGTATGATTTTGAAAGTAATCATCACTGCTAGGTGAACCTGTAAACTTGTTATGTGCCCAGTGGGGTTGATGTGGCTACACAATGCTTTGGTACGTTTGTCATTGTGCCTTCTTGTTCATAAACTTTCATTGGCAGTCTGTTGGAATATATTTCAGGAGTTGTGTGAATTCATTCACGAAGGCAACATTTGTCAGTGCACGTCATAATGCGATACCTCATTATGTGTGATTCTAGTTCAGGCTCATCTAGAGATTTTCTAGAGAGGATCTGCCAGTATGCCATTGGCAGTGCCCCACGTGGGCCTCCGTCCATCTGTATAGTACTTTTACCCTAGGACTGACCCACTCCATTTCCTAGTGTACATTTCCTGTATTCTTGTCCTTAGTCCACTTGTCGGTGCATCTCTTGTATGTGCATAAAGTCACTCAGTTTTAATTTTTTGGAGATTATGGTTTTCCATGATTTGAAATTATACAACACCCCAAAGATACTATTATACTTTCAAGATTGGGCTTTTTGGATTAAGGAGTAATAGCATGGAATTATTGAAAGCACAGCACAGCCTCTCAAATGCAATGGAACCCGTTTGTTTTTTTCTGGTAAGGATCATTTTCCCTTTGGGATATATTGGAGTCTAGCTATTCCCTTTTGGGTGGCTTTGAATCTTGTTAAGGAGACTGATAAAGTCTGGAGCTTAGTGCAGTCAGTACAGTGTCCTATACATATAGAAGCATCTGGTAGAAGACTATTACTTACAGGAACTTTCCATTTCATCTTGCTAGATGCCATCTTCTGTGACACTAGCAAAAAACCTTTGGTGGACATGTCACCCTGTTTTATAATTAGCTCAGTATTCATAATTAAGAACTCATTGAACAAAGTTACCTCTGCTTTCATTAATTAAGGAACCTTATATTTTCTTAATATGCATAAGAGACTGTTGCAGGAGAACCTGTAAGGCGCTGTTTTGTTTTACCAACTCATATTTTTGGTGATCAGTAAACAAAACACACTCATATCTTTACACTTTTCAGTCCAGCTGTTTTTGAAACCTTGCCTTTTCCCTTTTCATAGTTTCCTTAAGAATATCCACAGTAAGTGTAAAGATAATTCTTAAAGATTTTATCAAGTTGAGCAAGTAGGTATATGGATTGATGGCCATTGTTCTCTCTGTTATCTTTAAAAAAAAATAACTGACATCCTCTAATCACCACTTTTTTGGTAATTCCTGATGTTTATTACTATTTTTTAGTAATAATGATGCCATGTTATAATCTTTTGCCTATATTTTACCATAATATTTTACACTCTACGAACAGGTGTTGTTTGTGACTGCCTGCCGTATTTCTCCACTTGCCAAAGAAATCAGACGTTTGCCTACTAAGGCTATTTCTAAGCTCTCTTGATTACCTCCTTGTGGTGATAGTTAAACCGTGGTTCATCTTTTATGGAAATGGTAATGATCAAGTTCAGTTACTTGACATTTTTCTATCTCAATTTTTGGCATTTTTGTACTTGAAAGTATTATAATGGTATGCTTTATCCATTTCTTATCTTCATCCTTACTTCTAACCTGATACTGATTTAACCTTTGCCTTTACTACTCAGTTATCTGACTACACACCGATAGCTTTTTTAGATGCTGTTACCCATCAGTAACCAGCCATTTGCTGTTGATACAGTTAATTTTTTTGTGGGGGGGTGTTTATTGTTTCTCATGCCTTGCAGTCTTGCTTTTTCTTTGAAGACAGTCATGATAAATCATTACAGGTCTGAGATGTCTGAATGATACATAGGACTTTGTTCTCTTTTATATTTTAAACCCGAATCTTGTTTTCCAGCATTTATTTTGTGATTTTCCCCAGTGTCCGCTTTTGCATTAACTTGGTTTAGAAAATCTTGTCCATTTCTTTATAGAATGGCCATACTCATCTGCAGCAACAAATGTTAGTAGGATCCTGGGCTCATAGATCTAGAGTTGAAAGGAACCTTAGGAATCATCCAGTCTAATGCCGGTATTTTACAGAGCAGTCGGTAAGTAAGCATGTAGGAAGCTCTTGCTGTGTGCCAGGAAAATGGAGACCCAGCAAAGTTAAGCGACTTGGTGCTGATGCCTTCCCTGGGGGTATCTCCTCTTCATCCCGTATGCATCTTGTTTTTACGTAGCTCTTGGCTATTTTTCTTCCCAGGTACTCTTGCCTTCTCTGAACTCTGGATGTGTGCTTGGCACATGGTCTTGCACACAGTAGATCCAGGTCCTTAGTGAATGCGCATTTATTAACTGACTTAGTCAATGTCACCTAGGCGGAAAGCTACAATGTCGCGATTAGAGCTTGAATCCAGTGACTTCCAGTATAATAGGAGTCCTTCTGTCACCCCACACTACCTTGTGGGTACAAATTGAAGTTATCTTGGAACACATGATAAAACCGTGTCTATCAAAGAAGGATATAAATTATTTCATTTAGCTTTAATTTCCTTGTATTGCCTTGTTTTGTGCATTTTTTTTTATTTTTAAGGATTTATTGTTGCCTTTTCTGTTTTTACATAACAGTCATTAGAGGAAAAAAACCAAACCTTTCTATGGTTAAACCTCTTCCTTTTTAACAAAGAAATAGTTGAGCCAAATCCAATTGGTACAGCAATCATTCCTGAAAACTTTCTTCGCTCCATAGTCATCCTTGTCTCATAGGGAGGAGGGAAGTGTGATTCATTTTCTTTTTCATATGACCAAGATTGTTATTTACAATTAACCAAAATTTGGTTTCAGATTTTGTTTGCTTGTTTGTTGACTTTATTGTAGTCATTTTGTATATTTTCTCCTGATTTTGCTTTCTTTGCTCTGCAGTAGTATGTATGAGTCATCCCTTGCTTCTCTGAATTTCTCTCTTTTTTGTTGTTTTTTGCATTGCTGTTGGTATTCATTTCTATTCCAAGATCATACTTTGTTTAGCCTCACTGAGGGCTAGACACTTTGCTTCCAGTTGGTTATTGTTCCCCAGAGTACTGATATGTATGGTTTAGTAGGTACTTTTCTGTATTTAATAGACTTAGGAGGCACATCTTGTAGTATGGAGCTTGCTAGGACAAAAGGTATGAAAAGTTTAGTTATTTTTTACACTTTATTTGTTTTCTGTAATGGTTGGATCACTTTGTGGTTCCCGTAATAGTATATTAGAGTCCCTTCCTCCCTATAATCCCACCCCTGTTTCTGTCTTTTACTGTCTTTGCCCTTCTAATGGGCCTTAGAATGTTTGTGGCAAAGAATGTCAATGTTGATGTTCTCTAGTTCTTGCAGTGATATATCCCCTGTTTGGTCATTGGGAAAACATTCCACATTTAGAGTACCAACAGTTAAATTAATATTCCTAGATTGAAAATTGTGTGATTCCTTGAAGACACCACCTAGCACTGAAGGCCATTTTATATTTATATAGTCGCTGTGGCCAACATTTGGATCACCTAGTGGCTAGCCTGATGGGGAAGAGCCTCTCCATAGTTAGCTAGATCAGACCTCAGATAGCAGGCTATCTGTTTGTGGCGGTGGGGGGGAGGAGAAAGGAGGGGGTTTCTATTTGAAGTCTTTCCACATGAGAGAATCTTGTTCTGCTTAAATGCTTGTTCTCTGCTGACAACTCTTATATTTATTTGAATAAGAACAGATACATTGTTGTGTCATATTAGATCCATTCCCAGTATGGCATGTCTGTCTCTGACAGTGACTCTCAGGGGCATGTTAGAGAAGCACATACAACATACTTATCAACCTGGGAGACTATTTGCCCTCAAACCATGACAGTTGATCTTATGTTTCTATATATTTATTTAAACTTCTTTTGAAGCTTTTGCTCTTTGTAGCTTGTACTGTGTCTTGGCATATCAAATTCTGCAAGTTTGATACACTCAGTGTGAAGACCTTTTTTGTTTTAATGGCATCGTTCAATGTTTGTCCCCTACTTATGGGCATGTCCATAGCAATTACTTATTTATGACGTAACTGTTTATCTCCTTTCAGTCTTCATCTTGCCAGAGAGGATGTGTCTTTCTAGATACAGTTACCCTAATTCCTTTGATTCTCTGGCTTATGTTCAAGAGTAGCTTCTCCTTGGACTGGTAGGAGAGCGTGGCTACTTGTGGGCTTTGGCAAGATGTGTAGCAAAGGCATAGACATGTTGGGAAACAGCTGGGAAACTGCTTCCGCTGTTATCATCAATGATTAGTAAAAAAAAAAAAATTAATTTGTTTACTTCATGGGATCTTGATTTTTAGTTTAGAGAGAGGTTTGTGCATTTCTGCCAGCCTGGGAGGGGATTGGCAGCCTCCAAGTGTCCTGAGCCCTCAAAAACTCAGCTCCAAGCAAGTGGCACCACAGTACCTCCATACAATTTTCTTAGTCCAGATTGTCTTGGCTGCTTCAACCCCTTTTTCAGATTCAGTAGAGGTGATAAAAGGGATGAGTACTTGTGAGGAAGACAGAGTTGACATATGGATTGCTACTTGGAGCCATTTGATCAATAAACTAGCTTTGGAGGTCACTTTGACATAGAAAGAAGAGCGGAAGTATTGCCTGGTTCCAAAAATGATGTGAATTTCTTTACTCACCTGTTTTTCAGATGGCATTTTACACATATATTTCATTTACTGGGGAGATAAGTGAGTCAGAAAAGAGGGTACAAGCTGTTCTTGGATGTCTGGCTTCTAGTTATTAGCTAACACTCTTGTACTGACACACTCTTGTTTTTGAGTTATTCCTCTCATGTCCCCAGAATCTGGGATGGTTTTTTATTTCTACGTATTTTGTATATAACACTGTGACGAGGAGATGAGCTTTTATAACTCTGGAATGACATTGTATTCCTGGCTATCATTTGTGTTATTGGGTATACCTTTTCTCCTTGTTCTGATTCACTAGTCCCTGAAAGAGAGTTGGAATTTCTCTTGTTCCCCTTGCCACTTCTGCCATCATAACTAACATTTCTTTTTTTAAATTTAATTTTATTTATTTTCAGTGTTCTACAGTCACTACCATATAACTTAGATGTTTTTTCCCCTCCCTCTCCCTCCCTCCCCCTCCTTGCTCCCTAACTCCCCCTTCCCTCCCCAAGATGGCATACAATTTTATATAGGTTCTATGTATACATTCCTATTAAATACATTTTCACCGTAGTCATGTTGCATAGAAGAATTAAAATGAATGGGAGAAATCATAAAACAAACCAAAATGTAATACAAAAGAAAATGATCTGCTACATTCTGCAATCCAATTCCATAGCTCTTTCTCTGGATGTGGAAGGCATTTTGCCTTAAAAGACCTTTGGGAATTTTTTAAGTCCTTGCATTGCAATGAAGTTCCAAGTCTACCAGAAAAATTCTTCACAGACTGTGGTTGTTGCTGTGTACAGAGTTCTCCTGGTTCTGCTCCTTCCACTCAGCATCCGATCCTATAAGTCTTTCCAGGCCTCTCTGAAGTCTTCCTGTTCATCATTTCTTATAGCACAGTAGTATTCCATTACATTCATATACCACAATTTATTCAATCATTCCCCAATTGATAGGCATCCCCTTGATTTCCAGTTTTTGGCCACCATCAAGAGAGCTGCTATAAATGTTTTTGTACATGTGGGACCCTTTCCCATTTTTATGATCTCTTGGGGATACAGTCCTAGATATCTTTAATTTCTTCCTCTGAAAACTGCCTGTTCATATCCTTTGACCATTTATCAATTGGGGAATGACTTGTATTCTCTTACATTTGACTCGGTTCTCTATATATTTTAGAAATGAGGCCTTTATCACAGACACTAGTTGCAAAAATTCTTTCCCCATTTTCTGCTTCCCTCCTAATCTTGGTTGCACTGGGTTTGGTTGTGCAAAAACTTTTCAGTTTAATATATCCAAAATTATCCATTTTGCACTTCATAATACCATAATACCCAGCAATATCGCTTCTAGGACTGAGAAAGAGCTATGGAATTGGATTGCAGAATGTAGCAGATCATTTTCTTTTGTATTACATTTTGGTTTGTTTTATGATTTCTCTTCTTTTATGATTTTAATTCTTCTATGCAACATGACTACGGTGAAAATGTATTTAATACACTTCATCATACCATACATTTCATCCTCCATGAGCTGCTCCACCACAGCTACACCCAGGGATGCTCACTCTCTTGATCTTGATTTCACCAAGAGGTATACTCCTCTTCCATGATTAGAAACTCTGAAATTCCCTTCTATAACCATAGTCTCCTATTCTTTGTTCTTATGTCTTACTTCTAAATATACTCTTTGTCTTTACCGCTGCTGCTAACCCTTCCACACCCCAGTACTTTGCTAGATCATTATCTGTTCAACTCACTGAGAGGAGAAATGCAAACCCAAACAGCTGCCTTTTGTCCAGACATTGGACTTAGGGAAAGGCAGACAACTTGTACTGCATTGTTGATGGAGCTGTGAATTGTCCAGGTGTTTCAGAAAGCAGTTTGCAATTATAGCAATGATCTCTTAGTTGCTGATCTTGGCCTTTCCTCCACTCTCATCCTCCTTGACTTGAGTCCCACCTGGTGCTGGTGACCATTTTCTTGTGCTGGATCCTTACTGTCCCCTTGGATTTTCATGGTATATTTCTGGTTCTTATCCTACTCAGCTGATCAACCTTCCCGAATTGTTGTGGCTTGTGATTTTTCATTTCTTCTTTATCACCTGTGATTGTGCCTCTGGGCCCTTTACTGAACCCTCTAACCTTTTTTCTCTCAATAATCTTAGAGTTGGTGATCAGATCAGCTAGCGTGCCACTGGACCTGCAGTCAGAAAGACTTATCTTTGTGAGTTCAAATCTGGCCTCAGATACTTACCTTGTGACCCTGGGCAAGTCACTGAACCTGGGTTCAATTACTTAAGTTTCCTTATCTATAAAATGGGGATAATAATAGCACCTATCTCTCAGGGTTGTTGGGAGGATCCAATCAGATAATTGTAAAGTGTTTAGCATGGGGCCTGACACAAAGTAGAAACTTAGCAAAAATTTGTTGATGGTTCCTTTCACATGTTGAATATCTCAAAGGAAATGCTTTATATTTTTTCTTAACTTATATGTTTTTTGTCCTAATATTTCCCCCTCAGCCTCTTTCTTATATACCAAACTTCCCTGTTTCTGTTGAGTGCAGTCTCTTACATCCACAACCAAAGAATCATTCTTCTTCCTCATTCCTTATTACCCACATCCCATCAGTTGCAGATCTTGTTGGGCCTTCCTATACAACCTCCTTTGTCTGTGTTCAGAAGGACCAGCCCCTTAGGTGTGAGGGCTTGCTCAGCTACTTGTCCACCTTTGGTGTCTTCTTCTCACTGAACTCTCACCTATGACTCCAAGAAGCTGTAGCCTGTGCAGTGGTCAGATGATCCATCTTGCCAGATAGGCTAAACCAGGTTGAGGGTAATTGACAGGCCTCAGACCCTTTAGTGAGTTAGGGGGATGTCTACCCCAAGCATGTGAAGACTTCCCCTGGCAGAATGGGTGGGTGAGAACAGTTTGTTCCAACAGCCATGAAGGTGACTGAAGCAGGTGCTGTGAAGCGCTTAGAACTTGGTCAGGCATGTAAGACATCAAGGTCATCTACTGCATCCTGGGCCATTACCAGTTCTGACTTTGTTTGGCCCCTGGACTTTGATGACTCTGGAAGAGAAAGTGAGACTGACGATTCTGTGCAGCTCTGGTTCACTGTAGTCCTCTTTACTCAAGTCAAGACATCCCCTGGACTTCCTGGTTCTCTTTGGAAACAAGGGGCAAACAACAACTTAGCCCCCGCCCTTGTTCAGCACCTTGTTGTCTCTTGCCTTGGTTAGTGTCATAAGCTGCTAATTTTTCTCCCCACCAATCTTGCCAAGTTGCCAAGATAATCTTCCAAAGGCATAGGGCTTGACCATGTCACCTCCCACTCAGACATCATAGGACCCTTGTTGTCCAGAGGATCATAAACAGTCAGCCCTCGGCAGGTGAGACTCTCACTCACTTGTCTGTACGTTTCTTATTTCAGACAAACAGTTCCAGGCATCCCAAGTGCCATGTGTCCTCTGCTGCCTCATATCCTCACATACAAGTGTTCCCTGGTCCAGAGATGCCCACTCACATCTTTGCCTCTCCTAAGTCTTACTCCTTCAGTGCCCAGCATAAATGCCACCTCTGAGGACCCTGCCTTCCCACCCCAGCTGTTCTTCCACTTTAATTTTCCTTCTGCCATGCTCACTTAAAATTATAGGCCTAGAGCTGCAAGGTCCATTTAACCCAGCCCTCTCAGTTTTACCGTGGAGGAGCCTGAATCTCAGGGAGGCTAAGTGATTGGCCTAAGTCCTTTGTGTCTTTATTTTATAATCCCTCATTAGCATTTTAGCTCCTTGAAGGATGAGATTATTTTGTTTGTGTCTTTTTCTCCAGCACTTGTCGTGGAACCTTGAACCTAAGATGCGCTTAGACAAGTGTGGGGGTTGTCAGTGTGGGGGTTGTCAGCATGGTGTCCTACCCCTGTACCCTGCTGCAGCTCCTCGTAGCTCTCATGTGGCCTTCCCCACCTGGATCGAACATTCTCAGCCTTTGAACTTGCCAGATCCCTCAGCTAGCGCATGGCTTCATTTCCTCTCTGTGTCACTGTCCGTGGAATATTCCTTTGGGTTTCACAGTCTTGCCACACCAGGAGGGTTTGGTAAGGTCATCTAAAATTTTCAGAACTTGCTCAGATCTGGCACTTAATACAACCTTTTTAAAAAGTGTGTGGATCAGAAAGTTGTGTGGTATTTCACAAGAATACTTGACTGTTCCCTGTTCAGTTCTGTGCCGGGGTTTTCTCTGGTTCACCAGCTGCTGGGGGTCCCCCTGCTGGTCTCTTGTGGTATTAATATTTATCTTATAAATTTTTGTAACAGGAATGAAGAAATCATTTAAATGGCATGTTCCATTGTTGCTTTGTTAGGTTAGCTAAAACTTGTACCATCATTTCTAGTCATCCTGGTGAGATTTTACTTTTTTTTATTTTGGCTTTGATCGTTTGAGAATTAGTAGGAGAGGTGACCCATTAATTCTTAACTCCTGTTGAAGTTATATTAAACGGACAGTGTTTGAGAACAATCCTGCTAGGCATTACCTTGCTCGTTCGAGAGCCCAACTCCCCTGGTTACAGGGCTTCTTCATGCTTGGTTTACTAGAAGAAGGTAGTGAGGGGAAGCAAGTAAAGTATAGTCTTATTATTAGAAATATCTAAGGGCTAGTTACCCAGGAAAATCTGGGGAAATCCCCTGCTTAGGATTGCACAAACCAGAATCTGATTAGAAAAGTGCTGTTATAACTGTTTGTTCAATGCAGTTATCATGACCTTCCTGTTTATTCTTATACTAACTAGGATGATGCCTTGCTCCCTTTCTTCAAGACACTAAAGAATGAAGTTTCTAGGTGGGAAAGCTGAGGCATGCAGGGGGTCTGGCCATTATTTTGAAGGCCTAAATCTTTTTTTTTTTTTTTCCACATTAGTCATGTTGTATAGAAGAATTAGAACAAATGGGAGGAACCATGAGAAATAAAAAAACAAAGCAAAATAATGTGCTTTGATCTGCATTCAGACTCCGTATTTGTCTGAGTATAGACAGCATTTTCTATCAGGAGTCTTTTGGAGTTGTCTTAGCTCCTTGTGTTGCTGAAAAGAGCTAAGTCTGTCAAAATCAATCATAGAACAGTGTGGCTGTTACTTTGTACAGTATTGTCCTGGTTCTGCTTACTTCACTCAGCATCAGTTCATTCAAGTCTTTCTGGGTTTTTCTGAAGTCTGCTTGCCTCATCATTTCTTATAGCACAATAGTATTCCATTGCATTCTTATACCACAGCTTGTTCAGCCATTCCCAAGTTGATGGACATTGCCTCAGTTTCCAGTTCTTGACCACCACAAAAAGAGCTGCTATAAATATTTTTGTACATGTGGGTGAAGGACCTAAGTCTTGAAAGATATACGAGGTGACATTCTGAATGAGGGTCAATCCAAGTATTTTATGGGGGTTCCAAGGAAGTAATTTGATTTTTTTTCTGGGGGAAATAAGTGACTGTGTGTGACAGCATCTTAGATGGGATTCTGTGGACAAAATTGATTTTATTTGTAAATGCCCATGTCTTTTATCTCCTCAGAAAGCCAAAAAGAGACCTGGTCTAGGAGCAAGGTGATTGTGTTTAAATCAACAGCACTCTTTTGGGCACTGCTATCTCCTCTAACTTGTGTCAAGTTTCTCCAGGTCTGTAGGATTCCTCTAAAGTTTTCACAAGTCCCTGAGTCTCCTTGTTTAGATTTCTTGTCTCTGTAGGAAAAATGAGCTATGGTCAGTGAGTGACATTTTAAGACTATTGTACTGGGTGAAAGCAATCTCGGTTATTGAGAGATGTTTAACATTTCTGAGTAGCTTAAGGTAATGCTGATGCATCTGCCATTATTTTAGGGAGAAGCATTTTATGACGTTCTAGCAAATGCCAGTCACTAGAAAGTTGGCTAGGAGAGAGCCAGCTGTAAGCCCTGGCACCAGTAGAACTGGTTCCTTGTCTCCCTGCTCCCTGAAGCATCTTGTAAGAACAAGAGGGGAATTTGAAGGGGCCTAGCCTGTTTCCAGATTAAGCTGTGTTGCTGGGAATTCAGAAGACCCATGCACTGAGGCAGCCAGCCCCTACCCAGGCTCCCACACACATCCTGTTGCAGCAAAGCTTGGGGAAAAGTGAGAAGTTACACTGCTCCAGCGTGTGAACTGGGAACCTAGCTAGGTGGACTCTATCTAAGCCTGAATGCCACAGAAACCAGCTGACTGAGGAGCGAGCCTCACACAATCTCACGAAATGGCCCCTCTCTCTTCCTGCTTCCTTACTCTTTACCTTAAAGATGTGGCAGAGAGGGAGCGCTGCCTTGGGAGATTTGCAACTCACTGTTACCACCATCCTTTCACAATGTTGCCCCTGGCCCTTCCTTACCACCAAAAGAGTGTGCTGGCATGCCCAGAATATTCCTGGGGAGTTTTACCTTGGGATTTTATTGTAATCAGAAGAAATTGAGGGCCATAGACTCATCTTTCTTGGCTCTGCAGTGCTGTACTTGTTGCATGCTTAGGGAAGGGTCTGCCTTTAAAGCATCTGAGGAAGCCGATGACCTCATAATTGCGTTTTTAAATATATAAGAAATTCAGTAGTCAAAAGGTTACAGACTTCAGGCTAAGAACTCCTGGCTTAGATTGAGAACTGAGAGAGACCCTAGAAACCATGTAGCTTGACCCAGTCATCCTTCAGGGGAGGTTCATTAGGCCCACAGGAGGACAGTGACTTGGCCAGGATGGAGTCCATGGGAATTCCTAGAGAGCCTTCTCAGGAATGATCCTGTGTCCGATGAAGTGGGTGATGACCAGCAAGCAAAGCTAGCACAGAGCAGGCTGCCGGTAGATGTGGGCATGACCTGAACTTGTCTGAGGTTTTTTTTCTCATACAACACTCATCAGGTGGCACACTCTTTTGAGCCACCCTGTAGTACTTTGAAATTTTGGGTTGTGCATTTGAGCTCTTGTTATTCTGCTGAAGAAAGAAAGCTACCTTTTGTGGCAGGTGCTGGGCACCCAGAGGAAATGCAGACTGAGGGCATGTAGCAGGGCAGGCACAGCTGCTTGAGTGCGTTCTCTGTTACATGAGCTGTCACATGTCCAGCCCCTGCTGAGGCCCTTGGGCATTCTTCCTTGGGCTGGCAAACTGGCCTCCAGTGGCAGAAGGGGGCGAGGAGAGCTGAGAGTTGTTCCTGTCATGCTCTCAGTTGGAGAACTTCTGGTTGGTCATCTTAGGGAATCTCCGCCGGTGCTCTCCAATTTAAAAAGTTTAAAAAGCACTGAAGGGGTCTCAAGTAGAAAAAATTTAAGAAGCTTGGTCTTTCTTCTATGGAGAGCTAGCATTGATTTCATTTGTTCCACTGATTGAATTGCCCTGCTAGAAAGCACTTACTCTTCTAGTGTTCGTCTGATTGCTTTATGAATTAATTCCACTACCACCACCACCCCCTTTCACCAAGTTGTTTTTATAAAAGAGTGGTATTTATTGAGCACCTACTATGTGCTAAGCTCTGTGCTCTGAACTGGGGATACAGGGACAAAAAATAAAACAGCTCCTGCTTTCAGAGAGCTTCTAGCCTTCTTGAAAGGAAATAGCATCTACACAGCTAAACTACAAATATAGGCAAAGTAAATACAGAATCATTTTGATGGAAAGCCTCATGAACAAGGTGGCACTTGAAATGGTCCTAGCGTGAATTGTGGGTTCTTAAGAGGTAGGAGCAGCAGCTTGTAATGAGGCCTACAGACTCTAGATGGATGTCATAAGAAGATAATAGACAGAATGTTCACTGACCTGGCTGGGCTGCGGAGTGAGGGAGACAGTAGTGGGTGACCAGTCTGGGTGAAGGGCTTGGGATCTCAGAGGATTTGGTACCTTATCTTAGAAGCTTGTTGAGCAGGAGAGCTCAGTTCTTAGGGTGAAGAATGGGACACCATGGTGACCTGTGAAAAACCCTTTACATTGATACCCCAAGCTAGAGACGGTCCTATGTCATACCCTCAGACCCTCTGGAAGTGCTCGTGGGGCAGTAGGTACAACATTGTGCCTTAAAGTCTTTTTTTCCCCTCTGTTAGGAGGCAGTTATTGATAGATTCCAGTCTCCGTAAGCCTTGAGGACACTGTGTGACTTAAATGACTCATTAGAGAAGGTCAAGAACAGGTGTAGGTTTTCTTTATCCTCTTTTTTGGGGGGGTGTTGTTAGTATATGTGGGGAACAGGTTTTCAGGAGGTGTAGATGGGTTTGCTGTACTGAACGGCTCCTGCCCGTGGCCAGCATTTTTCTTTTGTCCGCCTTTCATAGTTGGCAGTGTGTCTCAGAGGAAGTACATCAGCCCAGCCTGCAAACTTACTACCCTCTCTGTGACCTCGGTCACCAAACCACTTTGGGACTTTATTTTTACTCCAGCCCTTTCGTTTCGAGTTGTGAGGTTGGTTTCTTCAAAAAGAGAAAACTTTGAGGGGTTGGGGGTGGAGAAGAGTGCCAGGGTGCAATTGAATCGGGTTAAACACCCAAACCACATTTTTAGCCTCTTTGGCCTGAGACGTGACATGAGCCACACTACAAATGCTGGCTCCCACTCTCTGAAAATCCTCTGTTGTTTTTTTATTTGTTTGTTAGAAAAGCAAACCTGTAAGGGAGGGGGAAAGAGCTCTTTTCCATCCTGCCTGAGCCAGTGGCTTGCCCTCAAAAAGGAAGTGTTCTTCAGATCCAGTATTTCCCAGACGAAGCTTGTCATCTTAACTTTGGTCTTCCCCAGGGCGCTTCTGAGAACAGTCACAACTCACCAAGTCTCAGGAAACCCGATTACCAACATATCCTGTTCGCGTGCATGTGTGTGTATGCTGTGTTACCCACAGACTGCTTTCCACCCCATGTGACCTTTGGTTACCACCCGGAAAGTGAGGGCCCAGATACCAGTCAGAATTTCCAGGCTTTGGTTTAGTTCAGACATTCTAGAAAAGACAACAGTAGCAGTTTTAAAGAGCTTTCAGGTGGCAGGAGTGGGGAATGGGTGGGTATGAGGTGCCCTGAAAAGACAAGGGGGAAAGGTTAGCATTTGTCCTTTCCAGGAGTACTTGGCTGAAAATCCATCTTTAGGAGCAGCCTAGAAGCCACTGGAAAGAATGAGAAGGCCCCATTTGTGCTGTGATTCTTGGGTTTTCAGACAGAATTCTGAATGTGTTGGATCCTTAAAAAAAATTCTCTTTCCATAACTAAACTTGCATGTCACTGAAAACTCACTCATCCCAAATGACTTTTACCCATTCCTCCTCTTATTCAGTGTCACCTCCATATAAGGTGTCACGCCTTGGAATGAGAAGTGAGGGGAAGAGACCTCAGAGGCAATTGAGGCCAAACCCGTTTTACAGAGGAGCAAAGGCCCCACTGTGAGAAATGACTTTGTTAGAGGCACTTGGGTAATCAGGACTGAAACTGGAGTCCTTGGGTTCTGGGTCTAGCACTCCTATATCATGGAATCTTTGTGTTGTCTTAGCTTCTGGCAGAGAACATTTACTCAGGTGGAGAATAAAGACAGTTGTTATGCAAACAACCCCATCCCAGTGGGTGACCCAGCAGGTGCCCCAGACTTAGATCATGAAGGTAGCTAGTTAAGCATGCATGGAGAGAACAGGGGACTAAGAAGTACCCCCTGAAGGAAGCTCTGTCTCCCTTCCTGGAAGTCTCATGCAGTTGTCCTTAGGTGTAACTTCCTTTTGACCTTTCTAGCGTCTGGGCATGGCCCTTCCATCTTCATAGGCTACCCTCCTTGAAGTTGCCTCAGGTGACTGACCAGCTGTCTTTCCAAATCCCTCTGCTGTAGTCCTCTTTCATTGGCAATCACTACAGATGGCAATTGCCAGTCAGACCTTTGATGTTGCCCTCTTAGAAATACTCACCTAAGATCAGGGAAGGATAAACACAAAAGAAACAGGCTCCACGTGCTCACAGACACGTAGTAGCCAGGTACAGTTTTTCCTCACTTTGCTGCCAGGGAGAAGAATGAGAACGACCCTTACATCAAAACTTTCCCAGTTAAAGTGGGAAGCAGCTGGCTGCTGAGTTGGAGCCAAGTGGGTTGTGCATGACTGAGGACTTCACAAATTTCTCCTCAGCTGTATCTGTGCCCTGCTCTGTTACAGACTAGAAAGTAAATAACGAGAGTGACATCTTGTTGGAACTTAGGTTGAATCACAGCTAGTGTAGGGAGAGGGCAGTATATAATCTTTGGGATAGGCTAATGTATTTTTCTTGCTAATATTTTATTTAATGTTTGCATCAATATTCATTAGAGATAATTGGTCTAGAGCACTTTTTCTCTGTTTTTGACTCTCCCTTGTTTAAGTATCAAGACCATATTTGCATAGAAATAGTTTGGTAGGACCCTTTCCTATTTCACCTATATTTCCCACGTCCTCCTCTCCCAGAGAGCTCCCAAAGACCAGGAAACAAAAAAGATACCCACTGATTGGAAAATAGCTAAATAAATTTTGGTACATGAACATAGTGGAATATTATTATACTGTAAGAAGTGATGTAAGACTGGTGAATACAGAGAAGCATGGGAAGATAAAAACTGATGCAGAATGTGAGCAGAACCACAGAAGACACCTCCATGATGACTACAATGTCAATGGAAAGAGCCACAACTGAAGGCTGTGACTTCAAAGGAGCCAGGAGAAGGCTCCTCCCTCCGTCCTTGTGGTGGGGAGTGCCAAGGGAAGAGGAAGGAAGAAACATTCTGGACAGGGAACTCTGCATGGAATGGCCACTGAGATTTTAAAGGCTTCAGGGCCTTCACTAGAGGAACCATCTGTTCCATAAGACGAGGCTTTCTACTCTTCACTGCTAAGGATGTGGCGATCTTAAGCTGGAACATCGAAGAAGGGAGAAGATGCAAAGAGCATGAGACAGTTGTTTCCTGGGTTTAATTCCCCTTCTTTCTCCACATACCGGCATACCCTCTAAGCTTGATACAGTGAATATCATTTCACAGTAACATCATTAATGTGTTAAAATTGTTTTCCGCGGGAAAACCAAGGAGACTTTGTTGTAGTACTGTTTGGATCATCTTCTATTTTTGTCATTATTTTTAGTTACATTTTGATTTTTTTCAATCAACGAAGGTCCATCTTTTCTCCCTATCCCCTCTGCATTGAGAAAGAAAGAAAAAGAGCCTATTCAGCTGCTGTTAAAAACACAATATAGTCATGTTCAAGCCCACTTAGTCTTGTCCTTTCAAACTATGTCTCAGTCTGTATGCAATCCGTTTCCTCTTTGTTAGGAGGTAGGCAGCATGTTTCATCACAAGGCCTCTGAAATCTTAGTTGGTCATTGCATTGATCAGAATTTTAAAGTCTTTCAAAGTTGTTTGTCTTTCCAATAATGTTTTGGTGTAAATTGTTCTCCTAGCTCTTCCCACTTCACACTGCATTAATTCATATAAGTTTTCCCAGATTTTTTGTTGTAATTGACCCTCTCTTCCATTTTTTGTAGCACAGTAGCATTCCTTCCCAGTCATTTACCACAACTTGTTCAACCATTGCCCAGTTGATTGGCACCCCCTCAGTTTTCAATTCTTTGCCAC
This sequence comes from Bettongia penicillata ogilbyi, assembly GCA_023548195.1. Taxonomy (NCBI): domain Eukaryota; kingdom Metazoa; phylum Chordata; class Mammalia; order Diprotodontia; family Potoroidae; genus Bettongia; species Bettongia penicillata. The sequence goes on along the minus strand of JAJHZJ010000605.1, from coordinate 2,116,676 downwards.
TACAAAAAAGAGCTGCTGTAAATATTTTTGTTCATGTGGGTCCTTTTCCTTGTTTTGATTTCTTTGGGATATAGATCCAATATTGGTATCACTGGGTTGAAGGGTATGCACAGTTTCCTTTTGGGGCATAATTCCAGACTGCATAATTATATGCCCATATTGTTTTTTTGTGTTCTAAAGGAAGAGACCACAGTTTTCTCTCTTGAAAATCCTCTTCACCTATTCGGAGATAGGCAGTGTCAAGAAGTCTCTCCAGAGGGAATTGGAATTCTCCCAGCTAATGTTGAGGTCATTGCAGCTGAAGTTGCCCTGCCGAGGACATGCTTGGCTCTCTCCTGACCTGGCTGCATACACAAGGGGATCAGGGACCCAAAGTGAATCCCTTAAACTTTCCCATAATGAGCTTTTTCCTTTTATAAATTTTGAGTCACTTCAAGGCCATTTCTTTCCTCAGTGTATAAGGAAGCTGTTTGGGGCCAAGCCCAGTTTTCTCCAGAGTATGTTTTGTCCCATGCAGTGCTCTTTGGCAGCAAACTGGGCCCTTGCCTTTCACATACAGTGGGATTTTCACTGTGGTAATGAAGAATTTTTAAAATGTATGTTTTGAGAGAGAGAGCTGAACGATTGAGGGATGACACTCTCTGCTCCTTTGTATTTTTTTCTGGGGCATTTATTTCCTTGGCAAGGATGCTGTTACCTTGGCCTAGCTAATGGAATTTCTGCTCTTAGAAACTTAACTGGTGCCACAATTCTCTGAGCAACTAGAAATTTATTTATGAAGCAAGCTGTGGTAAGATGATGTCTCTACTGAGGAGTTTCTTTGGCAGATTTTCCAACATGAACTGTATGGGACAGCCTTTGAAATTTTTATGGCTGTTAAAATATTTTTAAGTGAAAAAATTTCAAAAGGCTAGGTTAAACACTAGTGGTGCTATGTGATAACTACTGTGGTCTCCCTGAAATACTCACTTGGAGTTTTAAGCAGGAATCAGAGGCTCAGGACTCGGGCATGATGTGCCTTGACTTCCCAATTATGCCCTTAGACAGGTGTCCTCACCCTTTCCAGGTGTTCATCTACAGAATGAGGATAGGCGACAGGTATCATTTCACTGCCTATTAATCCTTCACACGAAGGGATTGCCAAGGGCTTAGATGTTATTAATTTTGTACCGTAAGTGTGAAAGTGGTACCTAATAAATGTTTTTTTTTAGGAAAAAGCCAGTGAAGAGACAGTTTCTCTTGAGTGGATTTCTGTTTCTTCCTCTTCCTTTTTTGTCTTTCACTGGTAGTTTTTTGCTCATCCCATCCCATCCTGAGCCAGTGGTGGGACATGAGAAGATAGCATTTCTTGGGCTTTCTCTATCCTTATCCTTTTAAGATATTTGTTTACCTTATGTGTAATTATAATGATCAAGCTTCATTCTGAAAAAGAGATGGAAAAAACACACTTCCTTCACTCTTTTGCAGACGAGGGGGCCTATAGGTGTGTAAATTCAGTTGATGTCTTGGTTAGTTTTACTGAACTACATTTGTTTTCTTTCCTTTTTGTTCCTTATCATAAGTTAAAGGGTTATATTTGGAAATGAAGGTGAGATAAAAACAAAAGGTCAACAGAAAAGCCAAAAGAAAATGGACAAAGGAGCCTCATTTGCCTTGCTGAGAGAGGATGGCAAGTAGGCTCTAAGGGGGGCTCAGATGATCAGGGGATGAGGACTTGAAACAGGATGAGGTAGGGAAAGACGCAAATAGCAGCCTAAGGTAAGAAGTAAGAAAATTTGCATGCGCTTGCTACATTTTGTAATCCTGTACTTTAGCTACCACAGAAGAAAAAGGTCTGGCAAAGAGCCGAAGGAATCAGTTCGTGTCTTCAGCCACCACAGTGCCCAAGTCCCACCCTTGAGTGGCTGTGGCTTCCACGGAACTCCAAGGTTGTTAAGTCTGAGTCAACAGCTGTTTACAAAACATAAAAACAAAGAATCTGATGCCCGTCCTCAGGTTGGAGACACCCTTGATTTTTGCTGGACCCCTCTGGTTGTCCAGGGCACACCCACCAGTTGTATGAATGCTTGTTTGGTTATGGAGGCCCATTCAGCCTCTGCTGTCGCTACCCCACAAGCAGCCTCTGCCTCTCCTGATGAAGAACAGACACAGAGGTTTTCTTCCAACCCTGAAGTCACCATTTTTAACGTGAAACAGTGTTCCTACAAGTTGATGAGCCAGAATCTTTACCTTATTTGGTGCCTTGTTTAAGCAGAGGCTCGTCCATCAGGGGTGCCAGACAAATCCCTACATACTGGTGATGCTACTGTGAGGTGTTCCATGGCTCAAGACATAGTGGAAATGGGAGGAGTCTTCAGCAGGCCGCATCCACAAAGTTCTTCGATGCCACTCCCTTTTCTGAGAGGCTATCTGTGTTGATGCATCCATTGTCCCTCACCTCCGGAAGCCTTTCCTTTACTCCACTGTTTGCTGAGTGTCTCTTGAGAGATGCTGATGGGCAGCATAATCCCTGGCAGGAACCTTGATATACTCATTTTTGGTCTTTTCTCCTTCCTGGTTGGCACTGGACCAAGTGTGGGATCAGTTCTGTATTGGTTAGGTTCTGTTGGCTTGAGCAAGACCAACTGAGGGTGTCCCTAGACTGGGACCACCTGTTTGAGTCAGCGTGGCCCTTCTGACTTGGATTCTGCTAGTCATTGCTCAGTGACTAACTGCTCAGTGAGTGACTGCTGAGTTGTCATTTATAATCAGGTCACTTGGAGTCCTCCAGGGCTTCCCTTTCTTGTTCCGCTGGAAAAGCAAAGTGTCCTTGGACTTTCCCTCAGCAGCATCCAAAAAAACGGGTTTAAGCCTTTATCTTAGATTTAGGGCAGGAATCTTGAGTTGTCAAGTGTCCCAAATGCTCTTTAAAACAACCTGGGATGGTAATAGCTAACTTTTATCTAGTACTTGAAGGTTTGCCAAATACTTCACATGTATTATCTTATTTGATACCTCTAATACATGATTGTGTGGGGGTTCTGGTCCCAGCCAGTACCCCTGAGGTGGCTGTGCATTTGGGAGCAGTCTGGTGCTTCCAGGTAGATTAGAAGCTCAGCTGGACACCCCGTGTCCCCAGAGAGAGAAAGCTGCAGGTTTGTCTGATTTCACATTCCCCTTGGCTCGCTTGTCCTTGTTCTTCCTGGCATGACTTGTATTTGGGCCTCAGTAGGCTGCAACGCCAGCCCCTTTGTTCTTGGGAATTCCACAGCCAATTTTCTGGCCCAAGACTGACTGCTTCTGTTGGAAACTCCTAGCGTGGCAGACCACCTCCTCCATCATAATGGCAGCTAGGGGACACATGAGTGGATTGAGTTCAAATCCAGCCTCAGACACTTATTAAAACTGTGGCAGTCACCTAACCTCTGTCTCAGTTTCCTCAGTTGTAAAATGGTCCTTATGATAATCTCCCAGGATTGTTGAGATAATATTGTTAAGTGCTTAGCATGCCTCCTGGCACATGGCAGGAGGCACTTAATAAATGCTTGTTTCCTCCCTTCCTTGCCCCTCTCCCTGCCTCCCAGCCTTTCCTTGGACCAAGAGTGAAGGGGATGAGTTAGGAGAATTGTTTGTGAAGGGCTCTTCCTGACCAGGCCCCCAAATAGGAAACATATACAGAAGGATGTAGGCAGTGGGCTAGAAAGGAAGGCAGTTCAGGTGGCTTTGATGCTGTATGCACGCACAAAAGGAGGCCTTGCGAGCGCCCATCTGAGCGAGGAACCAGGCTATACAGCAGGGTATCCTCTTCACCCTTCTCCTCCTGGGGTCCTGAAGACCCATCTGCCCCAGCAGCTCTGAGTAACATCAATATCAGGCAGATGGGCAGCTGAGTTCCCAGGGGTTGGGTGGTGATGTGAGTCAGAAGTGAGAGTCATTCAGAGAGCAGCCCAGTCAGAGCAGGCAGGGCTGCCCTCTGGTTGAACTCTAGCTGTTTACCTTCAAGCGCCGAGCTTGTTCAGTTTTCGGAGCTAGAGGCTGCCCTTGGTCCCTGACGCCTTCTTGTTTGGGACAGGTGGTGGTTCTGCAGAGGACCTGTCCTGAAGCCACCCATCACATAGCTTTGGGAGCACACTGCTGTGGACTCTTTGGGATCTGGACTAGAGACCTTGAAGGAGAGGCCTTTAGAGCACAATACTCTGTCCATCGTAGACAGTGAACACACATGTGACTGAGCTGGGAGAGAGCTTAGAGAGGCCTCATGGCTTGGAAAATTGAAGCTTAATCCAGTGGGCCTCGTTGCTTGGCACATGTCTCTGAGGTGGTCTCTAAGATAACTTCTGCTTCCAAATCAGGTGACAGTGACTGTCAGGTCATTCAGCAGCAGATCCAGTGTCTCCTGACATTCAATCCATTTCTTTCCACTATATTACCCTTTTTTCTCCAATGGATGGAATACTTTATGAATTTGTTCTCTCTCTTCACACACAGATGGGTTTACACCAGGAAGCCCTTAGTCTGTGAGGCACAAGCATCTTCCCCTAAGATCCCCGCTGGCACCTGAACTCTGTGGTGGTAGCTGCTGATGTGACATTTAGCCCAATTTCTCTAGTCAGAAATCTAAGTGGCAGAGGTGGTAAAGTCAGAGGAAGTAAATTGAGATTTCATACAAGGCTTGCAGCTACCATGGCTTCATGGGGAGGAGGAGGACTGGGGCGGGGCGGGGTTTAATGGGTGACTTGGGCCATCTCCATTGGAGCCCAGGCTTCATTACAAATCATTGCTCTGTCATCTCACCCTGAGCAGTTCTTGGGGAAAAATGGAAGTTGACAGGTCGTTAGTCTCCTTGGGTCAGGCTGAGCAAAGCAGAGGAGTTGGAGTGGATTGTGACCTCAGGTCCTCCAGTTCATCAGCCTTCATCAGAGTCACCAACCAGTCTGTGAACTTTTTCTTGAATGATGGGAGGAGCCATATAAAAATTGGTATTTGCAAAAGAACTATTAAATGCTGGTTGTTCTATGCCAGGGCTCCTTTTTTTCTTTCCTAGCGGATTTTAGATTCCTCCTCCTCTTCCTCTTCCTCTCACAACTGAAAGTGAGATGCACAAGGGACCCAGTACTTTCACTGCCCCCAGGCCCTCAGAGAAGAAGACTTGCTGGGGATTCTGGGTTGAGGAACTTGTCTGCCAGGTTTAGTTTCCATATCTTGCCTACTATAACTTCACACAGATGAGGAGATTGAATAAATAGTCTGTCTTTGAAATAAAGGAACTGTGCGACCCTTGACTCAGTTTGTGAAATGGAGTTTTGACACAGCTTGGGGGCTCTCAGAAATGCCTGAGGCCAGTGCCCTGGAGGCAGGGAACACTGGGCAGCCTGGTGCCCAGCAAGTTGGAGGCCCTGGGTTTTCATTGCCAGTGTGTGCTCCACACGTTAAAGAAAATCTACATGACAAAGGTCAGAAAACTGAAAGATCAATGAAAGAATGGCTGATGGTTACCAGAGGATTTACTTCAGGCTTCCTTTTTTAAATTGTGAGCTTCCATAATAACTTTAAAGTTATGATGAAAATTCACAGGTCTTAGCTCTAGGGTTAGAAGGGACCTCAATGCAAATCTTGACCGACTCTCTTTTTCTAGACAGGAAACTAATTGCCTAGGAAGGAAAATGATGTGCGTTAGGTCAGTCACGCAGGTAATGAGGAGTAGAAGTGGAATCAAACCTTGGTACTCTGATTCCAAAACCTGCTCTTTCCCCATTCCCATACTGCTTTACTTCAGGATTGCTTTGGCTGGGTGTAAGGAATTGTACCCATAGCACAGTGAAGGGAAAGGTAATATGTGGTGGGCAGAGAGCAGGCCTCTGAGTCAAGGTCCCCTCTGACACTGGTTTTATGACTAAGCCACTTAACCCTTCGCTTCCCTACGGAACACTCTTAAGACTGAGCAGCATGATAGCTGCCAACTGATATTGGTAAAGAGAGCTTTCTCACTGGGTGCTTGCTAAACCAATGAGATCCGATGTGTGGACCCCAGAAAAGTGCCGAAGACTTGATTTGTGAATTCCTTCTTCTTCCCAAGCATCACATTCCCTCTATTGGCTCTCTGCAAGCACCTGCCTGGGGAGATAGAACCCACTCCTCTGCTCTCACCCCACAGGCCTGCTTCCTAACAGAGGCTCTTTTTGTCCTTAGAACCCTTTGATGTAGGGAAAGCTAGCTATATTATTCCCAGTTTATGGATGATAAAACTGAGAAAATGGTTTGGTGATATGCTGCTCCAACTTACATGGCTCATTCTTAGAAGAATTGGAATTTGAACCTGTTTCCTGTCCCTATGTTCTTCTCTGTAGACCACACATGATAAGGAAAGCAAAATAAAACTCAAGTCTTTATTGGATAGGGAAACAGGTTCATTGTGTTCCAGTGAATTGATGGAGATGACAAGAAAGAATGCTTTAACATTTGCAAAGCATATTAGAGACGGTATCATTTCAGGTGATTACTACAGATATTATACCCATCTTACAGATACACAAACTGAAACTTAGGTTGTTTGCCCATGATCTTGTCTGAGACAGGATTTAGACTCAGGCTTTGATAACTCCTCCTGCTCTGTCTCTAATGCTGTAGTCCTTAGGATCCCATTCTAGTAACCTATTACAATTCATGTTAGCTGTGAGAAATAGAAAAGCTTCATGGGAGAGAAATTTCTCCACCTTAATATGATCTCAGTTGTTCAGTAGTCATAACTGAAAAAGATCGGAGGCACTCAAGTTGTGTTGATAGGGGAATAATTTTAGCAGGTTTAGTTTGTACTAAAAACCCTCAGAAATAAGGCCATGGTTGTGTGCTTCTGAAGGATTTCTTTTCCACAGGTTCTGTCTGGGAGGGAAGGGAAAGCAGCTTGGTCTAGGCCCCAGCTGTCAGCATCAGCATTAACCACCTGTATGAAGTCCTCTGGAGCTAGCTTCATCGCTGCTTAGAGTGACAGATTGTAGGTTGCAGAGATGTTTGAGGGCCAGGATGCTTTGACTGTCCTGGATTCTCTTCTGTCTTGGTGATGAGGCTGATCTAAGTAGCAGAGCCCGTGCCCATCTCTGAGGCAAGGATCTCTTGGGAGCATAATACACAAACCCACATTATAATAGGGAAGGTATACTGTGTATAGTCAGTCCACCAGTGTCCATAGCCCCATGTCCTCGACTGTCACTTGTCTGCTGCATCAGGCATCTTCCTCCTGCTAATGGAATATGTATTAGACTCTAAGAGGATTGTGTTCCCTGGCCAGCCTCTCATTGAGTCAGTCAATACTCTTCTGATTCTCCTGTCTCTCCTGTAGAAAATGCACCCCTCCTCTCTCTTGAGTTTTCTCATCTGTAAAATGGGGACCATGACAGCTTGGAAACCACTTCAGAATTGGGAGGCTCAGAGGAGAGAGTATATGGAAAGTACTTTGTAAACCTTTAAGACAGCACATAAATGGAAATGATCATCACTGCTTGAAACAGCACGCTCTCGCTTTTTTAGAAGGAATAGAAAGTGTCTCAGAAGTTGTGTGCCCTTTGAGGCTAGGACTCCCCAAATGGCAATGTTTCCTTTATTGTTGGCGAGGCTGAAAAGTCCCTGAACACTTCTTGTTCCTCTTTGTACAGTTCAGGCCCTTTCTCTTTGGCACTTTTCTGTGCGATTTCATTTCACGCCTTAAGCCCATGTTTTGGTTCTTGCACATGGGGATGACTGCCAGGAGAGGGTGCTGTCGTTTCGCGAAGCCCGATGTCCCCTTTGGCTCCTCAGAGCTGCAGCTGTTGGGCATGTGCCTTGGATCTGTGTGAGAGTCTGGGCATGTCCATTTGGTTCCCATCCCTAGTGCCCACCCCTCACACCCTGGCCAGGTTATTGTGTCACTTGGGACTCTGTTCAGTAACAGGAAACTGGGGAGAATTTAATTGTTTTCTCCTCTCTCTTTTTCCCATGCAGCTGAACAAAAGGTTCATCCTCAGTTTTCTCCATGCCCATGGGAAGCTGTTTACCCGGATTGGGTAAGTGTGCAGGATGTTTATTTTATTTTCCTACATTACAAGTCTTTTTGGAATTTAATATTGTTAGCAACTAGACTGTGTTTGTAACTGAGGGCACAGGGTGTGAATTCTTAGCGGCCCCCACCTTCTGTTTCTCCTTCCTTTCAGTCTCTCTCCTGCTGGGCTGCTGCAGTGAGGGAAGTCTTACTGTGCTGTCTTCTCCTTCCACCCTCTCCCCTTCTCTTTCTTTTTCCTACTTTCCCTCCTCTTCCTTTCTCAGCTGTGCTCTCCCATAGGTTGGCTGTCTTTCCTCCCTGACCTCTTCCCACCTCCTGCTCCTGCTTCGCCCTCTGTTCCTCTTCTCTCCCCTCTGTCTTCCTGTTCATTATGTGCACGTGCTGGGGCTCTAGTGAGAACCCTCAGGCTTTCGTGCTGAGTCCCCGGCTGCTGTTGCCAGGGGTCCTCCTTGGGGAGAAAACTGTCCCCTGGTTTTCTCTCAAAGAGAACATTGACATTTCCTTTCTTCCATGTTGCTCTGACCCATGCCCCTTCACCCTTTGGTCAGTTTTCTGCACCACCAGTAAATATAGCAACTCTGTCTTAGTGGTTTCCCAGTCTATTGTGAATTGATATGCATGGAAATGAACAGCCTTGGACCCCAGTCTCCCTCTCTTGTCACTTCCACCATTCCATCACGCCTGCCTGTGGTAGGTGCCAAGTAAATGTTTGTTGACTCGAGTTCACTTTGTCTTGTCTTTCGAACACTGCTTTGGAAGAGCAGATTTCCTAGTTTTACAAATGAGTCGTTGCAAAGTCACACCGAAGAGCTATCGAGTCCCTTTTAAGATTCCTTGGGAACTGAATGGGATTGGAGACAAGGGCTGAGGGCAGGGCAGGATGGCGGTCTGTGCTGCCAGGAAGAAAGGCTTCCTGGAGGTTCTAGGCTTTGCAGAGTTGGTGAAAGAGGTGAAACCGAATTCCAAGCTCCAGGGACTCTGGCACAGGCTCTGGAGTCGAGACTCCACTCTGGGAGCTCTCACCTGACAAATGGAAAGAAGGCTAGTGCCCCAGCTAGCCTGCTTTGGGAAGTCAGAGTGTGTGTATGTGTGTACACATGTGGATGCACAGATATGTGTCTTATACTCCACTTAAATACTATCCTGACAGCTTCTTCTGGCATAAAGGTGACTCTGTGTTTTCAGAAACTATGCTAATGAAACACAGGTTTTGGCATACCCTGCCCGATGGAAGGGCCTTAATGGCCCCAGTGACAGATGGTAGTTCATGAAGACCAGCCTCACTAAATTTAGTTAGAGTGGCTCATCTCTAGAGACTGGGCCATCCAGTGGGGAATTTTTGAACCAAAGCAACTCATAATTAATCATTCATCAAATCATAAGAGAGAATATGGTTTGCATTGATGGAAAGAGTCTCACATCATTGAAAACACAGGTCCTTGACTTGTTTATATTTGCTTGTGATTAATTTCTGAGTCCACATGCCTCAGTTGCTGTCACTGTGTCCTTTGGCCCTCCTGGCATAGCTCATGCTTAATACTTTAGTGATTCTCCAAATGCTCTCTTACTAGGAGTAATAGTAGCTAACATTTAGGTAGCATTTGCTATATGTCAGGCACTGTGTGTAGTGCTTTAGAATGCTTGTCTTGTTTGATCCCCACAATAACCTTATGATCCCCATTTTATGGATGAGGAAACTGAGGCAGATAGAAGTTAAGTTACTTGCCCTGGGTTAGACAACTAGTGAACATCTGAGATCAGATTTGAACTCAGGTCTTCCTGACTCCAGCCCTGATGCTCTATCCATTGTGCTGCCTAGCTGTTCCCTATACAGCAGCAGCATATGATATGACTATTGTTTCAAGGATTTGAAAGGTCTTGCCCTGTCCCCAAAGCTTATTAGACTTCATGACCTCTTTTTCTCCTTTAGCCTGGACCTGTCCTGTCCCATAGGGTTAATGTCCTGACATGAGGTCCCTTGGATGAGATGTCATTATGCCAGTGGAAGAGAGGTATAGAAGTGCTTGGAAGCTCTTGGCCCATGTCTTGGTTCCATTTCCATATAAACCTCGAAGACAATCTGCTTGCTTTGGTGGATTATGGGAGAACCAAGCAAAAGAATATTTCATGTTAACATATTTCCTTTGGATTCTTGGTAGTGAGCTCCTGATGCTTCCCTAGAAGCTGTTCTTAGATGTTGGTTTTGGGCCTCGAGCTAATGATCGTGGGTGGCAGAGTAGAAGAGTGCTTCTGTGGACAGATAACATGTACCAGACTGGGCCTGGCTGGCAGTGGCCCTCACCTGATGTTATAGATTGTTAGACCTGGAAAACCCTGTAGAGATCCTTGAGGCCGGGGTCTTGCCCCCTTAATATATCCTGGACCCCCCGGCAGAAGTCTGAGGGAGTCTTTGGGCCTCTTCTCAGAATCAGAGATTATCAAGGAAACCAAAATGAGGGGAACAAAAGATGGAATTGTTTTCCCTTTCAATTCATGGGCCCCTCAAGGTCCAGAGACACCTACCTGGTTAAGGTTAACAATCCTGTTCAAGTTCAACCTCATCATTTTATTCCTAAGGGAACTGAGACCTAGGGAGGGGAAGTGACTTACTTGTATCACATAGCAAGTGGGGCAACAGAACTGGGACAAGAACCTGCATCTTGAGTCCTCTTGCTGGACTCTTCCCTCTAGGCTAGGGTATTTTTAACCTTTTTTTGTGTCATGGTAGACCATTTTTCAGAATGTTTTTAAAAACAAAATAAAGTATATAGGATTGCAGAGGAAACCAATTCTATTTAAATATAATTATCAAAATATTTTTTTTAAAAGTTCACAAACCCAGGTTAGGGACCCTCACTCTAGGGCCATGCCATCCCCCTTAAAAAGTACCTGTTAGACCAGCAGGAAGCCAGGCAAAAGTCAACAGTTTTTGAAGGTAACGTTCAGATTTATTATGTACTTTTTTAAGAAGGCAACATTGTGAAGTGGTAAAGCAATCTCTCCTGGAGATCCTCTTTTGGGTTCTGTTCTTTGCATGGAAATGCCCTTTTATTGGTATTTGAGTTCAGAATCAAACATAAAATATCTGTAATCTATTATCCAGGTTAAAAAGGATTGTGTAGGATTTGAAATGATTGTGGGCAGCATTAATAGCAAATGTTGATCAGTACAGTGAAGGCAGAGTAAGTTCATCCCTGGAGGAAAAATAAACCTTTTCAGTCCAAGACAGTAAAGTATTATGCAAGCAAAACCAAGGAGGATCTAGGCTCTCCTCATGTTCCCCAACCTGAGCATTGAGCGATGTTGAGCAGTTGCTAATAAGGCAGGCCTGATGCCAGGATGTCTCAGTGGCATGTTCTGGACAGAGGTAGCAAGTGGTACCCCACTTCCACTGCCACCTCTCTTCTCTCATTTCTTTCTTTTTCTCCCTTTTCCCTCTGTGCATCAGATCTGCCAGTCACACTCCCATTCTCCTGTCCTATCTCCCCAGGCATTTTTTTTAAGCCTCTGAGACACACATCCTGCCTCAGCACCTCCGTGTGTCATGGAGGCCCTGGAGCCCAGGTAATTCTCAAAGACTGTGTCCCAAGAGTACAAATCTGCACTTCCTCCCAAGATGAAAAAAATGTTTAGCGTAGCATTGGACTGGGTGCTTGCCATCTGAAGACCAGCCTGGCCAAGTTTGGGGAAGGCTTCCTGCCAGAACATGAGGCACCCGAGGAATGAATTTGGCCCTTTGTGAAGATTATCCCCTGAGGTGGACACTGACTGTGACCCTCACTGAATGAAATCATGCATCTTTTCAATCTGAGGATTCCAAACAGGTCTAAAGAGGGTACTGGGTCTGACCTTGGTTACGGTCATGCATGCTGGTTACCTTTGCTTGGACCTTTCATATTTATTTATTCACTTCTCGGTACCATTGGGGGAATCAGGAGAAACCTACAACAGTGATTAAAAGTTTGGAAAATTAGATCTATGAGGAAGAAGAAAGGGGACACTGGGTGTTCTAGTGAGAAGGCTGTTTGGACGTGAGAAGGGTGGCCAAGTAGTCTTCATTTGCACGAAGATGAAAACAAGAAAAACGGACAGAAAACCATCATTGAGAGGTCTCTGGGCTGATTTGAGGAATCATTTCAGAGAGGGATGATGTTATGGAATCATCTTCTGGAAAATTTTCAAAAGAAAATACATTTTTTTTCCATTTGTCTGAGATGGTTTCCTTGTGGTCCACATGACTTCTCCGAGTTCTTTCCGTTGCTGAATAGAGCAGATGCAGCTGGGGCAAAGGGAGAGCAGAAGACCCTCTGTCCCAGTGGGAGAGAGGAGGGAGAGCCCCAGGGGGTCAGCGTCAGAGGCTCTCGGAGAGACAGCAGGCAGGAGGAGACGTGTTGTTTTTCTCAGAGCTGGAAGTGAATTGTGAATTCTGCTCAGGGTTTGTCTTAAAGTGCATGCCTCACAGTACTGGAAAAAGCACTTCGACTGACCTGGCAGTTGTTTGACATTGGACAAGTCATTTGCACTTCTCTGAGCTTCTGTTTTGTCTTCTGTATAATGGACATGATATTTGCACTTCCTACCTGCCTTGTGTCCTGTCAGATTCAAATGTAAAATGCTTTGCAAATTATAAAGTACTATGTAAATGCCAATGACTGAAAAGCAGAAAAAGCAAAACATTTTTAGTTTGAAAACAGGTATGGCAGTATGTAAGTGAAGGGAAGAGGGGAGGAAGAGAGAGGAGAGGGGAATAGGGGAGAGGGAGGGAGAGAGAAAGAAAAGGAAGGGAAAGAGGGGAGGAGAGACAGAGAAGGAAGGAAAGGGGTGGGGTAGAGAGGAAGAGAAGAGAGCACAAAATATCCTGGACTCTTGCCTAATTACTGAGAAGATGTGAAATGTGGGAGGTGTTGGAGACAAATTGAGAGTTAGGAGGTTGGAGTGAGGAGCAGCCCAAGCCCTGTCACTTTCCTGCCTGCCTTCCAGGAAAGCCTGGAAGCAGCTTTTTGAGTGCTCTCTGAGTCAACGTGCGAGATCCTCACCTGCAAGTTTCTTCTTTGTAATAACAGTGAGATTCCAAACTAACTCAAATAAAATATTTCCTGACTGTCCAAGACAAGTTACCTTCTCAGCCTAAGAATCTGGTGGATGGGTCCAGAATGAAAGTTTAGGATGAAGTTGCAAAGTAGTGGAACTTTTCTTTTCCTCTTCTTCCTAAAAATTTTTGTGGGTCTTTTAACTTAAAAAAACAAGCAAAAAAAAATTACAAAGGTAATAAAAGTTAGGAAGCCTGATTCTTTTTTATCAGGAGAGCCTAGTGAAGGGTAGGACCTCCCCCGTTAGTCACTGTCTGAGTCACACCAGGGTGCAGTCCTGGTGTTATTTCTGTGATTGATTGGTCTCTTGAAACTTCTATGCAAATGAGATTGAACATATCCCAAGGTCATTTCTCAAGAAAGTCATTTATATCAGTGAAATGCTTGTCCTGAAGGTGTCCATCTTTTTTGAGGTGCCCAAAGACACCCCTGCCTTCTCTGAGACTTGGGAGGAGAAAATGAGAAAGGCATCTGGCCTAGCTCAGTGCAGAAGTGAGCTTAGCTCTAGACAATGCTGTAACTGAGGAATGACTCAAAGATCGGTTAAATTGTGGTAACAAGAGTTGTCTCTCTCCCCTGTGGCTGCTGTGATTAACTGGCCATGTTACCTTGGGGTGACTGCCTCCGATCTGTGTGGACCCAGGAATTGATACCCACAGATGTTATGCTTGATTTCCAAAGGCTTTTCCCTCTCCTCTGCATTATCTTGTTGTAGTGTCAGAACTGACAAGTCTCATGAAATGGGCTGGGTCAGGGATTATTGGGTTATAGTGGGGTGATTACTGGCTGGGATTTATCCAGGCTCCGGCACACTAAGTCAGTAACAAGTCCAGGTCTCCCATCACCTAACCCACTGATTTATCATGCCCCAGTTTGCGGTGGCCAAATACAACCAGATTGATTGAGCAAAGATAAATCTCCTTTCTCCTCAGATCTCAAATGTGCATATTTACTTTTCTTTTGTTTTAATGGTGTTCAGTTGACAAGGGATATAGGGGTAGTGAAGCAGGAGACTTTTCTGAACGTTAAAAGAAAATGTGGCCCTTTGGCCTGGTGCTTATTTGGAACTTCAGCCTGACTTGAGGAACGTTGATGGATCGATTACAATTCCCACTCCAAAGAAGAGCCTTCCTCAGACACAGCTTCGAAGTCAAACCATCCCACGTGACACTTGTGTCATGTCGTTCTGTGCTGGCTCTCTACTGCCTTTCAACACGGAGACACATGGCTCTGAAACTCACCCAATGTGGCTGCTTTTCAAGAAGAGTGAACTCTGCTGTTCTTGTAATGAGAAGTGCTGATCCCCCTCCCCACTTCTGACCAGGGAGAGTGCTGCACAGTGTCAGGATTTAAAATGAAACCTTTGTTACAGCCCTTGGGGGAAAATGGATCCAAGCCAGGTCCAAACATATCACTCTTGGCCATTCCAAACCTACAAAGAGTTTAACTCTTAGAGCAAACCAATTTTTTTTTTTTCTAAATTGGGCACATGAAATGGCACATGGGAAAAAAATACCTGTATGGTATGTTTCATGCCAGTGTAAATGAAAACAGTCCAGCAGAGGAGATGGAATGTAAACTGTAACTTACCCATAGCTGTGGCATGACCATCAGGTCAGCAGTGGCATCCTCTGTATTATTTTTAAGAGGGAAAAACAAAGTTGGTTGGGTGGCTAAGGAGCCGAGGATTTTAAAAATGTTCGTGTTGTGTTATCGTTCTGGGGAGGCCTGACAACTCACAGCAGAAGGCCTGAGCTGCTAGTGAAGCCAATTTCTTAACTTCAGGCCCTGAAACTGTTGTGTATCTTTTGAGAAGGATACCCTTCCTTGTGGCTTCCCAGAAGCTAGTCACTAATCCAGTCTGCATCCCCCATGTACCACAAGCACTTTGTTTGTTTAGTTGGAGCGGGGAGGGAGATAAAGGGTACATTTGCTGACCTCGACCATTCATCGTGGCCCTGAGGCCCCTGTGCCTGGTTTCTCTCTCAGGCAACTAAGTCTGAACACGCCTCATATGCTGAGGGCTTCATCTGTGGGTTTGTTCCCCTTGCCAAAGGAGCTTCAGGCATCCACCACTGTTTGGAATCTAGTGGCCACACTTGGCAGGCAGTGGGTTGAATGACCTCTGTTTAGGAGCCCTGGGTCACTGGCTGGATATCTGCCTCCTTCCATTACTGGCCCTGCCTGTGTTGGGAGTGGCACTTGGCCAGGGCATTGTATTTCCACTGGACTCAAAACATGGAGCCCTGACTGGAGCAGCAGTGGGTATCAGGGAGGAGGGCAGCACTATAGGGAGGAGAGAAGTAAGCCGGGGGTCTTTGGCTGTTGAGGTCCTTTCAGAAACTGATGTCATTTGGGGCCCTTAGGTGGAGCCACGTGTGTTTTTCTTAGGAAAAACAACTGAACTGCACCAGGTTTCCTGAAGTTGCTTCTGAAGATTTCAGGAGTCTTTTTGTCGGCAGAACTGTCCATCCCAGAGAGGGCGAGGTTACAAGTGCAACCCAGGAATTTGTTGCAAGTTTGTTCCCCATTTATTAAAATGGTTTGTGTGCCCCAGGGATAAACTGCTACTTTGACACCAGCTTATATCTAGTTACTTCCATAGACTGGAAAATAAATTAGTTATTTTAATAACTATTATTAAGCTTTGGTCTATTAACACTTTAACCAAGAACTGAGTTACTCCCAGAGGGGATCTTTGGACAGTTCATGCTTTTCTTCTTAACTTGAGATACTGGATACCCAGAACCCTCTCACACAATGATTTTTGGGGCAAGGGTTGGGCAGTGAGTTCAGCTGCCTTTGGCCTGTCTGTACTTGGTCCCTCTCAATGAAGTGCTATGTTAAGGCCATTTACATTCTTCTCAGAAGCTTTTCCTATATAACTTCCCACACAGTGCTGTGGTGAAGAATGGGTTTACGGAGCAGGGAAACTCTTATCCTAACCACAGAGTAGGAATAGACTTGCAAAACAAAGAAGGCAGCTTTTGCAAGCTGAATCGTCTGTTACTGCTAGGAGAGCCTGTGGCTCCCGTCATGTCCTGGCACTACCTTCCCTCACTGGCTTTCTGTGTGTGCAGGATGGAGACGTTCCCTGCCGTGGCTGAGAAGGTCCTGAGGGAGTTCCAAGTTTTACTGCAGCACAGTCCCTCTCCCATCGGAAGCACCCGCATGCTACAGCTCATGACCATCAACATGTTTGCTGTGCACAACTCCCAGCTCAAAGGTAAGGAGTTTCTTCTTTCTACACCCAGACAGATGGTGCTTAACCTCAGGCCTCACTGAGCCTTGCCCACCCTCATCCCTGGTCATGTGCGCGCGCGCACAGCCACCCCTTCATTTGTCTCACACACCATCCATGTCACATACATGTATAGACTCCCATGTTTTGTGTGTTCACACATGTGTGCGCGCGCGCACACACACACTTCCCACATCTCCACCTTTTATTATACAGCACTTTGCTTAAGATTTTCCAGGGCTTCCTTGGGTGGGAGGAGTGGAAGCAGCCATGGGCACAGAGCCTCCTTTGCAAACCCCAAATGCTGTTGCACATCTGGCTTTGCTGAAGGCAGCAGCGAGGACTCTTGTCGGCTTTAGTCCCAGAACCCTCCCCTGGGAGAGGTCATTGCTGAGATGCTTCATTGCAGAGACCATATATTTGGCAGTGATTGGGACTAGCTGTTTTCTGGCTTCATATACCTTGTTTGTTCAGTATGGAAAAGTCCAGCTCCCTATGGGATATCCCCTGTGGGATTCTGCCAGGGGGTGGGGACACACGACTGATGAGCATCGGTGATTCAAAACCTGGAAGTAAAAAACCCTCAGGCCTGGAATCTAAGCCTGTAGCTTATTGGAGGGTGCTGATTTGGGGCGTTCTGGGAGCTCCAGGGGCCCTCCCTCAGCCCAGCCTGGGCAGACAGGCTTGCTTATACTCAAGCACTGTCATCACCAGAGCATGCTTCCATAATCTCCCCTGCCTCCCAACACATAGGTACATATGGTGTGCTTGACTTGGGTGGAAATGTGCAGTGTGGGGAGGTTGTTGCCTTGTGTGCCTGAACAGGAAATCTCGTCCCAGTTGCCCAGGAGCTCTGTGTGTGTTGGGGCCAAGGGTTGGGAAGGTGATTATCTGACGTGCCTAGAAGTGAGAATTGCCCCATGGAGACTCAGGTGTCCAGCGTGACTGGTGTTTTTGGACAGGGTGTCACTGGGGCTCTTGTTGCACCTTTCCTCAGTGCTTTCTGCCTCCCTGCAGGAGGCATTTCTATTCCTGTTTGTTATCAGGGACATCCGTCTATCTGTGGTGGAGGCCTTTCCTCTCTGATCAGTGCATCTGCCATACTTTCCACTGAAGCTGGCATCCTCAGGGGGTTCAACAGTGTCTTCAGCCAGGCTGCCTGGATTTTCGATCAGAGCGGAGTCCTTGGGGTGATTTCTCCATCTCATCTCTGCCTGCTAGAGCACTTAGAATTCCCAGCAGAAGGCTAGACCCATTGGCTTTGGTGACTTCTTGAACCTGGCTAATTATTCCTGAGTTGGCTGTTTGTTTTAAGCAGGGCTGAGGAAACATGGAGGGCTGGAGGGTTACAGTGGTTTCCAGGAAAGAGGAAATGAAGTTTGCAAAGTATTGCCTTGGAGATGTTGTAGAGTTGAAGGAGGAGGGGCCCGGGACTGGGGGTGGGGCGAAGACTGATTCCTGATTCCTTCACTGCAAACTGTTAGTGTGCTTGGATTAAGGAAACTGAGGAGCTGCTATTTCTCATGTCCTCTTGGCTTTTTTGTAGTTCTTCACTATGTAATAGCCAGCACTCACAGCTGCTGCCACCTTCCTAGGGATGTGCTCACTCCCAAGGACATGGGACTTGAGGCTTTTATAAATGTAGGTTTGAAGGAAACTAAGTCCTTGCCCATGAAGCTGCTATTGTCTGGCCTAGCTTGTGCTTTGAGGGAAAGAATCCTTCAGACTCACAGACAGGGCATCAGGACTACTTTCCTACAACCACTGTTAAATAAGAAAGAAACAAAAGGAAAATAAGGTGGAGTAGGAGGAGGACATGGCTCCTCCATTTGGGGGCAGGCATTGCCCATGGCCATGGGCTTCTGCCAGGAAGCAACCAGAAAAGGCCACATTTGACCCCTTCACCCTGGTTTTAAGGTTAGCCCTTTTGCCAGCTGTAGCGAAGGGGAGCACAGACAGGCATCTGTATGATTTAGGGCAGTGCAGCAAAGGCCAAAGGCTAGAATTTGCACATCCGCAGTGATGAACGTGCCTCTGCCAGCTCCCCGGTGTGCAGCTGAGGCTGGTCCAGGCCCTGCTGTGTGGGCTGCCATCAGCAGAGGGCTGAGGGGAGGACTCGGCAGGGTCAGTCGGTGGGAAGATACACTTTTCCATTTCCCAGCCCATGAGTCATCTGCTCTGAGCCCCTGTGTTGTGCTTGCACGGACAGTGGCAAGAGGGGGCGTTGTGGTTGAGTAGCATCTGTGTGGTGGGCGTGGAGAGGAGGGGATTTGGAGAAAGAAGACGGCTGATCTCCATCATTAATCAGCAGCATTCTGAATCACATTTTTATGAGTAAGGAAGTGATGAGTCGCCCTTCTCAAGGCATCCTTACTGCCTAGCCTGTCACAGTGCCGTCACGGCAGCTACGTGGCTAGCCAGAAAGCACACAGGATGGCAGCCACTTGGCTCCCAGGTGTCCCTGATCCCTGCCTGCTTGTTTGGCCTCTGTGGTCTCTGTTCCTTTTTGGATTGTACTTCTGCGATAATGTTTATGTGGATTGGCTCCTCATCCCCTTGGGGAAGGAGCATTCCATGCTGAGCTCTGAAAAAGGAGGATGTTCCCTGGAGAAGTGAGGAGCTATGTGTGGCCCTGGTAGCATCTCAGGCCCATTCAGACAAGACCTTATCGATAGGAAGGTGGAGGCAGCCACTAAAAGGGGAAGGGGCAGGAGAAGTTCCTGTGTAGAGCTAGCACATTAACTGATGATGCCTGAAATTCTACCTTTAGGAATTCATTTCTTTTCCTTAAAAGTTTTTCTTCTTCCCTACCATCTACTCTTTTGAAATTCATATTATTTTGGGAGGGAAAATACATTCAGTCACTGATACCTTTGTATGTGAAAGCCCATCAGATGCTTTCCTCGCTATTCAAGCTGGGGCAGCAGGAGGAGAGGTATTCCTGAAAGTGGGGACAGAGGATGAAGAAAGAGCAGGATGGGAGGGCAGCCTTCCCTTCTACCTCTGTCCTCGTCAGGGATGGGCCTTGTTCTAGGTACTGTTAGCATGGACTTCCTATCTGGTGGATTATTGGTCTGCCTTTTGCAAGGTAGATTTTCACCATTTCTTTCCTACAATGAAATGATCATTTCTGGGTTTTTGTGTGATGTTCTTCCCATTTTCTTGTGGATTCAACTGAAAATTCCAGATTAGGTTGGGGTCTTCTGGAAATAGAATCCTTATCTTCTGCTTGGAGGTAGCAGAGATAGGAGTCTGGGACTGGGCTGGGGGAATCTCCCAGGAGAAGGAAGGCAAAAGGTGGATGCTCCTTGCTGCGACTGGCGTTCCAGGCTCCGCAGTGGCCAAGGGTGGCTTCCTGGGGAAGGTGGTTTCCAAAGTGATGTCATGATTGGAGACCTCCGAGCTTGAGGCGGCCCAGAGGGAAGAAGATGGTCCTTCCCCACACAGTTCCATTGGACTCTTCAGTGGCCATCTCATGGTGGAGTCTGACCTGTTGATCTGAACCACAAACTCTCTAAGAATTTTAATTTTTAAAAAAATTCTATAATTTAAGGAAATAAAACTGGTTTCTTGAAGAGAAGTAATTGAAGCAGCATTTGTGGGAGGGCATCTCTGAAGCCCCCCTGCATTGCCATCTGTGCCCAATTTACTCCAATCTGGCCTTGCTGGGGTATTTTTTTCTTTCGCCTTAAAAAAATAATTTGTTTTATAATTCCTGGAATCAAAACCATCTCAGGCGCACACTGTTTTATTTTACTGTATTATTGGATTATACTTCCTATAAATCACTGGATGTTATTCATAGGCCACCACCGGAATAACTTCCCTTCCCCGGGTTCTAGCCCCTCCCCATGTCTCTCCTTCCCTACCAGCTACCAGCCAGAGCAGGCCTGAATTTCAGCCTTTGCCCAAAGATCTTGGGTGGCAGCAGAGGGCACCCAAGATGCTCCTCTGCTCTGAGGGTGCTCCTGGCTGCAGGATTTGGGGATTGGGACTCAGATAGGTCCCCTAGGGACTTTTTTCCAAGTGTTTCAGAAGCTCCCTCTCGGCAGGGGCAGAAGAGGAATGCTACGTGTGTTTCTTGAGTGCCAGGGAGGTCCCTAGTTGCCCATATGAGAGGAAAAGGACTAGAGCCCTGGTTGCTTAGGGTGGAGTCTTGACATGTGAACAAGAAGAAACTAACTTTTTGCCTCATGCCACTAATATGAGAGCAAACTCTAGGTCAATGCAGTCATCACACAAAGACCTAGTGCCCTCTTAGAGATCCTCAGAGGAAGCCCTGTCGCTTTGGGGTGAAAGTGTCTTCATTCTCCTTCTACAACATAATGTATGAGGTTCCTAATCCTGAGCATATCAGACCACTTGTACAGGAAATCCATCTTTCACAAGGGTAAGCCTGGGAAAACTCCAGTGCCCTGTCTCCCCCCCTGCCCATATCTCTGTGGCAGTATCAACCCCTTGATCTCAAGGATAACCATCTAGAATCCAGCAGATAGTCCACTCTGCTGACTCTCTCTGTGGCTATAATACTGCCCTTGGAGTCTCTTGCTGAAGAGCTAGCCTTATCCAGGAAACTTGCATGGAAAAAGGGTTTAGAGGTCATTGGAAGTCAGACCCAAAGGACTTTCATCTTTACACTTTATTTTGTATACTAAGGGTAAGCCATAATGGTTAATAATCTGATGACTACATCTCACCATTGCAGTCTCTGACAGCTTGACTGTGGAAAAGTAAAAGGGGATCTCCTGATCCCCCAGGGCTTAGAGTTTCAGGGATCTTTACCTGTAGGAATGATACAGTTTGTTTTATGGGCTAGGGATGGGAAAGTGAAGAAGAGCCATCACTGTGCCCAGCTAATAAACCAAGAGATTCTGTTTGCCCAGCAGAATTCAACCTGTTGTCATGTTAGCTGAACGGAGTGATTTCTGACCCTCTACCCCGAGGCAATGGGGATATACACAGCTGCCCTGGAATCAGAGTGGAGATTTTTCAAATGTCTCCTCAGTTCTCCCTGGTCGATGTCGATAAGGAAACTGATTTTTCTGATACTTCTCAGCAGGGTTTTCAGGCCTGAGCAGCAGTTTCTGGGAAGTGAAGACGACAGCAGCATTCTTTGCCCCTTGCGCATGTTCTCTGTGTAGGGCCGAGCAGGCAGAGACTTCAGATTAGGCTTCTGCCAAGTCCTGAACAAAAGAGAAATACATCGAGTCTTGTGGAAACCAAAGAAATAGCTGGAAATGCTGCCACCCCGGTCTGGAGACTTGTGAAATGATTATCCTAGGAATATTCTGAGGTTATTTAGAAGATACTTTCTACCTCTACTCCCATCCCCACCCCCCAGCATGCCCACCATTGTTTACGCTCTTTTCCTCCTGCTCCTTCAGATGTATTAACTCTTGGTCTAGCACATGCCTTCTTGTATTCACGAGTATTATTCAAAGCTGCACTTTGGAAATGGAATGTTGTCTTGAAGCCTTCAGAGGACTGAGAGCCTTCCATCTCTGTCCACTCTAAAAGACAGAAACATTTCTTTGGGTTCAATAATTTGGACTACTGGAAACAGAAGGGATTTGGATTTTTAAATGTTTAACTCTCTGCTATTAGATTGGCTCAACTCTGAGTCTGAGCTGGGTCCTGGAGAAGAAAGGAACTAGAGAGACTGATATGAAGGTAATCAGGATCTGATACTCGCTTGGAGCCCTGTGTGAAACACTGGTGAACGGGCATTCTCTGGGTGAATGCACAGCTTCAAGTACTGGGAGAGGGGAGGCAAGACTTCTTCCTAAAATGAAGTATGCTTTTTGACTCAGAAATGGGAAAAAAACTGGGGGCCAGATGCCCCCCAGTTTTGTGTTTGGAGAGTCTCTCATTCAGGCTTGGGCAACAATCATTGATGTAATTGATTTCTATTTGTAAATTTCCCAAAGAGGTGCTCCACTTATCAAGAGCTTGAGAAGAAAAGTTAGTCAGGTGGGGAAGGGGAGAAAGGTTGAAGGTTGATTGGACTCGGTTTTCTGGCTGAAATAAAGGGAAGCCATCATCAGGAGTCTGAAGAAGAAGCTAACCTTGTTTAGGGCGCGGCTCTAATAAGGCTGGTGAGTTACCTTTGGCGATTGGGGCCCTGCACTGTTTTCTTGTTCCTGAGGTTAACAGCGCTCAGAGCATGATTTGATTTGTTTGCCTTCCTCAGTTCCCTGTTTAGACGCTGATTGTCACCTATCTGGGGCTTATTTACTGTAAACGGAGCTACTTTTTTGGCTTTTTGCTCTCATCTCATTACTTGTAGCCAGAAAATGCCCATGTGATTATCTCTCACCCGAAGTGCCAGCAGCAGATGCCGCATTTGACATGCTACAGGGAATTTCAAACTGCCGGGCAGGTTTCTGAAATCCAGACACGTGCTGTTCACACTTTGGCTACTGAAGCAGGGATCAGTAGGCAAAGGGCAGAAGGAGGTCTGCAGTGCATGCTTAGGGCTTAAGGCTCCAGCTGGTGTCACCAGGACAGGTTACATCATTGTGGGATGGTGATGGGCCAAACCTAGTAGGGGCTTCTGTAAGGCAAATTAGTCACATCAGCCTGCCCATTTTGTATAGCCTCTCTGTTGCTAGCTCCTTCCAGAGACAGAGTAGTGTCCGGATCTCATTTCAGGGCAGCGAATGGGAGAGAAATGTTTGATAATTTAAAGATATAATTTACTCCAGCCCTGAGAACCCAAGTTCGGATTAGTTCAGCAAGGTTTATAATACATTCTTCAAGGTTCTGTGTTGGAAGAAAAGTCCTTCTTTGTCCACAGTCAGCCAAAATACTCCTCTTGGGGGGTGGGGGCGGGAGATGGGATTCCTTCTCTGCACTGTGGGAGAATCAGAGCACCTCTAGGCAGGCGGCCTCCAGGTGAGTGCCGACTCTGGCTTTGGGGAAGTTTGGGTAACAAATGGTGGAAAGAAAACCTGGGGACATCCGTCAGTTACATGTCCTTTGGCAACATTCGTGGATAAAATTGCTCTAGAAATGTTTTTTCTTTTATCTGTTCTAAAATATAGTTTTAAAAATGAATATTTTGTTAAAAAAAGTCATTCAGATATAGTTGCATCGTGGTATCTAGTTGTTATAATGGAATTCAATTAGCTTTGTTACCTTGCTGTGCAAAAAAAATACTTGAAGGTTTTGCATAATAATCTGTGTAGTGAACCATTTAACCTTTTAGCAGGAGATGTGGGGAGGAGCGGAGTTCCTGAGCTGTTATTTCTTTGGTGCCAGAAATGCTTGGTGAAGAGCCTCTGCCAGGGCAGATTGTCTACCCTTCTCCAACCTGTTGCCTTAGATTTAGTGCCTGGAACAAAGAGAAGACTTAGTCTCTTCTGCTCTCCTAAATCTCTGTTGCTTTTGTCTTAGGTGTCCTTTCTTCGTTTCTCAAAATAGCTCCTCTTTTTCCACCCTCTCTTCTCCTTTGTTTCTCTATTAAGGTAACCTTGTCATCTTCATGTTCTTTGAAAAAAACATTTGATTCTTAGTGTAGTCGGTGAGTGTGGGGCCCACTCTAAGTATCTTCGTTATGCTGTAGGGCAGATCTTATTTTGCATTAGTATGAAATGCCCCCAAACAGAACTGTTTTTGTACTTGACTGTGAGCAATGTCGGGCTCTCCTTCACCTCTCACAGCTTCTGTAAGTCACTGTTGGTCAGGACGAAAGTATTCATCATAACCAGGATCAAAACCCTCCGATCTCAGGCTCCCGTGAGGGCATATGTGAGCGAAGGTTTTGTCTGTTGTCTCCTGGAAACTCATGAGCTGGGGTCTTTGGCTGTCGCTTGTCTTTACTGCCATGAATTTTATGTTGCCATAATTGGATGTCTTTGTTAACTGTAGAAGACCTACTGCATTTATTGTGGAGGCAGAGACAACAGCTCCTTCAGAGGAGGTCCATAGGATCATCTGATGCTGGGCCTAGTTTTGTGTGCTTGGAGGTAGAAGTCTCCTACTTAGCGTTGTGGCTTTTACTCACTTTTACTAGTGAGAATGTGTCTCCCAAGGAAATATGTGAAGGGTGTGTCCTCAGTAGCATTTCTGTTGAGTATATGGTGTACTTGTACATTGGACCTTCCTAGACTCCAGTTATGATCTGGAGTACAGCAGCTATCTCCTTACCTAACAGTTTTAGGGAAATGAGCCCAAGTATAAGGAGGGAGTGGAATGAGCTTTATCCTTCCTGGCATGAAAAGTCAGACTGTAACCTTTCTAATCCATTGGAAGTCGTCTCTTAGGACAAGATCTTTCTTCCTGGGCAGCTAACTTTACCACAGGGACTGGACTGGACTGCCCTTCCTTTCTTCTAGAAGGAGTTTACTTATTCCCTCACATTATGGACTCAAATTTGAGCAGGGTCCTCTTTTCGACTGAAAGGACACTCCACCCATCTTATTTCCCAAGAAAACTGCTTGTCTGATAGTTCAGCAACACAGGCCAGATTTAGTTAGTCTGGAAAAGAAATGTCATGTGTATATTGATCACTCAACTAGACTGTCAGTACTCTGTATAGGGAGTCTTCAGCAGAACAATACTGGGAACAGACATGGTTTCAATAAATACACATTTTTTAATCCTTTCAAACCTGACCAAGTTTTAAAAAAATGAGACTAGGGCAAAAAGAAGTTGAAACTTAAGAATATTTATTAAAATATCAAACATGTTCTCCCTCTCTTAGCGTTATATCTTTAGGGTTTCTTAGCTGTTTTTTCAGCTTGCTAAACATTTTGATGATTTTAGTAAATTTTTCAGATTGGTAAATATTTTCATGGGTTGGGAGATTTTTCCAAATAAAATTTGGAATTATTATTGGAATAATTATTACGATTACTATTACTTAAGGTTACAATATGGTTAAAGTCAGTAGAATTCTGTTGAAATACCAGTGCTATATCAAAATGCTTTTTAAAAGGCATTTGAAATCTCCAACATAATTTTTCCCTTGGACACTTCCTGTGTGATTCTTAGTTCCAAACTTTTTGGGGTTTCTCTCTGAGGAGAACAGAAAGCCAAGTTTTTATAGACACTCCTATTTGTTAACTAATATCCCTGGTATGGGAGCTTCCTTCCAGGGAAGTCTGGGACAGCTCATATGGTCACCATGGCACTGAATGCAGGAGCTATGACCCCATTGGGGGCCCCATAAGGCAGAGAGGGTCCTGGGGGGGTGGGGGTGGAAACTGCCTCCACATGTGTGTGCTATTTCTTTAAAAGAGAGCAAAGCGGAAGTGATGCCGTGGGGAACATCTGCAGTGGGGGCTAAGCAGAGGGGAGCAGGAGACGCGCTGCAGCTGGTGCGAGGCCCTGGCAGGCCGTGGAGCGGCTGTCTGTTGGGGTTTACTTCTGTCTGCATTGAAACATGGCCTGGGAGGGGGCTGGTGGCCCGCCGCCAGCCCCTCGAGCCTGCCCTGCTCTTTCCTCTCTCCTCCGCGCCCCCTCCCCGGGCTCTAAAGTCACATTTCCAGGCCAGACAGAGAATTAATCTCTGGGCACTTCACATTGCTGGCAGCCCAAAGCAGGATGTGGGATCTTTTTTTTCTCTCTTTCTCTCTCTCTCTGCGTCTTGGCTGACTTTTTTACCTCTCGAAGAATTTGGAAGGCCGTGAGATTCCCCCTGTCCCCCCCAGCACTGGGGAGTTTTTCAGCACGCCGATCACCCTGCTGCGGCTTCACCCTAATAGACTTCATATGTTGACGCAGTTGACATCAGTATCAAACTATTTTACATGTGATCTGGTGTATTTCCTGAGGAAATCTGCAAGATATTTATTAAGAACTAATAAAATAAACCTCTCCATGAGTTTTTAGGTAGTTTTCAATTTTTCATGTCTCTCTCGTTTCCTCTTATCAATGAGTTGCTATTTTCTCCCTCCACTCTGACCATTGCAAAAGGAAACAAAAATAAATGTTTTAAACTGTTTTGAAGGGACAGAAAGAGAGTAGTTCTACCATGCTGGATCAGCCGGGCTGGGCTGTATTTTTAGTGCCACATAACACTGTAGAGACTAAAAATATCCTGTTGTAGTGGATCCTTTTTATAGGCCCGTGTGTATGTGTGTGTGTGTGTGTGTGTGTGTGTGTGTGTGTGTTTATAATGTTGTACAAGCCCGCACAAGTGCCTTTGTGCATCGGCAGCCATTCTTCCACTCACAGCTGGCCTCCATTAGTCCTTGAAAATTAATGTAATCCTAGTTAAGAAAAAAATTAATTACTCTACCAGAACTGCATTTTATTCAAAGCTCGTGTTAGCTCCCTGGCTGGCAGCTTAGAAGCAAGAGGCTCTAGAGACCCACGAGGCTGTGGCTTTGGTACCACGGCATCCGCTGCCATGTTTTGCTGCTCAGGGCGTTCCCCAGCTCTTTAGTTAGGGTTAAACATGTGGTGTGCAGATAGCAGCCACTGCTTTTCAGCCCCCTTCCTCACCTCTGGGGAGTGCCAGGCTCCAGGGCTTTGTTCCTGCGGGAAGCGTCTGGCCACAGGGTTAGCTCACCTCCTACAGAACATGACTTTCTTATCAGGTTTCTCTAGAAGGAAAATCCTTTAGAGCTGGTGATTTTTTGTGTATTGGGGAATAAAAACTTAGGATTTGCTGAGGGGAAGCTGCTGTTGTTGACTGAGCTTTGGACTTGCTTGTGGTTTTCCATCTGCGACCTTCCTCTAGAGCAGGCCAGAGTTGACTCTGAGTGCGTGCCCAGGGGTGATGAGCAGTACCACCCGGGCTGGGGGGGGCCCGCCCAGAGCAGTGAGTAACATTCCCAGCTCCACAGTCAGCGTTCTGGGATGAGGTGGAGGGCACAGCCCAGAGGTCCCTGCTGTCTGCCTCACATTATTGAGGCTTCGCTCTTGCGCAACTATTTGCTATTTCTCCTCCCTCCTGGCCCCCCTGCCCCCCTTTCGTCGGAGGGAGAGAAGGGGGCTGTTTGTTTCTTTGCCTCTTGGAGTTTCCAGGCTCTGCCGAGAGGCCAGGCAGGATCCATCTGTCTTGGACAGCAGTTCCCTTTTTTTGCTAGGCCAGGGTGTGGGCAGCACAGGCCCAAGTAACTCGTGATAAGCTTCCCAAGTTCCATGCAATCAAGGATGGTCATGGTGCTACTCAGTCAAGCCAGGTGCCTTTGGTGAGCCCAGGATCAGTGTTGGTGCCCTTTGTCGTTTTTCTAGGCAGAGGCATTGGCTCTGCAGCCTTGCCCTTGGGTCTTGTTTGTAGACCCTTCCCTGGAGGCTGCTCTAGAGCCATCTCCGCCCCCATTCTGAGCCCTCAGCTTCCTGTATCTAAGCCCCAAGTAGGGTAGTTCAGCGAAAGCAGTAATTAGGTCTTGTAAAAATTTATTTTATTAGCGAAGAGTGTTGGTGGGTAATTGGCTATAATTCTAACACAGCCAGTTTGGAGATTAATAAAATTTTTAAAAAGAACAGTTTTTACCAGAGGCAGTGGGGCTGTTATTTCTAGGCCTTGGCTGGGCTGAAATCAGAACAGCATGGGACCAGCGACTGGCTCCCCTTGTGGGCGGACGCAGGACCTCGTTCCTCATTGTTGTTACAGCCTGTGTGGTGCCCGTCCTTGAGGGTGCTCTACGCTGGCACAGGAAGAAAGGAAACCTTGTTTTCCAAGAACTCTGCTCTCTCTCTCAGCTCGATAAGCATTTAAAAATAAAAGCTGCACAATTGAAATTGGCAGTGCATCTTCATTCTTTTGTCTCTCTGTTTATTTTTTCCCCTCATCCCTCAACATGTGTGCTCCAGCCCTAGTTCTTACGCCCTCAAGAATGATGGCTTGGAACTCAGCACACTTGCACCAAGCTCTGCATGCCCTCCACATGGCTGTTGGAAGCCTCCTGAAACTGCCTGCCTACCCAGAGAATCAGCCCTCTCCCCCTCTCAAGTCAAGTGGCCTGCCACTTTCTCCAGAATCCTGACTTTGGGCTCAGTCTCATTTGGTTGTTTTGCTTTTCCTGTGACTTCATTTGATTTTGGAGGACCTCAAAAAGGAAGGCCATCCCTTGATGGGCTTTGTTTCTAGCCAGCAAAGGGCTTGTGTCTCTGACAGTATCAGCTCTCCAGGCAGAACCAGTGTATGTGAAATTGTACTACTAGAAACTAGAAACAGCATTCACAAATCCTCTTTGCCACTTGGTAATTCTGTATCTAGCAACTAAACTGCCCATGGGTGCTGTGGGCATAGGTTACCCTGAAATGTTGCATGGGCAACTCTTAGCAAAATTGGCCTTGCTGTTGTATTTGTGTTATTTTAGTTATGCTTAACTCTCTGTGACCCCTGTATGGGATTTTCTCGGCAAAGATACTGGAAAGATTTGCCATTTCTTTCTCCAGCTCATCTGATGGATGAGGAAACTGAGACAAACAGGGTTAAATGACTGCCCAGGATCACACAGCTAGTAAGTGTTTGAGGCCAGATTTGAACTTGTGAAGATGAGTCTTCCTGATTCCAAGTCCAGTGCTCTATTCAGTGGCCTGCACAGTATTAAATCTAATGGAGGAAAGAACAGTTAAAACCAGAAGAAGGTCTTGGTAACACCTACCTCCCCCACTCCCCACACCCATCTCCCCTAGTTCCTGCCCCTGGTCACTGCTGTTGGTGACTCTTGGTTTAGTCAGAATCCAGAGTAGTCAGAGAGAGTGTGATTTCAGGTTAATAGTTCCAATTGATTCCTGAAGTGGATCAGTGCTTGGTAGAACTAACTAGAGTGTTATTCCAGGTTAATAGTCCTTGTTTTTGCTTGGCTGGCTGGGCTGAAACCTGGTATAACTATTTCCCAAAGAATAGTTTTGGTTTGAAAACTTAAGGTCAGCAGTTCGCAAGAGCTGAGCTTGCAGCCAACTCTGTGGTCTGCCTTGTGCCACTGGCCCAGCAGCACTACAGTCCTGATCAATTGATCAGCAACAGAACGAAACCACGAATGGCAACTGCCAGATGAAGCGCCATCTTGTCCATCCTTCGACCCACCCTGGCTCTCTGCTCACATCCTCTTTCTCTCTGCTTGTCTGTCTCACTCGGTGCTGGGTATTGGCTCCCTTTTTGGTTCAGTCTCTTTCCATCTCTCTGTCTCTTTTCATAACAGTTTTTTAATAATGTTTTAGTTAGTTCCAGCCTTTTCCTTGAATGGATCCCATTGGAAAACGCATTTGAAAGGAAACAGTTAGACACTTCCCTTCCTTTGAAACTCTGTTGGCACCTTTTCCAGGGCAGTAAACCATACAACATGTATTTTCAAAGTTTCCAAACGCAGACATGCTGGCGTTAAATTTATGAAAAAATATTTTATTCTCCTGTATAGTAACCGAGACTCAGAGATGATGGTTGGAGTTAAAACCTATGCTCGGATTTTGAAACTATAACAGGTTTTTTAATTGCTGCGGGAAATTTAGCAGCCCTGGCTCTTGGAGAGCCTGTGACACCCTCTACCTTGGCCTTTCTCTACAGATGGGACAGGAGGAATTGTAATAGGAGCTCTGGGAATATCCCAGCTGCACCCAGGGGGAAAAGAGGACTTGCCATGAGTCATCATGATTCCTTCTGTTAGACACATGGAGAGGCAGGTAAATTCCTTCTTGTTCTCTCAAAGGGATGGAGTCAAATGATTCCTGTTTTTGTGTGATTTGTGACTTATCTTGAGGTGCTCTGGCAAGAAGGCTTCTATTCATAGCCATGTGTCTGCTTTCATTAAAATGTGCAGTATCAGTGGCACGTTACTGCCTCTGAATGACACCAGGCTTGCTTTGTGGTCTGATGGAAAAGTGTGTTGGAATTAGATCTCTTTAACGATCTAGGAATTTGATTGGGGTTTCCATTTGATCCAGGAATTCCCCCCTCTTCCCCCTCCTTTTCCCTATAGAATCCCTTAGAACTCTTTCGAAGCTATTTACCAGCAGGTTTCTTCCACAGCTAAACTTTATGTTGACTTTGGTTTGCATAACAACACCATTTTTAGCTTCTTTGGGTGCAAAGACGATCTCCAGTCTCTCTTGCCACCAACAACAGCCAGAACTTGACGAGTACCAGGATGGCCATTGTGTGTGCAACAGTGTTCTGGGCACTGCTCCCAACTGATTATCAACAGCCATTTACTGAGTTTGCTGGAGAAGCAAAAAGTTAGAGAAGGTCTGCTGCCCTTCATGGGTTTATAATTAAGTCTTGGAGAGATGGGATATATCCTTGAAAGTATCAATAACAATACCAAGAAATAATGTGCTAAGGTGTCAAAGGTACAGGCTTGCAATCTAGGGGGGTCACCTTTGACTCTTCCCCCACCCACATCCAGCCTATCGATGTCACCTTTATAACGTCTCTCAGATGCCTTCCTCTCTATAACCACCCTAGTGCCAGCTCTTGTCACCTCATACCTAGATGACTGCAGTAGCCTGCAGCTGGGTCTCCAGGCCTCACCTCCCTTCCCACTTTAAACCATCCTCTATTCAGCCATCAAAATGATCTTCCTAAAGTACATATTGTCCATATTAATTACCTCCACTGTTCAGTTAACCCCCATGACTCGCTTACCTCCAGGATTCACTATAAGATCTTCTGGTATTTCATTCAAAACCCTTTTAATACCTGCCTCACCAATTTTCTTACACCTCTCTCCCCTCTCTGACTGCATTTTCACTGACTGTCCCCTGTGCCTGGAATTCTCATCTTGGCCTCTTGTTTTCCTGGCTTTCCCAATTCCTAACAGTTCGAGTGCTTTTTCTCTGTTGATTATCTCCAGTGTATCATGTGGGCCTTGTGTTTGTATGTGGTTGTTTGCATATTATCTCCCTCATGAAACTGTGTGAGCTCCTTAAAAGCAAGGATTATCTCTGCCTTTCCTTATATTCCTAGCACTTAGTGCATAGAGACTGACAGGCAAAATACATATATTGTATCTAAGCAAGCATTCCCTGAGTTCAGATGATGAAGCAGTGACTGAAGGCCAGGTGATCAGGGAAGGTTTTGCAGAAGTGAGACTTGAACTTGACTCTGAAAGAAGGGCAGGTTTTAGGTAGATAAATGAAGAGGAATCAGAGGAGGAGGCATCTGCATACAGTGGAAGAGAACAGTGCATTTGGAGTCAAGAGAACTGAGGTCAGTTGTGCCCCTGGCACTATTTGTGTGACCTTGCACAAGTCATTGTCTCTCTTTGGGCCTTAGTTTCTTATCTGTAAAATGAGGCGATTGAATAAGATGGTCCTCAAGGTCCATTCAAGGCTATGATCCTAGGATCCTGGGCCATTGGGTGAACAAAGGCATGGAAATGAAAGTGCCATGTTACCATTGTGATTTCTTTTAACTAATATCTTCACCAACTTGAATAAAATAATTCACTTGTACTATGAAGAAACAATGAATTTGAGGAGCTGAAAAATATGGGAAGATTCGTGTGCCGTGATACAAGAAAAAAGTGAACAAAGCCCTGGGAACAGTGGCACATATTAACTGAAAACCCTGAATGTCCCTCTCATTCCAATTGACTGCAGTGATCAACTGCTCTGGAGAACGGAAAAGGATGTATGCCTTCTTCTCAGAGACATTGAAAACAGAGGGTTAAGCATGTGGCCTGATGGTGTCATTTGGTTGGTCAGTTTGGCTTAATTTTCTCTTGGTACAAGAGAAAGTTTCAGTGGCGGGAGGTGGTCTATCGAGAAGCTGCAAGAGTCTGAAAAACCAAAGGGCTCAATAAATCTTAAAATGAGGTATTACAGATATCATGTTTCTCTGAGTTTTTCACATTTATCATTTATTCCAGTCCAGTCATATTCTGATAGGTTCTTATAGACATCATCTACTTGGCCTTTCATCCTTTACTATCACAAAATGATCTGCTGTACATGTTTTGGCATCTGTAGGACCATTCCCTTTCTCCCTGTGACCTCTGGGCTATGTACCTAACAAGAGAATCTCTGGGTCATGCAGGATAGACAGTTTAGTATCATTTTAAGTATCAGTTCACGTTAATTTCTAGAGTGGTTGTTCCAATTAACAATTTCAACAATTGTGTATTAGTGTGCCTTTCTTTTCACAGAAGATCCAACATTGCCTTTTTTGGGGCAGGGGGTGGGGAGCACTTGGGGTTAAGTGACTTGCTTAGGGTCATACAGCTAATAAGTGTCTGAGGCTGGATTTGAACTCAGGTCCTCCTGAGTCTAGGGCCAGTGCTGTGTCTATTGTGCCACCTTGCTGCTCCCCCAGCATTGACGTTTAACATTTTTTACCAGTTTGCTGGGGGAGACCTTAACGCTAACACTTTTCTGAAAGCTTCATCTGCTCCTTTTTGCTGCTAGGTTAAAGTACAAGTGCCTTTGGCATTTAAACACTTTTACAACCTGGCTTCAGCCTATCTTTAAAAAATAAGTAAGGAATGAATTATTTATATAAAGCCATCCTCATCACTAGGATAGTGATAAAAGATGAACATGCTTTTCACTGTTTCATACAAGTAAAAAAAATTTTTAGGTTCTAAATAATTTTCTGATCCCTATCTAGAGAAAGTAATGATCCTTGTGGCTGCTGTGGACCACAGTACTTGAGTACTGGTCCAAGTTTTCTTTACTCATCCTCACAACTGGATGGAAAAGGATCGGTGATTGACGTGATTTTTACAAAGCAGAGTGTGGTTATTTTCTTGCCATGGGAAAGGCTTAGTTCTGATGTGGAGAAGAGGTAGGGGCCTGTCAGATGCTGCTGAGACTTCAGGTAGGCATTTGATTTGCTTGCTGCTGTGCCAGCGTGTTTCCTATGGAGGTTTGGCCCTTGTCAGTGTTGGTGCTTCCTGAGAACTGTTGCAGCGCTGGAGCACCTGCCCTTGTGGGTTCCGCTATCCGTCAGACTTCGCCTTATCCAAAACCTGTTCAGGCTGACTTCTCACCCGTTCCTTCGTCCCCTCATCCTCTTCCACTCTTGAATTCCCCTCAGGACCGCTTTGGTCTTTCTTCCTGCAAGAAACCTTGACTGTTTCTTCAAGTTGTTGGGGTTCACTCCCCATCCCAGTTACTGCGTGGTTGCCCCTGCCACCCACAGTGAGTTCAAGCTGCTTGAAGTCAGAGTTATTCTTGTTTTTGTCTCTATGTCCCCAATATCTAGTGTGGTATCTAGCATGGGGAGAGTGCTACTGAATCAAATGAATTGAATTGAATTTGAATCATACTGTGCCTCCAAATTGAATTTTGTTGTCAGATTACATCTAAAGTATCTATTTAATACTAGAATTGAAAATTATCTCTAAGTACTTACTGAGCTGCGTTACTTGATGCACACTGCGTTTTATTTTATCCATAAGGCAAAAGAAGCAGAAATAGTGGGATGAAAGTAGTTATTTCAAAATGAAATTACAATACCTTTGCATTAGTTGATATGTCTAGTCCTCCCAGTGCTAAAGGAAATCTCTGGTTGATTCTTATTTTTAAAAATTTATCATATAGTTTAACATTCTTTTAAAAAGTTGAGTTTCAAATTCCCTCCCTCCCTCCTCTCACCCATTGCAAAGACAAGAATGTGAAATCAATTATACATGTGAAATCATGAAAAACATATTTCCATATAAGCCATGTTGCAAAAGGAAGAGAAAAAGAAAGTGAAAAATGATGCTTTAGTCTGCCCTCATTCTTCATCAGGTCTCTCTCTGGAGTTGAAATTGTATTGATCCGAATGACTAAGTCATCCACAGCTGGTCATTGCGCAATATTGCTATTATTGTGTACAATCTTCTCCTGCTGCTTCTGTTCACTTCATGTTGAATGACTTCATATAAGTCCTCCCAGATTTTTCTGAAACTCCCCTGCTCATCATTTTTTATAGCATAAGAGCATTTTCCATCACAATCATAAGCTGTAACTCATTCAGCTATTCCCCAATTGAAAGGTATCCCCTCAGGTTCCAATTCTTTTGCACCACAAAAAAGAGCTGCTATAAATATTTTTGTGTATATAGGTCCTTTTCTGTTTTCTTTTATCTCTTTGGGACACAGGCCTAGTAGTGGTATTGCCAGGTTTGCTCAGTTTTATAGTTCTTTGGGGATAGTTCCATTCTTCAGAATGATTGAATCAGTTCACAACTCCACCAGTAGTGAATTAGTGTCCCAATTTTTTCACATCCCCTCCAACATTTCTCATTTTTCTTTTCTGTCATAGTAGCTGATCTGATAGGCATGAGGTGGTCACTCAGAGTTGTTTTAATTTTCATTTCTATAATCACTAGTGATTTCAAACTTTTTGATAGCTTTGATTTCTTCTGAAAACTGCCTGTTTATATCCTTTGATCATTTATCAATTGGAGAATGGCTTGTGTTCTTGTAAATTTGACTCAGTTCTCAGTATTTGATAATTGAGGCCTTTGTCAGAGAAATTTGTAAAAAATCTTCTGCCAGTTTCCTGCTTTTCTTCTAATCTTGGATGTGTTGATTTTGTTTGTACAAAAAGCTTTTTTAATCTAATGTAATAAAAAGTATCCAATTTGCAACCTGCATTCTTTTCTATCTCTTTATTTGGTCATAAATTCTTTCCTTTTCCATAGATCTGACAGGTAAAATTTTCCATGTTCCCATATTTTGCTTATGATGTCACCCTTTATATCTAAATCCCAAAGTGTCCATTTTGACCTTATCTTTGTGTATGGTATGAGATATTGGTCTAAACTTATTTTTTGCCAAAGTATTTTGCCAAATAATTCTTATCCCAAAAGCTTGGATCTTTGGATTTATCAGACTCTGGTTGATTAATTTTACAGAGGGGAAAGAAAAATCCTTTTTTGTAGAGTACTCTGTCCCTAATTTGTCTGTTTTGCATCAGGCAATATGGAAAGAAGCATACATGGAAGTAGATTCCAACCTGGTTGACTAAATCCATCTCAGTGTTGGTTACTGGACTGTTGGTGACCTAGAGAGGAGGAAGAGTTCTCCCCTTTCCCTGTACTATACCACATCTTTCTAAAATACTTAGATGAAGATGTAAATGGAATACTTGTTAAATGTGCAGTAAATAAGGAATCAGCAAGTCCTTGTTGATCCCTCTTTCAGGCCAGGCTTCATGTCAGGCGGTGGTCATGCAAGGACCTAAATTAAGTGCTCCTTGCCCTCCTTGAGCTGCCAGTTGAGGAAGGAGACAACATGTGTGTACAATGTTTACAATTTTGTGAGGCAAGTATCAGAAAAGACTTAAATCTATGGCATTTGGACTGAACTTTGGAGGAAACTGGAGACTCTTTAAGGGGCAGAGGTAAGTTGAGAACTCATTACAGGGAAGGAGCACAGCCAGTTCAAAGCCCCTGAGACTTATTGGAAATGAACTACAGTGGGAAACAGGGTAGCAGGTGGGCCAGGTAAAGGGGAGTCTGGAAAAGGAGGCCTGACCCAAGTTGTGAAGGGTTAAAATGCCATTTGATTTTGAGGCAGTTGGGAGTTGCTGGAGCCCTGTAGCTTTGTCTCATTTCCCCAGGATGTCATTGAAATGTCTGGAATACATTTGTTGTTATTTATGAGGACCTACAGTGTGTACCTTATTGTGCTGTTTGCTAGGGATACAAGTATAACCAAGAAAGTGTCTCTGCCCTCAAGAAATTTACATTCTCCTGGGGCAGGGGGTGTTAGGTCCAAAGTGGAATTTACTCAGAAACAAATTTGGCATGGGACCATGAGAGTGTTTGGAGGGGCCATCATATGACAAAGAAATGAGCCTTGCTCTTCTGGCACCAGAGGCTGAGCCAAGGGCAGTGGCAGAAGTTACTGAGAGACTGAGGCATTAAATTCGGTTGAAGCTGGGAAGGATCACATGCTCAGGGTCTGGAGGAGGCCATTCTTGGTCTGATGTAAATTGGAGTAGATGGCCTTTTGGCTTTCTTTTCTATGTGTATTCATTGATCTTGGAGGGTGACCCAGGATTGCCGAGGTCTTAAGTGACAGGCAGGGAGGACTTTGTATTTTGGTGGGCCACTAACAGTTTTTGAAAGGAGTGTCACAACTAGATTTATCTGGAAGAAGGATCAGTCTGGTAGTAGTCCTGAGGAGATATTGGAGGAGGTAGAGGAAGACCTGCTAAGAGGCTACTGTGATAGTCCCTATGAGCCGTATTGAAAAGTAGTAGGAAGAGAGAGGAAGGGAACATTAACCAAGAGAGGGTAACATTTATTCTAGTCTTTGAACAATGAATGAGCAACAATATAAAATTAAGGATTCTTGCCAAGTAGCAAGTCTGGAAGGCTGTCCACATTGCATGCTTAGGTCTGGTTCTTGCAGCCTTCTCTCCTGGCCCTCTGGTACCTTGTCCATTAGATGAAGGAGCAACCCTGTGCCCTCATCTACCACTCTTCTTTGTAGGTCAGTATTTGGTCATGGAATCTGATTTCTTTTCATTATAAAGAAAAATTTCTCGATAATTAGAACTGTTTGAAAAATGGAACGGGATACTTCATGGACTCACAAGCACCTATCCCTTAAGATCTTTAGGTGGAAACTGGATGACTACTCCCTAGCTGCCTACTTCATAGTGAGAGGGTAGACTAGTGATGGGTAAGGTTCAGATTAGGTGACCCTTCAGTGTCATTTTCCATTCAGATTTTGAAAAGTGAGTTTTTCTTAAATGAAATCCCACTAGATACTTGTTTGAAAATGTATGCACATAAAATTTCTTTCTTTCTTATATTTATTATAATTTTGGAGGTATTCAATTCATTTCCATAAGCATTTACTCAGTATTGCTTTGTGACTGATACCCCTTAACTTCATTTCCTTCTGCTCCTGCTCCCTGACTTTTCTTTTGAGCCCTCAGTTATTTGTAAATAGCCAGTGCAGTGCTCATTCTGTAAAAGGGAACGTCAGCTCTTTGGCTGTGTGTTCATTTTCTGTCTCTCTCCAGTGCCTAGCCTGGTCCCTGATGCATAACTTAATGAATGTTTGTTGACAAAACTCAATGCTGTCATTATAATGATCAAATTTGACCCCATAGCAGAAAGGAGAAAAGTCAGTTCCCTCCCTTATTTGCGGAAGTGGGGGATTTGGGCTATGGACTATTTCATACGCTGCCAGACTCAGTTGATGACTGAACTGCTTTTTTTCTTTACTTTTTTCATTACAAGAGATGGCTCTTGAGGGAAAAGACATATTTGGATATGGATGGGTTTTGTTGAATTGAATACTTATTCTACAGATAACACACTTTCCAGTTCTTTTCTATCTCTTAAAAAATTTGTTTTTGATAGTTGATAAACATTAGCAAACCGGACCATTTTAATATACAGAAAAGCGGGGATGAGGTCTGTTTGAGCAACTGCAAGCTTCTATTATGTGCAGTTTGGTTTTTCTCCCCAACATTTATAGCTTATTTTGTGTATAGACAACTCTGCTTATTCCCTCCCCTCCCCAATACATGTAAAACAAAAAGAAAAGAAAAACCCTTCTTTATACTGAATAAATATAATCATGAAAAATAAATTCACACATTGGCTATATCTATATATGTCACATGCTGTACCTTTTGTCTGTCTACCTCTTTGTCAAGAGGTAGAAAACATGAGGCTTTCTCAGTCTTCCGAATTATAACTGGTCATTATATTAATCATAGGTGGTTCACAATTACCTTCCTTCGTAATGTTATAGTCACTGCACACAGTGTTCTTCTTGTCCAAATCACTTCTGTCTCCTTTAATTCATACAAGCCTCCCCAGATTTATCTGAATCTGTCTGTTTTGTTCTTTTTGATGGCACAATAATATCCATTACATTCATATACCATAATTTATTCAGTCATTCCACAATTGATGTGACCCCCTTCTTGAATTTCCATTTCTTTTTCTCCCCTCAAATTTATTAATTTATTTGTTTTCAGTTTTCAGCATTCACTTCCATAAGTTTTAAATTTTCTCCCTCTCCCTCCCCAAGATGGTATGTAATTTTATATGGGCTCTGCACATACATTCCCATTAAACACATTTTCACAATTAGTCATGTTGCATAGAATTATAGCAAATGGGAGAAACCATGAGAAAAACAAAACATAACAAAAGAGAAAACAATCTGCTTCATTCTCCTCTCCAACTCCGTAGTTCTTTCTCTGGATGTGGATGGCATTTGTGGATGGCAACATGAGTCCTTTGGAAATGTTTTAGGTCCTTGCATTGCTGAGAAAGGCTAAGTCCATCAAAATCAGTTCTCATACGCTGTGGTTGTTACTGTGTATAATGTTCTCCTGGTTCTGCTCACTTCACTCAGCATAGGTTCATAGAAGTCTTTCCAAGTTTTTCTGAAGTCTGCCTGTTCATCATTTCTTATAGCACAGTAGTATTCTGTTACATTCATATACCATAACTTGTTCAGCCATTCCCCAGTTGATGGGCATCCCCTCAATTTCCAGTCCTTGGCTACCATAAAAAAAAGCTTCTATAAATATTTTTGTACATGTGGGTCCTTTTCCCATTTTTATGATCTCTTCGGGATACAGCCATAGAAGCAGTTTTGCTGGGTCAAAGGGTATGCACATTTTTGTAGCCCTTTGGACATAGTTCCAAATTGCTCTCCAGAATGGCTGGATCAGCCCACAGCTCCACCAACAATGAATTCGTGTTTCAACTCTCCCACATCTCCAATATTTATCATTTTCCTGTTTTGCCATGTTAGCTAATCTGATAGGTGTGATGTGGTACCTCAGAGTTGTTTTGATTTGCATCTCCCTAATCAACAGTGATTTAGAAAATTTTTTCATATGACCATAGATATCTTTAATTTCTTCCTCTGAAAACTGCCTGTTCATATCCTTTGACCGTTTATCAGTTGGGGAGTGACTGGTAGTGAATTTCCATTTCTTTGCTGCAAGGAAAGTAGTACTATAAATATTTTGTCGATGGGGCAGTAGGTGGTGGTTGGGAGTGTCCTTTACCTCTTTGGTTACTTTGCAGCATAAGCCTAGTGGTACTATCGTTGGTTTAAAGGGTATGCACAAGTTAGTGTGACTTTTAGAGTTTATTTCCAGGTTGTTTTTTAGAATGGCTGGACTTACTTCAGAGCTCTTCCAACAGTGCACTAGTGTGCCACTTCCCTCAGAGCCACTCTTAACGTTTGTCATTTCCTTTTGGGGGGCATCTTTACCAATGTGCTAGATATGAGGTAGAATCTCAGGATTGTTCTGATCTTCATGTCTCTTGTTATTAGTGATTTGGAGTATTTTATATGCTTGTTGGTATTATTTTGTATGGCTGCCTTTCTTCCTTTTAGAACTGTCCTTTCATCCTTTGATTATCCATTTAGAAATAGCTCTCATTTTTATGTATTCCTTTTAAATCTTGATACTAGTTTTTTTATCAGAGAAAATTTGTGGCAAAAAGTTTTCACTGTTAACGGTCCTTCTTGTAATTCTAATTGCACTGATTTTGTTTGTGCAGAAACTTAAACATTTTATCTCCTGTGATCTTCTCTGTCTCTTGTTTCATTAAGAATTCTTCCCCCACCCTAGCTGATAAAAGTATCACTTTTTTCTTCAAATTTGCTTTTGATATGACCTTTTATGTCTAGTTCCCGTATCTTTTTGGTACTTACAATAGTGTATGGTGAAACTCTGTTTCAACTAGAATACTTTCCAGGCTTTCCAGCAGTTGAACAGTAAGTCCTTACTCTACTTGGTGGTATTCTTAGGTCTATAGAATGATGTGCTTCTATGCCCAACCTATTCTACTGATAAATTTTTCTATTTTTTTAAACTAACATAAAATAATTTTGATGATTACTGCTTTGCAGGAATGTAGTTTTAGGGTCTGTTACTGCTGGGTGCCTTCCTCTTCACTTTTTTCATTATTTCTCTGTGATATTCTTGACTTTGGGTTCCTCCAGATCAATTTTGTTATTATTTTTTTCTGTTTCTGTAATGTAACTTTTTGGTATGCTGATTAGTATGGCATGGAATTTGTAAAATAATTTAGTGTTTTAATTAGTGTTTGATTGTTGTATTTGTTATGTTGGCAAAGCCCAAATTCAGAGCGGTTAATATCTCTCCAGTTTTTAGGTTTGTTGATTTCTATAGCATTTTGTAGTTGTATTCTTAGAATTCCTACGTGTATCTTGGTAACTGGATTCCCAGATATTTTGCATATTATATAATTATTTAAATGTGATTGTTTTTTTTTTTTAAATCTCATCTTGTTGGGTTTTCTTGGTAAGCAAAAGCTGA
Source organism: Bettongia penicillata ogilbyi (assembly GCA_023548195.1). Lineage (NCBI taxonomy): Eukaryota > Metazoa > Chordata > Mammalia > Diprotodontia > Potoroidae > Bettongia > Bettongia penicillata. Next base: position 2,076,169 of record JAJHZJ010000605.1, on the reverse strand, counting down.
TGATCTTTTGTGTATTTGCTTCATATCCTGTTATTCTAGTTATTAATTTTTTAGTTGACTCTGGCACTCTTAAGTGAACCATCTGCTAATTAGCTATCTGCTAATAATTCTATTTCCTCTTGGCCTATGCTTATTATATCATTTCTTTTCCTTGTCTTATTATATAGGTGGCATATCTAGACTCATATAGAAACAATGGTGACAGTGGACATTCTTGCTTTATCCCTCATTGTTTTGGAAATGTCTCTAGAATTTCTCCATTACAGATAATACTAGTTCTTGGTTTTAAGGAAATAAAAATTTTACACTGAATATTTTCATGTTAAGAAAAGATTCATTAAGTCCTGTATTTTTTAATCTTTTTAGCATGATGGTATTATATTTTTTATATCTCTTGATACAGTCATTTGATTTTTAAATTTTTTTTTTTTTGCTATTAGCATGGTTTATTAAGTGGGCATAATGTTGAATCAACTCTGTATTGCTGCAATAAGTCCAATCTAGTCATAATATATTATCTTTTTAATATGTTCCTGTGACCACTTTGCCAATATTTTATTCAGTATTTTTGTATTGATATTCATTAGGAATATTAGTATGCAGTTTTCTTTATCTGATTTATCTCTATCTAAGTATCAGAACCACATTTAACATTGCTGTCTAATTTGGAAGTTGCCTCTTTGTTATCTTCCAGGGTCACCTAATATAAGATCTGCAAAAAGGCCATCAGTGTGATGATGCAACTAACCAGGGTGATGATATTCCTAAGTGTTGAGGGAATAGGTTCAAGAAAAAGTAGAGTATTCTTTTGAAAGTATCAGCCAGATCCTACCAAACTCAATTAACCAGTTTTAAGGCATCATATTCTTCATTTTCCTTTCCAGATAGCACCATATATCCGAATTGGTTTAGGTAGAGGAAAGGCGGTGTGATTACTCAATCTAGTTTTGGCATCAATTGCATCTGTCAAACAGTTAAGAACTACTTTAGACTAAGCTGCTGGTAGAGCTTCAAAACAGTATATTGGTTGACCAGATCTAGGTACTTGGTGTAAACTCGGGTTTTACATCAGCATGATTTTTCATTCTTAATCAGATTTGTTCTCTAGCACCACTCATTTCCTTTGTATTCTGGAAACTTCCTGAATATGGGTTCTTATAACTTGAGTCTAGGAGGTTTCTGCCTCCTTTTTGACTGGTTATGGTTTATGCTCAGCTACTTGGGATTTGTATAATTCTCTGCATTTAGTTTGCAAAACTGTAGTAGACCTGCTTCATGATTTTTCATTGAGTTGGAAGCCCAGTGCTTCTTTGCTCAGTAGTACCTGCCATATCAAAGTCTTTTCTGAATCTGTCTGGGCATTATCTCTCATCTCTCATCCACCCATTCTGCCAGAGGAAGTCTTCACATGCTTGGGGTAGACACTCCCTTAACTCCCCAGTGGATTTGAGACCCTTTGATTACCTCAGCTTGGTTTGGCCCGTCTGCCAAAACTGGCCACTGAACATGCTGCTCTTGGAGCCACAGGGGAGAGTTAAATGGAACAAGTGAACACTAAAGGTGGAAAGAGCCCTGAAAAAGACTCGGCAGCATCACACCAAAGGTACTGGTCTTCCCTGAACACACCCTGTGAGCGGATGAGAGCAGTTTGTTCCAATGGCCATGAAGGTAGCTGAAGCAGGTAGTGTGGAGCACTTAGAACTGGTTAAATACTGAAGACACCAAGGTCATTGACTGCATCCTGAGCCATCGCCAGCCTGCCTTGATTCTGTCCTGCCACTGGACTGTGATGACTCTGGAGGAGGGAGTGAAACTGACAACTTCATGTTTACGCACAAATTAAAAGACATCACCCATACGATTTTACTATCATGCCTCAAGGTCCTGTGGCGACAGGCAAGTGAAGAAGCAGCAGGTGCAGATACACTGGGAGATGTAGTCACAACCCTGCACACAGGTGGCCCAGGCCATAGGGTCGGTTCTCACTGGAAGCAGCAGTGGGACTGAGCAGCCTTTTAAGGATCTCATTGCTCACCTCTTGGTATGAGGAATGGGCCTAGAAACGGTGCCCTAAACATTGTCTGCTTACCCAACCCTGGCTTGATTACTGTAGCAGGTGGGGAATCCCACTATGTGGTCAAAACACAAAAAAAGTGTACAAAAACATCTGCAAAAATGATTTCACTCGCTATCGGCACATGGAACGTGTACATGCTTATAGACAACACAAAATCCAGTAGATCTGAAAGAGGAACTTTCCTTGTTGCAAGAGAACTTAACAGATATCACATCCAAATAGCAGCCCTGAGTGAAACAAGGTTGGCACATGAAGACCAGCTTACTGAAGTTGGAGCTGGATGCACATTTTGCTGGAGTGGGTGCAGTGAAGGGGATTGTCATGAAGCTGGCATGGTTTTTGCAATCAAAACTAATCTAGTCAGCAAGCTGATATGCCTGCCAAAAGGAGTGAATGATGGGCTCATGACAATGCGATTGCCATTCGCAGGAAAACATCATGCCACCATCATCAGTGTCTATGCCCCCACCATAACGAACCCTGATGAGGTCAAAGAAAAATTTTATGAAGATCTAGAGACCCTTATTATCAATGTGCCAAAAGAGGACAAGCTTTTAATTCAGGGTGACTTTAATGCTGGAGCAGGCTCAGACTACCAGACTTGGCAGGGAATCCTAGGGAAGAATGGAGTTGGAAACAGCAACAGCAATGGTCATTTAGTGCTGAAGACTTGTGCATTGCATGACCTTCTTATCACCAACACTGTTTTCTGTTTACCTAAATGCAATAAAATTTCATGGATGTACCCTCTCAGCAAACATTGGCATCTAATAGACTATGTGATTGTCAGAAGAGACAGACAAGATGTGAGAGTGACAAAGGCAATGCATGGTGCAGAGTGCTGGACTGATCATAGACTTATCCTTTCCAAGGTAAATATTTGCATTCGTCAAAAGTGCCGCTGCCAAGGCAAAATGACTACCAAAAGAATTAACGTCAACAAATCTGAGCATGAATAGTTTGTTGCTAACTTGGAGGGAAAGTTGAGCCAACACATAGTTGGCAACAGTGGAGCAGAAAAGGAGTGGGCAGCTTTCAGAGATTTGGTGTACAATGCTGCATTTGCTCATCTGGGTCGGAACACTCGAAGATACCAAGACTGGTTTGATGAAAATGATGGGGACATTCAGAAGCTGTTAAATGAAAAACGAGAACTCCACAGGATTTACCAGCAGAACACTTCATCCATCTCTAAGAAGACAGCATTTAATTCCACCAAAAGTAAAGTACAAGCAAAGCTTAGAGAGATGCAGGATTCCTGGCTCAGTAAGAAGGCAGATGAAATTCAGTTTTATGCTGATAGTAACAGTCCAAAGCGCTTTTATGATTCCCTGAAAGCTGTTTATGAACCAAAAACCTATGGTGCCTCACAACTATTCAGTGCTGATGGAGCCACATTGATTAGTGATAAGGACATGATCCTAGAGAGATGGATTGAACACTTCCATAGTGTTCTCAGCAGATCATCATCATCAATCAATTCTGAGACCATTGACCGTTTACCACAGCTACCTCCTTAGCTGAACTTCCAGCCGAAGAAGAGGTTTTAGAGGTCATTAGGCTCCTTTCATGTGGCAAAGCTCCTGGTGCTGATTCTATTCCAGCTGAGATTTACAAGGTAGGGGGACCATTACTCATACAAAAACTGACTGAAATTTATTTTACCTCCTAGGTGTTCAAGGATGCCTCCATTGTCCATCTCTATAAAAGTAAAGGGAATAGATTGTCCTGCAACAATCATAGGGAGGTCTCTCTCTTAGTCATTGCTGGCAGAATTCTTGCTAGAGTCCTCCTTAATAGGCTGATCCTTCACCTAGAAGGTGGTCATATACTTGAAATCCAGTGTGGCTTCAGAAAGGGCTGAGGAACAGTCGATATGGTGTCTGCTGCCCTGACAACTCCAGGAGAAATGCCAGGAGCAGAACAGAGGTCTGTACACAATGTTTGTGGATCTGACCAAGGCCTTTGACATGGTTAGTCGTAAGGGCTTATGGAAAATTATGTCAAAATTTGGTTGCCTGGAGAAGCTAATCAGTATTGTATGTCATTTTCATGATGGCATGTTTGCCCAGGTTCTGGATAATGGACAATGCTCTCATTCCTTCCTAGTCACCAGTGGAGTGAAACAGGGCAGTGTGCTTGCTCCCATGCTTTTTAGCATGATGTTTTCAGCCATGTTATCAAATGCTTTCAATGAGGATGAGCATAGCATCAAGGTCAAGTACTGTGCTGATGGTAAGTTCTTCAGTTTGAAAAGGCTACAAGCCAAGACCAAAGTGGAGGGAGTGTTGGTACATGATTTTCTGTTTGCAGATGATTGTGCACTCAGTGCAGCCTTTGAAGTTGAGATGCAGCAAAATATGGATCAATTCTCTGCTGCCTGTGCTAATTTTGACCTAATCATTAAAACCAAGAAAACAGGTGCTCCATCAGCCACCACCACACTATCCATACGTGGAACCATTGGTTACAACAAATGGAGAAGTTTTGAATTCTGTGGATAAGTTCACTTACCATAGTAGCATACTTTCCAGGGATGTACACATTGACAATGAGGTTGATGCATGCATTGCGAGAGCTAGCTCAGTGTTTGGGAGGTGCCAGAGAAAAGTTTGGGAGAGAAGACATATTAGACTGACCACCAAACTGAAGATCTACAGAGCCATTGTCCTGACCTCATTGTTATCTGCCTGTGAAACATAGACAGTGTATCAGCGCTATGCCAGGAAACTGAATTGCTTCCATTTGAACTGTCTGAAGGAAGATTCTGTGGATCACCTGGTAGGATAAGGTACCAGACACTGAAGTCCTTGCTGAAGCTGAACTGCCAAGCATTCAAACCATGCTTTAGAGAATGCAACGCCAATGGGCTGGCCACGTTGTTCGAATGCAAAACATACGCTTACCAAAAAGACTATTTATTTTATGGAGAACTCGCATGGGGCAGGTGATCACATGATGGCCAGAAGAAACAATACAAGCATATTCTCAAGGTCTCTCTCAAGAACTTTGGAATTGACTTGCTCCATGGGAGACACTGGCACAGGACCACTAAGCATGGCATGCCCACATCAGAAAGGGTGCTGTGCTCTGTGAGCAAAGTAGAATTGAGACAGCACAAAGTAAATGTCTCATGAGCAAATTTGGAATATCCACCCCAAATATTCACACACGTTATCTGTGCCCAACCTGTGGTAGAGCATTCCGAGCTCGTATTGGTCTGATCAGCCACAGTTGGACACACTGAAACTTCACTTTATCATGGTGATGTCATTTTGGTCCCCTTCGAAGACGAAGGACAACAACCAAATCAAATTTCTTGTTTACTTTTACTGCAGGACTAAAGTATCCCTGACGTTTTGCACCAGCAGATTTCAGGCTATTTGCACTGACTACTTGACCTTTGCCTCTCTCTATGAGAAGGGGCAGGACTGTACTTTATTTATCTGTATTATCACAGTTTTTACTCATTGGTGGCTACTGGGATCATACCTCCTCTCCCACTGTAAAGAATATCTCATGAATGTTCTGGCTTCAGCATAGACTTTGACTAGGCACTTGCCCAGCTTGGTGTGATTGAGGATCTGACAGTCTCTTGAGATCTCCTGATAGTCACCCTCTCCTATGTGCCAATTTTGGGAGGAAGCCAAGTTTCTCAAAAACTCGAGTAAGCAGCTTTGGAGTAAAGTCCCACAGCTTGGCAGCATAATCTGCAGGTCAGATTCAATCCCGCGAACCCAGAATGTTCACTTTATTCCTCCCAGAATGAGATGATAAGATGATGCAGAGAGAGAGAGAGAGATCGCCCTGTTTTGAGCCCCCTTCTTTAGGCTCATGCCCTATCTGACAGGGTGTCTGGTAGTGTCTCTGCCCAGGATGGGGGGATGTGTTAGACAGCAGGGGAATCAGGCAGGAGATGCTTTGACAAGAACATCAAGCAGAGGGAATCCAGAGGCCCAGCTCAGAGAAAGTCAAGGTGGAAGTGGCTGGAGTCTGGGTTTTGACTGATGCATGTTTTTAGGAAATTTGTGGAAATAACATTTTCCAAATATTGCCATTCCCTCTACAGATATTTCCTGAAAAAAAAAATGAAGTGATTAGTTAGAAATGGTTTTGCTTTTCCCCACTAATTGTGGAAAAAGTGTTTGTCCTTTAGGTTCTGGAGTGCCATCCATCCTGCCCAAGTGGAGTTGGTAACTCCCCACCTATTTTTTTCTCCACCCTGAAGGCATGGTACAGTTCTCCCTATTGTACTATATGAATGGTAGGCATGATAAACTTAGCCCTAGGAGAGAGAGGCATCTAGCACATTTTGGATTAACTTTAAAGCTAATACTTTAAAGTTACGACTCTATATTCCTTTAAAGTATTCTTTCATTCTGGGGAGGTGTGAGCATATACCATGAATAAGGGTATCATGCTGAGGAAGAGAAAATGCTAGACTTTGGCCCCGTCTTCCACAAGCTCTCTAGTCTGATGGGGAATAAGATCCCCAGATATATAGCCGTAATAAACAATGTTGGGTAAGTGTTTTAGAGTGTTATCCCCAAAAGATGCTCTGGGAGATAGAAATGGAAATGTTTTCTCACTGGAGGAAGGGAGCTCAAGGAAAGTGTGTGGGTTGCGTCTTCCTTCACACAGCCCTTGGTCCATGCTTCCTTCGTGCAGTTGGGGTTTGTTGGCAGGCATCACATCTCTGCTAGGCCAGGATCTCCTTGACGGCCACAATCCATTTTATTTAGTCTTCCTCTGTTCTTTACCCTTAGCACGGTGTTCTGTTCATACGTGGGTACTTCATGTGCATTGCTCTGAATCATGCTAAACAAGCATGTTACAGATGCTGAAGGGTATGACTTCATCCCTGGTCTCCAAAAACTTTCATTCTCATTGAAGATGTGGCACACGGACTTGTCAGTTATCTGTTTTTATGTATAAGTTAGCATGGTAAGTGTCAGATGAACAGAGCTGGCAGCAGGCGAATACAAGGAATCTGTCTTCTTTGGCCACAATTTCTCTGATGGAGTGAATCTATGTTGAGGTGGCTCCTGGATGTTTTGGGGGGGCTAGGAGGGGTATGTGCAGGTTTAGGGGGAAGGAATCGTTTGGGAATATGTAATTAATTTTTATACTTTCCCCAGTAAACCATCAACCCTTTTTATGATGTCATGAGGGATTCCTTAATTTTGCAGCTGCTTCCTGATTACGTCAGAGAAGAGCCTCTCACCCTGCAGCCCGGAGCTGCACTCACACAAGGATTGGAAACAAATGAAGTGTTGAATATCTAATGGCTTCCACAGGGAGAGCCACTTCAGACTTCCCAGGCCTCCTCAGGCAAGGTCTTCCTCAAGCATTGCTGACCTCCGGGAGTGCCTTTGTTCAGGAAAGACAGGGCCCCATCCCAGAGCTTCAGTCAGAAGGAGTCTGTAGATGCTCTTGGTGCATACCTCCCTCCAGGTGCACCCTCTTCCTATTTCCCTGCCCCCTTCCTGGCCTTCATTCCACTGTGCTTTTGGTTCCCTTCCACATGTCAGTGTCTCCGGGAACCCTTTGGGAGTACCAGTCAGTGCCAGAAGTATTTTCCCCTTCCCCATATTGCAGTCATTTGCCAGAACCTACACATACCAGGTGACTCTCACATCTGTCCTCTCTTTCTCTTTCCACTGCTATGACCATAGCCCAGGCCTTCTTGACATTTTGCCTGGAGAGTCACAGTAGCCTTCTAACTTGCCTCCCTGACGTCTTCCTCTTTGTCTCACTTCTCTCTTGCACTGCTTCACCACAAAAACCTGGCATCTTATTTCCAGCAAGCTTTAAGTGCCTACTGTGTGCCAGGCATGGTATTTGGTGCTTGAGAGACAGTGATAAAGATGAAAAACAGCTCCTCCCTACATTGACCTTATTATGTTCTACAAGAGGAGTGGGTATAATATGTATCTGTATCAATAAGTATAAATTTTGCACAGAGTAATTTCAGGAGGAAGAGAGCACTTCAGTGTGTATATGTAGAAATCTTAATGGACATATATTGTAGTTGGATAATAAGCTGGGCTCAGATTTGAATCAGAGGATTTCTGGCAGGCAAGATTACTTTTGGGAAGTTGAACAGCACTTTAAACAATCCCAGGCTGCTTCCTGAAATAGAACCCTATCTTTTTAAGACATATGTGGTGGTGGTGGGGTGTGTGTGTGAGGGGGGGGAGAGAGAGAGACAGAGACAGAGAAGGAAAGACAGAGAGAGGAGAGAGACAGAGAGAGGGAGAGAGACAGAGAGAAGGAGAGAGAGAGACAGGCAGAGAGAGAGAGGAGAAGGGGGGAAGAGGCAAAGTAGGGGGAGAGACAGAGAGAGGAGAGAGACAGAGACAGAGAGAAACGAGAGACAGAAAGAGGAGGGAGAGACTGTCTCCATCATTAAATATTTAAGTGCCTACTGTGTACTAAGCACTGGGAATTCAACAAAGGGTAAAACATAGTCCCTGCTTTCAAGGAACTCACAGTATAATGAGGGGAGAAAATCATACAGACAACAACTATGTACAAGCAAGATATAGTCAGGAAAAATTGAAAATAATCAGCAGATGGAAGGCACTGTACTGCAGGGGGATTGGGAAAAGTTTCTAGTAGAAGATTTTAACTGAACGTCGAAGAAAGCCAGGATGGGGAGAAGGGGAAGAAGCTAGGGACAGCCAGTGACAATGCCCAGAGTTGGGAAAAAAGGATTATCTTACATGAGGAATACCTGAGAGTCCAGTCAGTGTTACTGGTTTGCAGAGTTTGTAGGAGGGGTGTAAACCATAAAAATACTGGAAAGATGTGGCGGGGGGGGGGGGGGGGTTGGAGATTGTGAATGCCAAATGGAGGATTTTATATTTTATCTTGGAGTGATAGGGATTCCCTGAGTAGGGGACGAGGGGTGACGTAGTCAGACCTTCACTTTACAAAAATCACTTTGAAAGCTGAGTGGTGGATGGACTGGAGAGACTGAGGAGAGACTTAAGGCATGAGGGACCTGCACCAGAATAGTGGCAGTATCAGAGGAGAGAAGGGGGCATGTTCAAGTTTAATGTCAGAAGCCCTTGGCAATAGCTAGGCTATAAGGTGAATGGGACCTAGGTTTGGAGCATAAGTGACTAGGAGGATGGTGTTTCCCTCAGCAGTGGTAGGAAAGTTTTTTGGGGGGGTAAAGTGAAATATAATGAGTTCTTCTTTGGACATGTTGAGTTTAAGATGTTGGAGGTCAGGGGAAAGGTTTAAGGCAGGATTGGTATATCTGAGAATCATCTGTGTAGGGATAGTGATTAAATCCATGGGGACTGATCCCCAAGTGAAACAGTATGGGGGAAGAAGAGGGTACAACCCAGAGTCCTGTTCATGTGACCTGGATGAGGATTCAGCTTAGGAGAGGGAGAGAGGGACCAACACGCTATCCGGCCAAGGAGGAGGGCTCAGGCAGGCCATTGGATGTGGCCGTGTGTGTGCCCCTGCTCTCTTCAGGGGGGTGAGGGATGCCCTGGAGTCATCTGGCTCTGACCTGACTCCCCAGACTCCACACCTTCCTGCGTCCTTGCCTTGGCCCATGCCATCCCCTCCACCTTAAATGGCTTCCCTTTACTCCTTCCCTTCTCATTCAGCCTAGTGTCATGGAAGCAGTGCAGTCCCTGAGTTCAAATCTAGTGCTGCTCTCTTTGTGACCTGGCACCTCTGGACCTCATTTCCCTTCTCTGTAAGATGAGAGTTAGATTAGATGCTTTCTAAGTCTCCTGAGCTCTATCTTTTATCCTGTGGTCCTTGGGATCTCTGGTTTCTGTGGAATCCTCCCAGGCCAACTCAAAGGCTGCTGCTTTCCCAAAACCTTGCTGAGCCCCCACAGCTAGAGAGCATTTCCCCTTTTTATGAACTCCCATAGCACTGTGTAATTTTTTATATTGCTTGTCACAGTCTACCATATATTAGAATTGTTTGTGTATGTTACCTATTGGCTTAATTGCTTGTGGTGTCTCGCACATAATCAGGTACACAGGATATATTGTAGCAGGGAAGGAGGCCAGATTCTTCTCTGTGACTTGGAGTGGGAAATGTGCCCTACTCTTCACCATGTCTGTGGCTTGTTAAAAGAGGCTTAGACTAGAGAAGGTCAGAGTTCTCTAATTCTGCAGACTCTTCTCATATAACTCCCCCAGTGCTGCGTTGCCCCTGCAGGGATGTCATCCAGAAGTTCCACTGGTGGCCTTTCCCATTAAAAGATGTACTGAGGCTTTGCCCAGCTACACTCTAATGGTTCCCGGTTTAACAGTGAGATGCGTGTGTGTGTGTGTGCGTGTGCCTGCGATGTGTGTACGTGTACCTGCGATGTGTGTACATGTGCATGCGATGTGTGTACAGTATGTGAGCGTGTGTGCATGTGTGTGCGGGGTACATGTGTGCGTGCATGCGTATGTATGTGTATCTGTGTGTGTGTCTGTGGGTGATAGCTCTGCTTTTGCCCTGAGTTTTGGTTCCTTTCTGGTTTTTGTGCAGCCACTGCTTCTGCTGTTGCCTCCTTCTTCATCTCCTCCTTCAGCCAACTGCTGCCTCAGGGAGCCCTGGGGATTGGGCAGCAGCTGGATGAGTCTCTCCTTGCCCACTTCCTGTAGCCAGGGAGGTTTGGGTGGGTTGCTCAGCAGCTCTGCCAGCCCTTTGTCTGACTGGTGGCTGACTCATAAGGAAAGCACTCTTGTGTCTGAGAGATAAGAGCTAGTAAATCACCTCCAGGTGGTGTTACTTTGAGGGTAACTGACCACTCTCCCCTCCCTTTGGGAGGTGAGGGACTCCGTGACTAAGTTCTGTTGTCTGCATTTTTCTCCAATTGTTAACAAAGCAGCCTTCCCTTCATCCGATGCTCAGATTATTCCTGTTGGGCTCAGAGTTCCTTTTCATCCTTTCGTTGTCTGATATGGGCCAGTCTTTCATTTACCTGTATCTCGGTCCCCAGTGAGGAAGCCAGTGCTGCAGAACAGGAAGGTGGAGGGAGGATTGTGCGATTGCTTATTGGTGTTGGAAGTTTAAACCCAACCAAAAGTAGTCTGGCCCTGCAATTTCGTTGGTTTAGGGAGCTTCTGGTAAAGCAGCTCCCTCTGTCATTGCTCCTCCAAGGAGCTGGAGACCTCTGGGACATTTAAGGATGTGCCTGAGTTGCCCAGTATGTCAGAAGTGAGTCTTGAAGCCAGGCCTTCCTGACTGTTCCCGGTACCCTGATCCAGGCCTGCCCCTGCTGTAAGCCATTGTCCCTTTCCTAGGAGAGGCTGAAGAGGCCTGGCTGTGCTCCTGCCCCCAGGATGGGATTCTTACTGGCCCTACTCAATTCCCCTCTTCCTGTTTCCTGTAGAGGAGGTCTTGCCAGCCTGGAACTGTCAGGCCCAACTTGGCTTTGGCAGCACTGTTGTACACACACTGGTGGGAGAGGGGATGTGTTTATCACTTTTCCTGGAGATTATCTGTTTAAGCACTTCTCTGACAGTTACAATAACAAGGGCAGTGTGCTGTGTTTCCCAGCAGAAGGACACTCGCTGTTGAAAGATGTATAGCACTAATTAGAAATACATAACATCCGGCCACATGGCGGCCTTCTCCCGGCCCCTCCATTTCCTGATTTCATACAACTTTGACGACAGTTGGTTTATGTTTTCCATGAATATAATGTTCTCCGAAAAACGAGTCTCCTGTTACACAGGAGTGAGATATTCATCCCCTTTGCAGGTAACATGTCGGCTCTAGCGAGCCCTGGAGTGGTGATCACCTGCCCTTCCCAGAGCGTGTGGGAAGAAACAGAACTGAGCTGATACCTCAGGTGACTTCCTTCTAGGAAGGGAGTGTTTCCGTCCCTTCTAGTTAGCCAAGTCCATCCCCTCCAATTCTGGAAATAAGGGGAAAGGCCACTTAGCAGTGTTAATGAGTTCCTCAGCTCTGGGTCTGGCTGCTGCTACCTGAAATAACGCCAAAGGAACTCAGGCAAATACCAAGGCAAACAGTGCCTCATCCTTCTACCCCTTGCAGGAGGCTCCCTTTCCCTGGAGGCCAGTCCAGTTCTGATTCAGTCATGAAGGTAGACTAAGTAAGTTTTCTTCAGTGTGATGTCACATCTCTCATACCTTCCAAGGGCCTGAGAATAAGGCTGTGTTTGCATAGGTTGCTGCTAAAATGAATCCCTTTGGGACGGGGCTTTCTGTAGCCCCTGCCCCCAGCCTGCTGCAGAGTGGTTAACAATATAGTAACATGCCGTTTTGGTTGAATTGTCGAGATTTCTGTAATGGGAAAGGAGCAAGCCCTTCACAGCCCTCTCACCGTCATCTCAGGACGTGACATCTTTGCACTTTGCGATGCAGCCGCACTAGCCTGCTTTCTGTTCCTTACACATGACGCCTCATCCCTTGTCTTCTCCTCCACTGTGCCTGGAAAGCACTCTGCAAAACCTCCTCCTCCCCTCTTCTGTCAGGATGAAGTTTTAGCATCCGAAACCTTTCCTCATCCCCTTCTCGCTCAATCTGCTCTGTATTTATTTGTGTTTGTTTTCTTGGAACTTATCCAAGATATTCTTAGGCCTCACCCCTTCATCCCCTCAGGATTATTTCATTCTTTGCATCCTCAGCACCTTATTGGAATTCCTGGTACCTAGTATGCACATCATAAGTACTAACTGATTGGTTAGGTAACTGAAGCCTTCTTTGTGAGTTGTCTTCCCCTGGGGATGCAGGGACCATCTTGCTTTTCCGTTTGTTTCCCCAGCACTTGCATACTACTTTGCTCATAGTAAGTGCTTAGTAAATGTCTTTAATTCATTCATCCATCCATTCATTCGTGCTGGCATCCATTCTGAAGAGAAGGCACTCTAGGTCACGTATCCAATTAAGGGAAAAGCCAGGACTAGAAACCGTATTCTTAGTGAGTCATATGGTCCTCCTGACTTTGATCAAAATGGAGTTCTCTGATGTGTACCAGGCACAAAGCAGAGAGACTCCAGGGGCTTTAGTACCCCTTTCTAAGTACCTGGAAGGGCCCAGCCACAAGCTGCTGCCAAGGGCTCAGGAGAGATAAAGCATGTTAAACCATCCTTGGGCCCAAGGCAGAATTGCTATCTTTCTACTTCTCCCCATTTCTTTTTGACAAAGGCTAAGTAAATAAGGCCTAACTGAAGTGGCTGCCATTATGGGAAACTGTGAGTCCCATCACTGCCCCTTTGCTATCAAGTGGTGACAACCCCTATTCATTCTCCTGCTTTGAGCCACAGCATCAGCTTAAAATAAGAATTTGTTGAGTCTGGCTTCCAGGCCCAGAGCTGCCATTTGTCATGAAACAGAAATGGGCCTGGTGACAAGTAAGCTCCCATTGCCACCACATTTCTTCACCCCAGTAGATGAAAGGGTCTGCACCAGGAACTGCACTGTGGTCCTCTGAGCTTCAGCTGCCCCTGGAGTCAGGGCTCCTTCTTCCTTTTTACATGCACTTATATGGGGTGCTACGTGCCCAGCTAGTCTGAACATCGTATGCTTTACTGATGAGAGGGAATTGAAGGGGAAAGGTAGCCTCAGAGGACATAGACTCCGCTCCCAACTTTTGTCTATTTTGTCTGAATTTGTTTCTCTCCTTCAGGCCTCACGGCCTATCTGGGAAAGGCTAGTTGGCTGGTAGCCTTTGGCCAAAGACTGCTCTTTGGCAATGTGGCAACCCACAGGAAGGGGTGGAGGACAGAAGCAGGCCTTTTCCCCTGGGATTGCTTTTGCAGTGTTTCCATCCATCTTGTTCCCTGTCCTTCATTCGTGAGGTTCCTCCCCACCCCTATAACTGGTTTTTGGATGTCAATATTGTATCTCTGTTGGAGCACCTAGGTGGCACAGTGGATAGAGCCCTGGACCTGGGGTCAGAAAGACCTGAGTTCAAATATAGCCTCAGATTACTTACTGGATATATGACCCTGGGCAAGTCACTTCACCCTGTTTGTCTCAGTTTCTTCATCTGTAAAATGAGCTGGAGAAGGAAATGGTAAACCCCTCCAGTATCTCTGCCATGGAAACGCCAAATGGAGTCACGTAGAGTCAGGCACAATTGAAACGACCTAACAACAAAAGCATTATGTCTCTGTGGCATAGTGGAAAGGTGGAAGAATCCTTACTAACAGGGGATTAAGGTTTTGTTGGGGACAGTATAGGACTAATGACCTATTCAGATCATATCAATAATCTGTCTGTCTGTGTTCATCCTTTGTTGCCGAAGAAGACTATGTCATTAGAGAAATGATGACATGACATGCACTTGTCTTTGTTGTGAATGAGGGAGGGCTGTGCAGGTCATCAGCCTCACTTTCCCCTCCTGAGCCATCCGAGTCCAGTGACCAGATGTTCATCAGGGTGACCGGAGAAGGCCCTGGGTGCAATGGGTTTAATGAGCAAAAGAAAAAAATAAATCAAGCTGGGGAAAAGAGCAACAGTTAAGATTGACAATTACTCTTGAAGTCAGGAGGGTCCTGAAAAGAAACATTAAGTGGAGTTTGGGCAGGGACCTATTGTTGTGCACCTATTGTTGTGCAAAAGTATGGGCTTCAGAAGGCACTGGGTTTAAGGTTTTGGGAAAGACAAGAAAGGTAGGAAGGAAGGAAAGAAAGAGAGAAAGAAAAGGAAGGAAGGAGGGAGGGAGGGAGGAAGGAAGGAAAGAAGGAAGGAAGGAAGGAAGGAAGGAAGGAAGGAAGGAATCTGATCCATAAACTCCAAGTTGGAAGGAATCTGATCCATAAACTCCAAGTTAACTGGGGGTCCTCTGGCCATCAAATTTACCTTCCTTTGGAGAGGAGAAGGTGGGGAGAGACAGAAGGAAGGTGATGACCTGAGACCTGTGAGTAGACCAAGCTGTCATACCAGTAATAGACACTTTCTCACTACCTACCTCATCCTACTTACACATCCCATCTGAGTTGGGCAACCACTGGATAAGTATTGAAATTAGTGGGCATCTGTAGTGGCAGATTTCTAGGTGCAAAGGTGTAACAAAGGAATGGTGCCATTCTTTCTCCATAAATAGCTGTTGAAACCACAGAATTATCAGGGAAGTTGGGTCTGCCTGAGGAGGGAAAGACTTTCTGCTGCAAGAGACACTCAGTGCAGCCAAATGAATGCGATCAGATTGTGTGGCCCAAAACCTTTCAGAGACCACAGTGTAAAACCCAGCCCTTTCTGGCTTTCTATTCAAAATCTGGGAGAAATGGAAGCTAGGGATTTATCTTTGAGCCTCTGGACTCTCACTCCTTCGGGGATTTTCACCAGAATCAACAAGCCTCAAAGGAAAGGTGGGGTGCAGGGTCCCCAGCACCTCAGATGTTTGCCACTTTGGATTTGACCACTTATGACATCTGGAAGTGTGAGCACCGTGAGGTTCAGGTGTAGTTAGTCTTGGAGGACTTAGGCAATAGCTTTTATGAACAGACAAGTGGGAGGGAAAGGATGAAGAACACACAGCCTCAGAATTGAATCCTCCATCAGTCTGCAGCCAGGATGGGCTGTATTCTCTGATCTGGAATATTTGGGTAGCTACAGTGGTTATGACCCAACTGTGATCTCAGGAGAGCTCTGCCCATACTGGAAAACTGACTATCGGGCATTAGCTAAGCAAGAGCTCTGTGCTTCCTTCTTTCCTGAAAGAAAGACCACTGCCCCTTTAGGGGCTGTGTCATCCTCACCCTGCTCTCTTCCTTAGGCTGTCTTGGTATTTCTTCCTGTTTCCCGAGGTTGGCCAGGTGGTCACTGCCTTCTAGGCTATTTTGGTGAACAAGGTGGGAGTCTAGACTGTACAAGGCCCAGTGATGTGCAGCTGAGCTCCCAAAGCCCCTCCCATTAAGGCCTAGCAGGAGTTATTCCTTTTCCTGTGGTTCTAGTTCACAGAGCCCTCCTTCTCTTTCTCCATCTCCTGAGAAAGCACCCAAGAGCTCCGTCAGTGGGTCTCCAGAAGTCCCTCCCCTTACCTCTCCTTCAGCCCGCTCTCTACCACTCCCAGAGCCCTCACAGGTGACTTGGCTGGGGCTGCTCAGATCAGATCTGCTTCCATAGGGTGGAGATCGAGGAGGGCCTTGCTAGGAGTAACTGGATGTGCGGCTTCTCCCTGAATACCTGCTTCAGTTAAGCTCCATAGATGAGCTTCTGTGCATTGACAAAAGGTGCCTCCCCTTGGCTGTTTAGGTTGAAATGCCAGCAGGGATGGAGTTTGAATAGGCAGGCAATATGCAGCTTAATTCTCCTTTGAGTACTTAGGAGATTTTAAAATTCTCTTCCATAGCTGATAAGAGTTGGGTCAGCTGCTGCCAACTGCAGGAGTGATGCGCCACCTCCCTCTCCCTGCCCCAGCTCATTTCTATATGTGCTTTGTGGCCCCTTCCTGAAAGATGAAGGTTGTGGACTCTTTGTTAATCACCATTCCCCAGGAACACAAAGGGATCTAAAGAGAGTTGGAAGTGGAGGTATTTGTAAATGTTTCGGGGTGAAATACCTCCCCCCCACCCCCAACAAAGTAACTCTAGCTGTCGGAGAGGTCTGCCTCCTTTCACTGACCTATACTTAGAGTGGAAAAGAGAAGAGGGGCTTATAATCAGAAGCCAGGTTTACATGTTTGGTCTTAGGAGAAGGAATGAAAGAACCCAAGTTACCATGAGGATCTATCATCTGTGTCTTGATGGGCAGTACCCCCTAATGAAAGGACAGTGAGAGAAGGAAGGCTAAGACAAGAAGTGTCTGGTGACCTAGGAAAGAAACTGATTCCATGCTCCTTGACTACTTGTTGCTACAGCCTTTTGGTGGTAGGAGCCAGCCTGGGGATGTGACAGGCCCAGCCCCAGTGAGGCCCGCTGAGTGCGAATCCACAGGCTCCAGACCTGTATTCCTTCATCTTCCTCCTTAGCTTGGTGAGATGGCATGGCCTGATTGGCCCATCTTGTGTGGAGATGGTGGAGCAGCAGGAACAGAGGTGCTGATAGTGTGTCACTTGTCTTTTCTTAGATTGTTTCTCAGAGGAATGCCGCTCGGTGATCCAGGAACAAGCGACAGCTTTGGGGCTGGCCATGTTCTCCCTGCTGGTGCGGCGCTGCACCTACTTGCTAAAGGAATCTGCTAAAGGTATGCAGATGAAGGGCCCCCTAACTAGAGGGATTTCTGGTTGCCCAAGCCCTTGCCCAGACAGGCATCAGACCCCTCCTTCCCTTTTGTCTTAGTATTTATTTCCTCCTCATCGATTTCTCCATCTACCTTTTTTCCTTACCCTGTGACTTTTGCCAGTTTTGTCCCCTCTACAGATCCCCTTTTCTGTAAGCTACTGTCTCCTTCCTTTTTCATCCCTTTAGGAATTAGAGTTTGGGCTTTTGATGCTAAGCAGGGAACCTAGAATTCTTTGAATGCTGAAATATGTTCCTTTTTTGCCCACAATTGATATTGCTTTCCATATGTTCATTTATTCGCTTTAGGGATTGAAAGTAACCTCCCAGGCTCTGACTTCTTGTTCAGTACATTGTCAGTGCTATAGGTGCCTTGGCCCAGGAGTCTTGGATTCACCGGGCAAGGCTCCAGGTACATCTAGCTCTGGGGAGGGGGAGAATTCCTTGTCCTTTTAAGTTGAACCTAGGACAACACTAGGCATTTCTTACTGGCTGCTGCAGGTGTATTTAAAGGATGATGGGAGGTAATTTATTTACTTCCATTCTGGACCAAGTTGGTAAGTAGTGTCCTTCTAGGTCAACTTCCCAACTGCCACCATTTTCTACATGCTCGAGGGGAGCAGATGATTTGCACCAGACACCTAGCCACGCTATCCTCGGTCACAAAGGAGGCAGGGAGAACTCTCAGAAATAGGGGTGGGGGGCGCCTGGTGCACTGGTTCTCTCTCTGTCCTGCTTTTCAGAATCCTCTTAGGTGCTGGTGGTTTCCATCGCCTGCGGGCCCAGCTGCCCTGTGGACTCGGTCTCCCTCCCCTAAGAACTTGCTGCCGTCCCAGCGGCCCAAGCCCCACTTGGGGCCACAGCAACATAGGCCAAGCTCTCACCCTTTGCCTCTGCAGCTCACCTGTCCTCCTATGAGGATGAGGAAGATCAGGATGATATCAAGGTGTCAGCCTTCCTCCCAGACCTGAAAGAGCTCCTCCCCAGCGTGAAAGTGTGGTCAGACTGGATGCTCGGTTATCCGAATACTTGGAACCCTCCACCCACATCCCTCGATCTGCCCACACAGTGAGTACCTCTGCCCCTTCCCCTTGCCTGATTTCCCTGCTCTCTCTGCTCCCTCCCTTTGGGCTTGGTCTTACCTTGCCCTTAATGCTCTCTTGTTTTCCTGGTTTTGGTTGGGTCTTTACCTCAGTGCTGTACCCACTACACCCATCTCACTTTCCCTTTTGAGCTGTGCTGTCTTGTGGTGATGCCCCTGACTTTTTCTGGAGACAGGGTGGATGCTTGGGCCCATCTAGGGTGACTCTTATCAGCTCTCATCTCCTTTGTGGGCTGTACGAGGACTTCGGTGGCTACTCAGGGCCATTCTTCTGGGCTGTCTGATTCTGGCTAGAGCTCTGGTGCTGGCCATTTTCTCACAGGTTTGTGGAGGACCTACATCAAGAGAATCTTCCGTAGACATTCTTGCCTAGCATATCTTGATGTGTCTGTATGGAATTCCTGACCTAAAACTGCTCCCTGAACCTGCCCTTCATACCCATGCTCCTCACTTGAGCCATGCCCCCTTCTGCAACAATAGGCTTCATTTCCCCCCAAGTTTCATGTCTGTGTGGGTGGTGGCCACAGCAGTGAACAGCTCTCAGCATCCCTCCTGAAAGCTCTCCATCAACTGCCAGAATGTGTTCCAGGCTCAGGCTCGGTGCGCCAGGGCTCAGACTTGAGCTGGGCGGCTGGGACTATAACAAAGGAGCTGACAGCTCTGGCTGGGGAGCAGCTTGTTCCCAGCAGCACTCCCCAAAGGGTTAATGCTTTTTGTCTCAGACTTTTCAGGCCGTTGATCTATAATGCGGACTAGGCAATTTGCTCAGTTTTGGAAAGAAAAGGATGAGGAAGGGCCAAGATCTCCAAGTGTCTGATGCTGGTGCGGAGCATGCGCTGTTTTCCTTCCCTCCCCTCTGGGGCCTGTAGCCTCTCCTGGGCTGCCAGGAGGTCAGGCCTATAAGCACTGTCCTCCTGGGCCTAGGGCCGTCAGGCCTGTTCCTCTCCTCTTTTACTGCCTGCCTGCCTCCCTCTTTCCCTCCTTCTAGTTGGCTTTTGTTTGGCTGAGGAAATGGAAAGCTCACACAGGAAATGCTGGGCCTCATTTGCTCGGGGTGCAGAGTCTGTTTTCTGTTTGGATGCTGCAGTCCATGGCCCACTGCCGGCTTGTGTGAGCTGCTGCCCATCTTTGGGCAATGGCTCAAACTTCAGCCAGGCACGTGGTCCTGACCATAGCCATCCCCTGCCCTGCCGGCTTCCTGGGCCGCTGAGAACTGAAGTGGGGCGTGGCTCAGCTCTTGGGCTGAGTCTGCCCAACCCTCTTGGGTCTTTTTCTTTCCCCCACTGGGAGAGCAGTTCTGATCAGGAAGCTGCTTGGACCCATGTTGCCCAAGAGACAAGCCCCTGTAACCCTGGGCATCCCATCTCTCTCCTGTGGGCAGACCAGGCTAGGGAGAGGTCACTGGGTTGTGGGAAACTCAATTCCCTCTTTGTACTTAAAACATCTTTCTGCTTCTTCCCTGTTAGTAAGTCCAGCTGGCAGAGATGCAGGGGTGCCAGATCAGGGTAAAGCTAAGCAGCTTCATCTACCATGGGCCTCGGCCTCTAGGGTGCTTGGAATCCAACAGAATGGACTCAGGTTGGATGGTCTCAGTCATTCAACTTAGCTTATCCCCACCCTGAGTTGTGGCCCAACCCTCCCCAAACAAGGAGTGAGGAACCCCAAAGCAGTTCTGCTTTCCTATCCTAGGACTTCCAGGGAGCTGCCTGTTGCACCCAATAAGCATTTTATTTGAAAGGATGCTAAAGGTCTCACACCACTTATACCCAACAAACCTGGTTGCAGCACACCCACACATCTCTTTAGGTGGCAAACCCAAAGTCTTGACTCCCTAGTTTTCAATTCTCTTGGCATTCTCATGGTAACAGGAAATGACCTTCTCTTATCATCTTTCTTTTACATATTTTTGTTATTTTCTTTGCATCTTTGTTGACCTGCCTTGTTGAGACATAGTGCCTTCCTCCCATCCCTGCAGTGTCCTGAATTACGGCTTCTTGTCCCTCCTAACTTATCCCTCAGTGGTACACTTTTTCCTGCATCCCATTTTTCTTCCTTTTCCGTATTTGGGTCTCACTATCTCATCTTCAGTATTCCTCAAATGACAAGAACATCACCTCAATTTTTGTTTTTACTTTCCAGAGAAATTGCATATTTGATCCCATTCACCTCTTTAGATTCCTCCTTGATCACTTCATATTCCATCAGGTCATGCCTGCTAGTCCTGGATAGGATCTCACCAACTCTAGTAACATCTAGCTGGTTCATGCCTTTTGACCTACTGAGACACAAATTGTAATTTGGCTCTTTGAGGATCCGTAGACAGAACCTTAGGGGCTTTCTTAACAGCCCCTGTGGAGATGACATGCCTCCTCTCACTTCCCCTGCTGGAGATGCTGACTCCCATGTTGCCGAGTCCTTTCAGGGAATTGTTAGCAACATGGTGTCCTAAAGACTTAGAGATTAGAGTCTATTCATAA
This sequence comes from Bettongia penicillata ogilbyi, assembly GCA_023548195.1. NCBI lineage: Eukaryota > Metazoa > Chordata > Mammalia > Diprotodontia > Potoroidae > Bettongia > Bettongia penicillata. Next base: position 2,055,353 of record JAJHZJ010000605.1, on the reverse strand, counting down.
TCCTTTGTAGAGGATGTATGAAGGCCTTCAGATATTTCAGAGCAGCAGCCTCACAGCCTGGAGGGGTATTCTACTTTCTGAAGTCCAAGCTTCTTCCTCTGTCCCTCCCTGCCAGGTCTTCTGGTAGGAAGAAAAGGCTGGCACTTCTACTTTGCCAAGTGAGCAAATGGAAAGTTGTGAGAGGCAGCCCTGAGTAATGGCAGAGCAGAGTATAAGACAGGGGACCCATTCCATCCCAGAACCTCAGAAGAAGTCAGACCAGTGGGACAGCTCACCTCCCTCTGTGGCCTTGAGTACGGCCAGATCCTCCTCCTTCTTGATCTCTGGTTCTCAGTAAGTGAGAGAGTCAGGGGACTTTGAGAATGTCCAAACTCAGCCCAGCTGTGGCAGTTGGTTTATTGCTTTCAGCTGGTACTTGAACCCAGGTCCTGGTCTTGGAGTCTTTCCCAGGTTTAATCCCCAGAGCTTTCTCTGCAGCTGTATGACACTGCGCTGACCCCGAATGAGGATAGGAAAATAGAACCGGTGCCAAGCCAGAGTCTCTTTTTCATTTGGAGTCTGGCTGTCTGCCCATGACCAGGGTTACATAATGGGAAACATAGCTGGGGCTCTGGAGAGCCCGCGTTTCACCAGGCTGCCCAGACCTTCGCGTTCTGATGCTATATATCTTCCTAATTGTAACTCAGATACATTTATCACACTGTTGGATTCAAGTCCCCTTAAATTTAAAAAAAAAAATAAAAAATTTCTGGCCTTGCTGCTTTTCCATGGCTTGCAGATAAAGTTGCAGAGCATTCTGGGAGATGGTGTATGAGGAGGCCAGAAGCTGGGAGACTATCATGCTAGGCCAGGGTAGAGAGAATGTTGGGAGGGGGTAGAGGATTTAGGGAGGGAGCCCCTGCTCCTAGGAAATCATGTGTCAAGTTCATTGCCTTGACACAGTGACTTCCTGGGACCACAAGTCATGGAGAGTGTGCCTGCTTACCAAGACAGCCAACCAAGAGTGAGATCACTTAACTGAGGTATATATCACACATACCTGTATAAGAGTGCACACAGATATGTGTTCACACACATGAGGGCAACTTTTCCCCAAGAGAGACCAGTCAAGGATGCTAGGGTCTAAGAAGGCGTTTGGGGAGGTCATCAAGTAACCACCCATCAGCACTTCCCTCAAGGAAGTCTTGGTGACTGTGGGAAGCCCCTTTGCTGCCCTGGCTCCCCACCCAGTCTCCTTGGCTCCGAGTTGGGGCGTCAGTAGAGCAGCCTGGCACCAGGGGTTCCTCTTCCTCAGAGTGCTAAGTAAGGAGACATGGGAGGAAACTCCTCCTCATTCCCCCAATTCTCCCCTAGAATTTCTTGTGAGAGGAGGGGGCATTGGCCTCTGTCTTCAGTCTGACCCCAGCAGGGTACAGATGACCCCAGAGGAAGGGTGGACTTCCCAGCTCCAGGCTCATTCTATTTGGGTCCAACATGTGCTTAACCATGGAGATTTGTGAGAGTGATTACAGTCACTGAAAGCTGGAGAAGGTAAGAGCCATGAGAATACCCACTGGGGGTGGTCCCAGGCTCTGTTCCTGCCTTAGAGACATTGAGGTCCCAGGCACAGCATTTTTCCCCAAACACTCAGTTCTTACTGATGGGTTTAGCACACTAGAGGGATGTGACAGAGACTAAAGAGAGTCGTGGCTCAGGGAGGCTAGAGCCCAGTGATTCCCTCACCTGTGGATTTAGAGACCCCAGAAACAAGGGGCTCTGGTGCCTGTGAAATTCCAGAAGCCATGATTTTGTGACTGGGGTCAAGGCTCAACACTATATAGCTGGCAAAAGCTACATTTTTAGAGCAATGCAGGTTGGCTATTGCCCGTTTTGGGGGAGTTGCCCACTGTTGGGCAACGTTGGTTTTATGTTGGCAGTTTGCCAGCGTCCTTTTCAAGTCCCAAGTTGATAGATTTTTTGTAAGTGGAAATGGACTACTAATTTCTTACATCAAAAAAAAAAATCGCCAAGGACAAAACCCTTGACCCAGAAGGGTGTTAACCTGTCTGCCCTCTTTTTTACTTAACTGAGGGAGTAGTGTTTCCTTTTCACATCATTGGGGTACCTGACTGATGTGCTTTCTCTACTTCTGAAACCTTGAAAGACAGATGCCAGCACAGATAAGTACAGGGAGCCCTCCTGACCACAGGTTCTTGGGGAATAGACCCGGGGGCTACAACTTCTTTTCCATTCTGAGGCACTTCTCATTCTCCTTCCAGACTCTGTACTTCATTCTGTCCTCGCTATACCTGCAGACCTGTTGTTCCTTCTGCAGCCTGACTCTTAGGTAGCCTTTTGGAGGATTTCACTTGCGAGGATTTCAGTTGGTGCTGTACCTAGGACCTTGTGCCTCTCCCCTCCATGCCTTTAGCCTATGAGGTTTTCTTTTTTTCTCTCTCCAGGTTTCTCTGCCTAGGTCCTGTGCTGGCTCAGCCATATTTCCAGCTCTCCTCACCCCAGGAACCAAAAGACCCAACTCGTTTCCCATCTGTATTACTTCTCTGATCTTCTATGGCTCTGAAACACAATGCAGGGCTTCTTCTCACTCAGCTCTTTCCGGGTTTGTTCTGCAGCTGTGGAGTTTGAATGTTAGTGTTTAAACAAGCTGGTATTACACAGGAAATGGCCACCTCCACAGGCCCCTGCAGGCTTGTAACATGGGGTCATTGTGCTTGACATTAATAACCAGTCAGAATGGTGGTGTGTGTGAGTGCTCAGCGCTATCTCAGGCTTACCAGAAAGATGGGCAGAGATTCCTGTGAGCATTCCCTACCCCCATGGAATGCCCTGTCCAAGGTGGGGCCTTGGGTCAGGTCCTGCCTGACCTCTCACTTACAAAACTGGCAGAGCTTTCTCTCTCTGTTCAAGTTAAGAAGGTGATTGTTATTATCACAACAATAAGCCTCACACCTTATTATTACAAAGCATTTTGTACAGGATAACGTAGGTTAGAAATGCCCTCCCCAATTAAGAAACATCTCAGAGTCCAAGGCCTCTCAGTGCCTTTGACTAAAGCTGCTTTTCTGATTACTGTTTGCAGAACTAACCTCAGCCCGAAGGGTTAATCTGATCCCTGAGTCAATATCCCCAAACAACAAGCCAAGAGTGTATGTTGGTCCATTTGTGTGAAATGTGTTTCCCCAATCACCTGGGCTGGGCTGGGCTGCATTGTATCGGCCGGCAGCTGCTCTGCACTCAAACTGACAGCTACATTAAACCCTGGAATTCTGAGGCAATAAAAAGTAAATTAACTCTTATTTTTTTCCTGTCCTGGTGGAGTAAGTGAACGTGTGTCTGTGGGGAGGTGATCAAGCCCTGGCTCTGCATGTATGCTTGAAGCTCCCAGCCCTCGGCCTCTCCCTCCTGAGCTGGGCCCTGCTGTTCTGACTCTAGGGAGGAGCCTACTGTCTTGCTCTGTGGTGTGTGCCCCATGGGTGGGCTGCTTAAAATCGTGAACTTAGAGTTAACAGCGATATCAGTGGTCACCCATTACATTTTCTATCAGAACAGGAACTCATCCCTAATAACACAACACCCCAAACATGGGACTGGGAGGAGGGGGCCTGCTCTGGAACGCCTAACCTACACAGTATCCTCCCACTTATGGGCATCCAGGACTCCAAAAGGTCTCAGAGGAGGAGTCCATTATTCTTTGTGACGACCCCAATAGCTGAGGTGAAATCTGTCCCTTCACCTTACTCCCATCACCCCAGTTCTCCTTCCTGGTGTTGGACGGTACATCTGATCCTGCCTCCACCTGAAGAGAGACATCCTGTTGCCCCTAAAGTCTCTTTCCCCTCTGTACCAAATGTCATAGTTCCCTTCTGATGGTGTAGTTTTGGCCATTCCACCCTCTGGCTCTGTCTTCTCTGAATGCCCTCATGTTGGTCATCCTTTCTGCAGTCTAGCACCCAAAAGTAAGCTCTCTATTTTAGTGTGATCTGGCCAGAACAAGGGATTGGCCCTTTGGTCTCCCTTGTCCTGGACATGGTGATGCAGCCTAATTTTACATTCAGTTTTTTGTTTGCCATTTGATTTGTGTTGAGTTTGCTTGTGAGCCCCTAGAACTTCCAGGGCTTTTTGACACAAAATACTGCCTAGCTGTGCCCCTTTCAGCTGGTAAAGTTCTGAATCCAAGCATAGTTCGTTACATTTCTATCTGTTAAATTCCATCTTCTCAGATCCAAGCCATCTTTTTAGTCTATTAGTCTACTTAGTCTTTTTGGATCCCAGTTCTGTCATCTGTGTTGTCTAACTTCATATCATCAGCAAATTTCATAAGCATGACGTCTGTCTTTTCATCTGACTAAAAGTTAAACACAGCAAGGCCAAGGACAGAGCCCTGTGGCACTCCACTAAAGACCTTCTAAATTCATCTGCCCAGTCCAGTAGCTCTTTAAAAATAAAACAATTCTACCAGAATCTGAGTTTCATGAATCCATCTGGCTCTTATATATCTCTCTTCCCTTCCTAAGCACCCAACTATAGTAAGACAAATCTACCTTAGTTGCCTTTAGAGACATGGCCCTGAAGTGCCACTCCCATTGTTTGTAACTTCATCTCTCTTGGGTTTTGAGCCCCTCTTATCTGTTTGTGTAGGTTTCACGACAATATAGAAGATGATACAGAAATGAATAGTCTGGTGGGAACTCTGTACCTGCTGAGAGAGCTGCCCATGGGTTACCCTGGCTATCTGAGTAATTTGGTATTGAGTGACTTCTTTTTGTGCCACTGCAAATCTCCTAGCATCCCCTTAGGAATTTCCCTTTGGGACCAGAGCAGAGATAGGGGGACTTCTTGCAGCCCATAGCTACCCTAAAGGGGTCCATTGGAACTGGAGTTAATTGAGAAAATCAGGAGGATTTCTGGGAGAATGAATGATTTCCAGGGTCCAGAAGTTGTTACCTAGAACTTTTCAGGTTTATTTTTGAGCCCTGTAGACTTCGGAGCCACTTTGTAAATGTCATGCTAGGAGGGATAAGCTGAGACCTTCTCTCTTTTAACAGAGAAGAAACTGCTTTACAAAGAGCTGATGGTCCCATTTCCAAAACATGACCAGTGAGAAGTGGGGTGGTAGTGTCTGGACCCCAGGGTTCATCTTAGCCTTGAATCTTCTTAGAGGTATCTCACCTTTCTCTCCAAAGTGCTTCCCTCCTCATTTTCAGATTTACTTCCTGAAAACTAACCAAGTGCTGTTGGACTCTTCAACCCATGCAGATTGACACCTGTGGTGCCAATAAGAATAGTTAGGATCTGAATTGGGGAATTTATTCAGGAAATACAAAAGTATTCAGTCAGTGCGTACCAGATGTTGGCATGTTGCTCTGGGGAGGCAGACAGCAATAGTACCTTAGATACGGCGAGGTGGGAGTGGGGAGTGAAGTGGAGAAGCATCATGCAGAGAGAAAGTGATAGCTGCAAAGTAGGTACAGAATCATTTCTGAGGGCTCAGGAAAGGGTCTCAAGGAGCAGGTGGGACTTGGGCAGAGTTCTGAGGGAAGGCAGAGCTTCTATCTAAAAGTTAGTGAGGAAGGAAAGAATTCGAGACATGGAGCATAGATGGCCTTCAGTCATGTTAGAGGAGCAGCAAGTGGCCCACTTTGTCTGGACTGGAGAGGATGAAGAGTACAATGAAATAATCCTAGAGGCTGGCACTAGGTTGTGAAGGGTGTCCTGGTAGAGAGAGGAGGCCTCTGAGGAGGGGAGGGACGTGGTGACCGACCCCTGAACTCTTGGCATGTCATGTTGGAAGCTCTGACCAGAAGCAAGGGGACTGCTTGGCCTGTTGCACTAGTGCTGATGAAAGGTGCTGAAGGCTTTGGAGTGTGATGTGCTTGGGTCTGAGAGAAAAGAGTGGGAGCAAGAGAGATGCCAAAGGAAAGTGACCAGTGGACATCAGAGTTCTTTAACTCAAAAAAGGGCCTCCTCCACTGGGTTCTGTCTGGAGAAACCTTTAGGTTGTCAGCCCTTTTGCTTTGGAGTGACAGCCCTTGACTTGTCATGTTCTGCTAGTACTGGACTCTGATCTCACAATGACATCCTAGGAGTGAGCTTTAAGATTTTGGCATGGGGTGGGTGGTAATGGGTGAAAGTCAGGCATGGGCATGGGTCCCAGGCAGGGGCCAGTAATCCCTGGGAGGAGTCCGTTTTGGTTTATCTGAGCCCTGGGCAAGAGAACATAGTAATGAGAACCAGATGGTACCACAGATTTCTGCATCTTGGGTCTAAGATGGTGGGGCTTAGAGCATCAGAGGGGAATGTGGGCCTCCCACCAGGCCAGCTCCTGGTGGCGATTCTCTGTTGCCTCCTTCTGGCTGGGGATGCTTCATGCCCTACATCCCTCTCCCAGTATGCCTGACTAATGCAACCCTATCCTGTACACACCCAGCTGTAACCCCAAGGCCTGGAGTTCAACTAGAAGACTTTTCACCTTCTTTCTTCCCTTGTCTTTCCTGTTTGTTTACTTTCCAAATGGTCACTCTGTGCCTAAACAAAGTCTTTTGACCAGGGCTGACCAAGGTTGTGTTTCTGGTCTTGGGCAGTGGGCTCAAGTGCTCGGTGGGGTACTGGAGAGGACGGGGGAGTGGAGGAGCCTTCTGCGTCCCTGAGTGACTCCCATGGGCAGTGCTAACCTCAGAGGCAGCCCTGATCAGCCCTATCACATCCGGTGCTTGTCTCTGCAGCCAGGACCACAGGATAAACTATCAGAGCTGTGGCCCAGTGCATCATTCCTCTTATTATTTTCTTCTCTGCAGATAGGGGTCGTGGAAAGTTCAGTTCCTTTTAACCCTCAAAGCTCTGTTTATTCTACAGCTGGTAGCCCAAACGCCGTGTTTCCCATTACATCACAAAGGAACTCAGACAGATCTCTGCACAGAAACGTGTTGCAACTGTTTATTTTTTTCCATATTTAAACATTTCTGACAGCCCGACCCAGCTGAGCCAAAAGATGGAGCGTTGTGAATGAATTTTGTTGGTGTCTTCAGAGAGAAACTGTAGCAAGCTGTTTGCCTCTCCCTGTGTCTCTTCTCCTGTGTGTAGTTGCCCATGCACAGTAGAGAGGTGTGTGTGTGTGTGTGTGTTTGTGTGTGCGCGCGCGCATCAGGGGCCATCGTGTGATTAATGGGGCCGTGTCCGGCCTGGCTCCCAGGACACTCTTGAAAACAAGATGTTTCATTTCACTGCATTTTCCTAGTACAGTTATTCCAGTAAATAAGCTAGCATTGGTCTTGTCCACCTGGAGCCACTCGGGATATTCCACACCCACCTCCTTGATTCCCTCCCCCCTCGGATCCTGCCCAGCATGGTGTGCAGGCTTGCAGCTCGTCCCTTCCGTGGTGCTGCTCAGGGCTGAGGCCCCCACACCAAATGCAGGAGGGTCGGGGAGGGCTCTGAATACAACTTCCCCAGGGAAATTTCAGGTTGTAGCTTGCGCTGGTGGCTCTCTTCTCGGGCTGAGCTCTGAGATCTTGGGCGATGCCATTCTACTTTACTGGAGCAGCGTTCCAGGGACAGTGGATCTGCTCTCAGCAGTCTTGGTTATCCGAAGGAGACCTGAGCCTCTCACTGTACCTCAGTCTGCTGCCAACCTTAGTTTGGCTTTTAGAGTCACGGCTGGGGCAAGCAAGGCAGGCTGCCGGCTAGGCAGTGGGCTCTAGCCCAGGCTGCTGCTGTTTGTTCTTCTCTCTTGGAGATGACCGTGACCTCACGAAGGGGATGTCATGGATGAATTGGATTGAAGTGAGGCAGGGCTGTGCAGGGTCACCAGCCTCACTCTCTCCTCTGGAGCCATGTGGGTCCAGTGGCCAGATAGAGATCAGGAGGACTGCAGATGACCTTGGAAGCATAGTACGTAACAGACTGAAGCACAAAAGAATTCGATGGGTGAAGGTGAACCCCTCCCCTCATCACTGTTGCCCCGGAGCTTGAACTGGGAATGGCCAGACGATTCACAGGATTCTTCTTCAGGCCCAGCCAGTGTCTGATCATAAGGATAATACTGAGGATAAGAGTTAATATTTGCTATAAGATTCCATAGCATTCTAGATGCTGGATACGTTATCTCATTTAATCCTTCAAAGACCCTATTTAGTTATGTAGTTAGATAGGCCAGCCATTTTTTAATAATTATCCCCCAAGAAACTAAAGATCTCAGAGGTGTTGTGATTTGCCAAAGTGATAGTGACAGACCTAACATTGGTTAAGGAGGGACACAAGCATTTATGAAGCCCCTCCTATGTGTCAGGCACACTGTGCTAAATGCTTTTTACAAATATTAATTATCTCATTTGATCCTCACAAAAACCATGGGAAGTGGTTATCTCCATTTAACAGTTGAAGAAACTGAGGCAAACAGAGTTTCAGTGATTTGGCCAGGATTACATTGCCAGGAAGTGTCTAAGGCCATATTTGAACTTGGGTCTTTCTGACTCTAAGCTCACTGCTTTGTGCACTGTGGGGCCCCCTAGCCACCTCAAGGGAGTGGGACAGTCTGACATTGATGTAAGGTTTTTTTTCTGAAAATATGTAAAAGACCTTGTTTTGGAACAGAGATCTTTTCTAGGGGTGATTTTGCCGGGCATTTCTGTAGCTTGGAAAGAGGGAAAAGCTTGCAGAAATACAGGGGGTAAAGGACTCGTGTGACTCTTTACATTCTGTGTCTGAGTCCTCCATGTCTGTCGTGAGGGGGTGGGGGGGAGTAAGGCAGGCGCCATGGTGACGTGTCCATGTGGCATGCACTTGGCTGGGCCGGAGCTGAGGAATTGTGGGAGCTGCCTCAGGCACTGTGTGTCTCGAGTGTCTGAGTGAGTGTCCCAGGCGCACTGTCTGCAGAGACGACAGGGCCTACATGAGACAGCTGATCTTCTGAATTCCTTTTCCTTTCTGGTGGGGATTTTAAAGGCCTTTAACCAATTTTAGCTTGGAGTACATGAAAATATCCCCAGATTGCAGCCGTGGGCTCAGCTTGGGATCCTGGCTTGCCTTGCAAGGTTTCCTGGCAGATGCCCATGCTGACAGAGATTTGCAGAAGTCCCCTCCCTAGTTGTGGGTGCGAAGAATGCTGCAGTTCATCCCACCTCAGAGCCACTCATGCCTTTTCCCCTCTTTTTCACAGGGTCGCCATAGACGTGTGGGCAACACTAGCTGATTTCTGTAACATATTGACAGCAGTGAATCAATCGGAGGTACCATTGTACAAGGACCCGGATGATGACCTCACCCTTCTTATCCTGGAAGAGGATCGGCTGCTCTCGGGCTTCGTCCCCCTGCTGGCCGCCCCCCAAGACCCCTGCTACGTGGAGAAAACCTCGGACAAGGTCAGCACGAGGCCAAACATCCCCCCCACTCCCACCCCTCCCCTTAATTCTCCAGACTTTTTTTATTCTTGGGAAGTTTTCTGTGCAAACGGAACATGATTAAGTCATTGAGAAGGGTGTTAAGGGAAAATATCGACCTTTTAGCCGCTGACATCCAGCTCTGTGTCATGAAAAAAACCCTCTCGACTTCCTTTGGTGTGTGTGTGTGCGCGCTGGCATGTTGTATATACGATCATTTCCTCACTTGTTTAAACAGTGCAGCTTGTGTTGGCAGAGGTCTCACTCAGCTCCAAATGGTTTGCATCATGCTTAAAGCACCCTCCTCCCTCCTCCTCCTCCCTCCTCCTCGCCACAAAACTCGGCCCTCGGAAAGGAGCCAGGGCTTTCTTCCCTTCTCTGAAGAGGAGAGTGATAAATAGGTGACTAGAGAGAAGCAGACACCATGTGTTAACTTACAAAAGGCTTTTAGGAGTATGAAGCATTCCCCACTGCCTGGTTTCTATTTTCCTTCCTTTAAGAATTACATTTTAACCTGAATTTTTTTTCTGTCCGTCTGTTTATAGAAAAACAAACCTCATTCCCTGTTGACACGGTGGGGACTGTGGGACTTGTGGCCTTGGTTCATCAGGGGAGTCCTTGGCCAGGTGGAGAGTGGGGCAGTGCTTCTAACTTCCTGTTCCCCACATAAGTTAATAGTTTGGAGAAGAGGCATCCTGATTTCTTGCCCCCTGGGAATAAAGAATTCTCCTCTGTAGGGGCTGGGTTTCCTATGTGAGTTGCAAGTTTTGCAGATTTGTCAACAGTGCGTCCCCTGGGGGAGAGACCTTTTAGCAGGAACCTGTAAGTGACTTCTGAGGAGAATACTTTCTGTACTTCAGAAATTTCTGATGTGGTGAGGCAGAACTCTGGATGTGTTGTGGCTACAGGCAGAGCACATTAGGAAAATGTATGGTGAAGGCAAGGGAACAAATAAGAGAGACAAAAACCAAAATTCCAGACTCCAAAGCTGCATCCCGGGGAGTCTTTAATCCAGTATTCAATGATGAGAACCCCAAATTAAAGAAACTTTGAGTGGAAGGATATTGGTGTAATGGAAAGTGGGACATAGAAGGTTAATGGATAGTCATTTGGCCGTCCAGAATCATGTTGAGTGTCAGGTTTAAAGACCCCAGATGTGAATGTATTGGCCTCCATCCAGTTAAAGATGAGACAAGCAAAATGTAGTCTACTGGTGGGAGATGGAATTGGGGAAATTTACCTTGTGCCTTACAAGAGAAGAAATATAGGCTGGAGTTCCTCTTAAAGGTAATATAACCTGCCTTCTGCTTTCCTGAACCAGCTTCTCTCCCTGGTATATCAGGGAGTAAATGGTGTGAGAGAGGGTATTTGACTAACCGTGTATGTACAGAGTTTAGAGAAGAGGTTGGATCAGAATGAAAATAACACAGTCATCACCTGGGTCAGTGAAAACCTGCATTGCCCTTCCTTGATCAGGAAGTGACCTTAACTGTGGAAGAAGATGCTTTTGAGGCATTGGTCATTGTGGTAATTGTGTTTCTGAGCTGGGGGTTGGAAAAACTAACCAACCACAGCTTTCCCCTTCACACAAACTGAACGTATGTCTCTTCAACAGCCTTCCCAGCTTCAGTGCCGAATAAGGGTCATAGCTGAGTTCCTTCTCTTAGCCTTGATTCTGAATACCTCTGGAATTCAAAGGTACACAGAAAGAAGATAGAGCAAAAGAGCAAGAAAGTGCATGTAACTCCCCTTTGAAGGCCAGAATGGCAGATTACAAAACCACGGAACTGGGGGATAAAGATGAGAGTGGGAGAACACCTTTGTACCAGCACATGCATACATACATACATACATATTTTTTAAAACCCAAGTGTGTGCAGACACACACAAACACAAACACATGCATGCAAGGGAACCTAAAGATGGAGACCCTGAAGCAAATCTGTGAGAAGAGGGAGGAAAAGAAGTATTTCCACAGAACCACTCAACACCTTAATCATAGAATTACAGCTTTAGGGCTGGAGGAGAGCCCCTCATTTTACAAGTGAGGAAACCGAGACCCAGAGAGGTTAAATGACCTACCTAGGGTCACATAGGTAGGAAGCATCGGAGGCAGGATTTGAACCCAGTTCCTGTGATCATGTCTAATAGTATGTGCTAATCCCCCACCTCCGAGAACAGGATAGGGAAGTGTCTTTTCTCTGCTCTTCTCTAGAGACAAGCTTGGCCATTCTCATTGTACTATTCAGTTTTGTTTTATTCTTTCCATACACATTATTGTCATATATATGTGGGTGCACACACACACATCTATGTGCATGTACAGATAGATAGTTTTCCTAGTTCTGCTTGCTTTACTTTGTTATCAGTTCACAGAAGCATTCCAGTGCTTTTCTGACTTGTTTGTATTCATCATTTTTCAGTGGCATGGTACTATTACATTCATGTACCACAGTTTGTTTAGTCTTTCCTCAATCTGAGCAACAACTTCTTTTCCAGTTCTTTAGTTAACGAAGAATTTACTTTACTTTCTTTTTCAAATTATATTTTATTTTTTCAGTGCTCAGAAATCCACCTTTTCACCATCCTGCCCTAATTGAGAATGAAAGACAACCAAAACTGTTACAAACATGTATAATCAATCAAAACAAATTTTCATGTTTTCCATGTCCAAAAAAAAAATGTGTCTCACTCTTTGCTCTTAATCCTTCACCTCCTTATTAAGAGGTAGCTAGTGTGTTTCATCATGGGTGCTCTGGAATTGGAATGGTTGGTCATTATGAGCTGGGAGTTGGAGAAATCCTGGCTCTTTCACAGTTGTTTCTCTTCACCATATTCTTGTCATTGTGTAAATTTTTCCGCACTTTGTTTTGCATCAGTTCACAGAAGTCTTCCAAGGTCTTCCTAAAACCATCCCCTTCAACATTTCTTCTGCAGTCATCTTGATGAATATCTGGTCACTGAATCCAAATGGCTCAGGAAGGGAAAGTGAAGCTGGTGACCTTGCACAGCCCTCCCTCCTTCAAAACAAAGTCAAGTGCACGTCATGTCATCATTTCTCTGATGTCATGGTCTTCTTCGAAAACGAAGGACAAACACAGACAGCATAATAGGATTTCATCAGATTCATAAATCTTATTTGTTCGACAGTTTTCCAGTTGATGGATACCCCTTCCAATCTCCCTTCATTCTCCCCTCAGAAAAAGTTATAAATATTTTTATACACCTGTAGTTTAACCCTTAGTTAAAGTTTGTTTTGCTTAGGACTAATCCTTCCCTTAGTTTGCCCTCCTTCAAATCACCTTCTCTCATCTCCCCTTTCCCTAGTGATTAAAATGTATTTCTCTACCTATGTATCTGTGTGTGTGTATGTGTGTGAGACAGAGACAGAGAGAGTATTCTTTCATTCTCCAAACATTTCAGATGAGAAAGAGGATCAAGTGGCAACCGTTCCCCACTTCCTTGTTTGTATAAATGTCGACTCAGCCTGATTAGGAGACAGCTTTCCTTAAGCTTCCTTTCCCTGCCCTCCTGGTTTATTCTTTTTCCCTTTCTCTTTCTTAAGATAATCACAACATAACCACTACGTCTATGACCCCTGATGATGATAGAATTGTGAGAAGGTATGTGTATCATCTCCCTATATAAGGATGTTAACAGTTTATCCTTATGTAGTCCTTTATGATTGTTTGATCATGTTTACCTTTTTATGTTTCTCTTGACTTCTGTGTTTTAACTTCAGAATTTTTATGCAACGCTGAACTTTTCATCAAGAATACTTGGAAGTCCTCTTTTTTTATCCAGTCTATTTCATTCCATTTTTTCACCTATAGTATTATACTCAGTTTTGCTGGGTAAGTTATTCGTGATTGTTAGGCCATATCCTTTATCTTCTGGAATATCATATTCCAAATTCTCCACTCCTTGATGGTGGTAGCTGCTAAATCACATATGATCCTGACTCTGGTGCCTCAGTACTTGAATTCTTTCTTTCTGACTGCTTACAGAATTTTTCCTTTGACCTAAAGGCTCTGGATTTAGGCTATTATTTTCCTGGGAATTTTCATCTTGTAATTTCTTTCAGGAGGTGACTGGGGGATTCTGTTTCTATTTTGCCCTCTTATCTAAGAGGTTTGGATGGCTTTCTTGAAATAGATTATTATCTAAGCCCTTTTTTCATCATAGTGTTCAGGTAGTTGGATGATTCTTAAATTTTTTTTTCTCCTTTGTTTTTTGCTATAAGATCTCATACATTTCTATTTTTTTTAGTCTTTTGACTTTGTTTTAATATTTCATAAGTTTCATGAAGTCAGTGACTTTGGTCTATTTCTAATCTTCAGGGTGTTTGTTGCTTGGGCAAAGTTTTGTACCTCTTGCACCAAGGTGTTAATTCAGTTTCCAATTCTTTCTTCCATAGATCTCATTTTTTCCAGTTTTTTTTCATCTAGCTCGCTCATTTAAATTAGGAAGAGATTTAAAACTTCTTTTTTTTAAACCTGTTGTTCTAATTCTCCCAAGAATTCTGTTGAGCTTGTGCCCAAGTTGTGTTTTCCTTTGAAGCTTTGCCTGAGGATGTTCTGTAGACCTGGTCTTCTCCTGGGCATTCTTGTCACTATTTTAACTTTTTATGGTGAAGTTCTTTTTTCGCTTGTTCATCCTTCCAGTCTTCTTCTGACTCTGGGTGCACTTCTGGAGGGAAGCCTGGACTGGCCTTATGGCTGTCTTCTTCTGGACCATGAGGGACAGCTCAGGTTGGGAACATGCAAGCTTCCAGTGCTCCCCAAATGCTCTGGTCCAGGCACCCCTAGTCTGAATTCTGCAAGTTCCTAATCTCATCAATATTAGATGCTGCTGGACTCATCACTCTCAACTGACTGGAAAGCTGTGCTGATTCAGAGTGACAGAACCACAGGCTCCGTGTTGGCCTGAGGATCCTGCCCTGGTTATTCCTCTAAAGGCTTCAGATGAGGCCAGAACTTGAGCTATGACCCTGGTCCACTTCTGGTTCCAAACCACATCACTGCTGTTTTTGCCTGAACTTATTCCTCTCTTGGTCTATTGCTTGGGGTCTTCCCCTGCTCCTTACCCCAAGTCTCCTCTTTGATGTGTCCTGAACCTGGGTCCTGGGACCAAATCATGAGCAACACAGAATGCCACTTGACAAATGTTCCCCTTATGGGTCTGAGCCTATCTCCTGCCCTAATGCACAGCCTTTCCTACCCTGTGGTGCTCTTCCATGTGCTCCTGACCAGACCTTATCTCCGTGGTCCAAAGACTTCTCTCCTGGTGCTAACCTGGGGCTAGAAAAACACCTCATTGGGATTTTGCCATGGATTCTCCTATCAGGATTTAGCCTGGTACATTTTCTAGGTACATTACATTTGAAGGCCCTGGAGAGGGAGGACTTAGGTTGTATTGCTTCCTGCTGCTCTACTATCCTGCCTCTACCTCCTCCACGTCCTTTTTACCTCAGAACATACCACTATGGATATTTGGTTGTATATAGGCCTTTCCATCTTTAACCTCCTTGGAGTATGGGCTTGGCAGTAGGATTTCTGATTTAAAGGGTATGGGCATTTTGGTTACTTTGTAAGTATCATTCCAAGTTACTTGTTAGAACTGTTAGACCAATTCGCAGGTTCCCTACATAGTATATTGTTGTACCTGTCTTTTTTAAACACCGAGACATTAAATGTTCCCATCCTTTGTCTCTTTGCCAGTTTGCTTTATGTGAGGTCAGAACTGAAGAGTTGGTTTGAATACATTTCTCATATTATAGAGATTTGAAACCATATCTCATCTCGTTGCCCAGAGTTTCTTCTTCTGCCTTTGAGAACTCTGTTCATATACTTCATTGGGGAAGAGATCTTAGTCTTATGTATTTACATTGATTTCCCACGTATCTCTGCTGCCACGCCCTTCTCACAGGTACTGAAACTTTCCTGTTCCATATCATTGAAATGATTCACTCGCTGTTTTTTGATCACCTGAATGGTTGTGATTATAATTACAGAGGGTTCATAGACCCCAACCTCAAGGTCTTTTGGGTGCCAGTTTGCTGGCCCTTCCTAGGCCGAAGGAACTGGAGCATCCTAGAATGGGAGGAACCAACCAACACACTCCTGATAGTCTTGAGAGACAGAGCTCCCCAGTCACCTTAACTTCCTGACTACAAATGTTGGTGTGAGCATTTTACTGAGAAAAGTGGCATGCACATTTAGTCTTCAACAACTTTTGCTCTTTGAATTTGTAATTTAAGAAGAGAAGGAGAAGGGTTCAGATTTTTAGGTTTCAGCTTACAGTGATGCAAAATGGGAAATACCTTGGTCAGTGCTATCCAATCTTTCTGCACAGATGCCCAGGATTAGGTGCTTGGATGAATTGCTTTGCTTCTAATCTTGTTATATTCATTCATAGAATAAATACCTAGAGAAGGAGCATTTGCTGTATTCAGAGCACTATGAAGGTAACAGAGATTTAGGAAATGTGATCCCTGTCCTCAAAGAACATTCTAGGGAGACAAGCAGGAAACCCATGGAAAGCTAAATAGCATGAAACAGTACATGATTATGTCTGCAAACAGGAGATGTTCAGAATAAGCAGAGATTTCTCTGAGTTAAGAGTAGACAAAGACCTCATAGGCATGGGCTGGGCCTCATTGGATGGGTAAGTTTTGGACAGGCAAAGAGAAAGGGCATCCTGTGTTCAGGCTACAACATAAATGAAGGCACAGAGGGGGGTAATCCGTAAGATGTGTTTGTGAGATGAGTAGACCAGCCTGGGGGGAGCAAAGGGTGAATGTTAGGGTTGATGAAAGATAATGTTGGAAAGGTCATTTTAAGCGATACTCTGAAGAGCTGTGAAGACCAGTCTTGAGGAGCTTTTATTTTTTGGGCAGTAGGGTGTCGTTAAGAGTTTTGAGCAGGAAAGTGATAGAGGAAGCAGTGTCTTTAGTGAAAAGAGTACTAGCCTGGACTTTGTTCAAGCCATCATGCTGTGATTCCCTTGATGATCTTAAATCAGTCACTTCCCTTGTAGGGACCCTGATTTCTCATCAGTTAGAGGAGGGGGTTGAAGGAGATGATCTCTAAAGGCCTGTGTACCTCAAGCATTCTCTGGTTTGTAGTTTGTGAATGAAGGCAGTATTTGAGAAAAGTGAGTTTGACAGTGAAGTACAGAATGAGTAAAAGACAGGTTATTGCTCTTATCGTAGAATAAAGGGGATAAGGGACTGTGGTATGGTTTCAGAGAAATGGAGGAGAAGAGAAGACCTTGTTACTTGTTCCGGTGGTTTCTGTCAGTGTACAATTCACATAGTTCTCAGATGATTTTGGAACACTGTTTTGTGCTTACTCTCCGATTTCTGGAGTTCAGTGTGTTTGAGATCTGGAGTAACATGGAGTTTGACTGCAGACCAGCATAGACGCCTGTAAATATCCCAACTTAAGATGATCAAGAAACAAGGGGATAAAGACCCAGGTCCTGACTGCCCAAGTGCCATGGCAGCACCCAGCACCTAGGCTCAGCCAGCTGCCCAAACCATTCTTATTCCTGTTCTGTTTTGCTCGCTGCTCTTATCCTTGATGTATCAACCCTGTGCACATGACCTGTCTCCCATAAATACCATGGTAGAAGAATGAATGTAGTCAACGTGGGATACCTTCCACTTCAGCCCCTACATGAATAAGGTGTGTGTCTGCCCTCTCTTCTGCTTCTGGGCCTTCTAATACCCCATTCTCTCTACTATTAACAAGACTGAGAAACATTGGAAAGGAACCATTGGCATAGGACATGGTTATTTGTTATGGTAAGGGAAAGAGGAAGTCAGAGATTGCTAAGGCTATTGGCTTTTCAGTTTTTTCTTGATATCAGTGGATATAAGACTGCTTCTCACTGATGATATTAGAAGGAATGGAAAATTTTTTCTAAAGCAAGAAAAAATGGTATTTCTGCTTTGTTTGGTAACCACTGTGGGCATATTCCCTACTGTACTGCTTAGCTACCAGCGATTCTTCTTCAGGCCTCTTCTTCCTTTGCATTTGGTCAGTTTTTTCCTGGGTTGTTTGTTCTTAGCCGGTGGAGATACAAGGAAACCTGTTCTGAGCTCAGTGTGCATATCTCCTTTTTCCTTTTTGTTTCTCCTGGTGAGTCTTTGAACTTATGACACCATTGTGGTTAAATACTATCCACCTTAAAGAGGTAAAGGACAATGTAACTCTGAACTGTTTTAAAAGTTTATGAGAAAAACCACATCCTTTGGAAAGCCTTCTCCAGGGTGGTGGTGTTTTCGATTGCCACACTTCCCTGGTTCCCTCACCTTGCTATCCTCTACCACTCCCACTCCTCAAAAATTACAGCCTCTTGTTTAATAAACATTTTTTATGTATATACTTTTTAAAAAACGATGAAAGCTCTTCTGTTTCTTTTACTCCTTCCAGGCCCAGGGAAGTTAAATGATTTGTGAAAGGTCACACGGGGGTGAGCATCAGAGATGGGATTTGAACTCTGATCCTGGCACTGCAAAGCCCATGTTCTGTCTCCTGTACCTGAGAGTCTGTGAGAGATGTTGTTGTCATTGATCTTGGCTGAGAGTCTGAGATTTATTCAGACTAAATGCATGACATCGGGTCTCTCTGACTCTGTCTCTTTTAATTTCCCCTCTCAGGGTCTCCACCTCCCACTTGTCAGGGACTTTATAAATCATGCTTACATTTAACTGTGCTACCTACTGATCAGGGTTTCCCAATTCTTCTGTAATCTTTAATATTTACTTAGTTTTCATGGAAATCTTGGTTTCTCACTAGGAACTTGGGACCCTTCATCTTGTTCTGGAAGGTAGATCTCTGAGAATACTTACCTAAGAATGAAGAAGAAATGAGAATTTGAGAGTCTACCTACTAAGGCACATACAGGAACTATATTGCTATATTTATACAACTCTCGATACAGAAATAAAGACAAATATGAATAATTAGATATTAATTGCTCATGGTGGGGTCAGTCCACTTTAAGAAAAATGACAATACTATCTAAGATAATTCACTTAATTTAGTGCCATGCTAATCAAACTACCAAAAGATTATTTTATAGAATTATAAAAAACTTATAACAGAATACATCTAGAAGGACCAAAGGTCAAAAATCTCAAGGAAAATTATGGAAAAAATGTGGAATCGAAGTTGGCCTAGTAATTCCAAATCTCAGACTAAACTACAAAGCAGTAATTGTCAAAACTATTTAGTGGTGGTTAAACGTCAAGAAGTTGATCAATGAAACAAACTAAATCCATAATATACAGAAGCAAACAAACATAAGAGCATAATATTCAGTAAACTCAAAGACCCCAACAACTGGGCCTCACTTTTTTACAAAAACTTCTGGGAAAGTTGGAAAACAGTCTGGCAGAAATTAAAGTTAGAACAACATCACACACTCTATACCAGATAAGTTCCAAATGAATGCATGTCTTAGATACACGGACAAATTAAAGGAACAAAGAGGGGCATACTTATCGCAGGTATGGGTAATGGAAGAGTTCATGACTGAAAAAGGGATAGCCAGGACTATAGAAAATAAAATAAGCAGTTTTGATTACAGAAAATTTAAAAACTTTTGCACAACAAAATTAGTTAAAATTAAACTCCAATGGACTGATAAAGAAGTATACTTCCTACCTCCCGACAGAGGTGTGATGAACTCAGGGGAAGAATTAGATATATATTTTTTGATATGGCATATATCTGCATTTGTTTTGTTTCAGTAACCCTGAATTTTACAAGAATTGTATTTCTTTATTGGGGTTAGGGAAGAGAAGAGCTTGTGAGGGAAGATGAGAACATGATAAGAAAGAAGGGAAAGGAAAAGAAAAAAGAAAGAAAGTCATAGAAACATTGTTTAAAATGCACCCGAGACCTGAAGGAAGTTCAAAGGAAACAGACCCAACAGGAAAGCTTTGAAAGTAACATATTGAATTTATTTACATTTTTAAAAAGCAAGCTATGTGTAATAGAGATTTAAATTTTTGCATGGAATCATTTTTTCTGTTCTAAAAATATGGAAATGGTCTTTTTCATGTTCATTAAATTAAAAATAAAACTCCTAATTAAAGAGGAAATGGCATAATAGGGGGAGGAAGTCATTGTAGCAAGTTTTACTGATAAAGGTCTGACATTCAGCATATTTAAGGAACTGATTCAGAGATGTGAATGAAAACCCATCCCCCATTGATAAATGGGCAAAAGATATTGACGTTCTCAAGGGAAGAAATCCAAGCCATCAATAGTCGTATGAAAAATGTTCCAGATCACTAATTATTAGAGAACACAAACTAAAGAAACCCTGAGATTTTACCTTTTGCCCATCAGATTGGCTAATACGACAAAAAAGAAAAATGACAATTGTTGAAGGGGCTGAGGAAAAACAGGCACACGAAATACAATGTTGGTGGAGTTGCAAATTGGTCTAGCCATTATGAAAAATATTTTGGAATTTTACTCAAACATTAAATAATGCATATTCTTTGATCTTTCAGTTCTACTGCTAGGCCTAGACCCCAAAAAAATTAAAGATAGAGGTAAAGGTTCCACATGAACAAAAATATGGCAGCTCTTTTTGTAATGGTAGGTAACTGGAAACTGAGATGTTCATCAGCTGGAGAATGGATGAACAAATTTTGGCATATGTCTGTAATGAAATAGCAGTCTACCTTGAGAAATGATGACAAGTATTGTGTCAGCAAACTTGTAGGACTTCAGTGAGCTGATACAGAATGAAACGAGCAGAACTTTGAGAATAACTTCAACATCATCATTATAAAGAAAAATTATTTAAGAGTTCTCATCAATTGATAACCAACCACTATTCCAGAGGACCCACGGCAAAACACCTGCTTCTTCCTTCCTCCTGGGTGCAGAAGGAGAAGTGCTTTCAGCAGTAGCCTTTGCTTAACGGGTCATATTTGATACAAACGCTTTCTTTTCAATTGAGGGAAGACGGGGGGAATTTTCAAAATGCCCAGAAGCAGACAGAGGAAAGTTCGGAGGAAAGAGACAAGTCGGATAGCTTGGAAAAGAACATGTTGCATTTGTTGTGTACTTAGAGAAGCAATTTATAGGTAGTACAGATGTGCAGCTGCATATGTAATCAGCCCATTCTTCTGTTCTGTTTGGTATGTGGACATGCTCATCTTATTTATTGTTTAAGTTAAGAATCTTTAATTTTAAAAAATGAGAAAGAATGGGAGAACAAAACAGGAAATGAGAGATTGTGCTTAAGGGAAACATGTCTAGATTTAATTACCTGCTCCCCCTTTCTCTGAGTTATTTAATATTGTTCTCTAGATCCCAGAATATTCTAGGTTCAAAGACTCCTGAATGCTTCATCTGAAAGCCCTCTCTACTGTCTTTTCTGCAGTAACATAGTTTCTAGGGCATACTCTTTTGTGAAGCTTAATGAGAACTTGGGTACTCCATCTCAGTGTGCCCAGAATGAAGATGGTCAGGACAAAGTTACCTCTGAGATGAAATGATGAAGATTGCTTGCCTTGGACTTAAAGGGTGTGTTTTCAAAGGAGGTCCTTTGGGGAAAAGGAGATCCTTGGGTGAAAATGTGAACCTCAGAAGGGTCACATAGAATCTGCCTCTAATCCCACCCCCATATCACCATACTTCCTGCTCTTTTCTCACTTGCCCTGGAGTGCCTGTGATGCTTGTTTTAACCCTATTTCATTCGATTATGAAAAGGGTGGGAGGGGTCTCATTGTCTGGGGCATGATCCCTTCTTCCCCAACCCCCCCCACAGAATGGTCCCCAAATTATAGAGCCCTCAGATTTGTTCCCAAAAGACAACATTTGGAATGAAAATTGTATGGGCTTGATTGTAGCACAAGGGTGACTTGTCATGGAGAGTTTGTGTTATGTCTTATGTCATTACGATTGGTATAAGAGAATATAGACGTTGATCTGCCTGGGAATCAGTTTTAACTGTCTCTGTCCCACTAATTCCAAGCTGTCCAGACATAGTCACTCAAACTCCGCTGACAGCAAGTGCTGACCAGAAGATCTTGGTGAGTGTTTTGGTGTTTTCCCCCAAAACACATGCAAAACAACTTCTTAATTCCAGAGAGTGGTAACACAGTGAAAAACGTGGTTTGCATATGTGCAGCAGAAAACTTTGCTACAGGCTGGAGTTGCGCAATGAGGAGAGGTTGGGCAACTCAGCGCCTCAGCCTGAGCCTTCCATGTTGGGCTCATGGGGTATCAGGTCTTGCACAATGAGGGAGCTCCAGAGCAGCCAGCACAGGGACTTTTCTTTTACTTTCAGGAGTATCTTTAGAGCTCACTTTGCTTCTTCACTATATTCCTCTCTCTTCTTTTTCTTTCTTTTTTCCTTTTGCATTTTTGTTCTCAAATGGAGAAAGACAGTGTCCAGACCTAGTCATTCATGACTTGGCAACTCTCAGAGGGGCAGGTTCCTCTCCTAAGATGGGGGGAGGCGGTTTAGGGGTTTTTTTATCCAGTGCTTTGTTTCGTTTTGTTTTTGCAAACAAGTTGCACCCATGTGTGTCGAATGATCAATCTGCATTCCTTGAGCCCTGGGTCCTAATTGGCAAACTTATTCATGTGTGTTTTTGTTTCCATGTGTTTGGGTTGAGTTTTTGTTTGTTTGGGGTTTTTTTTTGTTTTTTAATTTTCTTATGTTTTTATATTTAATAGTAACTAAGATGGTTGTGGGGATCAGTTGCTGTCAGCGTAAAGAGCTGTGAAAAACTGCTGGCTAAGAGCATAGACAGAAGCCTGAGCAGCACCACGCTGAAAATGACAGTCTTCTCTTCAAAAAAATCAGATTCCCCTGAATCAACTCTGTTCTTCTCAGAAAGTCATTTAAGTGATAAGTGGGCTTCTGATTCTTTTGTCCCACTGGCATCTGTCCATTCCCATTGCCTGTAGTTGGGTCCGGGCACCAGCGATGCAAAAGTGAAGTGTATGGATTTCATGGCTCTATTTGTGAGTGTTTGTGGGGCAGGGAAGCTTCTAATGGAAAACATTTGTGTCTTTCTGAAAACAGAACGAGGCCTGCTTATGGTCTGTCTGCTCTGTCTGTCAGTCTGTTCCCCACCAGCACTAGTCATTGTTCTCCTGGGAGTCTCAGGCGTATTGTGGTTTCTGCTGCCTTTGCCAGAGTTTTTGTGTCACGGGTGGCCCCATGCTCAGTATGGAGTCAAATTGTAAGGGTGGTGACTAGTAGCTATGAAGGCTCCCAAGTCAACAGAATGGCTTTTGAGCCTTGGAACAGAGAGGGAGGAGGGAAAAGGGTTTCTAGGCTAGCGTTTGGGAGCGACGTGTTTCGACACATAAGGACGCTTAAGCCTCTCGTTTTCTTGCTAACGCAGCACAAACCGGGAGTGTAGAGGCTAGAAACAGAAACTCTGTGCTCCGTTCAGCTTGTCGTTTCATTTCTCACCGTTCTGGAAGAATTCTACTTGGGTTCTCCAGCTCGTAGCTGACCAGCTCATGTCTGTCGGCTCCTGCTTATTGGGGCTGTTGGGGTTCCTCTCCTGCAGTGCAGTGTCACGTCATCTCAGAGGCCCCTGGAACCTGAGCCTCTTTCTTTCCCCTCAACCCTCCGAAATTTATATTTGTTCATCTTTTTTAGAAATGACCAACAGCCAGAGTCAAGGTAATAGCTGAGTATTCTCTGGGTCCCTGAGAAGGCACTGCACCAATGTGGTTTTCACATTTTCAGGTTTTTGGCTGGTGAATAAGATGGAGGAGAAATGCTCCTTCCCCTGATAACCATCCATTCAGATGCAGGGTCAGGATCGAGTGGATTGAAACCAGACGGTGGATGATTAATACTTTTGCTTATAGGGCTGGACACCACAGCTTCCTCCATTTAAATGAAAAGACCCTTTCTCTATATACATCCATGTGCATGCATCTGCCCCTTGGAAGGTGCAGGTTTTCATAGGGGTGCTTTGGTGCCCGGCTTTTTTTCCTTTTAAGTCCTTTGGTAACTTCCTCATAAGAAGGCATTGGTGCACCCCCGTGATGTTTCCAGGAGGGCTTTGCTATAGATTTGAGATGTTTATATGTAAACCTGAAGTGGGAGAGGGAATTTGTTCATTCTGCTAAGCTGGCTGCTAGCACAGTGCCTCACACATAGTCAGCACTTAATAAATGTTTGTTGCCTTGACAACTCACCAAGTTCTAGCTCTAACATATGCTGGGGTCACCTGTCCTCGGCCTGCCCCCAGGCCATCCCCTGGACCACTTCCCTAACTGGGGGAAAAGGGGCAACTTCACTTGGCCTAATTGTAAAGAGGCTCACTTTTTCTTTCAAGAAGTGGGGGTTTTTGAAGGTTACAGAATTATCATTTTAAGGAGCAATGTTGAAAAGTGCCCATTATCATAATGAGTTCAGGAGCTCAGTGTGTGGGTGTGGTGGAGCTGAGGGCTGCCATGATCCCACCTTTAATACGAGGCCTTTCCCATCACCTGGCTTCCACAGCCCCCCATCTCCCCTGTGTTTCTCTTGCATGGACCTCGTCATTCACTTTTTGAGTGTGAACTCGCTCCTTGAGGTCAGAGACCATCATTTTTGGCCATTCTTTGTATGTCCTGCGCTTAGAGTTTCCTTTCTCCTCAGCTCAGACCTCAGGCCTGAGTCTTAGTTTGATGTCTTGGGTGACAGGTTGGCTCTGTTCTTGATCCTGCTTCACGGAAGCTGTGTTACAGTGACTGATCTGAGCTCCTTTCTCCTGATGCCCGAGCTCTCCCTCCAGGGCTGCTATACTGCAGATTATAACCCATAAGTAATCCACCCTTTAGAACAAGGAGCAGGATGCAGAAATGCTGAGAAGTAGTCGACTTGGACTGTAGTCTTAGTGGACTCCAGGCAGGAGGTTTTGAGCTGAGTCAGCAGAAAAATTGGGGTTCACTCTGGTCAAAGTTGTTCATCTTTTTCTTTCTTTTTGTAAAAAAAATTATTTTGTGGGGAGTAAATGGAAAAAGAAACAGTGCACATGGAGCTGTTTGAACTGTTTTCCCTCTTTCCCTTAGCAATCTACCCTGTGCATTCTGTTCCCCCTCTCGTAGGCATTCTGACTTTTGCCCTCCCTGAGAACTCCCAGAGCCTGGTTCTCCAGTGGGATGCCTAGGGAGACAAGAGAGGCTTCCTACCTTAACTTTAATCCACATGCAAAAAGGATTTTATAAGTAATCAATCCAAACCCCCAAAGTAGTAGAGGCCAAGAAGTTACCCTCTTTGAAGAGTTCTTTTCATCTCTGGCTGGATTGCTCTCCAAACAAGCATTGGCAGAGCCCAGCAAGAGCCCTGTCACATAGGGCCCCTGGCATAAGAAGCAGCTTGGCAGCCAGAGGCCCCACCCCCAGGCCTCTGGCAATAGAATTCGAAAATGTTTGGCTCTCAGGACATGAATTAAAATGTGTGTGTAATATTTATTTATTAAATGACCTTTTCTGTGTTGTATAGAATTCCTTCCTCAAGGTGGCCTGGTTAAGGCCTGGAGAGGAAAATGTATCCTGTCCCATTGGGAAATTGGATTAAAAAGAAGTAATATGTGGAGCCTTGTCATTTTTAAACTACTGAGCCTATTTGAAATTAATTTTTCTTGAGTTCTTTGTCGTTGCTTTGCTAGACACAGCAAAGTTTCTCTGGCATCACTGGTACTGTTTGCTTATGATGAAAGGAAGTCTTTCTTCCTTTCTGAAAGAGATCTGGAGATCTCTCCATCTCTCTTGACTTGTGCAGGGAGATCCAGGACTCAGACTTCTGACCCCAGTAAGGTTGTGATGTGTTTAGAAAGGACTTTCTGACCTTCCACTTCATATACCATTTTTTTCCAATGGCCTTATTGAAATAAAACCACATCTTGGGCATTAAAGTTCCTTCTTTTGTTGTTCATAAAGGTACAGCTAACTCAGACCGACATTCTTACTTTACCAAGAGCAAGTAAATCCAGTGGAAGATAAAGCTGTAACATGGAATAATAGTTCAGTCCTTCAAAACAGAAGGTGGGGGGGGGGGGTGTTAAAGAAAAGTTCTGCAATAAATCTGCAAGTGTGGAATCTAGGGGAAATGATCCCATCTGGAAAACTCTAGCAGTGGTGCCATGGCTGCTTTGAGGAGCAACACAGATCTCAGTGAAGAGAAAACCCTGCAGTCTTGGAAAATGACAAGCTCCGTAATTGATGTCCATTTCAGCTGGTGCGGTGCCAGCTTTCGTTGGCCCTCATCCAGCGTTCCTGTAATTTGGGAGCCAGGTGTGAAGCATTTCTGTTCTGTCTTGTTCCCCAGCACTTACAGAAGCCTCACGGATCTCACTGGAGGCGGCAAGAGCTCTGTAGGAAACAGATGTACAGGTAGAGGTGGAAGGAAGTGTCACACACAGCTGGGTTGAGGATATTAAAAAAAAATCCTCTCCCTATTCTCCAGTGAGGTCTGGGTTTGGGGGTGATGGTAAAGGCATTTCCCAACACGAGGTGTGACTACAAAGTACTCAGAGGAGACTGGTTTTTCTGTGTGACTTGTGCAATCAGCCTCATATTGTCAAGTGGCCCCTCTCACACTACCCTTGTCTGCCCTTGGCAGAGGCAGGGCCACTGTAGAGTGTCTCCATGGGGCAGAGACAAAAGAATACTGGATTTGTAAAGGGAAAGATTGGGTTCGAATCTTGGCTCTGCTTTTTATAGCCTCGCTGACCTGAGACAAGCCACTTAACTTTTCTACACCTTCCTTTCCTCATCACTAAAATAAATGGATTGGACTGGGAGAATTCCAAGGTCCCTTCCAGTGCTTAACCCTGTGATCTTAGGTAGCCAGTGGTGTGGGGCATTTTGAATTGCTGCCAAGGATGTCTCTGACATATTTGGGGCCATACATCTGATGTGTTGGCTCTGACCAGTCACCACTGTAATGTTTCTTCATAGACTGGAGGATCCCAGTTCTCTGCTTGTTACTGCCTTGGTGACTTTGTGACTGGGTTACTTCCCCTCTTGAGGTCTCAGTTTCCTCCTGTATAAAATAAGGAATTGAACTTGGTTATGATCTCTGAAAGACCCTTCTTGCTCTCAGTCCTATAGTACCTTATTGGTTCAGTGATGAGAGATCAACTCCCACCAGCCAGGAAGGAAACCCTGGAGTCTCTTGGCTGGACAAGCATAACCTAGCGATTCCTGGCACCAGGAATTCCTGGCTGTCCTTCTTTGTCGAATGCCAAATGATATGCTATGATGTTATCTTATGACCTTACATCGTAGGTCTCCTGTGACTCTTAAACGCTGGATAAATTGCCCCGTAGAGAGGTTCCATAGGTAGAACTAAATGAACTGTACTGTTAGTCTTCTGAAGTTTGCTTTGCCACTGACTCAGTATGTGACCAAGGGCAAACTTCAGCCACTCAGGTCTAGGAATCCTTTCCTGTCAACTCTGTATCCTGGAGGGCACATCCTGCCAACTGACTAATACAGGAACCTCTTGTCATCCTGACTATCAAAGTCTGAACCCCCTGAAGACAAAACTGAGGGAAATTCCCTTACCCTGTGAACCAGGCCCCTCAGCACCCTCATCTCCTTGACTTTTCTAACTTAATGCTGGCTGAAATGACATTGCAGCTGTTCATGAGGTGGCTTCTTACTGGCTGCTCAGACTCCTTGTGTGCTGAGCCAGGGCCAAGGGATGGCCCTTTTTGTCTTTTCCTTAATGGCATCAAACCCCAGCTGACTGCAGAAGCCCCTGTGCCAAATAGCTCAAGAAATCAGAGAACGGGAAAGGGGGGTATAACTGAATGTTCTTATATAACAAAAGGGTTATTCTCTGAGGCATACTTAATTAAGACATTTTCAAAGCTGAGCCTTTCTGACATTTGTGTGTGATTTGCAGAAATCAAATGAATGTGAAAGTGCCCTCCCACAGACTGGCAGAGGAGGGTGCTGTGTTGTGCTGAGCGTTTTTGCTGCTGCTCTGGCCTTATTCCTCCAGTGCCCTGGATGCCAATGGCCTCCTACCTGTAGGCTTCCTGTGGTCAGCATCTAGCAGCTGGTTGTGTCTGAAATTGTCTTGAAATTGAATATCTTAAGCTTTTTTCATTTGTCTGTCATCTTGGACCCTAATCCCGGCTCTCCCCTTACTTGACTAGGAGACTCCTGACAAGTCATGTCACCTCTCTCAGACTTAGTTTGCCCACATATTGAGGTGTGATTGCCTGTCAGTGGGAAGGAGGCTGAATGTGGACCAGGGTTTGAGAAAGTCATGTCTAGGCCTCAGTTTCCTCATCTGTAAAATGAAGGGCCTGGACTAGGTGGTCTCAAGAGTCCCTTGCAAGTCCAGGAGTCTGAGAAGTTATGGTCTCCACAATTCAGAGAATCCCTAGACCATAAACTACTACTATATGTGAAATGTAGGTGACCAAGCTTTAAGTCTAAGAGCTGTGTATATAATGTAAAATGATGTTTTCATTAGGTTGGGACATTGATGCAACTATTCCAGAAAATGCTCCTGAAATTTATAGGGAGCATCTAAAGGTGCCAACAGATTTTCCTTCCAGGATAGGCTTTCTCCTTCACTGAGAGCAAGGGGACCAAGATGGGAGGAGTGGAAGGGACTCTGGAGTCTTCTCAGCCACCTCTGTGTTCCCAGTACTGGCACCATCTCCCTTGACCTCCAGAAAACTGGCTGTTCCTAGAGTCCAGCCTCTTTAGCCGCCTGCATGGAATAAAAAGACAGGTAAAAAGGCCACACAGTGGGATTTGCTTTGTCCCCCCAAAGTACTCCTGCTGTAATAACCTGTCTTGTGCCAGAATGTTCCCAGAGGTCAGCTGTGGGTCAGTGCAGTACCACATGCTTACAGGCTCTTCAGAAGTACCTGAGGTGAGGTGCCCAACTCACCCACAGGGCTGTTCTCTGGTGCCATTCACTGCCATAAACAGCACATTGATCTGAGATTTTTTTTAGCTTTCAGTTCAGTCTCCTTTCTCTAGAGCAAAGGAAAAGAAACTTGAGAATAAGGGCCTGTAGTTCATGTAGAGGATGTAGGCATCTTCCATGTCATTAAATGGAGGAAGAATTAGGTGACTGCTGGGGCAGGCAGAGAGCAGTATCTAGGGCCTCTCCTCGGATTGTGCTCCTGGAGCTTTCCAGTTATTGGGCCTGTCCCATGACTGAGATCCAGATGGGCTGGCAAGGATGGCTTTTCCTTCGCATGGCTTCTGATCCTGACCTATGGGCCATGCATTTCCGGGGCGGGGGGAGTGGGGGGGCGGTGGAGAGAAGGGGAGTGGGCAAGGGGAGTGGTTGCGGATTGGCAGGAGTCATTCTCTTCCAAGTGAAAGCTGCAGATTTTGTTTACGGGGCTGTAGCAGAAGCCTGTCTGTGCTCCCAGCACATGTGTACTGTCATCATGGACAGAATTGGTCACAAGGTGCTTGACCTGGAAAGTCAGACTTTCTGGCTGAAGGAATCACCCAGCTTTCTCTTTGCTTTCTGAGCTCTGTGGCTTTGGTTATGATAAGGGAGTTAATCTCCAGAGACCCGTAAAGATCCTCTTGCCCTGCTTGTCTCCTTCCTGTGCTCTATTCTCACTAGCCTTACCTCTACTTGGGGTCTGGTTCAAGAGCCTCAGATGCAGATAAAGCCCCTCTGATTCTTTAGGACACAGGACTCCTTATCTCAAGGGTAATAAGTTAAAGACAGAGTTTTAGAGCTAGAAAAAGAGAGAATCAGCGTGTTATCCACCCAGGGCCAGAAAATTTAGATGACTTCTCCAAAATTCACAGAGCTAATTGAGGACAAGATTCAGCCCTAATCCTGGTCCCCTTCCTCTTCATCCCATTGCTCCACATTCTTTCCTGAGGGCTTCCCCAGGACGCTACAAACTGGACTTGGCTGTTGCCCAGAGGGGAGGACTGGGGCAAGCTCCCTGGCCTGCCCCTCACGCCCCAACTCCTGCTCTGCTTTCCCGTGGTTGGGCTGTTGGGCCTCTGTGGCCACACTCCACATCTAGGAAACCTCGCCTTTTAGGGCTTACCAGCTTCACCTTTGTTTCCCCTTTTTAAAAATGTGAATGTGTTTTTGGCCTCTTAGACTTGAAACTGAGGAGAGGAGCTGGCTTGTTTGTGTTGCTGGCTCTGGGCCAGATGTCATAACTTCAGGCAGTGCCACGCTACACATCTCCAGCAGTCTGAAATGGAGAGACAGAGGGAGAGATAAGATCAGCAGCTTTAGGTGATGGCATTGTTTCAAATAAACCATGCATGACCCAAAGCCTCCACTTCAAATGGGGAATGAAATTGCTTCATCCTTTGACAGCTTGCTCCATGAAAGAAATTTATCTTCACTTAATTGCTTTAGATCCCAAGAGGCTATATACAGTAATTTCTAGGAGATAATTATATCAAATTAAAAAAATATGTGACTCTGTGAATGTGAATATTTGACTGAAATGGACAGGGAGGGAGGAGAGGAGAGGAGAATGCCAGAGACCCTTACCAGGCTTGCTTGTCAGTTTCTGATCTTGTCCTTCAGTTCCCCCTTAGTCCACAGACCCTCTCCAAGTCTGATGATCCAGATCAGACACTTCCAGGGCTCAGTTCAGGCTGTGACTTCTACGGAGATAGAAGTGGTGAATCATCTCACCTCTTCATGTAACTGGAAAACATTTTGTTCCCATGCCTTCTCTCTGTGGGCTGGACTAGAGCGGGGATAGATAGCCTGCTTGGCTTCCATTCAGTCAAACTGGGCACAGTCACCTTACTTTAAAGACCACAGCCACTGGATGTTGCTGCCTTTCAAAGGCAGCTCAGAACCAGCAAATCTGAGATTTTTTTAAATGGCTATTTAGTTGTTGAGTGTAAACTTCCTGTAGATGGGACAGGATCCTGGGGTGTTGAGTGTGTTTGATTTCTAGTTTGTATTTCCCTTGACTCTAGATTCAAGTGGTTTGAAGCTTCCAGTGTGTCTTTTTAACTAGCCTCTCCATTACCTACCTTTAATCCATGTTTTTCTTTCATTTCTTGAATTCCTATCCAAGCATCTTCTAAGCAAATTGTCACCATAGTGGTACAGCATTTCCTGTAAAGGACTGGAAATTCTTACCTAGTTCTTCTGTGTCATGTTCCTAATCCTTCTCTTTGTCCCTTTCAATAATGTTATGAAGAACAGCTAGGTGAAGCAGTGGATAGAGCTCTGGGTCTGGAGTCAGGAAGACTTTGGCTTTGTGACCCTGGGTAAGTCACTTAACCCCAGTTGCCTCCAAAATAATAATAATAATAATATGAATCCTGTACCTTGAAAATTTTCTTTTAGCGTCCTTGAGACTTTTCTCTAATTCATGCTCCCAGGTACCTGTTACAGTCTTGTGTATGCTTAATAATGTTTACTGACTCTAAGTAAAAGCCAATTTAGCTCCTCTGTAACAGCATGGCTTAGGTGTAGTTCTGCCCCAGAGGCAGTTAGAAATAGGGAGAGTTCGCCATTTGTTCTGGCTCAAATAAGTGTTTTGAAGTGCCACAGAGAGTGAGACCACAGCAAGAATTATAACCCAGAGTCCACTCTTGTTCAATAACAAGGGGCTTTTGTCATCACCTCTGGCTTCTCTTCTCTCCTAAAAAAGCCTGGCAGTTTTAACCAGAAAGCAAATTTCTGTGTGAGAAAAATCAAGGCCATGTGCCTCCAGTACAGCAAGTATGATAATGTTCTGTTATTTCCCCAGTTCACATCAAGGTGCTTCTAAAGGAATTACATCAAACTTTGTATACTAGCTCCTGAGTAGGAGTCAGAGGGTATAGTGAGGGTTAGAATAGAAGTTGGAAGGCCAGGTAGGAGTCATGGTGGGCATAGAGTTCATTCTGTCTACAAATTTAGGTCCTTGGGCTAAAACAAACCAAAAAACCAGTGTTGAGTCAAATCACTATTTCTGATACCTTTATTCCCAGGAGCTTTTCCTGTGATTGCTGTAACCACAACTCTGAAGGAAATAAAGACCTAGGCAGACCCAGGTAGAACCTACTGACAGCTCTTGGGTTTGTCCAGGAATTTGCAGCAGGCTGATAGACTAAGTGCCATTCTATCCTCCATGAAAATGGTCCAAGCTGTCAGGAGGGCACTCTTACCTCTTCATTGGAACCCAAGATTCCTTCACTGCTACTTCTCTCAGCCTGGCCTGGAAAGACAAGTGCCCTGAATAGATGAATATGTATTCACACACCTGTCCTCTGCATACCTAATCTGCAGACTTTTCAGTTATTATACTGGTTGTTTTCTTGGTCAAGGAGCATTCTTCAGGCCAGTTCTCTTCAGTGGCCTTCCCCTTTCCTGTTTCTGAACTTGGGTTCAACTCAAGCAGAATAAGCTCTTCATTTCCTTCTGAGATCGATTATTTTTACCTGCATAAAAGTGCTAGGCTTTTATCTTCAACATAGACTTAGCAGGGAAAGAGATGGGTAAACAGCTGATTCCACCAGATCACTCAACTGGAAAGAGGACTGACTAGTCGTTTTACCTGATGTCATCTCATTTGCCTGAGGACAGTGCTGCTATTCAAAGCATAAAGAGGTATGGACTCGGCCTGAAGGACTCCAGTTGGATCCAGAGATTTGTGCAGTGGAATGAGGGAGAATGTGTGTGCCTAGGGCCTTCCGTGCCATGGAGTGGGAGTTGTTTGTGTCTTTGCCTCTAGCTAAAAGTAACTGAAGGCAGATGCTGCAGTTGGTAGGTGAGGACTGCCAACTAACTGGCATGGCATGAGAGGTTAGAAAAGAGCTAAAAAATGAATTAGTTGAGTACAGGTGTTGGGTGGAACTGAGGAAGCTTACATGAGTATGAGGAATTGAGAACGGAACCTGCCCTCTGGGTGATGACAAGAAATTTGATGAGATTTTAGGGATTGGGGTGGTGAGTGAGAATTTCAGTTGAGTTGATATTTTAGCTTACTCAGCCGATGCCAAATTGGGGATTGATGGAAATGAAAAGCAGAGTAGAAAATGCAGAGTAGAAAAATGCAGAGTAGAAGACTGGGTCAGACCTGCCAAAGAGAATTAAATTAGTAACGTGTTTAACAGGGAATTGTATCATCAAAGGAGTATACACATTTTGATTCCTCTCACTAAAAAAATTTTCTACCTTCAGAATGTATCTTACCTTACACTCTCTCTTTTTTTAATCCTTTTATTAGCCTTCATCTTTCTCCACACCCCATCTTCTCAGGACTTTTTTTTAGGATTTAGATCAGTAGCCTTCATCTTTCTCCACACCCCATCTTCTCAGGACTTTTTTTTAGGATTTAGATCAGCATCTTAGACCATATACTACATTAGGCTCAGAATAGAAACTCAGTATCTGAAAGTTAAATGTTGTTTCCAAACAAGGGAGAGATACATTCATAAAAGAAAATAGATGAAATTGGAAAGCTTTTCCATAAGCACAGTTGCAGTTAGGTCTCAATTAGTGTGAATAACGAATCCTATAAAGTGAATACTTGTATTTGAATTCACACTATTTGAAGTTATAATAATGGAAATTATGCAGTTGGTTCCAGCCCAATGGAAATAATGTAATGCAAATTACATTAATGCAAATGGATTACTTATTCACACCAAAGGGGACCTGGATGTAGAGTGAGAAAGAAAATAATCAATTGGTGGGGAAATCTTTATATCGAATATCTCTAATAAGGGTCTGATGTCTAAGATAATATAGAGAACTAATAGATAAGACCAAAGAGTGTTCCCTAATGGTAAATAATCAGAAATTTTGGACAAAAAAGTATCAAAAGAAGAATTATAGAGTATTTTCATAGGAAAGTTTTCCAAATCACTAGAAATTAGAGAAATGTAAATCAGAATAACTCTGGAGTTTCATATGATACCCTAGCAATTTGTCAGAGATAACAAAAGATGGGAATAGAAGGAAAGGCAAACATACAATAGTGAAGCTGTGGATTGAAGAAGGACATGGAATTATGCTAAGAAGGTCAATAAAATGTCCATATTTTCTGATGATAGTACTTCTTGTAATAGCAAAAAGCTTGAAACAAAATAAATGTCTTGTCAATTGAGAAATGGCTAAACAAGTCAGTCGGGGTACATGGATGCAATGAAACATTACTGTGCTTTAAGAAATGATGGCTATGGTGAATGAGCAAATCCTGGGATAGCATGTTATGAAGAGAAATAATAAATGCAGGAATCCAGTGAACTCAGTGACTTCAGCTGTGTAGGTGGAAAGAAAAAGTTCAACAAATTAAGGAAAGTTGAATTCTCTAAAGTGATAATGACCAGATTTGGCCCCGAAGAAGAGAGAAGGGAAGAAACCTCTTTTCCTTCTTTGTTGACATGAGGGAATCTGGGTTCAGAAGGTTGGACTTGGTTGATGATGTTGATTTTGCTGAATGTTTCCCCCCTTTTGAAATTATTCTAAGGGATGACTCTGTAGGAAGTGAAGGTGGGGAGTAAGGGTAGATTTTTGGGAAGTGCGTGTGATGTGAAGACAAAAGATATCCCCTCACAAAATCCCCCATTTTTTAAAAGGAGAAACGTTACCTGTGTAATGAAAAGGATAGCTCCCCAGGAGTGACAGTGTCATAAGAAACTGGGGAGAACTGTCCAGAGACATGCAAAAGGAACCTACCCGGAAACATCCTTCTCATGGGGGTCGTTCACAGACCTGAGTGCCTCTTTCTTTATCTTTCCCTTTCCCAGTCTGTCTCATACATTAGAGGCTGTGGACAGAAATTCAGGACATTTTAAGGAGATTTTGGAAAGTTAATCTTTTGAAACTCATGCTTCAACTTGTGTGAATAGATTCTACCTGTTAATTAGGTGTCAACAGGGAGGCCAAAGGTTCAGTATTTTTTATTTCTTGTTGTAGGAAAAAATTTCTTTGAGTCATATTTATGCCCTCTCGACCTTCCCCTTCCTTCTTTTCCCTTGGTGTTTCACTCTAGTTGGGCCTGATAAAAGCAAACCTCAGCTTTCAGCAGCTCAGCTTCTCTACCCATGGTCATCTTGGGCAAGTCACTTAACATCTTTGGGCCTCAGTTTCCTCATCTGTAAAATGAGGAGATTGGATTAGATTTCAGTCCCTTCTAACTCTGACTCCTGTGATCCTGTAATCTCATCAGAACTGGAGTTTGAGCCTACCTGACCTCAATTCCTGGAACTGTCTAAATCTATCCCTGCTAGATTCTGGCATCATGGGCTCCTGCTGTGTGGCCAGCTGCCCTTACTAAGGGAACACCCAGCACCAGGGGCGTAGTTTCTGCCCTTCTCCCTTCCCAGAGATGCTGGTTCTGCCCCCCACCCTCAACTAGGGGACTAAGGGTCAAAAGGTGAGCTAGATGTCTCTTTCTGGC
The DNA here is from genome assembly GCA_023548195.1 of Bettongia penicillata ogilbyi. Classification (NCBI taxonomy): domain Eukaryota; kingdom Metazoa; phylum Chordata; class Mammalia; order Diprotodontia; family Potoroidae; genus Bettongia; species Bettongia penicillata. Next base: position 2,020,613 of record JAJHZJ010000605.1, on the reverse strand, counting down.
ACCACCTCAGGCTGGGCCTGCTAGTAAAGGGTTCCAGAAGCCTTGTGTGCTGTCCAAATTCCCTTAAGAGTGGACAGGACCACTTGGGGAATTCCTCACTCTACAGCTCATGCCTAGCACCTACATCGATGTGTTCCAGTTTCTGCCATTTATAAAGCAGAAAAATAATGATAAAATATTTTGCTCTCATCCTGAGTAACTGTCCAGTTAAATAAATATCTTGACAGGCAGCTGTGGAAGCTGTTGTGATAGGGCTGGTTACCTCTAATTGTTTTAGAAAAGGAGAGTGGCTTGACTTTCCCATTTGTCTGATGAGGAGTTCAGGTTAGGTGAGCTCTGCAGCTCCTTCACCTCTAAAGTCCTGTTGTTCTTGATGGCAACCTCCTCGGACAGCTTCCCCAATCTCTACCCAGTTTTCCTGCTACTTTAGGCCTCCATCCCCATGCCGTTGACCCGAGACCAGCGTTTGATGGATGTGCTTTATTATTCAACCATGTCTTGATTTAATGTTTTGCTGCTGCTACATCTATAAGCTTTGCATTCATTCAAACTCAGCAAGTTTTATTGAATGCATGTTCTCATGAGATTCAAGAAGTTCGGCCTCCCCCCAGCACCTTCCATTCTAGTTCGGAAGACAGAATACAAAACTGCGAAGCAGGTGGTACAAGGCAAGATGTACTAAGTGCTAGACTGAGTGACCTGGTTAAACATGATGGAGCTTACAAGAAGAAAGCGATCACTGAGCACAGACATGGTAGTAGGAGGGCTATGGAAGAGATGAGATTTAAGTTGGACCACGGAGGACAGAGGGAGGTTTGATTAGGCACAGAAAAACATGAAAAGGAGTGATGCGGGCCAGGTGATATTGAAATTATTGCCCAGGCACATCTGGCTCATTAACAGCTTGGGGACAACTTGGAAGGCAGTCTCCAGTGTGGTGATACAGGGATCTGTTCTTGTCCTTGTGCAATCAGTTCTCAGAACAGACTGAATCTATGGATAAAAGTTAATGCAAGAAAGTGGGGAATATTGTGCGTGTTAAAAAAAAAATAAACTTCACAAGAAAAAGATGGTGTGGCAGGATTAGACAAGAATTGTCTGAAAAGAATTCAGAGGCACTGTATGTAGCAAGCTCAGTATAAGTCAACTGAAAAATCCAAGGTGAGATTGTGCTTCATTAAGAGAAGATTCTCCTGTAGGAATTAAGGAGTCATGGTTCCTCTGCATTCTGCCCTTCCCAGATCACATCCAGTTTAGGAGTTCTTCTTGTCTCTACAGACCTCAGTATCCTGGGGAATGCTAAAAGGAGGGGGAAGGGCCTTAGTCCCCGACATGGAAGCATCTGCTAAAGGAACTGGCAGACAGAGAGCTCTGGTGGGGTCTGGGAGCACCATAACTCTGACTCGGAGGTGGGCGAAGGATGCAAATGGACGCTTGATGTCAGCAAAGCTTTGCTAGCAGGGCCATCCACAGTATAAGGGGCTGCCCTAGGAACTTGAGTTTCCCCTCATTGGAGGTCTTCAGACAGAGCCTTGCTGAGCAGGGATTCTTTTGGGGAGTGCAACATAGGTTGGATGAGGTGGATACCAATGTCTCTTCTAATGGTAAAATTTCCTATTTGTATGAAAAAAAGATTCCAAGTGTACTGAAGGGGGATGAGAAGGGAACAAACATTAATTAAGTGCTTGCTATGTAGTAGGCATTGCATTCAGTGCTTTTACCGGCATTATCTCATGTGATCCTCACAACCCTGTATGTTAGGTGTTCTTGTTATTCGCATTTTGTACTTGAGGAAACTTGAAGCAGGTAGCAGTGAAGGACTTGCCCTGGGTCACACAGCTGAGGCTGGTTTTGATCTCTGGTCTTCCTGATTCCAGAACCAGTGCTCTATCCCATTGTATTACCAGAAGCTTGGGGTGAAGCGGAGACTTAATATAGCATCCTTAGCACAGGGACTGTTCAGCTGGAGGAGGGGCAGGATGAGCAGAGGAATGGTGTTGTAAAGCGCCCCGGGGCTGGTGGATGCTCCCCACCTCCTGACAGAGAGACAGTGGCCTCAGCTTCGAGGAGGAGACATAGTTTAGGATACGGTCAGTGTGGGAATTTGTTGTGCTTAGCTCTGCATGTTTGTTACAAAGGTTTTATTTTTCCCCAGTGAGAGTAGGTGGGAGGGAGAGAAAATGATTCTTACTCACTGAAAAATAAAAAAGGAACTAAAAGAAAGTTGAATAAAGAGGATGGGCCTAGATTGTACAGAGAACAGCGCAGGCCACAAAGTTTGGACTTTATCTTGTAATAAAGAGGAGGTTATTGAAGAATTTTGAACAAGAGTGTGACCTGATGAAGTTGGTTTAGAAAGATTAACCTGACAGTGATATAGAGGACATATTCTGGAATCAAAGACCAACTAAAAGGCTGCTTTGTTTAAGAAGGGAGAGTCTGTCCTAGGATAGTCGTCTTGTTGTTCAGCTGTGTCTGGCTAGAGTCCATAGGGTACAGGTAATAAGAATGGAAAAGAATGGAAAAAATGCATCACAAACGACTTGGTGACTACCTTGGATTTAGAAGATAAAAGAGGGGAAGATTCAAACATTGATTTCAAAATTTCAGGACTGGGTGATTTGAAAAATGATGAAACGTGAAGTTGGGCAAAGGTGAGGATCTCTTGTGGCTGAGCTGTAAGGGCCAGGCAGCTGAGGCCTCCGTCCCTTAGGAAACCTTATCAGAGTTATTGGCATATCGAGGCAGTATTTCAATAGGATCTTCCAAATGGAGACCAAAAATATGGCAGTGGGGAGGAGAGGAATGGATACAGTGACAGCAACAGTAGGGCCTGCCCATCGCATCTATCTGGCAGGTAACACAACCCCCTTAGAAGGGGTTTCTTGTCTTTCTCTTACATGACGCCCTGCGTCTCTCCCCTCTCTGCCTGCATCCTTCCATTACAATGTGAACGTGTAGAGAGCAGGACCATCTCCTTTTCCTGTTTGTATTCCTAGCCTTCACTAAAATGCTTATTGTGGAGTAAGAGCTTAAGAAATGCTTTAACGTTCATTGTTTCTTTGGTCGGTCTGGAGCATTCTTGTAGATGTGGGTCTGCTCCATTGTGTCATCCATCCATTACAGACTTCACTGCAGATGAGTAGCAGTGGTAGGGCCTTACTGCTAGGAAGAAGACCAGGTTCAGCCATCTTGACTTGGCCATTGTGACCTTGGGCATTGACTGTTAACTTGGGCAAGTCACTTAATCTCTTTGGGTCTGTTTCATCATCTGTTCAAAAAGAGGTTGGATTAAATGATCTCTTAAGAACCCCTGCAGCTTTTAGTCGGGGGTCTCTCTCTCTTGTAGCAACCTCAGACTCTTCAAGTGTAAAAACCTTCTCAGTCGTCTGCCCCGTTTGGAAATGTTTGGTTTTTCCCAGATCCAAAGGGAATCTATTATTGACTTCGCTGAAATCAGCAGGAGGCCAACTCAGCTCCTGGCCACTGCTTCTATTCCTGTTTCCATGGAAACAGAGGTCATGTTGCCCAAAATGGGGTAACTGCTTTAAAAAAAAAATCCCCTCTCTATCTGAAGATGATGATTATTTTAAAGCCCTTAGACTGTGTTCATCAATCTAAAACTTGTTCCATGGGAACAACAACTCTTCTAGTTTCAGTGGTTACTGAGCTCCCTTGATTCTATTTTCCAAACAACCCAGAGGGTCTGGGGTCCAAGAGGACTTCCAGTATTAGTGGCAACAAGTTTAATGGAAAAAAAACAAGCCATCAAAAGATCACAGAAAATGTGTGTCCACCTTCTGTCCCCCTTCCAACCTCCCTCATGAATAGGGATGGGTGCTGCTTGTCTTTCATTCTTGAAGAAGACCAAAATGACATCACTGTGCTAGAGTCAAGTTTTATTGTGTCCCACTGGCTGATCAGACCAGGTCCATGTGAACATTTGGAGTGTATTCTCTAAATTTGCACATCCCACATTTCCTTGGAGCTGTTTCAATTTTGCGTTGCTCACAGAGCACAGCACCTTCTCTGATGCGGGCATGCCACGCTGCTCAATCCTGGGCCAGTGTCTCCCACTTCCCACAATCAGTTCCACAGGGATGGTAAGATACATGAAGGAAAACAAACTTTTGTCCTCATAGCCCTCTATGTCATCTCTAGATGGCCCTCCCAACTTCTTCCCTTAGGGCTCCCTAAGGAGGTCTTCAGAATGATCTGGAAAGCTTAGTCAACCATAGAGAGCCTTGGTATCCTGGGTGTTAACACCCTTCACTGAGCAGGAGAGAGAATATCAGGGACTTGAAGAAAGAGAAGCCACAGCCTTGTGGACTTGGACATCATCCTGCTGCCATTCCCTACCCAATGGAACCCCCAGATGTCTTCCTTACAAGAAATAAGTGAATAAGTCCCTGGCCACCTATTCCCACTATGCACATGGCTGCAATGCTGATACATTGGAGGACGGCTGGTACTTCCCTTATATCCAGAGTTTGGCTGGCCATGAAAGGGCAGTTCACCAAGAGGCCTTTCCTTAATATGGCTCTACACACCCTGCCTGTCCCCCAGGTGCAGAGGATACTGGGGGTACCCTTTTCAAGAGTGACCTGAGGTTTGGGATTTTCCGACCCTGGAGTTGATCCAGTAGCACTCTGCCAAAAGGGTCATTCACCATCTGTGTTGGCAGGACACCTCTCCACGCCACCACTTGGGTGTTCCATTGTCAAGAATCAAAAGTATGTCCACTACCCTGTCCAGCCTCTCCTCTAGCCTTTCCCCTGGGGCCGTTGTGTTGGAGCGATGCTCCTCTTGGGTTTCAGTCTGTGGAGCCTTGTTTGGGTGGAGCCCTGCTCTGTTCGCAGCAGTGCTGGTAATGTCTGGCCTTCAGAGCTGCCAAAGTCAAGGAGCTGGCTGCTTCTCAGTTTAAAGCACATAGTTATATTGCTGGGACACAGTTCCATGCAGGGTGGGGTGTGAGTGAATACCACTCTCTTCCTACTGTGTTTTCAGGAAATGTCTACAGAACAGCTGTAAGTGTGAATGAAGTCAAAAGAATGGATCAGTACCCTCCCTGCCTCACCCCCTGCTCCTCTGGGGCCCTATCTGAGGTTCATTACCCTATTGTTCTCTTGGACTTAACTTAGGTACCTGGTCATAGTTGAGACCTTGTTGCTAGACTCCCAGAAGGGGGACATGGCTGAAAAGTGCGCTTCAGTTCTGGGTTCCCCTTTTCTCTCCCTGACCCCTGCCCCTTAATTAAAGGCCCCAAGGAAGCATTGGGGAAAGGGGTATATGTGGGTGTTGGGGGGTATGAATGTGTGTGTACAGGGAGGATGAGCCAGCACCAACATGACAGCTTTCCCTTCCCACCAGAGGGATGGTACAGTTGGTGGAAGTTGCAGCAAAACTGTTTTGCTAATGGAGTGAATCAGGGCTGGGATGGTCACACAAAGGTACCCTTCCACCGCCCTTCCCTCCTCTCCACACCCCCACACACTTTCGTGGCTCCTTGTGCCTCTGCTAATGACTTACTTCTTGGCAGCCACAGGTTTTGAACTGTCAGGCCCTCAGAAATCACAGCCAAAGTCCCCCAAATGGCAGCATTTAGCTGTGGCAAGCCATCCAGCCCTAAGTCTGTCCCTCCTCACACTCCCCTTGGTCTGTTTGTCACTGACCAAGGTGACAGCTGAGCCTCTGCGTGTGTGGCCTGAGCCAGAGAGGAGCCTCCCACCCGAGCCCTGGGGAAACCCTCAGAGTGCGGTTCCTGTGGCAGCCAAGTTTGCCAGCCCTGCTCATACCTTCAGGGCTGTGGCATGACAGCCAGCCCTAGTGTGGTGGCATTGTTTAGTTGGAGTCGAATTGCCTTCTTCATCCCCACCCTCTCTGTTTAAGGGAACTTGGCAGCCCCCCAGGAGTCAAAGAAGTGGCCCTTGGAGAGACTGTGGCTTCCTGCCGACTCTGCTGAGCTAAGAGCCAAGACCACCTCCTCTCTCTGCCCACCTACCCTCATGGCCAAGGCCCTAGAGCCCCTCTGCCTCCTGTTGTGAGGTTTCAGATTGCATCAGCCTGGGACACAGCTATCCTCCAGGTTATCTGCCCAGATAAACATTTATTGTTTATAGGGAAGTGTTTCAGCTGCTCTGACTGATCCCAGTGGTAAGAGCTACTAATTTCTTGAGGTTTTAAGCCAGTTTGTGGGGCTAACATCCAGGCCCAAACTGCTGGGTTTAGGGGGCTGTCAGGGATGGGCAGGGTATGTCTAAGCCCAACCTTAAGGGTTGGTTTGGTTAATACTTGTCCAAGCCTGAGTCTAGGAAGGGTCCCTGTCAGCAGGGTTCAGGCCTGCAGCATCCAGAGGTAAAGACATTTAAAAAATATTTCCTAAATGGAGTCTCACTTCTAGTAAGAGAGAGTCCTGTGTCACAAGTGCTGGGTCACTTCATACCAGGAGTTCTGGGGTGACTGTGCTTTCCTGTAGGGGATTCTGCCTCCTTACCATTAAAATGAGCTCTATAGTCATTGTCATTGGTGGGTTCAAATATGCCAGAATTTATGTACGCCAGTGAGAGTTGTCGTCTTCAGAGTGGTCACCTTGGGAGGCTGTGACTCCAGGGATGTCACCTGCACCATTCATTTCTAGTTTCTCTTTTCTAAGTTGCCTTGCAAACCTTAGAAAGTGTTCTGTAGACATATGCTCCTGGCATGTTCACTGGCAGTCCCCAGACCTAAAATGCTCTCCTTCCTCATCTCCATCCACCTCCCACCTTCTCTGGTTTCCTTCAAGGCCCTTCCAGAGGAATCCTTTCCCAACCCCTCTTAATTCTAGTACCTTCCCTCTATTGGTAATTTACCTTTTCTCATAGAGATAGAGATATGTAGATGTAGATCTTTTTTGTCCATATTTGTTTACATGTTGACTCGGTTCAGCTGGGAGCACTTCTGAGGGCAAGGACTGTCTTTTGCCTTTCTTTGTAGTGCCAGAATGTAGCCCGAGGTCAGGCCCATGCTATGTCCTTAATAAATGCTTACTGACTCTCAAGGGGAAAGACCCTCTCTCCTGTAACAAAGAAACACAAGTAGGCAAATCACCCGCTAACAGTCCCCGGCCCCATCACCCGAGTCCTCTGCCCCTCTGCCAGGACTGCCCTGCCTGCTCTCTGGCATCGCCCTTGGTTTCTCATATGCTCTTACTCATGGCTCGGCTTGCTCTGAGTAATTATTTTTGTTTACAGCCTTACAGTCATAGGATGTACTTTTTTTTGGTCCTGCTTACTTCATCTTATGCTAGTTCATAGTTTTTCCCATGTCTCTCAAATTCCTTATATTTGCTCTTTTTTTATTGCATGGTGATATTTTATACTGCATTCTTACAGATCACATTCACATTGAGGTAGCTAGGGAGGGCAGGGTTAGTCTTGGAGCCAGGAAAACCTACATTCAAATCTTGCCTAATGAATTTCCTGGTTGTGTGACTCTGGGTAAGTCACCCTTTTATGCCTCAGTTTCCTCATCTGTAAAATGAGGGGGTTATAATAACACCCTTCAGACTCAAATGAGATAATATATGAAACACTTTGCAAACTTTAAAGTTATTAATATATGCCATAATGGCTTTTTTCCCCCCAGGTATTCCCCATTCTGGAATGGAAACTTGTTTTCAGTTTTTTGCTATCACAAAGAGTAGCAGTATGAATATTTTGTTACATACTGGGTCCTTTTTTCTGTCTTTTTCCTTAATCTACCCATCTTTGAAATAACTTCAGCAATACCCATTTTTCATTCATTGAGGTTGGAGCTGATTTTTGAAAACAGCCAAAAGTCAATTGAATAAGGTGAATATTGATGCTCAATAGCACTGTTTGATAATTTTTTTAAAGCATGAAAATAAGTTGATGTTCTTGTGGTTAAGTTCCTTGGGCAGCTTTAAAAGACAGAGTCTGAGACCAGTGTCCTCATCCCTAAGGGACTAAGAAGGAGGACAATATTCATGTGAATGTGTAAGTTCTAGTATGTTTGTTGAAAAAAGTTGGTCCTGTTGCTTTTTTGTTAGTCTTGGTATTGTTCTAAGAAGCCCCGATCTCCAGGACTCCCTTTTCATGTGTGTGGCGTTGGGGCCCTCCTCACCTTGTGCTCAGTAACCTGCCAGGCCTTCCTCAGTTTTGAGCACATGTCAGTGTACATTTTGTGGTGGTGTCCGTGACTTCTTCATGGGAAGGGAAGTGGAATTGTCCCCTTTTTATGACTGAGTTTATCTACTTTATGTAGTTGGTCGGCAGCAGTTTTATGTCTGGATTTTGTGGTTGGACCTTGGATGAAGGTCATTAGCATTTTCAGTTCAGGGTTTGGATAGAACCTAGGGAACACAGGGAGACACTCAAACTGCCTGGTGCCAAGGCAGTGGACAGTGGCAGACCATGTTTGTTTCCTTTGTTTTGGGTGATTCCAGCACTGTCTGGCTCCTTAGCAAAAAGAGCAGCCATGCTAGAATCTGTGGCAACTTAAACATGTTGGAGTTTTCTAATTCTAGATTTGTTTAAAGGAGCTAAAATCAACTGTACTAATAGGACTTTCAAATTTCTTGACAAAAGGAGACAGAAAATTATCAAGTCTTTTATCCAAGTGTTGAATATGAACTTAGGAAATAGGTCTATAGAACTTGGAGTAGACTCTCCACTACATTTTTTGACAAGAAAACTCAATAAAGAATAGGATCATGAAGAACCCAAATTAGCCTAGTAAGACTGTTCTATCTCCCACTAGGCCTCAGGGCCATCCATACTAATAATGGGGTGAGGGAGGGAATCCCAACTCAACTCCAGGGCTCAGTCTGCTTTAAGGCTTTGGCAACCCTGGAAGAGATTTAAATGACAGACAAGACGTATAGAGATTTGTAAATATGTACTCAGTGCCAACTAAGCCACAGAGAAGATGCTGCATTTGTGGTCCAGGGAAGTTTAAATATTTGTGGTCAAACTTACAATTCAACATAAAACTCTCATCTGTGATGGAAACTTTCCAGAAACTGCATAGAAGGACGCACAAGCTGTGTAAACTCTTAAAGGCCTCTCCTTCCACAGCAGCTCTACCAGGTTCAGCCAGAATGGTGTCACTCTTGTCTTCTTTTCTCCTTCACATTGTCCATCTGTAAAGGAGAAGGCTTCCCAGGTCTTTGTCCCTCCAGAACTCTACCTTGGAAAGAACACAGTTTTGTGTTATTAATCCTCTCTCTGGTTGGAGTACCACCCTTTGAGACTTACAAAGCTACTCTGGGGAAACTTCCAGAGAATGTCATATAAGGAGGAAGCTATTGTATCCCATTCCGCTGGAAGATCCATTAGATAGAACTTCAGACCTTGAGATCAGCCTGACACATGTTAAATATCTGACTTTATGTTGTAGCTTGCTAACTAGTTGTGTCCCCATTTAAGGAGACAGAGACTTGGAGAAAGCAAAAAAGCTTTAGAATTCATAAAACACTTTATGCCACAGCATATGGGTCCACAAAGAAGTGAAATTTTCTCTTAATTAACATGATAAAAATACTCTAAAGTTTACTATATCCCTTTCTCTCCTACATCTCTCCTCCTTTTCATGGTTAAACTCCTTCAGAAGACTGTCTACAATACGTGCCTCCACTTCCTCTCCTCTCTTTTTAAATCTTTTCAGTCCAGTCTAGCTTCCAAACTCATCATTAAAATGAAACTACTGTCTCCAAAGTTACTAATGATCTCCCGACTGCCAGATTGAATAGTCTTTTCTCCCTCCTCATTCTTCTTGACTTCCCTGCAGCTGTTGACACTATATGTATGTTGGATGATCACCCTGTTACTCTGTTCTCCGTAGGTTTTTGTGACATTGCTCTCTCCTGGTTCTCTTCCTACCTATGTGACCACTACTTCTCTTTGTCTTTGTTGTATTGTCATCTCCATCCCCCTTGATAATCCTGGATGTCCCCCAGGGCTCTGTCTTCGGCCTTCTTCTCTTCTCAGTCTAGACAGGGGTGGGGAACCTGTGACCTCAAGGCCACATGTGGCCCTCTAGGTCTTCAAGTATGGCCAGGGATTTGTTCTTTGAAGTTTGGATTCAGTCAAAAGGGTGCAGGTTCCCCAACCCTTGGATCATGTGTGTTGACTTCTTCATTTCCATGTTGTGAATTCCTTCACCCACCAGCCCTCAGGAGAATGTGAGCTCCTTGAAGGCAGAGGTGGCTTTTCTTTTTGTTTTATCTTTTATCACTCAGTTTTGCTTAACTGTTCTGCTTTGTTTGATGGGAGTGAAACAGAGGGTGCATTGAGAGATGACTGATGCTAAAAAAAAAAACAAACCAAAAACACCAGAAAGGACTCATCCAACTTTAAAAATAAATGTAATTCTTAGGGTCAGGTTGTGAAAGCTTAGCAATAGCCACACTTGGTGGGTCGTCATCTTGGCACCAAACCCTATGGGTCTCCCACAGGGTGTGCCATCCTCCTTGGCTTGCTTTTCTGTTCTGTACAGGAATCAAGATCCCATCTAGAACTTTATCAGCAGCAGTAAGAACTACTTCACCATAGGCAGACGTCCCTGGCGCACACTGGCCTATGCCTTCAAGCGCAGCATATTTGTGCTGCAGAGTGGGCACTGCTTCAGTCAGGCACCAGTGTACAAGTGTCTTGGTTACTCTCTTCAAGTACCTCTCTGCCCTGGTGAGTTCAGTGATCCCCAAGGACTGGAAATGTGTTCTTAGAGCAGCTTTCACATCTCTTTTCTCACCCTTTCATGAGGTTGTGCAGAACGTATTATGATCAGACATGCAGTCCTGCCTAGCTACTGGTGATAGGAAATGGATCAGACAGGAGGACACCATCAGCTCTGACACAGCCATGCAGAATTACCAGCCACCCCTCCTTCCCCCCCAGATTGTGCCCTTGAGACATCATACATGGTCATTTTCTTTACCTTGACTGGGCATTTGAAGCTTAGCTGCAAAATCCAGCAAGGAATTTTCTTTCTTAGGTTTCTAATGAATAATCAGAAAGTTTCCTTGTTTTCTCTTGTCCATGAGTGTTCTTTCATGTCATCTTCCTGATCCTAAGAAAAGGAAAATTTCTTCTTAAATTTTTACTTGTTACTTGGTTTCAAGCCTAGCAAGAAAATGGGTTAGCTGGCTATTCAGAGACCTCCTATGCTTCCAGATGTGACATCCCTCATGCTTCTTCAAACTGGGCATGGGTGGCCCCTTCAGGAGCACACAAAATCAATACTCTGTTAAGAAATCCTCTCCCTTGTAACTGGAAAAAATAAAATACTATTAAATGGGGAGAAAAAAAAAAACAAACCGCTGTCCTTTTGGCCATCCCTGCCTTTCCTAATACCAAGCTCACTGCTTTGAGGTGTGGCGGCCATGCCATCTGCCTCCCTTGTCTTTGCTCCCTGCATTGGCTGCTTCCTTTATTTTCTCCATGTCCTCACCCTCAATTCCATTTCCAAGTTGAATGACCTTATAGATGGCTTGTTCTATAGAAGCTAAGACCTACCAACAGAGGAACTGTCTCCAAAACTGCCTATCTTTCTGAGGCCCCACAAAGCTTTTGTTAGCAGATCCCTCAGAGGCCGTAGACTGAGCAGAAAGTCCTGCTGGTTGGGAGTTAGAATATGTCTTGAATGCAGTCATCCTTCAGCAGCTAGCAAATAGCTCTCACTCCAATTTACAAGTCAGAACCTGGAGTCTGTTACCTTCCCACAGAAGACAGAGCACATTGCAGTTGGCATTCATCCCCCTCTCTTTACAGCCTGGAGATCCAACAGAAGATGGCAGTCCCATCTGTGCTCTGGATGTTGGTTCGAATTCTTACCAAACCTCTTTTTGAACTCCTGGAAAGGCCGAGGCCTCAACCCTACCTGACCTGAAGGACAGCATTCCCAGCTGTCAGCACATCCCTGGGAAGGGGGTGAACTTCAGGCCCCTGTTATAAATCCTGCAGATGAGAGAGAGCCCAGAGACTCACTCTTTCTTTCCTGTCAGCAGGGCTGTGTAAAGTTTCCTGTCTCCCTCGTCATCAGCCTCAGGACACTGTTGTCTGTGCCTCCCAATCTTGTCCAACAGGTCTATGAGCGCCTGTCTTTCTCCTTATTCCACTTGGGCCCTATGGGCTCTTTTTCCTTTTTCAATCAGGTAACTATGGAGAGGGGCTGATTGTGCCTTCAGACCTGGGAGCTGTATCTTTACAACTGGAAAATAGCACCAAGTCTGTGCATCTTCCAGCTCATTGATCTGTCTCTCAGATCATGGTGGAAGGGAAGTAAATCCGGCCCACCTGCTACTAGAGGAATGAGTCCCTTTCCCTTAGTAAACAGAGCTCCTTTGGGGGACTCCCTTCCTCCACCAAAGAGCACTGACCACTCTCTTATTTATTTGAACTCTTAATGTCTGCCATGTGAAGAGTGCCAGACCAGTGAAAGGGGAGTCCACTCTTAGCCAGACAGGGATGGCCGCCAAAAAAGGAGGCATGGGACAATGTCCTCAAATAAGAAAGGACCAAGAAGGGGAGTTCTTTCCTCCAGAAGTATCCTGGTTTCTTTGGGTCCTATCTTACCCTATTTACAGTGCAGCCCTTTCTAGACAGCCACACTGTCTCAAATGAGGGACAAAAAGTGAAGCTTAGTCAGAGTTTTTGTAGAATAGGATGCTGCTCAGCTGTTTGCTACTATCTCAAGCCTCTGTGGTGGATTTTCTTACATTTTTCAAGAGGTTGTATTTTCTGGGTATTTCTCTACCCCAGCCTGGAGCAATTCCTTTATTCACCCTTATGGATTCTTTTTTGTGCTAGTGAGCCAGCTGCCTTAAGAAAGAATAATAGTGCCCTCTTTGTAAAATGAGGGGGGTGATAAGGGCAGGATTTGGGGTTAGAGGACCCCAAGTTAGAGGGTTTGAATTCTCCTTCTGCTACTTAGCCACCTTGAGAATTCTGAGCAAGTCTTTTACCTCCATGGGCCCCATCCGAGGGGGTCTCTTTGTTAACACAGAAGATGCTGCTGTTAACATTTTGTGGGAGCAAAGGCCTGGGAACGAGGTGAATGCCTAGGGATTGGGGAATGGTTAAACACATCATTCTATTTGAATTGCCACCATGAGATAAGTGTGAACAATTCACAGAGTAAAGTGACCAAGACCAGAACAGCATACAAGTAACAAAGGAACAAAACCAGAACTAAATACTATATAATTATAATAACCAAACTCTCCCCAGAGAAAGGGCATGAAAACGCACCTCTCACCATTTCAGATCCAAGGTCAGTGTTGAATATTGCCTGGACACACAGACAGGGTTGGTTTTGCTGAACTATTTCACCTTTTTAATCTTCATTAAAAGAGAAGGTTCGCTCGGTATGGGAGGAATGTTATTTTGAAATGAAGATAGTGAAATCAATAAAAATGAGAACCATTTTAAAATGAAGGGGTTGGAGGTACCTTTCAACTCTAAATATTGGCTCCCATGATGTTGTAGGGTTATTCCAAGAAAAACTGTAAACTTTAGAGTACTCTATAAATGTCCATTACTCTTCTTATCAGCATCCAGAGTGGGAATAGTCAGGGATCAGAAGCCAAAGTGGGCACTACTGGTCTGAAAGAGCTGGAGATGGAAGACTTTTGGACAACAGTGACAAGATACTGTGTACACACTTTTGACTGCTGAGGTCATAAATTCTTATAATCTTAGATGATTGCCTTAGATGACAGGAACCATTAAATAAGTAGGGAAGGACAACTTCTGGGTAATGTAGCCCAGGTGGGCTTCATCTTAAGGAGAGGCTGACTTCCCTTGGACCTCCCCAGAACAGGAAATCCAGAGAGACAACATGCACCAACATTCACAACGTGTAACCTGAAGTGAATGAAAAAGGAGACAATGTTTTTTGGATATAGCCAGTGTATGCCAGTATGTTTGACTATGTGTGTGTGCGCACGCGCATGCACTTGAAGTATAACTAGCAGACTGACCTCACTGGTCTCCTTTTGCCGCTCCAAACCACCTGGGCTACATTACCCAGAAGTCCGTCCTCCCCTACTTATTTTGTGGTTCCTGTTGTCTAAGGCAATTAGCCAGAAATAAGGTTACAAGAATTTATGACCTCAGCAGGCAAAAGTGTGTCCACGGTATCTTGTCACTGTTGTCCAAAAGTCTTCCATCTCCAGCTCTTCCAGACCTCTAATGCCCACTTTGGCTTCTGATCCCTGGGACCCGAGTCGTAGGCATGGCTTATAACCATGCATTGGCCTGGAGGCAGGAGAGAGATGGGCTAGAATTGATGACCTGGCAACAAAAAAGAAACAAATCTATCCTAGCAACAAGGTAGGAACCAGAGCCAGCAACTCTGCTCTTCAATCCCCTCTATTTGCTGGAAACAAGCTGGGCAGGGAAGCCGACAAGATTCTTCAGAACACTAAACAGGTGATTAAAACATCAGGACAAGTCTTTCCAACCCGCTCGGAAAGCCAAAAACTCAGTTTGGACACCATCAAAAATTTTCCTCTCTGGAGCTGTATAACCTGGTCCACTGCTTCTGTCTCCTGCTTCTGTGGCCAGATGGGGAGCTCTGTGCTAATGATTCCATAAAACCCTCCAAGTTATCCTGAGTGTATTATCATGTGAAGAGAACCTATACTGTATTTTTCCATCAGGGATAGTCTCCCAGCCCCTCACTAGATCAAATGCTAAATCTTCAACCAACAAAAAAATGACAGGGCTGACTAACTCCTGGCCCTATTTCTTTTGGAGGGACTTGCTCCAGCATCTAGCCAAGTGTCGATGCTTTGTTCCCTCTCTTGCTTCCAAAATGGCTGCCCAGAGTCTGTTATGAAACACAGATCTGATCGGCAGTTGGTCAGTAATGGTGAGGTACTTAGCAGGCCCAGAATGTATTACCAGCCAGGGCTAGCAGCTTTCCCCAGGAATATTGGCTGATCTTGTAGGTAAAGCTTTATGAGTGAATGAGTCAAAGTTGAAAGCACCCCTTTCCCAGGCTGAAAACTTTCAGAAAGACAAAACAGTATGTACTCTAGTTGGTATTTTACAAGGGGATATCTTTTTGTTAACGTTGGAGTCATTGGTGTTAGAAGTTATGATTTTAGGGATCTTGAATCCTTCATGATTCAGCATAACATGCTGAGCCCAGGACACCTTGAGCCCAGGACATTTGTGCCCTGTGGAGACACAGTTTTGCTTTCTCTCCTCCTGGATAATTTTTCTCATCTTTGATCCTGTGTATCTTTGATGCTTTGAAGTACACAGTCTTCTTCCCTTTTCCACCAGCAATTCATGGGAAGTACTTAGGTATTCCCTCTGGATAATTGCCCAGAGAAAGTTTTCTCTGAGGAGGGTTTCAGGCGTGTCCAGAGATAGGCTCATAAGCCACAAACATGGCAGTTAGCCAAAAGAGAGCACCCACTGTTACCTGGACTGAAGTGCTGGGCGTTTGGGGCAGAGCAGAGCAGAATGCAAAACTGAGAGCAACAACCTTCAAAAAGGATGTTAGATACTTTTCTTTTAAAAAAAAGAAACTTTTGATACCTTGTGTTTTTATATCACCTAAATTTCCCAATGTATTCCCCCTCCTTTCCTCTCCAAGAAAGCCATGAGCTATCCTCTCATAACAAAGAACTTAGAAGAAGATAAAAATGTTTAACAAGACCCTGTTCAGCATTGTGATGTAATGTTCCACAGCAATAGTCCCCACCTCTTTAAAGAAAGAAGCTCCAAGTGTGCTTCTCTCACTACTTTGGGCTCAAGCCACATCATTATTTCATAGCATCCAGTTTCAGTTGTTTTGTCATCATTGTTTTTCTGTTTACATCGTTGTCGTTATTTTGTGGATTGTTTTCTGGGTTCTGCTTACTTTACATCATATCAGTTCATAGACACCATCCCACGCTTTTTTATATTTATCATATTCATTACTTCTTACAGGAAAGAAATATTTCATCATTATCATGGTACCACAATTGGTTCAATTGCTCCCCAATTGATAGGCATCTACTTTGTTTCTATTTCTTTGCTCCCCTAAAAAGTACCTCTATAAATGTTTTGATATACATTTTTAATCATTGACCTCTTTGGGACATAAGCCCACCGGGGAAATCCATTAGTCAAAGGATGTGGACATGTAAAGTCATTTTCTCAGTATTGTTCTAAAGTCTTTGCATAATAGTAGAACCTGTTTATAATTCCACCAATAGCTTATTAACAAACCTGCTTTTCTGCCACTTTTACATCATCAACTATCCTCATCTTCTGTCATCTTTATTACAACTTGCCAGGTTGGAGGGAAACCTCAAGTTGTTTCCATTCCATTTCTCCGATATTTAATGCTTTTGAGTACTGTTTCATACGGCAAGAGTTAGCCATTGTCTTGGTAACTGTCCATTCATATCCTCGACCACTTAAGCATTCAGGAATGGATTTTGGCCTTATATATGTCTGTTAGTTCCTTCTCTGTCTCAGATATCAGTCCTTCGTTAGATATATTTGAGGCAATGATTTTTTCCCAGTCCACTGTTTCTCCTCTTACTCCATTTGTATTGTGTTCATGCAAGTGCTTTTCAGTGTCATGTAATCAAATTTATCTGCTTTATCAATCACAATTACACATATGACTTGTTGGGTCAAGAGTTCTCTCAGCTGTCCCTGAGAAGGACACCTGTTTTGCTTCTCTTCATTTTGTTATGGTCATGACCTTTAACATTGAGACCCCATAACTAAATACTTTTTATGGCCAGCCAGCCACGTTTTTAAAGCACTCGCTATATGCACTGCCTGACAGTGGATGATGTGAAGACATAGCAAAAGTAATTTTAAAAATACGGTCCCTGCCCTTGAGAAGGTGGAGGCAACAAAAGTAAATGCTCATTAAAGCGCTATTTTTAAGTACAAATGAATACACAGATGCAAATTAGTTATCAAAAATTAATCAAGAATAATAAAAGTACAAAGAAAAATTTAACACTCTCATGTACACACATATCCATTTAATGTGTGGGTGTGGTGGAGTGTGTGCAGACACACACACGTACACACATATACATAGTACGCCCTCACATGCAGTGTCTCACGCCCATCGTTCCCTACCTTTGCCAAGCAGCAGGGGGGGCCACATCCGTTTAGTATTATTATTGCTATTATTTTGTCACGGTTGTGGTGATTGTGTGTCTTATTGGCCTGCTGTCCCTCAGCCCTCCTTTTTCCGAAGTGCATTGCACTTGTCATATCTATCACATTCACATACTGCAGGTTTGTTGAACCCTTCTCCAATGAGTTTGTGGAAGCTTTGTTTCCTGTTCTTTGCTACTGCAAAAAGCACTGCTATACATTTGGGAGCTGCTGGGCCTTTTTTGTTTTTGACTTCCTTTAGTAGACTCTTCATCCTAAGGAGTACAGGCTTCTAAGTCACTTTCTTTGCATAACTCCAAATCCTTTCATTAATATTCAGCAAATATTTATCAAGTGCCTACTCTCTACTGAGCAGTATTAATAGATTTGAGGGAGATAGCAATTTTAGATAAGACCCAATCCATGGCCCTGGAACCACCTACATCATCTTGTTTTTGATCCATTTGTGTAACAATATAGGCCATGTGAGTTCAGAGCAGGTTAATAGAGAGCCAGCAACATAACTAAAAATAAGTGGGAGGTGCAAAATAATTAAAGCAGGTCAAGATTAATTAAGGAAGGCTTCCTGTAAGAGACAGTTCTTGGCCAAGATTTATTTGATTTTTTTAAAATTTTATTTTCTTCAATTAATGAAAAACCACTTTCTCTCCCTCCTGCAATACGTTGCTAGGAGTGGTAGTACGTGCTTGAAGTTCCTGCTAACCTCACTAAGTCTGACACCCACTGTGGGAAACATGGTCTGACACCGGACCCTACTTGAACTTTGAACCACAAATGTGGTGATTGTTACAGGGAAAGAAGTACATGCCTGCTACATGTCTGCCATGTCAGGCTGTTCAAAAGAGGTAGCCCAGCCCAGGTGAGCCAGCAGAAATAAAAACTCTAGTAAAACAGATTGCTTCTTTGACCACGTCCAGAAAAATCAGTTTCCACCTCCCAAGTCCACCACTTTGATCAGGAGAGTCACTCCAGTAAGGGGGTCATCTCCTCTTTGGTTGACCCCCTCTGCTGGCAAGCAGTCATGGTGAAGGAGCCCAGGGATGTACTGGCACCTGCTCAGAATAAGGGCTTTAAAATCTGTAAAATACACAGCATTAGAAAGGAGCCCAATTATATTGAAATAGTTATTGGGGAAAAAACCAATATTGTTATATTCTCTGACTGCAAGTTAAGACCCCTCCTGTAGGTGGCCCAGAAGTAGAAATGAGCAAGCATGCATCAAGGACGGTGTGTGCCTGTGCGGCTGCCACATCTACTGGAGAGGAGCAGGGAACTAGGGTCTCCTCTAAGGAGCTGCAATGGGTAGAGTTTACCCACTAGCCAGTGGACAACTGTGTTCACTTCAAGCAGTACAGTGATTTGGTCCAGATGATATTTATGGACAAGGTCCTTGCTTTAGTTTGTCTGTGCAATGGGAACAAGGCCACTCTCTCATGTGGCCCTCCCAGTACCATGCCCCACGAGTCTGGTGTGGAGCTCTACAGAAGGCACAGCTTACTTATCCATAACTCCTGGAGGTTTTCGAGTCTGCTGTGGAGGGAAGTATCTTGGAATCTGCTGAGGAACCCCTAGAAAAACTGCTCTTGTTGAACTCTCTCCCCATGTCCTCCATCCCTGGGGTTCTCTCCATGTTTGTGGTCCACAGCACAAGTAGGAATGTGCCAGGGAGAAAGGTCTCACATCAAATGACCACAAGTAGAACAGTATTCATTTAAAAAGAAACCTGGACCATAAGCTTAGGATCTCTGGAGGACAGAGGGCATCATGACTTGAAATGATTAGAACCCCTGAGATTCTGTGCTCCACTCCCGGCACCTGCTAGCAGGGTGGTAGTAAACAGTCAGCCTCTGTGTGGGAGTCTGCAGATTAAGGCAGACTTAGGGTGTTTATCCCCAGGGGCTGAGCTTGTAGCCTCCCCTGCTGGTTTAGTTAGTGAGAAACCTTGCTTCTGCGTCCCAGGTTTCAGACCAGCTCAGTCAAGCTAAACCTGAATGTTTTGTGAGGGCAGTGCCAGCTGGATGCCCCTCCCAGGGCTTCAGAGTACAGCCTTCCTGCCAGTATGGGTAGCAACATTTACAGCTCTGTAGGGGCAGCATTATTGGCCTATAGCCCAAGCTGCGTGCAGCCTATCGTCGACAGCATGCCAGCTGCTAGGAGGGCACCTTAGTGGCAGAGCCTGACAGAGCGCACAGCTTTCCAAGAGGCCTGCTTTCCATTTGTGGGCAAATGAGAGGAGCCAAGCTAAAACCCACAACCACTGCCCTGGGAGGCACCAGTCTCCTGTCTGGCTTTATTTAGAATTTTCAAGACCAGGAATTTCAGGTGGGTGGAAAATTCAGTGTTAGAGATTTGCTCATCCTTGGTGACAATATATTACAGGTTCTTTTTTGAGGATACATTTGGCACAGTTTCCCCATTTTTAAGGAACCAGAGAGGTGGTGATATTTAGGCAGAGGATTTCATTTCTGTCTCGATTTTCAGTAGCAACTCCATTGTGCAGATAATGTCCGACAAAACTTGCCTGAAACACTCCAGGATGTGTATCCATCACTTTGCAGGAGGAGAATTAATGGAGCTCAGAATGGTTGTCTTCTTTGAGACCAAGACTAGGGGAGAGCTGGCAAAAGGCCTTGAACTCACTGTCTGTGATGCCTGCTTAGCAGTATGCCTTGAGCATCAGAGGTTGAAATGAATGCTTCAGCAGCTGTGGGAGCCAGATGAGCTACTCAGTGCCCCCTCACCCCCACAGACCTAGGCTCCAAGCCAACGCCATGCCTTCCTACCTCTCTGGCTGGCCATGCAACAGTAGTTGGAGGAGCTCTGGAGCTGAGGGCTGTGAGGGAGGCAGGACCATGGCCTGACACCCCAGCCCCACTCCACATTACCACCTGAGCCCTGACTGGAATGCATTCCTTCTCATTTGCTTTGAATCCAGTCTTAACTGTAGATTCTTTCCTGATAACCAAATGCAGGTGCCTTTTGTAAGTAATCTTCTGTGAGTCTCCATTGAAATTGTACCTTGGCCCACCCAACTATTTCCCTTTTTTCCTGCCTTCTTGGTGGAAAGGAGACAGATGAAAGAGTTTATGATGGAGGAAAAGAGCTTGCAGTGGCAGCTCCTAAAACGCATCCCAGGGGTGGGGGCTTGAGTCCCATACTGACTTCCCCAGAGAAGAACACATCCAATTGAGCCTGAGAGCATACAGATGCCTGACTGCTCCGAGCACGATTTAAAGTTAAGCTATCTCTGCTCCAATTGGCTATTCCAGGCTAGAGCAACTGCCACATATCTTGGAGTGCTGAGTGTGGTAGCTGGGAGTGGCTGATCCTTTAGGGGAATAGGATTGGCCTAGGACAGCCTGTGCTCAGCTGCTGATCACAGTCAAGGGATCGCTGAAACAGGGTGCGTCTCCCTAAGCTTGCCCTGTGGATGCTGGCCCTGGAAATGTTGAGGGTGCGTCCCTGGTGCTGGGAACGTCCCCTTTTATTCACTTTTCTCTTGTTCTGTCTGGTCTGTTTTTGGTGCTTAGTTTCTCCTCCTAGCTCCCCCTCAGGCTCAGTTCTACCCGAGTCTTGTTCTGTTTCAGATCAGACCCAAGGATGCCCCTTTGGCGGGTTCCATCTCCCATCTTTAGCCAGGGCTTCTACCAGCGCAGTGACCTCACATTGCTTCTGCCCCCAGCTGTCTGCTCCTTGTTGGGAAGCCTCTTCCCCTGGAATGTGGATCCACACAGAGGAGTAACCCATTTCCTTCATCCTCCCAACCCCAGAGGATTCCCTGACTTTTGGAGTCTAACATTTCATTGGCAGCCTCTTGTTCCAGCCGACCCACCCATGACCAGCACAGGGCGGCGCCTTCTGCTCTCATCTGCGAAGTGTGAGCCTTAGAAATGCACGGCTCCTAGTGTAAGAAAACACATTAAGCTGAACCAGTGCTGTGGGCTTGGCTGGTTAAAGATGATAATTAACCCATTGCTAATTGGTGCTTTAGAAGCCAGGCCAAGCGGCCCATGTTTTACCAGCGTTGGCTCAGGGGCTGTCAGCTGGTCTGAGGCTGCTTAAGAGCTACAACAAGACTTCACTTTCCTCTTATTTGCTCTGAGGATATTCTGTAAAATTAACAAGCAGTAAATTTTGATTGAAGGTTTCAACAAATGTGAAAATAATTGGCTCTACTTAGAACAAGAAACAAGAATGGCAACCTGTAAACTCTGCTGTTTGTGGGGAAAAATCCCTGCGACTTTCCCCTTAGCCAGAGGAGCAGAATCAAGGCTGACCCTTTCAGTGCTGACCACAAGAACCTGCTTACATGTGGGACCCCCTGCAGTCCCAGTGCCCGCTGGGGCTTGTTTTCCCTGTCTGGCTCTGTCACTTCCACGAGAACAGGTTGTGGAGCAGAGCAGCGTGGCACAAAACCAGAGAGATCAGCCAGCTCAGCAGAAAGGTGCCACTTCATGGTAGGGCCAAGCCCCAGGGCTTCTGGGATATGAGGCTTTGACTCCATGGACTCCCTCCCAGGCAGCGTGGAACTCCCCTCTGTCCTGAATGGAGCCTGTGGTGTTCCTTGAGAGAAGGAGCATTTACATAGTGGCCCCTGTGTGCAGGCCCAGTGCTCAGCACTCTACACATATTGTCTCATATGATCTTCCCAGAAGCTCTAGAGGGTAGTTAGTTCTGCTATTATCCTCATTTTGCAGTTGAGGAAACTGAGGCAAGCAGAGGTTATGTAACTTGCTTAGGATTACCTAGCTAGTATCTGAGGCTGGATTTGAACTGGGGGTCTTCCTGACTGCAGGTCCAGTTCTCTCTACTCTTTCACCAATTGCCTCTGTACCTCCTGAGTACTGCTAAGTACCTGTGGATAGCCACTGATTTCCAGGACAGAGTTTATTCCTCCTTTCACAGCTTTCTCAAAAACTGAGTGAACTAACCTGCCTGCTCTCCTCTTTCCTCTAGCTTGGCCTCAGGTCTGTTCCCTTTGGTTCATCCATGCCTCTGCATTCCAGCCCTTGGTCCTTCCTTTGGGAAGACATCACATCATTGATCCCTCGGAGAAACGCAGCCTGGCTCGGGGGCGGGCCATTGTCTCGCCTCACCACATCTGACTTTCAGTTTTTCTTTCTGATTGGCTGCTTGCGTGTGTGCTTGGTCTGGCTGATAAAGAGAGTCCCACAGACCAGAGTTTCACTTCCTCTGATGGCCTGAACTTGCTGCCCCAGGCGTTGTCTGCAGGGAAAAGGGAATTCTCTTTCTCTGAACTCCTCTGTGTTGTGCTGCCTTGGCCCCCACCCCCGCTTTTCCTCTCAGCAAAGACTAGAAGATCCGCTTTGGGGTGGGGGTAGAATCTTCAGGAGGGGGCACTGTTGGTACCCTCTCTGTTCCAGAGCCCTGATGCAGAGAGGAGGGGCAGCCACATAGAAACTTTTCTGTTGTTGAGTTGTGCTAGACACAGAGCAGGCCGGCTCCTCAGTTCGCTACAGCCTCCCTTCTGCAAAGCCCTCGCTGGGCCTGAGCATCCCAGGGGGAGCACTGAAAAGCTCATGAAAGTTTATCCCAAGGTATCCCCAGCAGACCCTTCAGAAAGTGTACTTGGCCTGGATGATCCCTGTGCTTCTTCTGATGGACGAGAATTCTCTCATGTCTTCCCCACTCCCCCATTCCCTGCAGGAGCAAATGCAGTCTGTCCTGTTGGGCAGAGTCCCCTCACACTCACCTCCAGTGAACGACCTCCAGCTCCATTCCTCTGCCCGGGGTGTGGGGTGTGGGGTGTATGTGTGTGTGTGTGTATGTGTGTGTGTGTGTGTTGTTTTAAAAATGCATGTTCTAGCCCATTCCTCTGCCCGGGGTTTCATTGAGCCCATGAAACAACTGCTCACCTACATGCACATAGTGGGACCTTGCCCTGCCTGTCCTGTTCTGAGGTAATAACCCTCCTTATACAGAAGTCTATTTTACAACAAATGGAACCCTCCAGGACACAGAACCAAATTCCAAAGTAAATGAAGATAGCTCCTTGGTGGCAGAAATAGCTGGCACAAAATTCATGTACTTTGTGGGAAAAGCACCCTAACAACATGACATGAAGGGTAGGTTTGGAGTCGGGAATATCTATGACTCTATCCTGCCTGATACTAGCTGTACAACTGTGGGATACTGGTAGCTTCCTCTCTAGCAGCGTCAGTTTACCCCTACTGTAAAATGGGTCTAACATCCAAGATCTCCTCCTCAGAGGGGTGCTGTAAAGTTGCAGTGAGACCATTTATGTGCCATGTTTCTCCGGCTATACGGGGCCCCACAAGTGCCCCTTTGGGGCAGTAAGGACCATATGGACTTTCCTTTTAGATTCCTGTGCACAGGAAGCACTGTCTCAGCCCTATCAGCCTTTGTCCCTCCCTTAGCTACAAAAACCTCTGCTCAGGCTGTGAGCCCAGACCCAGGAGTCCCTGCCTCGTGGGCTCCATGTCCTGGAGCTGGAGCTGCCTGCGCCTTCGCTGTGCATACCAGTTGCAGATCTCTCTGTTTTTCATTGATAGAGGATGGAAAAATGTGCTCATGAACAGAGTGATTGTGGGGATTATGTCATAGGCTTCATCTGGACTCCTTCCTCCCCAGCAGGCAGGCTGACTTTAACCCCTCCTCTGCCAGGAAGTCTTTCCTGTCCTAATAGGGAATCTCCAGGAATTTGCTTTTTTGTGCATCTGCTCTGAAGAGCATCCTCACTGTCCTGCTGGTGAAACTGTTCTTCTGAGACCGCTGGGGTTTTATTCATTGATGACCTGTCCCCAGACATCCCAGCATCCATGGACTCCCTTAGGATGAGGAGCTCAAGTTCCTGCTCCTGCTGGGCCTTGTCCAGGTAGCCTGCTCCTCAAGGCAAGTTAGGTCATCTGCCAACAAAGGGATTATTCCATAAACGCGTTAAGACTGGCAAAGTGCTTCCTGAGCAGCAGCCCTGGAAGATAGGGAAGAAGTATGCAAGAAGTACTCCCAGGTGGGGGTGAGAACCATTTTATAGATGAGGAAACCAAGGTTTAAGGAAATTGTGACCTGTTCATGGTCACGTAACTCCTGAGTATCCCAGCTAAGAGTCAAACCCAGGTCTCCTGACTCCTCATTCTCCCTTGTGACACTTTCTCAGTGCGTCCAGCCTGGATGAGAAAGGAGGATAGGGGCACCTTTCTTTGGTGAGAAAACTCCCTTGTTAAATGCAGACCAGTTTCACAGAGTTGCCTGGGGTCAGAATCACAACCAGTATGGGTTGTGGCCACACTAGAACCCCAGTTTTCCTCTCTGTCCACAAGCATCCTTGGCTGTTGTCTGGGCCAGTCAGACAACTGCTTTCCTCCCTACTCCCCCAACTGGGCACGGCCCTTTCTTCCTGGAGCCCCTCACAAATCAGATCCTGTACAGTTGGATGGAAACTGGAAGACCCCCTGGAGGAGAGAAGACTTGCTCCCATTGATGTTGGCCTACTGGCATCATGACATCAAAGAAGGGAACTCCCTCCTGCCCCCCAGCCTAGCTCTGAGGCTGATGCCCACCTGCAGGTGTGGGCCCCCAGGACCTCTGTAGAGTAGAGCCAGGTGTCCCTGCCGAGGACCCCTATGGCCCCTGACAGCCAAAGCTGCCCTTGATGACCCATTACATAATCCTCCTCCTCCTCCTCCTCCTCGCAGGAGCAAGGGCAGAAGGTCAGAGGTCATGGTGGGGTCAGGCAGCTGACACACACTGTAACGACAAGGTGGTTAAAATTAGACCACAGAGAGGAAACTGGCAATCTTGGGGAAACGCAGAAGCTTCCTCTGCGAGTGAGCGGCCGGGGGTGCAGGGAGGCCGCCGTGCGTGCCGCTGCCAGGCAATTACTCATTTCAGCTCTGGGCTTGAGGACTCAGAGCCCCTGCTTCTGTATTTCTGGCCTCCTCGTCACACGCCTGGGTACATGCGACGGGACCCATCTTTCCTGGCCCTGATCTGCGGCAAGGTGGGCCCTGAGGGCTCGCCCAAGGGCTGGAACCTGCAAGGGACCAACTGAGAGGTTGAGAGGGAGTAACCAGGGCCCATGTTGACAGGCACAGCTTCCAGGCCTTCTTCATTCAGAAGAAATCCATCCATTGTCAATCACAGGCATTTGTGAGACTCCTACTGTGTACCAAACCATGGTCACATGATTCAGCATCAGAAAGTAATGTGATTTATCAGTGGAAATGATATGAAAGAAAAAGCTCCTGCTTTCCTGCTGCCCCTCAGGACCATGGCACTTTTCTGGGCACCTTTCTGTCTGACATGTGGCTGTCACCTTCCCTGTCTGCTTTCTCCCCCTGAGCTCCTGGGGGCACAAGCTGCCTTTTCTATTCATATCTCCAGCTCTGCACACAGTAAGTGCTTAATAAGGGCTTGCATCATCCTTGCCTTCATTCTTGTGCCAGGTAGTTCTGGCAGGTCCTGTGAATACAGAGACAAGAGCAGCCAAGCCCTGTGCTCAGAATAGCTCCCCTTCCTTCCGTAAGAACAACAAGGACACTAAATACGCCTCCCTCTGCTAAAATGTGATGTGATTGGTTACTTTTTAAATGTGGGTATTTTACTTCACTTATGCCTCATTCCATGTTGTGTGAGTTGGATTGTAAGCCCTTCAAGAGCACAGGTCATTTCTGCATAATTTATCCCAATTCTGACACTGCTGTCTCCTGGTCCTCCTCCTGCCTGTCTCACCGCTGCCCCCTAGGCATCCCCCAGGGCTCTGTCCTGGGCCTTCTCTTCTCCATCTAGACTCTTGTGACGTGGTGAGCTCATCAGCTCCCATGCTTCCAGGGGAACATCTCTCTGTGATGGCTCAGGTCTCTTTGTCCAGCCCTACCCTCTCTCCTGACCTCCCACTGCCTTGCAAATACCTCAGACTGAAGGTTTTATAGACATCTTCAGTGCAACGTGTCCTTACCTCTTCCTCACTTCCCCATTGTTGTCAAGGTTACCAGCATCCTCCTAGTCACCAGGGTTCCCAACCTGAGTGTTCGCCTTAAGTCCCATATTCAATCAGTGGTTAAGTGCTATCATTTCTACCATTGTAACATCTCTCATAGAAGCCTCCTTCTCTCCTCTGACACTATAGCCACTTTAGGGCAGGCCCTCATCACCTGAAGCGTCTTCCTGAAGCCCAGGTGTGACTGATGCAATACACCCACACACCCCCACACACACCACCCCCCCCACACACACACACCCTCTTCATCCCCTCCTTGGTGTTCCTCAGACGCCACACCCCATCTTCCGTGGCTGCCCCTCATGCCTCATCTCCACCTTCCACCTTCCCTGCCCTTCTTCACTTCTCAGCTAAAACCCCACCTTCTACAAGAAGCTTTCCCAGTCAGTCCTCCTTAGTCTTCCCTCTGAGATGACCCTCAGCCTATCCTGGGCACATCTTCTTATGTAGTTGTCTGCACGTTGGCTCCCCCATTACACTGGGAGCTCCTTGAGAGCAGGGGGCTTTCTTCCTTTTTTCCGTTCCTCCCTCCCTCTCTCTTCTTTTTCTTCCTTTCCTCATTTCTTCCATCCTTCCTTCCTCTCTTCCTTTTTTCCTCCCTCCTTTTTTCCCATCTCTTCCTCTTTTTCTTCTTTCCTTCCTCCCTTTTCCCCTCTCTTCCTCTTCTCTTTCTTTCCTTCTTCCTTCTTTTATTTCTTTCTTTCTTCCTCTTCTTTGTATATTCAGCATTTAGCACAGTGCCTCACACATAATGGGCTCTTAATAAACACTCATTGACTGGCTGACTGATAGCATGTCCAGCACAGTCCCTCTCCAAATGAGCCAGATGTCTGTTTTTTGGAGCTGAATATCCAACACAGTTTAGTAGGAGAAAGCTAAGGAGTCCTCATCCTCACCCAGCACTGGTTCTGTGACCTCATGTTGAATGTTTGAGATGGTCTTGTCAGGTCTGTGGGCATTCAGAAAAGGGAGGGAGAGATGGGGAGGGAGTTCAGGAAATGACTGTTCCAGGGGGAATGTCGCATTTCCCCTCCCCATTGATGAGTGTAGGATTCTGTGACAGCAAGAAGATGAGGTCACCAAAGGCCAGAGAAGAGATATATGTGCCCTGCCTCCCCCAAAAAAGATGAGTTTGGAAGTTAAGGTGTGTTTGTATGTGTTTATGTGTAGGCATAATGGGGAAGGATTCCAGATTCTGCCTATGGAAATTCCATCTGAAAGTCTCCTAAATGTGATGATTACTGGAGATATTGAATTTCATTTAAACTAAATCAGCCCCAGCTTCCCTGAAGTACTTGGTTGTGTTCAGATCTAGTCACGTGGGACAGGAGTAGTGTGAGCTCCTGAGAAGCTGGCTCAGTCACCCCAGGGTCTGCCTACCTGAGCCTGGGGGCCCTGCAAGAGCTCATCCGGAGGAGTTCACTGTGATTTGCAGCCAAGAGGGGGAAAAGTAAGGGTCACTGGGGAGGAAAGGGAGGCAAGAAGAGGTCCTCCATTGAGATTGATGATGTCATTGCCCTCCCTTATAACAAGGGCTTAGGGCTGCTTGGGCTCCTATTCATGCCTTCTTCCCCCTGCCCCTACATATGGTTTCCCAACATACTCCCTTTTCCTCAGATGTGATTTTAAAAAGTTAGAAGACTTAAGGAGACAGTAAAGATGATTTGCACAAGGTCTCCTCACTGAAGAGGAAGATTGGCCATTTCTCAGTGTGAGGACTCTCACCCGGCCTTGTCCCCAGGGCACATGCACCCAGCAGCCTCCCTAACTCAGAGTCACTTTGACATGTTTCTCATGAGTTCCTTGGCCAACAACCAGCCCCTCCCCATCTTCTCTTTCAGCAAATGCTTTTTCTTTCTCTCCCCTTCACTGTAGGTTATTGCAGCCGACTGCAAGAGGGTCACAGTGCTGAAGTATTTCCTGGAAGCCCTTTGTGGACAAGAAGAGCCTCTGCTGGCATTCAAGGGTGGAAAATATGTGTCAGTGGCGCCCGTCCCAGACACCATGGGAAAGGAAATGGGAAGCCAAGAGGGAAAACAACTGGAAGATCAGGTACTGTGCAGGAAGCGTGGGCCATGGCCAAGGGAAGAGCTCCCTGGGGACCAGCCTCTGCCCCAGGCCTCAGCTCCCTCTCTGAGCTATGGGTGACTCTCCCACAGCCAGCTTCTCATGAGTGCACTCTGCTGGTGCGCCTGCTGGGCCCTCCTGCTCGATGCCTTGGTCTCTGCAAGAGTGCCAGATGCTGCTTTTTAATACTGCATTGAAAGGGAAAGGGGGAAAAGGTTTAATAATGCACAGCTCTGCAGGCTTAGGGAAGGGACTACGGTGAGGGGGTGTCAGGGTTCAGGGTGAGGATCAAGTTTATAGACATGGAGCTCAGGGCTACACACGCCTGAACTCCAGCTCATGGACAGGAAGAGCTCACACTGCTGGCCCCCTCCTTCCCCTTCCCCCACCTCGTCTGCCCTCCCTCCCTCCCTGAACATCCTGATGTGATTAAGGAATTCTCCTCTTGTTTGTTTGCCCTTGGTTGTTCCTGTAGCCCTTATTTCACTCCAGGTCCTCAGAGACAGAGACAGAGTAAGATGGAGTGAGACAGACAGACACTGTATGCCTTTGTACATGTGAAACATTCCTGCTGGGAGATGCCTTGCCCTGGGCATGGGCTTGTGCATGTGTGAGAAAGAGAGAGCATGTTTGCCCATACACATGTAGAGTGACATTGCCTACCATGTACATGCATAGTAGGGGTCAGTATGGGGACATGAATCCTGCTGCCAGGCTTCTTACTTGTGGGTGTGGCACCATCACTGCCCACTGTGTGCCTGGAGGGGTCTGCATTCAGAGGGCTTTTGGCCTCCTCCTTGCCTGCACGTTGAGTCTCATTCTCCAAAATTAAAGACATGAGGACGCTTGTGAGGAAAGAGGTGGATGATTTGGGGAGGCAGAGCCAGACACCCTCCAGCCAGCAGCTGCTTGGCCTGTGATAGTGGCCGGGGTCTGTAGGGCAGGGAACATGAAAGGAGTGAAACCCGTGTCGACTGGGAATTGTGAGCCAGGGCCATTTGTAACAAAGGAGGAAGGGAGGATAACCAGGACCCTCGGACCCAGGGTTCCTTGTTGGGGCCAAGGCACATCTCACAAATGGCTGTAGGTCTGCAGGGAGCACTTTAGTGGTACCCAGCACCTTCCCCAGATCACATCCTTTGCTTCTCATATGAGCAGACAGTTGAGAGCACTGAACTGGCAGTCAGAGGCCTGATTCCCAATCCTTTGGGCCCTCATCACTTGGGTCTCTCTGCTCCTCACTTCAGGAACTCCCAGAGCCTCTTCTCGCTCTAGATCTGGGGTCTCTTGCCCATTTTTAGATATAAAGAAACTGAGACTCCAGGAACTGAGGTCACCACTAAGCTCCAAGACTTCTAATTCTTTTCAGTGAGTGGCCTCCCCTCTTCTGAAGTGGCATGCTCTTGTCACCGCACCATGCCCTACAGTCTCCCCATCTCGAGCAAAGGTCATAACCCACATGAGGCTGCCCACTTCTTTCCTTTCCCACGAGCCTCCTGGCTTCCCTTCTGTGAATGGCTCCTGGGAAACCCTTCCTAGTCGAGCCTGTGTCATTTCATAACCTAGCACTTCCTCATCTGCTAGGAGAGCTGAGCCTGTGAGGCTCAGTAACTAACTCTAGCCTGGTCTTGGTGATTGCTGAACATGGAGGCACTGGTCTCCCAAGTGTTCGTGAGCTCTGCAAGGGAGGCAATGGTTTTCACATGAAGTCTTCCTCTTTCCCGTGCTCAACCTGAGCCTGTGTGAGGAACAAAAGGTAGGGAGAGGAACCCCAGGACAGGATAACAAGAATCATTGGCAGATCAGATCTAGGTTTGTGTATGACACTCCAGGCCCCTCAACCAGAGTTAGTTGCAGGTACATCACCAGTCTGGAATCTCCTTTCTCCTCCAGAGAGTGACCTGAGATCTCCTCATCTCTGAGTCTTGTCCATATTGTTGGCATGAGGCAGGGCAGGGTGCCTAGTCCTTGAGGGCTCTTATTCACATGCAGAAGACCATCTAGCTCCCCCAGAGTATTAGTAGAGCTCTCTGGCTCTCATTTTTCAAAGTCCTGCTTTTAAGACCTGACTCTCTCATCATCAGAGCCAAGCCAGCAAACCTTATCAGAATCTCATCTTAGCAAGCAGTCAAAGGGCACAGCAGAGGCTGGACGTTGCCTGGGAAGGCTTCTTGAACCCTACTCATCCAACATTGGAAGGATTGACTAGCTCTGACCTTAGGTGCTTGACTTAGTCATTATAACACCAAGGGGATCCTGGTTTCTCTTTCACCAGGCTCCTGCCCCTAGACAGAAAGTCCAGCCTGGTGCTTCTCTTGTTGGAACCTCTAGTGGGAAGCATCGGAGGCAGTGTCTTGGAGCAGAGGCTGAGGCCCACACCCTCCCTCCTTCCCTAAGCCCTCCCCATCTACCCCTGCTAACCCTGTCCCTCCAAGGAAGCTTTCCCAAGCTCCGTTGGGCAGCTGCATTTTCTCTGCTGACCAGGGCCAGAAAGAGAAGAACAGAATCTGGGACCACCCGGAGAGTGGCCTTTGAGTGCAGAGGCTGCGGTAGGGGAGGTGACGACCCATCAGACGGGCAGCAAGCTGGATCCCCTTGGCCCTGGCTTCAGGGGAAACAAACAGCTAAGAAGCCTGCCAGCGGAGAGCATTGCTGAAAGGGGGGAACCAGGCTCTCGCCCTGAGAAGGGGCTGTGGTGGGCTCTCCTAGGCCACAGTGTCTCTTCCAGTACTCCCTGGCTCAGGAGAAATTGTAGGCCCAACTTCAGCTGTCGCTCAGGTTGGGTTCCTGTCGCATACACTGAATGTGAATTAGATTTCACTTTGAGCACTTCAGTTTTCCCCATTATTTTTTCTTGTAGTAATTTCAGAAGGGAAGTAGTTGGCCTGACTTGGAGCACATGAGGATGCTTAGGAAGATGGTTAACTGTGAATGTGCAAGAACTGTTAGGAATATGCCATCTGGGGCTGGGCACACAGTCCCTCCCCATCACCCCCTGACCTGGCTCCCCCGCTGCCTGATCACAAAGCAAGCTTTCTCCCGGCCTGGGGAGTGAGTGGAAGGTATTGCCTCAAGTGCAGGCTCAAGCCTAACACTCTTTTCTCCTTCCTTGTTTTCTGGCCATTCTTCTGCTGCCTGAAGGAGGATGATGTGGTCATTGAAGACTTTGAGGAAGATTCTGAGCCTGAAGGCAGCGGGGGCGAGTCTGACATCAGAGAACTTCGAGCCAGGAAGCTGGTCCTGGCCAGAAAGATTGCAGAGCAGCAACGGCGTCAAGAGAAGATCCAGGTGTGTTGGGGAGGGCGGGCCCACGGGGCGTGGTTTGCAGGCAGGCCAGTGGTGCCCCACCATGCCAGGGCTTCCCAGGCTGGGCACATCCTTCCTGGCTAGCCTTTGGGGATCGGGTGCTCCAAGGAACAAGTGGTGAAGTTCCATCGCCAGAGTTTAATACCCTTTTAAAAGGAAGGGAATTGTGGAGAATCTCTCACTGAACCTGAGGGTTTTAACCTTTTTTGTCCTGGACCCTGTTGATGGAACCATGTTTTGAATACGTCAAAGTACATAGATTACAAGAGAAACCAATGATGTTAAAATGTAGTTACCAACATTTTTTTTAAGTCAAAAACAAGTTTTAGAGTCAGACTCAGAAGCTGTGCTCCAGGCCTTCCTACAAAGTCCTTCAAAAAAGTTGTTTTCACAGGCTGCCATCACTTGTCCCCAGCATATCACACCCTTCACTCCTTCGTCTCCAGCCCCTCCTGCTCCATTTTAAACTTACCCTTAGTGAAAAAATGGACCCACCCTGTCTAACCAGTCTTCATGTGCCTGAAGAGCCCACGTCCCCTCTCAGGTCTTGGGGAGATTTCCCTCTTCCTATAACTTCTTTTCATCATCTTTGTGGTTCCTCATCTCTGGGCATGGTAGAAAACTGTTTTCAGTTGGCTGGCCCAGGGAACACTAGGCATTCCCCACAGGACTGCCATCATCCTATGTGTCCCAGTGTCTACAGGGGAGTCTCTTCAGACCCAACCTCAGGAGGCTCTCCTGAGTCCTAAGAATCAAGCTTGGATTGCTGGGGAACCCCCTGTGGCCACCCTGACCGGCCCCTTTAAGAGAAGGCCCCACATTTGCCATGACTGGCTGCCCTGCCTCCTGTCAGCCTCCTTCCTCCGGCCTCACAGCCACAGGAGGATTTCTCAGCAAAGGAAAAATTCCCCCCCAACACCCCCCTCTTCCCCCTTTAATGCCCAGGGCCCTTCACTTCCATAATTCTTCATTTTCCAGCCTTGAACGTAAGCCAGACACATCTGTCTGGCCATATGCGTGAACCCTGCAGTCTGTGCCGAGGTGGCTGTAAAACAGGGCCGGTGAAGGCCCTTCTGGGAGAACGCACACATGTGTGTACCCTCGGGCCTTTGGCTTCCTGCCCAGAACCACTGGGCTTCGTCTCTCCAAACCCACGTTAACCTTTTCTTATTTTTCCTCTTTTTGTTTAATTTTTTAAAAAAATCCCCAGGAAAAGGTATAAATTGTCCTGGGAGTGGGGGAGAGGCTTCCAGCTAGAGGGGCCGTTGATTGTCGGCAGTACCTGGGTTGCTAATACAATAAGGAAGAAAGGAGCATCGAGTGCGTTAAGATCAGGGAGATGGACCATAAATTAAACTGCTCTGGACTCCACCAGCCTCCAAGGGGTGTTAACTGAGAGGTGTAAGTCGAGTCCCCAGCTCTCAGCAAAACAGGAGCCACACATGTTTGGGGAAAGGGATGGAAGGATGGGGTTCCAAAGCTGTCCTTTCCCCGCCTCCGTGGGAGATTCTCGGGCCACAACACCCCCCCTCGCCTCACTTGTGGGCTTGGACCCCTGGGCCGGGGGTGGAAGAAGGGAGGGGAGGATCTGGGCTCTCTCCACAGCGGACTCCTCCCTCCTTCCGGAGCTGCCGAGGGGCTGTGGAGTGGGGCCGAATGGAGGTCAGAGCAGGGGTGTGAGCAATTCCCTGGGTCTGTGCAGCTGGAGCTGAAGCTTCATCAAGACCCTTCATGCTTCAGGCAGCCAAGCACTGCTTCACCCCCCACCCCCAGCCCTGACTTTTTTGTTTTGAACTGGCCTTGGTTTCCTTGGTCCTCCCTGACCCTCGAGCCTCCGTTGCCCACTTTCCCCCTCTTTCTGAGAACTCTCCAGGCAGCCCTGTCTCGTGCTGGGAGTTGAGCACATCTGGGATGTCACATTCTCACCCAGTCCCCCGCTGGACATCCTCCCCAAGGTGTGGCTTCTTGGCCCTTCGCCCTTTGCTGGCACTACTGCCCTGACCCCAGGAGGCTCCTCTGTGCTTTGGGCTGCCACCAGCTGGGAGCGGCCAGGCTTCCTGAGCAGTCGCAAACATCCCACCTGAAGCACAACAGTCTCTTCCTCTGACCACTGCTATTGTTCTGCTCAGCATTACAGCAGCGGCCCCGCTGGCCAGCCAGCTATGACATGTGCTCTGAAAATAGCTCTCCTCCTCTGTCCCTGCCTGCCCGCCTCCTGGACAGGCAGCCGCTCCTTTGTGGAAGCCCAAGGAGTCGGGAATCTAAATATAGCTGGGGAGTGTGGGGGGCTGAACAATGGGGTGTGTGCATGACCCCCTACACCTGTATGAGAGTCATTCGGCTTGCCCACGGCGGAAGGCAGACACCCAGGCCTGGCTCCTGCCTGGCGGGAGGGCCAGCATGCTACCAGCTGAGGAACACGTTCACACCGGGGCAGGAAGGGGTAGCCAGAGGAGCCGCCCTCCCAGGTCATGTGTTTGTTCTGATCCTCCTGCCCCCATCTTACACAGAGGAGGAAACTGAGGCCCAGAAAGAGGGGCTGAAGGCACGCCAATAGATTGGAAAGCCAGTCCTCTGGCTTCCTCTGCACCACTTCCCTTTCTCAATCAAGCCAAAGGTATTTCTGTAGCACTTGTCCTGTGCCTGGCCCTGGTCTAGACCAGATAAGGAGACAATGTGTTCCCTGGCTTTGAGGGGCTGCCATTCAGTTTGGGGAGACAGGCCAAGCCCATGCAACAACTGGTCAACAGAGGGTTTGGGCCCCCAAGGTGCTCTAGGAGGAGCAGCTCCCCCTTCGAGGGCCTCTTGTCCACAAGAGCATCTGGCACCCCTTGAGTTGAGGGGAACTTGGAAGGAGGCAGCAGTAAGAGCCAAAGCCCACAAAACTGGCCTCCAACCCTGGTGCTTCCATACCTGCCTTGAGGCATAGTGTACCTCTGAGCAAGGCTTTTTTATTTCTGGGTCATGGGTAAAGTGGAGATGATGATAATATCTGCCTAATCAGAGGAGCCGTAGGGCAGGAGGGGATGAATGGTAGTAACTTGTCAGTCAAGAGAAACCAAGGAGCAGGGAGCAGGGCAGGCTCTGCCCGCCTGTGCCACCCAGTCTTTACTTAGCTCCTTCACACCTCCATTGGCTAGCTGGGCCACGCCTACTTACTAACATCAGATGTCAAAGCTCCCTCACTTTATAGGAGGAGGACATGAAAGGGGGGTTTTCCCAGGAGCACACAACACATTTGCCTCCTCCCAGCTAGTGGGTCAGTGCCCTCGAGAAGCTGCATGGTCAGAACTTCACATTTCTCAAGAGCAGGAAAATTGGACTATTTCCTTTACCTTTGTCCTTATCTACCTCCATGGCAAAGTGATGTCTATCCCTGTTGTCTGGCCTGCTCTCCAGGAAGGGCAGGGATGGGTACTTGGTCCCCTCTCTTGCCTTTTACCTGGTCTGAGCCAACAGGAGCCTCGGCAGGGTAACATTCCCCTTCCAGGGCATCACATTTGGCCAGGGGTCAGGCAGAATTTGTGTGAGTCACCAACCCCTCACCCCTAACAACCCTTCAGCCAGAGACTCCTGTGGCTTTTTATTCATAACAAACAAAAAGAAATCCTGCTACCGGCCTCTGAACTCCACTGCAGTGCACTCCCCCCACTCCCCCAGTGTCCCCAGGCTGGGAGCAGGGACTTGGCACTCTCCCCACCGACCTCACTTTTTTACACTCCCTGCGCATCCTGTGTCCTTCTCTCACCGTGCGGCCGAGGGATCAGAATGGGACGTGACGGCCGGCACAGGCGCCATGCTCGGCTGCCAGGAATCTGACGGGTAAAATCTGGAAAAGTTTGGGAGGGCAAATGCGCCACACACACACACACACACACACACACACACACACACACACCACACACACACCACTGCAGACACATCCACAGATGGGGAAAGCCTTGAGAGGGACACTCAAAGTGCTTAACTTTCTGTACTGCTCCAGTCAAAGAAGCCATAGCAGGCTGGTGACCTAGACCAGGCCATCCCTGGAGACTCAGCCAGTACCCAGGGAAGAGTAAACCCTTCTGACACTAAGAGAGGGCATGGGGGGAACAGGAAACAGTTTTTTGGTGACTCACTGGGCAGAGCTGGGTTAGGGGAAGTTCGCTACAGGAGGCCCTGTTACCAGATGAAGGGGCCACGGCTTGACGTCTCACCACCCCTGGAAACTAGGAGGATTGTTACTACCACTGGCCCCAAAGATTGTAAAACTTTCATCCTCCAGATTTTTCTCTGGCCCTGAGCCAAAATTCAGAGAGGGTAGACCGTTCTAACTTGGCTCTCCTGTGTACCTTTCCTCTTCCCATCCCACCCTCAGAGTTCACATTTGGGAAAGCCTTGCTTGCCTCTTCCCTTTTGCAGCAGATTCCTTGGGAATCTGGCATCTCTGGTAACATCCTGCCATATGTCAGGCCCAGAAGGTAGAAGAGAACATAGGAGATGTCCAGACCAAGCAAGACAAAGATGGCATCAATACTCAGTCTCCCTGTTAAAGCAAAGAAGGACTAGTAGTGCTATTGTCTTTGATAGGGTGAATGAAACTGGTACGGTGACAAATGAGTAAATGCCTCCCTCCCCTTTTCTGCTTCCACAAATGCCCCCATGTCTCTGAGCTTTCTCTGGCTCCTCAGACAGAGGCCAGAACAGGGAATGCTCCAGGTAGGGAGGAGCAAGAAGGCCTGGGGAAGGGAAGAAAGAGGAGGGAGAAGATGAAGAGCCCAGCGGATGCCGTGTTTGGGTGGAGCAGACAGGACAGGAAGAGGTTATCAGAGCTGTGGGGTTGTGGTACCTGGGAAAGGGAGTGACCTCAATGGTTTATTCTCACGCTCTGTTACTTGAAAAGAGTTGGCCCTTCAAGTGGGCATGCTCCAGGGAGGGGGGAGGGCGCCCATGGATGGCAGCCTGCAGCAGAGCTTCGAGGCTGGCTTTAGCCATTCGGGGTCACAGTGACAGCATTTTCTTACTCAGAAAGAGAGGTCTCCCTGAGGTCATGGAGAGGCCACCTTCTCCCTCCTTTAGAAACCCTGGGCTTTCAGTTTTAGTGTCATCGCCCGGGAAACTGGAGCCGCGCTTCTCATTTCTGTTGGTGGCTGAGGCTCGGCACCACAGGACCTGGCCCTTCTCAGTGCACCTGCCCTGGGATCTGTGCCACACCCACCATATCCTGAGCAGCACTGAACCCTGGCAATATGGAGGCCTTGCTGTAGCCAGACCATGTCATTGCCCTCAATGAAACTCCCATTCAAAGAGGTTCACCAAGGGAGCACAAGTAGGTGTGATGGTCAAACCCAGCCTTGGGAAGAGAGAGAAGACTCCAAAGCACTTGGAATATTAAAGCTCACTCTTATTAAAAAGCCAAACAGATACAGAATGCTAGGGTTCCACAGCCACCAATTTTTGGGTGGGGGGTGAAAACTAGGAGCCACAGAGAGAATCAGGAAGAGCCAGTAAGGTCCAGGGCCCCCCAACTGTGACACCTCATTTAGCAGTTCCAAGAACATTATATATAGGCAGGGGAGCTGGGTCTTCATGCCCATGGTATCGAGTTGTCAGACAAACTTGATCTTGGTTTTTATTTATTATAACAGTCTG
The DNA here is from genome assembly GCA_023548195.1 of Bettongia penicillata ogilbyi. Taxonomy (NCBI): domain Eukaryota; kingdom Metazoa; phylum Chordata; class Mammalia; order Diprotodontia; family Potoroidae; genus Bettongia; species Bettongia penicillata. The sequence continues at coordinate 1,983,482 of JAJHZJ010000605.1, read as the reverse complement.
GACTCCCCTGGCCAAGTTTGTAAGAGTTTGGACAGATTGAGTATCTCCAGTAATTTCAAAAGCCCCACAGCACGTTTATTCAATGACCATGAGATCTTTTGGCTTCCCATATAGCTAATATATATTCGGTGGCCATTCGGTCTTTACACTGTCTTGAGCCTCAGGGAATCTGGCCCCCAGAAGCCCAACATTCCTCACTGTCCTGAGCCCCTGCTCTCAGAGCTGACCTTGAGCTGCTTGGGGCTCCCTTTTCCTCTGGTTCCACAGGGCTGGATGCTGCTTCATCTTCTAGTTGACCCTTTCTCACTCACCCATCAACCTGTCTGTGTCTTGTAGGCTGTCCTGGAGGACCAGACCCAGATGAGGCAGATGGAGCTAGAGATCAGACCCCTATTCCTTGTACCGGACACCAATGGCTTCATTGACCACCTGGCCAGCCTGGTACGGCTACTGGAGAGCAGGAAGTACATCCTTGTGGTGCCCCTCATCGGTGAGTCATGTCGGAGAGGCAGCCGGGCCATTACCTTCACCCCACCCCCCGCCTTCACGCAGGCCTGAGTGCTTCTTAGACCTCACACTGCTGTGATGGTGGACCAGGTGGGCAGAACCAGTTCACTCGTGAGGCAGATTCAGAGAGAACCTAGGAAGGAATAGGGCAAGGGAAAATGATTCTTCTGGCTGATCCGTGACTTTGCCTGCTGAGTAAATGGACTCCTGCATCTCAGCCACAAGGGCCCGCCCGAGCCCAGCCCTTGTTTTTATCCTTATAAAGCTCGCAGTAAAAAGGCAAAGCTGGTTCCCGTTATTGGTAAACACTCAGGCCTGGCAGAGATAACGGCAGTGCTGCTGGGTGGTCTGGCAGAAAGGCTGGGAGGGTTTGAAGTGGTTAGATGCCTTTGGGCTGATTGTCTTATAGCTTTTCACAATGATTCTGTTGGTTGGCCAGTGTCACTATAAGCCTGAACTAAGGAGGCCCTCCGGTAGCAACCTTGGGCACTGACCTAGTGCTGGTGTGGGTTGGGGTCAGTGTCTTGGCACCCCACTTCATCCCAGTTCTTGGAATAAGGGCTTAGCTGAGGCTTCACTGGAGACAGAGACACTTTGAGCTTCTGTTTTGAGGGATCTAGTCTGCCCTGTGTCCTGGCACCTCGGCACTCATCCCCAAGTTTCTGGTCAGTGTCCATCAGACTCCATCACAGGGTGGTTGGTGACTAGTCCCCAGAGCACGGTCTTCAGAATGTTTCTGTCACGTTGGCCAGGGGCCAGCTGCTGAGAAGTCCTATTCCCTGGGACAGCAGGGAGTATGGGAGCAATCTCCCCAGCACTCCACCTCTGCTGCCCCTTCTAAGACGTGCCAGAGAACTGCTTCTCTGCCCTGGGCTGGGGATAACTAACCCCAGAGAGGTGATCAGTCCCTAGATTGTCACAGGAAACATTGTCGTTGATCACTATGTAAGCATTATGGTCCTGGTGGGGTCTCCAGTGTGCCCCTGCAACCCAGCCAGAAAGGTAGAAGGCAGAAATAGCTAGCAGGGGCGTATGTGTAGGAGAAGGAAGACAGCACTTGATCAGGGTGTGGCACACCCTGAACACAGCCACTCATGTTCCCAAAGGCACATCACCTGACAGGTACCAGCTCATTCTCTTTCTGCGAGAGCAGCCTCAGGGCCATATTCTGTCTCGCCTGGCCCACCCTGTGCAGTCCAGGAGATCCGTGAGATGGCAAGGTGGAGGTGGGCCAGCTGGGAACCAGAAAGGGATGAGCTTGTTGAGCCCAGATGCAGCTGACATTGCCTTGGTCATGTTTTATAAAACCAACCTTAGTTCTCAGTGGCAATTCAGAACCAAGGACCAGCCCTTACCTAGGATTAGCTTACAGTCTTCATTGGGGAAGCCAAGAGTGTATAGACAAGAAAGTTTGTATTAATTGTATAAGAAAAAGATCTGAATTTGTAGAGGAGGCAGGTAGCCATAGCATGCTGCAGTCCCAGCAGCCTCTCTCAGCCCTCCAGGGACTGGCTCCTCTTCCATCCGGGCAGCAAGGGGTGAGGTCTGCAGCTTTCCATTGGGCCTCTTTCTCTTGGCCTTTAACCCGCTCCTTCTCCTCCAGCCTGACCTCAGCATTGAGAAGTCCTGCCTGGTGCAGAAGCACAAACAAGCTTCCCTTTGAAGCCTGTTTGGTTTGGAGCAGGAAAGCGGATTTGGGGATGGGATACCAGCTTTTCCTGTTTGATGTTCCTCTAGCTGCTGCACCACTCCCCCTCCCCCTCCTGCCCCCCACCAGAATCCCAGCTGAGCCTGGGGGGGGATGTGGGTATGTGTGTGTGTGTGTGTGTGTCTGTGCACAAATGCTTACACGTGGGGGGTGGGGGGTCAGCTCCTCTGAATACCCAGACAGTGAATGCCAGGCTTACCATGGAACAGCCTGCTCATGCCGGCTCCCCAGGCTGTGAATCACTATGCTTAGGAGAGGCCTCAGACCCCAAACTCTCCCCAAGCCCCCAAGGAGCACATATTTCCCACTTGATCTCAGGCTTTTGGCTGGAATCTTGGAAAGAATCTTCACCAGAAATGGAGCTATGTCTCACACACACACACACACACACACACACACACACACACACACACACACATACACACACACACACACACACATGTTCTTGCTGTGTCAGAGGTGACAGGGGCTTACTGAGGCAGTGGATGGTTGGAAAAGGACAGGGCCCTGCTAAATTATTCTGCTAAAGCATTTGAAGCAGTGCTCTCCTCCTCCATTTGGGCAGTGGCCTCACGCACTCTGCCAGTGGGCACATCTAAAATCTTGGCCTCCACAGCTCCCAGAACCCCCACTCAGGCTTCTGCTCCATCTGTCCCCAAGGTAGAGAAAGAAGAATCTCCCCTTATTCTCAACCCCTCCCCCATATCCTCCTACCCCCACCCCCACACACACCCTCCCTGCCCTTCCCCTCTGGGCAAAGGCACACCATTTGGCCATGTTTTCCCCGAAGCCAGGTGGTGGTTCCTCCACCAGCCCCAGGAAATCCTTTTAAGACTTCAAGGTGGGAGAGGGGGGAATGCCAAGGGGCAGTCAGGAAGGAGAGGCAGCAGGCTTGGAGTCTCTCATTGCAAAGAACCTGAGTATTGCACTAATACTGGGTCCCCACTGCCCCTAGAAAGAAGGCAGAGCCAGCCCTTGCCTTGCCCTATTCCATCTCCAGTATGTGCCATGATGCTCAGCATCAGGTAGATGGGTCCTGTGGCCTTGGGAGGGAGTTAACACAGGTTAGGAATCCTGTGAATAAGCTGTGACTTACATAGATGACCCTGAAGTTGGAATGGTCCTTAGACAAGTGACCCCACCTGACCCACCTGCACTGCCAGAAAGACCTGTATGAATGCTGACCTTCATTCTCTGGGTCTCCCTTCATCAGTGATTAACGAGTTAGATGGCCTGGCCAAGGGGCAGGAGACAGACCATCGGGCCGGGGGCTATGCTCGAGTGGTGCAGGAAAAGGCCCGGAAGTCCATTGAGTTCCTGGAGAGGCGGTTTGAGAGCCGGGATTCTTGCTTACGGGCCCTGACCAGCCGTGGCAATGAACTTGAATCCATTGCCTTTCGAAGTGAGGATATCACTGGCCAGCAGGTAAGAAGACAGCTTATCTGGGGAGGTACTTAGTCATACACCAGAAGGCAGAGGAGCACCAATGGTGGCGGCTAGCCTTCAGGACAGGCAGTATATAAGTAGGCTTGATCCCCTTGGGCACCATAGTCCTAATGCCAGGCCAAGGTAGCCTGTGTGAGGGACTGAGTCAATGCCAAAGGAAGTGGCACTATTGGCATGAATGTGTAGCTTATCAAGACACACATAGACCAAACAGCATTTGACCTCCGTTTGCAATGCACATCCTTTCCCAAAAGGTTTCAGGGCCACTTTCTGACATGTTGCACACTCTTCTTCTCCAGGGAAATAATGATGACCTGATCCTCTCTTGCTGCCTTCACTACTGCAAAGACAAGGCCAAGGACTTCATGCCTCCCAACAAAGGTACCACTGCCTTGGGCCTTCCCTCCCCTCCCTGGGGCCCATTCTCTACTGGTGGGTGCTGTCTGGAGAGTGCCAGCAGGAATGTGGGTGGTTTAGGCATGGGCCCCTCTGAAAAGCAGCCTCTTTGTCCACATTTGCCCTGCTGTATTCATCCCCAAGAAGACTGGCACCTGCCTAGAGAGCTCTGAACCAGCTACCTCATAAGCCTAGACACCCATAGCCTACAGCGTGACCCTCCACCATAGCCCTAGTCCCACCGATCTCAGCTTCCTCTTTGGCACCACAGGCCATTCTCCTTAACAAGAATACGGTACCTGATTTCTAACAGGTAACATACATTTCTCTTTATATAATCTCATTCCTGGAGGTCTTGGTTACCTAGACCAAAAACCCATAGGCCCTTGGGAATGAAGCAAGCTATATTCAAATCCCCTTTCTTAGAAAACCCATTTTCAAATTCTCCAATTCCCATCTCTCCAGTTCCTTTAGTTCATGTCTGAATTCTTACCATGTATCAAACATGAGGGGGCTGTCCAAGAGAGCCTTGGGGTCTGTAGTCTGGAGGGCAGCATGGATTTTTATTACATTTTCTTCAGCACCTGAAATCATGGCCAGTGTCAAAGGAATCAGACAGACCTATTCAGTGACAGTCTAGAATAACACTGACCTTCTGTGATTCTCTCCCCAGAGGCTCTGAAAGCCTTCAGTACTTTCCCCACTTGTCCCAGCCCACTGAATCACTGAGGTTCCAGAGAATTCTCTCCTCCTGAGATGACTTTCATCTTGGTGTTTTCAGCCCACGTTTCTGGCCTGCCCTGGTCCCTCTGTGTCATTTCTTCTATTTAATGGGAGTTCCCAGTACTTCCTAGCTTAGTATCATCTGCAGAATTCATCATTGCTCTAAAAACTCCAGAGCTAGTAGTTCTCACTGAGTTCCCATCTCCATATATGTCGAGTCTCTTTGTCTTTTTGTCTCTTTCATTCTCTGTGTTTATTTTCATAGCACTGACTTTCAGGACAGCACTGCCCCTCTGTCCCTCTCCTTGCCCATCTATCCTGGAGGCCTCACTCCAGAGCAGGGCTGGCTTCCCACCCCCAGCTCTCATTTCTTCCCACTGGCAGGCTCCAGATCCACAGAGGTTTCCCAGCCTTTGCTGGTGTGCAGACCATTTTGGCCATGGCCTTCTGTGCTAGAGACATGCACTGCAGAACTGGGAGAGAGAGCTCTGAGCTAACTAAGGCTGAAGGTCACTGTCCCCGAGGTGTTTGCCCCAATAGAGCCCTGCACAGGTGGGACCCTTGTGGTGTTGGGGAGAGAAGATCAACAAATGGTGCTAAAGCCAGGGAATCCTATTTCTTCAGTCTTGATGAACCCTGCTCCCCCACTCTTCGGCTCCCCTTCCCAGGAGGCTGCCACAGGACTCAAACTGCCACCCTTGGGACCGCCTCTATTGCAATTACATCAGCAGCTGCTGGAGTAATCAAACCCCATTTGTCAGTGTGGATTCTTAGCAGATTAACTTGTCAGATTCACAGAGAAACCGTCACCAAATGTTTATGTGTAAACGATGTTGAATTTTAAAATCATGTGGATTATGGCGGATGGGGCCTGACAAGATGACAGTCTCTGGTTTCTAACAAAGTTCGGTTACCAGTGTCAAAACAGAGGATGTTTATTGTTAAAAATGTCTCAAAGTATCCGCAGAAACCCCTTCGGACCCCTGCCAGCAACACCGGGCCTGGGCTGGCTGACCTGGGACCTGGGACTCTCCCAGTTTGAGTCCCAAGCCAGGCAGGGATGGGGTTGTGTGGAGCTTCAGGCCCAGGCTCCCAGCTACCATCCCCACACTCCCAAGGGATCCAAATCTGGACCATGAAATGGCTTCTGAGGGCATCTCTTTGCCCCTCTATCTTGCCTCCCTCATTACATCCATGATCCATCCTTTCCAAGGCTATCACACATCCAGATATCCTCCTCATCCTCATCAGGGAGGAATTTGGCTGGCCAGAATGGATGTTTGCAGTCCCCCATTCCTCTCCAGTCTGTGCCCAGAACAGAGCATGCTGGGGCACTTGGAAATAGGCATTTGGCCAGGGAGATGGTTCTTCAAGGGACTAAGAGAAGGCATCTAAAGGATGGGAGAGGCGAAAGAGTGGCACTCAGGAGTCATTGGGCTACCAGTTCAAGGGCAGCTGGCTCCATCCCGGCCCCCTCAGGGTGCAGAAGAGGCCCCATTCTCTGACTTGGCTCGATGGTGCATCTAGGAGAGAAGAGCCCTCGCTTCCCCAACACTGACTTTATGTCAGAAAGCACCAAGGAATCCTCTCTCTACTTCTGCCCCCTAGAATCTAGAACAGGGTTTCTTAGACTTTTATGTGTCTAGACCCCTTTGTGGTAATGTCTTCTTTTCAGAACAGTTTTTAGATGTGTAAAATACACTGGATTACAAAGGAAACTAATTCTATTGAAATACAGTTATCAAAATATTTTTTAAAACAAGTTCACAGACCCCAAGTGAAGAATCCTTTGATCTAAGGCAAATAGACAAAGCTACAGAGACTTTCAGCTCTGGACTCTCCAAAGGTGTGGCCTCAGGCACTTGGGGAGCCCCCCCCCTTACTGTTCCTCTCTCTTGTGGTCACAGATGAGCCGATCCGGCTTCTCCGAGAGGTGGTGCTGCTGACAGATGACAGAAACCTTCGGGTGAAGGCACTGACAAGAAACGTGCCAGTCCGGGACATCTCTGCCTTCCTCAAGTGGGCACAGGTGGGGTGAGAAGGCCATGCCGGGCACTGCCCCGATGGAACCGTTCTCGTGAGGCCTACAAGCACCACGCGTGGTGTGGGAGGAGCCCAAGCGCCCTCGCCACCCACCCCACTCAGACAATAAACCATCCTCTTCCAACCCACCACCGTGGCCGTGCTGTGGGGGAGCCAGGACCCTCCTCAGGCAGCAGAGATTTAGCAGGGAGGCTGGCTGGTGTCACTGAGTGGGCCCCACCCCTGGTCTTAGGCCTTCTCCCTTCATTCCTCTCTCCCTCCTCCACCCTGAGCCATTGCAGGCAGGGGAAGAACCTCGCCCCTGCAGGAACGTGGATGCTGAGGTGTGCCAGGTTGTTAAGGGTTTTAAGTTGGATGCAGGTGAATGGGGATGGAGGGCCAGTTAGTCTGGCTCCTTGGAATTTCCCCATCCCAAGCTCCTCTTTTCTGTCTGTGCCATGATGAGAAAGTGCAGAGTCCCTCCACCTCCTCTGGGCCTTGGCTTTTCTGACCTGAGCTGTGTTTTGGACGCCTGGTCCTACCAGCAACCTGGTTGTCCTTGCCCTGGCTTGTTTCCTACATGCTGGTCAGATTTTGCTCTTTGCTTCTCCTCCTCTGGGGAGGAGGGGATGGAGTCTAGACTGGAAGGAAGGTCGGGTTACCACCTCGGGCTCCTTGATGCGGGTGTCCCGGGGAAGATGGCATCCAAGCCCTGGCCCCATCCCCCTCTTCTCCTCCTTACTCTGGTTGTCCCAGGTGCAGGATCCTGTTCCCTTTCCTCCCTCCCCTTCTCCCTCATTTGCCTTTGTTTCCCACTCAGCTTCACTTTTCCTATCTTCTCACATGGTACTGAAGACTTCCTACCTTGGCAGTGAAACAGACATAAAACCATTTTGTCCTCTACTCCCAAGTTTCTGTCCTGTTTGCCGGGGTATCAGGAGAGGATGCCTGCCCAAGCCTGGACATGTCACCCAGGCAGAAGCCTCACTTGTGAAGGGTCAGCTTTGTCCCAGGGCAAGGAAAGAGGGATGACCAAGGGGCCTTGAGGAAAGTGCAGTCATTTTTAAGTAGGATTGGTCCTTATTGGGAGCGGTGAGGGCCCAGCCTTCGGCGGTTCCTTTATTCTTCCTGGAGGCAAACTCTACAGACACCGCCAGGACCCCTGGGTTGGGGAGAACAGGAGGGACGCAGGGGACCCACCTCTGTGGTGGGTGGGGGGAGGGACGGAAACTGTCGGCTTAGTTCATCTTCCAGCAGACAAGGGCGCTGCTTCAAACAGGGCGAGTGCCCCCCGGATTCGCAGGCAGGGCAGGGGGTTGTGGGGCTGTGTTTGGGTATGTGGGAACCCCGCTCCCACGCCCTGGGGCCGAAGCAGAGACCTGGAAGGAGAAACAGGCCCTCCCCTTTCCAGCCGGTTTTGTTGTTTTCTTAATAAATTTTTAGTTATAAAACATACCTGCGTCCCGGTCTGATGTTTCCCACAGGACTGGGGGAGGAAGGTGCTTTCGGCGCATTTAGGCTGAGGTCGCCAGAGCAGTTCCCCGCCCCTGATCTCACTGCCCCTTCCCTGGCGCCTCTCCCAACCTCTCCCCGGAGAAAGTGGCCAGGCGTCGGTTACTGCTTTATTGCTGTTGGTTCGAGTATAGAAATGGAAACGGCCCGGGTAGAGCCCGTGTACACGGTAAGAAACATACAAACTCGGAGAGGGGGAGGGGCAGCCCGGGACGCATGCAATAAATATCGCCCCGGGCCCCAAGGGGAAAGGGCCTGCAGGTGAAAGGACTTGGGAGACGGGGTCTGGGGGCTCCTCCCTCCCATCTCGCCTCACAGGGGCTGCGGTCGGAAAGCGAAGTGGGCCCCGGGGGCTGGTGCCACTTGTGCAAAATGAGGAACTTCACATTATCGGTCCCAGGGCAGGGGCGGGGGCACCCCCGGGCCGGCTCAGTCCTCCCCCCGCCCCCCGATTCGCCCTGGCCCTGGCGCCGATTGATTCACAGTGAGAACGGGTGCAGACGCAGTGGCCGGAGGTAGGGCGGGGAGCGCCCCCACAGTGAACCCCAGCGCGGCGGCTGTAGCAGCTCAGGGGTGGGGGGGGCCGGTCAGCTCCCGGGAACGGGAGCGGGAAGACGGGGCCGAGGAACCACAGGAAAAGGCGCGGCTGAGACCGCGGCGTGGGGGGCGGGGCAGGGTCGGGGTCTCCTTTGGTTGAAGCTATTATCAAAAATAGAAATCTCCCTTTCCCACCCCCACCCCCCACCCCCCCCACTCCATTCCCGGGTCTCCCTCCCCCTACCCGGGCTAAGGCACAAAGCGGTTCCGCCCGGTGTGGCCTCGGGGAGGGGCGGGGGTTAGCGTGGGGTGGGAGCCGCCTCGGTTGCTCGTTGCCGTTGCCGCTGTCCCTCCCGGGGCGGGAACTTCCCTCCATCGCCCCCATTTCCCACCCCACCCTCGCAGGGGGGATGCGGTGCAGTCCCCGCTCGGGGCTGGGGTGACGGGATTTCTAAGTAGGGGAGAAGCGGTCAATGGTCCGGCCGTCGGGTCCCCCCGCTAGGTGCGCGCTCTGGCTCAGCACCTCGGCCGCCTTGTCCGGGCTCAGCCCCAGCTGCTCGGCCGTGAACTTGGCCAGCGGGTAGAGGCTCTCGAGCGCCGCTTTGGGGTCGTGCAGGAAGTGCGTGGTCTGGGCCAGCAGCTCGGCCGCCGCCGCCGCCTTGTCTTGTTGTTTGAGGCCCAGCTGCTCCGCCGTGAGCCGAGCTACGGCGAACACGCCCTCGGGGAAGTCGAGCTTGGCTTTCCCGTCGGGGCCCGCCAGCGGCCCGGCCGGCCCGCCGCCCGCGCCCACGGCGTGCATCTTCATGTGGCTGATGAGGTTGCGCTGCTGCGCGAACTTGCCCCCGCACACCTGGCACTCGTAAGGCTTCTCCCCCGAGTGGATGCGCATGTGCTCCGTGAGCCGGTACTGGCGCGTGAAGCGCATGCCGCACGCGTCGCAGGCGAAGGGCTTGAGGCCCAGGTGGCTGCGCATGTGGCGGGTCATGGTCCCGCGCTGCGTGAACTTCTTGCCGCAGATGGTGCAGGGGTAGGGCCGCGTCAGCCAGTGCGTCTTCTCGTGCTGCCGAAGGGTGGCCGGGTCCTTGTAGCTCTTGTCGCACGAAGCGCAGCGGTAGGGCCTCAGCAGCTCGCCCAGGCCCCCGGGGCCCCCGGCCCCCTTGTCCCCGCCGCCGCCGCCGCCGAAGGGGGGGCCCAGGCCCGCCACGCCCACGGCCGCCGCTTCGGCCGCCTCCGGCCTCCCGTAGAGCGCCTCCTCCTCCACGTGCGCCTCGACGTGCGCATTGAGCTGCTCGGAGCTGGGGAAGCCCTTGTCGCACGGGATGCACACATAGCGGTTGTCGCCGAAACTCTCGGGCTCCCCGTAGGTCAGATGCGGGCAGTGGTAGCTGGCGAGGTGGCCCCCGCCCGGGCTCGGCTCCTCGCTGCTGCCCGTTTCCTCGCTGCTGCTCTTGTAGTCGTCCGCGTCGGGCCCGGCTCCGTCCAGGCCCACCCCCGGGTAACGGGGCGGCGGTAGGGGCAACGGAGGGCCCCCAGGCGAGTCCCCCTCGTCTGCGGGCTCTTCAGCCCCGCCGGGGGAGCCGCGGTCCCGCACGAGCTCGTCGCCGTAGCTGCCCAGGCCGGGCTCGGCCTTCATCCAGCGGTAGATCAGCGCAGGCCCATCGGGTCGGCCCGGGGGCTCAGGCCCGGGACTGCCACCCGGCCGGAAGGGGTCGAGAGGCGGCCCGGCCTCCTCCATCTTCTGGAAGGGCAGGGGCAACGGCAGCGGCAAAGGCAGGGGCAACGAGAGAGGCGGCTCCTTGTAGACTGCCCCAGGTGGGCTGCTGTCGTGGCGCGAAGGTGCCTCGCGCTCGCGCTCGCGCTCCCCGGGGTGCGGCCGCTCGGGGGCAGCCGCCGGACCCGGGGGGCTCTTCTTGGACAGGTCTAGGCCGCAGAGCGGGGAGCAGCGGCGCTCCGGGGCGCAGAGCGACGGCGGCGGCGGCGGTGGCGGCGGCGGCTGAGGGGGCGCAGGGCCCGAGGCATAGAGCTCAGCACAGTGGGTATTGACAGGCGCCTCGGCTCCTGGGGGCAGCTCCGCGGCCGAGGCCTGCGGCGCCGGAGGCCCAGAAGGCGCGCCACCCGGGTAGCAGGCCTGGATGACTGGCGTAGTGGCACGCAGGCCCCGGCCAGGCCTCACGTAGGGCGCGTAGCCGCCGCTGCCGCCGGCCCCGCGCAGGTGACAGTACTTGCCGTGTCGTTTGAGCCGCTTTTTGCACAGGGATACGAGGTCTGGGATCTGCAGGTAGCTGGCGGCGGCCAGCACTGCGCCCAGGCTGGGCTCCGCTCCGGGCGCCGCCGCCGCCGCTCCATCCGCGCCGTCGGCCAGGCGGCCGGTGTAGATGAAGTCCAAGACTAAGCGAAAGACAGCGGGGCTGACCATGTCATGGTCCAGGTTGAGCAAGTTGTCGTGGACCACCAGGGACTTGAGGTAGGCGCTGCTGGCCGCCAGCACGTTCTTGTGAGCCCTGAAGAGCGCGTTCTGCACCACGATGATCACGTCGCAAAGGAACCCTTTGGTGCGTTGACTGTTGAGCTGCAGCAGCAGCTGTCTGGAGTGTCCCGGCGCCTCCATTACGTCCAGCATCATCTGCCCTGTGCTCCCACCTGTGGGGACACACGCGACACGACAGGACACGACACAACATACGCACACACACACACACACACACACACACACAAAAGCACAGACAAGGTCAGAGCGGATGCTTAAGGGGGTCTCTCTCCACCCCACTCCGCTCGGGCAGCTTGAGTGAGCGACCCCCCCTTCTACACCGCCTGCCTCAGACAGAGGACGCGGGAGTTGCCCTGCTTGGCCCCCATCTGATGACCTGGGTCACCTGAGCCCGAGAGACAGCATGACCTAGACCCCAGCAGGAGGGAGGGGACCAGAGAAGCAGGGAATGAGCTCGTCCCCCATCCCTGGGGCAGTCTTCTTGGTAGAGAAGCCCAATGGAGAAAGGGACTGAGTGCCTAAGGCCGAGGCCCCACTACAGAAGTCGGGGGCCGGGCAGGGATGGCAAACGGGGAGTTTCCAAAAATAAATCCACTTAAGAGGGGATAATTTCCGCTTCGGAAGGAGTTACCCGATTTCAGGGAAATATCCGCTTCAGAAAAAGTCATTCAGTCCAGAGGGGAGTGTCTCATTGGGGGGCAAAATTAGCCGATCAAGATGAAATTCGTAATTTCGCAAAAGTCCGGGTTTGGGAAAAGTTAGCTGGTTAGTGGGGAAATGCTGTGGGTGGTGGCATCGGCATCGGCTTCGGCGGCTTCGGTCGGGGGCCAGGCTCGGGCCGAGGCGGTAGAGGCTCCGCCGGGCCAGACCGGGACCGGGGCCGAGGGGGAGGCAGCTGCCGCTGCCAGGGCCAGGGCCGAAGGGGAGCGGCTGCCGCTGCCACGGGCAGAGCGCGAAGGGCCCGGGCCGCCTGCGGGGAGGGCGTTATATCGGGGCAGGAGGCTGCAGCAGGAAGCAGGTGGGGGGGAGGGGGGAGCCACGCAGCTCCCGGGGGAGGGAGGGGGCAGCGCCCCGGGCACGGCGCGGACCCAGCGGCCCTGACCCCGCGTGGATCGCCTCGGCGCCCCGCCCGCCGGCCGGCCCGCTCCGTCCCGGGAGGCCCCCGAGCTCACTCCGGAGCCCCTGGACTGCTCCGCCCGGCCAACCCGCCCAGGGACAAGAACTTGGGGAAAGTTTCTCAACTTGGGATGGGCCGGGAGCCGGAGGCAGGCTAGCGGGCCCCTCCCGGCGCTCCTCGGCCCTTCGCATCCCTCGCCCAGCCCCGGGTCCCAGCCCGTCCCGTCCCGTCCCGGACTCCACTGGCGGCGCCGCCCTCCCTGAGCCACCCCGGCCCGTTACCTGCGGCCCCCGCTCCCGCCCGCCGGCCGGCCGGACTCCGCGCTCGCTCCTCGATCGCTCGCTCCAGGCCGCCCCGCCCTCCCTCCGGCCGCCCCTCTGCCAGGCGCCGGGCCGTGCCAGGCCAGCGGCCCGCTGCCAGCTCCGCCCGCTCCCCCCGCCCATGTGCGGGCAGAGCCCGGGCCCCGAGCCGCTGACCCCCTGGTGAACTCGGCACCGCGGGCGGCCCGGGAGAGGATGCGCCGCGCTCCCCCCGGAACCCCGAGGCAGCGCCGCGGAACGAGTCTGCCCTGGCCCCGGGCTCCCAGCCCCATCTCGAGCCCCGACCCCGAGCCTGCAGTCCCATCTCGGCGCCTGGCCCCGGGACCCACCTGGGGGGCATGTCGGAAGCCCAGAGCCCGGCTGCCGGCGGATCCAGGTGGAGAGGTGGCCGCGCTCCGCTCCTCCCGCCGGTCCCCCGGCCGGTACGTCCTCCCGCCCGTCCGTCCTCCCCGCGTCCCGGCCGCGTCTCAGCCCCGCCGCCCGCTCCGCACACTCTTATCTGGAGTGGCCCGGGCCGGGCCGGGCTCCTGGGGGATGGCGCCACCTGGCGGCCGCGAGCGAGCACTGCAACCTCGGAGCCGGGAGGCCCCGCGCACCTGGGCCCTGGGGCGCGCAGGTGCGCCCCCTCGTTTCCCCACGCCTCTCGCAGCTGTGTCTCTGGAGGGCTCCACCCCCACCGACCCCGCCTCGCGGGACAGATGCCGCCCCAGGCCCCGCGTAGCGTGAGGAGTCAGGGATGGGGGAAAGTTGGGATGCGCCCCATCCCTGCCCTCACACATACGCCCTTACACACACGCGCGCACACACACACACTGACACACCCTAGCCTCAGTTCCCAAGGGGGAGTCTAAGGCAGGATTGGGGAGGTGAGTCTAAAAGAGACCCTCAATCAAAGCGTGGCCAGGACTGTGGACATGGCCAAGGAGATTGGGGATCTGGCTTCAAACTGAAAGATCCGCAACTGACTAATTTTGTGACCTTGGTCAAGTCACTTCCCCTTCTCTTGGCCCTAGTTTACTCCTCTGTAAAATGTGGAAATTGACCTAAACGAGGTTTGAGGGTTTTGCTGGCTCTGGAAACTTTTTGTATTTCATTCAATTATACTCTGCAGTCGAATACACTAAGACCATCACACTGTGCGGAATGTGCAGTAGCCCCCACCTCCGGGATCCGCGTGCGCACGTCTAAGCACGGGGCACCCAGGCTACACTCCCGATGCTCCCTCACGCTCGCACAATGCTTCTCACGCACACTCGCTGCCGCCGCCGCCGCCTCGTCCTCATCCTCCTTTTTCTCCTCCCCACTCATCCCACAACTTCAAAGGGTATTCAAGGGTCAGCCTTGCTGTGGTCTGGAAAAAAAGGTGCTAGAGATACTATGCCTCAGAGACCAGGCAACAGACTGAGCCTCTACTGATGTCTCTTAGGTGGAATGGCTTGTTGGGGGAGAGGTGGGGAATGGGCAATGTTTATACTAAGGGTCCAGGCGCAGGGTGTGTGTGTGTGTGTGTGTGTGTGTGTAGACAGGCACGCTTCAAACCTGCACTTTACAAGGGAGATACTCTTCTCCCCAAGGTGCGCTTGACTCCTTTAGGACAGTCCCCTCCCCTTCCCTCCTGCAACAGCCCTGGATTCCCCAGTTGGAAGATGACTGTGCCACGCATGATCATGCCTCCTGTGGAGGCGAGGGCACTTTGGAGCAGCAAGCAGCCCAGGGTATACAAGGGTCATTTACACGTAGACAGGCAGGCGCAGCCCGAAAATCTCCGTGTGCCCCTTCTAGAGAGCCCAGTCATTCCTAGCCTAACCCTCCTGCTCATCCTATATTTAGGCAGTCTGGATCACAACAGAAGAGGCTGCATTATGCTACCCATTACTGCGGAGAGGGGGGACCTGTGCCCCCTCTCACTTCGCCTATGTGTTGGGGTAGCGGGTTCCCCATATTGGGCATTCGGCGTCCAGAGCCTCTGATCGGCTCCACCGTCCCCCATCTTCTCCTCCCTAACGGTGGAGAGGAGTGTGGGGGGCGGAGTTGATGGCGGCGGCGCGAAACGTTGCCATAGTAACCGATGAGGTTTGTACAGATCTCTTTCCTCCAAGGCCTTAGGGAACCTGGCAACCGGGCCGGGGGCTGCGGTGGACAGGAGGCGGGGTGCCCTTCGTGTTCTCCCGCCTCCAGTTCTGTCCTCAGCCTGTGGCCGCACGGGGAGGTGGGAGCTGAGTCACCCTGCAGTGGGCATAGGCGGGTATCGTGAAGTTAGTCCTCGGGCGTGGACACAAGTTCCCCTGGAACCTCTGGTGCTCGGGGACCGGACAGAGCCTCGGGGCTCTTCTTTGGATCCCTTCCAACCAGGTGACTGGTTCTCACTCTGCCCTGAGCTTTTCCCCAAGCCCAGAACCCGGAGGGCCCGGGACTCTCAGTGCTGCGGAGGGTCTACCTAACAGCAAGAGCTGACTTCAAGAAACCCTGGTGCACCCGGAGGCCCGGAACTTTTTCATCCCCCGTTAATTTTCTAAGTTCCAAGTGCCACCGCCTTTAGTGCCCCCAGAGCAGACACCAAGGTCTTCGGCGCCCTCCAGAGGCGCTTCCAGTTCTCTGCGGATTCACCTCCAGGCTGGTTTTTGACAACTTCCCATCCCACCCCCGTGTTGCTCAGACCAATCTCCCCGTTTGAGACGCCCGTCTGGATTAGGAAGAGTACCACTATTCCCATTCAGGGTCTGGGCTTTGAGGTCCAAAATTTTTGCCCCCAATGTCCCATCTCCATGCCTTGTCTTTCCTACATCTCTACCCCGTCTCTCCACCCCTCTCTTCCCAGACTCTTCTGATCACTCCTTCCCAGTCTCTACTTCTCTCCTGGATCTCCATGCCTCTCTTCTCTATCTCCCTAGTCCCTGTCTCCATCTCCTCTTTAAATCCAGCATCCCTTTCATAGCTATCTCCATCCATCTTTTCCCCTGTCTTTTGGTCTTACTCTATCCAAATCCAAGTCTTCATCCTCTACGCCCTTCAACTACCATCCACTCTTTTACTTCTCTCCATCCCCTTCTTTCCTGTCTCCATCCTCTTTCTGGTTCACTATCTGCATTTCCCTCTGCCTCACTTCCATTTTCCTGCCTTCCAGTGTTTCCATCCTCATTCATTGTCCCCATCCTACATCCATTTCCTCTGATCCTCTCTGTTCCTCCCTATTCCCCTCTCTACTTACCTCTCTCCATCCCACAAGCCCTTAATCTCTGCCTCTCCCCTTACTCCCCAAATTCCCCCCTCCCAAGATTCCAGTCTTATGGATCCAGGACTTCTTTAGGGCCTTCTTAATATTCCAAGCAGCATTTAATACTGCTCTCTCTCCTCTCCCCAATTCCCAGGCTCTATCCTTCCCAATATCTCCTAATTCTCTCACATCTACCATTTCTTTTTTAAGACCACCTTGCCTTCCACCCGACTTCCATGCTTTGAATCAATTAATTCCATACTTGATTCTCTCCCTTTTCCCTCTCTAGGAGGGCATCATCTCTGCCCTTTCAAGTTTCTCTTCCATTTGAGGGGATGGGGTGCAAAGGAGAGAAAGATTATGCTCCTTGCAGAGGAATCCCTTTTCAGCCAGGTCTGCTTGCTCCATCAACCTTCTTCGGAACTAAACTATCACCTCTCCCCCACACCTGTTTTCTTCATGTGGTCGTTATCCCTTTCCATTCCTATCTGTCCCTCCTAATTCTGACTCTCCCTCTGAGATGACCACATTAACCAGTTTGGCCAAGAGACCAGACCCATAGCTCTGCCCTCAATAAAAAAGGTCATTTTCAACCTATCTCTCTCCATCCTCCTCCCCTTCCCATTTCTCTTACAGAATCTTTTTTCTCCTCTGAACTGAATCTCACCCATAGCAATGGCTCCATTTCACCCATGAAACTTCTCTAACTAGAGCGAAATAGGCACCAGCTTAAAGAGCATTCTCCTCCTTACTTTACCTTTACCATGCCTCCCCCACCATTGGATGAGCACAGATGTCTGCATTTACATAAATCTCTTACACTCCTAGGCAGTGAATGGCAAAGAACAAGGTGCTGGTCCTCCACCTCACCCACAATCCTTTGCATCATCTACCTTTCACCTTTCACCCCACCCACCCCAGGCCTCACTTTAAAGTCTTCTTTCTCCCGACTCTACCTAGCTAATGGCTCAGTCAAAAAGGGACAGGGCTTCCACCCCCAGCTCCCACATCCCCATGAGGATGTTCTCCTTCCAGGCCATATGCATGGTTATGATCATCCTTTTTTTAATGACTACTCACCAAAATCCCCCTCATTTCTATCCAAGAGCATCCAAAAGTCCACCTTTCTAAGAACCCATTCCCCCTCCATTCCTCCTTCTCTTGATCCCTCCCTTTCTCTGTTAGTGAGGAAGGGAATTACAGACCCTATCTATCCAGTTTATAGAGCTAGTGCTGATGGAGACCTCAAAAGCCATCTAACCAGCTCCTCTAGACCCCATGAAGACTCCGATGCTTCAAGAAGTGAAAAAAGAGACTCACTGAAAGTCACAGTATCTGATCCTCTGTTCCATGGTCAGCACTTTTTTCATTTTCAATACCAATGAAAAGTCTTCACCTGTTTAGACCCCTGCTCCAAACTTCCCTCCTTCTCCCTTCTTTCTACTGATACCAGGATAGACCTTTCTCAGGGTGAGGGATCATTGGATTTAGAGCTAGGAGGAATTTTGGGATTTCTAGTGCAATGCCCCCACCCTCATTTTTACTGACAAAGAAACTGAGGTAGGATAAGGATAACATGTCTAGATCTGGCCCTGTTTCCACTGCCCCCATGACTGCCCTACATCTCCCAGACTGGGCTTTTTCTCATGATTGGCCTCCACCTCCCAGGCTGATGAAGCTTCCCCTCCCATTTACTTCCTGCTCTCCATTCCTCCTATGCCTGTCTGTGTCATCCAAAAGACCCTCTCAGATTGTTCAGGCTCTCTGTTTGACCTCTAAGGTCTCTCCAACCAGGTGCAGCACAAGTTGTTGCATCTATGAGCTTTCTCCTCTCGCCTTCCTGAAGACAGTCATCTTTTCCCTCCTTCCCTTTTTCTTCCTCTGTCTTTTCTCCTCTTCTTTCCTTCCTTCTTTCCCTTTTCCTTCTGTCTTCCTTCTCTCTCTGCTTCCCGTTCCCGCCCCACCCCCTAGGTTATGACATTGCTGACCTAGTCAAGAAGGTGGTTATGAAGCTGCATTGGTGGGCTCTGTGATGTCACAGAGTGTCTCCGTGGTCTATGAAACCCAGAGAGTGACAGTGTGTTGGAGTAACCCAAGCGGAGGGAGCTTTTTCTCTCTGACCTATGAAGAAACCATCACCCGAATCCCCAAGCTTAGGAGCTAAGGATTGGCAAGGGACAACAGACAGGAGCTTTCTTCTCTTCCTAGGCAGAGATTATTATAGTTGATAATAGTACTAGCTTGCATTATTTACTCTTTACAAATTATTTCGTATATATGCTCTCACTGGACTTCTCAAAAGGCCTCTGAAGTGGTCAGGCAGTACAGGAATTATCCCACCGTTTTACAGATAAGGAAACTGAGACTGAGAGAGGTCATATGATTTGTCTGAGTTCACCGAGCTACTAAGGGCCAGAGACAAACTCGGACCCAAGTCTCTGTATCCGATTCCAGATCCAATGCTTTCGGCCATACCATAGCTGAATCAAACCAGGACTGGAATCTCGGTCTGCTTGAATATTTCCTTTCAGATGACTTAAATGTTTTCGCTGATTAATAGACCACCAGGCACAGTTGTCTCCCCAACCCGAGGCAGCGCAGGTGTAGAATACTCCTGGAGTGGAGAGACGATCTCCTCTGGGCCCATAAGGGAGGGCCCCAAGTGCGAATGAATAGAAGTGTGAAAAGCTATGGTCCCCTGTTCTTCCTCAAACCCCCACCCCACCCCCATTCATCCTATTTTTATTGGTTCGCTCCAGAAGGGACCACACACACACACACAGACATACACACACAGACACAGACACACACACACACACACACACACGCTGCACCTTGGAGCTGCCAGGGAATTTAACATCTTCCTGCTCCAGGTTTCTGAACTACTACTGATGACCCCTTTCTGAAACAGTTGCCCCCCTCCCCCGGCCCCACAAAGGCACACTACATATTTGCCCCTTCCTCCCTGGCTCCCCCTCCCTTGGCCGCCGCCGCTATAAATAGCCCCTCTTCCCGTTTCCTAAATTCCCTGCTGACGTCGGAGCTACGTCAGTGTGTAGGAGCCGCGGCCGCATGAATGAGGAGCCGGCCGGAGTACTATCCCAGCTATAAAAGCTGCGGAGCGGTGGCGACGGCTGCGGGAGCTGAGCGGAGGGGCTGGGGCGCCAGGCATCCAGCCGTCTAGCCGACCGTCTGTCCGGCTGCCTCTACCAGGTAAGAGGGACCCGGGAGGGGTGGGAGGTGAAGATGAGTTTAGGCGGGAGAGGGACTGAGCGGTGACCGGGAGTGCTGGGAAACCAGAGGGCGTCCAGGGAGCTCTAGGGGGCCGGCCCGGCACGTGCTGCTTCCTTGCTGCCCTGTCCCTCCCTCTCTGTTGGAGATCGCCCCAGCTGGGCCTCCGGAGGATCCCTTGGACCCCAGGAAGTGTGGAGGGCTTTGCTGTGGCCGTGTCAGAGCTCTCCACCTGGGGAGCCCCTAGGTGGGTTGGGTAGGTGGAAACCACATAGCTCTCTCTTCCTCCCCCTCCCCCACCCCTTCTCTCTCTCTCTCTCTCTCTCTCTCTCTCTCTCTCTCTCTCTCTCTCTCTCTCTCTCTCTCTCTCTCACTCTCTCCCCCTCTCCCCTCCTCCCCCTCCCCCAGTCCTGAGTTGCACCCATCCATCCACTTCCACGGCTCTGGGACAAGGCTGCAGCAAAACCGCACCGTCTAGGTCCCTCCACCCGCCTCCGGCTTCTGTCCCAGAGGGAGAGTGGAAGAGCCAGACGCCAAGAGCTGGCCCTCTTGGTTCCTCTGGTTCCTGCGCCATCCCAGGCAGGGAAGGGGGAGGGGGGAGAGGGGAATCCGCCCCCTTTCCACTTCCCTTCCCCCAGTCCGGCTCCACATGCCTACCTCGCTTTCCCCCCAGGGCCCCATCCCCCTGGACTTCTGCCCCTCAATTCGGTAGCTCCACGCGCACCCCCGCCCCCTCTCTGCAGCGGCAGTGGCTTGGTGACTCAGCCTCGGTGGCCAGAGTTGGGGGTGGGGGTGCGGGAGAGAGAAGGACGTGCTTCCCACGGCCGCCCTGCCCCCAGTAGAGCCACTCCGTTTTCTCTGGCTTCACTGGACTTCGAGTCTTTCCAGGAACCCCTTCCTCGCATTTCTCTCATCTCCCGGAGATCCAGTCCATCTCCTTCAATCTGTCCAGATCCCCGCTCCAAACCTTCATTCTTACAAACATTCCCCTCCCTCCACTATCAACCACCTCCCAGCCCCTCCCCTGCTGAGAGCTCCCGAGACTCGGAGCTGTCCTCTCAGCACCAGGAGCAAGAGAGGCTGAGTTGTAGCCGGAGCTCTGCTCAGAATCCCGCCTCCGATCCTTCCCCCACTCCACATCTCCTCTCCCAGACCCCTTCCCCCCTCAGCCACCGGAACTGCCCCCTCCTTTTCCCCTCACCCGCTGCAGCCTCCCACGTCACACTGGTTCTGACGTCAGGGGCCGCGTGCTGAGCCCCCATGCTTTGGCACTTTGGGGGGGTAGGAAGAGGGGGGCAGCCTTTAATACTGGGATGCGTCTGTCTCTCCTGGAAGCTCAGGTTCCAGCCGCTTGCCTCAGTCCCTATCCAAAGCCGCTGCAGAGGCGGCAGGAGGATGATTCATTCAGGTCCGGCCCGGGCAGCGCGCCGGCACCTTGGCTCTAGACTGCTTACTGCCCGGGCCACCCTCAGTAACAGTCTCCAGTCACGGCCACCGACGCCTGGCCCCCGCCTCTGGACACCCGGACACTCCTGGAAGGCCCGCAGACTCCTGCCGCCCCCTTCAACATCTCTGCCCCAGAACCTCTGCTGGACTCTCTCGCCACCCCATTGCTGCAATTTTTACCCTCTATGGTGTCCCTGAATGTGGCCCCCGACGATGCCCAAGACCCCATATCCGACAACGCAGACGAGTCCCAAAGGGTGGGGTGGGGGCCAAGGAATGGAAAAACTCTGCCTCCCCCAGGCGGCTGGGGGTGGGGGGCTCTGGGCAGTCCTCCTTCCCGAAGGCCCTTCTTTGGAGCTGTCCGTGGTTCTGATCCCAGTAGTCTGATTCTCCTGTAACCAGTCCGAGCCTCTTCTGCCTCCCACACTCGAGGGCGGTGGTAGGGCTGCGAGTTAACCCCGAGCCAAGGTTTCAGTGCAGGCTCGCAAATCGTGGGGATATATGCAGACCCTACGGGAAAATGCCGCATTCCAGTCCCAGGCTGCAGCCCGGGACATCGGGAACTACAGGACCCTTGCATGGAGAATTTCACGGGGGAAGCGGGGCTAGACATCTACGACCTTAATCGCGCAGTACCCTGGCCAAGCCATTTTGAGGCCTGGGACTGCTCCGCCTGAGCGGTTTCCCCCGGAACTGCGCTCTCTCCCTCTTCTCCAACACCCCCCTTTCTCCCTCCCCGCCTCGCCCCCCACGACCTAGCTTTAGCCCCAGCAGCAGGCTCTGACGTCAGGAAGCTATGGAGATGCCGTCACTCGCGCGCCCCACCCCACCCCGCCCCCGCGTCTCCAGGGCAACCGTGGCTTTCGATTGTTACTGTGGGAACCGGGGGTAACAGTCTACAGCCATGGTCGCCCCGCAGCACGCCCACGCGGCCGTTCCTCCCCTCAACCCTCCTCCTCTAGCGCGTGCGCTTTATTCGCCCGCCCCGTCTGAAGGCTGGGGGAGGGAGGTGGGATTGTAGGCGGGGCACAGCATGAGGGGGCGGGGTCAGCAGCTCCCGGCCTCCCATCCTCATCCTTCTACTGGGAGAGAGACAGGAATCAGGCACCTATGGAGGCAAAGCCTTCTCTCCTCTTCCAACCCACTGGCACCATTTGGGGCTAGGGGACACGAGTCTACAGCTAAACACAGCTTGAGGGGCCGTCCCACCGCCGCCCTCCCCGCCCAAAAAAGGAGAGCCGCCCCGGACCAGAGCTACTGAAGATCACGGCCATTTGTCACAGTGAGTCTGTCTGTATCTACGTCTATCTGTCGCCATGAGTCTCTCTATTGCCTCTTCTCTCAGGTAAACGTCCTTCCCTGTGGCTATCTTTCACCCTCTAGCAGCTAGTCACAGCCTTCTCATACCCATTACATCCCCTTTTCTCTTGAAAGCCCTCCCGACCTAAAATGAGAAAATGGTCACTTGATGGAAAATCTTATGTTCAGCCTCTTTATGTCGGGATGACAATGTCGGACATCTTTGGCACCTGCAGCCTGAAGGCCCGGAGTTAGGTCTTCCAGGGATGAGTCTGAGAATAAAATTCTTCCAGGGTCTCTCCCCCACGAAAATAAAAAGAGACATTAGTGAAAATAAGCATGCTGCGGGCAGAAGACAGATACAGAACAGAGGGAGGGAGGGAGAAAATAGGAATGGCTTAATGCAACTCATTCTAGACATAGTCCCTACTCCCCTCCACTAACACTTTCTGCTCAGTACCACTTAGTATGGCAACGGTAAATCAGAGAAAACATGTTCTCCTAGGATACCTGAGTTCAGTCAGGTAAGGTAGTTCTACGTGCATGTCTTCAGAAAGTCTTAGTGGATTTTGAACATAGTGTGGCAGATATTTCCCGGCAGGTGGGCTTTGTGGAGCCCAAACTGTAGGTAGCCATTTACAGGGGCTCACTTTGCAGATGGGTAAGCATCTGCATTATCTGATGTAGTACTAGGTACGAGTAGTCTCTAGATACAAGTCCCTAGGCTCATGGGTTCACATTTCCCTGTTCCATCTCTATAGGGAGGGTGAATTTGACTTTACTCTTCAATTCTATCCAGGGAAAAAGTCTTGGGGCCTCAAGCGTCTATGATGGTAGTAGCTGAGATAATTAGTCCAACTCCCCCCTCATTGATAGGGAAAATGAGACTATCTTGTAGAAGTGACTTCCTTCATTCTTGTCAGAGTTGGGATTAGAACCTATGTTTTCTCCTTCCTTCCTAACCCTAGTTTCTTGTCACTCAAAGAGTGTACCACAGACAACTGGAGAGTTTGGTTCTGTGAGGTGGATGCTTTGTAGGTCTGTAGAAATAGGGAATCAGTCTGTGGAGAAAGAATGTGGGAAAGAAAGACCAGGAATCAAGCAGAAAGAAAGTTTTGTCTTTCGTGGAAAAAGGTAGTACACACTGGGCAGAGGATGAGATCACAGAACCATAGGATTTTAGAAGGGAGGAGAGATTTTTAGTTTCATCCTTTATTTTCACAAATGAGGACAAGTAACTCATTCATACAAGTGAGTAAACAGGAGAGCTTAAAGTTCTGAGCCAAATGATGAGGCAGTTTCCTTGGATTCCTTACAAGACAGCATAGAACAGGAGAAATTCTGTTTTAGGAGTCAGGACCTGAGTTCTACTCCCATCTCTGACACAAATCTAGCTGTGATACTGAACAATTCAGGTCACTTCTGGGCCTCAGTTTCCTCCTCTGAAAAATGAGAGCTTTGGTCCTTTTTTAAGAATCATTCTACTCTGCCCATCATCATCATCATCACCATCATGTCTGGAGTTAATAGTGTTTAGATTGGTTGGTTTTCCCCTCCCCACTATCCAAAATACAATCAAAACCTCATCTTTCATTCGAACTGCATGCATTATTTCAGGATCAGGAAATGGAGGTGGGAAATCTCACCCCTTCTTCATTTTCCCCAAAGTATTCACCTCCCCACATTGACACAAATTCTTCAAAGTCAGAATAAGGCTTGTGGCTCAACACTGTGCACATAGCTGCCAGCATTCCAGTGCCTGGGGTTTGGAGATTGTGGGGGGGAGGTGTAGAGACAGTGGTGTGTTTGGTAGAAAGGGAAAGGGAAAGACAACTCAAAATCCCATAGTGGCACCAAAGCAAAAGGGTTAGAAAAGGGCTGAGAAAGACAACAAATGAGAACATCTCAAGGAGATAGTGATGAACACAAAAGGGGCTACTGATAAGTTTGAAGCTATGAATGAAGCTTGAATATGCTTCACCTTTCTAAAACAGACTGCTTTGGGTCTTTTCTCCCATTTCACTGTCTTCATCTTTTTGCCACACACTTACTAGATTACTCAGATGTATACTCAGGTCTAAGACCAATGGCCAGAGAAAGGAAGGGGATTCAAATCAACAGTCTTCATCCATGGAGTATATCCCTAGGTCATGGTTCCCTGCCCTGCCAATAATTTTTTAAAACTATCTTTTGAAAGGCTCCAGATTGTGTTTTCCTCCTTACCAAGTGGGGTTATCTTTTAAATGAGGTTCAGCACCAGACTGTCATGAGGTGGAAAGTTCAGTGAAGATTCTGATCCATAAACATTTATAAAGTGCCAGGCACTGTGCTAAATGCTGGGGATATGAAAACAGGCAAAAAACAGTCCTTGTCTTCAAGGAACTTACAATCTAATGGAAGACTAACTGGCAAACAAGTATATACAATGCAAGCTACACACAGAATAAATAGGAAAATTAAGGGAAGACACTGAAATTAAGAGGGCTTGGGGAAGGCTTTCTGTAGAAAATGGGATTTTAATTGGGACTTAAAGCCAGAGAGGTCAGTAGATGGAGCAGAGGAGAAAGAGAATTCCAGGCATGAGAAAATGCCCAGCAAAAAGAATGGAGTGTCTTATTCATGGTACAGCCAGAAAGTCAGTGTCAGTGGATCAAAGAAAACCTGGTGGAGGGAGTAAGAAAGAAAACTGGGAAGGTTTAGGGGGAAGGCATCAAGGTTATGAAGGACTTCAAAAGTCAAAAAGCATTTTGTACTTGATTCTGAGGCACTAGAAAGCCACTGGAGTTAATATTAAGGGAATGACAGTCAGCCCAGTGCTTTAGGGAAATCATGTTGGTGACTAGATTGGAGTGGGGAGTGGGGAGAGACTTGAGGCAGAAGGATCCTACAGCAAGCTATTGCAATAATCCAGGGATGAGGTGATGAGGGCTTGGACCAAGGGGTGGTAGTGACAGAGGAGAGGAAAGGGGCATATTTGAGAGATGTTGCAAAGGATATGGAAGTTGAAAGATAATAGAGTGCTAGATGACTCCTAGGTTATTAGTCAGAGGGACTGGGAGGATGTTGTTGCCCTCTACAGTAACAGAAGAAAGGTACTAAAAGGAGGGGAGAGTTTGGGACAATGATAAGTTCTGTTTTGGATGTGCAGTTTGAAATGTCTATTGAACATATAACTGGTGATGACTGAAGGGCAGCTGGAGGTCCACAGGGAGCGTGAGGCAAGATAGTATCATCAGAATGGATTGTCAAACTGTTAAAGTCTGACCAAATCTCCCTTGTCCCCATTCTTACCACTCTGCCAGGAATGATTAAATTGCTGCCTTCACTAGGCAGGCTGAGGGAACACAGAACCTCAGGCCTTGGTCCCTGAAATCAAATACTGTAACTCCTTAGGAGGTAGGGCCATAACCCAGAACAAAAGGAGTACGTACACAGAGGTCACAGTCTGTGGCTTAGTGCTGACACAGGTTGTCCCTGGCCTCAGTCTGGAAGGACAGTATCACATGATGGTATGGCTGAGGCTGGGGCCAAGCAATAAATGGAACAAGAGGGTAGTGACCCAAGTTGTTATAAGGTGGAGAGTAGTGGGGGAGAGAATAGGAGGGAGGGAGGGAAGAGGTATGGGGGCAGGGACATCTCAAGAAGTGACTGGGAAGCCCCTAACTGTGCTTCCCAAGGGTAAGCTCTAGCTGCTACACAAAAGATTCCAGAAGCTGTTCTGTGACTCAATTCTACTAGAACTGAATATTCACCTTACTCTTCCCTGGGCATCTGAGGGTCTCCGGAGCCCCAGAGTGGCACTGCTGAAGGCCCAAGTCCATCCCTGGAGGCATAAGGGCCAAAAAAAGCTAGAGAGGAAACTCTGAGAAGCAGCTGTAAGTAGGATGAATTTCAGAGCACAGTAAGTGGAAGGGAGTAAGCAGCATGTACATTGTAACAAGAGATACTGGACTTAAATCCAGCAGCTTAGGCAGTACCTATGGCTGGCTGGGCAAGAAATTCTTTTCCTGTTCATCCATGGATAGAGTGCTTTCAGGAGGCCAAAAATGGAAAATTCAAACAAGAAACTTGGGTGTGTTTGTACATATGTTTTGTATACTTGTCCTGGAGGCACATGGCTGATGCCTTCAGTCAGTGACTACCCAGGGCATCACATTTACATTCATCCATTCAAAAGAATTTATTAAACACCTACTATGAGATAAGAACTGGAGATACACAAATAGTTTCCATTCTATTAGGATGAACCAACCTACACATAGACAAATATAAAATCATTTCCAGGAAAGAGATACACTAGCAGCAGGGAAGGGGGTGGGGGGCAGGGAATCAGGACTGACTTCATGTGGGAGACGGCACTTGACCTAAGCTTTAGAGGAAGGTCTAGGATCAGCAAGGGAAAGAGACATTAGGATTGCATCCGGGCACAGAGGACACCCTACACAAAGATGCAGGGATAGAAAATGTATGGGGGGGAATGACTGTTAATTTGGTTGGAACATAGTATGCAAGAAAAAAAAAAGAATTGTGCAATAACAGATCTGGAAAGACAGGCTAGAAGCCAGATTATGAAGGGCTTTCTATGCCAAACAAGTTTGTATTTTATTCTTATAGTCTAATAAAGGCCCACTAGAGCTTCTCTGAACACGGAACATGACCAGCCTGGGCTTTAAGAATATCACTGACAACTGTGTGGAGGAAGTATAGAAGGGAAAAAACAGAGGCAGGGCACCCATTCAGGCTCCTACAGTAATTCAGGCAATAGACAGAGCACCTGTAGTATGTTGGGGAATAGAGAGATTTGGGCATGAGATGGAAGCAGTTTGGCAAAGACAAAGCTAGACAGGTCTAGGAGTTTTATTTGAATACAGATGTTAATCGTTAATGAAGAGATCACTTGCAAGGTAGAGTAGAAAGCCCCATGATACACCACACATAGAAGGAAGGACACAGCTGATGATCCAGTAAACCAGACTGAGAAGGAACAGTACAGAAGGATGGTCAAGAGTCAAGTGAGTCAGAGTTCCGTAAGTCTTAGTGCTGAGTCCACACTGTTTAATTTGGTGTTTAGGTAGGCCAGAGCGCTCACCATGTAACTGGTCTATGAGTGTACTAGGGAAAGACGCATGTCAAACATCAACATATATGCTTTATTGGGTGGCAATTACAGTACTAACATTTCTGTGAATCCACCCCCTTTCCTGTTCCCTTTTAGCCCAATATACCTGCCTTAACTTCCCTACAGGTCAATCAGCCCATTTCATGTTGTAGAAACAGACCACTGGGGAAAAATCTGTCCAGCGTGTTCTCGGTTGAACCCTCCTTCATCGGACTGCAGAAGACGTGCTAGTCGGAGCCCAAGGGTACCGACACCTCTTAGCTGATCAGCGAAGGCAAGGTTGCTGCATAAGCAGGACTGGCTCGGAACTTCAAGTATCCCCAGCGGTCTGCTGTGGCCGGAGAGTCCCAAGGGAACAGCAATCTCACTTTGTGAACTGGTCCAGGAACTTGTGATACACTTGGCGCTGGGGGGCGGCGGCTGGGACGAAGTGGCCCCCAGGGTGGGAGAGCGTGACGGCGCTGGAGAAGCAGCCAGCCAGATCCAGGCTCTCCCGGCTGGGAATGACCCTGTCGGTTTCCCCCAGCACGTGCAGGGAAGGCAGCCGCAGCTGTGCCTGCGGGGAAAGCAGGGGGAGTTTGGGGCCTCTGGGGCGAAAGCCGGAGACCAAAATGACAAATCTGGGGAGGGGGAAGCGGGGGTCGCCGGCCTGGGCCAGGGCGCACACCAAGGCCACCATTGCTGCCCCTTGGCTGAAACCAAGGAGTCCGTCCAAGGGCCCGTGCTTGGCCATGGCCTGCCCCACGACACCCAAGGCTTCCTCCAGGCCTCGGCACTCGGCCGGCTCCTCTAGCGCGGAGAAGGCGGCCGCCTCTGGCTTGGAAAACCACCAGCCTCGAGGTTCCTCCTCCGGGGAACAGGGCCCTGTGGGAGCGCAGCGGTACAACGGGGTGAGCGAAGGCAGATTGTGGGGGACAGGTAAAAGGGGCGGCTGCGGCGCAATCCGAGCGCCTGCTAGGAGGCACCCGGACCCGAGACAGCGTAGGATGACGGAGCCGGGACCTCCCGCCCAGCAAGGTAGGGGAGCGAGGGGCGGGCCTGCGCACCAGGGGGCCTGGAGAGCGGGCGGGCGGGGCCTCGCAGCCCCTGGGGCCTGGTGAGCGGGTGCGTGGAGCCACTCACCAGCCTCGGGGGCGGGCTCTGGGACGGGGTGCGGGCCGCCGAGGTACAGGAGCTCAGCGCGGCCCCGCAGCGCCTTCCTCAGAGACCCAGTTTTCTCGCGGAAGCCGTGCTCGCTCTGTCTAAAGCCGGCCAGGCACAAGATTCGCAGCAATGGTCGTGGTTCAGACATGGCGACCCCCAGTCCCAACGACCGGAAACCGCTGGGATGTGAATGGAACCGGAAGTGACTGGGGGGCGGGCTGAACCGAAGGGGCGTAGCCAGTTGAAGCTTGCGTAGTCGGGTTGGGAGGGAAGGGGAGGAGCCACAACGGAAGCCAAGAAACGGGCCTCCGGCCAAGGGGACACTCGTTCAGGGCGCGGGCGAAGGCGCTGCCTCCTGGAGGCAGGTGCAGTCATTGCAACCGACGGTCGACCCGGCAGCCACGGGCCTCTTCACCTGGCGGAGCAAGAGACCTAGTTAGGGAGGCTGCGCGGGAGTTCGCCCCGCCCTCCCGAGGTGGGAGGAGCTCTTCCCCTCTATGGCCACTGGGCGGCAGCGTCGGCTCGCAGAGATCAGACGTGAGGGAACGACAGCGCCTGCGCGGCTCGAGAATTTCCCCCCCCCAACCTCCTCCCTCGCGCACGCGCTGTATGCCCCCGGCCACCCCACCTGCTCGCCCACGCGCCGCTGGCCCTTCCGGTGGCTCGTGTGGTTCACCGTCCACGGCCCCAAGGAGTTGCTCGCGTAGAAGTCCATGGGATAGGGCTGCTGCCAGGAGACGTCCCTCAGGGCCACGGCTGCCTGAGGGGGAGAACGGCGCCATAGGGCAGGCGCCCCTCCATCTCCCAAGCCCACTCAAGGTGCCCGCCCCCTTCCCTCCCCTCGGGGCGAGGGCAGTCCCCCAAAGCAACAGAGCCGCTCCTGGGGCTGGAGCACCGTTACTAAACCACACCAGGTCTCAACTTCCTCATCTGTAAAAGGAGGGGTTGGACCAGAGGAAACTAAGCCCCACTCCGGTCTGGATCTAGGAACCTTCCCCAGATGTACCTTTGGGGGGCCCCCAAGTTACCTCGTAAGGGGTCAGCAGCGGTCTGGGAAAGGCTGTGCCCCAATCAATGGAGAGGCGTGGACAGGCCACCTGTACCCACCTGAGGCAGAGACACCGTTTAGAGGCGCAGGAGAGCACTGCGCCCCTCCTCCACCCAAAGCCAGCCCTGATTCTGCTTACATCACCCGCACTCCCAGCCCTGAGGACCTCAGCCAAGTCTCAGGCTTGTTTCTCCATCCCTAAAACATGAAGGTTGGGCTACATGACGTCGGCGTTGGCTTCTAGTTGCCAGATAGATGATCCTGTCATAGGCTCCTCAGACTAGAAGCTGAGACCCCTCACCTGGTTCAGAATTTTCCCCTCTATCCCCCTAAAACTGGTTTCAGTCAAGCTTGTAATCTCTGCTGCAACTCTGTGCACCCCCAGCCAAATCTGTAAGTTCCTGCGGGTAGGACTGATGTCCAGCCTGCTGTCAGGCCCTCCTGTGATCAAGGCCTGATGACCCACTCCGGGATTAGTAAATGTCCTTATGGGATGACCACTGACGTGTTGAGTGGTGCTGAGGGGCTGAAGGGGCGGGATAACTGGGCACATGTCAGTGCCAAGCGGGGAAGGGGCATGCCTGGACTCACACATCCACTTCTGGGAATAGGCTGAGCTTGCTGGGGAAGATCTCTGAGAGCAGCAATCTGAAGAATGAGAGCCCCGAGTGGCAGAGCCGGGATTCCAGATGCTATGGAAGGTACAATGATGACCCTGAACAGGAGCCCAGACGCCACCCCCCCCCCCATGCAGGCAGAGCTAGCTGAGGGGCGCTGAAGTTCTCTCCTCCTGCTGCAGTGCCCACTCACCTGCCTGCCAACCAGGCATATAATACAGATCACACCTAGCACAGCCCCAGAAGGACCAGAAATCACACTGGACCTTGTCTAACTCCCAGAGACCACCATCTCACCTCGAAGACCTTGGGGCTCCCCTGGCGGCCCAAGGTGCCCAGGATGAGGCCCCAGGAACGGGCAGAACGGGCAGCAGAGATGGCCTCCTGGCGGGTAGCCTGCATTCGCTCATGGCCATAGTGCTCCCTGGACAAGACCTTACTGTATGGGTCATATCTATGGAGAAAAGCAGGCTGCTTACACTGTTTTCTGCCCTCTGTGCCCACTAGGCTGTGCCCAGACAGAAGGCTCCCCACCCCCACCCTTCAGGGTCACATGGCTTACACAAGCTCTATCTACCACCTGCCTCTGCTGTTGAAGGCTAATTGAGAAGAGAGGAAAAGATAACCATCCCGGGGGTAAAGCAGGCAAGAGGGGAAGGGCTGGAGAGAAAGAGCAGCAGAGAAAGCCACTGCCTATGGGGAGGGTAGCCCAGCACACCAGTGCTAGTCCCAGCTGCCTTAGCAAGCTGGCTCATCTTCCTCCAACCATGCTATGGGACTCACCCAGTCCTCAAAGTAGGTGAAGCAGAATTTCTACCAAGGTTAAAATAGAGCCAGAGCAGAAGCAAAGCTCGCAAAGGCTATCATCAAAACCTATCATCCCAGTACCTGTATGCAGAAATACCAGGGTTGGCGATCATGATAGACTCAAGAT
This sequence comes from Bettongia penicillata ogilbyi, assembly GCA_023548195.1. Taxonomy (NCBI): domain Eukaryota; kingdom Metazoa; phylum Chordata; class Mammalia; order Diprotodontia; family Potoroidae; genus Bettongia; species Bettongia penicillata. Next base: position 1,952,655 of record JAJHZJ010000605.1, on the reverse strand, counting down.
GGAAACGGCCATCACCCAGATACCTGTGAGGGGCAGAACACTTAGTATGCCCTCTGAGCCTAACCCCAGATGAGGATTGGGGCAACGCCCCCTCCCAATTCTGGATGCTGGGAAACAAGGGTGAGATGTATCCTGGGGAGAAAAGGCCTCGTGGGAAGACTAATGCATTGCCTATGATTCCCCTCTTTGTGAAGGGCTGCCCCCAAGCCCCTTCTTGTCCAGTGGTCCCACTGCCTTCCCTCATCTCCTTTAAAAGGACCAAGGTGTGGGAGAGAGCTCCATACCCTGAACAGCCCCTCCCTTGCACACCCTAGGGGACCCATTCAATTTTAATGAGCAGCTGCCTCTCCCCCTCCCCCAGCTGTGCTCAGAGGCCCCTAAGTGCAGGTACTTATCAGGGAAGAGATATCCACTGACCACAGGCGTCAGGGAAATGGCTGCCAGAGGGGAGGTGGGGGTGGGGCAGGGCGGGAAGGATGAGATGGGGCCTGTCTGTAGAACTGGATGTCCTCTACCTGGTATGGGGCAGAGATCTTGGGATAGAAACAGCTTCCCCTTGAGGACCAGGGCCCAGGCCCAGGCAGCAGCTCCAGGCTGGCCCAGGGCAGGGGGAGCAGCTTCCTCCAAAGCAGTCTGCATTCACACAACATTAAGCATTTCCATTACCTAAAATAATTAGGCAGCAGGAGATGGTGTGCTCCTGCTCGTTAGCTGTCTTGATGCTAAATTAATGGGGCTGCAGTGTGGGCCTGGCCATTCGTCTTCTCCAATTACCACCCCAGCACTTCGATCCCACCCCTTCCCCGCCCCTGCTCCCACACCACCCAATTCCTATGCACCTCAGAGAAGCTACAGTGTGACTTCAGTCTCCTGTAAGCTGAGGCCACTAGACCTGGTAGGATCTAGGGTCCCCTCACCCTCCGATGTTACAGTACACATGTCTAGAGGTTCCTCTGGCCCCCAGAACTCACACTATGGCTTCCACGTCCTCTGAGAGCAGAGGGGATGTGCAGCCCAGGATCTCCCCCGGGGACAGTGGCTTGCACTGGGGCACACAAACTTTGTATTCTGTTGTCAGTTCTTGGGCAGCAATCTGTGGTGAGGACAATGAAAGAAAAGACGATGGGTGGGAGGGCTCAGCTGGGAGGCAGGAAGGTTTCTCTGACACATCTCCACTCACCTGTAAAGTAGATACAAACTGGATGGTGCTGACCAGCGCCAAGGAAGTCGCTGGGGGGAAGGTGAGTCGAACTGAATCCAGTAAGTGGGCAGTGTCTATCCGGATATCTACGAAAACATAGAGCATCCGAAGACCCTGGGCCGATACATTGATGGGCACTGGGGGCAGAAGAAAAGTTGTCAGGATGTAGACACGCTCCCTGTAGTCTGGGACGGACCCCACAGGACTTGGCTCAGGGCTACAGAATCAGGCCCAGAAGCCATAAGGATGGTGAGCTGGGCACAGGGGCCCCTCTTCAACCTGGCTCTTCCAACACCCATTTAGGACCCTTGCTGCTTCAGTCAAGACTTAGAACACCCACATCTGGGACAGCAGCTGTTTCTATGGCAACCAAATCCAAAGGATGGTTCTACCTGGGGATGGAGGAGGCCTTGGACTTCCCAGCAATAAAAAGAGACTAAGAGATTAAAATCTGGGGGGAAAGCAAATGAATGAGGTGGCAGAGGAGGGAACAAGATGCCACCAGCCCCCTTCTTGCCCCTTGTGGGATCCCAGTACCCAGGCAGCTGTGGCCGTAGTGCACCAGGAAGTCGGCTCCAAGGGCTCTAGCAGTGAAGTCATCCACGCAGCAGGCGCCGTAGGTCACATCCCCCATCACCATGGCCTCCGCCTCTGTGAACCTGCCAGGGCAGGGGGAGGAGGGAGGAGAAAGGAGATGCCATCTGCCATCCTGGGCCCTGTACCCCTTCTCTGTCCCCTTCCCCATACCAGGGAGTCTCCCCCGCCACAGTGAGCTGGGCCCGTCTTGGCACTGGTATGACTTGAGGATGGTTCCCAGTGTCCTGTTCTCCAGCCCCGCACATGCCCAAGCAGAAGAGGATTGTCCACAGCTGAGTATCCCCATTACCACATTCTGATACACAAGGCACAAACACATATCAATTCAAATAATCTCACACTCACAAACACACACTCATAGGTGTTACAGAACTATCCAAGGGCCTGCAATGTATGGATAAGAACACAAGCAAAGAAAGGAAATCCTATGTCGATAGATTAGATTCACAGAGGAAGAAACTGCCCAGCATGTGTGTCCCTTCATGTAGATGCAGACCCCTTTACATGCAACCTCCGCCAACCAATCAGACCCATCCCCCTCAGAGCACCTGATGTGGGGGAAGGGTCTGTGCCACTCACTCACAATACACGGCAAGCCTCACGATCCAAAGAGAGTGGGATCTGGGTGGCACAATGCTGTGGGCACCAGTGCCAGGCCTGAATCACTGAGGGTAAGGGAGAGGAGTGGAGAGACACCATCCCATCTCCACCCCCACTGCCACAATCAGTGCCAGGCCTGAATCACCACCAGAGTAGGGTGAAAAATGCTGCCAAAAATCCATCAAGCCCCCCACCCCAGTCCTCAGCCTGGACAAGAGTCAAGAGTTGGGCTGACTAGTCCAGTGAGAGCCTGAGATCTTACAAGTTACCCACCCAGCACCCCAAATCAGGCCCAGCACAGCAGCATATTATTCAACTCCTTAAAATGCAGGCTGGGCGTCTGAGTCAGCCGTAGCACTTAATTTTTTATAGATTAAAATGTATGCAAATTGGCCCGAGCCCCAGAGAGCATCCCCAAGGGGGGTGGGGGAGAGGCAGGAGAAGTAGATCAGTGGCAGCAGGATGGGGGAGTTGGGGAGGGGAGCAGCAGCAGTGGAGTGGGAGGTTCCCATCATGAGGTGACCTGCCCTCTCCCCCACCTCACCCTTCCACCTCCCCCCTCATGGTTCTGGTGGTTTGTTCCAGACAGCTCAGCACACACGGCCCCCCAACTGTGGCTAATTGTATTGAGGAACCATACGGGGTGTGGGGGAAGAGGGAAGAGAAACCCTTCTAAACACAGGCCAACTACCCAAATACACAGGCCTCCAGGGCTGCAACCTTGTTGGCTTTGGGGGAAAAGACCCCCCCCCCAGAGCTTTAACCCTAATCCTTGAATCAACTCAGCCCATATTTGTCTATTAACCTTCTACCCTAAACTCCAAGGTACCACAGCCACCCTGTGGCTGCCCCAAATCCACTGGAACCGTTCCATGGCCAGTTAATGCCTCACCTTTCCAGAATGTCAACAATAGTACAAGCAAACATGAGAAGGCCTTCTGGCATCTGCAGGGCAACTGTGGACAGAGTTGGGAGATGGGGAAATCAGGTATAATAGAACCCACAGCTACATCTCACCATTACCACTACTCTGATACCCAGGTCTGGCCCCGACAGATGCCCGAGAGAGGACAGGTGAGCCCATCCTACCAACCCTTCCCTCTACCAACTGCTTACCTTTTTTGGCCTGGGCTTGTCGAATTCTCCAGATGGTCTTTGGGATCTCAAAGTTGTAGTTTGAGGGGAGGGCCTGGATGGCCTCCTGCAGCTGTGGGTCCCCCAAGATCTCAGTAGGGATCTGATTGGCCAGACGACCTCGGAGGGGCCCTCGACCTGCTGGTACACATCTGACAGTGAATTTTCCCTCAATCCTGCCAGGCCTGTCCTCACTGGTGTCCGAGCCCAAATACTCCCGGAGGACATCTTCCTAGCAGCCTCTCTACATACCTAGGGAACCCAAAAGTCTGCCCAAAGCCAGTCTTGGGAGAAAAGAAACCCTTCTCCCTCCAGTCTCCCACAAAACCAATAGGAAAGCCAGAAGGAAATCTACAAAATTAACTCCCATATTACTTGGTGACTAGGAATAAGTGAGTGTAGTAAGTGGGGGGAGGGCTGGTCCCCCAGGGACCTCAGTGGCAGAGAGAACTACTTTCAATTGGAGGAAGATACTGACAAGATAAAGTGAGGTGACCAGAATGGGGAACTAAGATGATAAACAGATCAACTAATGGGGGAAAGTTCAGCCTGAAGAACACTTGAAAAAGGGAGGGGGAACAGAGTGCCTAAAGGATTGTCCCCTACAAGAGCAATCAGACTGTTCTGCCCGGCCCTAGAAGCCAGGCTTGGACCCACTAATGGGTGGAAGTTGCAAAGAGGCAGATTTCAGACAAAGAAACAAAATATGGACTGATCAGAATCCTCCCTGAGCGTACTCCTGATAGGGTTTGGGAGGCTGGACTCCATGGCTTCTGAGATCCCTGACAAGCCCCAAATTCTGTGATCCCAAGTAGCCTGGCACAGAGAAGCAGCCTGAGCCTTACAAAGATAAATCCCCTTAGTATAGTGCTAGTAGGCATACATAGCACTTACCCGGGGAAAATACGGGGATACCATGGGTGAATCACTATCACCACTGTAAAATAAGAAGGGGGCAGCTAGCTGGCACAGTGGATTGAACACTGGGCCTGGAGTCAGGAGGATCCAAGTTCAAACCTGGCCTCAGATACTTCCCAGCAGTGTGACCCTGGGCAAGTCACTTCACCTTGTTTGCCTCAGTTTCCTTACCTGTCAAATAAGCTGGAGAAGGAAATAGCTAAAACCACTCCTGTATCTGTATCTGGACCAAGAAAACCCCAAATCCAGTCAGACATGACTTAAAAGGCTCCAAAAGGTTCATTTGGCAAGGCCACATGCACAAACACCAAGCCTCCACATCCACCACAGAAAGTGATAATAACCCACCCCACTCCCCATTCCCTTGGGTGTGGCAGGAATCCTGGACAGGTTATACAGTCAGAGAGTTTCTACAAGCCAGAGGCCAGCTTTATCTGGTGATAGAATAGGCAGATATGTTACAATTGGACATTTATATAGGGAAAATTAGTACTAGAGAGAAATCATACTCTCCCTGCCTCCTCCATAACTGTCTCAATGACTGGCTAGGAGATGAAGCCTAAAATGTTCCTTCACTAAAAACTGGGTTTCAGGAATTAATGCCCCGCCTCTGGTTTTCTGCCAGAACAGAAGAGTTCGGACCCTCGGGTTCTTCCTGGGGTCACTCTGCTTTCCCCCCTGGGAAACTCCTCCCCCCATGTATCCTGAGTCAGGGCATGAAACATAGTGGGTCTGAAACCAGCGGAGCCAAGATTTGAACCCAGGGTTTCCTGACTCTGCTTCCATTATAGCCATGATGCCTGTCTCTAAGTTTAAGAACTAGCCCTCTCATTCCACCTGGACCCCCGTGTGTGTGTGGTCAGAGCTGACTCCCTGTCCCCAGTGACAGCAGCTGAGAGGATCCCAAAGCCTTGGGACCTCTAGTTGGGAGACTTCAAGGGCTCCAGGGCCAGGAGGAATGATCGATGGGGCTGGGGTCTAAGGTCTGGACCCCCCACAGTGGTCTCCTCGGGGATTTTGTCGGGCAGAAGGGCACCTGCGGATTGCTGATTTCCCCTCCCCCACCGCTCCATCTTTGGGGTTTCACAGAATCTGAAAGGGAGCTCAAAAAGGGTCGTTTTACGGGAAAGGCAAGATAAGCCTACCATGTGCTAAGTACAGTCTACGACTTGTTTGATGCTCAGTACAGCCCAGGGAGCTGGGTGCTATTATCAGCCCCATTTTACAGCTAGGGAGCCTGAGGCAGGGGAATTGCCCAGATGCTAAGTGTGTGAGGTGGGATTTGAACTCGGGTCTTTCTGACCCCAGACTCTATTTTATAGATGAGGAAAATGAAGCCCTGGAAGTGCCGTAATTTGCCGGAGACCTCGCAGGTGCCAAAGGGTCTCGGGACCCGGGTTCGAGCCCCTCCGCGTCTCCTGCTTTGGCCTGCGGGCGCCTCCGACCCGAGGCTAGCGTCTGCTCCGCCCACCCCAGGAGGACAAACGCAGTGGGACCGGAGCATCTGGCGGGCGGCCCGGGTACGGAGAGGAAAAAGAGGGAAGGAGGAGGCCCACCGCCGCAGGAGGGAAGCCGTGCCGGGCCCGGAGCGAAGCCGCCGTACCTACCTTTGCCGGGGCCGCCCCGACCTCCCGGGCCGCGGGCCTCCGCCTCTGCCAAGGCAGCCATCGTCAGCTCTCTCACGTGGGGACCCAAAAGGCAGCGCCGGACGATCCCGAGCGGCCGAGCCCGCAGGCATCGCCAATGGATGGCCGAGCAGCTCCTGGGAGAGGGCGGAGCGGGGATAGGGAGGGTGGGGAATGGAAATATGCGGGGCGTGTCTTGCCCCCAAACCACCGCGCCCGACCCGAGACCTTTAGCGCGTGGCCCAGCGAGGGCTCGTTCTACGACCTGAAGCCCAGAGGGCGGAGGAAGCGAAGATGGCAGGGAGTCTTTCCTTGCGCTCCCCGCGTAGGACTCCCCTCCCACGTCCCCCCTCTCCCTCCCAGAGGACTGTCAGCTCCCGGTGGGCAGGGTCTGCTCGGTTGAAAGGAGCTGGTGCCCCCCTTGGGCCCGCACAGGGTTCCACTCGCGGTGGTCACTATCAGCTAGGTTAGTTGGACCGAGGTCAGCACAGTGCGGCCCCGGAGTGTCACACTAGCGTAGCTCCGCACACCCTGCTTGCAGGTCAGTCAGGAAAGCCAGGTCAAAGTGGGGGCCTTCCACACACCCACCCCCGATTCACGGGGGCCCTGGAGACCACCTCTGCAGGAACCTCTACATTCTTCAGATAAATGACCTGTAGACCCAAATCCAAGGCTACCTTCCTGGATTGAGGGGCTATAGGGTCTTCGGTGCCCGGGAGCTGCCCAAGGTTTGAATTGAGGGCGCTGCCGCTGGGGTCGGAGCCAACCAGCGTCTCTCTTGCTCTGGCCAAGCTATTTTGTGGCTGGGCTGGTCTGAAGCTAGGGCACACCACAATGAAAGGCTAGATCTGTCTGGAGAACCAGAGAGCCCCGGCCACCTCAGTCCCTTGGGTGATGCTTCCAGCACAGGCTGCAGTAGAAAACCTCCTGGTTTAGATGCCCTAGCTTTCTGGGCTGCTTTGTTCTACCAACCTCCAAATCAGGCCTCCCCCGGCTCCTCCCCCTCCCTAAACTAATCCAGGCCTCTGGCCCTTTAAGCGGAATTCCCCAAAGCCAAGCGGCCTCAGGCTCCCCCGGAGGCCCTCACTGCTTAGAAACCCCTAATTAAGAGAAGGGAAGGGAGAAGGGAAAACAAGTGACTGGGTCTAGGCCCTGCCGGGGAGGTAGCAAGAGAAAACACAGGCTTGGAAGGACTTAAGAGCAAGCTAGCCGCAGGGTGGGAACTGAGCTGAAGCAGCCCAGCCCTCCTGGGCCCAGCCGGGCTCAGTCACCCTTTGCTGAGTCGGCTGTGATATCAGCGTCTCCCTCCAACAGGGCCGACCACTCTCACTCCTCCTGTGTGTTCTCAACCGCTCACTGAGTGCCCAGACCTGTGCTGGGGATAGAAAACAAAAAGGGAATCTTGCCTTTTAGTTGGGCAATGGGAGGGGAACAACATAGACTTAGAGGATGTACAAGATGGATACCAAGGAGATAGAGGGATGGGCAAAGTGCTCCCAGACCCCATCTGTAGGTCCTCAAAACTCATGTGGTTTGGGGAAGGGGTTAGCACAAGTGGCCCATCACAACCACCCCAGGAAGTAAGCATTACAGGGTGGTATTCCATTTTTCAGTGGAGGCTCGGGAATGTTAAATCACTGGCCTCAGGTCATGCAACTGGTAGGTGTGGGAAGCAGGATTTGAACTGAGGCTCCCTTTGAACCAATGATCATTACTCAATCCACTGCTAGATTTCCTGTTACTGTAGGGATTCCAGTGAAAATACAGGGGCTGTCTTGTCTGCTGGTGATCTCTCACTCCCACTAATGTAATCCTCTCACCTGTGATCCTCTCTTTTTGAGTCAGGTTAGGCTTCTCTCTAACCAGGTTCTCTGCACAATCACAGATGGCATAAAGCCTTCCTACCTTGGGGCAAGAGCCTAAACCTTTGTTCTTCCCTCTTTCTTTCAATCAGGACCTGCTCTGTGGGTCTTCACCTCTTCCTCCTCCCCTAACTCTGCAGGATGTCACATGCAAAGCCCGGCTCCTCAGGGTAGATGCCATCTGAGGGCCCTGGCCATAGTCAGAAGTCCAGGTGGAAATTTGTCTCTGGCATCGGATGAAGACGCTAAGGCATCCTAAAGGGGCCGATTCTGGCCTGGGAATTTAATTCCCTCTGTGAAACTCCTCTTTTTCCGTCTCCCACCCACCTGCTTTCCTTATTTTCAAAGAGTGACCCGGTGGCCTCAGAGCCGCTGGCCCAAGACCAGGCAGGAATGAACTTCGGACTTCTGGACTGCCAGTCCTTACTCCTTACTAATCTCTACATCTAGTCAGAAGCACCTGAGAACTCTGACGATCCCTGAACCCAAGCGAGTTGGAGATCGGTTGGTCTCAGTTCAGGTCGAGAAGCAGTGATGGGGACCCCAGAATCTTTCTCAGCTGAAGCCTACAAGGTGCCTCTTCACCCTCTGGACTCCCCGGTTCCATCACCAGCAATTCACACTTATCGCCCCACTCCTCTCCATACACTCATCCCATCTCCTCGCGGGGGCTTTTTGGGCCGATTACTCACTGGCCTGAGTAATTGCAGTACCTCGGGGACGGCTCAACTAGCTCTCCCCCATCTTACACCACAACGCCCGCCTCCTCGCCACCCGCGTGCTTGCCGGGACCCAGAGTCCACAGCCGCTCCCAGCCCGCGTGGGGACCAAAATAACTCGTCCCCCACGCTCTCCAACAAAAGTCAGTGAGGACCCAGCAGCTACCATTGCCAAGGAGGAGTTTGTGTACCCACTGACCGCACCCCCTCCTATAGCTGCAGGGAGTATGTAGAGAGCTGTCCAAACCAGGCCGGCTCTGAACTGACCCAGAGAGAACCCGAACAGTTGCTTCTAGTGTCCCCTCCTTTCCTCTCCTGGACCGGCCTGGGTTACTGAATCGGGAGCTGAGGAAGCCCAATATCCCACTGAGCTTCAACTGGGGGGTGGGCTTTCCTTACCACTAAAATTCCTCTTTTCATTCCACCGCAAAGGAAGGGTCAGAAACCAGAACTTACGAGGGAATAGGTTGGAGAGGGGCTGAGGCACGGTGCTAGAATAAACCCGCCTACAATCTAATTTTCACACCTGGCAGCTTTTGAAAGTCCCTCAGTCGTCAGTCCCCGCCCCGCCTCTCCTGGTGCTATAGTTCTCATCTCCTTCTCTATCCCTGCCCAAGCTCCAGTGGAAGGGGAAGAGCTTCCCAGCCCGACACTCTAGAACCATAGACTCAGAGCTGGAAGAGAGTTTATAGGTCATCGAATACCAATCCCTCATTTTGCACTGAAGGGGGTTAATGGGCTGGGAGAGGGTACAAATGACTTCGCCAAGGTCACATACGTGGAGACTGGAACAGAACCTGACTCTGAGGACTCACAGGGTCCTTCTCCCACGGGCGTCACCATACATCCCAGCATTCACCCGCTTTCCTCAGCCCACAGCCCTTCTGTGCCTCTCTCCAGTCCCTTCTCTAGGTTTTAGGAAGAAAGCCTTGCGCTTCGTACACGAGTCCCGAAGTGCCAATTTAACAGCAGAGTGGTCTTATCAACGCACCCAGCCCCATAAAGGAACGCCCTTTCCCGGGCTTAAATGGGACTGGTGGACTGGGTTCTAGCCGGTGGTCTCTCTCCACACGCTCCTCCCCAGGACCTTCGCGGAGGTCTGAGCTTAGGTCTCCCCAAATGCCTCCATTGGACTGCAAAGGTTCATTTTGCCCGGACGATATCAACCACTTCGTCTATCTAGGAGACTCTCCAGACTGGCGCTTAAGTGTGTCAATGTGCGTGTAAGAGAAGGAGATAATAGTGGTCCTGGAAAAGCCATGCACCTGCTGACGTCCACATAAGAGACCACGTCTGAGAGAATCCTCCCCCTATCTCCCGGGAATGAAGAGAAAGGGGTAGCAGAGGAAGTAGGGACCCCGGCGGGTTAGCTCCAAGGCTGGGCTTCCTGGAGGCTAGGAGATCTAGACTTGTAGAGGCTTTGGATTGGGTGGGGGGCAAAGGAGGGGTAGCGTTCTCCTCCCCCCACCTCCCCCATCCCCCACTGCCTGCGGAATGTGCCATTCGCGGTTCTCAGCTCCTTTCTCCCCGTGACCTCCAAAACCGAGGGGCCCGCTCGGAGAGGCTGTGCAATCCTACCGCCTTTGAAGTCCCTGGGGAGGAGGGGCGAAGGGTCAGAGAGGGGCCAGGGCAGGGTGGGAGCAGAGTCAGGGTCAAGGCTGCCGGAGGGAGGGCACGAGGGGGTGAGCTTCTAAGGTGGCCCCAAGCCCCCAGCGCACGGCTTGGCTATCGGGGGCGGGTGGGGCAGAAACACCTTGGGAGGCGCCGAGCGGCTGAGCGCAGCTGCCCAGGGAATAGGACGGCGCTTGGGCACCGCGAGCAGAGCGCACTTTCATAAATTTTGTATGGGAGGCGCTCCGTGAGCGGGGGCGGGGAGCCGAGAGAAGGCGGGGAGGGAGAAAAGAGAGGGAGAAAAGGGAGGGGAGCGAAGGAGAGGTGGGGGAGGCGGGGGGAGGAAGGGAGGCGCCCCGTTCCGCGGCTCCTCGGTGTCCTGCAAACGCTCGGCGGGCGCTTTCCTGCGAGCAGCGCGCTCCGGGGCAAGCGCCCATTTGTAGCAGCAGCCCGAGGGGGCGAGGAGGGCGGGGGCCGTGGCCCACCGACCGGGGGGCGGCTTCTCCCCTCAAAACCACCGCCAAAGTGCTCCAGCCGGTAGAGGCGCGGGAGAAGCCAGAGAGTGAGAACGCCGTCGCCGCCGCCGCCGGTTCCTGGGCAGGAGCAGCTCCCAGCCCAGCCCCGGGCACCTCCAGCGGACCCGCCCGGGCCGAGCGCGAGCGGTCGCCCCTCCTCCGGACCGGGGCAGGGCAGGGCAGTGCCGCGCTGCCGCAGCACTTGGCCGCGGGGCGGCTATCCCCTCGGCAGCAGAAGCGGCTGCTGGCGGCGGCGGCGCGGGGCTGGGACTCAGGATGCCCCTGCGGAGCCGGGGCGCTGGGCAGGAGCAGGTCGCCGGGGCGCCCCCAGCTCCGCGCCCTCGGATTAGCGGCAGCTCGCACCCAGGGATTTGAAGCTGGACCCCGCGTGGGACCGCCCCATCTCCGGCCTCTGACAGAGCGGCGGCCCCGCGGCCAAGATGCTCGCGAAAGGTGAGTTGGAGCCGCAGGGGAAGTTGGGCGCCACCGCTGCCTCCGCAGCCGCCGCCAGCGCCGCGCAGGAATGGGCTTGCTGCGGGCGGACACCGGCGAGGGACTTGAGGGGACCGCGGCTAGGTCGAGGTAGTAGGAATGTAGGAGGCGCTGGTACTGGCTGCGGCTGGAACTTACAGGGAAAATAACCCCAGAGCTAGCCAGGGCCAGTGCCCAGAGAGGCTAGTCCTGAGCGACTGATCGCGGAGTCAGTGGGTTCCTGAGGGCTGGCTGCCCGAAGTGGGGCAGGAACCAGAGTCAGCTGGGTAGGCGCGGAGGAGCTTTTCATTCCTGCAAAGTTCTGCCCTTGTAGACTGGGTTTTCCCGCTCTGGGAGCCGCAGCCGCTTACCCCAGGCGACTCTGGTCGGACCCTGGCTCAGGTGCAGCAGCTGCTGCCTCTCCAAGCAGAGCCTCTGACGGTCTTTCTGGAGTCTGCCGGACCCACCCACCCCTGCCTCTGCCCCCGCGCCGTTTGCCCGATCTTTGGCCTCTCTCCCAATCTCCATTCTACTTTATTCTCCGGGGGAAAGCCAGTGGAATCGGACCCAAGCTAGGGGGTGAAAGGGTGGTGGCTCCGCGGTCCCTCTTGCCCCTCAAACTTTGCTGCAGCCTGGCAGAACCGAGCTGAGGGTGTGTGCCCCGACTCGAGGCCAGGGAAGGGCTGGGGTGTGGTGGCTGATGGAACTGAGAGCGCCGGAGCTGGCTAGAGAAAATGGGCGGGAGCTGGCCAGGCTGGCCAGGGTGGCCAGTAGGTCTCACGCCTGCAGGAGGGGGCCGGAGCCCCTGGCCACCTCTCTGGCTCCCGGCAGCCCGGTTCAGGAGCCCGGAGAGGCGCGGCAAAGTTGGCGCCGCTTCTGGGGAAGTCCCACCGCGCCCCCACGTGGCTCTGGCGCTCCTGGGCGGCCGTCACACGGGAGCGGGGCGCTGTCCCCAGGGCCCCGGAGAGGAGAGACAGCGCCTCCCGAACCGGGGGCCAGCCACCCGCTGCATGGAGTAGCAATCCATGCCGCCCCCGCCCGGGTCTCGGGGTGCTGATGAGCTCTGTTGGGACCACCTCCGAGCCATCTTCGGCTCCTCTGTTCTCAGTATCATCCCTGCACCCCCCTCCGGCAAGCCGGCAGGCCCAGGCGCCCGCCAAATCCATCCCGGGTCCTCTGGGACAAAGGCTGAGTAGGGAGGCTCAGGTAGCGAGAGAGGGGCCTGATCCCTGTGCTCGCAGGATCCTGCCTTAATCCGCCCTTGTTTCCATGGCAACAGACTGTGATGTCGTAAGCATAGGCTTGTGACCTCACAGCAGGATCAGGAACGAGAACTGCGGTTGGGGGAAGAGGCCCTGGGATGCGGGGATAGAAGCAGGTTTGGGGGGGGGCGGGAGGTGATCCTATTAAAGGGGGAGCGGGGCATGTGGGGAAAGGAAAAATATCAAGGCCAGTTTGGGGAACTTGAAGGCTTTTCTTGGTGATGTGGTCTTTGCCTGTCTCTGGGCCACTAGGGGGTTCAATGGAATTATCTTGGTTCTCCAGAATAGGAACCAAACTTCTCTGTCACTTTTTTCTAGATCCCTGCTATTGTCCTCCACGTGGGTCAGTGATTAAAAGCCCGGGAGATACTGATTAAGCGCTGTGGTTTGAATAGTCTCAGCTCCCTGGACCAGGTTGTGTCCCCTTATCCCAGAAATCCTTTCTGTTCCCTCCATTCTATCAGGATGGCTAGTCGTGGCTCTCAGATCTGGTGTTGAAACAGAATGTTTCAGGCTAACCACGACTGGAATCTATGCAGCCCTTTGAGGTTTGCTTTGTAACTTCTCTCCGGTCCTGCGAGGTTGCAAGTGCAAATTTTACCGACCCCATTTTGCAGATGAGGAAGCTTAGTCCCTGAGAGGCTGAGTAATTTGTCTTAAGGTCAGACTGTTAGCAAGTAGTAGAACCAGAACCTTGGCCCCAGGTCCTTTGATTTCAGACATTCTAACAGACTATGCAGAATGACAGCCTCATGACCCAGAAGTCTGCAGCAGGCAAAGAGACTTCCAGAGTCTTCCATGTCTAGGTCTGTAGGTTTCTGGCAGCAGCAGTAGCAGAGATGAACTGACAGATATCACTTCTTTTTTCAGTTATGGGTCTTTTGACAGCTCACAGTTAAAAATGAACTATTGAAAACAGCCCACATGCTATATTTATATGGCTTAGGTGCATAAAGATAAATCATGCACTCCTTTGTATTGCGTTTTTCTCTTACCTCTCGTCTCCAGGCAAGATAGAAGCCTGACTCCTGACTGGGAACCAGTCCCTTCTGGGAGCCTCTCCTTGGGGAGGGACACACCTACATCTCTTAAGAACCAGTTGCTAAAGGTTGGGCTGTTACGTGTGCTTGGAACGGCCTATTTTCCTTCTTTGCATAGCTTGATTTGGAGTATAGGCCTCTGGGGCCATCTTGGTTTCCTCTTGGGACTATTGATAGTAATGCCATGATTTATTAATAAATTTATGTTACATGTCACTTTGAGGCATACAAATGGCATTTTCTTAACAACTGTGGAAGGTAGATAGTCTCAGTATGAATATCCCCATTTTACAAACGAGGAACCTGAGACTCAGAAAAGGCAAGTCATTTGAGCACAGTCATAGCATTTGGGACTTGAACTCAGGCTTTCTGATGCCAAGGTTATCTCTCTTTTCACTCTGAAAATAGAAAAGCCCATGAATTAGGTGGCATTCCTTGATTCCACAAGAGGTATATTGTCTTGAAAGGAAGTATCCTTTTTGCCAGCATTTCTCTCTCCATCTTCTACCTAGAGGACTTTGTCCCTCTGCAAAATCTAGTCCAGATCACCTGGGTGGCTTCTGGCTTCACCCCTGCCCCCAAAAAACTATGGAGACCCAGAGCTGAGGGTCAAAATAAAGGGAGAATGTCCTGCTTCCTGATGTAGGTGGATGTTTTAGCAGAGACCAAGCCAAAAAGGCCTGAATGGATACTCATTGAAAGTACCAGGGACTCTATAACTTACTGATTCTTAACAGGTTAGCTATATCAGGTCTCCAAAAAGCAAAAACTGGTATTATGGAAAGCATCACAGGCTTGGAGTGAAAAGAACTAGGTTGATTCCTGACTTCTTCTACCTACTAGTCATGTGACCTCATATTAGGCAGATAGCTTTACCAATCAGCCTCAGTTTCCTCATCCATAAAATGGGAATAATGATATTCACTTAAGTCACAGGGTGGTTCTGTCAGAGAATGAATCCAAAATCTTTAGCAGCCAAATATAAAGAGCCTCTGATTTACATTGCGGGGACTCTCCAGAGACCCAGCTTCTTTATAATGTTGTTGTTTTGTGGGGGTGTCAGGATTTGTAATTTCATCTGTATAGGGGAACTGTCAGTAGAGAGGATACTAAATGGGTAAGAGACTTAGTTGCCTAGGGCACACTGAAAGTTGGAAATGACTTGCCCAAGGACATCTAACCAGGATGTGCCAGAAACCTGTGACTGCTTGCATGTTTTCATGACTTCAAAAGCCAGCAGCTATCAATTCACTATAGCAATGTAGCCTTTGTGAATGGTCTGATCCTTCATGCATTGAAATTAGTGAATTTAAAACCAGACTTAGCCACTGATGTTGAGTTTCTAACAAAAGGCTTAAAAAAAAAGGAATATTGCCCTAGGGCTGAAGAGATCAAGTGTTTTGCCCATGGTCAGCCAATTAGTCAGTATCAGAGCAGGATTCCAGCCTAGATATTTCTGAGTCTAACACATGCCTATTCATTATACCGCACTGCCTTTCCTTGTAACCATAGAGCAGTGTACCAATGGGAGATGCCATTATTATTAGCCTATCCAAGGCTGGGATTTGACAGAATGTAATAGAGAAGAATTTAGGGAGCACTGGAGGCAGGGAAGGCAGTGTAGACAGCCATGAAACCCAGTGGAGAATTCAAAGCCTTTCCCATAATGGAAGAGGTCCCACTGAGGAAGCTTGCTCTGACTGGGTACTGACCTGCTTTAAACCTGAGGAAAGTGGAAGGGCATTGGCTATTTGGGGATGGTGGCTGCAGATGCAGTGGGGAGGGGACCTTGGGTTTCAGCTTTATATCTTTGATCTCCACTTCACTCAAGCTCAGCTTAATAGTCCAAACAAGCCTGTGGTGCCAGGGGTTTAGCATTTCCAGTTGAGGGAAAGATAGATTACCCCTGCCTCACATAGACCAGGCCTCCAAACTTCTCCCACTGTCAGGAAAGGCAGAAGCAGTCCAGCAGCCCAGGCCTGGTTAGAGCTGCTGACAATGCCCTGGTTTCCATCCCCTGGCTTAGCCTGGTGGTGCTGGGGATATAAAAAGCAATGATCTGGTCAGAGATGAGAAAGGAGAGGCAAAGACAGAAAAGTCACTCAGCGTCCTTCAGGAAGGAAGCATAGGATGGTACAGGGTTCAGTGCCACTGAAGGCTGCCTGTTTAAAATTGGGAGCTATGGATTTCATTTTTAGAGCTCTTAAAAACAGAATGCAAATCAACAGCCTCTAGGCTCATTTAGAGCCTTTCCCTAAAGTTTTTTGTCATGTTAAGCAAGGAAATAGAGTGCCAAATAGGCTTTGTTAAGTGGTAGCCTAATTAATAATTTAAAATCTTGTAGCTGTCTTTCATTAGGATTTATCTGTCCACCAACCACAAAATCAGTCAAACACACTCATTTATAAGTTAATGCCATCTCTGAATAATTCAGTGAGCAGCTAGATTAAGGCCTGCCATCCTGCAAGATGCCTTAGTTTCCACAGCCAGATGGTCTAACGTGGTGGCACAATTGGACCCCCATCCTTTGAGCATGAAGGAGCCAGTGAGTTTGGGGAGCATCAAACAGTTGGTGGAGCCTGAGTTTCCAAGGCTTCTCTAGGCAGACCAAGGGGGAGCATGCACTGGGGCATCATTTAAGCACCTATGGGTGCCGAGAGCCAGCCTGGCCTCTCCTTGGGTTGACCATGACTGAGCACCCTTCAAAATGAAAAACTTAACCTAGAGAGAGAAGGGAGGAGGCTGAGAAGGGAGCTGCCATGAGTCTCTAAAGAGCTTTTCTATTTGGTGCAGGGATACTGGGCGCATAAGGCCATAGCTATAGAGCTGAGCACTCCTCTGAGGGCAGAGAGAAGAAGATTCTCCAGGGAATCAGCTGGCTTTCTTGCAGGGACTGAGCACCTGAAGATTTTCAGCCCAATCTCATTTGGAGGAAAGGGCTTAATGCAATCCCTTTCCCCAGCCCAGGAATCCTTCGGTAATGGAGTCCTGGCTGCTCCTGGAAGGGCCTACAGCCCTCAGCCTGAGTGCTGTGTTTTGGGTCATCGTGGGGTCTCTGCAGTGCTGTGTTCCATAAGGATAACAGAGAAAAGGGATTGGAGACAGGGAGCTGAAAATTCTGCCAGAGAGAGGAAGAAAAAGGGGTGCTGGAAAGGGGGAAGCATATGTTGCGTGAATGTTCTCTCCAGTGGCTTGAATAAAAGAAAGTATGATTGTGAAGGCTTGTAGGGAAATGTTCCGTGTGTGTGTGTGTGCGTGTGCGCGCGTGTGTGCAAGCACATGCATGCATTAGTACACTCACACACACACATCTTTATATAAAGATGCTTTAGAATTGGAAGAGACCTTGGAGACCATGACTAGATAAGGAAACTGGGGCCCAGGGAGATGAAGTGACCTCGGATCATAGGAGCATAGTTCTAGATTTGGAGGGGACCTCAGAGGCCATCTAGCCCACCCCCTTATTATATAAAGAGAGAAACTGAGGCTCAGAGATGTTGAGTGATTTGTACTCTTTCACATAATGTAAAAGGCAGTAAAAGTATGGTAGCTAACATCTTTATAGCATTTTAAGGTTTGCAAAGTACTTTGTAAATGTTGTCTCATTTGGTTCTCACATCAGCCCTGGGAGGTAGATGCTTTTATTATCCTCCTTTCATAGTTGAGGAAACTGAGGTTGAGAAAGAGTAAGTGACTTACCTAGGGTGGCAGCAATAGGAAGTGTCTGAGGGAGGATTTGAACTCAGGTCTTCCTTAAGTCCAATCTCTCTATTCATTGCACCACTCAGTTGCCTCACCCAGGTCTTCCTGGCTCCAGGCCCAGCAACTCTCCATCATACCACACTGCTTCTGGTCTCTGAAAAATCTTATGCTTCTGCTTACACAGGGCCATTTCCCAGAGGCTGGATTTTCAGGTGATGTTTGATGGGTGATGCTTGAGGTCTGGCAGTCTTGGAAAGACTTCAAGGATGGACCCAGTGATGCCTTATCCAAGAACTAGCCTTGTGAAGCTTGTGACCAGAAAGCTGAAGACTTTGTTTTCTAAGTCACAAAGACCATCTAGCAAGTGCTGAGGGTCTGTGGTCTGCCTTAATCAAGAGGGTGCCCTGTCCTCTGATGCTCCAAATCTTGGGAATGCTGAAGAAGACCAAGACCTAGCCTGCAGAGGAATAGCCCTCTGGCACCATGTTCCTGTGACATAGTACAAATGTTGGTCTCAGATTTTACATACCAGCCCAGATCGGATTTCACCAAGCAAAGAAACCCTGGCCATCCAGCCAGAGTGAGAGAGCAAAATAAGACAGAGAAATGAAAGGAAAATTCAAAGGATTGCCAAGAGATGCTTGCAGTGGCTTCAGGGAATGATCTCACTGTCCATTTCTGGCTGTTGCCATAGGATAGGGAAAGGGTAGCCAGGGATGAAGAGGGCCTAGAGCTCTTAGATTCTGCTCTGGAGTTGCTGAGAGGTGACCTCTGGTCATCTGGTAGCAGGTGGTGGGTCTTGAGATGCAACATAGAGGGGCTTGTGGGGGCCAGTCAAGACCAGAGAAATCACCGGCCACGAGATAGTTGTAGATGAAGGTGGAAGCTTCCTTGATGAAGGCAGAAAGGAGGAAGGAATGAGAAGGCATTTGGGTTGTCAGGATCAGTGTCCATCCCCCCAGGTCCCAGCTAAGATTAAAGTAGAGAAAGGAGACAGACTCCTGAGATTCTAGGACAGGCCTTGATGTGGAGGAGCCAGAAACATGCATTTCCTAAGGAGGAGCTTGATTGCTCTACAGGGAAATGAGGGACTCACATGGCCTGAGAAGGTGTCGGGGGAGAGAGGGGGAGGGAGCAGGTGGGCCACACAGTGCCATGCCAAGGACTCCCCTAAGGAATAGGGGAAGAAGGAAGAAAAAAGCAAGAGGGTCTGCTCTCACTGTGGCTTCTCCTACCAGGGCAAGGCACTAGTTTGAAAGGTGGTTTCCAGATGCAAAATGCAGATGGGCTCAGGTGGCCCAGGTATGGCCAGCCTTGAGTCCCAACAACCCTGGGGACACTGTAGGGTGTCTCTGGGATACTTTAGGCTCGCACATCCCAGGAGAATGACAAGTGTGTGTTCTACTCCACTGAGGGGCATGGTCACAGAGGAGGAGTGGGCAGCAGCTCTGACTGGAACCTCCATGGCAACCGTGGCCAGGTCACTGTTCTCCATCTTAACCCAGGCACAGATTCGTGTGTCCCATAGACATCTCTGAACCTCAGTCTGGGCATTCCCTGTTCTCTAAAAGAGATAGATTCCCCAGAAAAGAATGATTGAGGATAATTCAGCAATCAAGACAGGGTAGGAGGAGCAAAACCGTTGTCCACTTGATTGCTGAGAGCTGGTGATGCTACCCCGCATCTACCTCTCCCCTCCTGCCAGTCTGTCTTGTTTAGATGACATTTGACAGTAATGAGTCCTGAATTGTTTGTATCTTCCCTCCTTTCCTCCCTCCTTTCCTTTCTTCTTTCCCTCCTTTCCTCCCTCCCTCCTTCCTTCCTTCTCCCTCCCTTCTTTCTTCTCCCTTTTCCTCTTCCCTCTTTTCCTTCCTCCTTTCCTTCTTTTCTTCCTCCCTCCCTCCTCCCTACCCCCTCCCTCCTTCCTTCCCTTTTTCCTTCCTTCCTTCCCCTTCCCCACTGTCCTTCCTTCCATAAGAACTTGTATAGTACCCACCATGTGGGGCCAGGTGCTGAGTGCTTGGTTTCCTTCCCCTGTGCTACTCAAGGGCAGTTACCACTACCAGTAAAGACTGTCCTGGTGTCTGCTGCCATCTTTCAGGCCTTCTTTGTCTCTGAGCCCCCACTCCCTCCCCCAGGCCCCTCTGCCTTCTCCTCTTTGTATTGGTCTGCTGTGGTTTTGGAGAGGCAGAGATGCCTCTGCCAGGCTGTCTCCTGCAGGTACACTAATCTCCGAGGCCTCAAAGGGCAGAGACGCTGTGTTAGTGGCCCTGCCTGTGTTTACTCTCCTGTCCTTGACTAAAGTGGATTTTCTGCTAATGAGCACTTGGCTGCCCAGAGGCCAATGACCTACCTGTGCTAGGTTTTGCACTTGCTTGTGCCAGGGACAAAGAGAGGAAGCCTTGTCTTTCCCATTCCCCTCTCCCGAACCTCTACTTCTATATCATTCCTCATTGTCTTTGGGGGTTCTCAGCTTTCTGTAATGGCTTCCAGGCTTTTAATGATAGGATGGAAACTTTGGGGACAGGAGTCAGTACCCTTTACCCTTGGATGCCTGAACAGTTTATATGGGATATACAGCTCAAGGTCACCAGCCTGGCCCAGATGGGATTCAGAACTCAGCAGAAAGAGCACTGGTGCTCCAGGGTCAGAGGAGCTGAGTTCAGATCTTACCTTGGAAACTTCTCATAGGACCTTAGGCAAACCTTTTCTTTTCTAGGCTTGGCTGTCCTCCTCTGTAGAATAAGACAGTTCTCTGAGATGATCTGTGACCTCTTCTAGCTCTGCTGCTGGAGTCTCTCACTCTACCACTCCCATCCCCCACATAAACTAATTACAGACCACATTGCAATGTATTTTCCAGCTCTGGGAGAGTCCAACTGTGCTCCAGCCTGGTAGATTTCTGAAACCAGGAGGGTCCTGACCTCAGACTTGCCTTCCAAAATGTGGTTCTCTTTCAGAATTCCAGCAGTTCTTGCTTTAGACTATAAACTCCATGAAGGCAGGGGATGATGTCATATTTAAACTTTGAATAGCCCTCCAGCTCAGTGTGCTGTCCACAGGAGTCATTGTAAGATGTTCTCAAGTAATCAGTTGGATGACTTGGGAGGATGACATGGCCACCCCATGCCTGGAGTCTTCTCCATCTGCCTCTTTCTTAGGGCCTTCAATGCTTGGCTCCAAGGTTGCCTCCTACATAAGACCTTCCCTGATTCCCTGCACTCTTAATTCCACTTTGTGATAACTTTAGATTTCTCTCTCATGTCTTTTGCATTATCTTTGTACATGATATTTCCTCCCCATCAGAATCTAAACTCTTTGAAAGCAAGGCCTGTCAGATTTCAGTCTTTGTAAACTCACCCTGAGAGATCTAGCAAGTATGTAATAAATGCTTGTTAAATCATTGCATTGGGATGGACCAGTTTTATTTGGGGGAGAGGTAATGGAGAGGGAAAGTGGAAAGCATTTATATAGCACCTACTATGTGTCAGTTACCTGTTAAATTATTTAAAAAATTATAAATATTATATCATTTGATTATCATACCCTGCTATTATATACCCCCATTTTAAAGTTGAGAAAAATAAAGCAAACAGAGGTTAAGTGACTTATCCAGGGTCACACAGAAAGAAAAAAGAAAGTAAAGTATGTCCCAGGAAGTCAAGAGGGAAAAGATAGAACCATATGGGAAATGCACTTTTTGCCTCAGAAGAATTTTCTTTGTCTCTTGTTTAGGTTAAAATGTTTCTGATATAAGAGATAAAATTTGGCTGGGGATGAGCCTGTGATTACTGTCTAATCACTCTGAGTGGTTTGGATAATAAACGACAAACAGCCCCTGCCTGCTAAGCTTATTCAGGAAAGTAGCTGTAGAGTCTCTTGTGCTGGCAGAGCAAGTGAGTTGGCACAAGATGATGTGAGTGCATGAAGACAGAAAACCACCTGGCATGCCAGCGTAGGCCTACCGGAGAGGGGGATTACAGGGGTACGCTGGTCATCCATGCCCTGTGGGAACACAGGGCTGCCCCTGTGTTGGCATGAGCAGCCCCCTACGCACCGGGAGCCCATTGGCATGAGGTGAGATGTTTTTGCCGTGGGTGTGCTAGTGAGACACGCTGTGAGTGGGCACAGGGAGTGGGTGCCTTGGTGCGATCCACGCCACGTGTCTCAAGAAAAGCTTTTGGGTGTGGGGGCATACATTGCCCATACAGTGGGTGGGTTGTTGAGACTCAGCATGGGGGTTTATAGGACAAACCAGCTCAGCTCTGACCCACCCTAGCAGAATGGATGACAACCAACTTGGGAACCCGCAACCCAGACTTCTGGTAGAAGTCTCCTAGGAACATGGACAAGGATTACACCAGTCCCCTTCTTGAAATTGTGGAGTAAAATCTTCTTTCTCACCAGAATCATTGCAACAGACCTCTTGGTCTCTTGCAATGCCTCTGTCATGATGTCAGCACCATTGTGAGAGGGCCCTTACCTACACTTATGTAGAAAGAGAGATTCATGGGGCCCTTGGGGGGGAAACTGGCAGTCTTCTGACCATCATTTATTCATAGGGATATTGGATGATGAGGGGATGGGGAGCTGAGGGGCTTCCATTAGCGAGAAGTGGACCAGGCGGGAAGCCTTGCTCTGCATTTGACATTTCCTGGGCTCAGTTCTACTAGGAAGCTGTCTTTTCTTTCATAAGGTTTTGCTTTTAATGTTCTATTCATGGGCTCGTCTCTGCAGTCCATGCAGAGGAGTGAGGACAAGGCTGGGCAGGCTGAAGGTTGAGCTGGGCTCCCCCTGGGTAGGGGGAGGGTGGCTTCGGGGGTCAGAGAGCTCAGTCAGGTAATTGGGTGGCAGATGTGTCAGAAGCCTGGGCAGGGAGAGCCAGTAGAAGGAGGTAACTCTGCTTTTTGGATTGGGAGGCCAGTTTTACTTCTTACCTCAATTTGAGATGGGCCCTAAACCTATACTCTCCTGGCTTGGGGTCCCAGAGCAGAAGGGCCACCTCATCAGAATGTGAGGAGACTCTCTAGCATCCTCAAGTTCATTTGCCTTCTGCAGGGAGTAGGGAACAGGGGAGGAGCATGCAGGAGAAAACTGGGCTCTAAGGCCATAGTGACTCCTTTGATCTGACCCTACCATTACAGCTGGAAAGTCCTTGGAGGTCATCTAGTCTGTGACAGAGTAGACCTGCTCAAGCCCACAGAGGTAGTAAGTGGGAGAGCACAGATTCTAGTCCTGAATTTTGCAGCAGTCCTTAGTGTGACCTTAGACAAGTCACTTACTTCTCTAGGCCTCAGTTTCCTCATCTGTAAAATAGGGGTGGTGTGAGGTTGGACTGGAAAAGCTCTAAAGACCCTTCATGCTCTAGATATGAGACCCCATGACATGGATATTAACAGTCTAGGATAGTTATGACAGCCTAAGAATCAATCACCTGTCTCCTCCAGCTGGTAGGATGCTCTGCATTCAATCAGAATTCAAATTGCTGTATCTTATCTGTGAAGATGAACTGCCAGTGAAGAACTCTCAGGTGTTTCCCTAGTTTCACAGAACCATCCCACCCTCCTACAGCCCGGCCCAGACCCCAGCCCACATTGTTGAGATGTTTGGTTCAAGAAACAGCCCAGTTATATTTTTATACCTAAGTGTCTCTTAATGAGGGAACAGCAGTATGTAGTGGGAGGGGGAAGTCAGCTTCTAAGACTAGAGGCAGGGGGAGGGAGCAGGGGTGCTTCAAGGAGGAACCTGGATTCAAACCTCAGCTCTGGAGTCTTTTAGGACTCTATACTTGTAGTATGGATGGGTCCTTAGTCCCTCAAAATAGGGTTTTGTTGGTTTAGTTATGTCTGACTCTTGGGGACCCCATATGGGGTTTCCTTGGCAAAGATATTGAATGTTTTACCATTTCCTTCTCATCTCATTTTACAGATGAGGACCCGAGGCAAGTGGAGTTAAGGGACTTGCCCAGGGTCACACAACTAGTAAGTATCTGAGACTGGATTTGAACTCAGAAAGATGACTGTTCGTGATTCCAAGCCCAGCACTGTATCCACTGCACCAGCTAGCTGCTCCTAAAGCAGTAGATAGAACAGGGCTATTATTCTTTAGTCAAGGATGATGTTGGCATGAGGTATGCTCCCCATCTCTCTGTGTAAGACCCCTCTCTCTGCAAGGCCCATCTCATGTGCTGTGAGCATATGGCCAAGGGCAGGTGCGCTGACCTAGGATGCCAAAAATGGCGGCCATGTTCCATTTTGTGCTGGAGAGTCCAGCAGGGCAGGTTCTGGGCTGGGAATAGAAGCGGTGGCCTCATTCAGAAGGAGCTTAGTGTTTTACTTGGCAGAATTTTATGGAACAGAATTCACACCATTGATTCCATGGCCAACGAAAACCTCCTTCTAGACATTTTAGGCTATGGAGAACAGGAATTTTTCAACAAGGCCCAACCTAACACTAGGAGATAAACTTCAGGGTGATGCTGAGCTCAGGCAGAACCTGGCATGGGCAAGATTCTCCTGTCTTTTCTTCCCGATCAGTTACTTTGAACTGCTGCCTGTCTTCCCTTGGAGGGAATTAGATGGTTACCTAATCCTGTGGTTCACCTGAAGCCCTAAGCAGTAGGAGAGAAACTTCATGCAGGGGCCATAGAGGACCATCAATTTAGAGGCAGCCTTCTGGTCCAGCCCCACCTTATTTTACAAATGAGAAAACTGAGACCGAGAGAAGCGATGGGTGATTTCTCTAGACAAATCTGAGAATCAGAATCCTGGTCCTCTTTTTCCCAATCGAGCACATTCTCTCTACTCCTTGGGTGACTTTGGAC
The DNA here is from genome assembly GCA_023548195.1 of Bettongia penicillata ogilbyi. NCBI lineage: Eukaryota > Metazoa > Chordata > Mammalia > Diprotodontia > Potoroidae > Bettongia > Bettongia penicillata. The sequence continues at coordinate 1,928,575 of JAJHZJ010000605.1, read as the reverse complement.
AAGCCATCTGAGTCAGACTTTGGTTTCCTCATCTGTAAAATGGGAGGATGATCCCCATCATAGGTAGCTCACACCAGGCTGATTTGAGTAAAGGGCTTTGCCAACGTCACAGCACTGATGATACATGTGAATTATTTCTTTGGACCGCTGTGCTATGGGATGTTCCTCTGGAGACACCCAGGAGCTAAGGAGGCAGATCAAGCCCTGGCCTTACATGAGGCCGCAGAGGTAGAGAAGCCTTCCAGGTATTTTCACGGCTCTCCTGCTTCCATCATATTCCTAATAATCCTGGATCCCATCCAGGTGGATCTTGTGGAAAATGTTGCATTGAGACTTTCTTCTGTTGCTGGTATTTCCTAATTATCTCTCCATACCTCACCTCCCTTCCCTCTCCCCAAAAGGGGAGTATATGGGGAGTTCAGGGAGGACTAGCACCTTTGGAGTGAGAGCTTCCCTCAGGAAGCTGCTCATCTATCTTTGATATCCACCAGTCACCCAGCTCTCACCTGTGACTCCAAGAAGTTGTAGCATGAGCAGCGGCCACACCCTGGTCAAACCACCTTGGCAGATGAGTTGAACCAGGTTAAGGATAACAGATAAGCCTCAAACCAGTCAGTGAGGCAGGGGGTGTGTAGTCAGTCGTTTTGACTTCTGTGTTGCCGTTGGACTTGGATGTCTCCCAAAGAGAGAGTGAGGCTGAAGACTCTGTAACTCTGTCTCCCTTAAATCTAACTCACGATCGTCTTTTGGTTTTCTTCGAAAACAAGCTACACCATATGCTTACATGTTGTCTCCTTGTAACCTCCTGAAGGCAGGAATTGTCTCATTTTTGTCTTTCCATCTTCGTCACTTAACACAATGCCTGGAACAGGGAAAGCACTTAATAAATGCTCATCAATTGGTTGATTAATCCTAGTTCTCTCCCCTAGGATTAACCCAAACAAGCGTAGTAATGTTTAGACCAACACTCCTAATGCTTTCCCCATCTCCATGCAAGTCTTCTCTTTCCAGCTTATATGATCTGATGCTGAATGAAAGGAGCAGAACTAGGAGAACTTTGCGCACAGCAATGACCACACTGTGTGTTTTTCTGGAACTTCATTGCAATGCAAGGACTTAAAAAAAATTCCCAGTGGTCTTCTAAGGCAAAATGCCTTCCATATCCAGAGAAAGAACTATGGAATTCAATTGCAGATTGTAGCAGATCGTGTGTGTGTGTGTGTGTGTGTGTGTGTGTGTGTGTGTCATTTTGGTTTGTTAGATGATTTCTTCCACTTATTTTAATTCTTCAACGCAACATGACTGTAGTGAAAATGTGTTTAATAGGAATGTATGTGTAGAACCTATACAGAATTGTATGCCATCTCTAGGAGGGAGTGGAGAGGGAGGGAGGGGAAAATAATAATCTAAGTTATATGGTAGTTATTGTAGAACTCTGAAAGTAATAAAATTAATTAATTTTTAAAAAGTCTTCTCTTTCCCACAAAACATTCAGCCATTTTCATTGACTGCCCCTCACATGGTATAGTTTGGAATTCCAAAGCCATCCTAGCACCCTGCCTCCAGACACACTCCAATCTGTCAGTGTTCGCCCTACTGACGAGGATAGAACATCGTAGAACCGTCTTGTTCCTCATTCTGGACATTGTTCCTTCTCTAAGTATGTCTTCAGATCACATGAATCTTCCTGGCTCCCGTTCTCACTGTATCACACCAGGACTCCATATTAAGCCTGCCATCATCACCAACCTCAAGCTCCCTTGAACAAGAACCATTATTTAGCCATGTTTCCCCTGCCCTGTATTATGGAATGGAAAAAAATCAACTCTACAATAGAGGGTGAGATCACTGGTAACTTGTTTCTCCAAGGTTTGGGTTTTCCAAGAATTGCAATCTGCAGCATTACCAGGAAAACGTTTATGTTAGAGAGATGAGGCTTTGCACTCGGGAGTAGTTTGAGGTGATTTGAAAGCTCTGTACAATTTCCCAAAGGCCCTCTGCCCTCTCCTCCTCCCATTCATCTCATGGTCATCCAGCTCTAGTACCTTTCCCCATGTATGTACTAATTCATTGGACAATGTCTATATATTCAATCTCTCTCCTGAGTCCCAGGTTTGCATCATTAATTACCATCTTAAAATTCAACATTTCCAAAACATATCTCATGGTCTCTCCTACCAAATTTGTCTGTTGCTGTTTAGGGTACCACCATCCTCCTATTTACCCAGGTTAAAAACTGTAATGTCATCCTCAATTCCTCACTCTCATTCATCCCACAGATTTAATCTGTTGCCAAATCTTGTCATTTCTCCCCTTGTAATTATCTCTTGTATATGCCCCCTTCTCTCCACTAATAGCTACCAACCACCCTTATCTAAGGGCTTATTATTTCTTCCTGTCTGGACTACAGCAATAATTGGCCTTCCTGCCTCAAGTCTCTCCCCATTCCAAGCCATCCTCCACACAGCTGTCAAAGTCATTGGCCTAAAATGAAGATTTGACCACGTCACCCTCTTCCCCCTCTCCCACCTATCCCCCAAGAAATTCCACATGCTTTCTATTGCCTCCAGGATCAAATATGAAATCCTGTTTGGCATCTAAGCCTGGCCCTTTCCTACTTTTCCTTTCTTCCTACATGTTATTCCCCTCTGCAAATTCCACCATCCAGTTATACAAGCCTGTTTACTCTTCCTTACATACAAACTCCATTTCTCAGCCATGTACCTTTGTACTGACTGTCCCCTACCTTCCAGCATCTCTGGCTTCCTTCAGGATTCAGTCCAATTCCTATCTTTTGCAGCAGTTACCACCTGCTCAATACCTTCACTCAGAAATTGCCTTCCATTTACACTGTATATATTTTGTATGTACTATTACTTGCATGGTGTCTCTTCATTTAGAATGAGAGCTCCTTGCAGGCAGGAACTGTATTTTTCCTTTCTTTCTATCCTTAGCACAGTATGTGGCATATTATAATTTCACAATAAATATTTGCTGACTGATTGACTTGGACAGGCCACCAACCTGTATGTCTGGATGAGAAATATTTTTCATCCATTTAGTTTTTCCCATGTAGATTGTGAAAGCCAATCTCTTGAATAATAATGGATCTCATTGAGGGAGACTTTAATGTTTTCTAGCTTGTTGAAATCAGTACAATTCCTTCTACAAACAAAAGCACCTCACCATCTATAGGGAATCCTGATCCTACTGAGACCTTGCACAAGACATCCTCTGCAACTTGGGCAAACATACAATTCTTTGTTCTCTGCCTATGATAATTGGAGGATTATTTGAATGGTTATTTCTGTGATCAAATTCATTAAAGAATCCTGGATGATTTTAACACATGTACAGGAGAATCTTTATGGAAGGAGAGCCCACAAGGAGACATTTTACCCTACTGAGTCAAAGGTTTTTTGGTGATAGACAAACAATAAAATGGTGGCATCTTTTATTCTCTGCACCATTGTACAACACTAAGAATGTATTCTACTCTAAAGAATTTTTTGCAGAGACCCACCAGTTCCCACCTTATATTTTCATTCATGGGAAATAATAATAATATTTATATCATATAACATCACTCAAGAATCAATGAATAATAAATTATTTTTGATTGAGACAAGATAACTTCAATATACATGTGCACATTTAGAGACATTTCCACTCCAAATGTTCATATGGACTATTTCTTTTTTTGTTTGTTTGTTTTTAAATAGACATGCAAAAGTAATTTTAATTTAAAACAACTACCCTTCATGTTTAAATGTTATTTATAAAATAAGCCTCAGGTTCCAAGCAGGGACTTCCCAACTTATCCTGTCATTGTGAAGAAAGCATCCGTCTCCTAATGGTCATGGCTGGGATTTTTTTTTTTTAATTTTTTAAAAAATTTATTTATTTAACTTTTTACATTTATTTTCACAAAATTTTTGGTTCCAAATTTCCTCCCCATTTATCCCCTCCCCCCACCCCAATACACCGAGTATTCTAATTTTCCCTATCACCAATCTTCCCTCTCTTCTATCATCCCTCCCTTCTCTTGTCCCCATCTTCTCTTTTGTCCTGTAGGGCCAGATGACTTTCTATTCCCCGTTAACTGTATTTCTTATTTCCTAGTAGCAACAACAATACTAAACAGTTGTTCCTAAAACTTTAAGTTCCAAATTCTCCCCATCCCTCCCTCCCCACCCATTCCCTTTGGAAAGGCAGGCAATTCAATATAGGCCCTATCTGTGTAGTTTTGCAAATGACTTCCATAATAGTCGTGTTGTGTAAGACTAACTGTTATTTCCCTCCATCCTATCCTGCCCCCCATTGTTTCTATTCTCTCTTCTGATCCTGTCACTCCCCAAGTGTTGACTTCAAATTGCTCCCTTCTCCCGTTGCCCTCCCTTCCATCATCCCCCCAACCCTGCTTATCTCCTTCTCCCCCACTTTCCTGTATTGTAAGATAGGTTTTCATACCAAAATGAGTGTGCATTTTACTCCTTCCTTTAGTCGAATGTGATGAGGGTAAACTTCATGTTTTTTTCTCAGCTCTCCTCTCTTTCCCTCCACTAAAAAGTCTCCTGCTTGCCTCTTGAATGAGAGATAATTTACCCCATTCCACTTCACCCTCTCTCCTCCCACTACATTTCTCTCTCACGGCATATGGACTATTTCTACCCTACCTGTGGTAGAGCCTTGTAAATTTATGTTGGTCTGATCAGTATAGTCAGACATACTGTACCTTGACCTCAACAATAGTAATGTCATTTTTGTCTTCTTGGAGCAGAAAAAACAACAGCCAACCAGCCAGCTCAGTCTCTGTCTCTCTCCCTCCCTCTTTTCCCAGTTCCCTCTCTTTCTCCCTCTGTCTCTCGGTCCCTGATTTTCTCTGTCTCTGTCTCTCTGTGTGTGTCTCTCTATCTCTCTCTCTCTCTCTCTCTCTCTCTCTCTCCCCTCTCTCAGTATCTCTTCCCCTTTCTCTTGCGCTCATTCTTTCCCCTCACTCACTCTGTGCCTGTCTCCTCCTCCTTCCCTGCTAGCTAACATTTTTTGTTCTTACTTTATGATTTGTCAATATTTTCTGGGTTTGATGCAACAGACCCTTCCCAACAAATACACAACCCCCTCCTTACAAAGTACATTGCCTAAAAACATTTACACACAATGAAACCATCTAATAGCGTGATTGCGACTGATAGTACATGCCATTTTTTTGTAGCTTGCACGTAGATCATTCTCATAAAGATTTTATAAAGATGAGAAAGTTGGCATATATATGGGCAGAGAGTTATTGATGTTCTCTCAATTGTGTTCTTTTGGCTAATGATATTATTTGATTTTTTTCTCCCATTCTAGCTTCATTTCCCTTTTCCCCATGCTCTCCCTCCCCCAAGACGTCCCCCTGTTCTTTCAAGATAGTGGCTCCTTTGGCATGGATTTTTTCAGTATGAGTTTGCTTTGTTTCTTCCTGACATCATCTTCCTGTGGATCATTTTTGATACTCTGGAAAGCCCAGTAGGGACTGAGAGGTTAGGGTCCAAATATGGTACCTCCTCTGCCACCTAGGCTGAAAATAAACCACTCCATCTTATTTGATTTGTCCATCATTCTACCTGTCAAGGACTTTTTGGATCCTGATTCTGTCGCCCAATTCGTTGGCTTTCCTTTCTATACTTTTGTCATTTGTGTATTTGATGAGTAGACCATCCAAGTCACTGATACAAATATTGACTATAACAGGGTCAAGGACAAGTCTCTAGACTAGAGACTTCCTTTCTGATTATCATCAATTCATTTTTGGGTCACATTTCTCCAACTTGTCTACTAGGGCACCAGTGCAGCAGTCAGGAGGACCTGAGTTCAAACCTCACGTCAGACACTTGACACTCACTAGCTGTGTGACCTTGGGCAAGTCACTTAACCCCAATTGTCTCATCCTGGGTCATCTCCAGTCATTCTGATGACTATCTGGTCACTGGATTCAGATGGCTCTGGAGGAGAAGTGAGACTGGTGACCTGCACAGCCCTCCCTCACTCAAAACAAAGTCAAGTGCAAGTCATGTCATCATTTCTCTGATGGCATGGCCTTCTTCATCAATGAAGGATAAACATACACCTAGATAGAGAGACAAAGTATTTAGTAAGCCTTTACCATGTGCCAGGAAAAGTGCTAAGCCCTAAGAATTTAATGCAATGGAGAAGGTGGGGAATCTCTTCAAAGAGCTTTCACTGCAATGAAGCACATAAATGGCAGCCAGGTGGCTGGGCCTGGAGTCAGAAAAACCAGAGTTCAAATCCATTTCCAGACTAGTTGTGTGACCTTGGCCAGTCACTTAACCTCTGTTTGCTTGTGTTTCCTCATATGTAAAATGTGGGTGATAATAATACCACCCACCTCCCAGGGCAGTTGTGAAGATCATATTTGTGAAAGTGTTTGGCAGTATATAGTATGCGCTTACTAAACGTTTGTTTATTTCTCCTCCTAAAATCTGGAAGAGTGGGGAGAGTAAGACAGAAAAGTCTAGGGCGTCAGGAGTATAACCAGGGAGTCAGGAACCAGGAGAGAGTATGGCATGGATGGCCTGAGTCTTTCCTGAAATGGTAGTTCCAGGAAGACATTCACCAATCCAGGAAGGGATAGCATCCAATTCAACAGTAAGCAGTTGTGAGCACCAAATCTATCTATGAAGTAGTGGGAGGGAACATGATATGGTTGATAGAGAGTTTGTCAGTCTTGGAATAAGGAAAAGTTAACGTCTAATCTCTGACACATATTGTCTGTGCGACTCTGTCACTGTCATTTAATTTCTCAGTGCCTCGGGCTAAGTTGCTGTGGGTCAGAATTTCCTTACTTCTGTCTATACTAACAAAATCAAAGCATCCCCCCCCCAACCCTCCCCACATGTGCAAAGCACTGGAATACAAAGGCTAAAATTAAAAACAAAAACCAAAAAAATAAAACCCAATAATAGTCCTGCCCTCGGGGAACTTATATTTCACTGAGGAAAGACGTGTGTGGGGGTATGTGTATGTATATGGTGATTAGGACAGACTTTCCTCTCCAGGGCCTTTGTCCAGTGCCATCATTAGAAATTGGCTGGTTTTGGAGGTGGGGTACCTGAGATGGAAACCCTGCTCCGTTGATGCTGCTGCTGTCTGTGTGGCCTTGGGCAAGTCTCTTAACTTCTCTAGATTCATGTAAAATGAGGCGAGCCTGGACTAGAAGACCCCATTGGTATCTGCTGGTTCTAGATCTAGCACATGATTCCTTGCTGAAATCCAGGAAACCCCTCATTTAGCACCTTCTTCCCCAAATCTCTCCATGGGTCCACACCAAGGACCCCAAGTTTGTGCAGTGCTGCCACCTCTTGCCTCTAGAGTCAAATAGAAACTTTTCTGCCTGACATTCAAAGCTCTTCGAAAGCAGACTCCAGCTAACCACTCTATCTTCCATCCAAACTGGGTTTCTTCTTGTTCTTGGTGTATCATATTCAATATCCTACCTCCCTACATTTGCATAGGCTGTACCTCATGCCTGGAATGCTCTTCCCTCCTTATCTTCCACTCCTTGAATCCCTCACTTTCTTAATTCACTTCAAGGGCCACCTTCTATATGAAGTCTTTCCTAATACTTTCAGCTACTAATATACTCCTTCTCCATTACTTTGTGTTTACTATTATATATTTTGTATTTATTTATATATTATATATATTGTTACCACTTGCCCATGTCAGTTCCCAGAAGGCACTTTTTTTGTCTGTGTAACCGTAGTACCAGTGTCTTGCATGGTGTTTGGTATGTAGTAGGAACTTAATAGATGCTAATTGTTTGATTGAACAGTCCCTGCCAGCACTGCCAGACACATAGTAGGTGCTTAATAAATGCTCCATTCATTTATTCATTCAATGCTTGTTGACTGATCCTTGACCATGCATTCCCTAATTGGTTGCTGACTTTTGAACTCTCAAAGCCATTGAGAAGCTAAGTTTTTAGTTCATTTCCTGACTATCCACTCTAATGATTTATTTCTTTACCTGGGGCATCTGCACTCAGTGAGGTTTGGCCCTTTGCCAACCCTGAATCCACTCACCCTTCCCCCATCTCTTTTCAGGGAGATGGGGGGAGGAATGTCTATAATAATAGCCAATATTTGTGTAGTCCTTTAGGAATTACGAAGCTCTCGACGTACATTAGCTCATCTGAGCTTCAAAATAGCCCTGTGAGGTCAGGTCCTATAATTCCCATTTTACAGACGAGGAGACTAAGACTTACATTAAAGTGACTTACCCAAGGGTACGCTGCTAGTAAAGTTTCTTGGGCGGGATTTGAATTTTAGTCTTCATGATGCCAATGCTAGCACTCTATCCCCTACACCATACTGCCTGGAGGAGAGGGGAAGTATTATCATCACCGTTTAACTACAGTAGAAACTGAGATCTGTCTCTGATAAGTGATTTGCCTAAGGTCACTCAGCTAGTACTAGAATTTGCATCCGCATCTGGGAACTGTGGTTGATAGAGACCAGGGGATTCGGGTTAGCATCCACTGCTCCCTGCCCACCTGGATTTGTCCCTGGAAACTCTTAGCTTCCTTGAGCAGCATCAGGGTGCCTCTTCTCCCCTCCCCCTAACAAAGACCTGGAGTTTGTTCTTTGGGCTGTGGTCTGCAAGTGAATTCATTGGCCCCCTCTTTACACACAGGTGATTAGGTACACTAAACATTGTTTGCTGGAGCAACAGCTCTTACTGGTGAGTCAATTGTTAAATTTTCAGCATGAGTGTTTCCACCTTAGAAACCCACAAAAGCTACAGATCAGAGCTTGATTTCTTGTTTTGTCAATTATCTCACATTAAGAGAGTGATGGAGAAAATCTCAATAATGAAATTTTAACTTAATGTGAACCTTTTTTTTTCTCAGAGAGCAGATTGTTAAACCTTTACCAGTACACCCCCAACTCCACTCCTGACCAAAGGCTACTTTGAAGTCCTTGAAAGCACTTTCTTGTTACTTCTGCCCCGTAGGTTTCCTCTCTTCCTTTAAGACATACCTCAGTTACCATCTTCTGCATGAAACCCATCTGGATCCCCCAGTTACTAGTGCCCTCCCTCCCAATGAACTTCTTTTTGTGTGTATAGCTATCACATCACATCACATCAAATATCATATCATATCATATCATATATATGTGATATGATACATATGCTGTATCTATTTTTCCTTAATCTTGTTATCTCCCCAATTACAATATGAGCCCACTGTGCATTCAGATAGTTTCATCCTTTATTGTACCCCTAGGGCTTAGCTCATAGTAGGTGCTTTATTTATATAGGCTTGCTGACTGAAGGAGAGATCTGTTGGTTTCTGGCTCCTTAGAAAGCCCGTACTCTCCACTCCCACCATCTCCTTTCTTAACAGTTGATCTAGCCTCCACCCTACCCCAATGTAATTCACCTTGAACCTACTCCTTGCCCTGTCTCCCACGGGGAGTATAGCCCTCAAGAAAAGAAGATGAGAACTTTGGTCCCACCTCTTCCCCCCTCTTCTCCCCTCCCCCCAGCCAGAGGGATCTCAATTTTCCTAACTACCAGCTAGCATTTATACAACCCTTTAAAGTTTGCTTTGTGAATTTTTTTTCATTTCAATGTCACAATAACCCCAGGAGATAGGTTATCCCCATTTTACAAATAAGAAAACTGAGGTGAAGAGAGGTAAATAGTCAAGTGAGTCTCTAAGAAGAAGATTCAAACTCAGATCTTACTGCTTCCAGATGAAACACTATCCACTGAACACCAGCTAGCTGCCGATGGCCTATGGGATTAGGAAACAAAACTACTTAGTGAAACAAGGCAATACAGGGAACTTGCTTCAGTTCTGTCTGAGCAATTCCCAGGGCCTCTGGTCCCTGCTTATAGGACCTTGTGCCCCTCTCCAACCCCCAGAGTAGTTGTCGTGGTACAAAGTACACTGGGCTGGCTACTACCCCTCACTAACTTGCTCTATGATCCTCCCCTTCTGAGCCTCAGTTTCCCCCTCTGTAAAATAAGGAGTTTGGACTAAATGATTTCTTAAGTCTCTGACTTTCCACGCTAATCATTTAGTATTAGAAATCCCTGTAGTAAAGCAGGTAGGATACTTGCTCTGAAGACAGAAGACCTAAGTTCTAATTCTGCATAAATCAGTCAAGATGTATTTATTAAAGATCTTCTATGTTCCAAACACTCTCCTAGGTGGTAGGACTAGGAATACAGAAAGTCTGCCTTCAAAGAGCTTAAATTCCACAGAGAGAGAACATAATACTCATGTGACTCCAGACAAATTATTTCCCTTCCTCAACTTCAGTTTCCTCATTTGTAAAATGAGGTGGTGGTGGTGGTGGTTGAATTGTGTCCAACTCTTTGTGACTCCAGGAACCAACCTGTATGTGAGATGTCCTTGGCAAGGATACTAGAGTGATTTGCCATTTCCTTCTCTAGTGGACAAAAGCAAACCGATGTAAAGTGACTTCCCCAGGGTCATACAGCTAGTATTTAGCTGAGATACAGTTTGAACTTCAGGTCTTAACTTTTATCTTTTATCCATTGAACCACTGGCTGGCTCCTAGACAAACAGAGGTTAAGTGACCTCCCCAGGGTCACATTGGTAGTAAGTGTTGGAGGTCACATTTGAACTCAGGTCTTTCTATCTATCTCCTAAGCCATCCGGCTGCCCCTGTAAAATGAGGGAGATTGGTCTACATGACCTAGGAGGCCCCTGTGGGCTCTAAAGAAATGAAATCCCAGTCAGTGCTTGGGTTTCACCCACAGAGAACTGTTTTCTCTTTATTTGGGCCCACCTTTCCTCCTTTCTGGCCTGCCTTTTCTCTTGACCCCCTTCTTCCTGATGCTTACAAGCGTCTGCTGGGCTCCTCCCAGGCTCGGGATCCTGACAGATGGAGAGGGGAGGGCCATTCTGAGCTCTTTCCTCCCCATTCCTCCCACTAGAATCAGTGTTGGAGGCCTCATGCCCTTTTAGAGATTATTTAAGCCCAGCTCAATCTATCTGCAACCTGACCACAAGCTTCTATTAACCTTACTTATGATGTATTCTGTAACTGCAACCCCAGGAGGAGGAAACGGGGAGGATGATCCTCCCTATGCAGAAGGGCCCATTGGTGCAGTGCCAGGGAGCAGCCGAGGCCCCCCTGCTCCCTCTGCCACTCTAAAGCTGAGGAGCATGCTGGAATTGTTTTCTCCTTTTAGGCTTCCTTGAAAGGAGCAGCAACACGTGGGGACAGCCTGCTATTGGCTGAGGCTTCGACCCAAGAGAACAGCGAGGGTGTGATAAAGAAATAGACAAAGCACATGCCAGAGGGCAGGGTCTTTGCAGCAGAGGAATGACAGCACCAAAACTGTGGCTGTACTGGTCTCCCTGGGCTTGTCTCCAGCCCGACCCTTTTGCCCCTCCTCTGGTGATTGCTGCCCTCCCTCTGCATCCTGGGTCTGGAGCTTCCCAGGCTAGGTCCAGTTCATCTACCCCCTCCCATCAGGTTCCCAGTTAGTTGACCTTTGGAGAGGGTCCCTACTTGCTGCCTCATTCAGCTCTGCTGCTGATGCAGCCTTGTCTTCCCCCAGGAATTTATTGGGGGTGTTTTTGCTAACAAGCTGGGTGCATTATAATTTCAGTGGAATTAAGGTGGGAAAAACCAACAAAATAGTCCTCACACAAATGGCTTATGTCTCTGCCAGGACCTAAGATCTGGTGCTATCTATTTTTTAATAATTGAGGGTAATAAATATGTATTTCTTTCTCCCTTCCCCCCTATCCTCCGCAGCTTGTCAGCTCCCTGCGTCTCTCCTCTGATCAGACCTCATCTCGCTGAGCAAAAAAAAAAAAAAATCCTTTAAGCAAAAAAGGATTAAAGCCGTGAAAGTAGGTCTTCCTGAGCATCCCCCCGCCTCCAGCAGAATGAGGCTCTCCCCCACCCAATGATCCTCTCTCAAGTCTAGGGAGGGGCCCTTTGGGACCTTCAGGAACCTGAGGGAAATGTAGCTAGTGGGAGAGGCTGAGGCCAAGGGGGTTGAGGGGGCAGGGAGGGGAAGATAGGACAGCCCAAGGGGAGGGAAGGGATGTCTCTCTCCTGGGGCTCTTTGCCACCAGCCCCCTTGAGTGCCCGGATGCTAGGAGCCTGTTTAAGGCTGCTTGCTTGAACACAAACTTCCTCAGACACAAAGCTCAGCTCAGCCCCTTCCCTGCACAGAGCCCCCTGACCAGATAGCTGCTTGAGGGGATTCCCCCAAAGAATCAGCTGTAGGTGCCCAGGCCCCCATAAACCTGCAGAAGGACTCAGCTAATGCAGTGACAACAATGCTAGGCCCAGGGTAGGGCAGTCTGAACTTGTACCTCTGCCTCAGTTTTCTGTAATTCTCCTAGGATTAAGCTCAGGAAAGCACGCTACTAATGTAAGTTATCATCACTTTCCCTTCCCTTCCCCCACCATGGCCAAAGGACTCCGAGTAGGGATAGTCTCTTAGAAACAGTAACGCGATTTCACAGCCTATCTTCAATTTATAGGCCTAAGGAGATGTCTGAGGCTGAGGGGGGTTAAGGAAATCGCCCTCAGTCTCAGAGCTAGTAAATGTCAGAGCGAGGATTTGAAGGCCTCTTCCCGACTTCATCAAGGAAGGCGTTGGAACAGCGGTCTCTGAGGGTCCTTCCAGATCCAAGTGTATGATCTGAGAGTTCAGATCCAGGCAATATTGCCCCTGGGAAGGTCGAACGATCCATATTTATATACCACAAGCCTGGGAGAGGAGGCAGCCTGCGAATCCTCACAGCCCCTCCCCCATTTAACAGATAAGAACCCGGAGATCTTTGACTGGCACATGGGTCACGCAGCTGAGCGCAGCAGGATTTAACATAGGAGGCAGGGATGAGTAAGTGATTTGCCCAGATTTGACAGGTCCAAGAGGAGAACCCAGGAGTTCTGACTCCCAGTCCGTTTTCACTAACTGCTTCGGCCAGTCCTAGATGGGCTCCCGGAGTCCTGGTGCTCCAAGCTTCACCTTCCCTGGCTTTCTCCAGCCTTTCTTGATCTACCGCCAGGATTACCTTTTGGGGAGAGGTGGGGGCCCACGGGTTTGTGGGCTGCTGCCTACGGAAACTGGGCACGAGCCTCCTGGGCTGTTTCTAGGCAGCTGGGCTTAAGCAGCAGCTCTGGCCAAGGCTGAGTTCCCTGCCCAGACCCTTCGGATACCCTGACCTGGCTGCAGGCCATCCCGGGCCTGGCCCCTACCCCCCAGCTTTGCTCCAGTCTCTCTGCTGCCCCCCCCCACCCCCAACACTGTGGGATCCTAGCCGACCAGCCCGGCCCGAAGCCCACCAGCACGCGAGAGGTCGGCCCACCGGCGCAGGAGGGTGCGGGGCGGGGCGCACTGGCAGCCCAGCCCCCTGCCCAGAGGCGGCTCAGGGCCCGAGGCAGGAGAAGAGCAGCGCCGAAGGCCGGAGGGCAGGAGAAGCGAGGGGGAGGGAGGAAGCTATTTTTAGCTGGCTCCCGCTTTTGTTGCTTTTCCAGCAAAGCCTCTTTAAATAGGAGCAGGACTGCTGCTAGCTACCTACAGCCCTCCCTTCCCCAGCGCCTGCAAACCGGCCTCTGCTGCGTGCGTGTGTGCGTGCGCTAGTGTGTGCGCTCTGGGCAGCCGTGCGGGCACCAGGCGCGGCCCACGAGGGATCCTGGGGAGGAGGACACCTGCCAGGGGCTGGGCTTGGGGCGACCTTTCGGCGGCGGGAGGAAGGAGGGCTCTGTCAGCTCATCCTGGCCTCTGAGCGCCGCGGGGAGGCCGGCTGGGAGGCTGTCGGGACAGGGGCGGTGGCCCCCTCCCCGAAGCCCATTAGCTCTAAAGGGCACCCTAGGAGGGGACCTGGTCCTCCAGGACGCGGGACCCTTTGCGCCAGCCCTGGGCCCGGGCCTGGGGCGAAGGCTGCAGTGGTAGTGCCAGGGTTGCCAGAGTTAAGAAGCTGTCCCCTCCGCGGGAGCAGGGGACTAACCCAGGTCTCTCAGCGGTGCAGAACGGTTCGATGAGAGGGGCGGGGTGGGGGTGGGGGAGGCGGCTGGGTCCCCGGGGTCCCAAGCATCCCGAGAGGCTAGCTTCAACAGGCCTTCCATCTGCAGGCGGCTACCCCTTCGGGGTTCCCAGTTCGGAGCCCCTCCCTGCCTCTCTGCCCAGCCCAGCCCGGTGGGCTCACAATCCTTCTCTCCTCCCTTCTCAGTCCCAGGTGGGAACTTGCCCCGGCTTCTGCTCAACAGCTCCCTGATCAATACGACAGGCCAAAGGAGAGAAAGAAGGCAAAACAAAACATGATAAATATTTAATCGGGTCCAGGGAGCCAAGGAGCCCGCTCTCCCCCGCCCTGCCCCCCTCTCCCGGGCCGTCTGGCTCCTGAGCCAACAGCGCGAGCTCCTCGGGAGGAAGAGGCCGTGGGCAGCCGGAAGAATCGATAGGAGCCGCGTAGCCGAGGGGTCCGGCTTGCCCGGGCCTTGCCCTCCTGCTCGATGCCCTCTTTTTTGGGGGAGAAGGCGTGTTCCATTTTCCTCTCTCTGCCTTTCCCAGGCCGTCCCTCCAAGTGCCTGACTTCTGTCTCCTTCCCCATCTCCTCCCCATCGCCCGGTGCCCCTCTCTCGCTTCTCTGACTCCAGTTCCCCTCTGACAGGCTCTCTTACTGGAAATGGGCAGTTACTAAGCAGAAGACCCTTGAAGAGTATCTTGACGACCTTTGGAGGAAGATTATGGAGCAGGGGGTACTTCCCCCCCTCACTCAACAAGTGGCCTGACTGCGTAGAAAGGACACTGCTGTGTCTTGGGGTGGGAAGACTAGACCTTTGGTGACAGCGCATAGAGCACTCTGAGGCCCTGTCTGCATTGGCCACCATTTTGGCACCGTTTAGCCAGAGGCCTAGCATGAGATAGAGACCCAGACAGGAAAAAAAATCAACCAAGATGAGAGGGAGGGGGAGGGAAGGGGAGGGGAAGATTGACAGAGAGAGGAGAGAGAGAGACAGAGAGAGAGGAGAGACAGAGAGGAGAGAGGACAAATAGACAGAAAGACAGGGAGAGAGAGAGACTGAGAGAGAGGAGAGACAGAGAGAGAGAAAAGAGAGGGAAGACAGAGAGACTCCTCCAGTCAGGGCCCTGCCCAGCCCCCTTAGCTCTCCTCTCTCTCCTCCTCTCTGATCGGAGAGAACACGTGAGCTGTGGTCCCAGGAGAGAAGGGGGGCGGGGAGAGTGGGAAGAGAGGGAAGGGAACAAGCATCTCTTTGGTGTGACTGTGCAGTTGTAGCCAGCTGGGCCTCCAGTGACCATTTCCTCCAAGCTGCAGCACATCCCCACCCTGCAGCAACCAAGCTGCCTCTGGGAGCTAGTTAGGCCCCTTGAGATCCTGCCCACCTATATTGGCTCCATCCAAGGTGGGGAGGGGCTGGGGGATCTGAGATCCAGGGCTCTGGGGTTGGATGGATGTGGGCCATGGAAATGTGGCTGTTTACTGGGGAGTTGGGAGTCCCTTGGAACTGGAGGACAAAGGTCCTAGGGCTGCTGGGACTGTCCCTCTGCAGAGTATATGGCCTTTATTCCCTGGCTTTCAAGGATTGATTCCATTGTTTTGGAAGGACTGGCCAATATCAGTTGGTGGTAGCCATGAATCTTTTCTTCGCTTCTCAGAGCTGAAAGGCCAGGCCCTAGGATCTATGTCAGAAAAGGTCAGGATGGTCTAGGAAGCTGCCACCCAGCCCGGGGCCTCATTTCAGAAAGACTATCTGGCCTTGGGTTCCAGAGGTTGGGAGGCAATGTAGCCAATGGGAGGAGCACTGGCTTGAGAACTGGAGGATCTGGGTTCAAATCTATTCTTTGCCTATATGACCTTCAAGCTTGGACCTCAGTTTCCTTATCTATAAAGTTAGAGGGTTGAACTAAGTGACCTTTGAGAACCTTCTGACTCAAAGATCCAATGATGTTCATGGAGATCTTGGGTATCCTGGGATGGTTGGGAGTCCACAGCCCCACCCCGGGTTCTGTGACTGTCAGGATGCCCCCACTAGAGAGAAGCAGAGAGGCAGGGCTCTGATATATATGGCAGAGGAGTCCCCCAAGATGCCTAGGACAGGCCAGGAGCCCATAGCCTGGCCCTGGCCCCATGGCTGGCAGCCCAAGAAGTTTTGCAGGAGCATTAGAAAATGTTGACATGTTTTTTGAAACAATTTCAGATCTGATATCTCCGCCAGATTGAGTTTGTAACCAGCTTTATTGTTTAAGCCTGCTGGGATTTCATCAAAGGCGTCTGCTGTTTACCCAGAACCATTTCATTGGAGAAAACAGCAAACAGACCTGCATTTCTATCTGATTTCACTTTTTCCTTTTCTCATGAATTTAAGTGCTTGTGAAAAGCAAGACTGATAAGGCAAAGCAGTCCAGGCTCCAGTCCTGAGAAGGAAAAGGAAGACGAGAAGGAGGGAGATGCTTCCAGAAGGGCTCAGCCAGCGGCGTGCCTGCTTTGGAGCTTATGTTCCAGAGGGAAATCGGGGCTCCTCAGACAGTGAGGGGGGCTCAGTCATTCAGTGAGTCACCCAGAGAAAGGGACTGAGCTCTTTGCCCACAGGGAATCAGGGATCAGGACACCAGAGCTGCCTGGCCCCGCTCCACACCAGGATTTTTGAGCTATCGTTTGGTGTCTGGTGTCCTTTTTTTTTTTTAAACCAATTTCCAGACCATTTCAGACACTGGCAACAAAAAAAAAAGAAAACTTTGACTCCAGCAAGGAACACAGCAGCAACCCAGCCTTCAAGACACATTCAGTGAAAATGGACACAAGCTTTGCTTATGGAAAGGCAGCCTGAGGAAAGAGAGCAAGGTGAAGGCAGATGCCAGCCATGGAGAGTACCAGGGGGATCCTAGCTCTCCCCTCCTCTTCCTCTTAATCTTCCTTTCTTCCTCCTTTCCCCTCTTTCCCTTCCTCCTCTTCCTCCTTTTCCCTTCTTCCTCTTTCTCTTCTTTTTCCTTCCCTTCTTTTTTCCTTTTCCTCCTTCCCACTTTTCCTTTCCCTTCCTTTCTTCTGTTCGCTTCCTCCCCTTTCTCCTTCTCCAATCCCAGTATGTTTGGGCCTGGCTTTGTGCCAGTTAGCCTAGGCTAAGATCAGTGCTCAGGCACTGGCTGAGGCTTCCCAGAATTCTTCCCTGGGTTTCTTCCAACTTGAATGCCACAAATTTAATGGGATACAGGTTCCTTTAAGTGGGATAGCTGATCCAGCAAATGTTTTCACTGAATGGGAATGTTGCCTCTCAGTGGGAAATGTTCTGAAATTTGGATTCATGTGTCTTTTTTCGGCTTCTTGAAGAATGGACAGTTAGCATGCTGTGGTTTGCTCAATGGGCAGAAGGTTTTGGCCAATTGTGCAGTTGGTCCCCTGCTAATGATGGCAATTGTTTTCTCTTTAATGAATTGTAGGTCTAGTTGCAGACTCATCAGGGCTAGACTCCCCCATGTCAATTTGCAAGTAGCATCCTACCTCTGAGGCTTACTATCTATTTGACTTTGGGTCCAGTAACCTAACTTTCCTGTGCCTCAGTTTCTTCCTCTGTAAAATGAAAGGATTGAGGTCCTTTTAAGCTCTAAATCTGGAATCCTATGAGCTAGCAGGAATTCAGCTTGAGTGCATTCAGTTCAACAAGCCTGATTAGATGCCTGTTATGGGCTATACAATGGTAAAAGCAAATCAGTCCCTACCCTCACAAAACTTATATTCTACGTATCAAAGGAAAAGACAGTTTGTCTCCAGATTGGACCTGGGAGGAGCAAAGACACCCAGGTCAGAAGAGGCTCACTCTGTAGAGACACTCTCTACAGGACCTTCTGACCACAGAAACTGTGTTTGATAAATAACCCTTTCCCTGCCCACTGGGCATTTGGGACTGCTGATGGAATCTGCTTGGCATCCAGGCACATGTGCCTTCTCTCCAGCATGTTTCAAGAGACAACTTGACAGAATGAAAGGTAGCTCAGGAAAATAGACAGAGTGCTGGACCCCTGGGTAAGCAAAGTCCTTTGTATCCCACCTCTGACACCCACTAGCTCTATAACCCTGGGCAAGTCATATGACTTCTACAATTCTTCTACAGTAATAGAGGGAATTTGACTAGAGGATCTCAAAGGTCCCTTTCAGCTCTGGATTAATGATCCCTGGACCTTGGGTTGTAGGGTCAATGTCCTTGGCAACCTCAAAACCTAAGTCTAGGCTTTCTGAACCTGTGGGAAATAGTCACACATATCAGAGACACTGGTCCTTGAAAGAGCATTTTTCTGTCCTACCAAGGGGTAGCAAGGTGGTGTTAGAGCGGGGGCAGGATTCTTCTAGGCCACTGATAGTTTACTCCATGGCTCTCCCAGGAACCCAGCTAAGACTGGTGATATTTGAGCCATCAGGGTTCAGTTCAATTCAGCAAACATGTATTAGGTACCTACTATATGGGAAGTCATGTGGTATAGGGGAAAGGGCATTGATTTTGGAGTCTGAGGACTCTGAGTTCAAATCCCACTTCTGAAGCTTACTGCTTATATGACCTAGGGCAAATCAATTAACTTCCTTGGGCCCGAGTATCCTTATCTGTAAAATAATGAGGTTGGACTGGGTCCCTTCAAGCTCTAGAGCTATGATCCTCTGTGCTAGGCACTATGCCAAATAAGCACTGAGAATACTAAGACAAAAACAGATCAGTCCTTGTCCTCAAGGAACTTAACATTCTATCATGGAAGAAGGTTGTGAAGGGAGATACTTTTAAAGTGAATACATGGAGATTGGAGAAAGATGAAGGTAATAACATCTGTACAGATTAGGAAAAGCTTTACAGAACTGCTGTACCTTGCTGAACCTTGAATCAGGAAGACAAGGAATCTATAGGGGCAGAAATGAGGAAGGAGCAAATCATTCCAGCCATGGGGGTAAGTCAGCCTGCCCAAATACTTAGAGGTAAGAGGTCAACAGTTAGCATTACAGTTTGGCTAGAATTTAGATTGTGTGAAGGGGAATAATGCAAAATAATGTTAGAAAGGTAGATTAGGGATGGATTTTGGAAACTTTTAAATGACAAGCTGGGGATTTTGTCTTTTCTCTGAGAGACAACTACTAGGGAAGATTTTTGGTCAAGGGAGCAACATGGTTAGGCTTACCCCTTAGGAAGGTTATTTTGGTAACTGTTTGGAGGATGGATTGGAGAAACAAGAAAATGGAAGCAGAACGCACGAGTCAGAAGGCTATTATAGTATGGAGAGAAGAGGGATGAATGGATGGATGGATGGATGGGTGGGTAGATGGATGAATGGATGAGAGAGCTATAGATTTAGAATTGAAAGTACTTGATGAGGGGTTGCTTATATTGGATAGGGAAGCAAGACGAGTCTTTGAGGGAAGAGAATCCAGGGACACTAGCCTTCTAGGAGTAGACCATTATTCCTTGACTTCTATGTTCAGAATAGAAGGGTCGCTAGAGATGGGAATGCACTAGCATCCCAGGAGTTCTCCCATCTCTTTTTAAGAACTATTTGATTAATTAGTTTCAAACAATATAATAATTTATTGTTTGAATGTCAGTATCTTGCTTCCCCATTTTTTCTTCCCATCTAATAACAACAAAGTTAAACAAAATTCTCCCATACATCAATTGTGAGTGATAGCTGTCTATAACCGACAAAGCATGTCTAACTTTTGTCACCCTTAGGCAACACTTCTCAACAAAAGGAAGTGTCTTTGCTCAGGCATCTGAAACCAATCTTGTTCATTGCATTGGACCTTAATGCTCCACTTTTTCTGGTTGTCTTAATTTATAAGGTTGTAGCATTTGTGTATACTGTCTCTTGGTTCTACCTCTTTGCTCTGTATCCGTTTAAATGTCTTCTTATACCTCTGGAAATTCTTCATTTCTTTTGGCCCTTTCTTACCATCACCACCCAAAGACAGACTATGCTGTCTCCTATGAGTACAAGTTTTGTGTTTTTTGTCCTCCCCCCCATTGTTTCCTCTTCTCTCAGCACCCTATCTTTGGCTGGGGCTATAGTCAAGGAGATATTATGAGACGTGGTACAAACCCTACGCTTTTTACAGATGGTGAGAGAATTTGGGAATGAGATAGACGAGGTGTGACTTTTAAGTAAGAAAACTGACTTTTTCTTTTGAGTAAACAGACCAGAAGGTATCCATCCAAATGAGTGTTCTCCCCTCCCATTCAGTTTCTCCAGTTGCTTAGTTCAAGGATGCTTTCCTTGCTTGAAACCCAAGCCCATCAAACATGCTTCCTCATCGATGGTGGCAACTCTTTGTCCTAATCTGACCCCAAACATCTCCCTGTCTCTTGAAGGTGAAACTGACCTTCAGAAACAGCAAAAAAGCATTTTGAGGCCAACCTGGCAAATGAGGCAAAGGAATTTGCCCATCTCCCTAATGTAGATCCCACACACCAGGTTGCTCCGGGGGGTTATCCTAGTTGGAGGTTCTTAGAATTTAGAGCAAGGAGGTGCCTTAGGGATCAGTTAGTTCAAGGGTTTTTAAGTTATGGCTTTGAACTTTCAAAAAAATTAATAACTCTGCTTCAGTGTATCTAGTTTCCTCTGTAACCCTATGTCTTTTATTTTATGTTTTAGTAACATTGTTCTGAGAAGGGTTCATAGGCTTCATCAGACTGGCACCGAAAAAATTAATGCCTTGATCTGTCTCATATAACTCGCTCATATCATTGTCAATAGTAATTGCAATAACAAGTAATATTAATAACTAGCATTTCACACTTTGAAGTTAGCAAAATACTTTACTAATATATGATCTCATTTTATCTCACAACAACCTTAGGAAGTATGTGCTATTATTCCCATTGTACAGATGAGGAAACTGAGCCCCAGAAGGAAAAACTTACTTGCTGAAAGTAACAGATAAGTAGTTGAGGCAGGATTTGAACCTTAAGGTCAAAAGTTAGCAGCTAGAAAGGATCTTAGGGGGTTCCCTAATTCAATCCCCTTATTTTACAGGCAGGGAAACTGAGGCCCAGAAATGTTACAGAGTCTGCCTTGTTTCCTTCAATACTCAGCTCAAAGACTACTTTCTACATGATCTCCCAAGCTACTCATGTCCTCTCTCCCAAAATTACCTTTTGTTAATTTCATATAAATGATACATATACACAAAGGTATATATTGTTTCCCTCAATAGAATATAAGCTCCTTGAGGGCAGATGCTTTTAGTTGCATCTTTGTATCACTGTGAGCCTGACACATAGTAAGTACTTAATAAATGCACATTGATTGATTGACTTCGCAAGGTCATACAGAGGGTACAAAGACAAAAGTGCAGCAGAAGCGTACATTCTACATATATTAGAAATAAAGGTAAGATGATTTTTGGGAAGCAGGCACTAGAAATCATGTAGAATCCTGCCTCTGACACTAGTCACAATAGGCAAATCACTTCATCTCTTTTAGGCTCAGTTTACTTATCTATAAAATGGGGACAGTAATATGACATGTTCCTACTTCTCAGCATTGTGTTAAGGCCCAAATGAGATGATGAACATATTGGGTTTTGCAAAGCCTATAGAACAACTATTTTTTTTTTTATCACAATAGTAATATCAGAGGAAAACAGACACTGAGCTGGAAGAGACCTCAGAGGCTATCTAGTCAGCCCCCTCATTTTACTGATGAGGAAACTGAGGCCAGGGAGATTCATAGATCATAAATCTAGAGCCAGAAGGGGCTTCAAATGTCATTGAACTGAACTCCCTTATTTTATATACAAAGAAACTGAGACTTAGAGAGGGTTTGTGGGATTATAGATGCAGAGGTGAACCCCCTCATTTTACAGATGAGAAGACTAAGTGCCTTGCCCAAGGTCACACAGGTAGTATTGAAGGCAGGATCTGAACCCAGGTCCTCTGAGTTCTGGAGGCAGCTAGCTAGTGCTCTGAATAGAGCACCAGGCCTGAAGTCAGGAAGACACTGAGTTCAAATCTGGCCTCATAAACTTACCAGCTGTGTGATCCTGGGTACGTCACTTAATCCTGTGTCCCTCAGCTTCCTCATTTGTAAAAATGAACTGGAGAAGGAAATGGCAAACCACTCCAGTATCTTTGCTAAGAAAATCCCAATGGGGTCAAGAAGAATCACATGACTAAACAGCAACAATCTCAAGTTCTATGCTCTGGTCTGTTTGCTTTCTAGCCCTGGTAGGTGGCATCTGTCAGAACCCTGCTCACATTCCATTCAGAACCCTTCTTTGCAGGTCAATTCTCCCCCGACCCCATTTTCTTCCTTTCCTCAACCTGGGCTTCTCTCTCTCCCAAGCTTCCCATCATTTCTGGACTGCTCCCACTCTGCCTCAGGTTTAAGGCCCTCAAGTGTCCCAGTGCCATTTTCTGATCATTACTTAAAAATCGACATCTTTATTCTCCACTTGAAAAATATCAGCAAGCATTTATTAAGCATCAACTCCATTTGAGACTCTGTGCTAGGCCCTGGGGATATAAGGATGAAAGATGATACAGCGCCTTCCTCTCAAGGAGTTAACAAGATAATAGAAGACACAGCATGGAAACACCTAAGTACTAGACAAGACAGAATGTAATGGGGTACAGAGAAGGGCCAGACAAAGTGCCCTTCAGATGATTTCCTGCTTACCGTCCTGTTTTTCCTTTGAGGTATAATATTTAATAATAATCCTGATAACAGCTAACATTTACATAGTACCTCAAGCTTTACAAAGTGCTTTATAAAAATATTATCTCATTTAATATTCACAGCAACCTTGAGAGGTAGTTGCTATTATTATCCCCATTTTATAGTTGAGGAAACTGAAGTCAGACAGATTAAATGACTTGCCCAGGGTCACACATCTGGTAAGTGTCAGAGGCTGGATTTTAACTCAAGTCTTCCTGACTCCAATGCCTTCCTGTACACTGTGCCACCTAGCTGCCTATTATACCTGGGTATAATGGGAAGAATGTTGGACCTAGAGCCAGGAGAGGTCTGGGTTCAAATCTTGCCTCCCCTGCTCAATTAGCTGTGTGACCCTGGGTGAGTTACTTCAGCTTTTACCCTTATCCATAAAATAAAGGTAATAGCACCTACAGGACTTCTCTCCCAGGCTTACCCTGATCCTCACATGAGATAAAGAAACTCCTTAAGAACAGGGGTCTTAAATAGATTTCAGGATGTCTATGTACTTGAAAAAAAATCTCATCTTTATTTTCCCTTACTCTAACTGGAATAACAGCAATTCCTTCAATTATTTAAGATGCTTTTTTGAGGAGGGGTCCACGGCCTTCACCAGACAGTTGCTAAAAGGTCCTGAGACACAAAAAAGGGCACAAATCTTAGCTTTAAAATCTTAAAACCTGTTGGATGAATACCAGGTCTTATTTTCCCAACCCCAGTTCTTTGCTAGATCCCCAGATTAAAGGGTTTCCAGACCCTTAACCATTCTGGATGCACCCTCATTTGTCAATTTCCCTCCTGAAATCTGTGACTGCAAAAATTGATCCAAACACTTTAGATGTGGTAGAACCAACATAGAATATAAGCAGATATGCTCTCTCCCAGCCTCCATTTTTCTGGATGTTGATCTTAGGAGGAGACAATACTTATAGGGGAATGGTATCCAAGGAAGGGAGTTTTGGTCTAGAGGACCCAAGAATGGTGGTCAGTGATCGACATGCCCTTTCCAAAAGTGGTGGTAGTGTTGATCTGATCACTGTGTCCAGAGCATAAGGAGAAAGAGAGGAAAGGGTAATGAATAGTAAGATGACTAGAGGGACAGGTGGCCTGGGTCTAAGTGATCTGACAAGATAGAAAGCACTAAGTGAGCTTTCACTTACTCACCAATCAAAACAACTCACCCCAAGTCAGGCATTCCAAAACTATGTGGATGAATTACCCTATATGGAGCATGATTGGGATGTCTTCTGTCCATGGTGCTGCTCCAGGTGTAGAGAAGCAAGTAACAGTGGAACACATGGCAACATGGCCTGACTGGAAGGAATGGTATGGAATGTAGCCCTACAGGGGACCTGGGAGGCCACATCCTCTCAGTGAACAAGAAAATCAGGCAAAGTAGAGAGTTGAAGCGATCAGCCCAGCAAACAGTCCCAAAAGGAGTAAGCTTCAGAGCCGGGATCATAGAATTTTAGAAGCCAGAATGGGCCTTGGTGACCACAGTCCTTCCTCTCATTTTACAAAGCCTCCCTGAGCAGTAAAAAGAAGTAGCTGAGTTGGAATTTGAATCTGAGCCCTGTGACACCGTATCCAGGACACTTCCCCCTCTCCAAGGCTGCCTGGAAATTTTATATGAATTTCTGGGTCAAGGATCTGGAGGGTTTAGCAGGCTGCTTAATAGGAGTTAACAGTGTGATATGACAGCAAAATAGCCTCTTATAATTTTAGGCTTTCTTAGGAAAGGGATGGTGCTCAGGGTTGAGGAGATAGTGGGCCCTTTGTACTCAACCTTGGGCAGATCCCATCTGGAGCATCATGTTCATTTCTGGGCAGCATGTGTTACCAGAGATACTGATAAGCTCCAGTGTCCACAGGAGGAAAGTGGGGGGTGATGGGGATTAAAACTCCCCTGTTTGAGGAACAGTGGAAGAACCCTGAGGGTGTTTATACTGGAGAAGAGAGTACTTAGGGAGTGGGGGAGGGGTGTGGTAGTTGGGTTTAAATTTTTCAAGGGCTGTCATTGGAAGAGGGATTAGACCTGTTTTCCTTAGCCCCCGAGGGTAAAACTGAGTCTAATTGGTACAAGCTGCAAGGAGTTAGAATTCCAGCTTGATGTCAAAAAAAAAAAATTCCTAACAATGAGAGATCTTGATGCTAGAGGAAGTAATGAGTTCCCCCTTTCTGGAGGTCAGCAAGCTTGGTTGGATGGCCACTGCCTTCCCTTTGAACTCTGAGATGTCTGATTATCTGCTGGTGAGACACATCATCCATCCTTATAGGATCAAGTAATCATCCATCTAGAACTAGAAGGGGTTGTCAAGGTCATCTACAATCCAACTCCCCCATTGTATGTTTGGAGAAAATGAGGCCCAGAAGGGTTTGACCAAGGCAGTAAATATGGGTAGGATCATGAGTCCAGAACCAGAAGGACCAGTTCTAGTCCAATCTCCTTGTTTTACAGATGAGGGAACCAAAGCCCAGAAGGGTTAGGGAAAACAGATTAGGCACAGCCAGAATGCCAATCCAAATCCTCTGATTCTATACCCAGCGTTCTTTTGACTGCTTCCTTCCTGTGCCTTACAGATTGATTTTTTGGAACCTAAATGAAGGCCTTTGGTTTGTTTTTTTTAAGCCAACATTTTTACATAATACATAAATAACTCCAATCTAAGGAGGAGAGAAGGGATGCCTCATCCTAGAGAAGAGACAGGAATCATCAAAACAAGTTGGTTGGAGGATGGTTCTCGTTGGCCAAGGCACAAATGTTCAATTCCCACATAAGCCAATTTCTTAATTCCAAGGAGACATTTTATGGGAGCCTGAGAGTCAATAGGCCTGAATCGGAATCTTGAGTCTGCTGGTCATGAACTGTTTGACCCTATAGGAGTTACAACATTTCTCTGAGTCTCAGTAGCCTCATCTATAAAATGGCGACAACATAGGGGGTGAATCATTGCAAGGAAAGTGCTCGATAAACAATGAACAAGCATTTTTAAAGTACCTAGTATAGGCAGTGTACCAGAGATACAAAGTCAAACAGTTGCTACCTTCAAAATATTTATTCTATCAAGAGAATGGAATGAAAAACTCTTTATTAAACCCTTGTCGTAAGCTAAATAATGGGAATACAGATAGAAAAGACAGACAGTCCCTGCTCTCCAAGAACTTCCATTTCTAATTGGGGGAGATAATACATGGAGACCATTTGGCAGCTGGGCAGATGGAAAGACCCAGTGCTCCTTAGGATGCTGCAGCACGACTGATGGCAAGGCCTCAGGGTTCTTTAGGTTTCACTATAAGAAAGCAGATAATCTTCTGGTGGATCTGAGAGAGGAGAGCTACTGGACGATGGAAGCCCATAGTAATTCTGGTGCCTGGGTCTCATGTTATATAACACATATGAGTCATACAAAGTATGAGCCTTCCAAAAGTTCTTTTGAAATGGGAATGATTGTTAACATTATACTTAGGTGCCCTGTAAGTATACTCTATTTGGAGACCTAGGATCCGCTGGACAGCCATGTAGAAGCCAGCCTTGTGCCACAAGGGAAGTGAGACTGATCTGTGTCATTGGGTACAGGAGGGAAAGTGTGTGTGTGGGGAAGGGAGAGGCAGACAGACAGATTCAGAGACAGAGAAAGAAAAAGAGACAGAGAGACAAAACAGAGACAGAGGCAGAAGGAGAAAGAGAAAGAAAGACAGGAAGACAGACAGACAGAGACAAAGATTCAGAGACAGACAGAGAGAGAGACAAAAACAGAGGCAGAGGGAGAGACAGAGTGCATAGGTCCAGTGTAGTGGAGGGGAGGGGGAACTGGGGAGGGCCTCAGATCAGCATGACATAATGGAAAGAGTTGGGAGACCCTTGTTTAATATTGACCCTTTTACGTATTTGTTGCAGGGCCTCAGCCGAGTCACTCCTCTGAACCCTAGTTTCCTTCTCCCCAAAGGAGGATGACAACTCTCACCTTCCCTGGATACCACCTTCCCCCCTCCACTCACCCTCCCTCCCTGGGCTGAAGGAGACAATGCTTGGTAACCAGGAAGCTCTGTTTCAATGTGTGCTTCTCATCTGACAATTGTATGCTCATGCTGACAGTGAGTCACCAGCCTCCTCTTTGTGGATGAGGGAGGGCCCATTCTAACTCTACTGCAGACAGATATGCAGAAAATTGGTTAGGGAAGGTATCACTTATGGGCACCAGTTAGAGCTTTCCAAATTGAGAGACAGAGACAGAAAGAGAGAGAAACAAAGAGACCGAGAGAAGAGAGCTCTCTGAGCCTACCTGACTCAGGATGAATGCGCTGCCCCCAGCCCCCAGTGCCTTCCTTCTGAGATGACCTCCTGTCCCTACTGAATTCATCTTGTATATACATGACTGTTTGTCCATCACCTCTCCCATCAGAACATCAGCTTGGACTGTGTTTTTGTCTTTTTATATAGCTCCAGCACTTTTGCCTGGCACATAGAATATATTCAGTAAGTGTTGATTGACTTTAACCTCTCTGTGCCTCCATTTTCCCCATTTGTAAAATTGGATTGGACTCAATGGCCTCCTAAGTCTTTGAGTACTGGGGCTGTGATTCTGTGAATCTCTCAGCCTCCCTGGATCTCAGTTTCCTCATCTGTAAAATAAAAGGATTAGATTAACTGGGAGGTCCTTTCCTGCTCTACAACCCTTATTCTAAGACTATTTTGGTAGCTGGTGAAAACTGACTTGGAGAGGAAGGGGAAAGATAGGGGATTCTTACAACAATAACAGGAGGGTCTAAGGGCTTGAAATAAGACAAAATGGCTTGTCAGTTCAGGAGGATATACAAAATTAAGGTCATCAGAAATAGTCTATGAAAATACTGCCATGGATCAAACTCCTGACCTAGCCCTGCTGGCCAACGTCTGCCATCTTTGCTCTCTAAGGCATTGGCTCCTGGACTCCTTCCCCAGGACATGAACTCTCTGGTCTTTCCCCCAACTCTCCCTTTCCTTCTCTCCTTTGTCTCCAACTGGGGATTAGTCCAGTAGGGTCATCTGCTGTCATTGGTCTCTTGTAAATTCCCAGACTCATGCTCAGCCAATCAGGGAACTTCTTGGTTAATGATGGACTTCTGGGTCACCATCTGCACATTTTTATGAGTCACTGGGTTAGATGAAGGTTGTCCTTCCCTTTAAAGGTCCAAGGCGTAGTCGATGAAGAATGGAGCTCCCTAACAATGCTATTGGCTGACTGACATCTTAAGACGTTTTTAAGATAGTCAAAGCCTTTTATGTATTTGAACTTTATAATAACCAATGGATTTCATACTGCAGTCATTTGAAACCCCCATTATACAGATGAAGAAACAGAGGTCCAAAGTGAGTTTGTCCATGATCCCAATACATGTTGGGGACAGGATTTGAACCTAGTAACCTGCTGCCTCCAGATCCAACACCTTTCCATTATGTTTCATTGCTTTTCCTACCACTCAAAAAGAATTCAACCTAATGGCTACTTCTCCACTAAGGTTCATGAGAAGCCACCATTTCCCTCATGCTCTTTTGCTGATAAATCGAATCAAATTGAAGTGAATTCAGTAAACTTTTATTATAAGGAAATAGTGGGCCTCAAACTCAGAAAAGACCTGGGTTTAGGCCTCTCTCCTGACAAGCTGTCTGTGTGAGTTGGGTTAGATCACTTAACCTTTCAATACCCCAGCCAAGCCTATAAGATGAAGTTTGCTCATTGTTGAGCTGTCTTCTGTCTCAGTAGAGTGATTTCCTCACCAGAGACTCCCTATGTGGATAGAACCACAGGTCCAGTCAAAACAAGGAAAATGAAACAAACAAGGATCCGTTAATAAGCATCCACCATGGCTGAGTCTCCTGGACTGAACTGTCACAGACGTTAGGGAGTCCGGTAGATACAAAAGAGAAGGCAAAGGCATTCCAGACTTGGGGACAACCTGTGCCTACCAGGGAAATGCCTTGTACTCTTTGACTATTTTGGACTGTAGGGCAAACTGAGTCACAACCGTCCTCACATCCCAGGCTCCTAGCTCCACAGGAGTTAGGACAGAGCTGCTTTGGCCTACCTTGGTTTGCAGGGCCTATGGCCCAGCTGGACTCTGATTAGGGGCCATAAAAGGGCCTGAGAGCACCTGTATTCTTTCTCTTGCTTCCCTAAGGCCTGTTCCAGGGAGAAGCCCTTCCTAGGAGGTCAGGACACTGGGCCAAGTTTCCAGGGGACATCGAAGCTACAGACAGTGTTTCTTACTCCAAGGGAGGGCAGCCCTTTCCCTCTGAGAAAGGGCTATCAGATACCTCCTTTCTTGATATGATGGCCTCAGCTACAAAAACAGCTATGCTCAAATCAGAAATGTAGATGAGAATACCTCAGGGATTTCTATAATCATGGAAAGTGTACATTCACACATATATGCACACACACACACATGCACCCACACGCACAACCAGCTGCCCAACACTTAAGAGCAGAGTTTTCATTTCTGCTGACACTGATACACTTTACCTTTTCTCCTTCTGGTCCATCAGCAAGGCTGGTGGTTCTCAGTTGGTGGAAGAGTCCCATAAAATCATCCCAATGGGCATCTTGGTGGAGAGAATCATCTTCTCCCAGAGCCCAGGTCAAAGGCATCTTAAGACATCTTTCCAGTGGGGTCCCTGAAAGCCAAAGGTCTACTCCATTGCTCCCAGCAAGCCAGAGTCTCTGGTGCCCAGCAGTTGGCGGGGTAGGGGGCAGCATCCCTGCCAATCACTACTTTGCCTTGGCTTGGAGGAGGCAGGCAGAGGAAGCCTGTGATTTAGAGTGATGAAATGTAAAACGCAGAGTTCCCGCAGCCCCAGCCCGACCCGATCCCATCAGCATCTCATTCCTGTTACCTGGGGCTCCTCCAGGTCTCATTTAGTGGATTCTGTCAGCTGAGTACCTCCTCGGCGACTGGAATGACTTGGTACTTACATCTATCACACCTGCACTGTGACAATGTAATTTTTATCTCTGGTTGTTTACTTCTCAGATGGAACTACTTGTAAATTCCGGGAAGAAAATATATCCCTGCATGTGACAGAGGCAACACAAGACGATTAATCTGGGCCCTTACGACTAGAATGCAAAGCTGAGTAGTAGAACTCTTTGAACAGGGACTAAAAGTCATCAGACTGGGCCATCAATTGCTCCCAGGGGCCTTGTCCACGGGTTGGAAAGATTCAAGTCCAGCGCTTGGATGGAGAGAGGGTGGCAAAGAAGACATAGCCTCTGGGCTGGGGTCTACCTACCAGGAGGTTCAGGGAGCAGAAGATTTGATGCCGACGAGAGTGGCATGACTGCTCTAGGCCTCAGTTTCCCCTCTTTGTCACTTTTGACGATTGGACTCTAGGGTCCCATCCAGTTCAATGCCATTCAGTACATAGCTTGTTTGTTTGTACACTGGATCTGTGATTTTGTTGGGGTAGGGAATTTCCATGGAGTAAGCCTCTGATTCTAGTGCAAATGACATGCCCAGGATCACACAGCCACAGCTTGAACCCAGATTCTCCTGACTTCCATATCCCACTTTCTACCCCACCATACCCCTCTACCTGCCTCTGACTCAGCAACATTTAAATGCCAAGCACTCTGCTGGGGCCTAAGAATGCAAAGACCCAAAATGAAGCATCCCCTTAAGCCCAAGGAACTCATATGCAAATGGAGGGAAGCAACATGTACACAGATAAGTCAAATACAAAATAAAGACTTGGCGCTGTCAAAATAGGGAAAGAGGCCCTAACTGGGAAACTAAGAAAAGGTCTTTTTTAGGGTGGCACAGGAAATGAAGGCAGCTGTGTGTTTCAAGAAATATAAGTGAAGAGGACAAGCAGTCCAGGTGTGGAGGAAAGCCTATGCAAAGGTATGGAAGTAGGAGATGGGTTACCTTGTACAGGAAAAGAACAGATAGGTTACTTTGGGCTGAAATATAGAATACATAAAGGGTAGTATTATACAATCATTCAAGTAAACAAGCATTTATTAAGCACCAATATGCTGAATATACAAAGAAAGAAAAAAATGGTTCCACTCTCAAGGAGTTTACAATCTAATGGGGGAGACAACAGGCAAATAATTACATACAAGCAAGATTGGGCAGTCAGGGAATGAAGTAGATTGAGATTTGGACCTAGAAGCAGGCAGACTTGAGTTCAAATCTGGCCTCAGTCACTTACTAGCTATGTGACTCTGATCAAGTCATTTGACCTCTGCTTGCCTCAGTTTCCTAAACTGTAAAATGGAATGCTATAATGATAGCCCCTATTTCCCAGGGTTGTTGTGAGAATCAAATGAGATAATATTTGTAAAGTGCTTAGCACAGTGTCTGGAACATAGCAGGCATGAGATATATGTTAACTATTAGTACTATTATTGTTAAGACATGTAATATATAATTTAGAGATAATCAATATAAAGAAGAAGGTATTAAGATTATGGAGGACTGAGAAAAATTCTTGAAGAAGGTAGGATTTTAGTTGGGACCTGAATGGAGTCAGGACGAAATAAAAAGGGAGAAAATGCCAGGTATGGGGGACAGCCAGTGAGATTAAGGATAGGTTGTGAAGGACTCTAAAAACCAAGCTGATAGGTTTCAGTTTTATCTTAGAGGTAGTAGGGAACCACAAAAGCTTCTTCAGCTGAGGAATGACCTGCTCAGAGCTGTGCTTTAGAAGTAACTCTTTGACTGCTCTGCAGAAGAGGGATCAGTATTGAGAGGCACTGGATGTAGGATGTCCAATTAGGAAGCTAAGTTAGAAAGCTAAAAAGCAGCTGCCCACTATGTGAGTGGAGAGAAGGAAACCACGCATGATACATGTTTCCTTAATGGTATTTTATTTTTCCCAATTACATGTAAAAATAATTTTAAACATTCTTTTAAAAAAATTTTGAGTTCCAAATTGTCCTCTCCTCCCCCTACCCCAAGACGGTAGGCAATTTGATATAGGTTATATATGTTCAATCAAGCAAAATGTATTTCCATATTAGTTATTTTGTAAAAGAAAACACAGACCAATTAAAGAAAACCACACACACACATACACACACACAAGATAGTGAAAAATAGCATGCTTCCATCTGCATACAGACATCACAGTTCTTTTTCTGGAGGTGGATAGCATTTTTCATCATAAGTCCTTTGGAATTGTCTTGGATCATCACATCACTGAGAATAGCTAGGTCATTCATAGATGATCATTGTACAATGTGGCTGTTACTGTGTACAATGTTCTAACTGGTTCTGCTCACTTCATTTTACATCAGGTCATATAAGTCTTTTCAGATTTTTCTGAATGCATCCTGCTTGTCATTTCTTATAGCACAATAGTATTCCATTACATTCATATACCACAGCTTGTTCAGTCATTCCCCAATTGATGGGCATCCCCTCAATTTCCAACTCTTTCCTGCCACAAAGAAAGCTGCTATAAATATTTTTGTACATATAGATCTTTTTCCTTTTTTAAAAATTCTCTTTAGGATACAGACCTAGTAGTGGTATTACTGGGGCAATGGGTATGCACGGTTTTATAGCTTTTTGAATATAGTTCTAAATTGCTTTCAGTTTGATCAGATCAATTCACAACTCCAACAGTGCATTTGTGTTAATTTTTCCATATCTCCTCTAACATTTATCACTTTCCTCTTTTGTCATATTTAGTCAGTCTGATAGGTGTGAACTGGTATCTCTGAGTTTTTTTTAAATTTGCATTTCTCTACTTAATAGTGATGTAGAGCATTCTTTTATGTGACTATAGATAGTTTTGAGTTCTTCTGAAAACTGCCTGTTCATCTCCTTTGAGCATTTATCACTTGGAGGATGACTTGTATTCTTATAAATTTGACTCAGTTCTCTATATATCTCAAAAAATGAGGCCTTTATCAGAGACACTGTAAAAAAAATGTTTTCCAGATTCTACTTTCCTTCTAACATCGACTGCATTGGTTTTGTTTGTGCAAGACCTTTTAAATTTAATATCATCAAAATCATCCATTTTACATTTCTTATTTTGTCATAAATTCTTCCCTTATCTATAGATCTGACAAGTCTGAAAAACTCTTTCATGCTCTCTCAATTTACAAGTTAGGTATCCATTTTGACCTTAACTTGGTATACCATGTAAGATGGTGGTCTATACCTAGTTTGGACCAAATTCTTTTCCAATTTTCCCAGCAGTTTTTGTCAAATAGTGAGTTCTTGTCCCAAAAGCTTGGATCTTTGGGTTTATCAAACACTAGATTACTATAGTCATTTACTACTATGTATTGTGTACACAATTTATTCTACTGATCCACTGCTCTATTTCCTAGACAGCACCAGATTATTTTGATGATTATAGCTTTATAATATATTTTGAGATCTGGTATTATTACACCACCTTCCTTCACATTTATCTTTCATTAATTCCCTCAATATTCTTGACTTTTTGTACTTCCAGATGAATTTTGTTCTTATTTTTTTAGCTCTATAAAATAATTTTTGGTAGTTTGATTGGCATGGCACTAAGTAAATTAATTTAGGTGGAATTGTCATATCTATTACATTGGTTTGGCCTATCCAGCAATTAATCTTTTTCCTATTGTGCAGATCAGACTTTCTTTGTGTGAAAAGTGTTTTATAATTGTGTTCATATAATTCTTGGGTTTGTCTTGGCAGGTGGACTCCCAAAGTTTTTTATGGTATCTACAGTTATTTTAAATGGAATTTCTCTATATATTGTTGCTGGACTCTGTTGGTAATATATAGAAATGCTGATGATTTCTATAGATTTATTTTATATTCTGCAGCTTTCCTAAAGTTGTTCATTATTTCACTAGTTTTTTAGGATTCTCTAAGTATACCATCCTATCATCTGCAAAAGTGATAGTTTTGTTTTGTCATTTTGTCTATTCTGATTCCTTTAATTTCTTTTTCTTGTCTTGTTGCTATAGCTAGCATTTCTAGTACATTATTGAATAGTAGTGGTGATAATGGGCATCCTTACTTCACTCGATCTTATGGGAAAGGCTTCTAGCTAATCCCATTATAGATGATACTTGGTTTTAGATAGATACTGCTTATTTTGAAAGAAAGCTCCATTTATTCTTATGCTCTCTTTGTAAAAGGAGTGAGTGCTCTATTTTGTCAAAAACCTTTTCTGCGATTTTTGTTGGTTTTGTTATTGATGTGGACAATTACACTGATAGTTTTCCTAATAATGAAACAGCCCTGCATTCTTGATATAAATCCCACCTGATCATAGTGTATATACATTGTGATATATTGTAAAGGATATATTGTGATATATTGCTATAATTTCCTTGCTAGTATGAGAGATGTTGAGAATCAATAAACCTTGGAAACTGACTGAATATGGGAGGTCAGGGAGAGGGAAGAGTCTGAGATCTCTCTGAGGCTGTGATCCTCTGAGTGACTAGAAGGATGTCTTGAATAGAGAAATTAAGAGGAGGGATGGATTTAAGAGAAAAAGAAAATTAATTTTGTTTTGAACATGTAATAGTATGAAGATCATGAGACTAGATGTCAGAGATACAAGTTGGAATTCAGCATCCCAGGGATGACATTCTTCTAAGGTCCTCTCCAGCTCTTCCACTGTGTGCTCTAAGACCCCACCCAGCTCTGACTCTCCCTGCTCTCTGGACCCTCCCAACTATGCCATTCCCTGTTCTAAAGTCCTTCACAGCTCTGACATTCCCTGCACTCAGGGTCCTTCCAGCTCTCATATTCTTTGCTTCTGTGAATTTGACATAGTGGGAAGGGCAAATATAAGAACTGTTCCTTTTAGTTCCTTCCCCTTCCTTTTTCCTCTTCCTCTTACCACTTCCTTCCTATTTTCCTAGGTTTTCTCTTTCTCCCTTTGGTCTTTCCTCCTTTTCTTCTCCCCCACTCCCTCCATTCAAAAAAGTTTCAGCCCCAGTTATTACAGTCAAGGCGCTCGTGATACAAAGATGAAAACTGACAATTCCTGCCCTCAGGAAGTTTAGAATCTACCAGTCCTCACAAGTTCCTCTGCCCTGTTGGAGGCCCTTGGAATAAAAGGGAGAAGTGAGCTCTGGACTCCATCTATTTTAGGTGACTAGATTACCTATTTAACAGTATTCCACTGAATTCTGGCATCATACCATGACTTGGAATGTTTGTTTGTTTTTGGCCCAGAACTGTGATATCATTAGTAGAGGGAATTCCCAGCCAGGATATCCTTCTATGAAAACTGTTTGGCAGCTTAGAGTTACAGAGAGAAAATAGCAGTCCCATTCTATTCAGTCTATCTGGGCTTAAGATCCAGGCCAGCCAATGACAGGATGACAGGATGACTAAATCAATACCCACCCAGCCTAGCTTTACAGATGAGGAAAAAGAGGCCTGGGAGGTTAAGTGACTTAGGATCATAGATCCACTTGGGAAGGGGATTTTAAAGGTCATTTAGTCCAATCCTCTCATTTTGCAGAGAAGATAACAGGCCTCACGAGTTAAATGACTGTCCTAAGGTCACACAGTAGTAATAAGTATAGGAGGCAGTATTTGAACAGTTTTGTGTTGAGGTTTTTTTCACTGTACCCAGCTACCTCTGTCCTGTGACCCACATGGGAAGCAACCCCTGCCCCAATTCCAGGTTTCTGACCGGGTTTCTTGACCCTTTATTTCCTTCCAGTTCCGGAATAAATTTTTGCAGTTGTTCAGTTGTGTCTGACACTCCCTGACCTTCTTTGGAATTTTCTTGGCAAAAATACTGAAGGGATTGGCCATTTCCTTCTCCCGCTCGTTTGACAAATGAGGAAACTGAGGCAAACAGGGTGAAGCGACTTGCCCAGGGTCACACAACTGGTAAGTGTGTGAGGCAGGATTTGTAAAGTCTTCCTGATTCTAAATAAAGTCAATAGTCATTTATTAAGCACTTACTGTGTGTCAGGCACTTCCCAAATACAAGTAAAAAGAAAGTGCTTGCCTTTGTCTAGAATTTAGATGGTACTAATTGTTTAAAGATAAAACACAAAAGGAAGCTAAAAAGTCTGGGGTGGGAGGAAGAGCACTCGAGGGCTTGCTGGGGCATGGTGGGCAAAGTCCAGAAAGTCTCAGGTGGAGCCAGGAGAGGAATGAAGACGTGGCTGACCTGGGCATTTTCCTTAACATGAAGTTTCTAGGAAGCTTCTCCAATTGGTTGTGGGGATGCAGAGGCAGAAGGGAAATGACTTGTTCATTGTTTTTCTTTCAGGCAGGGGCTAGTACCCTGCAAAGAAATCCACCGTGTCCTGCCTACTTGGCCCACCTCCACTTCCCTCTTCAGGCACCACGTGGCAAGGTTCTTGCAAGCCCAGGTTTCAATAGGAACTCTCAGCTCCTGGGGGAGAAAAGTATGAAGAAAGGGAATTGACAGAGATAGTTGGACTGGGGAACCCATTGAAGTTCTCTCCCCATTCTCCTAAAAGTCAGACTGAGGCCAGGGAGGCTGGAGAGAGAGCAAACTGCAGTCTTAGGGGCTAGAGGCCAGCCAGAGGAGTATGGAGGCAGCAGCTGAAGATTGACCCTCAGACACCCTGGAGAGGGATTAAGCCGGCTGATACCAAGCGAGCTGTCTTTCCTGGCTGTCCCCAGTGGCCTTCTCCCCAAGCAGAGTCTTGTCTGTCTTTTTTAAAGCACCCATTCAATGAAATGCTTCATGTTTTTTCCACCATTTTTCCCTTCCAAACATTTCCTCTCACCTCTTTGCTTCTGCTCCTGGGGTGATCAGAGGGAAAAATGAGAAAGAAAATCTCTCTTTGTATGCAGGAACTATAGATGTTTTTTCACACAATATTATTATTAATAATTTATTAGTATATAATATAATTATTAATAATAATGTTGTTAAATAATTTTGGTTGTGCTTGACTCTTTGTGACCCCATTTGGGATTTCCATGGAAAAGATACTGTAGTGGTTTGCCATTTCCTTCTCCAGCTCATTTGACAGATGAAGAAACTGAGGTAAACAGGGTGAGGTGATTTGTCCAGGGTCACACAGTAAGTGTCTGAGTGAGGCTGGATTTGAACTCAGGAGAAAGGGTCCTGATTCCAAGCCCAGAGCTCTGTGCACTATGGAGTCCCATAGCTGCCCATTAATCATAATGAGGTAGTATTTATATAGCATGTTCAGGGTTACAAAACACTACAAATATTATCTCATGTGATCTTCAAAACAATCCTAGGAGTTAGGTGCTATTATTATCCCTATTTTTACAAGTGAGGAAACTGAGGTAGGAAGTGGTTAAGTGACTTGTTCAGAAGCACACAGCAAGTGTCTAAGGCTAAATTTGGATGAGTTCTTCCTGACTCCAGGTCTAGCACTAGTCACTGTACCACCTAGCTGCCTGGGAAAGGGAAGAAATTCTAGAGGCATATACAAAATAAGACAGATCCCTAGAGGGTGTTGTAAAGTTGGCACAGAGAGCCCTGGACTAGGATCTCTGCCCAGTTCCCTACTTCCTCTGGTCGGTGTGGCTTGACTAGGTCTAAACCTGAGTCCCATTTCTGGTCTGGAAAGTCTGGGTTCTGGTGTAATATAGTGCCACCATCTTGGAATTGGTAATTTTCTAAAATGGGTGTTTATAGAATTCATCCAAAGCTTTGAAATGTGCTTTTTCCTTGAAGTTGTGTGCCAACAACCATTTAGGAAGGAACCCACTTGTGCCCCTCTTTCTTAACTTGAGCAAAAACCTAGGCATAACCCACTTCCTCAGAGCACTGGCAGCTGCCAGCCACTAGACATGGCCAGGGAAAGGCCATAACATGTCTACCCTAGTTAAGTCCACCTCGTGTCAAATACCTAATTCTAGAAGAAATTCATTCTCAGGAATTTAAAAGAGGCTTGTTTTCAGGACGGTAGTCAGCTCATTTGTGCCTTGATATTCCTTGAACAGGTGGGGTGGATGAAAATTACCCAGTTGGCATAAAGTGAGCCAGTTTGGAAGCCTCCTGACAGTGGCCCCAATTTTTTCTCTAATAGGGTTTCCAGTTTTTGTTTTTGTATCCTCCAGTACCTAATATGATGCCTGGCACATAGTAGGTGTTTCAAAAATGCTATTTAACTGTTTTCCAAAGACCAGGTTGCAGGGAAGGAGACCAGGATTGTTAAAGATATGACTATGAACCCTCTTCACCCCCCTCTCTTGTAATCCTACAATTCAAATGTGAAATCCCCATAAGCCTTTGATAAGGATTTAAATGGCAAAACAGATTGCAGAGTAGACCCACTAATTAATCTTTTTTTTAAAACCATGTCTGATCCAGCTGCACTTATTTAACAGGTTTTTAGCAAAAATGGATTCATGGGTGTACCCCAACAGGCCCTGGGCTTCAAGAGAGGAAACAGCTGGATGTGAGGACCGGCCACTGGCAGTTTACTGGCAGCACATCTCTCTCCTGGGTTCCCTCAGGCTTTCCCTAAAGGGCTGGATGGCTGTTTGCCTGAGCTTCACAGATTTTTCCCCATCTCTGTGTACTTCCCCTGAATGAGACTTTCACACCTCTCGTGCAGAGTGAGGAAAGTAGAATGAATGAATGAATGAATGAACCAGCAAGAGAGAGCCAGCCACATCCCCATCACCCTTTCTCCAGCGGGAGGTCCTATGTGACCACAAAAATCAAATCGAATCAGGACTCCTTGAGTCGCTTCCCTTTTGGAGGCTAAGGCAGGGGGCCAGAAAACCAGCCAAAGCCTGTGGCCCTGTGCCTCCAGAGGCTCACCCTTCCACTACCCTTCTGTTCCTCTGTTCCACTTGGTGTAGGGGAAAAGACAGTTCAGTCCTACACGCATCTCAATTACAGTGAGTGGCGGCTCTGGTGGAGAGGCAGAGGGAGGCCCCCCAAAGACAGCATTACAGGAGAGACCCTACTGAGTGAGATTAAAAGCAGAAGGCTCCAAATTTGGCCAGGACGCTCCCTCACACCCCCAATCTGCTCCTTCCAGTCCAGCTTTAGTAGGAATTGCCGTAAATGTCACTGCCTTTTAGTGAGTGTGGCCAGATAGGAATGAGGACAGCAAGCAATGACGTCCCTTCTCTGGCAGAGCTCTTCCTGGCCTGCCCACCACTAGTGGGAGAGAAAGGCATGCTTTGGGGACCTGCAGCATTTGGGGAGGGAGGGGTCTAGGGACTTTGAGGACTCAAAGACAGATTGTCATTGTTCCCCCTCCTGCCCTAGTCTTTTAATTTCTGGGATCCTGATCTGAAAAGAGTGAGCTTGGCTAGGATCCTGGAGTTTAAGCCATGAACTTACCACATGGTGGATTGGGACCGAACTTCTAAGGAAAAAAGAAGCAGAGAAGGGGGAAATAAAATCATTCCGGTTTGTGCTCATGGTAAACCAAGCTCTCTGAGTCAGCTGAGCATCCCCACCCCCAAACTCCCCCCAGGAAACCAGCTCACCAGGATCTAATCTAAAGGAGCCCCCCTCTTGTTGGTTGGTGACCAGGGTGGGAGACTGTGCCCATTCTCATCTTCATTTCTAATGGACCTTGTGCCAAAGAAAGACATCAGGAAATCAGATTAAAGGCTGTCCCTGCCTGGTTTCCCAATACCCAAATGATGCTCAGCCCTGAAGAATGTTGGCCACAGAGTTAAGCCCTGCCCACCACACCTGCTACTCCTCCTCTGAGGCCAGAAACACAAGTTTGCTGATGAAATCTGCTCTCCTCAGAATGCTCTGTCTTATTAGCACCTTCCCTGGGAACATAAGGAGGTTTATTTACAACTCCCAGCTCCGGCAGCATCTTGGTGGTAGCAAG
Organism: Bettongia penicillata ogilbyi; assembly: GCA_023548195.1. NCBI lineage: Eukaryota > Metazoa > Chordata > Mammalia > Diprotodontia > Potoroidae > Bettongia > Bettongia penicillata. Next base: position 1,889,084 of record JAJHZJ010000605.1, on the reverse strand, counting down.
AGAACCTTGTTTCCCAGAGGGCAGTGCCAAACACCGCCCTTCTCAGGCTGATTCCACGTGATGGAGGTTTTCCCCCAGAGTCGATAATGGGCCTGGAAGGTTGGTGGGGGGGACGTCGGAGGGGAGCCTACAGCCGACATATTGCTGGTCACCAATTTCACAGCAGGTCAAAATACAGCGAATTGGTAGGAAGGGGGGCAGGGGACAAAGTGTGATAGTGAGATTAAGCTCGGCCCAGCATGGCTCATTTCAGTGGGAAGCCAAAAAGACCTAGATAGAACAGCTCAGCAAAGCACAGGAGGACTTCTCCCCAGTTAGGGAAGGAAGGACGATGGGGGGGGGGGGCTGGCTGGTGGAACTGAGGGACGAAGGAGACAGGCCAGGTTTGTCCCCAGCATCAGTCTCCCACCTGGAACATACCTCTCTGGCTCTGGTTGGCCCGATGGCAATGCTGCTTGCCCTATCACATACCTGCATGGTTGCCAGGCAACTGGGACCAAGTTGTAACACCTATGCAAAAAAAACCTGATGGTGTTTTCCTTTCTCAGCGGTTATGAGGATGTGCCTTAAAAGTTGTAGAGGAAGGATTTTTTTTTTTAATTTTCAGTTCTGTAGAACCACCTCCATATGTGCTTGGACAAACCTTCCCCCTCTCCTAATATGAGCCACCAGGAGTAATCAGGGAGTCCAAGAGGTATTTGTTTGTGCCCAGTGCCCAGGGCCCAGGTAGAGGCTGGCAGCTGTGCCAGGCAACTGTGCCTGCTTGTTAAGCATTAGCTGGAGGAGTTTTGGGAAAGCCATCACCATGGGAGGCGGGGATTTCCACTGGAGACAAAATGGTGGACCCAGAGAGAAGCCCACAGGAGCGGGGGCTCCTTCTTGGTGCAGAACTGCCATTCCCAGGGGCTGAGATAGGCTTTCCATCACAATCTCAGTTCCCTGCTCAGGCCTTCTACAGGAAACATTGGAGGGAAGAAAATCAGCTCCCACTGGGCCAGGCAGAGACAGTGCCAACAGGACACATTCCCTAATCACACGTTGCGTTGTTATTATGCAGTTGTTTCTGATTCTGGCTGACTCCTTTTGGGGTTTTCTTGACAAAGATATCAAAGTGGCTTGCGATTTGCTTCTCCAGTTCATTTTGCAGATAAGGAAACTGAGGCCAATAGGGTGAAGTGACTTGTCCAGAGTCACAGCTAGTAAGTGTCTGAGGCTGGATTTGAACTCAGATCCTCCTGACTCCAGGCCCAGAGTCACCTGGCTGCCACACCAATCACCATGGGCTGTGAAGAACACTCTGTCTTGCAGGCTGCTAAGTCTGCTCCTAACCATCATCTATATAGCTGCCATAGTGATTTTCCTGAAGTATCCATCTCACCATGTCACTCTTCTTCTCCATTAATTCCTGTGACTCTCTCTTACCTCTGGGATTAAATACAAAGTCCTCTTTTGGGCATTTAAAGTTCATCATATCCTGGCTTCTTTCTACCTTTCCAGGTTCTGTTCTACTTTATTGCTTTACTCCCTGTAGGGACCTGTTAGTCATTTTTCACACATAATGTTTTACCTTCCGTCTCTGGACCTTCACATCTCCACAGCCCCAACCCTGGAATGCCCTCACTTCTGCCTCTTGGAATCTCTTTGTTCCTTTAGGAGACTCAGTTTGAATTCCTTGCTCACAATTTCTGCTCTCCTTTCCCCAAATCCCTACCTTTATTTGGTTTAAAATCTGTATGTGGTTGTATGTTGTCTCTCTAGTTACAATGTCAACTTCTTGAGGGCACTGCTTCACTTTTCTTTTTGTATCCTCAGCTCTTAGCACAATGCCTGACATGTAGCTACTTAATGAATGTGTATCAGTGCCAGGCTGTGCTGCTATGAGGTTGCCTTGTGGTGGAGGGGAGAAAATACTGGATTTAGGGTCAAAGGATATTGGTGTGAATCCAGCTGGAGGAGACATGGTTAATAGTAAGCCATACCTCAAGAGAGCAACTAGGTATCACAGTGGATAGTGTGAGTCAGGAGGACCTGAGTTCAAATTCAGCCTCAGACACTTACTAGCTGTGTGACCTTGGACTAGTCACTTAACCCTGTTTGCCTTAGTTTCCTCATCTGTAAAATGGCAAATGGAAAATGGAAAAGCAAATGGCAAACCATTCCAGTATCTCTGCTAAGAAAACCTGAAATGAGGTCACAAAGAGTCAGATGTGACTGAAAAATGACTGGGTAAAAGAAAAACAACCTGCAAGATCTGAGTTCAAATCCCTGCCTCAGACACTTCCTAGCTGTGTGACCTTGGAGAAGTCCCTTGAGTTTTCTCAACCTTAATTTTCTCACCTGTAAAATGGGGATAATAATACTCACAGCCCTTAAGTCCCCACATTTATTGTGAGGACCAAATGAGCTAATGCATATAAAATGCTTTTTGAACCTTAACATCCAACATAAATTATTATTATTTTTTTTTTTTTTACAAAATCCCTGGTTTTATTGTCAAGGGAATTCCTGGTGAGGAAATTCCCTTTATCAATGCAGATCCCAACCCCCTGCTCTGGAATTGGATGGATCCCCAGAGGTTAAGTGACTTGGCCAGGATAATACACCCAATATGAATCTGAGGAGAAGCTTGACCCATATCTTCTGGGCTCAGAAGTCAGTCCATGGTTCACTGTGCCGCAATGCTGTTTTCTACCTCTAACAGATGTCATTCTTCTGACCAGCATGCCCTTCTCAATTTTTTTCCTTGTCAAACCTGTGTTATAGTAGACAGAGCCCTGGCTCTGGAGTCAGAGGGACAGAGTTTAAATACTGCCTCTATTATTTACAATTACAAGTGTATACATAAGATACAGCACACACATACAGACAAATATACATATACACACATATTTACACATGCATATATACACAAATATACATACACACATACATACATATAAATACACACATATTTACATACATATTTACATATATATACACACATATATAAGATTCATAAATTACTTTCCAAACATGATCTCCTTTGAACTTCACAACAACCTCAGGAGGTAGGTACTATTTAGCCCCATTTTACAAATGGGGAAACTGAGGCAGATAGAGGTTTAAGTGACTTGTCCAGGGTCATACAGATATTAAGTGACTCAAGCCAGATTTAAACTTAGGCCCTTTTGATTCCAGGTCCAATACTTTTTCCCACTGTGCCTCTCAGTTGACCTTGGGCAAGTCACTTAAACCCCTGTGCCTCAGTTTCCTTATCTGTAATGTGAGGGTTACATGGCCTCTTAAATCTTTTCCAGCCGCAGACCTCGGAGCCTATAAGTCCATGACTCTCCTCCTACTCCTCCCCCATTCCTCACCAAAATAGTGATAATGACCTTGCACTTTTGGCTATCTCTTGCACCTAGCTCTGCTCTTGAACATCAAAGGTGCTTAATGAATGCTTGGTGAATGAATGATTATTTTCAGTGGCCCAGACGCCTCCTTGGACCTCAGTTTCCTCCTCTGTAAAATAACTCAGTGACCCCTTAGGACCTCGGAGTCTGTCCTTCCCTTCCCTCCCCTCTCCCCCCACCCTCCCCTTCCCTAAACCTCAAACTTAGTGCACTCTGAAGCTCAGATACCATGGGGTTCCTGACCCCAATCTAAAGGCTCTCTTCTGGATGCTCCTGGTTCCAGAGTGATTGTCAATAGTAACTGTTGCTATTTCTCTCCCAGCTTGATGTCTTTCTTTTTGTTGCCTCTTTAAAGGGGCCATGCCCTGACTACTTAAAGAGGCCCATTCAATGAATGGCCGTCACCTCAGCCTAAGCGAGTACTTGCAAAGACCTTTGCCTAAAGGGGCCAAGGTCTCCCAGTGCATCCTGGGTCATCTCCAGTCATCCTGATGAATATCTGGTGACTGGATTCAGATGGCTCAGGAGGAGAAAGTGAGGCTGGTGATCTGCATAGCCCTCCCTCACTCAAAACAAAGTCAAATACAAGTCATGTCATTATTTCTCTGATGGCAACGAAGGACAAACACAACAGGTCTCTTTGGGATCCAGTGAATTTTAGTGAGCTCTTTCTCAGAGGTGGCAGCTGGAGGCAGGAAGAGGAAGCTGAGGTTTGTGACCTGGACGGTGCCCATGTGATCTGGTCTCAGGGAGGGAGAGCCATCTGGGCAAGAAGTAGCTTTGCCATCCCCCCACCCCAGCCTCTTCCCTCTCTGTTCTCAAGCCAGAACCTCCTTTAAGGAAGAGGAACCTGGTGTTCTCATAAGCATCTTGAGCAAACATTCAATACCAGCTGCTCCCACCTCCCCCTCCCTCCCTACCCCCCAACTCCAAGTTGCGACTTAAAACCTCTTGTCCCCACTTTCTGCAGACTGGCAGAGAGGTTGTCCTCTGGCAGGATGGCTTCCTCAGAGCCATCCCCCCTCCCAGAAGCCTCTTGGGCCTCTGATGGCTCATGGGAGAGTTCCATTAGACCTGCAGCCCCCCAGGGGCCAGCTCAGAGCCTCCCCACAGCTCCCCACCCCTCCGGAGCAAAGCTCCCCGTTCTCATCAGGCTCATTTGAAGGAGGTGTTTGTTTCTCGCCCTGGTAGGGCAGTCCATCATCGCCTATCAGAAAGAGCGACTCCATTTCTTACTCCAGAGCTGGCTGCCTCACTCCTACCTAGAAGGCAAAGAACAAGGGCGCCTTTGGAGAGGGAGGAAAATCATATGTTATTTTTAAAAGGCATTTTGAGTGAGAGCTGAATAGAGTTCAAGGAAATTGCCTTAAAGACTCGCTCTCCACGGGGATGGCTTTTTTCAGGACCCACAAGTATTTGGGAACTTAATTGCACATTTGTACGGGCTACTGTTTTTATTTCTCTCCGGGCTCCGAGGTGGTCTTTGAAGATTGCTGTCTCCCAGTAATGGGTTTCTTTATCTCAAATAAATTTCGCACACCTGCGAGGTGGAAATGCTGGCAAGAGAGGATGGTAGGAGAACCAGCTCAAGATTTAATCAGCCGGCAAATGGAGTGGGGGTGCAGGGAGAAGCGGAGATGCTTGGCATTGGGCGGCTGGCCCTCCCTTTCCTCCCCTAGGTCAGCCACTACCCTAGCTTCAGCCCCTCCCTCCTTCCCAGCCTCTGCCCAGTCCCCAGCCCTCCCCCTTCTCAGCCCCACTTCCACCCAAATTCCATCCCTTACCCCTTTCTCAACCCCCAACTCCTGCTCCAGCTCCACCTCATACCCTGCCATGCCCTATTTCTCAGGCCCAGGCTCTCTCTCTTTCTCAGTTTCTCCCACCCCAGTACTACCCTCATCCCAGATCTCTCCACTTCCCTAGTTCATACCTTTGCCCAACTCCTCTCTCTTCTCCTTGTCCAGTCCTTCTGCCTTCCCCCATCCCCTACTCCAGTCTCACTCCCAACTTCAATTCAGGGGGTGGGCTGGAGAGGGGGTCAACAGGCATTCACTAAGCGCCTACTATGTGCCAAGCAATAAGCTAAACTCTGAGGATGTGAAGAAAGGCGAGCTCCAGTCCAGCCCCACCCATCCCCTTCTTCAATCCTGAGGCATGAAACCCTGGCTGATCTGCAATTTAATCCCTGCTCTTAGAAAGAGAGCGGCCTAGCAGCTGGCCTCTTCCCGCTGTGTTTTTTTCTTTTGTCTCCTTTTCCTAGACTTTCACAAGAAGACACCTCCTTTCCCAATCCTGCCAGCATTTATTTAGTGCCTAGCCCAAGAATCTACTTTGTATTCACTTTGTCTATAGTATGTATCTACTTACATTTGTACATAAGGCTTCCCCTGATAGACTCTAAGCCCCTTGAGGACAGGAACTGGTTTGTTTTTGTCTGTACATCCCATAATGCCCATAACATTCTGTTTGTCACTAGACCTGTAATTTTTATTACAGTGGGGAGCTCCCAGTGAAAAACTCTCCACCAAAGCCTACATTTGATTTTTCTACAATGTAGTTTTCAGAAGTTGTGTGGGAGAGCTCAGTATCAAACAGCCAATATGTGCCAGAAGAAGGACCTGTCTTCCTGACTTCAAGGCTCATGCTCCATCTACTTAATCAAGTGGCCTAAGGGTGCTAAGGAAATACTTACTAATGGATTGATTGGTGAGGGCCATGGAAGGACTGAGAGAAGACCAGTAATTTCTGCCTTTGGTGGCAAGTGTATCTTCTTGAATTCAAGTTGCTGCTTAATTGCAAAGTAGTCAGGTCTCCAGGGAAGAGGTAACCCTTTTTCCCCCTACTTCTGTTCCTCTAAGAACCATGATCTTTAGACTGAGGATAGAAGAAGTAATGATTAGTAGGGAATGTATACCCCAATGGAAAGAGTTCTGATGGAAATCAGAGAATCTGGGTTCAAATTCCAGCTCTGTTTCTTACTGCCTATGTAACCTTGTCCAAGTCCCTTCACCTTTAAGGATTTCAGTTTTCTCAAGTATAAAATGTGAAAAGGACTCTAAGGTCTTTACAACTGTAAATCTATGATCCCCTTTCAGCAAGCCCCAAACACCTTTGAACTCTGTTTCAACATTCTTAGAGAACACATTTGGTCCTTGATCTTAGAATTCTCAGTTCTAGTTTAAGGTATGTGCCATTAGGAATGCTGGGGAGAGAGATGGGGGTAACACAAGGTCTTGGCCTATTTAGGGAAGCTAAGTGATTCATCTCTGGGCTTCTGAAAGTATGACCTTTCTGGGAGGAATGACAGTGGGAAGTCCATTCTGCTTTGGCATTGCCCTCCTCCTTTGCCAAGGAAATCACTTAGAAATCTAAATTAGGGTAGAAAGTGGAGAGCTCAAAGGGCCAATAAAAATGAGGGGGGGGGGGCGGCTTTCATAAGATCATGGTATAGACCTGAAAAGGATCCCAGAGTGCAGCTAGTCCAATGCTCTCATTTGACAGATGAGGAAATTGACACCCTGAGTCACTTGCCCAAGGTCACACTACTAGTAAATATTATGAGGCAGGATTGAAACTCACATCCTCTGACTCCAGAGCCAGCTTCCCACACTACCTCCCTAACCAGCCCCACTGGTTAATCCTCTGCTTCCCCATTCATTAACTCCACCTGGGCTGATAGATATGTAGCCCTTTAGCCTAATAAACTTGCCTCAGGTGAGAGGTGTTGTAAGGGGGTCGATTTATTAGCATGTATGCCATCATCCTTTCAAAGACTATTTGCTTCAGTTGAACTGGACAGGAAAGCCACGGATGTGTATTCTCTTGTGGTTTTGTTTGTTCCAATCTTTCCTTGGGAAATCAGCCAACATCAATTATCCTAAAACCTGGTCCTTCCTAAGGATTAGGCCAAAGGAAATAGAGGACAACAAGCTACCTCTGGTGGGCATGACAAACAAGGGGATGTCCCTAGAACCCCGTTGTCAAACTGAACCGAATCTCTTTCCACCCACTAAAGGATGAGGCTCCTGACTTGTCCTCTTGGCACAAGGTTGACTTCACTTGTCCAGCAGCCATTCCGACGCCATCTGGACCAGGGACAGATTCTTGGGTTTCATTCCATATTTTAATCTGTGAGTCTTGGTACCAAGAGGATGGTAGCACAGTAAATATGCAGAGAGAGAAATATATTAATTGACTTGCAAGTAGTCATTGAATGGCTGTCAAATTCTTGACTCACCTTAATGATAATTTCATTCTTTAAAAAGGTGGAAAAAAACAGCAAAGGAAACCTCTCACCTGGACCTGATTCTGACCAATAAATAAGAATCTCCTGCTAAAGTAAAAATGATAGGAACCTTGGGAGGAAATGAACACTCCATCTTTGAGATTGTAATAATAGATAAGGAGGAGGAAGCCTGGCATGGTCCAGGGCAAACCCTCGATTTTGGGAGAGTACATTTTAAAGAGTTCAATCCATCAGCAAGCATTTATATAGTAAGTGCTTATTCTATGCCAGACATTGAGCTGAGCACTAGGGATGCAAAAAAAATGAAAAAACATAGGGGCAGCTAGGTGGTGCAGTGGATAGAGCACCAGCCCTGGAGTCAGAACCTGAGTGTAAATCCAGTTGTGTGACCCTGAGTGAGTCACTTTGCCCCAATTGCTTCCAAAAGAAATAAAGGAAAAGCAAAACCAGCCCCTGTCTTCAAGGACCTCTCATCCTAAGTGGGGGGACAACATGGAAGTCATTACATATACAATAAAAACAGAGTAGTTAGAAAGTAATCTTAGAGGAGAGAGAACAAGTGGGATAAATAAGTGAAGAAAAATTGCACTAAGATGAGATGCTCAAGAATCAAATTTCGATCACACAAACTCAAACAGCTCTCATGCTTAATGATAATAACTAATGTTCATATAGCATTTTAAAGTTAACAGTGGGGAACTGTCCAAAGAAAGATGATAACAGATGGTCAAAGGAGGGAAAATGATTTCTAGGAATGAATACAATAGAGAGATAGGTGTGCATAGTGTACTTAGAACATGGGCCAGGTGATCTGGAAGGCCCAGACCACACCCTATGCAGGTCTGTGTCCTGAAGGAGCCAAGGCTGGCAATGTTTGCTAATGGGAGAATCAAAAGAGCTTTGTTATTTGGGGTTAAGGGGATGATCAAAGAAAGGATAGGACAGATATTCAATGTGAACAGGACAATGGAAAAGGATAACAGAGAGAGAAGATAAAACTACTTAATATTAATTTTGCTTCTGTTTTCTTTACCAAAGAGTCTGGTTGTCAGACTATAAAAACTGAGCAGAATTTGTTAACAGGCAGTTGAAAATCAAAATAAGGGAAACATGTAATAGCTGAGTCAATAATGTGCTGGATTTGTAGTCAGGAAGACCTGGGTTCGTATCCTGCCTTTGACACTCACTGTTTAGCCCCAGGCCCCATCTGTAAAGGAGGGGTTGGATCCTATTATTTCTAGGGACTCTTCCAGAGCTAACTCTATGATCCTGTGAGCTGACATCACCAAACTCCTCCTGACAAGTTTAAGTCACCAAGTCTGGCTAGTTTACTTCCCAAGCTACTGATAAAATTGATTGCTGAGGGGTGTGGGTGACCTTTGAAAAACCATAGATAAGAGGAAGGTCTGAGAGAGAAAACCCCAGATAACTGAAAACAGGCAGCATTGTCCTGATTTTCAAAAGAAAGAGAAGCTTGATGGACTTGGCTTCAATTATTGAAAAAATTCTAGGAGATATTTTTAAAATTTTGCATTGATATAATTTGCTTTTATATCACTTATGTTTCCTACTCAGTCCCTCACTCCTCCGAGAGAATCATCCCCTATAAGAATAAAAAAAGGAGAAAAAAAATTCCACAAGGCAAATCAAAATATTTGCAAAAATTGAAATTATATGCAATATCCCATACCCACAGGCCCCCACTTTGGGAGCTTCTCATATCCCTTCTGTGGGGCAAAGCTTATACATTATAATTTTGCAGCATCTCATTTTAATTATCTTGTTGTTGTCCTTTCCATTTACATCGTGGTAGATATTGTCATTTTCTTGGCTCTGCTTCTCTTTGTATCAGTTCATTTAAGTCTTCTCTCACTTCTCTGTATTCTTCTTATTCACAGTAATATTCCATTATGTTCACATACAGCAATTTGCCCAACAGGTGGGCATTTGCTACCATTCTCTGCTATTTCAAAAAAATACTACTTTAAATATTTGGGTGTACACGGGGCCTGCCTTTCTGTCACTGAATGTCTCAAAAGTATTCTTAAAGAGGTCATTTGTGAGCATCTACAAACAGTAACCCCGAAGAGACTTATCAAGAACAAATCATACTGGAAAACCTAAACTTTATTTTTTTATTATTTGGACAGTTATTAGACTTTGATAATAATGACTGATTTCTTTAAAACATATTTTGCTCATTGGTCTATTATATATACTGAAAGTACTAAGACAATGATTAAAAAACATATTATATCTTAGGAAAGCCATTTGACAAAGTCTGTCATGATTACCATTATAGATAAAATGGGAGAAATGGGTTAGTTATCGGGATGTGATTGAATGCCTTGGCCTGAAGACTGGTGATCAATGGATCAGTGCTGTCTTGGAGGGATATTTCTTTTTTTTTTTTTTTAATTTATTTATTTAACTTTTTACATTCATTTTCACAAAATTTTGGGTTCCAAATTTTCTCCCCTTTTACCCCCTCCCCCACCCCAATACACTGAGCAATCTAATTTTCCCTATCACCAATCTGCCCTCTCTTCTATCATCCCTCCCTTCTCTTGGCCCCATCTTCTCTTTTGTCCTGTAGGGCCAGATGACTTTATTCCCCATTAACTGTATTTCTTATTTCCTAGTAGCAACAACAATACTAACCAGTTGTTCCTAAAACTTTGAGTTCCAAATTCTCCCCATCCCTCCCTCCCCACCCATTCCCTTTGGGAAGGCAGGGAATTCAATATAGGCCCTATCTGTGTAGTTTTGCAAATGACTTCGATAATAGTCGTGTTGTGTAAGACTGGAGGGATATTTCTAGTGGAGTATTCCGGGATTTGTTCTTGGCTCTATGCCAATTTCTTTAAAGGCCCTAGATGAAATCTTACCTAATTTTTTAATGACCCAGAGCTGTGAGGGATACGGTCAATGTTGGACGACAGAGTCAGGATACAAAAAGCTCATGATGAACAAGGACATTTGGCTAAATTTCATTTGTAAAGTCATATACTCGGGTTCAAAACACAAACTGCATAAATACAAGATGCAGGAGAATCGGCTAGCCAGCAATTTGTGTCATAGGCAATCGAAGGTGGAAGTCTTTGCTCCACTCTACTATTTATCAGAGGATTTAGAGATCCATCAATCAATCAGTAGGCACTTATGAAGTCACCATAATATGCCAGGCCCTGGTGAACTCAATCCCTTTGTTCCAGTCAAACTGATCTGAATATAAAATGTTTTATTTGCTGCCGTATGGCAGTATGTCCGTAAGGCAGCTCCTTCTCATTGCCACCTCTTGGAATGCTTAGTTAGCTTTCTTCAGGACCCCAGGTCAGGGGCCACCTTCTCTGGGAAGTCTTTCTTAATCCTCCTCCATTTTAAATTCCCTCTCTCTCTTGAAATTACTTTATATTATTTTTCCCTATAATACAAATACAAAATACTGTGGGTGCATTTATGTGCCCTCCTGCTTGATTTTTATCTTCATGCCCCAAGTCCTGGGCACAGAATGGAACCTAATAAGTGTTTGCTGAGTTTAAATGAATTTTGCCAAAATGATACGGAGGTTTTAGTCGATTGCACATTCATTAGATCTCAATAATGTGACCAGGCAGCGGAAAAGGCTTATGGCATTTTAGGGTGCATTAAGAAAGACATCGTGTTCAGAACTAGGGAAGAAATGGCCCACTCTGTTTTGCTCTGCTCCAGACTACATCTGGAGTGGTGTGTTCTGTTCCGAGTGCCAAACTTCAGGAAAGACACTAACTTAATGGAGTGTTCCCAGAGGAAGTTGAAGCAGGATGTTGAGAAGACTGGGAAGAAGGCTGTGAAGCTGGAGATGTTTAATCAGGAGAAGATATAGCAGGGGAAGATGACAGTTACCTTCACATGCATGAAGGGCCATCTTATGGAACAGAGATCAGCTCAGGCAGGACACAGAACAATTTCTGCTCAATATAAGGAAAACCTTCTAATTGTTACTGGAATTCCAAAGTAGGATAGGCTACCTGCGGAGATGGTGGATTTCCCATAATTTAATGTCTTTGAGAAGAGGCCAGACAGCCATTCTTTGAGATATCATAGTGGGGGAAGCCTTCCCTGGTCCATCCCCCAGCTTCCAACTATGGTTACCTTCCATGTACTTAGTATATTTTATATATTATATTTTATTTATAATATATTTATATATTATATTTTATCAACTATATTATGTATTATATTTTATAAGATATATTATACATTATATTTTATAACATATGTTATGTATTATATTTTATAAAATATATTATGTATCGTATTTTATAAAATATATTATGCATTATATTTTATAACATATTGTGTATTATATTTTATAACATATATAATATATATTTTAAAATAGTATATTTTACATACCTGTTCAGGTACCTATTGACTCCCTCAATAGAATAAAGGCAGGGGTTGTTTGTTTTTAATCTATGTATCTTTAGTGCCTAGCAAAGTGCTTGCCACACTGTCAGAGTTTAATAAAATGTTTGATTGATTATTGAAGCACAGGCTGATCTTGATATCCCTTGAGGTTTCTTCCAAATGTGTGATTCTGCAATGCTCTGGGCTAGGTTCTGCTGACAAGAAGAAATAGAAGTGATCCCTGTCCTAAGGAAGTTTAGAGTCTAATTGGACATTTAAGATTCTCCAGCCATGGAACAGCTGGGTATAGTTAGCTCCAGACCATGTGATGCAGCTGGGAGATGGGGTAGTCAGTGCAAGCTTTATGGAAACAGAATGGGGTATTGAAAGAGGAGGACAGAGATAGAAGAGAGGGAGGGGCCTCCTGGCAAGGGCAACAAGTGAGCAAGGAATAGGAAATAAGGTTGGATAACCCCATTATTCTGGGCAGACAGAGCAGAGGAGTCTGGACTTGCTGTTTACCATATCAAGTATTGTATCATGGTAATTTTCTATTACCATGGAAATAAAGAAACACTAAAGAGTCTGGAGCAGGAAAGAGACATGACCAAACAGCATTTAACGAAGGTTAGATTGACAGGCTCAATTCAATTCAACAAACATTTTTTTTTCAATTTATAAAAATGCCCAGACCCGTGATTTCATCTCTGTAGGGAACTTCAGGAAGGAAACTCCTTTTATCCTCCCCTTTAATGGTAGCTCCCTTCCTCTGTGATTATCTCTAATTTATTCTGTCTATTACTTGTTTGGACATGGCTGTTGTCATGTTGTCTCCCCCAAAGGAGTACGAGCTCCTTGAGAGTAAGGATTTTTTTGGCCTATGTGCCTGGCATACAGGAGGAGCTTAATAAGTGCTGGGTGACAGGCTGATTGATTTGACTGATTCAAATTGGTCAATGTTTTGTAACTTATGGCATTAGAGAATTACCTAGGGCCCTGAATGGTTAAGGCCTCAAGGCCACATGTGGCCCTCCAAGTCCTCAAGTGTGGCCCTTTGATTGAATCCAAACTTCACAGAACAAATCTCCTTAATGTAAGGATTGTTCTGTAAAACTTGGATTCAGTCAAAAGGCTGCGTCCAAGGACCTAGAAGGTCACATGTGGCCTCGAGGCTGCAGGTTCCCCATCCGTGGTTAAAGATCTTGTCTAGATCACAAATGCTATGTGCAAGGCTTTGGGGATACAAAGACCATATGCTTGGAAATAACCTTTGTCTTGAGGGAGCTTGCTCAGCATTCACTGGAGTTGGGAGAGCCTAGGAACAGTCTTGAATAGATCAGCAAGCATTTATTTAGTGCCCCCTAATAGGGCAGCTAGGTGGCACAGTGCATAGCATCAGGAGGACCTGAGTTAAACTCTGGCTTCAGATACTTTCTCGTGACCCTAGGCAAGTTACTCAACCCTGTTTCCCTCAGTTTCTTCATCTGTAAGATGAACTGGAGAAGGAAATGGCAAACCACTCCAGGATCTCTGCCAAGAAAACCCCCAATGGGGTCACAGAGAGTCAGATATGACTGAAAGACTCAACCACCGAAAGATGTCCTAACTAGAGATGCAAAGACAAAAATGAGTCAGTTCCTGCTCTGAAGGAGCTTCCATTCCATTGGTGGAGAGAAACACGTACATATTCAGGCATATACAAAATATCTACATGGCAAGAAGTTTTACCAGCTGGGTGGGTGGGAAACCATCATGTAGTCCTTGAGTTTTAAAGGAACAAAGAATGATTAGTGTTTTTTGGTCATAACCCAAGTTATGGTGGGAATTAAGTGTTGGCTGCGGTGGAAGGGTGGGGGAGATGGAGGAGCAACACAGTATGGTAGAAAGAGGATTGCCTATGGACTTGGGTTCAAATCTTAAGTCTGTCACTTAATACCCAGGTGACCTTGGGTAAGTCACTTCATTTTTAAGGATTTCAGTTTCTTCATCTGTAAAATGAGGGGGTTGGACAACTGACCTCTAAGGTTCTTTTTAGCACCAAATCCATTAAGAACAGTGAGCTCTGCCTAGCACTAGAAGTTATGGGACACTGTTCTCCGCCCAGTTGTTACCCTGTCCTACTTCTTTCTCGACTTTGGGAACCTTTGCCTTTGATTAATCAATGCTGCCATCCCCCATGACTCTTTATAAGAGAGGTGGAGCACTGGACTTGGAGTATAGAAAGACCCAGGTTCAAATCCAGCTTCAGACCCTTTCAAGCTGTGTGATCCCTGGCAAGTCACTTAACCTCAGTTTCCTTATCTGTAAAATGGGGATAATAATAGCACCTACCTCATAGAGTTGTTGTGAGAACCAAATGAAAGGATCAAAGCACTTTTTAAAGCTTAAAGTGCTATATTAATAATAGATGATATTATTGTCTCCGGAAACACACCACATTACTTTTCTCTTCCAAGGTATTCCTTCACATCTAGGATATGAGTGCCTACCCAACCCAATGAACAGGGAAGGAGGGACAAGTTATGAGGAAATTACATAAGTCACCAAAATAACAGAAAGGATCAGTGGTTCATAGCATAGTAAAAAGGTCAGAAAACCCAGTCTTGAGTCCTGGATCTGACACTTCCTGGCCATGATATGTGATTAAGTCATTTGAGCCTCAGTTTCCTCATCTATAAAATGGGGATAATGATTCTTACACAACCTACCTCATAAGGTTGTTCCTAGGATAGAACTTTGAAAACCTTAAAATGATACATGAATAAGAGTTATTATGTAGGTCACTAAATATATAACATGCAAGTCAGTCAGTTGACACAGTGGATAAAGCTCTGAAGACCTGAGTTAAAATCTGACCTTAGACAGTTACTAGCTGCATGACCCTGGGCAAAGCACTTCACCCTGTTTGCCTCAGTTTCCCCATCTGTAAGATGAGTTGGAGAAGGAAATGGCAAACCACTCCAGTATCTTTGCCAAGAAAGCCCCAAATGGGGTCATAGAGAATCAGACAACTGAACAACAGCAAAATATATAATTATACCAGCTAATCATAGCTGCAGAGCAGTAGTTAGGATGGGACAGCTGGTGCCCTGGCCCAGAATGGGAAATTTAGAGGGCATTGATGGTGCCATCCTGGGAGGCCTTCCTTCCTTAACTTTCTTGTTCCCAAGTTTGCAGCTGCAGAAGTGTTTCATCCGGGGGCATCTCCTACCCCTTCAGCACCCTGGAGAGCTCATGGTTCCCTGGTATTGCTTTCTCCCTATCCACTCCTCTCTACCTTCTGTGTGTTCCCCCTTATTCCCAGCCACCACCAACCTGGTGATGATGCAAATGAAGAAATAACTATTTATCGCCTTGTATCTCTCACCCACTACAATCCATTGCTCATCTCCATGCCTTTGTACAGGCTGTTTCTCATGTCCTGTATGTGCTCCCTCAAGCTCTGCTTCTTAGACCCCCCAGAGCTCTTCAGAGCTCAGCCCAAATGCTGCCATCTACATGAACCTCCTTTCCTGATCACCTCTAAAATTACTCTGTATTTACCTTGTTTGTACTCTATGTGCACATTATGTATACTTTATTCCACATAAGCTCCTTGAGAGCAGGGACCTGTCTCACTTTTGTCTTCACATCTCCATAGCACATAGTAGGACTTAATAAATGTATGTTGATGGACTGATTGATTTGCCAGTTCCTATTCCTAAGCATAGCTTGATTCCCCAGACTGAATGGATGAGGCAGCTTTTCCATTTCAATGGTTCATCTCTCCTGGTCAGAACCAGTCTGACCTGATTAAAACCAACTGAATTATCAATCAGTCAACCAATCTTTATCCAACACCTGCTCTGTGTCAGGCACCGTGCTTGTCACTGGGGATACAAAGATGGAAACAATCGTCACTCTCAAGGGGCTTGAATTCTTTACAGGTATTTATTAAGTGTCTGTTATATACATGGCATTGTACTGGGTGCCAGGCATACATAGACAAAGAGTTCTGACCATCCTGCCCTTCACTATGAGATCTGTCCTTGGCCCTGTCTCTCATAGCAACATACAACCCATTTTCTCTAATGACATGATACTTTCTCTTACTATTGGTTGGAATTGTTACTGTTGAAACGGTATTGTTCTTTGTCACGGAGAAATGGGGTTACAAAACTATTGGGAGTTTGGCATAGTTGGTGAGAGGTGGGGAAAGGGCCATGGAAGCAGTGGGTCATGCTATTTGATATCAGCCTGTCTGGGCCACTGCTAACTCTGATTTTCCCCTCGATCTCCCAGATGTGCTCTCCTCCCTGAGTTTTTGTGACACTCCTGATTCCCCACCTACCTGTTTAACATTCCTTTTCCCTCTCATTTCCTCAATAAGATCATAGACTTAGAGCTGAAAGGGAATTCTGGTCCTTTGTTTTGTAGATATGAAAAATGAGGCCCAAAATAGCTGAGTAACTTACCCAGAAGTGAGATTTGACCCCATGTTCTCTCACTTTAAATCCAGTGCTTGTCATCCACATTCCCACTCCCTGTTTGTGGATATCCCTCATGACTCGGTCCTCTTCTGTCTCTATACTCTCTCCTTTAGGCATCAGAGCACTGGGCCTGACGTCAGGAAGATGAGTTCAAATCCAGCCTCAGACTTATTAGCTATGTGACCCTGGGCAAGTTACCTCACTTCTGTTTGCCTCAGTTTTCTCATCTGTAAAATGGAAACAATAATAGCACCTACCTCCCACAGCTGTTTTGGGGATGAAATGAATTAATAATTGTAAAGGCCTTAACACTTACTGAGTGCTATATAAATGTTAGAGTAATTACTATTATTACCACTTTTCCTCAGTCAATTCCCAAATCTCATCTATAGTCCAGACCCCTACCTGAGCTACAATTCAGCCACTGCTGCTGAATGTTTCATTTATATGTTCCATTGGCCCTTGAACTCAACACATCCCGGAATGCCATCTTTCCTCCAAACACCTCCCTGTTTCTGATGCTGCTGCCATCATTCTGTGGCCCACCCAGGCCTAAAACCCCTTGGATTTATCTCTCTCCTTTACGTGGCACATCCAATCAGCTCCCACTCCTGGTGGATAGGTTCCTGTTTCCCCATCCACGTGGGTCTCACTCCAGTTCAGGTCCTGAGTTCCTCTTGCCCAGGCTACTACATAACATATTCCCTCTTGGACTCTGCCCTTTCCAGAGCATCCTTTGGATAAAGGCAAAACTTATCTTCCTATGGCACAGGGCTGACCATGTCATTCCCATTTGGAAACCTTTCCTTGTTTCTCACTGTCTATGAGATAATATGTTAAGTCTGCAGTTTGGCATTTAGGGAGCTCCATTACCTGGCTCTTGACGTCCCTAGGCTCCTCCTCACTCCTCCCCTCCCCATACACTTGACATTCCAGTCAAGCTGGCCTTCTGCCTCTTCCCCAATCTTGCTGGAGCCTTTGCTGCCTTCTTGTCTTTGCTTGGGAGGTGCTCCCTTCCCCCATATCACTTCCTGTTGGAATCCTTCTCTTCCTTCCAGACTTGGGTAGGATGCCACCTTCATGGTACATGATAGGTGCTTAGCTAATGTTCGATGAGTGAATGATTTCCTGATCCACTGACTGGCTAAAAATGATCTTCCCCTTTTCAGATTTCTCAAAGCCCTTCTTTGTCGGGACCTCTCCTTTACCCTCACCACACAGTATTAGAGCAGCTAGGTGGATACAGTGCCTCGTTTGGAGTGTGAAAGACCTGAATTCAAATTCAGCCTCAAGCACTTACTAGCTGTGTGACTTTGGGCAAATCACTTAACTTCTGTTTGCTTCAATTTCCTCATCTGTAGAATGAAGGTGGTGATGATAGCATCTATCTCTGGGGTTGTGAAAATCAAATAAGATGACATTTATAAAGCGCTGAGCATGGTGCTGGGCATATAGTAAACATTATATAAATGCTACCTATTATTTATTATTACCTTGTATCCTACCTTTTTATATAATGCCTCCCGTTAGATTATTATATCATTAGATCCTTACAACAACCCTAGGAGGTAGGTCAGACAGTTAATAAGCATTTATTAAGCACGTACTACATTGTAGTGGCCATTAGACGCTTAGCAGACAGAGCGCTGGACCTGGAATCAAGAAGTCCAGGTTCAAATCTGACCTCAGTTTCCTCATCTGTAAAATGGGTATAATGATTCTTATACAACCAACTTCATAAGGCTGTTCCTAAGAGAGAGATTTGAAAACCTTAAAATGAAGCATGAATAAGAGTTATTGTCTAGGCTATATATATATAGGCTATAGGTCTATATAAGTATATGACGTGCAGGGCAGTGAGCCTGGGGTCAGGAAGACTTGAGCTAAAATCCAGCCTCAGACACTTACTACCTGGGTGACCCTGGGCAAGTCACCTAAACTCTGCCTTAATTCACTGGAGAAAGAAATGGCAAACCACCTAGTGTCTTTGCCAAGAAAATCTCGTGGATGGATTACAGTGCACAGCATCATGAAGAGGCGGACACGATTGAATGACTGAACGCCAACAAGTACGCTGGGCACTGGGCTTCGTGCTGGAAGTAGGTGCTATTATGATCTCTATTTTCCAGATGAGGAAACAGACTGAAAGTGACTTGCCCGGGGTCACACAGTTAATAAGTGTCTGAGCCAGGATTTGAATAATAATATCTGTACTAGCATTTATAGGGTGTGTGAAAATTTGCAAAGCCCTTTATATATGTTATTTTGTTTGATTCTCACAACAACTTTGTGATATAGGTGCTATTATCTCCATTTACAGATGGGGAAACTGAGGCTGAGACAAGTTAAGTGACTTCAGTTAGTAAGGATCTGAGGCAGGATTCGAATTCAGGTCTTCCCTATTTCAAGTCCTAGTGACTTCAAGATTCTAAGGTCCTTGAAGACAGGGACTGTGTCTTATCTTTGTTTTGCTATCTCAGCTCCTAGAACAGTATCTCACACATGCTGGATACTTAATATTGAAAAGGGGCAGAGAGGTGGCATGAAGTGCCAGCCCTGGAGTCAGGAAGACTCCCCTTCCTGAGTTCAAATCTGGCCTTAGATGCTTACTATCTAGGTAGCTTAACCTTGTTTGCCTCAGTTTTCTCATCTGTAAAATAGGGATAATAATAGCACCTGCCTTGCAGAGTTATGAGGACCAAATGAGACCACATGTGTAAAATGTTTTGCAAACCTTAAGGCACTACATAGATGCTAAATACTTTTATTATTAACTGTTATTTGTAAATGGAGAGAGGGTTGTATGCAGAGGTATGGTGCAAGGCAGGATGTGATAAGGATAAAGGAGAGATTCAGACAAAAGACTGAGAAATTTGAGAAGAGCTGATCAAGAAATCAACCATTCATCAAGCATTTATTAAACAACTATTGTGTACGATGTAAGTGGTACCTGAGTTGGATCTTGTAGAGTCACCCAGGTCTAAGTCTCGGCAGAGGTGGCCTGGGGTATTGACTGTACCTCCCTCCTTGTTCCTTTCTAAAAATTTCTGTCCTGCTCCAGGAGAAAATACCTTTCTTGCTTTTCCTGGGAGTTATACAAGTGTAGTTTTCATGCCTGTTTAAAAACAACAGGCAGGGGAGGAGTGGAATTAGGGGGGAATGTTCCTTCTCTTCTTCCCTGATGGGCCCTAGCTAGTCCCCTTAGCTGACAGTAGGATGCAGCATTCACTGAACTAGAGACATGTTAAATTATCTGCAAAGGAGATGAAGGCTGGAGATGTTCCTAAAACAGGAAAGAGGAGCTTAGTGGGCAGGCCTAAATGGAATTGGGGTGTAAAACAGGAGCAGAAGGGGGAGTCTATTTCTGACTGGGTGTCCAAATTGGTAGCAGTAATACCTTAAGCTTTCAGAGTGTGTATAAGTGTATATTGCATGTCAGGAAGGGAGTAGGATTCTGAAATACCATTCATTCATCCAAAAAGTACCTACTATGTGGAAAGCCCTATATTATGTGCTAGAGGTAAAGAAATGAGAACATGAAACCTGGTTCTTATACTACAAAATGAAGCCATAGCTAAGTTCCAAGCTTTCTACCCATAGGATTTGGAACTAGAAGAAGCCCAAGAATTTGTCTTTTCCAATCTCTCCATTCATTCCAGTAAACAGCTACAATGTCCTTACTTTATATTAGGAAAGGGATTAGGCTAGGAATATTAAAAAAAAAAAGAGTCCTGCCTTCAGGAATTTACATTCTTCTGGGGGATCATGGTGGTGGAAACAATTCATACACAGATAAGTAAATATGAGTAAATTAAGAGTAAATTTTTACATGAGGTAAGGGAAGGTGGGGAATAGTACCTGAATAAAAAGCATTTATTCAACACTTGCTATGTACTAGGTATTGAGGATACAAAAGGAAAAGTGAGACAGCCCCTTCTCCTGTGAATTTCACATTCTAATGGAAAGGCCTGGTGATACTAAGGGTATAGCTTCAGAGGAGAACATGGGACCTAGAGGTCCTTAGGGTATATCAGGAGTTTAGAAAGCAATGCCTGATGGGACAAAGGGTATGGTGACAGAGAAAATGGTAAGGTCTAGGAGTCCTCCATCTTACTATAAGGAAATGGTTATGTTTGGGAGGGTGGGCTAGGCCCACCATCATAGGGAAGGGGGAAGCAGTCCCAAGAGTTGGAGCAGACTCTGGGTACCCTCCTATAAGGATGAAAATGGAGGGAGATCAGTGTGAAGGAAGGATGAGTAGAAAAATTGAAGGAAAGGGCTCCCTAGAGAGTCAGGTAGAGTCTGACATGGAATCCCTTAAAGTGATGTCTCTGGATGGAAAGGGATATTTTCTAACTGTAGCTGTTCAGTCATTTCAATCATGTCCAGCTCTGTGATTCCATTTAGTGTTTCTTGAGAGAGAAACTGGAGTGGTTTTGCATTTCCTTCTTCAGCTCATTTTACAGATGAGGAAACTGAGGCAAACAGAGTTAGGTGACTTGCCCAGGGTCATACACCTAGTAAGTGTCTGAGGCTGGATTTGAACTCAGGAAGGTAAGTCTTCCTGACTCCAGGCCCAGTGCTCTATCCACTGAACTGCCTTGCTCCCCCAATACAGACTCAAAAAAGTGGCTGAATTTATCATCCTGGGGCATCAACTTGGCTTTCATTTTGGGGACACTTGATACCTTCTTTCAGGCAAAGGATAAAATACATCCCTATCTGTCTATCAATTGCATTGATGTGTGTGTGCGTGTGTGCGTGTGCGTGGGTGTGTGTGTGTGTGTGTGTACGTGGTGGCTTAAATGTACATGTATTCCTGTTACCAGTATATCACTGACTAATTCAGTTTAAGTAAACTGACTAATTCAGTTGAAGAGAGTATATCCCTCAGTAGGACTATGATGGGATAAAATTTGGGAAGCTAGAAACCAGTCAATCAATCACAAGTCATTTATTAATCACCTTCAGTGTTCTGGGTACTGTGCCAGGCTCTGGAAATACAAAGACAGAAATGAAAGCAGGTTAGCCCTCAAGAGTTCACATTCTATCGGAGAAGAAAGCATTCACACAGAGAAGCAGATACAATATATATATATATATTACTACAAGGGAATTCTGGAGGGGGGTTGGGCCCCTACTCTGAGCCTTGAAAGGAGCTAGGAATTCCTAGAGGATTCCTAGACGTGAGGTACAAGAGAGAGAGAGAGCGTTCCAGGCACGGAGGACAGTCTGTAAATCACCACTGAATGGGCTGAAACTTAATTCTTCAGGGAAAAAGAAACCCCGAGGAGAAGGCTGTCACAGGAGACAGATTGAGCATTCAGCAGTGGGGAGATGCTGGTTTTGCTGTACTCTGTCTTGATGAGACCAGCCCTCGAATATTATGTTTGGTTCTATTTTAGTTTTGGTTCAGGGGAGGGAAACCAGGAAGCTGAAAGGGCTCAAGACACATGAAAATCAGTTAAATAAATAAGGAAACCCAAACCCAGAGAAGGAAAACAAGTCACACAAGAAGTCAGTAGCAAAGGAGGGCTTTGCAACTAAGACTTCTATTGTAGGAATCATCTCTGTGCTTCACATCTCATCTGTCTGTCCTCTCCAGCTGTGGCCTTGCCACCCACCCTGCTTTGGTGCCTTGCTGAGATCATGTCCCGGCTGACCTCATCTACACATCTCAGGGCCAGCCCAACTGACTATATCTGGCTTGCCTCAGACCCTAGATTATACTTCCCATCCCATCTGACCCCACCCCAACCCCTGCCATCTCCTTGCTACCTGCTGGTCTTCGCACTCAGGTACCCCATTACCATCACTGCCTGGGATGTACTAAAGTAGAGTTCCTTGAGAGTAGGGACCGTCTTTGGGTTTGTATAGCCCTTAACTCATGATACTTAATAAATGGTTTTTCATCCATTCATAAATAACTCCCTATTTTAGAGAGGAGAAAGGTCAGAGAAGGAAGGTGACCTGTCTTAGATTGGGGGAGGCGGGAGTGCTGGAGCCAGCTCTGACTGATTGTTAAACAGCTGATTGTAAAATTTTCATTCTGATCATTTACACCTTGGAAATAGGCAAACAGAAAATTATTGTTTTGTTCACTTTCTTGACTTAAGAAGGTGATGGAATAAATGTTAATACGGCAAATTAAACTTAAAAGTGCATCCAGAATATATTCCCTCCCCCCACCTCCAGCTAGCTGTTAAAATATTTACCAGCACATCCTTACCTTAGAGCTTTTCCTTCTAAAGTTACCTTATCCCTGGGCAAGTCACTTAATCTCCATTTGCCTCAGTTTCCTTGATTGTAAAATGGAGAAAATAATAGTACCTGTCTTGAAGGGTTGTTGTAAGGAACAAATGAGATAACATTTGTGAAATGCTTAGCATGTTTTTGACACATAGTAGGTGTTTCATAAATGCTTATTCCTTTCTCCTTTCTGCCCCTTCCACCTGTTCTGTATTTATCTTTATGTACTTACTTATCTAGACCTGTTAACTCCAGAGTGGGCATGGAGGGAACCGGTTATAGAAAAAGGAAGAAGGAAGGATAGAAGAGAATAAGCATCTATTAAGTGCCTGCTGTGTGTTCCTTGGTCAGAGAGAGGATCTTTGTGAGGAGACAGCTTTTATTGAAAGAGAGAGAATGGGTGGAGGATGGGTAGTCAGTTTGTTAATGTGAAGTGTTTCAGTTGGAATCTTGGTGATAAGACTATCTTTTGTCTGGGGCAAGAAGTCTTTAAAAGATTCTAACATCATGGCTTTAGAATTGGAAGGGACCTTAGAAGTCGTTGACTCCAACCTTTCATTTCACGAATAAGGAAACCGAGGCATAGAGAGGTTAAATGATCTGCCCAGGGTCATACAATTGGAAAGTGTCTGAGACAGGATTCTAACCCAGGTTTTCCTGACTCTAGGGCCACTGCACCAAGCCATGTCTGGACCTCAGAAGTTTGGGGGAGGTGCTAATGGCAAGTACAATCAGTGGGAAGACTGTGTGATAGGTAAGATTGAATTTGAATTCCAAAGACCTGGGTTTGTGTCTAGGCTCTGTCACTCACTGGCTGGATTTAATTGGGATATTTATTCACTTCTCTGGGACTCACTTTTCTATATGAGGTGAGAGGCTTAGATTTGACCACTGAGACCCTTTCCAATTCTAGGTCATGTGACCCTATGGAAATCAGTAGATTTCACTGAAAAACACGAGTGGGAGCTGAATACTAACTAGGCTGGACGACTCGTGTCTGACAGTTGGGCTCTTAAGACAGCTCAGAGTGGAGGGCAGGCCAGATGCCAGTGAATGGGAGTGGGCAGACTTGACAGCTGTTCTAAGGGCCAATGAGGGGTGTTTTAGGATCAGATCCCATGCTTTGTAGCTCAGCAGAATTGGGGTGCACTCTGAGTTCCCTCCCATAAGGGTAGGAAAGGGGGTAAATGAAGGGAGTTCTATACTCTGTAAGTTTGCTGTAGTTATTTTTATTCTCTCTTCCTCCTACATTTCTACTAAGAGTTTTTTTTACAAAGACTTCACTTCAGGTTCAGGTTTACCAAGGAAGGCAGGAAAGGTCCATGTAGAGCTAAGGGAGGTCTGGAGACATTGGAGAGAACACAGAAAGAAAGAAGCCACACCCTTTGGGGGCTGCTGACTGGCAAGGGTGGATGGTGGGATCACAAAGGAGCAAAATTACAGTGGGAACAAATGGGGTAAGGGAATGCCTCAGGCAGGATTGATCACATCTTCTCTGCTGGCAGCTACGAATTTCACACCCACCAGGCCTGGAATCTGTGCCAGCCCAAATCCACCTTGTACTAGAGTAACTGTATTTAACATCCAGACCAATTGAGAAAGCTATACTCTGTGGTTTTCCATGTCTCCTTTGCCTTAGTTCTTAGTAAATTACCCTTAAGCTTTCAACAGCTTGTGAATTTATCAAGCAAAGGAGCCACGGGTGCTTTCCATACCTCAAACAGCCCAGAGAAAGGAGTGGGGACCAGTTGGTCCCTATGGATAAGGCATAGCGATAGTAGTGGGGCTGGAGGGAATTGACCGTAAGGAAAGGAAGAGGAAGGGAATAAGTGGTCATCAAGCACCTACTGTGTGCCAAGCACTTTACAGATATCTCATTTGAGATAGCTTTACAACTACTTTGTAAAGTAGATGCTATTATTATCCCCATTTACAGTTGAGGACACTGAGGCAGGCAAAGGTTAAGTGACTTGCCTAGGGTCATCCAGCTAGTAAGTGTCTGAGGCTGAATTTGAACTCAAAGAAGGGAGCCAGAAGGGGTAGAATCAAGTTTAGTAAAGGGTATTGCCCCCCTTCACCTTGGAGTGATCCTGTTATAACCTCCTGATTCATTTTCCTCCACCCTCTGAACCTGGCTGGACCTCTGCTTGATCCCAAGGCAGCTTTCTCTGCATTTTTCGATTATATGGAGGACTCGATTATATGGAAGAGAGGTGGTTCTTGCCCACCTCTCTTCACATTTAAGAAACATGCATTCTATTCATTTCCTTTTCCCCTATTTGCTTTAGTTTCTATGTTAGTAATTATTTATTTTCTCTCCTTCTATCCTCCACTTTCATTTGATGAGAAAAACAAAACCCTTGGAACAAGTACACAGAATTAAACAAAACCAATTTCCATATTGGCTTGTCCAAAAAAGGGTGTTTCATTCTGAGTCCTGAATCCATCTCCCATCTGTTGCGAGGTGAGCAGCATGTTTTATCAGTGGTCCTCTGGGATCATGGTTGGTCGTTGCAATCATCAAAGTTTTTAAGTCTTTCAAAGTTGTCTATCTCTGCAGTGTTATTTGTCCACATCATTTCTCTGATTCCATCCCTTTCATCATTTCTTGCAGTTCAATAGAATACTGTCACATTCACAACCCATCATCTGTTTGGCTGTTCCTCAGTGGACAGCAACCCCCTCAGCTTTGCCCCAACAAACAAGCTACTATAACTATTTTTGTACATATGGCTCTTCTTTGACCTTTCTGGGGTCTAGTCTAGTGGAAGTCATCCCACTGTATTTGTATAATCTATGTTTAGGATCATAAAATCATACATTTAGACTTGGAAGGGACCTGAGAGATCTTTTAGAAAAACTCCCTCATTTTACAATCTGAGGAAACTGAGGCTCTGGGAGTTGATGTCTTTCCCCAGGACCTCTGACTCCAAAGCTGCTCCTATTTTTCCCTTCACCAAGCTATACCAAACACTCCCAATGGAATACAAAGTCAGGGGTAGGCAGCTGTTTTCACAAACAGCTGTAGTGTTGATCAGAACAAAGCAATTTGGAGTCAGAGAGCCTGGATGCAAATCCTGGCTCTGTCATTTACTACTAATGTGACCTTAAGCAAGATAATTACCTCTCTGGGCCTCGGCTTTCCAACTATAAAATGGGGGAGTTGTACTCAGTGGCCTCTGACATCTTTTGCAGCTCTAGATTTCTGATCCTATAAGTCACTTGATCTCTTAGGTCTCAGTTTCTACATGTGTAAAACGAAGATGTGGGACTCTGTAGTCTTTGAGGGCTTTTCTGGCTCTGGGTTTAGGATCCTATGATCCTAAGTCACTTAATCTCTCTGGGCCCCAGTTCCGCCATCTGTAAAATTTGACAGTGGGGCTCAACAGCCTCTGTGGTCCTTTCCAACTCCACAGTCTATGAATGATCTTGGATAAGTCATTTAATTCCTCTAACTAAAACAGAGGGTTGGACTTAATGACTTATACGGTCCCTACCTTCTATAGATCTGAGATGGTGTGTAGCTTGCTCATGGTATGGCCTTTCCTCTTCTCTGTTTCTTTTCTTCCTTCCTCCTCCCTCCCTTTTCAATCCTCCCTACCCCCTTCTCCATTCCTGCTATCCTCTGCCTAAGCTTTGGGCCTATTATGCACTGCTTCCCCCTCCAACCCTTGCTCAGGCCCCCGGGGGATCTCAGAGCCTTGAAGTCTGGGCCCAGCTGGGTGGTCTCCTTGGCACAGTCTTCCCAAACATCAGAATTCATCCAGAATTTGGTTTGATGAGGGGGCAGGATCATATGTGCCCCAGCTTCCTGTTCCATATGAGGAGAGGTTCAAAGGTCAAATCTGTTCACTACTCAATATTTGGGGGCATCCTCCTGAGTAGAGGTCTGGGGAAACACAGCAACACAGCTGCCTCATCCCTTCCCAATCACCATCTCTCTCTCTCTCTCTCTCTGTCTCTCTCTCTCCTTCTCTCTGTCTCTGTCTCTGTCTCCTCTCTCTCTCTCTCTCTCTCCTTCTCTCTGTCTCTGTCTCTCTCCTCTCTCTCTCTCTCTCTCTCTTTCTCTCTCTCTGTCTCTCTCTCTCCTTCTCTCTGTCTCTGTCTCTCTCTCCTCTCTCTCTCTCTCTCTCTCTCCTTCTCTCTCTCTGTCTCTCTCTCCTTCTCTCTGTCTCTGTCTCTCTCTCTGTCTCTGTCTCTCTCTCTCTCTCTCCCTCCTTCTCTCTCTCTCTCTCTCTGTCTCTCTCTCTCCTTCTCTCTGTCTCTGTCTCTCTCTCCTCTCTCTCTCTCTCTCTCTCTCTCTCTCTCTCTGTCTCTCTCTCTCCTTCTCTCTGTCTCTGTCTCCTCTCTCTCTCTCTCTCTCTCTCTCTCACACACACACACACACACACACACACACACACACACACACATTCAAAGAGACTGTTTCAGCAGGTGCCTGGATAATTCCCCCCCCAGTAAGTGTGAAGTTATTATGATACTGTTTTCTTTTTCAGCTTTAAATCTTCTTTGATCTGAGAGATAGAGAGGAGAGTCATGGAAAGTGAGCTTGGAGCAGGAGAGAATTTCACAGTCCATCTGTTTGGTTTCTGCTCACCGGATTCCGGGGCATGTGGATCCTCAAGTGGCTGGGCCTGTGATGATCTGGGGGGGGGTCAAGCCATTGTGAAATCTACAACCAATGCAGTAGCAGATGCCTCGCTACTCCCCCAGTCAATCCTGAGGCTCGAAGCCATCCCATCATCCCCAGAGCCTCATGGATTTTGAGCTCAGAGAGACTTTAGAGGCCATCCAATCTTACTCCCTCATTTTACAGATAAGGAAACTGAGACCTAGGGAAGTTAAGTGATTTGCCTCAAGACCTTCCATTCTGAGGGTACCTTCTCTAATTTCCTCTGTAGATATCTTTTATGCCCCTTGTATGTTTTTCTCCCTCATTAAAATGTAAGCTCCCAGAGATTATTTATGCCTTTTTTTGTATTCTTGGCACAGAGCCTGGCACATACTGGTTCATAAATGCCTGTTATCTGCCCATGATAGGAGCAGCTAGGTGACAAAGTGGACAGAACACCCAAAGTCAGCAGGGACCTGAATTCAAATCCAGCCTCAGACACTTACTAGCTGTGTGACCTTGGGCAAGTCACATCACCTTGATTGTAAAAAAACATTGCCCTTGGTCACATGACTAATGGAACTTGAACCCAGATCTTTCTGATTCCAGACACAGTACTCTATTTAGTATGCCATGCTGTTTCTTTAGGAGAAACAGGGTCCACTGAGGGGAATTAGGGAATGGTAATTAGGAGCTAGGAGGACAGGGATGGACAAGGGATCGTCCCCACACCAAGTTCCATTTGGCCCTGGACCAGGGTGGCTGGGCTAGGAGAGGAGCCATGATCCCTGTTGACAAAGCAGAGAGAGCACTAGAAAGGCCCCTGAAGTACACAGACAGGTTAATGACAGCCTTGGTGGACAATTGGATTTACCCTTCTTTTACCTTGTTGCTTTGGGGACAGCATCTCTCATCTTGGGGAGCCTGGCAGAGCTTGCTGTGTCTACAGAGGAGGTCTGGCTCTGGAGTATTTGATTTAATTAGGGAAAAAACAAAGGGAGAAAACAGGGCCTCAGATGCTTCTAAGCCATAGAGGAAGCAGGAGGCATATGCAGGAATGAATAGGAGGGAGAAGGCGGAAGGGCAAACAGGGGGATGCCATCCTCAGGTTGGAGCAGGGATCTTGGATCCCAAATCTACATCTGCAAACCTCCTGTGAGGGTGGCTTGGAATTCTCAAAACAAAATTAATGCTAATTCACTTCATTAAAAAAAATCAATATAACTACTTTAAGCAGGGATTAAAATCAAACAGGATGAAAGGAAGAATCAGTCATGGAACTGGAAGGGATGTCAGAGGCCATGAGTCCAACCCCTTCATTTTACAGATGAGGAAACTAAGGCCTAGAGAGGCTAAATGACTTACTTGCCCAATGTCACAAAGGCAGTGAGGGGACAAGGGGCAGGATTTGAATCCAGGTCATGTAGAATAATAGATTTAGAGCTAGAGGAGAGCTTAGAGACTATCTAGTCTGACATTCTCCCCTGTCTTCCATTTTACAGATGAGGACACTGAGGTCCAAACAGTGACTTGCCCAAAGTCACACAGATAGTAAGTGATATGGGCAAGATTTGAATGAACTCAGGCCCTCTGTGTTCTATTCTTCAAGGATTTCTTGAGTCCTAAATCTAAGATTTAGCCATCTACATCTAAGCTAACCTCACCTCAAGCTCCTACCCATCTCTGAATCTACGATCTTACGGTTCTCCTGTGACTTTTCTGTTGGACGAAAAGAGGGAAAGAGCAGTAGAAGGTATAGACCAGGGCAGGTTCTCCTCCCCTGTGTGATTGGATTCAGTCAAAGGGCCACACTTGAGGACCTAGAGGGCCACATGTGGCCTCAGGTTCCCCACCCCGGTATAGACTGCCCTCAGATGGCTTACAGTTTATCAGAACATGCCATATACAAACTGAGTGTTAACTCCTCCTTTCTCCTCACCCCCAGTTAGAATGTAAAGTGCTTGAAGTCCAGCACTCTCACTTTTATTTTTGTAAACCCAGTGCCTAGCCTTTCATGCCTGGTACACAGTAGGCGTTGAATAAATGCCTGGAGATTGCTCAATTTACTCCTGATCTAAAGTCTATGTATTAGAAACCCCCAGGGGACAAGAGAAAGGCAGGAAACTGCCCTGATCTCTCACTGACCTTTTACTTGACTGAAAAGATGAGACTCATCCTGTCACCCCCTCCCCAGCTCCAGATTTCTCCCTTTGTCCCTCGGCTTCTCCCCTTCTCGGAGGAAGGCGTGGCTCTCTCCCCCCTGCTAAGGCTGGTCTCTCCACCTTGATGCTACCCTCTCCAGCCTCCCTTGGGACTCAGTCTGTCAATTATCCTCTCTGTCTCCTCATCCAGCGTGACCTTTCTGCTGCAGCTGACAGCCTTGCTCACCCCATCCTCGATGCTCTCTGTTCCCTCTGCCCAGCCTTTTCCTGTTTCACCTCCTGTCTTTCTGCTTGCTTCCTCTCTCTGGCTTGTTGTTTTCTTTTTTTTGGGGGGGGGGGGGTGGGAAGGCGGTATGATCACAACTAGAAGCAACCTCAGGGGCCATTTAGTACAATCCCCTCATTTTACGGATGAGGAAACTGAGCCCCATGAAGGTCAAGTGATTGGTTCAAGGTCAAACAGGCAATAAGCATCAGAGGTGGGATTTGAACCTAGGTCCTTTGGCTCCAGAGATAATACTCTCTCCACAGATTTAGAAGGGACCTCAGATGCCATCTGGTATACTCCCCTCTTTTTTTTTTTTTTTTACAGATGAGGAAACTAAGGCTCAGCGGGGTCCCCTAGGTATTCAGTGGCAGAGCAGACTTTAAGCCTGGTCTCCTTTACTCTGAAGACTAGCTCTCTAGGCACCATGCCAAGATGCCCCTCACAGCTCTGAATAACGTCCTCTCCTTTTCTGATAGCAGGGGATTATCTCTTTACATTCAGGTATTGCATTTCGTATAACCATTCTCCAGGCCAGGGACATCTGCTACATTTCCAGGTTTTTGTTGCTCACCATTCATGACATGTTGTCTTCCCCCTCCTTGAGGGCAGGGACCATTTTTTGCTTTTCTTTGGCTCTCCTGGCCCTTAGCACATTGCCCGGCACCTAGTAAGTGCTTAATAAATGCTTGTGACTGAGTGCCATGTCGGACAGATTGATCTTATTTCGTTGCCCTGTTCATAAAACCTTCAGTAGCTTCCTACTGTCCACCAGCAAAGTTTTCATTCAGTCTTTAGTTTGGCATTCAACGTCCTCCTGTATGTGGCTCTAAACTGTTCTTCCAATCTCACAGTGCTAGTTCTGATTAAACTAGGCTACAAATGTTGTCCACGAGGTGGCACCATAGTGCACAGAGCCCCAGACTTGGAGTCAAGTAGACTCGTCTTCCTCAGTTCAAATCCAGCCTCAGACACTTAAACTAGCTGGGTGACCCTGTTTGCCTCAGTTTCCTTATCTGTCAAATGAGCTGGAAAAGGAAATGGACAACCACTCCGAGATCTTTTCCAACAAAATCCCCAGTGGGGTCACAGAGAATGACTGAACAAGATGGTTCTCAGCACACATTTCAGGCTTTCTAGCCTCTGTGCTTTTGCTTATTCATGTACTAAGACAAATTAGGGCAGTGGAAAGCGCCCAGGATTGGCATTTAGAGAAGCTGGGTTCAAATCCCATGTCTCCTCTTTAGTACTAATGGAACCTCTCTGTGCCTCAGTTTCCTCATTTGCAAAATGAGATTGAACTAGAAGGTCCCTTCCCATTCTACATCTCTGTTCACATCCTTCATCTCTACTGGTTGGAATCCTTGTCCTTCAGGGCCCACTTTAGATTTCATCTCCTTTCTATTTTCGAGGCCTCCTAGTAAGGGGTTGCTAGGATTCTGGGCCTCATCTCCCCTTGGTCTTATTCCTGGAGAGGAAATGACATGCAGCAGCAAGAACGCTGGATAGAGAATCAGGGGTCCTGAGTTCAAATCTCCAACCTGCTGCTTACTCCTGTGTGGCTTCTGAAAGATCCCTTCCCTTTTCTGTTCCTCCTCTAAAAAATCAAAGAGCTGGACTAGGAGACCTCTACCAAGACTCCAAGCACAAATCTATGCTGACAACCCCAGCCAGAAGAGAGCTCACCTGTTGACCTCTCGTAGTCTTAGTCTGTATCCTTCTTACTTTTCATAATTCGCCTTCTCTTGTGTGCCTAGCCTATCTTCCCTACCTAGCTATGAGCTCCAGGTGGGCCTTATTCAGCTTGGCAGGCCCTGGAGACCCCAGATTGGAATTTTGCACACTGTAGACCCTCAGTAGATATTGAGTTTATCATGTTTGTTAAACCTCTAGACTGCCTTTGCATCAGACTGGAAATTCCATTTTAAGAACTTAAAAAGGAAGAAGCAGAGAGATGCAAGGGGGGTTAGGGCAGCATAGGAAAAATGAGGGCCGGGGACACCCGATCAAACATAAATGAGTAGATTTTAAGTTAGAAGGGACCTTGGAGACCACTGAGTCATTTTACAGTTAAGTAAACTGAGGCCTGGAAAGGTTAAGTGACACAGGAAGAAAGATAACAATAATTAGTATTACTATAACATTTTAAAGGTTATAGGACACTTTACTAATATCATCTCATTTGATTCTCACAACAGCCCTGGGGGGTAGGTGCTATTATTATCTCTATTTTACACATGGGGAAACTGAGGCAGCAAACGCTAAGTGACTTGCCCAGGGTCACATGGCTAGTAAGTAACTGAATCTGGATTTGTACTCAAGTCTTCCTGACCCCATGCCCAGTGTTTTATCCCCTGCACTCAAGTAGGGGCTTGAGCATCCTCCCCATCTCACCCCTCCTGTGATCAGGCCTTCAGCATTTTTGCAGGGATGCTTTCGGGGTGCTCTGGTTCATTTTCTGCACCTCTTTTTTTCTTTACTTAGCTTCTCCTGAGCTGATTCATATTTCAATAAATTCCAGCTGAAAAGTGATCAGATTTTGAGCGGGTGGCACATCAGCACATTGAAATGTGATATATTTTGACTAATGCCGTTTTGAAATTTGAAAACTGCCGACAATTTTATTCAATCTCCATTTTTATACCAAGTCATTATTTGGGGAGGGGGAAGGGGGGGGGTAAAGGAACAGAGTTTATTTCCAGGTTCCTGCAGCAGTCATGAGGATTCTCAGCCCATCCCCATCCCTGAGTCCGGCAGCCAAGTGGCCCCGACATTATCCTCCAGGCCTCAGCTCCCCCTGCTCTGCTCTCTTCCAACCAGATCCAGCAGCTTCTTACAAGTATCCCCCTGTGGCTCCTAGTCCAATTTAACCTGACCTTCAGCCCCACCTCTGCCAAACAAACTTTAGCAAATCCCCGGGGCAGGCACTTAAGACACGTTTTTGTGATACGGAAGATGGTATTACACAGAATTTCCTCTTCCTCCTGGGTTTGTCTCCTCCGTTTCCCTGACTGCCACTTGAGCATTAAGTGCTGAGAAGGAAAATATAAGAACAAGGCTAAAAGAAGAGGAAAATGAGAAGTAAGGGAGGAAAGGCATGCTGGGATTGTAATTATAACAATTCCCTGCCTGAATGTCCTCCCGGTGCCATGGGGCTGACCGCGTCTCTGGAAGATGATGCCAGTGGAAAGCAAGGTCCTGTGATTTTGGGAAAGGTTTAAATTAATCATTCAGTCACCAAACATTTATGAAGCACCTACTATGTGCTAAGCACTCTGCTAGGTGATATTGATACAAGAACAACCACAAAAACAAAAACTTGAAATAATACTGCCTTCAAGATGCTTATATTCTATCAAGGGAGATAACCTGTGTATGCGACGGACTGTGAGGTCTAGTAATCTATTAATCAGTCTATTAATTTAGCTAAACTCAGAGAGACTTTGAAGTTGAGCGGAAGAGATGAGTTTTTCATTTCTTGTAGGCTATGTCATGTCAGTCAATATCAATCAATGAATCAACTATTTTGGGGGACTTTTATTTTGTCAATTTTACTTATTTTTAACATTCATTTTGACAACTTTTAAGTTCCAAATTCTCTCCCTCCCTCCAGCCCCTTCCCCAGCCACAGAGAAGGCAAGTAACATAATGTCCATTATATAAATGAAATCATGAACAACCTACTTCCATATTAGCCTCAACAAGCATTTATTAAGTGCCTGCTCTATGCCAGGGTCTGGGCTAAGGGCAGGGGATAAAAAGACAAAGTGGAAGTGTCTGACTTGAATTTCAATATCCATTCTATCAGGGAGACAAAATGTGTATAAGAAAAACCGTTCAAGACCCAGCCTGGAACATTTATTGTAATTCATAACCTCTCAGCGCCCCTGGCAACAATCTAAGAAGGGAGGGACCTGCATTGGAAGGGAGCCGGAGTTTTTTTATCAGGTAGTTCCCTACCACAGGCCTAGGCCCTATCCCATTAGCATATATAAAATATTGTGGGGGAGGAGAAGCACCAGTTCCTAGAATCAGGAAAGAAGTCATGTAAAAAGTGGCACTTGAGTTGAGCTTTGAAGTGAGCTAGGGGGTCTATGAGACAGAAATGAGGAGGGAGGGCATTCCAGGCATGGGGAATAGCCCGGGCAAAAGTCCAGTGGCAGGAGAAGGAATGTTGGGTGAGAAAATCAGGGAGAAGGACAGTTTAATTTCAGGTAGAAGATGACTAGTCCTTACAGTCTTAGATGGGAGAGGGTGTGCCATCTCCATTCATCCTTGAAATAGGTATGGTGGGAATTATTCTCCCTCTTTTGCATGGAACATGGAGACAACATGACATAGTGGACAGAGTGAGGGCCTTGTAGTCAAGAGGATATGAGTTCAAATGTTACTTTTTTTTTAACTTACTAGCCAATTGACCCTGGGCAAGTCATATAACCTTGATGTATCTGAGGTAACTCCCTAGAACTTGAAGTGCGATGTAGAGAAAATAATAGCTAGCATTTCTATAGTGCTTCCAAAGTTTGTAAATCTCTTTCTAAACATGATTGTATTTGATCCCCATAATGATCCTGAGAGGTAGATAACCTTGTCCATTCCAAGTCCATTCTTCTATCAACTGCACTGGGCCACCTCTCAGATGGAGAGCTATGCCCTGAAGTCTTAGGTGATGGGAGCACTGATTAATCAAAGCCGAGGTGTCTGAGACCACAGTTGAACTCCGGTCTTCCTGAGTTGCAGTTTTCTCTCCATTTTCCCACCTAGCTGCCTCAAGAGGAGAGGACTGTAGTCATGAATCTGGATCTGGGATCAGACGATGAGGGATAGACTAGGACCATCCCCCCCACAACACACACATATACACACACACATGCATGCATGCATGCACGCATGCACCCTCCCGAAGAGAATTGACATCCTAACTGGGGAGTGTTCATTCAATTCCACAGGCATTTAGTAAGTGCCAGTTATATGCAAGGTACTGTGCTAAGCACTAGAGAAACTAAAAGATAATTAAAACAGGTCCCCTGCCTTCAAGGAACTTTTAATCTACACAGGCATAAAATATATGTGTGTGTGTGCGTGTAGATATATATTTGTGTGTATGTATATATGTGTGTGTATACATAAATATATATATACTACATATATTATACACACACATATACATGTATATGTATATACATAGGTGAAGGGAATATTATGGTTGTCTTGGAGATAACCCCAAAGACTGACTACAAAGGGAGGGTGAGGTATCATTCATCTTCTCACCTTCTGAATGGTTTATCACTTACTCATATGTGATGTACATACACATAAAATAAATTCCTGTATATCTTATGTATGTATAATGTATTATGTACATATACATATATACATATAGTACATACCTGTATAAATATGTATTCCATAAAGAAAACAATACAAGGTATGGTAACCTACTGAATGCACCAATACTAAACATAGTTCACATCTTGCATAGGGCTTTAAGGTTTTGTCATTCTTCACAGCATCCCCACCCCCACCCCAAGGTAGTTCAAGGATTCTTATCTCCATTTTACGGAAAACTGTATCGTAGATAGCTAAAGTGACTAGGTCAGGGTCACTCATCTAGTAAGTATCAAAATATGCAGTAGTATAGAGGATAAGTATAGGAGCCCCTAGGACAGGCTAATAATCCCCAAGGGCTATTAAGAGATGAGGTTGAAACTGGACCTTTAAGAATGAATGAACTGAAATCCAACCTAAGACACTTACCATCTGTGAGACCTTGGGCAAGTCACTTAACTCCATTGCCTCTTCCCCCATCCAAAAAAAAAGAATGAATGAGTAGTACTCATTAGATGAGTGGATGGATGCCATAGCTGAGTAGAAATAGCACTGGATTTGGAGTCTCAGAGGACCTGGGTTGGAATCCTTGACTTTGTGCTCATTCCCTTTTACCCATGGAAGAGGGTTTAGCTTGGTTCTGCTTGGCCCCAGTGAGTGGAACAGGGAACAAATGGTGGAAGTCATGGCGGCAGGAGAAACTTTGTAAACTTTGTAACTATCCAAAAGTATAGTGGGCTGTCTTGGTAGTGACTTCTCTCTTGTTGAAGGTTTATAAATAGAGGATGGATATATATTTATGGGAGGGGGGGGGTTAGTGGGGATTCTTTCTGGGGGACAGGTTGGAGTAGAGGGCTGCTGAGGTTCCTTCTAATTCTAAGTCTATGATTCTGTGATAACTGAGTGACCTTGGGCAAGTCACTTCATCTCTCTGGAGGTCAGTTTCCCAATCTGTAAAATGAAAGGATTGGACTAGATGACCTCTAGGGGTCCCTTCCAGTCTTGAATCTATATTAATAATAACAGCTAACATTTACATAGTGATTTGAGGTTTGCAAAAACACTTTACATATATTATATCATTGGATGTTGATCTATGATCCTAGCAGGCTGTTTTAGGCAAGGGATAGGATTTGTACAAAGGCACAGGCTAGGATTGCATATGCATGCTTTGTGGACCATTTGTCCTCTAGTGAAGGATCTTGTGAGATTAAAGAGATAGTGTGGAGCCAGATTATAGAGGGCCTTAAATGCTAGGTTAGGGAGTCCCTGATCTCATCCTGAAGAGCTTTAGAAGGTTTTCAAGTTGGGAGAAGTTTGACATGCTAGTGTTTAGGAAAGATGAATCTGATGAAGGGATGCATTATTGGGGGTTGGGAGTAAAGGAAAGTGACTGAGAAGAGGGAATATTAATTTGGAGGCTTTTGCAGGAGCTGTGAGGAAGCAGGTCTGCAAGGAAAGGGAAGCGAAGGGGAGGGAAGGGGAGGGAAGGATGGATATAATGCACATTATGAAGAAACAAGTGACTGGACTTGTTGACTTGCTGAATGAGAGTCAAGAAGGGGAAGGAAACAGGAAGGAGCCATGAATAATGTGTAGACTGGAGGGGTTTTATTCAATGGTAAAGAAGTGGACAGTTGGGTCCAAGAGTAGGATGGTCTTCCACCAGCTTCCTACTGACCCAGAGAAAGGTAACTCATGATGCAGTAGAAAATGTCAGACTTAAAGTCAGGAGACCTTGCGTCAAATCTTGACTGACCCTTTCTGGCTCTGCCATTTATGCTCTATCTATGTGACTTCAGTTGTTTCTTCATTTGTAAATGAGTGGATTGGAGTAGAAAATCCGCTAATGATAACACACACACACACACACACACACACACACACACACACACACACACAGTGCTTTAAGCTTTGTAAAGCCCTTTACATATCTCGTTTCATTTCATCCTCATAACAACCCTGAGATAAGTACAATTATAACCCACATTTTACAGATTAAGGAAATTGAGGCTATGAAAGATTAAATGACTTGCTCAGCTGTAGACTTCGGTTGAGTCAGGATTGAAGCTAGGGCTCTGCCTGGGAGTGAGGCAAAGGTCACCTTGCCACCATTTGTCTGTGCCCAGGCCTTCGCTTGGCCCAATCACTTAATCAACAAAACGTTTATCAAGAGCCTGCTATGCACCAGCCACTGTACCCTGAGGATACAAAGTCAAAAGTTAGACTGTCCCTTGCCCCCTTTATTCAGAAGTTTGTTTGAATTATAAAATTGTGTTCTCTAAGCTCTCTGATTCGTTTTGGAATGGTAGATGAAACAGCAGTATGGATTTCACCAAGAGCACATGATTATAATTCATATTTATTAAGCACAGTGCCTGGGACATAATAATATCTAGCTAGTATACAGCTAGGTGTGCAAAGCATTTCAATTATGTTGTCTCATTGGATCCTCACAACTAACCCATAAGATGTGTGTTATTATTATCTTCATGTTACAGATGAGGAAACTGAGGCAGGTAGAAGTAAAGTAAAGTAACTTGTTCAGAGTCATGCAGCTAGTAAGTGTCTGAGGCAGGGTTTGAACTAATCTCTTCCTGACTCCAATTCCAGCTGCCTCTAAGGTTAGAGCAGAGTAGGTGCTTAATAAGTGCTTACTGATTCATTGGTTTAAGGTTTTTATAAAGCATTTTACTCACAATGTCCCTGTGAAGCAGATGTTACCCCCATTTTATAGAGGAGAAAACTGAAGCTCTGAGTGGTTGTGTCTCTTTGGGCATTGGTAAATATCTGTGGCAGTGGATTATCTAGATGACTTTTAGATTAAGCAGCAATGGAGGAAGGGCTTTGAATATTCGTAGAATTTCTGCTGGGGAGCTGTCCAAGGTTTATAAACCAAAGATCCAGCAATACCCAGGCTTGACACTCATTCATTCATCCTCTCAACAAACATTTCTTTACTCACCTTTATTAATACTATTGTTGTTAAAGCACTTTCACTTCTGAATACATCCCTCTCCATATCATACTTATCCAGTCATTCCTTATTACAAAGATTTAAAAAGCAAAAAAAGGAATTCAGTAAAACCAACCAACACATCAGCTGAATCTGATGGTGGATACAAAGACAAGAAGGAAGTATATTTTGTCAACTCTTCTTCAAGGTGAAGTTTGGTCATTGCAGTTTACCAAAGTATTCCATTTCTCTCTCTTTTGTTCTTTCCATGTTATAGTCATTGCATGTAGTTTTCTCGACTATGTTTACTTCACTATGCATCTGTTCATACAAATCTTCTTAGACTTCTCTATATCCTTCACATTCATCATTTCTTTCTTTCTTTTTTTTTGGATCTTAAAATTTTAAAATTTTTAATTTTAAAAATTGATACAAAAATTTCAGAGAAACCCAGAAAATTTTTATGAACTGATGCAGAGTGAGATGAGCAGAAACAAGATAATTCTATCCACAATGACTGCAACAAGATAAATGAAGACAGCATTAAAAGACAAAACCCAGGTCAGATGTAATGGAAAATGCTGGTACTAAGTAATTTACATTAGAACACTCAGCCTTCCTTTCTGTCAACAAAAAGTTGACCAAAATGGAAAGTGATATGCACTCTTAGTGGCAAACACTGCTTCAAATAGTTTTCTTAATTTTGGGGCAGATGATGCAATTTATGGGAGTTTATCTATCAGGATGTGGCTGCTGTATCAGAATATGATATATAAATAAAAAATGAAGATAATTTTTAAGTAAGATGTATCAATAAAATGAATATATATTTTAAGTTTTTTTCATTCTTATTTTGGACTCTAGAATTTAAAGGCACATCAATTCTTATCTTTAATCAAGACTTTAATTGCCAAACTCCTCAGTTTGGAGAATTCATTACCATTTAAAGTCCTCTACAATTTGTCTCCAAGTCTTGTTTTCCCAGTGTATTTCACATTACTCCTGTAACAGGAGTATGGAATTTACTCAGATTTGTCCTTCCTGATGAGCTACAGAGAATATGTAGATATTTCCTTTCTGCCTCCAACCACATTCATCATTTCTTGCAACACAATCATGTTCCATTACATTCAGGTACCACAATGGACACCAACTTTGTTTCCAGTTTTTGGCTACCGCAAAAAGTCATAGCATTTAGTTTGATTTCAACATTTTTTAAGTACCTACTATGTACTTAATAAAGTTATGCTTCTATTTGTCAGTGATCTTCCTAAAATGTGGCATCCACAGTGGAGCCCGCTACACCAGCTGGGGTCCAACCAGAGCAGAAGACAGCAAGTCATACATCCCCTTCCCAATGTCTCTGCAGTCCAGGCTGACTGACCTTCCCTCTGTTCCTCGAATATGGCACCCATCCCTGTGCCAGCTTGTCCCTCATTAATTCTGACTCATAGAATTCCTCTTATCCTTCAGGAGGAACCAGCCTCTGAATGATTCCCTAACTCCTAGCTCCCTCTCCCAAATAACCTTGTATCAATTCACTTTATGTTAGTGCTGTATGTATTCTATACTTCTATCATGTCTCACACATTAGATGGTAAAATCCTTGAGGGTAGGGGCTGCTTCTTCTTTGTCTCCCCAGTATCTAGCACAGTTCCTGAGGACCCAGAGATACCTGACAAATAAATTCTTGTTAGTGGGTTGAGTGATTGATTAGTATCTCCCTCATTCTAGTGTGATCTGGGTATTCCCTGAGGAGAAAGTCCTCCCTTGGCCTCCACTAAAATCCTCCCCCATGCCTCAGATCACAAGCCTTGGCAGGTTCTACCAAGTTGGAAAAGCTTCAAGTAAGGGTCTGGCAGTAGATCACATCTGTTGTCCGAGGACCAGCAGGGCTAAGTTTCAAGAGGCTCATTACTGGCTTTTCTTCAGGGTGATTATTTTTTTAACTATTGCTACTCAAAGATTGCCTACTAAGTAGTAAATGGATTTTGATCTATGTTGAGAGACAGAGGTCCCAAACAGATCTGTAAAATATTGATGCAACTACAGTGTGAGGGGTGTGTTCTTCGTGTGTGTGCTAATGCATGGGGGAGGGGACACCTGCACTCAGTTCAAGGAATCAATGGATCTCAGTACTAGAAGAGGTCTCTAGTCCAAACCCTGCCTGAACTAGAATTTCCTGAGTCAACCGGTTAGTGAATGCTGGATTTGGAGTCAGGAAGACCTGAGTGTGAATCCTGACTCAGACACTAGGTGTGTGATCCTGAGTTGTCACATCTCTCAGCCTCAGTTTCCTCATTGATAAGGTGAAAATGATAAAAGCACCTACCTCCCAAGCGTATTGTGAGAATTTATGGAGATAATATACACAGAAAGCACCTTGCAATCCATAAAATGCTATATAAATGCTAATTATTATAAATGTTACAACATACTCGGCTACTAGTTATCTAATAATGCTTGAGGACGTCCAGTAATGGGTAGCTCCCTTCTTTCCTGAGTCTGCTCATTTCATTTTGGGATAAGTCTAATCATAGATTAGCATAGACCTAGAGTAACAGGGGACCTTGAAGGCATCAGGCTCAATCGCTTCATTATACAGAAGAACCCCAGAGAAGTTAAATGACATCACCAGATGTGCTGTCTCCCTGGGGACAGTATTGCTTTACTTTTTGTATCCCAAGTGCTTATCGTAGCACTTTGCACATTCTAAATACTTAAT
The DNA here is from genome assembly GCA_023548195.1 of Bettongia penicillata ogilbyi. Lineage (NCBI taxonomy): Eukaryota > Metazoa > Chordata > Mammalia > Diprotodontia > Potoroidae > Bettongia > Bettongia penicillata. The sequence goes on along the minus strand of JAJHZJ010000605.1, from coordinate 1,848,288 downwards.
AAATATTTTTTTTCTTTCATTGCCCAAAGTCACACTACTAGTAAATGGCCCAGCTGAGATTTGATCCCAAGTTGTCTGACTCCAAATCCATTGCCTTTTCACCACACTAGACTACTCTTCCTTGTTTTTTAGTTGTTTGGGGTCATGTCTAACTCTATGTGACCCCTTTTGGAGGATTTTCTTGGAAAAGCTACTGGAGTGGTTTGCCATCTACTTCTCCAGCTTATTTTACAAATGAGGAAACTGAGGCAAACAGGGTGAAGTGACTTGCCCATGGTCAACCAGCTAGTAAGTGTCTGAGGCTAGATTTGAACTCAGGTCTTTCTGACTCTAAGTCAGGCACTCTATTTGCTGTGCCAGCTAGCTGCTCTAAACCTCTTCTTCACATAGACCCAACATCTGTTTCCTCAAAACTTCTGCCTTTTGCTCCTGGTTCAACCTTCTGGAGCCGAGTGGTACAAGCCTAATCCCTCTTCCATTTGACAGCCTCTCAAATACTTGAAGACAGCTGCCATGTGCCCCTCAATCTTCTCCTATAAAGGATCTTTCTATGGTATGATCCCAAGGGCCTCTAGGGTCCATGCTGGTGCCTCTCTGGACTCTCTCTGGCTCAGTATTGTCCTTCCTAAAGTGAACTACCCAGATCCGAATCCCAAACTTCACGTCCATGCTAGGCTGTGAGCAGGAATGGAGTCCAAAGGCCATGCTCCAGACGTGCAGAGGACATGGCACTACCATTTCCCGGGTCCTGGACATCCAGCCTTTTTCTGAAGGTGGCTCAATGTGGCATTTTGCCTACAACAGTAAGCTGTTGATTTATAGTTAGCTTTCAGTCCCAGATCGTTTCCAAATGAATAGTTTCTAGCTATGCCTCTCCAACCTTGTACTTCTTACTCAAAGATTATTATTATCACCATCAGATGATTAATAATAATACCTAACAATTAAAATCCGGAGCTTATCCTAATAGAGCTTGAGGTCTAGAAGGACAGATAAGAGACATACACAAAAAATTCTGCTACCACTGCTATACAGTGAGAGTGTGAATGCAGAAGAGAACTGGGAAAAGTGTTCTGAGAGATCAGAGGAGGGGATCAGGGAAGCCTTTGTGGGGAAAGACATACCTGAGTTGGGCCTTTATGCGTAGGAAGGATTTGAGTGGGCTGAGATGGTGGGGGTGGGGTGGGGGGTGATGGTGAGCCTCCCAGGCAAGAGGTATGCAGGGTTTATTTAGGGAACAGGGAATAATCCAGTTTCCCTGGATCATTATGTATAAGGACCTTCAATGTCAGGCTTAGTAGACTGGACTTGATTTTATATCCAATGGGGAGTTATGGAAGAATCTTGAGCTGGGGAGGGTTGTGATCAGAATCACCACCTAAGGGTTCAGAGCTGCAAGACTGAACACTTTTCAAAACACAATAGCCAAGCTCACGAAGAGAAGGCAGCCTGGCCCTGCCCCCAACCCTTCACCCCTCCGTTGACATGTGGATTATTGCATTTACTTCCTAACTGCTTTCTAACTGTTCCTGATTAGTCTTTTCATTTCCAGGCTCTCTCTTCTCAATCCTATCCTTCACATAGCTGCCAGAATAATTTTTCTAAAGCACAGCTCTGACAATACCCCTTCTCTGCTCAAGAATCTTCAATGGCTCCCTATTTCCTCTCAGTTAAAAATAGAAGCTTTTCTGCTTGGTCTTTCTTAGTCAGATGGATGTCTCCCCAGACTTCTTTTCTGTTACTTTGCTTCACACACTCTATATTTCAACCAGACAAGCCTACCTGCTGCTTTCTCTTACAGGACATTCATTCCATGTCCTCTCTATTCACACTCAGACCTGGAATGTGCTCCCTTCTTCCACTGCTCAGAATCCCTGGCTTCCTTTCCACTTTCTTCTTTACAGCCTCCTGGTTGTTGATGGGGTCTTCAAAGACAGTCTCCTCTTCAAATTCTATTGCACCTGCCTGTCAAGTGTCCAGCCCACACTGTGGCTCACCAGCTGAAAGGCAGGACCTGTTTGCTTCTGTCCCATATCCCCAGTACCTAGGACGGTGCCTTCCACATAGTAAGTGCTCCATAAATGGTTGCTGCTTTGAAGTGAATTGAATCTGCCACCAACAACTCAGAGAGAAAGCTGAGCTGAAAAAAGGCAGCTGGGTGATGCAGTGGGTAACCACAGTCTAGAGTCAGGAAGACCTGAATTCAAATCCAGCTTCAGGCACTTACTAGGTATGCGACCCTGGGCAAGTCACTTAACCCTGGTCTGCCTCAGATTGTAAAATGGAGATAATTATAGCACCTACCTCCCTGAGTTGCTGGAAAGATAAAGGACATAATATTTGTAAAGCACTTAGCACAGTGCCTGCCTGGAACATTGTAGGTGCTATGTAAATGCTAGCTATTAGTGTTACTATTATTAATTATGCAATGGAGATTGATGCTATGACAGACCCTGACCTTTGCCCCTAAGGTTCTCCTGGTCAATATCCCTGAGATGACCCCCTGCTATAACTGACTCTCCCAGAAGGAGTGAGGAGGGACTTTCTGGGATCAGGTCTCAGACCCACCTCTTCTGGCATCACCAGATCAGTGGCCCATAGGTTTAGAATTGGAAAAACCCATAGAGTCTTATCCTTAGAGACAATCCTAAATTCAACAAATATTTATCTTTTAAGCATTTTATTGATGTCTTTTGTTTTTCTCAGTTGTTATATATTTCTTTCTTGGAAACAAATTTTATTGATAGCTTGTGTTTTTACATCACCTACATTTCCCGATATACCCCCCTAGAGAGTCATCCCTTATTACAAAAAATAGAAAAAGAGAAGGAAAAAACAGTTTCATAAAATTATCAACACATCAGCCAAATCCAATGTAATATTTCCAAGCCGTGGCCCCCAGCCTCACCCCCCAAATAAAAAAGGGAAGCTGGTGCTTTCTCCACTTCTTTTCTTACGCTTTCACAGTATTCAGTTCTGTTTGTTTTGTTTGTGTTTCCATGTACATTATAGTTATATGGATATTGTTTTGGTTTATTTGGTGGATAAAGAGCTGGCCTGGGCTGGTCACCTAGCACCTCCATGCTGGACAGCAGACAACTCTCTCTAAGACTATCAACTGCAGAGAAAATGTTGACCAGCATTGTCAGAAGGAATGTCCTCATGTGGAGATTCAACTTAACAAACACTAAATAAAACAGATATTTGCATATATTAAAATAATAACTAGCATTTACATAGTGCCTTTAGGTTTGCAAAGCATATGTTGTCTCACTTATTCCTCACAATAGTCCTGGGAGGTAAATGTTGTCATTATTCTTATTCTACAGTTGAGGAATCTGAGGCTAAGTTAAGTGACTTGCCCAGGGTCACACAGCAGACAAGTGTCTGAGGCAATATTTGAACTCAGGTCTTCCAAGGACACAAGAGAATAGAAAAATAGGATTGCAGGTCTGCATTCTGTACAACTTGCTATTTTATTTAAGTAGATAATACGATAAGTTCACCCCATCACTTTCAAAGCTGGCCCGCTAATCTGGGCTCCTTTCAGGTCTTCCTTCTGTTCTCTTCTCAGTATTTTTGTAAAGATGGCTCAAAGATCCTCTTTTCTTTTTCTCACTTTCTTTGATCCTATCCCTATGTCCCACCTTCTCTCCCTCCATTAGGAAGAGAAGAAAGAAAAAAAGAAGAAAGCCCTGAAACAAATATTCATAGTCAAGCAAACCACATTCCCACATTGCATTCAAAAACATATTTCTTCATTTGCGTCTTGAATCTATCACCTCCCTGTCAAGAGGCAGGTAGCAGGCTTCATCATCAGCTGGCTAGGATTGTAGCATGTCATTATAACCCAGGGCCATGAATTATTTAGCCATTCCCCAATGGCGTTTGGTTTTAGATCATCTCTTTTTAAGAAATTCTCTCTTTTTTTGATGAACAAAAATACAAAAATCTATTTTTTCTTCTCTCACTCACTATTGGAGAAAGAGAGAGAGTGAGAGAGAGAAAGAGAAGGAAGGAAGGAAGGAAAGAATGAATGAAAGAATAAAAGAAAGAAAGAAGGAAAGAAAGAAAGAAAGAAAAAAGAAAGAAAGATTGAAAGAATGAAAGAAAAAAGAAAGATTGAAAGAATGAAAGAAAAAAGAAAGAAAGATTGAAAGAATGAAAGAAAAAAGAAAGAAAGATTGAAAGAATGAAAGAAAATGAAATACTTCGTTGGCCATGTCCAAAAACTGCATGTCTGTACTCTGCAGTTCTGACTTGATCACCTCTCTGTTAGGAGGTGAGAAGCACGTTTCCTCATGAATGTCCTGAAATTCTGCTTGGTCATTACATTGATCAGAGGTCTTAAGTCTTTCCAAATTGTTTGACTTTACAGTGTTGACATTATTGCATAAATTGTTCTGCTTCTGCTAACGTCACATAGTTCTTCCCAATTTTCTCTGAAACCAGCTGCTTAATCCTTTCTTACAACATAATAGTATCTATGACATTCATAGACCATAATTTGTTGGCCATTCCCAGTAGTTGGGTGCTCCCTTACTTTCCAGTTTTTTGCCACCACATAAATATGTATGTTTGTGTATGTGTATATACATATACATGTGTATATATGTGTACATATACATATGTATATATAGGTATTTATAAACATGTACATACCTATGTATATGTGTATGTACCTATGGGTCCTTTCCCTCTTTCTTGGATCTCTTTAGGGTCTAGGGCTAATTATGGCATCTGTCATTTTTCAGTCCTGTCTGGCTCTTTGTGGTTTTTCTTTTTTGGGGTTTTCTTAACAAAGGTACTGGAGTGGTTTGCCATTTCTTTCTCCAGTTCATTTGACAGATAAGGAAACTGAGGCAAACAGGGTGATGTGACTTGTCCAGGGTCACATAGCTAGTGAGGTCACATTTGAACTCAGATGCTAAGTGTTCCTTACTCTAGGCTTGGCACTCTGCGCACTACAGCACCATCTAGCTGCCCCAGTTATGATATAGTTGGGTCAAAGGATTCTCTTTCCATCTCCTGAGTCTGAGTGTTTTCACTGACTGTTCTCCAAGTTTGAAAAATTCTTCCTCATCTTCACCTCCTGGCTTCTGCTAACTTCCCACTTTTCCTTCCCAGCCCTACTTTTTCTTAGTGCCTTCCCTCTGAAACTACCCCCAATGTATTCTGTATGTATTTTGTTTGTACCCCATTATTTGCATATTGTCTCGCCTTTTTATTTTGTAGTTTTTTTTGTTTCTGGACCATTGTCCCATGGTTCCACAAATATGTCTCCATCAATCCCTCCCCAGAGAACCATCCCCTCTATCAAAGAGTAAGAAAGGAAAAAAAATGGACATTCAGGTCAGTGAAATTGATCAGTACACCAACTCTGTGAAAGGATGTATATAGCATTTTGTATCCATAGTCCCTCACCTCTCCAAAGAACAGAATGGTGCATTTTCTTATTTATCGTTGATATTGATCTTGATTAGTTTAATTAAATTATGATCAGGTTTTTAGTGGTTATTGTCCTTTCCATTACCTATATGTTAACAAATGTTTACTAGTGGCACCTGCTATGTATAGAATACTGGGCTAGGGGTTATGGGAGATGAAAAATGTCAGTGAGACTTGAGCCCTGCCTTCTGGAGCCCATGGTCTACAAAGGGCACAGGACACCTAAACCAGTCAGTTTCTGATCTCCAAGGACCAGCCTAGCTAAGTTTGCAGAGGTTCATCACCAGGCACCTGGGAATGAATTCTTCGGTCCTGGGAACACCTTCTACAAAGAGAAACCACAAAATGAACCCTTCTAGATCTTCCATGGGGGTTGCAGAGAGTCCAGAGGGGATACTCCATTAGCAATGCTCAATTCATGTGACTCAGTAGGAAGAGATTTGGAGTCAGGGGTCCTGGGTTCCAGTCCAGGCTCTGCCACTACCCATGTAACTTTGGGCAAGTGACTTCCCCTCTCTTGACCTCACATGTAAAAGGCAGAACTTGATGTCTCAAGTGTTTTCAACTCTGGATCTCTGATCCTAGCATGAAAGTCCTTCTATTTATGGAGGTCAGCCCACTCTATTGTTGGACAGCTCTGGCCGCTGGAAGGTCCTTCCTTGTACAGAGCCACATATCCCCTGTAATTCCAACCACACTGGTTAATTCTGTCCTGTTTCTGAAACAACACAGAATAGAGCTCAAAGGCATGAGAAGAAAGGAAGGAAGGAAGGAAGGAAGGAAGGAAGGAAGGAAGGAAGGAAGGAAGGAAGGAAGGAAGGAAGGAAGGAAGAAAAAGAGGGAGAGAGGAAGAAAGGAAAGACAAAGCATTTATTAAACGCTTACTATGTGCCAAAGACTGTGCTGAATATTTGGGCTATAAATAGAAAACCAAGACAGTCCGTGTTCTAGAGGAGCTCATAGTCTAATTGGGGAAAGAACACATACAGGCGGGTTCAGCTGCAGGGAACGTGGAAAGTCCCAGAGGTGGGAAATGGGAGGTTACATGTGAGAAACAGAAAGTAGGTCAGTTCGGTGAGATGGTGGCAATGGAGAAGACAAGTCATGTGTTAGAAGCCCAGAAAGGCAGGCTGGAGCCAGGTGGTGAAAGTCTTTAAATGACAAACAGAGGCATTTGTATTTGATCCTAGAGGTAAGAGGGAGCCAGTGGAACTTCTTGAGTAGGGGAGTGACCTGCTCAGACCTCGGCTTTATGGAGAATACCCTGCTGGCAAATGGGGGAGAATAGCTGGGGAGCCTGCGAGGGCTACCATGGAGTCAGGAAGGGAGGCCCAGAGTGACCTCCTGAGGAGTGTGAGCTTTCAGCTTGGAACAGCTCTCCCTGGGACTGGATCCACCTGGCCTCTGCCCACAGACTCCAGCTGATTCTCTCTCCTTCCTCTATTCCATCCTGCAGAAGCCCTGCGTCCCCAGACCAGCTCTTCTGATCCAAGCCGCCTACATCATCTTCCTTCTGCTCTCCCAGCCTGCCTCTCCCCTTGCTCTCTGCCAAAGTACTCTTCAATCCTCCACTAGTCACCTCCGGGCATCTTCCACCCACCTGGCCCAGTCAAAGCTTCTTCCCTCCCTCCTTCCCTCCTTCCCTCCTTCCTCCTGGGTCTCATCTCCTTTTACACCGTCCCCATTCAGAGATTCACAATTCACAGTACATCTATTTTCTTGTTAAAGGTACAGCCAGCCCTGTCCAGGGCAGTCCCCAAGGATTTCCATTGACAAGACTTCAATATCTTCAAGACCCCACATTTACATTTCAACCCAGAAACCTTGGGTAGCCAGGAGATTTACAGTTGCTCTAGGGGAAGGGACATCTTGCTACAGGGGCTTAAAATGGAAAACTAAGCCTCCCCATCCCCTCCAGAACCCCAGTGCTCCCCCCTCCCCGCTGCCCCCAGGAAAAAAATAGACTTTGTTCTTGCTGGAGCTCTCCTTGGCTTTTCTGAGCCTCAGTTTGCAACTCGGTGAAATGAGCACATGATTTGATGCTTTCTAAGGTTTCCACCAGCTCTGACATTCTGTAGTTTGGTGACTACTCACAGATGCCACCAGGACCTATCCATCACTTTGCGGGGCGGGGGGTGCCCTGGAGCTTTTTATCAGACGGAAATGGACAGCCCCCACCCTACCTGTCCCCAAGGCATCCCTCCCACCATTCTGCTTCCTATCCAATTCCTCCTGGGAAAGACAAGTGCACTAGCTCCAGAAAGCCTGCTTTCACAAAGCCCAGGTCCCTTTGAGGAGGCCTCTCCCACGGGTACATTAGCCTAGACTTCTTTATCTGATTCACCGATGGCTCTCGGAGCCCTGGAGGAGGCCGAGAGGGAGGAATGGGGGAGATGGGGGAGGCTGGTCAGCACTGAGTTAGGGGTGGTGAAAGAGGAAGAATGCTGGGTCCCAATCAATTCTCACCAGCATTTATTAAACATCTGCTTATGCCAGGGGAGCTCGTGCCACACAAAAGCAAATAGGAAGTAGTCTGTGTCCTCAAGGAGTTTACATTGCGTAGAAGAGATAACATATTAGTGAATATGGTACATACACTCTCCTCTCTTCTCTCTCTCTCTCTCTCTCTCTCTCTCTCTCTCTCTCTCTCTCTCTCTCTCTCTCTCTCTCTCTCTCTCCCTTTCCATACACATATGAACACACAATGTATTTAGGTGAGGGAGAGATAGATACACTAGGAGGAGGGAATCAGCAAGCTTCATGTAGAAGGCAGTATTTGAAGACAGAGGTCGGGGGGCGGGGTGAGAATAATTCTGGCACTGGGAAAAACTTGTGCAAAGAAGTGAGGACAGGACACAGAACCTTGAGTCTGACCATAATGAAGGCTCAATGTGGGAAGGAGAGTTAAGCCTAATAAAGCTGGAACCTTAAAGGAGGGGCAGAGGGGTTTCTATCAGAGCCTAAGGATACTGGGGAGCTATTGAAGTTTATTGAGTAGAGGAGTAACAGTGTGACAACCTGTACTTTAGGAAAATCGCTTTGGTGGCCATGCAGAGAATGGATAGGAGTTGGGGAGATCCTTCATGCATTAGGATGCAATGGTTATAGTGTGGTCCTGGGCCTGAACTAGGGTGTAACCATGTGAATACAGAAAAGAGAAGGAAGAAGGGGAGGTATGATCGGGGGAAGGGAAATGGGGTGTTGATCTGCCCAGGGTGCAAAAGGCAGGAAGCTGTAGGGAGGGACACTGCAAAAACATTTTATTGTTTATAAACAGAGACATCTTCTCTGTTTATATCAGTCACATTTCACATCCTATTCCTCCCCCCTCCCCCTCCTGGGTCGTTGTTCAGTCATTTCATGACCCCATTTGGGGCTTTCTTGGCAGAGATACTGGAATAGTTTGCCACTTCCAAACTGGAGAACCAGCTCATTTGACAGATGAGGAACCTGAGGGCAACAGAATTAAGTGACTTGTCCAAGGTCACACAGCTACTAAGAGTCTGAGGCTGGCTTTGAATTTAGGTCTTCCTAGCTCCAGACCTAGCGTTCTATCCACTGTGCTACCTTGCTGACCCATTGAAAAAAGAAAAGTTGAACAAAACTGTCCATCATATTGAAAATGTCTGATAGTGGGAGAGGGGATCTATTTTCTTTTTAGAGCCATGCTTGGAGAGGGACGTTAATAATGCACATCTCATCTTCATGAGTTCAAATCCAGCCTGAGACACTTTCTAGCTGTGTAACTCTGGACAAGTCACTTTACCCTGTTTACCTCAATTTCCTCATTTGTAAAATGAGCTGGAGAAGGAAATGACAAACCGCTCCAGTATCTCTGCCCAAAAATAACAAAACCCAAATGGGGTCACAAAGAGTCAGACTGAAAAATGATTGAACAAAAATTTTAATGCCAGAAAATTCCCCTCTGTGGTATATAGTTATTTATCTTGCAATAATTCACAGCACTGTTACAGGGAAGGCTCAAAGCCTCCTGTGGACAAAGCCTAGGGGCACGTCAATTTCAGACTTTGCTGAGACTGACTAAATGGTTTGTCCTGGTTCTCCCTGTCCTTCCCCCTCTCTGGGTGATCATGGATGGAATCAGGAGGGAAAAGGTTACATGCCTCCTGCCTTTCCCTTACTCCTTGATGTCTCAGACTCCTGACAGTATAGTCCCGTCACCACACCCTGGGGCAGATACCAACAAAATAAGTAGCACTCCAATGCAGAAGAGAAGTCCCTCTGGAGTCTGAGTTCAAATCCCATCCTGGGTACTTAGTACCTGTTCAACCTTGGCCAAACTACTTCCTTTCTCTAGGCCTCAGTTTCCCCATCTGTAAAAGAGGGGGTTAGACTAGACACTCTCCAAAGAGTCTTCTAGCCCAAGATCTATGATTCTATTAAATTTCAAGGGGGCATTACAGGGCAAGGGGTGGGTTCCATTGGACTGGGCTTTACAGATCCAGGACATTGGGTTCCATTGGCCCTGATGGGGGTCCACTCCAGTAGCTTAAGTGGCATAATTAGTAAAATGTCTCTAGTGGGGAGCGCTTCACAGGCCAAGGGACGCTCTACATGAGACCCAAAAGGTTACCGTACCAAGAGGCCGCAGCTTCTAGCTAAGAGCTGTTCTCAGGGAGTGCTGGAGGAGCCTGGAGTGGATATATAATTCAGTGTGTCGGAAGGCAAGGGGAGGGAGTCAGAGGAGCAGTCAGAGCGAGGCCGCAGATGAGGAGGGGGCCCAATATCACAGATGCTGGAAATATCACAGATGCTGCTGATACATGTGTTTACCCAGAAGAAGGGGTTCTCCTTCACCCGCCTCAGGAAGCAGCACAAGCCCAGGGAGACATTTCAGGATCTAGGAATCAATGTCAGAGAAGGAGGAGAAGGGGGAGCTGCCCCCCTTTTCCCCCAACCATACATACCTGCCAGGAATAGACTACGGCAGAGATGGAGGGAGGTACCTGAAATGAATAAGGAAGGGGACACACTGATCCAATCTGTGTTCCATGCTGCCTTCAGAAAGGACAGATGCTTCCTTAGATAGCTGAGACGCCCCCCTTTCCTTCCCCCAGCCACATGCTTGTCCTGCTTCCCCATGGTGACTGGTCCTGAAAAGGCATGAGGGGATGCCCAGGCGGGGGAGTCGGAGATCTGGAATGAGTTTCATGGTATTACAGGAATGTTTTGGGTCTATTTGCAAGACATCTCAATAAAATCTCCCTTCTATTATTTATTTGGTGGGCACTAGGCCTAGGAGCTTTTTGCCCCTCCTCTGCCCACAGCCAAGGAATAATAGTAATTCCTGACATCTCTACAGCCTTCTGAAAGTGTGGGGTTTTTTAGATTACACAGTCTTTTTTATTTTTAATTTTTACTGACATCACTTTCATTTCTGAATATATCCCCATCTCTTCCCCTCCCCAGGGAGTCTTCTCTTATAACAAAGAATGAAAAAAGAAAGGCAGGGAAGGCCTGGGAGTCAGGTAGAACTGGGTTCAAATCCCACCACTGGTACTCATTAGTTGTGTGACCTTGGACAAGTCACTTAACTTCTCAGAGACCCAGGTTCTTAACCTTTGCTTATATGTCATGGAGCTCTGTGGCAGTCTGCTGAGACCTATGGCCTCTTCTCAGGATGGTTTGAAATGCATGAAATACATAGGGTTACCAAAGAATTCAATTGTGCTGAAGTACAGTTAACAAAATGTGTTTCCAAAAGTTCGTGGGTCCCACGTTAAGAATCCCTGTTCTACCTTGAAGTGACAGCCGATGGTCAGGGCCTTCAGTTGGGAAGAGCTAAGTTCTGAGCCAACTTAGCTGGGTGACCCTGGACAAGTCACTGAGCCTCTGTTTCCTCAGCTGTAAAATGAGAATCATACCAGCACTTCCCTCCCAAGGTTATGGTGATGATTTTGTAAATCATTTAGCACCGTGTCTTCCTTTTCCCCTCCCCTTTGCGTGTAGAGGGATTTCCTCATTAGGGAGTCTCCTGTACTGATAAAACTCAAAGTTTTGGCTACTAAACAGAAACAGAGACTAAAAAGCAATAAACAATAGAGAAGGAAAAGGTGGTTCAGTTCAGAAAAACTAACCATCACCCCAATGAAATCGGATAGTATGCAGCATTACACACCCATAGCTCCCCACCTCTGACATTTCCTCTTTTCTGGTAGTCCTTTACACATTCACAAAGCTCTTTACAGACTTTAACCTCATTAGGGCCTTCCCATGATCTTGGGAGGCAAGAGCTACTGGTATTTTTGTCTCCATTTTACAGATAAGAAAACCACCCAGAGGTGTCTTGCGTAGGATTTTGCAGCTAATAAAAGTCAGAGGCAGGATTCAAACCAAAGTCTTCCTGACTCCAAAACAGAAAGATGGAATTATCCACACAGGGAGATACCTACAAATTAGCTGATCCTACCCACAGTTTACATCGGATAACACTGGGGCCCAGAGAGAAGAAACTGCTTTCCAAAGGTCACGCAGCAAGTTATGGCAAAGCCATGTCTCCAGACTCGTTGGGTAACACCAGGGCTGAATTCTTACTAGGCTGAATGAGGACATTGACTTCAAGGGCCTCCCTTTGGAGGCAGGTAGGGAGAGGGCAGAGGGAACCAAAGGGACAAAGCTGAAAAATGTTCCCTTCCTGCACCTGCACGGCCCTCTCTCGGGCTCTGGGGGCTGGGTCAGCTCCAAAATGAGCAGCTAGAGAGCCCTGAAGCTTTTCTGGGGAGGCTTTATCAAGGGCAGGGGAGATCATGAGGGATCGGGGCCATTGCCACTTGAGAGTGTTGGGGTAGGAAGTATCAAGTGGGCCCCGGCGCCAGGCACTCTCTGTGGATAGCTGCGGAGCACTGGACAGGCCCTGATCCGATTAGCAGAGAGCATCTCACCACTGAGATCTATTCTATTAGCATCGATCTGCTTAGAAAAAAGCCTTCATTAACCCAGTGGGTCAACCCAGTCCCAGCTGAGGGGGTGGGGTGCTGAGAGAGGCCTCAGAGCATAAAAACCAGCTGGTAATGGGAGAAAAGAAAGGGGGTCAGCACCAGCCTTGACCCCACCTTGATTGTCTTTGTCCTTTTCCAATTTTTTACAGCTATCTTTTATTATTGCTAAATAGCAAAGCATGAAAAAGAAGGAAAACAGTCTGACAATATGTGCAACACTCTTCACCCATAGTCCCCCACTTCTGTAAAGAAGGGAGGTACATTTATTCATCTCTTTTATGGCCTGTGTGTCTTTTGATTGAATTCAGTCCAATGGGCACTTATTAAATGCCTTAAGCTAAGCCAAAAATAAAATGAAGAGAAATAGTCCCTATCCTTAAGGAAGCTATGTTCTCCTGGTCTCACTTTAGGTCAAGCCTAGTTACAGGGTTGGACATGCCAATCCAGAATTTGTTTGGTACCTGCCAAACTGGAGGACAGTTGAACATAAGGTCTTTGAGGGCCTGACACTTAGTAGATGTTCTTCAAATGAAAGGGGTTGAGGTGACTACTCTGAATAGGACCAGGGCTTGCAGCCTCTGGAGAGGGCTCTGATGGGAAGTGATGCTTGGTTGAAGGGTGGCAGAGACTCTAAGAGGTGGAGACGAGTAGGGCATGGGTTGTAGGCATAGGGACCAGCCTGTGGCAAAGACCCAGAGATGGGGGATGGCATCTCATAGTGTTGATGGCGATGGAGCCGGGGGTGGGCACCAGCTATGGCCTGTATGTGGGTGGTGGTAGTGATGCTGCTGGGAGTGAGTAATGCATGAGCCCATGATGAAGTATCAGCGCTAGGCTATCGATCAGCAAAGTTCAGTCACTGAGTCAGAGGAAGGTGAAGATTGGCAGAAGGCGTGGGGCTACTGACAATTGGCTATTCTCCTGGTTTAAACAGGCTACTCTTCCTGACTCACCAGCGGCTGAGTTGTCTCAGCTCTGGTGGGGATGGGTCATATGGATTCATTTACGTCCCCCAGGCTGATAGTACAAAGATCAATGGATTTGAATGAGACCTAGCTTTGAATCAATCCCAGCTCAGTCATTCACTACCCACAAGTCTGTTCATTCTCTGGGTCTCAGTTTCCACCCCTGTAAAACAAGTGTTAGAGTAAAGGGCCAAAATTCTTCCCACACTTATCTTTGACCACAGGCAGAAGAGGATTCCATTTTTCTCTGTCCAAGATGGACGACTGACCTATGATTCATGGGGTCCAGAATGAGTTAGCAGCCTGCTCTCAGGGCCTTGGGTTGACTAGAGTTCATAGTATGGGATGAACTAAAACAGATTAGCCTGGAGGATACTATGATTGAAGGCAGTGACCATGGAAACTAGACTGATCCTCAGCCTGAGAAGGGACCTTTGAGAAGGACAGGGGCTGGGAGGTACAAAGGGAAAGGGACTAGCCACAGAATGCACTGAATTTCAGAGTCAAGAGGGACCTCAGGGCCCAGCCTGACCAACTCATACCCAAAGAAGGAATGTCAAGACACCTGACAAGTGGTCATTCAGTCTGTGCTTAGAAACTTGCTGTGATGGGGAGCTCACTACATCCCTAGGCAGAGTCCGAGTCCATGAACATTTATTAAGTGCCTACACTTAATTAAGTACCAGGCACTGTGGTAAGCACTAAAGCATGAGATAGTCTTTACCTTCAGGGAACTCACAATCCAATGAGAAAAGAGAACACCTAAAAATAAGGAGAAAGAGGACTGTTGCCTACAGCAGGGGCACAATGAAGTCCTCCAGCCTGGAGGAGGGAGATGATCTGAGGAGGTGAGAGTTTCTGAGTTGATTTCATCTTGCAAAATGATGAGTTTATGGAGATAATGAAGTCCAGGAAAGCAACCTGGATGGGAAATGATGGGGAGACCCTTCTATGGTAGAGGATCTGGGAGGAGAGGAAAGGAAGGGATCCAGTGGGGTGCTGAGGAGGGCTGACAAGGTGCAGCGTTGATTTCATCTTGCCGCTCAGCAGGAAACATGGCAGATCCAAAGGCATACGCTAAGTCCCCAAGTGAAATAACTTTTGGCATGGGAGAGAAGGCTAGAATATGGCAGGGTCCTGATGTGCCCCAATGTTGGGGGGTTAGGGTGGTAAGTGAAACTTAATTTCCCAAAGTAGTTTATAGTCTTAAAGAGTCACAGGGGAACACTGATTTGGCCAAGGTCACACAGCCAGGAGTGTCTTACCTGGAATGTGATCATCCTGCCTCCATCCTTATTTCATTTCTCTGACCCTTATTCCTTCCCCTCTCTCTGTTGCCCTGGTATCTTCCACTTACTTCTCTATGCTTATCCCTCAAACCCACCCCTCATGTTTCTCCTCCATCCTCCCTCATTCCCTTCCATACCTAATCCCTTCTACTCCCCTCATCCCACCAGTCTTTTCTCTTCCCTTTTGGGCCCCATCTGTTCAGTTGTATTGGACTCTTCATGAGTGTGGGCCCTGGCACTTTCTTCACTCCTCCACCTAGCTATCTCACATCAGGAAAACCCATCTTCTCAAGTTCAAATCCAGCCTCCAATACTTATGAGCTGTGTGACCCTGGGCAAGTCACTTCACCCTGTTTGCCTCAGTTTCCTCATCTGTAAAATGATCCGGAGAAAGAAATGACAACCACTCTATTATCTTTGCCAAGAAAACCCCAAATGGGGTCACGAAGAGTCACATACAACTAAGCAACAGCCAAATCCCGTCTCTTTTCCTTCCTGTTCTCTCCTAATTCATGAGTTTCCCCCCTCCCTTCAGTCACTCTGCCTCACCAATCATATCCAGGGGCCTTGAGGAGGAGAAGGAGTAGAAGGGATCTGCAAATTGGAACCTTCTCCCACCCCCTCTGCCAAAAGCTTGGCCTCCCTCCTCAGTCACAGAATATCTGGTTCCTGCTTTCAAGTGGGAAATTCTGAGGAAACTTAGAGCAGGGGGCTTAAAAAAAAAAAAGCAATCCAAAATCCAACACTTAGATTTTCAGCCAGAGGACCTGGATTGTAGGCAATTTACTTCTCCTGACTGGGTCTCGGTTTCCTCATCTGTAAAATGAGGGTCTCTAAGTTCCCTTCCAGCATTTCCCCTGGAGATCTAAGTTCTATAAGGGAGGGTCAATGTCTTTGTACCCAAAAGTGCATAGCACATAGTAGGTGCTTAATCAATGCTTTTTGATTGATTGTGGGTAGGAGGGTGGGGAATCAATCATTGAGCATCCATTAATTAGCAACTATGTACCAGACCCTGTGCTAAGTGCTGGGGAGATAGAGACAAAATGTACCTTACATTCTATAGGGAAAACACAGCTACAAAATTGTAAAATAGATCAGAATGTAGCTGGGTGGGGAGGGGGGGTGGAAAGGGAGGTGGCATCGGAACTGAGCTCCCAAGGAAGCTGGGGATTCTATGAGGCAAAGGGAGAAGGGAGGGTATTTTAGGCATGGGGGACAGCCTGGGCAAAGGTGCAGAGATGGGAAATGGAATGTTGTGTTACAGGAAAAAGAGAAGGACAGTTTGACTGGAGCAAAGCCTAGAGAAAGGGAACTAACATGTAGTAAGTCTGCAAAGGTACATTGGATTGAGGTTGCCAAGGGCTTTGCATGCCAAACACAGGAGTTTGGATGGGATCCTAGAGGTAACTGAAGCCACCAGAGATACCAGAGATGGAGGGAGCTTTAGAGAACAGCTGCTGAGAGTGAATTAGCTAAATGCAGACAGTTGGGTTTATTTGGAATCTTGAAGGCTCAAAGTTATTGACTGACTGGGCCACAAGGTCAGTCAATCAGTTGTTTGTTGGGGCTCCCCCTGGCCCCACCACTGTACCGGGCACTCAGAGGCCCAAGAGGAGGATTGAGTACAGGCCCCAGCCTCCTCCACTTGGCACTTAAAACCTGTCACAATCTGGTTCCAGGAACCTTTCTAAATTGAATACATATTATTCCCTGTGGTTCAATCAGATTGGCCTTCTTTTCTCTTACACATGATTTTCCATCTCCCATCACCAGGTCTTTGCACAGGCTGGGCCTCATGCCAGGATGCTCTCCTTCCTTATCTCCCCTCTTAGAATTCCTAGCATCCTTCAAAGCTCAAGCTCTCCATCTCAACCTCTTGCATGAGCTTTTCTCGATTTCCTTCCACCAAATTACTCTTTATTTACTCGGTATTTATTTTATTTACATGTGTGTCCTGACAGAATGTAAACTCCATCTTTGTATCTCCGATGCATAGCGCTCAGTAGGTACTTTAATCAATGCATGTTGATTGATTCTGGGTAGACAAGGATCACACATAGAAAATGTGCAGAGAACAGTGCAAGATAAAGGAGAACGAAGGGCTAGAATGAGGACCTGTCCAGGGAGTCCAGGCACAGACTTGACCTTGTCCACAGGCTGCTCACATAGGACTCAGGGGTAGCTGCCTGTTGGCCCCAGGGTGGCCTGCCTGGCAGGTAGAGGGACTGGGAAGCCCCTCCCCTGCCCCCACAAAGGGTGGGGACGAGGGGGCAGGGCCTGCCTCTCTCCATCTCTCTCTCTCTCTCTCTGCCAGTTGATGAAAGACTCTCTGTTTAAAAGTCTTTCATGTAGAAGGCTCAAATGATGAAAAGCTTGCGGAGGGGGGGGGGGATGACAAAAGTGCTTCAGGCTTTAGGAAAGCAGAAGCTGCCTCCTGGGGAGACAGAGTTAACTGGGGATCTGCAGGGAAGAGTTTGGGGAGCTTGGCATGATAGAAGCAGTGCTATATTCTGAATCAAAGGGCCTGGATTCAAATTCTTCCTCTGTCAATTACTACCTTGGTGACTCTGTGCCTCAGTTTCCTCACCTGTGAAATAAGGAGTTTGGACAAGATGGCTTTGGGGGCCTCTACCCTGGGCAGATTACTGAACCTCATTTTTCCCATCTAGAAAATGGGGCTAATAGTCGTAGAAGCCACCTCCCAGGGTTGCCACGAGGGTCAGAGGAGATGATAATTATAAAATACTTTGCAAACCTCAAAGTGCTATGTAAATATTTGCTATTATCATATGTACATTTTGTTTTCCTCTGAGGAAGAAAGCACCAACCTGCAGGGGGTGGGGGGGTGCTGTTTCCCTGTCTCTCTGTATCCCCAGCATGCTAGCACGTTAGCATGGTGTCAGACAGAGAAAGTGCTAAATAAATACTTACTCATTTCTTGCTAGCCAAGCCTGGGCCTCCAGGGCTGGGCAGATGACAACAGACTGGGAAACAGAAAGAATCCTGCTTTCCTCCTCCTTCAGGGGCTTCCCCAAAGAACTGCACCCAGTCTGTCCCCCAGCCTTACAGGAGCCTTCGCTCCTATCTCTGTGCCCTTCAAGGCTTTCCAGAACATTTTACATGAAGCCCATTGTACAGATGGGGAAACTGACCCAAATTGACATCTCCCTGATTCAAGTCCAAGAAAATCACCTGTCTAGTCCTACTTTATGGTTTTTCAAGAGGGGGAAACCAAATCACACAGAGCTTTAACACCCATGTCGGGCCACATTGATGATACACACCAGAGGCAAGATTCAAACCCAGGTCTTTCTGTCTCCCCTTTGCCACTTTTGTAGAGCCTGGGGTTTGTTGGTGTGGTGGAGGATAGGGGTGGCTGTGGCAGCTTCTTCAGAGAAACCTGCTCTTTCCCCTGAGGTCCCATAGTCTAGTTAGAGGGCTCCAGGGATGTCTTGGTCAGGGAAGACGCTTCCTGCATAGGCCCAGGGACTGAGGCTGAAGCAGCCACTTCGGGGGCAGCACATCCTTCTGGTCCGAGGATGGAGAGTAGCCGATGAGGTGTCAGTGCCCCATCTTTGTACAGATTTGAACTTGAGAGGCAGTTTGCCATAGGCGATAACAAGCAGGCCTCAAAGTCAGGAAGCCCTGGGTTCAAATCCTGTCTCTGACTCATACTGGTTGTATGACCCTTGGCAAGTCACTTAACCCCAACTGCCTTTTAAAAAAAGGTCACGTGGCCTCTCTGGGCCTCAGTTTCTGCCTCTATAACATGACAGGATCATCTCACTCTTCCAGCTTCAAATGTTGTGCCCAATCCTCCCCTCGTCATATTCATTTTGCAGGATGAAAAAGGGGTGGAAAGAGAGGGCAGGCAGAAATGTTTGGGGAAAGATGGATGTGAGTAGAGAAAGCTGAAGGGATGGACAGGGAAGTCAGTGTTCCTGCTGACCCCAGGGGTGAGGGGGCAGACAGACATCTGTCCTGGTGAAATCAGCTTGGTGCTAGAGTGACCTGGACCACATACCTAATTCTATTTCAGGCCAGTGAGCTTTGATCAGTTACCTGGTCCATAGACTACAGCCATGACCTTCACTCCGATATATATCTTTGGTCACTAGAAGAGGACAAGATGTACTCCATGGAAGGGGATTCCAATAGGCTGTGAATGGATGTGCACACACACACACATCTCAGAGGCCACCTTGTCCAGACAACCTATACCTCACCAAGAATGCCCCCTACCCCATGAAAACCCTGAACCCAGGTGTGAGACCTCCCCATGCTGCCCTCCACTTTTGGATATAGCTCCAACTGGTTTTCTTATATGGAGCCAAAATCTGTGTGTCTCCATAATCAGCATCCCATGTGGCCAATTTTGCCTTCTGGGGCCAGACAGAACAAAGCTAATCCCTCTTCCATCTCACAGACCTTCAAATTCTGAAAAATCATTACCCAGGCTAAACATTCCTAGAGCCTTCAACCAATTCTCTTATGAACAAATCTCAGGGCTCATCATTCTGTTTGCCTTTCTCTGGATTTGCTCCAGTTTTCAAAATCTTTCCTAAATTAGAGTGTTTAGAACTGAGCACAGTATCTGGACTTAGTCTCACCTGGGTCTAGTACAATTGGCATCATGTCTTTTTAATGTTAGTCCTGTATAGCATTAGCAGATGCCATAATGAGGCATAATTAGACCCACCATCTATGCTATGGAGTCATAGTGGACTCACCTTCTGCTCATACCTAGATCTTCCCATGAATTGGTGTCTCTCTGTGTCTCCTCTACCTTCACTTGATGTTTATTTCTTGAACCTAAGTGAGGGGCTTTACATTTATTTCTATTAAACTCCCAACTAGGCGTGGAAGGATGCAGAAGCTATTGGGCACACTCCCGGGACTGAGACATTACCATTGGTCAGTCCCCCTCTAGCCCCATCCCTTTCTATGCTTCCATTTATGCCTTTAACAAAAGAAGTTTGAATAGAATGGGATGGGATGGGGGTAGATACCTGGGGCACTCCCCTAAATAACCTCCCTTCAAGCTGATTTTGAAACATTATTAACTACTCTTTGGATCTAGGCACTCAACCAATCCTGAACCTGCAGCCAACATCTTTCTATTTTGTCCACAAGGATGCAGCCAGCATCTTTCTATTTTGTCCACAAGGATGAAGGATCATAGATTTGGGGGTAGAAGGGGCCTCTGAGACTAACCCTTCATTTTACACATTGTAGAAACTGGGCCCCAAGAAAATAGAGCAAGTTGTCCAAGGTCACACAGGGGAGGAAGAGGGCAGAATTGAACCTAAGCCTTCTGGGTTCAGCTTGGTAGAGTAGTGGCTAGAGTATCAGGCCTAGAGGCAGGAAGACCCAAGTTCAAATCTGGCCCCAGACACTTACTAGCTGTGTGACCCTGGGCAAGTCACTTAACTCTATTTGCAGAAAACCCCAAATAGAGTTATAGAGAGTAGGACATGACTGCAAAACAGCTGAACAACAAATTGTCTCCTGAAAGCACTTGTTCCAATGCACAGATTTAAGTCCAAGGATTCCCTGTCACTTTTGCCCATTAGGACATAGATCCATCTCCATCTCTTTCTTAACTATCCACATCTATATCTATATATTTCTATCCCTAGATCTATCTTCTATCTAGCTGTCTATCTCTCTAGTTTTCTATCTATTTCTTCATTCATCTATCTGTCTTTCTGTCCATCTATCTCTCTAGCTATCTGTCCATCTAGCTAGCTATCTATCTATTCTCTGTCTATCTTTCTGTCTGTCCATCTGTCTATCTCTCCATCTTGGTACAAAGAGTGTCTAAGATAAGCCCACTATCTTGGTGAGCAGGGGGCATTTGGGCAGGAACACAGCAGAGATCAGAGCAGGATGAGGTAAGAAAGAGATGGACAAGTTCTCGAGAGGTGTGGGAGGGATACCCTTCATTCAAAGGGGGCAACAAGGAGAGGAGGCCCACATGGGACACATTGGGGGAGGGAGGACTCTTTGCTTTGGGCAGTGGAGGGGAAGCGTGTAAGCTCTCCTCTCCAAGGTTAGTGATTTAAAGCAGGTAAAATGTTTGCACGCTAATCAGACGGGTCAACACCGCCACAGCTCCTCTGTTTATCATAGGATTTAAAGCTGGCCGAGACCTCGGAGGCCTTGTGGTCCAACCCCTTCATTTTATGGATGAGGAAACTGGAGCTTCACATGCAGAAAGAGTTTCTCCAAGGTCACTTGTGGGTAAGAGACAGACTGGGAATTCAAACCTTTCCCCTCTGACTCCAAATTTAGGGTTCTGTCCACTGCAGCCCACATATTTCTGTTGAAAGATGCAGACAAAATATGTACTTTAAAGTGCCTGTGGTTGCTGATGCTGGCCCAGGGTAGCTCACCCCCTCTGGAAACAAATCCAGTTGGACTGGGGGTCAGAAGATGTGCGATTTCCTGCCTGCGGACAAGTCACTTAGGATTCGCTCTGGGTCTCAGTTTCCCCGTCTGTAAAATATACTCCATCTCTCAGGATCCTTCTTGCTCTTAATTCAGGATCCCACAATCCCCTCTGACCATGTGTCTTGTTGAAGGACAGTCAGGTCAGGGCGGGATTGATATCCCTGATTTCAACCAATGAGGAGTGGTTTTTCACAATGGGAAACAACTCGGCACAGTGACTTTGGAGCCAGAGCATCTGGGTTTGAACCTGGGCTCTTCCACTTACCTCCCTGACCCTGGACAAGGATCATCACCTCTATAAGCCTAATTTCTTCCCCTGTATAATGAGGGGGGGGTGCACCAGATGGCCTCTGAGCTGTGTTCATGATCCTCAGTTTGGGAGCTGACAAAGCTACAGATTCCCAGAAAATGGGTCATGATAGACCTTAGAGGTCATCTCGTCTAATCCCCTGCCTCACACAGGAATCTCCTCCATATTTTCCCTGATAAGACAAAACTCTTTGCCATTCTCCTCATTTCCTTGGTCCTTTCCTCCTGCCCTTCCCTCCAACTAAGACATCCCCCCTCTTCCCATTCATTGTGTCCTTCAAAGCCTGTGTTAAATACCATCCCATCTGTGCATTCTTGAGGACAGAGGCATGGGTGATATAGATGATATGAGCTTGGTGTCCAGGACAGGAGATAAAGGAGTGTGTGTGTATGTGTATGCGCATGCGCGTGTGTGACACAGAGACAGAAAGAAGACAGAGGGAGAGGACAAAAAGAGAGGCAGAGACAAAAGAGATAGAGGTAGAGAAAGAGACAGAGAAGAGGAAGACAAAAAGACAGAGACAGAGAGAAGAGAGAGAAGAGACAGAGAGAGAAAAGAGAGAGAGGAGAGAGAGAGAAGAGACAGGAAAGAGGAGAGGTAAAGACAGACAGAGATGAGACAGAGAGAGATACTTCCCCAGCCACAGGGCTGGAGATGATCCTAGGCTCTGGGAGAGAGGCTGTGCCCGCAGAGTGTGAGTGCTGACGGTTCCTAATAATGACTGGAGTTTACAGAGAGCTGCCAAAGTCTACCGAGCTCTTTGCAGTATCTCATTGGAGCTTCACCTCATTAGATACTGTTTCATGCAGTGTAATGAGGCCTGGAATCTGGAGTCCGAGGACCTGGGTTCGAATCTCAGCTTGGCTACTCACCATTTCACGTTCCTAGACCACGGATTCCTTCACTGTAGAATGAGAGGGGTAGACCACATCCCACTCATATTGTGACATCTGTTTTGAGAAGTATTAAGAGGAAACTGAAACTCAAAAAGCAAAGTCAAGTATAAGAGGCAGGATGGGGCCTGGGTCTTTCTGATTCCAAATCACTGTTGATTCAGTAAATGATTCCTGTGTGCCTGTTACTGATCTGGAGTCAGGAAGACCTGAGTTCAAATCCTACCTCAGACATTCCCTAATGGTGTGACCCTGGTCAAGTCACTTAACCTCTATTTGCCCCAGTTTCCACATCCATAAAATGGGGATAATAATAGCACCTCTCTCCCAGAGTTGTAACAGCTGTATGGCACTTTGCAAAAGTGCTACATAAATGCTAGATGTTGTGAATATTATCATTATCCCTGGACTCAGGCCAATCTTGTAATCGAGGTTGAAGACTGGAATGAAATAAGATGCTTGTAGCCCCCTTAACAGTTAACAAAAGATATCAGACCCTCCAAAGTCTAAGGGAGTCTTGATTCCTCTCTGGGGCTCACCTTTTATGTCCTTAGGAATACTGGGATGTTGAGCCAGCAGCTTGAGACTTAGCACCAGCACCAATCAAGTCTTAGATTAGGTTTTCCTGCCTTTTAGTGGGAGAAAAATAAATAAACCCTCACCCAACCTAAATGGCAGAGACCTTCCCTGGAAGATGTTCCTACCATAGCAGTGATTCAACATATTCATGGGTAAATTCACAATTTATATAAGAGAAACACAGATTTGGGGAGGGACATTCAACTGGGGGAATCAGGAATGACTTCTTGGAAGAAGTGGCCCTTGAACTGAGCCTAAACGGGGCTGGAGGTTGGAAGAGGGAGAAATGACCGGGCTTGGGGCCACAGCCTGTGCAAAGACACTGAGACCAGAGAAGGACTATTGTGTACAGGGAACAGTAGGTAGGCCCATTTGGCTGAAAGACTAAGTGTAGGAGGAAAAGTAATATGTAAATTCTCTTGGAAAGATACTTGGAGCCAACTTGTGAAAGGCTTTAAATGCCAGGCACAGGCATTCGTATCTTATTCTTTAAAGGCAACTGGGAACCATTGATGCTGCTTGAACAGATGAGAGACCAGTCAAATCAGCCTTTAGGGGTGTAGGTTTGGATAAATAAAGGAAAGGTGAACCTCAGACCCTAGGGAATTGTCCTGGATTGGAAGCTACAAATGAACATGGCCCCAGATGACCCTCTGACTGACCCTGGGCTGATCATTCAATTTTCTGAGTCTCAGTTCCCTTATTTGCAAAATGGGAGTGATTATCACCGTCCATTTCAGGAGGTTAGTAGCCTTAAAAAATGTTTCTAAACTCTAAGCCTTGAAAAGCATTTTAGAAAAGTATTCATTGTTCACATTTGGGGTTTTCTTGGCAAAGATACTGGATATTTTGCCATTTTCTTCTCCAGCTCATTTGACAGGTGAGGAAACTGAGGCAAACAGGGTTAAGTGACTTGCCCAAGGTCACACAGCTAGTAAGTGTCTGAGGCCAGATTTGAACTCCTATTGCTCTGTCCAGTTTCCCCACCTAGGACAGGGACTTTGGGGGCTTTTCTTTGTCCTCGGTACTAACCGCGTCTGCTCCGGAATAAACACTCAATAAACGTTTAATTGATGGATTGTTCTGTAAAAAGAAGTTTCATTGGACAGAATGACTAACAAATGAAAAAGCAGGTATCGTGTTCACACGCACCAAGCCTTTATTAAGCACAGGGCATTTCGATGTAAAATCGAAGTCAACTCCTGACTTCTCGGAGTTTGAATTCTAATGGGGGAAACCAAACCATAGAAGGCGGCGCTGTTTAGTCCAGAAAGTTACGGGGTGATGATAGAGGCAGAGGGAAGCGAGTTGACCCACCTCATCCAAAGGCAAATGGGAGGAGGGGGCGCTTTTATGCAGCGAAGGGCGTGACCATCTCCAAAGATCTTCCCAGCCCTAATAGTTTCCGAGCTTATTAGACTATGAATCGCAGGAGAGCCGAGACCTAAGAGAGAGATCTTATCTAATCTTTTCTCCCCACAGTGCCTAGTTCCGTGCTCTCCCTACCGGAGGCGCTGGCATGATACTTGCTGAGTTGATTTGACTGTACGTGCTGTGAAGGAGGCTCGAGCTCAGTGAATGCTTCCTCATTGGCAGAGTTGTCCCAGAGTGGATAGACTGCCTCAAGGTGTAATTAGCTGCCTATTACTGGAGGTCTCCAAGCAAAGGCCATGGGGGACAAGTCGTGGGGAGATCTTGTAAAGGGGATTGAAGTTTTTTCGGTGCTTGGAATAGATGACCTTGAAACTCACTTTCAGCTGCGTCTCAGGGGACAGAAACGTCGGATTTGGTGTCAAGCGATATGGATTCAAATTCTGACTCTGCTTTGTGATTTGCCAAGCTCTGTGTGTGTGAGTGTGTGCCAGTCGGGCTCTGTTACTAAGTGGCTGTGTGAGCTTGGGTAAATGGCTGGCCCTCCCTGGGCCTCGGTTTCCTCAGCTGTAAAATGAGGGGGTTGAATGAAGTGATCGCCAAGGCCCCTCCTCGTTCCAAAGGGTTTGAGGGGGAGGCCCCAGGGAGGGCAGCCCTGCCTGGTCCCCACCTCCCCAACTCGATCTCTTTCCTTCCCCTACTTCTTCCCCAGCCCGAGGGCCCACAGAAAGGCCCAGGTGGCTCGGGGGATCTGGGGCTTCCCAAAGCTGCGAGCCGGCCGCTCTAACCCGATTATGCACAAAGCCAATGATCTGCGATGATTTTTATGGGCTGGAAACGTTCTGTGGCTGAAGCGGGGGAAGGCGGTTGGGGGGAGGGGGACGGGAAGCAGCTGTCACTCTCCGGCAGCCCATAACTCCCAACAGCTGGGAGCTGTCACTTATTGACGAGCACGCTGGCCGCAAACGAGGGGGGCGGCAGCGGGAGCAGAGAGGCCCTCAGCAGAGGGAAGCCAGGCAGGGGAGGGAAGGATGGAGGGAGGGGAGGGAAGGATGGAGGGAGGGAAGGAGGGAGGGAGGGGAGGGAAGGATGGAGGGAGGGAAGGAGGGAGAGAAAGAGAGAGGGAAGGAGGGAGGGAGGGAGGGAAAGAAGGAAGGAGGGAGGGAGGGAAGGAGGGAAGGCAGAAGGGAGGGAGGGAGGGAATGGAGAAAGAATAGATGGAAGGATGGAGGGAAGGAGGAATGGAGGGAGGGAAGGATGGAAGGAAGGAGGGAAAGAGGGAGGGAGGGAAGAAAGGAGGGAGGGCAGGGAGAAAGGATGGAGGGAAGAATGGAGGGCAGGAAGAAGGAATGGATGGAAGGATAGAAGGAGGAATGGGGGGAAGACAAGCAGAGACCCCATTTATGGCGACTTTCTTTAAAAGCCCCATTTCCCCAACCAGGGAGATCTGTGTTCTGGTCCTATTCCCATCTGAACCCGCTGTGCTAGCCTGAGCATACTGCTTAGCTTGCCTCAGAGAAGGCGCTGACTCTCACTGGAAGTGGGAGTTCCCCGTTTCGGTGAAATCCTTCCCATCCCCTTCTATAAATGCACATATTTTAAATGTCATAAAACTTGGAGAGAGGCATTGTGAGGTGGGTACAGAGGAGCTAGATCTGGAGTCAGGAAGACCTGTGCTCCAGGCAGTTATTCATTCATTCATTCAACATTTATTAGGCACCAAAGAATTGCCAGAAGCGTGGGAGGCACTGGAGAGACAGACAAAAAGGAGCACATACACATAAAGGGATAGACCTGTTCCCCAGTGGAGAGACCTCCCAGGTGAGGAAACTCCCTTCACCAATGGAGGTCAGCACCTACTCTAAGGACTATGAGAGGCCCGGGTTTCACAGTCAGAATGTATCTGACCCTGGACTTGAACAAATTTCTTTCTGGCTCCAAGCCCAGCTCTTCACCCCTCAGGTACAAAAAGACACAAAGCTGATACAAATAAAGCAGTTTCAAAGGGAGAACACTAATTTGCGTGAAGGGTGGGGAATCTCCACCCTTTAGGGGGCAGAATTTGAGTTGAGCCTTGAAGGAGGCTCAGTGACCTCAAAAGATGGTGATGGGGAGGGAGGGAGTGTGTGGCAAGCAATGGTACAGTTCTATGGAGGGAGAATGGCCAGTTCATTTGGAGTAGGGACTGGCATGGGTGTCCATGGACAATCTAAAGAACCTCTTGTTGTGCAGGCAACTCTACAGAATAATGAAGTTACAGATGGCTTGGTTGCCAATCTGCATTGGTGGAGAGGGTTTCCATGCTGGAATTTCATCTACACCGATGAAATGTCAGGTCTGAACCAAAATTCCAATCATGGTATTTGTCTCATGCTAAGTCAAGATGAGCGGTAAATAGATACGTTGGAATTAGTCAGGGAGAAGTTAGGTCCTGACACAGCCAGCTACAAAGACTAAATAAACCCTGGGGGTTTCTCATCAGTTTCCTCATCTATGAAATCGAGATGGATAGACTCTGTCTTTACTGGCTCCCAGGCTGCTGACAGAAAGGCTTTTGTCCCCTCAGACCAGCCATTTAAGTGTGAGCTGCTGTTATTATTTGTGCTGGAGTGGGGGTGGAGGAGAGTGAGACAAAGGTTCTGAAATGCGCCCCTTCCCCCTAATGCTGCCTAACAAGGAAATTCTGTGAGGAGAAAGAGTCCTCCTTCATTAATAATGCAATGGGAGGAGATCTCCACTTACAATAAAGGCTGATCCACCCTGGAAAGTAGCAGGTAATGATGAACATTTGTAATGAGGCTGGTCTAATCATGGGCGTAGGGCTATTATCAGACCACAGACTGGACACATCCGAAAATAAATTATTTTAAGGATCCATTAACGAATGCCTAATTAATGTCCAATTAGAGAAAGAGCTACAGAGGAAGTGCTCTGGACCAGGGCAAGTGCTCACCACAGCCAGGGCCAGCAAGGAGGCTGAGCAGCAGGGGAAATGGAGTGTGGGGTGGGGAGAGTGAGGGTCAGGGAGCATGGGGTGAATGTAGGAAAGGAAAACAGAGGCTAGGATGAGGAGGGGAAAGTGGACCGGGGGAGGAGGGGGAGTCAGGGAAGCAGAGAGACAGCAGCTGTTTCTGAGGGTCAGCCACCATCCATCCCTGCTAGCAAGAAGTGCCCCTGCACGTCCGCAGTTAATCTTCTGGGGCTGGTGTTCCAGGAAAGGTCCTCCCCCTGCGATATTTTCTGGTTCTTTGACATTCTTCCCTCAAGATATTTGTGGCCAAGGGTGAGCCCTTGGGCCTGAGAGTCAGCTGTGGGGGAAGAGGACTTCCTGCCAGGCTTAGGAGCCATCTGGACCAGCAGCTTCAGCTCCAAGGGCCTTGGTCTATTTATCACCCCACTCTCGAGTGGTTGAGACTATGTGTGACCCGCTTCTCCCCAGTCACAAATGGGACCCCATGCAAAGACCTTGGGTGGGGAGTGGGGGTGGAGGAAGAGGGGAATAATTAAAGGATAAATTCTCTACCCTAGGCTTTTCAGAGTTGGTGCCCCTCACCACCCCGGCAGCTAAGGGATGTTTTGATTCCATTACCAAGCTTCCTTCTACCTCTTAGATTCTACAGCCCTGGAACTCCTACCACAAGGCTAAAGGCTAAAGAGCCTTTAACACATGGAGCCTTGGGCTCCACCCCCCACGCTTTCCCCATTTCGCCTTGAGATGGGTGGGCATACGGCTGGCCTATGGTCACCCTTGGGAAGCCCATATCTTCATTCTCTCTTACTCAATCCAACCTATCTGACCTCCAAGTTCCCTTCTAGCTCAAATTTCTGATGCCACCCTGTGCCCCATTCAAGGGCTCTGGGAATGAAGGCAAAGAAAGAATGGACCCATGGACCTGAATGTGGGCAGGTGTGCACTAAGTAATTGAGTCAATGCTGGGGTGGAAGGCAAAGGTGAAGGTTCTCAGGAAAGGATGGTTGGGCCTCTAACCCTAACCCTAAATGTCTTGGACTCTAACCCTAACCTTAAGTGCCCCAGACACTATCCCTAACCCTAAATGCACCTCTGCCTCCCCTCCTCCCGCCCCTGCCCTCTCCAGAGCCCCCTGACCTAGCTCTCCTCTCTCTGCACAGGTCACTATGTGAACTTGTTCCTGGTACTTTGTGGTCTGGAGCTCCAGGTGGGCATCTGTTGCCCTGTGGACTGTGTGTGCTACCCAGCGCCCATGACTGTCAGCTGCCAGGCGCACAACTTTGCCGCCATCCCCGAGGGCATTCCCGAGGACAGTGAGAGGGTCTTCCTGCAGAATAACCAGATTGGCTTCCTTCTCCCAGGGCACTTCAGCCCTTCCATGGTCACCCTCTGGATCTATTCCAATAATATCACCTCCATCGACCCTGACACCTTCAAAGGCTTTGTGCACTTGGAGGAGCTGGACCTGGGGGACAACCGCCACCTTCGGACCTTGGCCCCGGAGACCTTCCAGGGCCTGGTCAAACTCCATGCCCTCTACCTGTACAAGTGTGGGCTCAGCTCCCTACCTGCAGGCATCTTCAGTGGCCTCCACAACCTCCAGTATCTCTACCTGCAGGACAATCACATCGAGTTTCTCCAGGATGACACTTTTGTGGACCTTGTCAACCTCAGTCACTTGTTCCTCCATGGCAATAAACTCTGGAAACTCAACCAGAACACCTTCCGGGGCCTGGTCAACCTGGACCGCCTGCTCCTTCATGAGAACCAACTGCAGCTGGTGCAGCACCGGGCCTTCCATGATCTCCAGAGACTCACCACCCTTTTCCTTTTCAACAACAGCCTCTCTGAACTTCAGGGGGACTGTCTCACCTACCTAGGGGCCCTGGAGTTTCTCCGGCTCAACGGCAACCCCTGGGACTGCGGCTGCCGGGCCCGGTCGCTGTGGGAATGGCTGCGGAGGTTTCGGGGGTCCAGCTCCAGCGTACTCTGTGCTACCCCTGAGACGATGCAGGGCCGAGATCTGAAGCTGCTCCAGGCCCAGGAATTCAGGAACTGCACAGGAGCTGAGTCTCTGCACCAGCTCAAATCTCATACCCTTGCCACCACCGATCGGGCAGCTCGAAAGGAGCATCACCCTCCCCATGGTGGCCCCAAGGACAAGGGGTCCCAGCACAGCTTACACGGCCATCAGCCTGGCTCCCGCCTGGGCTCCAAGAAGTCTGGAAAAAACTGTACCAACTACAGAAATCGGAACCAGATCTCCAAACCAGGGGCTGGTGGGGCCCGGAAAAATGACCATGAGGTCCAGGACTATGTGCCCGACTACCACCACAAGTTCAGCTTTGACATGATGCCCACAGCACGCCCCAAAAAGAAGGGTAAATGCGCCCGGAGGACCCCCATCCTTTCACCCAGTGGGGTGCAGCAGGCCTCCAGAGGCAGCGCTCTCAGGGCCTCCCTCCTGGCATGGATCCTGGTGCTGGCAGTTACCCTCCGCTGATAACTTGGGAGGGCAGTTGGCACAGGGCACTGCCACCTATCTACAAAGGAACAGAATTTCTTTTTTCTTTTTTTCTACATGGAGGATTTGCCGGTTCCAGGGAAAGGATGGCAGAGGCTTTGGCCAGTCTCTGTCCATGGCCGGGTGGATTATCAAGCCCAAACTGTACAGCACCCACAGTGGAAGGGGATTAGAGGCATTACCAACCCAGCTGTCACAAATGGCCCTGTCCGAGCATCCACTGAAACTGCCAACTCAAGGGAAGAGATTAAAAAAAAAATTTGAAAAAAAGACACAAGCTAATCCTTCATTAGCAACAGCTGGACAAACACACAGACAGGAGCTGTGTTCCCTACAAAATCCTGTTAATTTTAAGGGGGTTTGAAAGACCCCACACTTCTGGGATGGAGCAAGAAGGCTCTAAGGGAAAGTCCTGAGCCTGTCCACACAGAGGACGACCCTCACCTGTACAATCCTGGGATCGCCCCCACCCTCACCCCCCAACCCTCCTTGGGCCCCATGGAGTTCAGGCCTCTCACATTCCTGTGTCTCAGGCAATGCTGGCCTATTAGCACTTGATTGCTGGGCTCCTGGGGGGCCAACTACCAAAGGAAAGGTTGTGAGAGGCTGGAATTTAGGACTTCCCTGGGAGAAAGGAGGCCCTTGCAGAAGGTGGGGTTTACTAACTGTTCACTTATATATATATATTCTCTCTCTTTCTATATATATAAATGCACAGGTCTTCCCCCTTCAGTTATCAAACTGTACATCTTATATCATGTTTATAAACTATATGGAAATGATACCTGCTGAAACTAAGGATTGTATTGGTGAATTTTTAGTGGGGGAAAATTTCAATAATTTTTTTTTTTTGGTCTAGAAAAACTTGGTAGCCATACTTACAAAACCTGACCCTGATCCAGTCCAAGGTTAGGGGGTGCATCGTGGAGGAACCAGAAGGTGGCAAGAGTCACTTCAGGGACCCAATGTTCTTAGTGACTTAGAGCGCTTTTTATATGCAATGAATTCCCATCTACCTCCCCTCCCCCCAACACCCCCTCACACCTCCTGGAGCAGCTTCTGTGCCCAAGGAGGGGAAAGAAAACCCAACAGCTTGTGGGCTTCCTGATGAACCAGGCCCCTGGGGAATGAACAGAGTGAGGATGGGGAAAGGAAGAGGGTCGTTTTATTTATAAACTTAAGAGTGAAGCCGTTTTAAACAGTGTTAGTCCAACAGATGTGGACAGCGTAGTTAACCTAGAATTCACCTGTGAGGGGGCAAAAGGACAGAAGCAAAGAGGTTCATACCCAGTTTTTAAACCCAACCCAACCGAATCCAACCCAATGGATGACTTTCCTTAAGACAAGAAAACCCTGGTCGAGAAGGGGACTATGCAGGAGGGCAGGAAAACCATCAGTGTCCTAAGGGACATTGGATACATCGCCATCAAGCATTACTGTGTTAAGTGCTGGGGTACAAAGAAAGGCAAAGCCAGTCCCCATCCTCAATTCTAATGAGGAGAACAGGCAAATAACTGTACATACAGTGTAAGTGTAAGCGGGCAGTCATCTTGGAGGGAAGGCATTAGCAGTAAGAGGGACCTCAGATACTAACCTAGATTCAAGGGGTCCCTGCAGGACACAGCCCAAGAAGAGGGGGCCTTTACTACATTGCTTGAAAGCTATGCCTCCTGATTAACATACTAAGGCAGTTTTAAGATCAGAAATACCAAATGGAAAAAACCTGTCGCCGTTAAGAGGAATTAAGATGGGGAAGGAAATTGAAGGTAGGATGAGAGTCCATTCCTATCCTTGATCCCCACACTGGCTAGAAGCACCCCCTCCCCAACCTTAGCACAACCCCGCCTCACACCCCTCCCACCCCCCAACCCCCCCCGTCCCACAAACATGAAGGTTGCTGATATTTTTTCTGCATTTTGCACAAACAGCAAACACAAATTTCCCCATTGGAGAGGTTGTAAGAGGAAAGAAACACTGAATCCAATTAGGGAGAGGAAAACAATAAAAAAAATTATCTTGGACAAGAAAGCTCTGTTTTTCATTTCCAACCCAACATTCCTGAAGGAGTGACAGATCTCTGGGCTTGTGTGGGGCCTGCAGAGCCTGGGCACAGTACTGAGAAAATGGCACGTTTGCTGATGAATTGGAGACGTGTGGAGCAGGGCACGTTGACTCATAGGGACAACAAGAGAAGGAAGGGGGGGAGAAAAAAAGACAGAAAAACCACTCGTTCTCCAGATCTTCCCTCGCACAGAACATGATTCACTCCCCACTCACTGCCTAAGCTGGGTCGGCACTGCTTCTGCTGTCCCTCTGCTGAACGGGCTGGTCCTGGTTCCTCTGGCCTGTTCCCAGAAATCCTGGGACCAACTGGCATTGTAACTCAGGCTCATCCTCTCCAGAGGGGTCTCCATGGTTGGAAAGGGACAGCCATGTCCTGGGGCAGAGGGGGCTCTTTTAGGGACCTTGAAATGCCATGCCTCTGCCATAGGAAAGCCCAGGAGTGTGGGGAACTGGAGAAAGGGAGGGATCCTCTCGAATAGGGTGGTGGGACAAGAGAGCTCAGTTGCATGGATAGGTGCTCCCAACTCTTAAGGCTTAAGAGAAAGGAACAGATGCCCCAAAAGCAGGGAAAGAATAGTCTATCTCAGATCTGGATGGCCAAATTCTGGTTATAAGACTTGAGACTTCCACTAAAGTGAGACCCAAAGAAGCCAGGACAAATAATCTACAGTCTGTAATCACCCCCTCCAGGGGTCCCCCTGTTCTAACTGGTGGCAGTGCAACAGTCTGGCCATCCCTTACAACCAGAGGATATTGTTACATTCCTTATTTCATTTCTAACTTTGGACATCAAAGCCCTCGGTGGGAAAATGAAGACTATAAGCACTTTATTAATTTTTTTTTAAAAGACCTGGTAAGTCCTGTAATATGAAAAGTGAAATGTCAGTACAAGGGATGCTAATGTTTTATAAATGACCCAGCTCCATCAGGCACAGCAGACTCTCGTGGCCGAATGTTATTAGAGGCGAGGCAGTGGGGCCCAGAACCCGAGTTATATTTTTAGTAGCTTTTCCTCTAAGAGGTAGAGGAAATAAAGTCAACTCCTCTGTGTATTACATCACTTGTCAGTCAACAACTTACATTCTGAGTAGTAGGAGGATGCCGCTGCCAACAAACCCAAAGGAAGATGACAAAGTGGTTGATAAGTGAGGGCCCCTTTGCCCACTAGACTTGAGGATTCTTCCTCCGGGCTGCAGCCCGCTCTGCTCTTCATCCTGGCCTTTTCTTTGCTGCTGGGGGGTGGGGCAGGACTCATAGGTTTAAAGCTTGGGGTACCTCTGTCAGTCTGAGTTCTCTGGAAACCTCAGGACTGCCTTTATCCTCTTGGGCACTCCATCACGAAAGACCCTGGCTGTGGTGTTCCAGCCTCCATCTCGTTCCCCTGGAAATTCTCTCCTGTTATCTGAACCTTTCCTTCTTTCCCCCTTTCCCCCAACACCCCTCTTCTCTCAGCAGACTACAAAAAAGAGTCATGGGTCAGAGTGGCATGGCCCTCCTTCTTTTAGGCAGCCCTCCATCTCTGCCTGCTCTCTACCATGGCCCATTTCTACCTGGGTGTCTTGCCCTGAGATGTGGGACTCCCCTCACCAAGGTTCCATATGCTGGACCAGTAGCACACATGCTACCCCCTCCCCCTCCTCTGGTACTTGCCAGCATTTCACTATCAAACTTCCATCTTCTGTTTAGGCAGAGCCTTCCATCTGTGCCAACAAACTGGGACTGTTCCCCAGAAATCCATCCGGGCCGGAGGCCCATTCCCAGACACCTGCTGCTTCTCAAAGTAGAGGATGTGTTTAATAACGACTCTCTGCCTCACTTTGCTTCTCTGTCTGTACCAGCTTCTCCCTACCCATCAAAGACACCCATCTGCCAATCCTCCAACCCCCAGCTCTGGGGGACTTCCCGATCTCAAGAATGGGATTAAAAGAGAACTCATCACCTTTCCCAGTAATCCCCTAGATTACTCTTCTGCCCCAGGCTGTTTACCATGGAGGAGCCAAGCACTCTAATACTGCCATTGGCCAATGCAGTGACTTGGCTTCTACTGAGCTGAGTGCAAGGTAGCATTACCTTATGGGACATTCAAGAGCACAAGACATGGGGGACTTGCAGTCTGGGTGGGGAGATAAGACCTGAATAAATGTGTAATAATACATGATTGCCTTGACAAGGACCAAACCAGGTATTCAGGAGGGTGAACACAGTCAGGGTTGGGTGGCCAAGGAAGGGTTTGAGAAGAAGGCCAGACATGAGTTGGAACCTGAAGGTTGTGTTCCAGGCAAGAGAAAAGATGTAAGCAAAGATGAAGAGAGAGGAACATGTGTGCTAGGGGTAGGGAACAGGTAACAAGTATGCCTGGCTAGAAAAAAAGGGTCAACATACTAGACCTAGTGGAGATCTGGTTGGGAAGGTAGCTTTTGGCGATATTGTGGAGTATTGAATGCTAGGCTGACTGTTAAGTGACTGTTTCCTCTCAGCCTACCATCAGACACAGTGAGGCCATAGTTAAGAGTCTCCAAAGTAGGAGTTCTTAAACCTGGGTCCACCAACTTGGGTTTTTTTCGTAACTTAATTTTATTTTCAGTTTAAATTCTCTGAGAAGGCAAGAAAATAAGAGCCATTACAAATATATATGGATGTGCCAAATAGATTTCATTAGTCATATTTTGGAGACATTGTCTAGGAGAAGCTTGTTCAAGTAGGGGTTGGCCATACCAGAGGCAGTGTTGGGAGAGTGAATAGTGTTCTGGATCCGGAGTCAGGAAGATGTGAATTCAAATTCTGCCTCTGATACTAATAAGCACACATAGCGTTTCTATAGTGCTTTGAGATTTGCAAAACACTTTACATATATTATTGACGTTCACCAAAATTACCTTATGAAGTAGGTGCATGAACTTTTAACATTTTTTTTTGTTAACTATATTTTGATACAATGGATTTCCTTTGTAATCTCATTCATCTTATTCTATACATTTAAAAACATTATTCCATAAGGAGTCCATAACACAAACACAAGGCTAAGAATCTGTGTTTAAAAGTCTTCTCTCCCTCTCTTTACCGGGTCTCTGAGAGGGCAGAAGCTGCAGCTGCAGCTGCCAAGGCCTGTGGGGTGCCCTCTGGAGAGGGGCTGAGGTCTCCATGCGAGGGAGCCATTGATTTCAGAGGTGCACAGCTCTCCAGTGGCGATGTAAGACAATACCCTATGGTAGTCTCATGGAATATGCGCCCATCTCCCTAAAATGAGAATGGAGGAGAGTCTCTGACCTGCTTTCTGTTGCTTCAGTCTAATGAGGAACTAACACTGAGAAAAATAAAAGTGGATGCCAACCTGAAAAGACAGAGTCCTGACCAGGTATGTGCACCCATAGATCATCAGTACGAAAATGACAGGGCTCCCATTCCCCTTTTCCTCACTCCTCAGGGTACAGCAAAGTTTGGAACCAAGGACATTGTCTCTGTCTTCCCTAAGTGTGGGTTCTGGGCTGAAGTGGACCCGGTTGTTCCCTATGTTTATCTCCTCCCTGTCTGGCTCTTCCCCAGCCCCAGCTCCCGGCCCCATCTTCCTTCTCTTTGAAAAGTCAGCCTCTAAATAGCTGTTTAACCAATCAGCCATTACTCTATCCCATGTCACCAATTCCCTCCCATCAGTTCGTAATGGGCCAATTTTCCCTTTTACCTTCTGTCTGCTCAGAGACTAACTCAAGAACCTTTGATTGTGTGTTAAAATATCCTCTGCAATTCCTTGTTCAATATCTCTTTTTACTCCTCTAATTGTTTCTTTTAACTCCCTACTCCTTCTGTATAAATCTTCCCATCTTCCTCCTTTCCAGGCTGTTAATAAATACAAGTTCTAAAAAATATATACATAAACATCTATTGTTGGTTAAATAACTCACAGCAAATCTAAGCCACCATCCATCTAGAATTATTGCTTGCTATAGCACAGCCCAGAAGAAACCATCGATGCAGCCCAGTGCCCACCTGCTCTCCCAGAGTCCTTGCCTGACTCTGGTGAAATAAGGGAAGTTAATGTTCCCAGAAAGGCCGCCTGGTGAAGGGGGACAAGGATGCCCCAGGGGCACCTCTTACAGCAGAGTGGAGAAGGGAAAGGAAGTGCATGTACCATAGCCAGGAATCCAATCCGGTCAGGGGAGGATCTGCAGGAGTAAGGGCTTTAAGATTAGGAGGGCCCTTGTTCCCAAACAGTAGAGAATCTGAGAGGCATTCAACTTTGCTGGTTAAAAAACCTCTTACCTTCAAAGAAAATAAATCCCCACCTCCCCCTTTTCCCCCTGACACCTATGGAGGCCCAGTTTTCAGCCATGCGGCCAGTGTTTGCAACTCATTAGATCTAAAAATAAAAAAAAGCAGGCAGGACAGGGCCATCTTCCGATCTCATTTTAGGGAGATGGGCACATATTTCAAGGGACTTCTGCAAGGTGCCACTGGAGAGCGGCACCTCTGAAATCAGTGCCCCCTCACCCCCGCCCCCTCCAGAGGAACCCCACAGGCCTTGGCAGCTGCAGCTGCAGCTTCCGCCCTCTTAGAGCCTCAGTAAAGGGAGAGGGAGAGGGAGATATATTAAACTCTTCAATCTCTGTAAGTGTCTTTTCCCATGAGGCAGATGCTAAGGAAGAAATTGTGAATGCCTGTATAGCACAGGTACAAGAGTCATCCAGAGACAGCCCTGGGTCACCTCTCCAGCATTACAGGATGTGTGTGTGTATGTTTGTGTGCGTGTATGTATGTATGTATTTGCATATGCGTGTATGTACATGGATGTGTGTGCATGCATGTGTGTACATATTGGTGTGTACGTATGTATATGTGTGTTAGAGGGAGGGGAGATGTCCAAAAGGGAGCTAACTTCCCCTTTCAAAGAGATGTGGTCTCACACACACACACACACACACACACACACACACACACAGCCTCCTTAACTAAAGCTGAGGATGTTTAACAGTTTTTGGGTCATGGATCCCTTGAGCACACAGTCTGGTGAAGACTATGGACTCTCCATGTTTTTAAATGCATTCACAATAATACATAGAGTTACAAAGGAAATTAATTACACTGAAATGAAGGTGTATTTTTTTTCCCTATATATAAATTTCATGGACCCCTTAAAATGTACCTGCAGGTTCTCTCAGAGGTACCTGGACCCCAAGTGAAGAATCACTGTGCTAGAGTCAGGTAGATGCTAGAAAAATTCCAC
Source organism: Bettongia penicillata ogilbyi (assembly GCA_023548195.1). Taxonomy (NCBI): domain Eukaryota; kingdom Metazoa; phylum Chordata; class Mammalia; order Diprotodontia; family Potoroidae; genus Bettongia; species Bettongia penicillata. The sequence goes on along the minus strand of JAJHZJ010000605.1, from coordinate 1,811,241 downwards.
GTGGTAATCACCAAACAAGGCTTTTGGTGGTATAAAAAAGAGACACAAACAATTGGACAGAGATGTACACAGTCAACAAGCATTTATTAAATGCTATTAGGTATGCTGCTAAGGATATAAGGGATACAAAGGTAGGCAAAAATAGTCTCTGTTCTCAAGAAGCTTATATTCTCATGGAGGAGACAAGATGGAAATAAACAGGTACCTACAAATACATACAGAGTAAAGAAACAGACACAAAGGTGAGAGACAGAGAGGAATAGATAAAAAAGAGACAGAAGAGAGGAGGGAGATAGAGAGAGCCAGATGTACAGAAAGTGAGGTAAAGGGACAAAGGGAGACACAAGGGGACAGGAAGACAAAAAGAGACAGAGACAGAGAGGGAGGAAAAGAGAGTGATGAAGAGAGAGAGAGAGAGGGAGAGAGGGAGAGAGAGGGAGAGAGAAGGAAAGAGAGAGAGAGAGAGAGAGAGGGAGGGACAGAGAGGTCCTCATCCTCACCCATCACACAACACATATATAAGTCACCGAGGCAACATGTCTGCCAATCATTCTCTGAGCACCTCTGAGTGGATTGTGACACTGTGTGTGTGTGTGTGTGTGTGTGTGTGTTCCACAAAGATGTGTCTTGATCTCCAGACAGAGCAAAGGTGCCTCTCCAGAGGAGAGTCTGCAGCCCTGGATAGAGGCCCTTGGGGTCCTACCTCCCACTCCTAATGACCTTCCTGCTGGTTACAAGGGCAGTCGGAACAGGGCGGGGGGGGGGGGGAGGGGGGAGGGGGAGGTAGTGGGGGAAGCACCAATTTATCCATCCTTCCCTCTTGCACCTCATCCCTGGGCCTCAGCACCAGCAGCTACCTTCTATGCACTGGCCCTGAAGGGAATTTATCCTAATCCTGGAATAAAGGAAGCCTGGGACGTAGACTGTGCCCTGTGGCCAGGGTCTCCAAAAGCCATTAATTCCACTCGAACCTAGCTGGTCTGCCATCTCTCTCCCAGGCCTGCTCCATTGACATTCTCCCCCATGCTCAGGGTCACAGAGGTCTCCAAGGTGTTTTTATTCTTTATCCAAGCACCTGAGCCTCCAAGGCTCCGGGGACCCTGACCCTCATCTCTGCTGCCTGGAGTTGTCTCCTTTCTCGCTGCTTCATCTGTGGTATTTAAAGCTCTCCCGGTGAGAGTCTCACACTTTACAAGTCTAAGGTACAGTCTGTTCTCAGTCCCAGAGTCTAACCCCCTTTCCAGAGGCAGGCCTTCTTGGTGTGTCGGCCTCTGATTTCACTAGAGTATATGAGGAGAGGGGGCCATCCCCACCTGGCCAGCTCATACACAATTCAGACGGCAGGAAAGCAGACAGACAGATGTCCGGTCCAAGTGGAAGGCTTAGCAGGGTTCTTGGCAATAAGGCTTCAACATTTCCCCTCCCTCAGACCCCCAAGCCTATGGGTCCAAAGGGACCACTTTTCTCAGGAATTCTGTGGCTCCCTGCCGGCCTCCTTCCCCTGGCCTCTTTCACCACAACACCTCGCCTGCAAATCGACTTTCGGGAGTCCCTCAGGGACGATGTGTGAAGCTTCAGCTGTAATCGCTCCTGTTACTTCAGTGTCTCACTCTCTGGCCAGAAGACTTCTCAGACCAGACAGTATGCCAGTCAGAGCCTCCCCAGGGCCTCCTGGACACCTCCCCTGGAGAATCTCCACCCTTGGCCTCCCTTCTCTTGCTGGCCTAATTTCCTAGTCCTTGGTCTAGCCAGTATGAGACAAGACTTCTGCCTAATACTGGCCACTTCATGACCCCCAATATCCCACAGGGGCTGAAGACAGCAATGTGTCCAGAGTCATGGAACTACCCAAAGGCCCCCGTAAGTAATGGGACCAGGGGAGTCATCAAACATTTGATCCCGCAGCCATGGTAACTTTGGGTCCTCATCAGCCCAAAGTGCTAACTGCCAACTTCATCCATGTGACCAAGGTAGAAAATGGGGTCACTGGAAGCACCTCCCCAGCTCTTTCCTTCCCCCATCTCCCTCCACTCCTAGAAATTCCAGAATTACTGCCCCATTCTTTATAGACAAATTGATTTTGTTTACAGGCAATATAAATCTGGTGCTGATGAACTCACTTTAAAAAAAATATTTTGATAATTGTTTCAATATAATTTGTCATTTTATGTATTTAAAAACATTGTTCCAAGTAAAGGCTTATAAAAAGAAGAATCTTCATCAGATTGCCAAAGGGGCCTATCACACTAAAAAGGTTAAGAACCCATTTTTATTGTTTTAAAGTTGTGTCCAACGCTCTGTGACTCCGTTTGGAGTTTTCTCGGCAAAGAGTAGTTTGCCATATCCTTCTTCAGCTCATTTTTTAACAGATGAGAAAACTGAGGCAGGGTTTTGCTCAGGGTCACTAAACTAGTAAGTATCTGAGGCCCGATTTGAATTCAGGTCTTCCTAACTCCAAGCCCGGCACTCTATCCACTGTGCCACCTAGCAGCCCTAAGGACCCATGCTCTAGTTTGGGGGAGAGAAAAGCACTTCTCTTGGAAATAGAAGCCCTGGATTCCAGCCCCATTTCTATGTGACGTGGTGCAGGTCATTTCATAGCTAAGCCTGTTTCCTCATCTGTAAAATGGACATCATAACACCTAACCTAACTACTTAACTGTTGCAACAGCTCCAAGGATAAATTGGCTTACATTGGGCTGTCCAACAAAGGACCAGGGTGTCCCCTTCGGGGGTGAGAGTTGGAAGAGATGGTCTGCAAGGTCCCTTCCAACTCTGATGCTGAAGGGTCTAAGCAATGTGCAGATGTGAGTGATTATAGTTGGGTTACGTTACTGTTCTTCTCTCTCAAAAGCTTGATCAGTCTCCACTTTAGAGGCTGAGGCCCCGCAAAGCTATACCATAGAAAGTCTTCTTGCTCTCTCCAAACTGGACATAGGATGTAGTGATAGGAGGTACCTTGGGGGCCACTGAGTCCCAATCTCTCATTTTCTCGAATGAGCCAAGGCCCAAAAGAGATGAAATGACTTGTCCAAGATTATAGATTCAAATCCTACCTTTGTGGAATCTAAACCCAGTGCATTTCCCATGAAACCATGTTGTTACCAAAGAGAGTTGAAATGGGATGCTCAAAGAGCCTTTAAGTGGTGGCGATTTCTTCAGTATTAGAGAGAGGCCAGGCCTCAACCTCAAAGCCAATGTAAACAAATATCCATGACAAACCAGTAAACCATGGGATCACTGCCTCTCCTAATTGTCCAGTTTTCTAGCTCTTCTCCCCAGGAACAACAAAGCACAGAACAGACAAGCTGAAAAGGGTGGTTTACTCTAGCATCCTGGGTAACTCAGCAGGACCCTCATTTCCAAGAACTCCAAGTCAAGTAAAAATTCTGAGAATAGCACCATGGAAAAAAAACTTGGTCACCCTCAGTCTCTCCCACTGAAAGGGCTTGAACTATACTCCTCCATCAATCTGACCAAGGAGAACCTGAAAGAAACTTTCTACACAATTTAACAAACGGGGATGCCATAAGCAGCATGCACACCAGCACACAAAATGGCGTTGGGGTCACGTGTGTCCTTAGAGATTAGAAAAGAAAGCAATGATTCACCAATCATGCTACCTCTTCAACTTCCCTGAAAACTAGGGAGAGACATGGACGTAATTAGCAACCAAATCTCTCCACCTTGTCTTCATTCTAAGCCAAAGCCAACTGGGTTCTATAAAGTGGTAGCTTGGAAGTCCTCTAATTCAAGTCATAGACCCTCTGGCTCGGACACTCCTGGCCTCCTCCAAGCTCCAACATTTTACAAGCTGGTAGATGGAATTGATTGATTTCCGGGGAATAGTCCCAGACCTTTCAATCCATCAATGAGCATTTATTAAGCCAGGAATTCTTAATTTAGGGGGCATGGATCCCTAGTTGGTCATGAATGTGGATGGGAAAAGAAATGACATCTTTATTTTCACTAACTTTTAATTGAAATTTAGCATTTCCTTCAATTATTTACAAATATTATTCTGAGAAAGGGCTCATAGACTTCGCCAGACTGCAAAGAGGTCTGAGACACAAAAAGGCTATGTATTAAGCCCTTATTGTATGCTAGGCACTGTGCTAAGCTTTGGGAGTAAAATGAAGAGGAGACTGGATCTGTGATTTCATTAATGTAGTGAACTCCAGGTAAGGAGACTCCCCACCCCAGGGCAGGATAGTGCCTTAGTTTTGCAGCTGACCAAAGGTAGGTAGAGTCTTCCAGGCTCCAGCTCTATCTACCGCACTATACTGCCAGAGCCTGATACAAAGAAAGGCAAAACCAAAGCTTTTTTACACTTCTTTCTCTTACTTTGCCTCTCCATTATTTGCAGACAATTATCTGCAATAATTAGACAATTACCCTTAAAGACGATTATCCTTTTCCAACAGCAAACACTGATGTGCTTTTCTTGTGTCTTTTAATGAAGCTGATATTAAGAAGTCTTTATTTACATAAAGTCACATTATTCCCTTTCAGGAGGGTCTCAGTTAAACAGCAAAGATTTTACAAGTCTCACTTAGGTTTTAAGGATTTTTTTGGGAGGAGTGAGGGGAATCGGGGGTGGGGGGAAATAGGTTTTTCTCCTGCTTCCTTAAAACAGATGCAACTTCTTTAAAAGTGGAGCCACTAGGGAGGAAGAAGGTAATTGAGAAATAGGGCTCTCCCAACTCCTTACTGTACACACGAATTCTTTACCTTTTTTTGGTGAAATGGGGAATCATGGCCCCCTTCTCCCAATAGTGTTTGTAACACATAAATTAAAATAAGCAGTATTACAAGGGGAACCCATTATGTTGAAATACAGTAGCATTGGCATTACGATCTCAGTTTTGCAAGGAAATCATTCTCAAAAGCTACAGTGTCGATGTCGGACTCTTAACAATCACAGCCTGAGTCTCATTACTCACACCCCCAGATCATCTTGGGGTGAGTCTCCCTGAGGCTAGCACTGCCTTAAAACCCCTCAGCTACCCCTTCCCATCAATGGCCAGCCCAAGCTGGATGGTGGCATCTCAGAGGTCAGGAAGTTGTAGGTGCTGATTCAGACTGGGTCTGAGCTCAGCAGAGGTAAACCATTATGAAGATCATATTAAAAAGAAAGCGGAGGGGGGGGAGAGGGAGGTGATGATTTTAGCTCCCTGTAAGCATCCCCCTCTTTATGGTTCGGACAGTTACCAGGGATTGTCTGCACTTGACTCCTTGTGGGCAAAAAACTGCAGCAAGAGCTGGTTTCTTCAAAGTTGAAAAAAAAAATCAACTAAAGCCCATCCCCACTGTGTTTATAAAGAGCTATTTTCTTCACGAGCTGTACAGCATGGCGGCTCTAATCTGAAATTTCTTTTTAATCATAGCAGGAGTCCCAATTAGCATGTTGGGTAATCTTTCAAGTAGAACTGGGAGATGCCCTGGTAGAGTGCGCAGAGGGAACGTGTACATGTGCCCGTGTGTGTTTAAGTGCAGAGACTTTAGTGTCTATGCATCCTCTGCAACAAAAAGGGGGAAGGGGAAGTGGGAAAGTGTGCATGCCAAAAAGATCTGCTGGGTCTAGTGCTGGTGTTCTGTGGTTCAGCATGTTGGAGGCAGATGTGTGTATGTGTGTGAGTGTGTGTGTGTATGAACACACGTCCATAGAAATGTACACGAAAAGGGGGTGCTAGTATGTCTACAGACTCTGCATTGTGGCACCTGGAACCAGAGTAGCTTCCTTGCCATATCCACATGGGTACAGAATTCCTAGAATTTCACTTGGACAAACTCATCAGTATTGAGGGTGCACATGTATGCACATGCACACACACTAAAAACTGGGTCTTTTTGTCAATGCCATGCTCCCTGGCACAAAATGCCAAGGATGTCTGCTCCCTTCCAGAAGGGCAGCACCCCTGACTTAGACTCTTCTGCTACGCGTCAGGGACAGTGCTGAGATGAAGGGGGACCTGCCAGCGACCTACTTTCCTTTGTTGTTTTTGGAAGTGCTGATGTCAGTGCAGAATTCAGCAGAGAGGCATCGAGAGGGAAAAAGAATGGAAGGAATAGAAGGAAAGAAGAGGAAAGGAAAGAGAAATTCTCATGGAGGGCAGGGTACCTGCAAAAATTCTAGCTCCCTACTTTCACTGTACCCAAAGGACCAGCCTGACACTATGATCAACACAGACCCTAGTGGTTTCCAGCAAAATAAACCTGGGAGGAGATCCCCTGCAGCTTCCCATGGCTGTAAATAAATAAATATATGTACACATGTGCAAAAAGCCTTTGTCCACCAACAAGCTGACACCTACAGCTGGGCTTTGCTGCTCCGCTGACACCTACATCTGGGAGGGAGTTTGTGGGGGACTCCACCAGGTACGCCCATGCACCCCGGGATACCCAACCCCTGCCTCACCGGCTGTAGTGAAATGGCTAGCTTTGCATTTCTGCTAGCCCTCCTCACCGCCCTCAGTTAGAATGCCGAGCTGCAGCTGCCCTGACATTTGGGAGTTAGAGAGAGGCTCTCCACACTCGCCAGGGCTGGAAGAAATTGGTCCTCAGGGATGCAGAAGTCAGTTTCCCTCTGCACACAGGTTCCTTGGTAACCCATTCAAGAACTCTGCTGGCATCTCTTCCCCTCCTCCCATCTTCCCAGGTTACCCCTGTGAAAGCTTGCAGGTTTTGGGATGGCGAGAGCATTTGCTCTCTAGGCACCAGGATCCTTCTGTGGTAGAGTCCGAAGGCCAGGGGCATGATTCCCAGAATGCTTTGGCCTCTGAATCCACCCCACTTGCACTTAATTTGTTTCCCCTTCTGCAGACAGAGAACACATAAAATCATGTTTACAAATACTGCTTCTGACACTTGCTTTCTCTGTGACCTTGGGCAAAGTCACTTCAGTCCCAGGGCCCGTGTCCTCCTCTCTGAAGGAGGGAATCTGGACAAGATGACCCTCTAAGGTCCTTTGCAGATCTTGACGAGCCCTGGGTCCCAGGGTGTGCAGCAAAGACTCCGTCTCGAGGAGAGACTTGCAAACGTTACTGGCTAATTTCTACCTGGGTTGCTGTTTCAGTTTGAAGCACCCCGGGGAGTTAGATGGAACCCTTTCTATCCCTTTCTGGTTAGAGCTGCTCTCCATCGACATTCAGTCAACAGGCTCGAATGATAAAACAATTTCATATCCACACTTTGATTAAAACCCAAAGCCATGAACCTCAGGGTAAGGTCCATGAAATGAATTTCCCTTTTCAGGATTCTAACAGGTGCTCCCAGGGGACTGGATGGAGTTAGAGGGGGAAGGGTAAGAGGCTCCATCCCTCACGTGTGCCCAGGCTCCTACAGAAGGACCTCCTGGCCCCCCAAGAAGCCTGGCATATGACTGGAGTCCTTCCCTCCTCCTCCTCCTCCTCAACAGCCTCATCTGTTTCTCAGGGAGGAGGCGAGAAACACTCATAGAAGCCAAATTCTTCATATTCTGAAATTGAACAAAAAAATAGGTTACCTGACAATTACTTGCTTTCTAAGTAGAGTCTAATCCAGCGGATGGAATCTCGGGCAGGCAGCTGCCTCTCTTGGTTCAAAAGAGGGGGGTTAGGAGTCTTAGCACCCGCCTCCTCCATGGGGCCAGGGACAAGCATAAGCATCTAGGGCGCTCGCTGTCTGGATACACAGCATCCCAAGTTCCCTCTTAAATCTACATGGAGCTGATTTATTTACCTACTGTGAAAGAGACAACAATCATCATATTTACACTTTTCTGCTACAGCTGCCTGCATCCCCCGGCAGCACTCCCCGCCCCCCCACCTTGCTAAGTACTCTATTAAAATGCTGCTTTTTTTCGATTGAAAAAAAAAAAGACCTTCCTTTTCCTAGTGTCTCTCCTCCTGCCTTTGCTGATCTCAACCTTGTTTCCAAAATCGAAATTCGTGGCCGTGAAATGTGCCATGCCTTGCCACTGTAAACACGGGGGTTATGCCTTCACTGCAGGCAAAGGAAAAAAAAACACACTCTAGAGGCCCAAATTTTTTAAAAAAAAATGTTTAAATGTACCTTTCTTGAAAGCCAATGCCTCTAATAATTAGGGATCGTGTGATGAGGAGGCATGAAAGGTAAAATGGATGTTGTTTAAATGTGGCGTCATTTAAAGAGTACCCTGGTGTTTGAGTTCCTCATTACCATACAGGTAGGCAAGCTCTGAAGGCAATTAGTTGGTAAGGACATAGCTCAGCCTGCTGGGGGACCGGGGAAGGGGTCGGGAGGTTTCATTCAGCTGCTGCCACCAGGGGTAACATTCACTATTTTCTTTTTAACTTTTGATGGCCTTCTTTCCTTCATTTCTACTGAAATAAAAAGAGACTGGGGGAAGGGGCATAGAGAAGAAGGTTTGAAAGGTTCTTATTAGACCTAATGGCTCACCTAGGACTTAGGGAGAACTCCCTGCCAGACTCCATAGATGTGTGGGGATGATCAAACCCTTGCTACCCCCAGGGCCAGCACATCCAATAGTAATAAGCCCCAATTCCTGGTCTCTGTGGGCATCATGGGCTGCTGGGAGACAGATAGGCCCTGCCAAATAGAACATCTATCCTCAGTGCTCTGGGCTGCTTCCCACCAAGGATCTGTGTAAAAGTAGTTCAGTTCAACAGGGGTCCCTGAAAGAGGATTCCTTGTGCCATCCTGGAAGTCACTGGCTCTCCTTCCGAGAGACATAGAAAGACCAACATTGGCCTGGGGATGCAGCCCAGTGCTCCAGGGACCAACGGAATTAAGGGGCTAGACCACAGGCTTGCCTTGCTTTCTGCCAATATGTTCCATTGGTTTTGAGATCAAAGCCCCCAAAAATCATTAACTAAAAACTTTTGCTTAGGCAACTCTACACTAAGATGTCGAATGTAGCACCGACTCTCTCATTAAAGCATCTTCCAACCGGGAAAACCCACTGTCAGGGACAATGGGCACTTGGCCACCGCCAGTCTGGAATAAGAGACTAGAAGGAAAAGAAAACAAGCACAGCCAGGTCAAAACGTCAAATTTAAAGCTGCTGACAAGTGGCCAGTAGACATTTCTTCCATGCTAGGTGTCATTTTTGTTTAAAATATTTTTTTAATGGCAATTTTAAAACATTGTCCTTCCTGTTGGTAATTGTGTCTTTTCTGCCTAGGAACACAGCCCCATTCCTCCTGCTGGTGGCCCCAAGTCCCCTCGCATTAGGGTACAGATGTCATTAAGTAATAAATTACAGTGGATCCAACTCAATTGTGCATTTGATGAGACTCAAAGAGGCATTTGGGGACTGAAGTGATGGAGCCTTGGGCTGTGCAAATGGGTAAAACTGATGAAGAGTCCTGGGGAGCAGAGATCCCTGGGGCTCAGCACCCGCTACAGGAACCCTGGGCCCAAGGGCACCTTGCTCAGCCAGCCACCTCCACAAGACCTTGAGATGTCCCAGGGCAGAGACACATGGTCAAAACTGCCCTGATTACTACTCTTGAGATAAATATGGAACCAAATGCTCCTTGGTTTCATATGTAGTTGTGAGCAGGGGTTCCCCAAAAGACTTGGGCTGTAACAGCACTGGGGGGTCCTATGATTTGGGTTTGGTGGGCAAAGCTATGGACACCCTCAATATTTGGCTGAGCCCTGGAGGCTGCTTCCCTTCTTCCAGTCATTTATCAGGGTGTCCCATAGGCCTTATTCCCTCCCTATTAAGACATCAAGGAAGAGCCCATGACTTTTGATGATGAGAGGCCTCAAAGGGAAAATGCAGAGTCAAATGCGGAAACACAACTTTTCCAATGATATACAGACTCTAGAGTTCTTTCTCATCTTCTGCTCGTGTGGCAGAGGAGGGTCAAGCGGGAAGAGGAATGGATTTGGTACCAGAGGACCTCAGCTCAAAGCCTGGCCCTGCTGTTTTCTACCTTTGTGGGCCTTAGCATCATCACCTGTGATATCAGAGATTCTCAACCTTTTCACACGGGGTCCCTAGTAGAACTTGTGAACTTCTCCTTAGAATTTTGTTGTTGGGTTGTTTCAGTCACGTCTGACTCTCTGCAACCCCATTTGGAATTCTCTTGGCAAAGATACTGGAGTGATTTGCCATTTCCTTCTTCACCTGATTTCACAGCTGAGGAAAATAAGGCAAAGAGGGCTAAGTGACTTGATGAAGGTCACACATCTACAAGTGTCTAAAGCAGGATTTGAAAGACGAGATTCAGATTCAGGTTCTGACTCCAAATCTGGTGGTCTTGCCATATTATACTCCCTCCTAGAATTGCTTAAAAGAACAAGATAACATCTATCCAGGGTCCTCAAAGCTCCCCAAAGTGTAATGTCACTTACAACCACAATAGAATGAATAAATTCAGTACCCACCATGAACAAAGATATTGCTGTCTCTACATTCTCTGCTCTCCAGGGGTGGCAAAGTAGAGAAAGGGTGAGTGCTCATGAAAGGAGAGAAGGGAAACTTATTCTGCACCCAAACTGATTGGTCATCTTTTGTTTAAACTTATTCTATGCTCAATTTAAAAAAAGAGAGAAGGAAGGAAAGAAAGGGAGATATAGAAAAGAAGGGAGATATAGAAAGGAAGGAAGGAGAGAAAGAAATGAAGGAAGAAAGGAAAAGAAAAAGCAGGGATAGTGGGTTCTCCAGAAATGTTAAGCATCCCATTTTATTGGACCTGTGCAGACTGATCCAACTGTTGAATGTCTCTGTGATAACAGACACAACCCTTCACCCAGACACTGCCCCTGAAGGTCCTGAAAAGAGTAGATCATGTTCCTGGCCCAGTTATTTTTCCACAGTCACCTCCTCTGTGCTTCCTAATGCTGGTTCACCCAGAAATTGAAAAAGATGACAACGATAACTATCCTTTACATTAGCACAGTGCTTTATAACCTTCAAAAAGTTTCTCCACACAACAGCTCATCTGATCCTTCCGATAAGACTGGGGCTCCCTGGGGCCGATTCGTTTGTAGAGTAAGTTATGGCAGGGCAGAACAGAGTTTATTAATAGCTCCATTTGACAGATGAGGAAAATGAGAGAAGGTCGGACAACCTCCTGAAGTGCCAGTGTAGCAAGCCAGAGTGGGAACCGGGACCAGAACCCATATATTTTTAAAAATTAAATTTTATTTTAAAAAAATGAACAAAAATCGGTTTTCTTTCCCTTCTGCCCCACCTCCCAATTATAGGGAATAAAAAAGAAAAATAAAAGCTTTTATATATCTATCTATAGATAGATATGTATATGTGTGTGTATATATATATACACATACACACACACACATACACACATATATATAAAAACTAAGCAATACCAATTCCCTTATTAGCCAAATCCAAAAAAATATATGTCTCACTCTTCAACCTGCCCATCATCAAGAGATGGGGAGTATCCTTCACCATTCTCCACCTGGAATCATGGCTGGCCATTGCACTAATCAAAATTTTCCATTCTTTCAAAGCTTTTTTTTTTAAATTTTGTTTTTGCCATTACTATATAAACTGTTCTGATTCTGGTCACTTCACTTGCATCTTCCCAGGTTTCTCTGAGATTGTCCCTTTCATTATTCCTTATGACACAAGAGTATTCCATCACATTTGTGTATGATAATTTCTTTAGGCACAGACATCCTCTTTAATTCCTGACTATTGCTATTGTTTTTTGAACTTGTGGTGCATTCCTCTTTCTTTGATATCTCTGGGGTAATGGGATTGCTAGGTTAAAGGAAGTGCACTGTTTAGTAGCTTTTGGGGTACAGCAGAACCCAGGCCTTCGGATCTCTAGAGATAGGTAGGTAGATATTAAATGCTCACTGTGCTTCAGGTACTATGCTAAATGCTGCGGATAACAAATACAGGAAAACAAGACACCCTCAAGAAGCTTCTATTCTAATAGGGAGACAATGTGTATGTGTTTCTGTATACAGAGAGACACGGAGGGAGAGGCAGAAGAAGATAGAATATTTATTAAGCACTTACTTACAAGGCATGTGGTCAGCAAGCTTTGGGAATACAGATTCAAGCCAACAAGACAATCCCTACCCTCAGAGAGCTTACATTCTAAAGAGAGAAAACAACACATAAAAGGAAGTGGGAAGGGGGAAGGTACCTCCTGGAGAGGAAGCAGAGAAGTCCAGAGGGTGAGTTAAGCCAGCATCGAAATAAGCATGGGGTGGGGGTGGGGGGGCCTCCTTCCTGAAATGGAAATCAGGGTCAGGGAGTTACTCTGTCAGGAGAGCAGCTCCATCCACTATAACCACTCTGGCCTAGTCGGGCCCACTTCTGCTGACCCAGGGTCTTGGCTTTCTGTAAACTCCAGGACCACACATGATGGTGTAGCCATTGATTACCCTATGCCAAAACACCACCCCAATGGTGAAGGGAGATTGGGAGAGAGGAGAAAGGCAAAAGGACACCAAGAAGAGCCTAGGAGAGTTTCAGAATCACTTGCTCTATGGTGGAAGATGAACTGGAGTCTTGACACCAGCTACCACCAAGGGCAAAGGAGAGCAGAGAGCACCACCAGCCCCATCAAAAGAGGGCCTTGGTGCTCTTTCCTCAGCTCGGTGCCTTTCCCTTTGGCAAGGCCTTTTCCTGGGGTCCATGAGTTTGCCCCCAGCAATGATCCAGGCAGCTCTTAGCCTCTGGTGTGCCCGTGGCCAATACCGAACACAGACAAGAGCGCTCCTCTGAGGTCATTATCTGCTAATGAATTAAGGTAACAGCTAAACCATGAAAGAAAGGGCCCCGGATTGTCTCTGCAACTCGGCTTGTAAGTAAATACTTCAGGGACTGCCTCACTCATTAGTCAAATACCAACAGTAGCACTAATATACAAACTGGCAGCAGTTACAGCTCTTCAGAATAAAGGAACAGGTCTGTCCTTCCTCATGAAAGACAGGCTGGCAATTGTCTTATACAAAAAACAATACCAAAAACATCGTCATATACCCTAAGCCATCGCCAACAACAAAAAATCCCAACCTTGCAATAAAAAAATAAATACAGGCTATAAAAGTATTTGAAATAGTAGTATCAAAAGTCCATTTGGCCCAACCATTAGCCCCCAGGTAGTGCCTGGCCAGCTTCAACGGCAAAGGGGATCAAACAAGCTCTTCCTCTCTTCCTTGAAGCCTGAGAAAGCCCTTGCTGCAGAATCATTCCCTGAACTCAAAATAAATGTCTGGATTTTTTTTTGGGGGGGGCGGGGGGAGAAACCACTGAACTCTTATACATAAATGAAGGGTTTGTGTTAATAAGCCAAAATTGAATTTGTTGGGGTTTTTTTTTTTGGTGGGTTTTGGGGTTTTTTTTGGTGGTGTCGTCATTACGATAATGAGAGCTTTGAAGCTATCACAAAAAGGAAGATAGGCTTTTTTTAAAAAGCTGAACCAAGTTATTATAGCCACTGAGTCCTAAAAGGAATTTTCAAGTAAAAATATAGTATCATGTTAAGTTGTTATGGCAACTGACATTTTAAAGTAACTGGATTTGAACAAGTTTCTTCCTCCACCCTCTCTGCAAATCTTTGCAGAAACTTCAGGCTAAAATAATGCTTTAATTTTAATTAGCCAAATAGGTCATAAATATAGCTTATCCCCAAATCCTTATGTATCCAACCCCGTGCTGTCTGCACGCAGCTGATCCACTAATGAGAAAATATATCTACGAAGGCCCACTTACTATTAAAAAATCCCATCCAATATTTTTCTAATATAATTTATCAATTTAAACACATTGCATAATGTGATATTCTGTAGCATTCCATTAAGATGATAAATAGCAGCGTGGAAAAACAAGAGATTAAATATATTGCAAGGCAATGTAAGTGTATTTAAATAACCCAGAACACTGTAGAGGGAAACATACTGTATTCAAGTGCGAAAATAGTGTACATTCGGCTGTATATCCCTGAATGGAAGGGCATTAATAGGACAGGAAAAGGGGGCAATAAGAAATGACAGTCAACTTCAGAGGAAATAAAATTTCTATTAGGCTTTGTTATAAGATTACATCAAAGCACTTCATATGTTTTAATCTGGGGAGAGAGAAAACAGCTACTTGGGGTTTGTGCCTGGGGGCTGACTCTGTGTACTGAGCCAGAGAGTTTGCATAATGAACAATTTTCATTCAATCAGGATCTCTGCACAGATAGCTCCCACTCAATGGTCCTGGGCACATGCCTGGGCTGCATAAAGTTCCTATTCTTTTAGCTCCCCCTGCTGGACAAGCACCATTAACACCGAGTCAACACAGTCCATTTCAATAAAGTTACAGACCTGCCCTGAAACTCCAGTCCCAAGGCCCTCAGAGGTATCTGGGAAGGACCCAACTCATTAATACTACTTACAGCTTTTCTCAAGAGGTCTTGGGGTAGCACTCACCCCCAGATGCCTTTCTATTGTTTACTTAATTAAGAATATTTTTCACTGGGTCTTTACTCTCTCGCATGAACCTGAGGGAGGCAGATGCAGGGCCCCGACAGTGAGGGATACGTGACTGGTTGACAGAAGGAGAGATCTTTTCTTTTTCTTTTAAAAAAAAATACCCAATGCAGTTCCTACCAGTCTAAATCATCTGTCAAATTTCCCAGCTGTCAAACTCTAATAAAATAAAATTTAAAAAGCCCCCTAAATGAAATGCATTTTCATGCACAATGTAAAATTAAAAAGCTGAACAAATCATTTGTTGTGCTGAGGAAGGTGAGCTGGCCGCAGCCTAATCTTCTCCTTTGCAGCGAGGGTTGCTCCAGTCTCCACTGAAGCAGTCGGGGAGATAGGTTCTACCCAGCTCCATCTAGAAGTGGGACATGCTCATTGCTTCATGAAGGGAAGAGCCAAGGGAGGAGGGGGAGGGAAAGGTTGGGGAAAAAAAAGCATCAGAACCAGCAATATGAAACTATTTACGAAAATCTAGGATGATCATTTGAATGTTTAAAATATGCACATGGTAATTCAAAACTAATTACCCCAAGCACATCTGAAACATTTATGCCACAGTCTCTGGATTTGCCTATTGATTGTACAGTGCAGTTACACTCTGGCGTTTCTATAAACTGCTTCAGTGATTTTAACTTCCAGGCTAAATCAGGCGGCAGCAAGAGCTACCTCCCGCCCCTGATTGGTGGAGGGACCCCTTCCCCTGACTTCCAAGAGTGGAGGCTGCTCGAGGCTTCTCTGGAGAGCCATCTGTCATGCTCACGGAGCCTCCATACTGCAGGATCATTGCTTGTTTCCTGTTTATGTTTGTCATTACCATTATTTAATTTAGGTTAAGAGCACCTTTCTTCACTTTCCCCCAGAAGACCCCTGGTCTAGCATATGACAACCCTCCCAACCTGGCAATTTCTTCAATGATCCATGAAAGAGGGCACATGTTCTCCTCCCACTATCCCCATTCCTCCTGTGAGCGAATGTGGCACATCCTCTGGGAGGGAGAAAGGGGAATGGGGCACACCAAGGAGTCCACGGAGCTTGTCATCCACTATTCTGAGAAGCAGAGGGAAATAGGGCAATTTGAATAGAGCTGCAGCCATTACCAAGCATATGCTATCTTAGCAGAGGGTGTGGATGTGGAGAAACGAAGAGCGAGCCCTGCTTGGGCCATTCCAATTAGACTCAGGCAAGTCTTGAAGCAACCTCATTTCCTCACTTATTCTGTGTTTCCAGAACAAAATGATGAATCTGCTTCCTTGGGGCAGGTGGGGAGCTCAAACCCACATGCCAGGAAAGCTAACCTGGCTAAGCAAAGGTGATGTCACTGCTCCACATCACAAATCAGCTTCCCAGTCTATCCAAATAAATTAACCTCAGGTCCAAGAGTTGGAATTTAAAGAGGCCTAATTCTGTAGCCATCACGAGTCGGGAGTGGGAATTTAGCATGGAAGTTATAAATATGCTTCAGGAAACTGGCAAGAGTTGGCTGGTTTCTGGTTAGCCCTTTGAAGATGGCAGTGGCAGGCTCGCAACATTTAGGGACACAGAACTGGGTTAGCTTGCCACAGCCCGCTGAAGTTTTGATAGAGTGATATTACTGGCTTTAACTAGGGCCATTAAGAAACTCTTCATTATCCCCACACCACTGACAACCAAAGTTATCACATGAGCCATAACGCAAGGGAGAATTTTTGTTCCATCAACAAGAGAGGGAGCCAGTCTGTCTTTGTCCAAAGAAAACGAGCGGCCCAGCATGAAGCTTGTGAGGAATTGAGTGGATGACATTCCAATAACATCCCCTGCAGGATTTCCTGGGCTGTTTAGTTGGCTAAGCAGAGCTGGCTTACACCAGAGCAGTCCTCCCCTGCCTACCTGCCTTGCAACTATTTGCAACTGAAAGGTTATTAAAGACAAGAGACTCTGGCTAAGGCCCACATTCCAGAAAGCCAAGCATTGGGTCATCTGGCTCCAAGGAGCTCAGGAGGGGCCATTTTCTGTCCCTTCCCTTTACATCGCACCAACCTAATTTCTTCCAAGGTCTCTACAGGGACTTCCCACCCCCAACCAAGCAAGCAGATCCACTTGGTGCTTGAAATTTGTTTGTTCTCCCCACCTCCTCCCCACACCTCTAAACCTCTCCGTTTCCCACCCTGGGATGTCATTCACTGTCCCCTCTGCCAATGCATGCCATCTCAGTTCCTCCACAGTCCCATTCAAACAAACTCTTCCCATACACCTTCCCCAGTGAATGCTATCAAGAGTCCGTTCGCTCTTCTATCAGCGACTCCATGGCATCTTACATACTAAAGCTGAGCCATATGACTTTGTCCTTGCCAATTGTCCTTGCGATACAATAAAGTGGAGCCATGGTAAGTTTCTTTTGGATTCCCCCTCCAAGCCCTAGAATACTTTTCTATGCACTGAATGTGTGTGGTTGACACTGACCTGGGAGAACATTAGCTGGGGACAGAAGGAGACCCCGTCCTACGAACAGAGGGTCACAGTGATGGAGCCGACTCTGAAGCAGCTCAGAGGACGCTGAGCGTTTACTACATGCCTGGCACTGGGCTAAGCACTTTACAAGTATGAACAATCCCTATTAGCACCCCCATTTTACAGATTAGGAAACTGAGGCAGACAGACATGATTTGCCCAGGGTCACCCACCTAGTAAGTATCTGAGGCTGCTGTCATCTATCTAGTCATTCAGAATGCTGTATATATTCTGATCTAAATGTCTCTGGAATATAATTAAGGACTATAACATCTGGGAGAGACCTTAAGAGACTATCTAGTCCAACTCCTTCATTTTATAGGGGAAAAATGAAAAAATTTCCCAGAGAAGGAAAGAGATTTCCCCAAGGTCACACAAGTAGTCCAGGGGGACTCAAATCCAGGTTATCTGCCTCAGATCGAGACCTCTTTCTACCATAACACTAGCTGTCCGTGCCAAGCATCAGAGTCCCTTTGCCCACTGACATGCTTATCTTCTCAGTCTCACTGAGAAGCTAAAATTTGGCAGGAGATCAAGTCAGATGTAGAGGATAATGGGGAGGAGGGTACTAGTAGGAGTGGATGTCGGGAGGGTGGGGTTAGAACATGTAATTGAAGTACTAAACCCACCAGCTCAATATTTAACCTAACTGGTAATTTGCTATGACAATTATGCCATGAACAGCACACTACTACTATTTGGAAATGTCTCCCTCTAATTAAGAGAGCTCTGCCTTCTTTTTTTTTTTCTCCCAGTCACCCGCATTTAATAACACACACAATGTGAGCCCTGGCTCTGGGAGCTCCAGGTTTCTATTAAGGGCATGTGCACTGTGGTTGTGGCATGTACATCTGTCTGTGAAATGATGCTCTCCCAGTAAGCCTGCCTAAACACCTCCAATTCTCCATCAGATGGAGAAGGGAACAGTCATTCAGACCCTCTTACAACAGGAGATCCATTTGACTGACAGATGAAAACCTGCACGTGCCTTCACTGTAAATGGTCAGGTTTCCTGACAGCAGTACACTTTTCAACCAGGGTGGGTCTGAGTTGGGGGGCTGTTTGTTGTCTGGGAGGCAGGGGTGGGAAAGGAGGATTAGGGAGTTCTGTTAAACAAGATGCACAATCCTGAATGAGAGAGAAAAATGGAAATATGTATAAGGAAGGCTTTATCTTGGTTTAGATGAGGAAGATGGGGATGAGGGTAGAGGGGTAGGGAAGAGAACAGCTGGTGGAGAGAATCCACTCTGATAGGCGATTATTAAAAATCATAGCTATAAAGAGGGATGTTGCTATCTCTTAAATTGACTGCTAGATTCAAGGGAAGACAAACTATTTTCTATTTAATTAGAGGATCCTTTATGGAAAGCTTGAAGCCTGGTGAGAGGAGCCCATTAAAACACATGAGCTCATTAATAAGGATGCACCTTGTAAAGCTATCCAAATTTTAAATAAACAGCAAAGGAGGATGTTGAGGGAAGATTATGGGAACACAAGAACAAGTTTGTGGGGTTACAAGCTCAAAAAAGATCTGAAAAGGTTGGGTTTTTTTTGTTTTTTTTTTTTTAAAGAGGCAAACACGTAAGCCTCTAAAATTTTAGGCCAACGGAAATGACCTTTGTACCATGGCTGACTGAAGATATAAATAAACATTAACATGAACAGCAGTTCCAACTGGAGAGAGATGGGAAGAAGACAGTCCAATTGTGGTTTTTTGGGTTTTGTCTCTCTTTTTTTAAAAAAGTCTCTTGTTCTAGCTCAATCTCAGGGTAGGGTATTCATGAGCACAAAAAGTTGCTACTGCCTGCCGTGTGCTCTCCTACTTCAGTGAGCACCAGGCCCTGGGTTACCTAACCAATGAAAAGAAGTTGTACCACATACAAGTTAAATATAGGTTAGGTTATCTGCATTTTACAAGCCCCAAGAATGTTATCTGAGAAAGCTGTCATTTTTAATGACAGCACAAGCTCCAATTACCAAATGGGTGATACTCTTGGGAGCTGGGAGAATTTTATAAAAATGGCTTACAATTATTAAAAAAGTTTACATGATCACTTTTGAATTGGATATAAATAATCTCACCTGGACTGTAAGAAACAATCTCCTCACATGGTATATTCAAGCCTAAAAAAAAATTCCATTTTCTGGAAAATTATACATTCTGAGATTTATCAATAGGTAGTACGTGGAGGATTACAAGGTAGAGGAAATGAGAGCCCCCACAAAGTTGAAAAGACTACATGTGGCCTGGTGATTTCAAGTCCCAATTACACCCACCAGTTCACTGGAAAGTGATGCAGCATACTCTCCTTAGATGGTGCTCTCCAGAACAAATTCCTGGTTCTTTATGGAAAGAATACTGTTCTGATTCTTATCTTCCACCTCAACATATTTGGTATTCTTGGGGCTGCACCTGTCAATCAACAATCAGTCAGCATCACACAGTGTCCACCAATATGGCAGACCACATCCACCTGGAGCTGTAGGGTTTCTATAGATCTGCACAGACTCCAGAGCCTCTGACCTTAAGAAAGTTACGCTCAAAGTTCTATATCCACCCCCTAACCTCCACCTTCCTCTGCAAACTCTTAGGATTTCTCTTTGAGTTATTTTCCTTTTCCTTTGAGTATTATTCTTACGGCAAACTATTCAGTCTTGTTGTCTACTGCTTTGATTCCCCAGCCATTTCATGTCTTATTTGCCCACTTTGACTGGAAAGCTTTTTGAGGGTAAGTATCCTGTCTCACACCATAATGCTCTGAATACAAGTTGCCTACCCTATCATCCCCCATATCTAACAAAGGGAGGCAGGGGTGCTTGGCCAGTTTCCCACATGTAGACAGAGCATTGGGGGCCTCTGCCTACAGTTGCAGAGGATGCTTGTTATGAAGAAATCTGGGCTTGAATTCTAGCTAAGATGTGAGATGTGTGTCCTTAACTTAAACCTCATTTTCCTAAAATAGGGAGAATGCCTATAAAACCTATCCCAGGAAATGTTGTGAGGGCCAAATGAGCTCGGCAAACCTTAAAAAGTACTGTGTAAATGCAGATAAATGCCAGTGGAAGGCAAGAGCACAGAATGGAAAAGTAGGCAGGGAAGAGGCCGAGGTTAGAGCTCACAAAGTAGTCAGATATCTGACATTTGTAAATGACTAAGGGGGTCCATTAGGAGTGGTGCAGAAAGCGGGGTAGAGTAGGGAAGGGAGCAAAAAGAAGTGGACCCATCTAGATCTGCTTTCCCTCCAAGCATCAGGAGCAACGTGGATGGGAGCCTGGGTCCCAATCCAAGCTGGGAGGTCACAGGATGTAGGCCAGGAGGAGTGGAGTCGAACAAGAGAAGGGATTTGTGTTTGATTCATTCTACTGGGGTGAGAGGTGGGAAGAAAGGGGAGAATCTACATAAATGGGTAAGTACAAATATGGTGACTGGAGAAAGAAGCACAATCCAGCCATGGGGGATGGAATGCCAACTTGGGGAACAGCAGGTAGGCCTGTTTGGAATACTGAATGTAGAAAAAGAAAATACTGTGAAGTAAACCTGGAAAGACAGGCTGGAGTCAGAAGGTGAAGGGCTGGAAACACCAAGGGTTGGTATTTTCTCCTACAGTCAGGAGGAGGCCAATGAAGAGGCTTCTTGTACAGACGGGCAATGTGGTCAGATCTGTACTTTAGGAAGATTGTTTTGGCAACAGTGTAAAGGACGGATTAGGAAGGGTGAGATAGGAAGCTGCTCGTTTAATTAGGAGGTTGCTGTAATAGTCCAAGCAAGAGAGGATGAAGGCCTGAACTAGGGTGCCATACTTTGGAAGCAGAATTGACAAGACCTAGTAAGTGATCAGATGTCAGGGGCGAAGGACAGGGAAAAGTCCAGGGTAATTCTAAGTTTGGAGGAGGGCTGGGGAGAGACGAGTTCCATTTCAGACATGCTTTTGAAACATTTCTTATATGTAATCAGGATGGGATATTCCTGGAGGTATCAGGGACATTGTGGATATATAGCCAGAATAAAAAACAAGTTGAGGCTTTTTGAGGGTAAGTATCCTGTCTCACACCATAATGCTCTGAATACAAGTTGCCTACTTGTATTGAAGGAGGCTCTACAACTGAGCTCCCATCCACATCTCCACATAGATCCACCTATAAAATGCACCATACCAAAGCCTGGAGAAGGAGAAATCTAGAAAATGACACAGTGTTTTTGTCTGACCTAGGGCAGCAGACACTTGGACAGGCATAAGGTGCTCTAGGACCCAGGGAGATGCTGCACCAACACAAGATGCACACTGGAGCACCCCTAGGCCCTGCTATGGGGACTGGTGCCAACCAGCAGCTTCATCACCCATTACTCAGTCCTGGGTCACAGATCTAGAAGGGGACCTACACATAGGCAGAAGATCAGAAGGCGGTGGTGGTTGCAGCAGTAGAAGCAGCGTCTCACTTCCAGCATCTAGCTCAGCCTGCAGAGGAATAACCAAAGCAGGAAACCCAGACTGAAGGGAGCTGACAATTCGGTCACTTTGAACCCAATAGAGTTTTCTACATGGCTAATAGGGGTGGGGTCCAGGAGAACTCTACACTTGCACAGACCAAAACACTGGTCAAGAAGTTGCAGAGCTCAGACCAGGGGGCAGCAATTACATTTTACCTGGATCAGACCCTTTAGGGAACACTGAAAGCTTCCAAGTCCTCAGCCTGTCCCTGAAACCCTTGAATAATATAACACTCAATACCCCAGTAGAACCAGTCCAGACCTTCCCTCCAGAAGTGCTGCAGGGCCTGACCCTAACACTGAATCTGAAGTCAGGAAGCACCATGGAAGAATGAGCAAACAAAAAAAGGGGCACACTATAATGAATTATCATGGTGGCAGGGATACTCAAGACACAAATGCAAAGGAAGACCATGACTCCAAAACATCTGCAAGCAAAGCCTCAGAGAAAAACACAGCGTAGGCATAAACTCAATTAGAATTCCTGGAAAAAAATAAAGAATTAAAAATATAAATGGAATGAAAGAGCTTGAGGAACAAACTGGAAAATAAATGAGAGCTATGGAAGAAAGAATTGGAAAGGGAATTAACCACTTGGCATCAAATGTCCAAAACCTTGCCCAAGCAATAAACTCCTTGAAAATTTAAACAGATCTAATGGAAGTCAATGACTTCATGACACAACAAGAAATATTAAAATTAAGTAAAAAGGCTGGAAAAAAAGGGAAGAAAATGTAAAGTCTCTCTTAGCAAAAACAAGTGACCTGGAAAACAGATTGAGGATTGATAATTTAAGAATCACTGGACCGCCTCAAAGCCATGACCAAAGAGCCTACACATCCTATTTGAGAAATCTTAAAAGAAAACTGCCCAGATCTCTTAGAACAAGAGGGCAAAGTGGAAATAGAAAGAATCCATCACCCCCTCCTGAAAGTAACTCCAAAATGAAAACTCCTAGGAACATCATACATAGCCACAATCCAGAGCTTTCAGATCAAATTTAAAATACCATAAGCAGTCAAAAAGAAAGAATTCAAGACCTGAAGAGCCACAGTCTGGATCACCCATGAGTTAGCAGCCATCACTATAAAGGGGCAAAGAACTGGGAATACAATACTCCAAATGTCAACAGATAAAGACTTATAGCTAAGAATAAGCAAAATTGAGTATAATCTTACAGGGGACAAAATGGATCTTTAATGAAGGAGAGGGCTTCCAAGCATTCTTGATGAAAAGACCAGAGCACAGAAGACTTGGAAATTCAAACACTGATGAGAAAAGAAAGAAGCATAAAAAGTTAATACAAATGAACAATGATGAAGGATAAAACAAGAATAAATTGCTTTCATTCCAACAGGGCGGAGGGAGGGATGACATGTATATCCCCTTTGAACCTATGATCTATCAAGAGTCAAAGAGAGTCTAATCAGACAAGACTTGTTCTGTTATGTCTTGATGATCTTAAGAATGGACACAGGAAAAGGGGAAATAATCCCACATAATGAGGGTGCACAAGTAAACATTTATACAAACAAGAAGGGGGTGGGGAGAGTAGATGATACCTTAACCTCTAAGAAGGAAGAATACACACACACACACACACACACACACACACACACAAGTTGGGCATAGAAATAAATTTCACTCAGCAGGAAAATAAAAAGGAAAAGTGAGAAAAGGGGAAGGGAATTAGGGGAAGGGTGGATTAAGGGAGGAATTGGTTCTAAGTAAAACAAACTCTAAGTTTGTTCAAAAATATTTATTGCTCTGTTTGAGACAGCAAAGGATGGGCATCCAAGGGTGTGTTCATCAATTGAGGAATGGATGAACAAGTTATGGCACATAAATGTAATGAAAGACTAATGTGCTGAACATTTATCATCATGATGACCGACCAGTTACAGAAGCCTAATCATGAAACATGCTGTCCACCTCCTGACACAGAGGGGAAAGTCTCAGAATGCAGAACGAGACAAGATTTTTGTCTTTGTTTCTGGAATGGCCAATGGGAAAATTTGTTTTGATCAACTGTATATGATTGTAATAGGTTGTGTGTTTTTTTTCTCATGATCTCAACTGGGGGTCAGGGGAAGTTGAGAAGGCAGATCTTTGTGGATTTTACCAAAGTGAAATAAACTGTGCTTCCCTCATGAGCCATCTACAAACTTAGGGTACATCTCGTTTCATCCACCTCGATCCTATCCTGTCTTAATCACCTCCTGCTCATCCTTTCCCTGGGCCTTTTGAAACCTTTGCTCTGGTATTAACAAACTCTCTTATGCTCCATTTCCATCTTTTACGATCCTTCAGTGTCCCAGAACTACCGAGAACCTGGCATTCCCTCTCCAATGCTGGCAGGCTCTCCTCTCATGCCCTCCAACGCACAGTCACTTCCAGTCCTTTCCTCTACCACTACCGTTCAACCACTGTTAGGAATTCAAACCATTTGGTCATGTCATTGATACTGAAATCTTTGTGGGCCAGACTTGTGATTTGTTTCTCAAATGTCCTATCGGTCAGCCTCCAGCACATTCTCCCAGTTTCTTCAAAGTCCTAACCACCTGACTTAGTCCCTTCACCTCCCAAAATGCCATTATCCCTTGTGGCTTCAAAATTCAGAACGAGGAGCTCTACATCCTAGGGCGTGTCACCTTATCCATTCTCTCCGTTCCCACTCCACACTGACTCCCCATGGAGGTCCAACAATCATACTTGCTCTACCTCCAAGATCCTGAATTCCCTCTCAGATCACAACCTCTGTTTTTCCATCTTTCCCATCTTCTCAGTTGGGTGGCACAGTGGAGACAGCACCAGGTCTGCTGTCAGGAAGACCTGAGTTCAAATCCAGCCTCAGATACTTACTAGCTGTGAGACTCTGGCCAGGTTACTTCACTTCTCTGTCTCAGTTACTTCATCTGTAAAATGGGGATAATAATGGCTCCTACCTGCCAGGGTTGTTGTGAGGATGGTACTTATTAGCACAGTGCCTGGCACAGAGTTTTTGATGTTAACTATGATGAAGATGATGAATCTGTTCACAATTTTCAATCCCTCCCTAGTTTATTTACCCCACCCCCCTCTTGGTCCTATCATTCACTTAGGACCTCGTGAGTGAGATATCATAACAAAAACACTGCTGCTCATGACCCCCATGCTCCTGTCTGTTGTTCCTGACCTGCCAAGCCCTGACCCTGGCTCCCTGCCTACCTCCTTCTCCATTCCACCAAGTAGGACTGGGAAATCATGAAGCCTGCTGGGGTCACCACAAAATCAGGCTCTTGAACTTAACTGGACTCTGATGCAAAGAAGCCCTTTACTTTACCCTCTGAGTCCCTCTCACATTCCCATCGGCAACCACACCAAACCTTTTCCTTTCCTAAGCTCCCCAAAGCCACCCCTTCCTCCCTTGAAACTGAAGACCGTGAGACTCTCACTTTACTGAGAAGCAGTGAATGGGCTTTTCCCATCCCTTCACAACCTGCTCCTCTTGGGGGTTCCTTTGCTCTGGCCTCAGGTAATGGGGTAAGAAGTTAACCCTTTGCTTCCCCTGTGCCCTCGATCCTGTCCCTTTCCACTGGCACCTCGTCCTGCCTTGTCTGGCACAAGACTGGTATTAGAGGACCTGGGTTTGCCGTGCACTCTTCAAGCTGCGTTACCAGGCTACCTCCCACCTTTAGGCCTCAGTTTTCTCATCTCCAAGATGAGGTTGACTAGATTACTGGTAAGACCCTTTTCAGTTCTAATCCTTTGGTCCTCCTCCACCTGCCAACATGCTACAGTGGCTAACCCATGTCTGGGGAAACACACACATGCATGCACATATACATACACACATGCATGCACACACACATGCAACGTGCACACGCACACTCCTTCCCCTGAAGCTCTTATTCTCATTTTTTTAGCTTCTCACTAGTATCTTGGAAGAGTACTTTACATTTGCTGCACCCCCTTTTTTCCCCACTGTCTCCTCAAACCACTGAAATCTGGACCTCATTCTCACCAATCTACTTGCAATCTATTATTGCAAGGTGATCCACTGCCAAACACAATGGTCTTTTCTTGGTCGCCATCTCCCTTACCCTTTCAATAGCTTTGGAGGCAGCAGGTCACCTCCTCCTTGTTGTCCTTCCTTTGCTCGGCTTCTGCGACAAGCTCTTACCTTATCTGACTCTGCATTCTTGGTATCTTTTCCTAACTTGGCTTCTCTTCCTACACCCTAAGGGTGGGTTGTCTCCTATAACCCACAGTTCTATATTCATAGAATACGTATTCTAAATTCATAGAATCCCAGTATCTGGTAAGGATTCCAGTCTCCACTACAACCTACCCGACAAATGATCATCCATGAAACGCTCCCAAGGTGGAGGAGGCTGCCGCTTCTCAAGGCAGCTCATCCCCCTTAGCACTTTTCACTCCTAGTTCCTGATTCTGCCATAGAACAAGTCTGCTATCTCCTCCACATGACATCCCTTCACATATCTGAAGACTCTCTCCTGTGCATCCCCTTCTCACCATCGGTTCTTTGGCCTAAACACATCGTGATCCTTCGACAGAGCCCCTCAAATATCTCCATCATGCTGGTCATACTTATAGCGCCCTTCTTAAACCATGGTGCCCAGAACAGGACCCACTCCTCCAGATGAGATCTAAGGAAGGCAGAGTGCACCAAGACCATGGCTTTCCACCTCCCAATGCAGCCGAAGATCACAACGTTACGATACTGATGTCTCCTGCTGAACCTGCAGTCACTCTGACCACCAGATCTTTCTCAGAACTGCTGAAGATTAAGATCTGAACTGAATTAAGAGACTCGGTCTCAATCTTTTTGGATCTTAATCCTCCTGTCTATGTCACAGGCGCATTGGATGAACATGCCTTCTACGAGCTTTCATCAAAGTTACTGATAAGGATGCTGACCAGCACAGGGCCCAGCCAATCCCTGGGGTGCCTCACACCACAGTGACATCAAACCATTAATACAGAATCATCCAACCACTGCTGAATTCAGCTGATTATACTGCTACTTAAACCACTGCTCTCAATGTTCTCTACAAGAATGAAAGGGGCATCCAGGTGGTGAAGTGGATAAAGTACTGGCCCTGGAGTCAGAAGGACCTGAGTTCAAATCCAGCCTCAGACACTTACTAGCTGTGTGACCCTGGGCAAGTCACCTAACCCTGACTGCTTCCCTCCATCCCCCAAAAAAGAATAATATGAGGAATTCTGTCAAAGGCTTGGCTAAAATCTAGGTAAACTATATCTACAGTATTCCTCTCATTTACTAGTTAGTAATTTGTAAAACAAAACAAAACAGGAAATGAGGATCATTTCATATCTCTTCTTGCTGTGCGATTCGTCCTTAGTGATTCTCTCTCCTTCAAAGCTTCCAATGACAGCACAGGAGAGAGGTCAAAACAAAGAAACCCTGCGTTCAAGTCCTGATTGACATCAACACTGGCTGTGTGACTCTGGCCCTAATGATACAAGGACAAAGAATCCAATTCTACTCACAAGATGCTTACATTTTGATCAGAGAGACAAGACATTCACATGTACATAGATACAGCATAAACAGAAAGCAAAATAATACAAAGTGATTTGGAGAGGAGGAAGGATACAGTTGTTGGGGTAGGGAAGGTTGTACTTGAGCTGCCTTTTAAAGGATGTAAGGGGCTCTGAGAGATACAGCTAAGGAGGGAGGGCATTCCAGGTGCAGGAGGGTAGGACTGCCAGGGCAAAGGTGCAGAGGTAGGAGATGGATGTTGTATGGGAGGAACAGAGAGAAAGGAGAGTAGAAGAAGACTGGGGATAGGTTGAGTAGGGCTTTCAAAGTTAGACAGGGGCTACCATTTTATCTTATAGGCAACAGAGAATCACATTCCTGGGCTTCTTGAGCAGATGGGAGATACGGTCCCATCTGTGCTTTAGGATCAGTTTGGCAGTTGGGTGGCTGCCACCCATCAATTGCGCAGGCCTGAGGGGAGAATGAAGAGACTTGAGGCAAGACATGAGAAGATGAGACAGCATGATGTCTGGACAGCTCCATTTTTATGTCCCACTGGCCCCTCAAACTCAGTTTATCAAAAACTCAACTTCTCTCTTCCAACTTTTCCCAACTTTACTGATGACACCACCATGCTCCCGGCCAGCCACACTCCTGACCTTGAAATTACTAACAATCGTAATGGCCAAGTCCAATGGTCTCTTCTCAATCTGTGTTCTCCATAATCTCCCTGCAGCCGCTTCCTGACACTAAGAGTTCTGTTTGTTGAGATGCTGCGCTCTCCTGGTTCTCACATTACTAACAATTGTAATTGCCAAGTCCAATGGTCTCTTCTCAATCTGTGCTCTCCATAACCTCTCTGCAGCCGCTTCCTGACACTTAAGAGTTCTGTTTGTTGAGATGCTGCGCTCTCCTGGTTCTCATTCTGCTGGATCACTTCTTTTCTGTCTCATCTTCATCTTCCTCATTCCTTGCTAAGCCCGGGAGTTCCCCAAGGCTCTGTCCCAGGCCCTCTTCTTTTCTCCCTCTATACTGTTTTCTTTGGTGAACTTGTCAGCTCCCATGGTTTTAAGGATCATCTCTATGTGGGTAATAAAGGTTGACAAGTTATTTCTGACTCTTCTTTTTCCCTAATTCCCTATAGTACTCAATCTGTTACTACAATGATTCCACCTTGGCAGTAATCTCATGTCCATCTCCTCATCTCTGTTTCTGCCACCACTATTCCTGCTTGTCACTGCTCAGCTGGACTGTTTGTAATAGTCTTCTAAACGCCACTCCTGCCCTAGCCTTCTTCCTCCTATAATCCATCCTTCACACCAATGTCAAAATAACCTTCCAAATACGCAGGCCTGCTCACATCACTGCCAGGCTCAAAAACTTTCAGGGACTTCTCATTACCTAGAGGATCAAATCAAAGTCCTTAGCCTGGCCCTTAAGGCAAACCAATCTGTCTCCCACCAGCCTTTCCATTTGTACTGCATTTTACTTCCCTTTGAAAAATTCTGTATTCCAACCCAAATGGACTGTTTCCTGATTCTGCCTTGTTCTTGTACCAGACGCTCCCCGGCTGGGAACGCCTTCACTCTCTTAGGGTCATGTGCTGAAATCCCTCTCTTTCTTCAAGGCTCACCAGTTTCTGGATCCGTGGTGGCTTCCTCAACCAGCCCTGCTCAAAATGACCCTGCGCACCTCATGTTTCTTACAGCACTTTGTCCCTCTGATCTGTGCAGGTAGAGAGGACGAGGCTCTGGGAAGATAGAACCCTTTCCATTCAATGAAGTACACCAGAAAGAGCCCTGGTCTTGGAGTCAGACAATTTGAGTTCAAATCTTGCCTCAGACACTTCTGTTTTCTGTGGCCTTAGCCAAGTCATGTTATCATCCTGGGTCTGAGTTTCCTCGTAAGTAATAAGGAGATTGGACCCAATGATCTTTAAAATTCCTTACAACTCTTGGTCTTTAAAATTCTCCTCTGCAGTTATAATATTCTCCTTTGCAACAAGTACATGAATGTATACTCAATACACGCTTGTTAAATAACTAAAATATTTACTTTTAGAAAAAAAATTAACAGAGTCCTCCCTTAAGTAGGTTTCTATTTGTCTACATGAAAATCTACTCTAATTTTTTTTTCAAGGTAGAACATATCTACTTCTTTTCCTTTTAAAGGGAGTTAACTACAGGGGCATGTTCTATACCTAGAACAATAGAGCAAGGCTTTCTCATATCCTCCACATGACCCAAACGAGTTTTATAAACATCCTAACTAACAAGCAAGAACAAATACTTGTCAAGTGATTTGACTATGTACTTTCTGATAACTTACCAAAGTGCCATCCTAAGTACTGAACTGAATAACCAGAAGGAAGGGAAGCAGCATGGGACAGTCGAATGAGGCCAAATCTTAGAGTCAAGAGAGCTGGGATCAAGACTCGACCCACATGCTAATTGTAGGCTGGTCCTGCAGGCTCCCTGAGCCTCGGTGTTCTCTTCTGTGAAATAAGTACAAGTCAGTGTGACCTACCTCACAGGGCATTGAGAGAATCAGATAAGACAATCTATAGAAAGCACTGGATCAAATGAGTTATCCTAAGGTGACAGGTCATTTAATTGACATAAGCTTTCATCAGAGCTGACATGGCAGGACAGCATGCCAGATTGGGGCCTCGGCAGCCCCTGCCTGATCCAGCCCAGGAAGCCTTGGCCAAAGTCATAGTAGGAAATGACTAAGTCCGATCCCTGGGTAGCTACTCAAGCACTAACAGAAGAGCCAGGGCAGCACAACATCTGGCACCTAACGAGAGGCCTCGATTGGCTTCTCAGGATCACAGGAAGGGATGGAACCGCCTTTAGATTCAGCACAAGTGTAAGAAGAAGTAGGAAAGAGATCAAGAAGAGGGTGATGCCAAAATCTAAGTGAAGCCACAAGAAAACTGGGCAAAAATGCAGTAATTCCTGAAGAAGGAGGAAACTAGCCTTGTCACCACATCTAAGACTAAATAGAACCATCCAAGAGAGGGGCTCCATGGGAGGGAACATAAAGGCCCAAACTAGAAACTAAGGTTGGAGATAAGAAACAACAGAAAAAAATGAGGAACACAATGAAGAAATACAATAGACTGAGAGAAGTCTAAAAGGCGAACCTGGAGAAGCATCACTCCCCAATTTCAAGGAGGGTCTTAGAGAAAAGAATGTCCTGACCACACGGGCTACAAGAAAACCTGGCAGAAATGAAGAGAGGCAAAATGTAATGTGAAATGACAGCTTAGAAGCAAAGTTTGGCAAGAAGAATTGATAGCTTAAACCTTATCCCAGATTTGGTCTCTTTGAAAACTAACGTGGGCCCAAAAGAAAGTGACTGCCTACAAGAGGCGACAAGCAAAGATTGAAAATTACTGGAACGTCCAAACACTTCATGCAAAACCAATAAATTCAAATCCACAAACTCTTCCTGAAAGGTCAACTTTATCTACATGAGCTTAAAATAGAAACTCTGAAACTTTTTCTTAACCTCAGACCTAAGCCCTAGATCTGGGGTGGGGAATCTGTGGCCTTGAGGCCACTTGTGGCTTCTAGGTCCTTGGGTGCAGCCTTTGACTGAGTACAAACTTCACAGAATAAATCCTTTTATTTTTTTATTTTATTTTTTTTTAGTTTCTTCTTTTATTTATTTTTTTTAATGTTTTACAATCATTTCCTTAAAGTTAAGATTTTATCCCCCCCACCCTTCCCCCACTACCCCCTCCCTCCCCATGACAGCATACAATTTTGTATAGGTTCTACATATACTTTCCTTCGCACATTTTCACTATAGTTATGCTATGTAGTCGAACTAAAATAAATGGAAGAAATCATATAACAAATCAAAACATAATACACTGAAACCTACACACACACAAACATGATCTGCTACATTCTGCAAATGACTTCCATATTTCTGAATAAATCCTTTTATTAAGAGGATTTGTTTTGTGAAGTTTGGATTCATTCAAAGGGTCACACTTGAGGACCTAGAGGGCCAAACGTTGCCTGAAGGCCACAGATTCCCTACCCCTGCCCTAGATCATGGACAGTCAATCAGTCCCATGATGGTGCATAGCCAAATTTGAGAGGGATTTGGAGAAACATAACAAAAAAAAGCCCAACGGTATCACAACACTCCAGCATATAAACAATTCTATCAAAAGAGATTGAGAAATGGCCCTCTTCCTAGAATGGCTTAAGGGTACCTCTTCAAACTGGCTTTTTTTCCTTTGACATAACCAAAACCTTGCATCAGCTTAATTAATAAGTGAAATGGATTCTCATGGACAAAGTTTTCTTCATAAGAGATTGATAATGACGAAAAGCGTCACCTAAGCAGAATGTCCCTTTAGAAGAGCTCAGGGCTTTTTCCAAATGTGTTCACAAAAGCCAGAATATTTAGTACCTCATGAGGCTAGGAGTTGGCAAACTTGGCAGAAAAGAGACTAAAAAAAAAAAGATGAAATCCTCCCACTAAAAGAAAACGTAATAGAGGGAAAAGCTTTCTAACAAGTGAAAAGTAGGAAAGAGGGCTGGACTGAATTGCTACCTGAGGAACAACCTGTTTCATTTTCTATAAATAAACTCAGAAGGCATATTGCCAAAGAAATGCAAGTCAATATAACCTTTCTATAGTGTGCTGCCAAATTTCACTTTCAGACAGTATATTAATTACGTAGTCAATAACCGTGGGTTTCATTAGTGTATTAAATACCACGATCAATAATATTTATTCTTTTGAAAGACAGGCCACTCAGAAAACAAGGCGAGGGATTTTTGACCCTGCGGTTCAAAAAGTCAGCACAACACACCAGAGACAAACAGGGCTTTAATGGAAAGCATAAAACACTGGGAATATAGACAGAAATCAGATTATTACGCTTTTGTTTTTTTTCCCCCTACCACTTACAATGATACTAAAGGGAATTCAAGAACCATTTAAAATAAAGGCAAAATGATTAGATTTTTTTTCCCTAATTGCTTAGCACTGATGTCATGGTAGACGTGACAAGAGACATTGATCTACAAGTGAAAGATGTGAGACAGAACAACAGGAACAGTCCTTTGAGCAAGACTAAAGCCAAGAGAATTCGAAGGACTGTGGGCCAGAATCTATTTAGGAATCCTCAGGGACTTTAAGCTCTTAAAAGCAAACTGGTGGAGCCAGTTTCTGATGTTTCTCCATTGGTGATCTGATTTCCAGTAGGGAAATCTGTTAAAAATCCTCCCTGGAGGAAGCCTCTTGCAAGAATGCCTCCCCAAATCACAACACAGGAACCGCTGCTCTGGTCACATGGTGCAGTAATAGCCCATCCTTCACAAGGGGCTAGAGGACACACACTGAGTTCAATGCTCAGGTAGCTATCACACCAACACCTGGGGAGCAGAGCTGCTCTCCAGAAGGATGTGGAGAAAGCAAGTACGAACGACTAGTTACAAGATGGAAAGGTAGATCATCGCTTCTAAGCCACAATTTGTCAATCCAGAAAGGTGCTGAAGACTATAATTTTCTAGTTGATGCTTTATAAGCAAGGTCAGAAGGAACAAGCTCTTCTACAAAAAAAATCTGGAAGCCATCAGCAAGAGAAGTCAGGGTAACTCTGTCCCCACCTTCCTAGACGAAGGCAGCTAGAGAAGGAATCTGGCCAAGCAATTAATGGTCCTGAGACAAAATGCCCCTCAAATCCTTTCCCAGAAGTGGAATTCATTCGCCTAAGGTCTATAGGCCCTGAAAACAAAAAGGACAGCGCAGGAAGCCACAGAGCCTGTGCTGAGGGCTCCAGAAAGAGCCTCCCATACAACATTTCCCTATATGAAAATCCAGCTTGCAGGACTGCAGCGGTTCTGCAACACTGCCTTGCTAGTTGCAGAGATGTGCAGCCACCTCCAAGCTGTGCGCTGCAACCAACGGACGCATAATTAATGTGATTAGAAGCACACAGAGCAAGCATGCCCTGCTGCCTGAAAAGCCCAGTAGCATAATTACTGTTTTCTATACTAGCTCACTGTCTGTACAAATTTCAAAGCCTGGTTGGTTTTAGACTGCTGTGTAAACGTCAATAAAATCCCCAAAGTGCCAGATCATCAGCATTCTTGGGCAAAAAACATATTTTTTTTTTCTTTTAAAGATGCATTTCAGGGCTGCAAACATGAGGAATAGAGATCTCTATGCCTCAGTCTAATCTTAAGAGTTGGTAATAAGTTAACATCTCCCCCAAGTGAACATTTATTATGAAGGCTAATTAATTGCTTTCCAGTAAGTAGAAGAACCCTTTGAGTTCAAAGAAAGTAGGATTCACAGAGATCTAAATATACTATTTATTGAAACAAAGCAATAGAAACAGAGGGTTTTCCCTCCCCCTTCTTTATAATGCTCTCCTTATTTAAACACAGCTTCATCCAAACTTGAAGAAGGAAACATACAAATGCAAGAAATATATACAGGTAGGAAACGTGTACAATCATCAATTCAAAACGTGACGTTAATTGAAGTGAAAACTCAAGCAATGCTTTGTAGTTGCCTAGATTTCCCTAGGGGACAGTGAGTCAATGCTTATCAGCCTTCCTCAGAAGAGACAATTTTGATTAATATCAGACCCATCTGACTCAGTCTATTAAACCCTGAAGGAAGGATATTCTTCAGATATAAGAGATACGTCTTTGATTAATAATTCTACCGTCTTGCCATTCCAGGCATTAACAGTGCCGTGGCACCTCTAGGAGGAGGAAGCCTTTGAATTCTAGGAGTAAACACTTGTGAGAACACTCAGGTCTTTCTCAGACTGCTTAGTAGCACTGCTTTTCCAATTCTTTCCCCAGAAAGTTCCAGATATATCACCAATTGGAGAAATGAAACCTCGGGGATGCTATTTATTTGGCTTCTGCAGACTTAGGGCTAATTACTTTGAACAGGACTCCAGCCTACAGATAATGACATCTTAATAAAATCCACAAATGCCTGGAGCTAATGGCAGTGACAAGTGGTACAACAATATCCCAGACTGGCCTCCGAGGTCTGACATTTAAGGGTCACAAGGTCTGAGCACACGCCTCTTTACCTACCAAGGGCTTCCCAGGCTCACTCGACAAAGGGAATTGCTTAGCCCACCATAAAGGGCAGCTCTGCCCTGTGCAGCTAAAGCTTAATCGTCACACGGGGTGGGAAGAGATCAGCTTCATGGCAGCTCCTGGATTGTTCCGCCCCACTGGCAATATTCTCCTCACATCTGCCGAACGGTGGCGTTCTTCCTGATGTTCATGATGAGCCTCTTGCCATACTCCCTATAGTCCACAGGCTTCACATCTACTACAGAGGCCTTGATGCGAGATTCATCCTGGGAAAGAGAAGAGCAGTCAGTAAGCAGTCCCGGAAGCTGCCGAGCCTGCCCCTCAACTCCCTAGCTTGGAATTCTTAAGCCAGCTGTTCCACTGAGGAATGACCTTGGGCAAAAGTCACACAGGGCCCAAGGGGAAGTTCCCCACTGACATTATTCCTGCCTCCACATCCCTTCCCTCTCTCAACTCTATATGCCACTCCTAGATCATCTTGTGTAAGTTTAGAGTGCCACGGACCTTCTCTGGAAGGCACTTTAGAGTTCCAGTCCAATGTCTTCATTTTACAGATAAGGAAACAGGT
Organism: Bettongia penicillata ogilbyi; assembly: GCA_023548195.1. Taxonomy (NCBI): domain Eukaryota; kingdom Metazoa; phylum Chordata; class Mammalia; order Diprotodontia; family Potoroidae; genus Bettongia; species Bettongia penicillata. The sequence continues at coordinate 1,776,646 of JAJHZJ010000605.1, read as the reverse complement.
CCACGTGTGTGCAGTGACTTGCCCAAGGTCATCCAGAAGTTGGACAAGGTCTCTGGCAAACCTATAATTCTAGCAACACGTGATGACCTCCTGACCTCCTCCCCAAAATTTTTGGTCTGCACAAACGCAGAGAAAATAAGCCCAGACTGATTTTGATAAGCAAAGTAATCTCCCAGCGCTCGCTCTCCTCTTTACTTACATTGTAAGTCTCCAGTTTGACTCTAATCTTGAATGTGTAGGAACGAAAGTTGGCATTCTGGAAGACTTCCTCGAATGCCTGTTCATTCTGTAAAAACAAACACACAGACTGAGATACTGGCAGGATCACATCATCTAAGCATAATTCACATGTTCAAAAATCGAAGTATCTTTCGACAAGATTTTAACTCCTAGGCTGATAGAAATTAATTGTCAAAACTAATTAATCGACAGGTAAAATCCCATCATAACAAATTCCATAAAAGACAAGGTATTTTGGTTTTAAATTGTATTGAAATCAATACTTCTAGTAGTCATATTCCAAGCCTTGGAGATGGACAAAGTAATCCATTTATTCATGACTTTAACAAGTACTTACAATGGACTTCCCTCCATTTTAAGACTTCTTGACACTGCTCTCTTCTGGCTCTCCCCTTGTCAGAATGATTCTCAGTCTCCTTTGCTGGATCTTCATCTAGCAAAAGCTCACACCCACACCAATGTTGTATCTTCTACACTAACTTGGTGACCTCATCAGCTGCCACTGGGTCACTACCTAGACAAATACCAAGTCTATATATCCTAACCTCTCCCCTGAGCTCTAGTACCAAATCACTGACTTTTATATACTTCAAAATGGGTAATCTCATGGGCATCTGAACTCAGTATGTCCCAAACAGAGCCCATTCTCTTCTCCTTTCCTTCAAACTGTCCTCTCATCCCAGCTTTTCTGTTACTGTTGACAGCACCATCTTTCCAGTCACTAAGCCCAAAACTCAAGACAATCCTTGGCAGCTTCCTTGCACTCACTCCATATATCCAATCTGTGGTCATATCCTGTTTCTACCTTCATACCATGTCTTGTTCCTATCTCCTCTCCACTCACAAAGTCGCCACCCTAGTAGTATCGGGTTTCATCCCCTCTTGCCTGAACTATCATACTGGCTTCAGTTCTCTAGCAGATGGGCATCTCCTCAGTTTCCAATTCTTTGCCACCACAAAGAAAAGTTGCTATATTTTTGTACTTCTTTGGTTCGTTTTGCTTGGTACTTTACCCTTCTCTTACTCCCCTTTTTTCCTTTTCCTCCTCCATTTCCCGTGTAGTGAAATGTATTTCTGTACCCAGGTGTGTATGTATATGCCCCTCCTCTGACCAGTTCATATGAGAATGAGGTCAAATGTCACTTAACGCCTAGGCCCTTTCCATCTAGTGTGTAATGACGTAATTTTCCTTTCCTCTCCTTTTCCCATGTAGTCATGTTCTTTCCCATCTTCTTTTAAGATCATTAAGGCTTAAGAGAAAGCACTCAGGCCCTCTAACTGGACTCCTTTATGACCCCTCAGTCCAGAGAGAACACATGTATCATCTCCTCATATGAAAATGTAAACAGTTTGTCCTTGTTAATCCTTTAGGATTGTTTGCTCATGATTAACCCTTTAGGTTTTTCTCAACTTCTATGACTGCACTTCAAAATTTCTATGCATTCTGGTCTTTTCCTAAGGTATGCTTGGGAATCTAGTAGACTAAAAGCATTTTAAACTCTTGCTTCATCTCTCTCAAGAATTCTAGTTGAGTTTGTGGCAAGCTGTGTTTTCTCAGAAGCCTTGCCTGCAGATGTTTTGGCGTAGTTTTCTTCTAGGTTTGTGTCTGGAGGGTACTTGTCACCACAGCTTTTTTATGGTGGGATTTTTTGTTGGCTTATTCTTCTGGCTTTCTTCCTGATTTCTGACTTTATCTTAGAGAAAGGCGCTGTACACTTCTAGAAGGGAATATCTGGACTGGTCCCACTACTACTTTTGGGGGCACCTAGTGTTATTATTCCAGGATCAAAAGCACAGTTCAGACTGGAAACTTACAAGATTTCCCTGCTGCCAAAGTGGTCTGGGCCAGGGACAAAGTCTGACGGCTGCCTCTCTGCTATGAGCTCTGCAAGGGGGTCACTGAACAACATCTTTCAAGGCAGCACATATAACTCTGACATTCAAATGGGGGCACTTTGCTGGAAGAAAGCATGTAAGGTGGAATTTTGTTCTACCAAATAAAAAAAGTTTTTAGTCACAACAAACAATAAAGTGAATTAGAAGCTTGTACTCTACATTTTCCAGTCAATTATATGATGATAAAGATATGATCTACTGTGGAATATCACTTATGAAAGTCTGCTTGTTCCCTTTAGCTCCCTCAGAAGGGAATTATTACTGCATAAGTAAATTTTCTTGGCAGTTATTAATGTTTTAACCCTTTAATCTTTTTTAGTTGTCCTTCATTTTCAAAGAGGAATAATGATATCATGAGATGATGTCTTGACTCATCATGAGCGAAATTTAAGTGAGGCAGAATTGCATAAAGTCGTCAGCCTCACTCTCTCTTCCAGAGTCATTGATGTCCAGTAGCAAAACAAAAGTCAAGACAACCGGTGACAGCCTCGGATGCAATAGATGAGCTGATGTCCTCTCTGATCAATTCAAGAACTGATCAAGTTCTAAATGCTCCATAGCACCTACCATCAGCCTCCGTCGTTGTCATTGGAACAAATTGTTTATATGTATCCATTCTGCTGGGGTAAGTCTTCATATGCTTGGGATAGATACCCACCTAGTTCACCAATGGGTACCTTCAACGTGGTATGGTCAGTCAACCAAGACAGTTTAGGGTGTGACCCCTGGCATGTTACAGACACAAGTGAGAACTGGGTGAATCAGGGAGAAATCAAAAGTGGATGAGCAGCCCTGAAAAGGGCTCAGCAGTCCCTCTCGCTAGAGGTGCTAGTCCTCCTCTTCCTTTCTTTTTTAATCATATACCCCTTTTTCAGTAGTAATAAGTATTGAGAGTTTTCCCAATCCTTTATCTTCCCTTTCACTATACATCTTAAGAACCAATTCCTAAATGCCCTCAAAACTGGTTTACCTCCAGCACATACCTCCTTTGTATGTTTGGTCCAGTTCCACTTGTATGAGTACAATAGGTACCATGACAATGGAATCCAGTAGCGCTGGCTCAATTAATCTTGATTTTGAAAAATTTAGTACAAACAAAAAATCCCTGCAGATCTTCTCCATTTTTTATCTATTTATTGTCTTTCTTGCAATTTCATCCTTAAATACCCTTGAGTCGACTTTCTTGAGTCTCTTAACAACCTTACTTTAAGCTGATTTTCTCCCCCACTTCTTTTTTTACTTTATAAAGTAATGTTACTTATATTCTTCTACTATGTACTCTATAAAATTTCACAAATGAATTTATATTTTAAACCAGTGTTGATATGCTTTCTCTATTTGGCAAGTGTTGTTGACAGGTGGTTTATAGGCTCTTGTAGGCACTTTTTAATGAATTTGTTACGATCAGTGTGAATATACTTTTCTACAAATATTTCCCTCTTTTCATCATTGGCAAATTATTTAAATGGGTCAGGATATGATGCTTACATGTCCTTATCTTTCCCTCATTCTTATTGTTCTAGTTTTGAGTTAACATCAATCTTTAACAAGTCAGTGGTCTAACTATAAAGATAGCTAGTTTAGGAATGATCCCCACATCAGTAGCAAATCAATTCTGTATATTAAAATATAATCAATTTCTTTTTTTTTTATATTTCACGCTCACCATGTCCAGTACCTTTCAATTCTTTTCTCAAAGAAAGTATTCCCAATAAATGGTTGTGAGGCTTCTGTGAAGTCTACGACATTTTGTCCTTTATCATTCCTTCTTCAGCTTTATATACTCTAATATATTTTTTGCCATCCTCATCATTGTAACATTACTCCCTTTCACACATTCCACAGCTGAACCCAGGGACCACATTCTTTTTCCTATCTCTTGACTAACTCATGTCTGAAGTACCTTTCCTCACCTCTCTCCCTTGGAATTCCTAGATTAACTTAAAGCTTCAGCTCATGTGTTGCTCTGAATTCCCCTAGTTGTCACTGCTTGTCCTCTGGAAATTCATCTGTACAGATTCTGTACTATCTGTGCATTGACTGCTCTTCCCAGCAGAATGAAGGCTCCTTGAGGAAAGCGAAGCTGTGCTTTTGTTCCTATATCCCCAAGTCCTGAGCACAGTGGCCAGGATGCGTCAGCTGTTTAATAAATGCTTCCCAAATTGAATGCTTCTTGTACCATTGAATGCACAATAAAACCAACTCCGCTGAATCCTCATGGCTGTTCAAAGCAGAACCTGAGTTATCCTTCCACTTTGTACAACCTCCTTTAATTGTCTGGTTTTCTTTACAGTGAGAAGGGTCAAGGCCAAAATGATTCTGTTCCTCCAGTGGTACATCCACTTGATGAGTCTGGATAAGGACGTCGGATTCAGAATGTTTATAAGGATTTTTCTGCACCTCAAGAGCAGAAGGGAGGCTGCAAAGAATTGAGGGCCATGCTGTATTTTTCATAGTTTCACAGGTTGCCATGGCGAAAGATTTTCTCATCAGGTGAGAGGCCTGCCCAGCTCTCAGTAAACAGAAACACACCTGTCACTAGTATCTTTTCAACATGGTAGAACCTGCCAGAACTTGAACAGCCTTCAAGAGTCTAGGGTCCCCTCTGTCATGCAATGAAATAACAGATAGGGTTAGATATACAAAGACAAAAACAAAACAGCTCCTGTCTGCAAGGAGCTTACCTTCACTACTTAACAGGAGGATTAGGAAGCCCTGAGTTCAAATCTGACCCCAGTTACTTAACTATTTGTATGATCCTGGTCAGCCTCGGACTGCCTCAGTTACTCATCTATAAAACTAGGATAATAAGAGCACTTCCCTTTCAATGGCTATTGTGAGGAAAAGGAAAGAAACAAGAATTTATCAAGTACTTGCTATGTGCCAGGTGCTGGGCTAAGCACTATACACATATCATCTCACTCGGTCTTCCAAACAATCCTGGGAGGTAGGTGCTATTATTTTCCCGATTTTACAGATGAGGAAACCTAGGCAGATAGAGACTTGCCTAGGATCACACAAACAGTAAAGTATCTGGGACCAGATTTGAACTCAAGTCTTTCTGACTCCAAGATGGTGCTTTTCCACTATGCAACCTAGAAAGAGATAATCTGAAAAATGCAAATCTAAAAATGTTGTAGAAATAGCACCTCTGAAGGCACACTTGGGGGAAGGAAGAGCATTAGCAATTGGAAAGATTGGTAATGCTTTCATGTAGGTGGAACCTGAGTCTTGAAATAAGACAGAGGTTCTAAGAGGCAGGTGAGAAGGAGGCACATTTCAGGGCAGGTAATGATCAGTTCATGCACAGGCGAAGGAGTGAGACAGCATGTTGAGTTCAGGAAACAGAGAAGAAGGAAAGGAGTGACAGGAAGGAAGACTGTCAAGGAAGGCAGCAACCAGGCGGGGTGGGGGGAGGTTTAAATGTCTGCCTGAATGAAGACTGTTCTTTATCATAAAGGCAATAGGGAGCAAGTGAAGATATCTGAGCAGGGAGAAGGTAACAAGGAAAAACTCAAATCTTAGGAATATTAATTTAGCAACTACAAGGAGGATGGAGATACGGGGGAAACTTAAAGACCGATCAGAATCAATTTCTATAGCACAGGTGTGAAGCTGTGAGTGTCTGAACTAAGGCTGTGAGGGGAAAGAAGAGGCAGGTGAAAAAATGTTAGCAGCAAAATTGACAGACTTAGCATATTAGCTCACATTTAGGTAGCACTTTGAAGTTTAAAAGGTACTTCCCACACATTCTCTCATTTGAACTGCAAAATATTCCTATGAAGGAGGTGCTATTACTAACCTCATTTTACTGCTAAGGAAACTGAGGCAGAGTCCTCACAGCTATCTGAGTCAAGATACTAAGTCAGACATTGGATTGGTGGAGAGGAAGGGCAAAATGTGATTCTGAGGCTACAAATCTGAATGATCAGAAAGATGGTGGGTGGTACCTTCCACAGGTATAGGTCAAGTATGAAGGAATCATTGTTCGACTTGAACTCTGCACTGGTTTGCCTCTAATGGTGGCAAACACCTCTGGTGAACACACTTCTCCCAATAAATGCCTCATCTGGTGTTAATCATTGGGATGTGGGGGAGGGCAGGGAGAGTACTCATTGAACAAGGTTCTCTACTTACACCTTTCAAGAATCTTGTATCTAAGGTACGAGGCGGGGATACCTTGTTGGGAGAAAACCTTTAAGATAGGATTTTGTGATACTAAGTAAAACACTATTGTCAACAAACATCACACACTGCAGAATCTTGGAGTGGGTTGAGAGAAAAGAGAAAATAAATTTGGAATTCTGTTTTGGAGATGTTGCCTTTGACACCTACAGGTTCTCCAGGTGGCTGGTACCCTGGAGGCACCTACTGATGGGGAAACAAAGGTCATGAGATTTGAAGCAAATTTATAAATGAGGAGATACCTGCTTATGAATGATAACTGAGCTCATGCAAGCTGATGAGGTCACCAACAGAAGAGAGAAATGGAGAGGGACAGAACACAGCTTCTGGAGGGCTTCTACAAGTTAGGGAGCAGGACCTGACCTAGGTAAAGGAAGCTGAGAAGGGCAGATTAAATAAGCAGGAGAGAACCACAGAAAAATGGATCAGAAAAGAGAGTCTATACCAGGAAGAGAGAACGACAAAGTACCAAGAGCTGCAGTAAAGTCAAGAAGGATAAACCTGAGAAAAGACTATTAGATTTCATGCTTAAAAGATCACTGGTAACCTTGGAAAGAGCAGTTCCAATCAGGTCTCCGCTACCCTTAATACAAACTTCACTAGACCCCATGATCCCTCCAGCTCTTGTCTTTTGTCTCTTCTACCTTTCTTGGCTAAACTCCAGAAAAAAGCTTTTGACTCCTCACCTGATGCACAATGGCCCTAGATCTTATCACTCAACTGAAATAGCTCTCACCAAAGTTACCAATGATCTCTTGATCGCCAAATCAAATGGTTGCTTATCAGGGAGAATGATTCTCACCCCTTTTACTGCACTTGACACCACGTAGAGTCCGCTGCCCTTCTGCTCTGACTTCCACACCTGGATTTCCATAACACTACTCTTTGCTGGCTCACCATGCCATCCCCCAGCTGGGGTTCTGCATGAGGTTCCATCCTGGGCCTTCTCTTTTCTTTTACTCTCTCTGTAACCGCAGCATTTCTATGCAGATGATTCACACATCTCTATATCCATCCCTAGTCTCTCCTGGGGCTCAGCTGCCTATTATAGATATTTCAAACTCAACATATTTAAACTCATTATTTCTCTTCTTAAACCCGTCTCTCTTGTCGACTTCCCTGTTTCTATCGAAGACCTTATCATCCTTCCATTGTTTCAGGTTTGTAATCCTGGCATCATCCTGGACTGGTTCCTTGCCCTCACCCCACACCCCCACATACCCAAACAGGTCCCAAATATGACCATTTCAGGCCTCACAATCTTTCTTCCATTTGACCTCGTCTCCCCTCTGCCAGCTCCCATCTTAGTTCAGGATCTTGCCGTCTATCAGCCTCCTAATTGGCCTCTCTACCTGAAATTTCTCCCTGCTCCAGTCTGTCTTCTATACAACTGCCAAAGTCATTTTCCTTAAAGCAGATTTGAGCATGTGACTTCCCTATTTAATCAACACTAGTAGCTTCCTGTTGCCTCTAGGATAAAATAGATACTCTTCTGTTTAGCTTTAAAGCCCTCCACAACCTGAACCCAAATTATCTTTCTCCCCTGACTGGTAGGAATATGACAAAGAAACAAGCATTTATTAAGTGCCCACTTCATGCCAAGCACTGCACCAAGTGCTTTACAAATGTTACCTCATTTGATCCTCATAAAACATCTATCTCTCAGGGTTGTTATCATCATCATTTTACAGATGAGGAAACTGAGGCAGCCACAGGGGAAGTGACTTGCTCTAGGTTGCTCCACGGCCGTATCTGAAGTCAGGTCTTCCTTACTCCAAGTCCCCAGTTCTATCCAATACATCACCTGGCTTGAACATTACTCCTCATTTTGTACTCTCTTGCTCAGTCTTCCCTCTCCTATCTCCCACAGTTTGGCACTGGCCTTCCCTATACCTAGAATGCCCTCCCTCCTTGTCTCTGCTCAAAGGGTTCCCCTTCCTTTAAAATGCAGCTCAGGCACTAATTTCTGCATGAAGCTTCTCTTAATGTACCTCAACTGTTAGTGACCTCCCTCCAAATGTCCTCATGTTGAACTGCTTTGTATATATTTGTCTATTCATTTCGTATTTATGCTACATGCATATTTTATGTGTGCTTGCTGTCTTACCCATTAGGATGTAAACTCTTTATGAGTAAGGATTGTTTTACTCCTTGAACCCAGCACAGGGCCTGGTATGTTGCTGGTGCTTAATCAACACTTGGCGATTGATTCTGGTGGCAGGACCAGAAGCCAGAGCAGAAGAAATTGACAAGTGAGAGTACATAACAAGGAGTGTGTCTGTGAAAGGGAGGGAAGATACAGGATGACAGCTTGAGGAGGTGTAATCAAGTGAACGGGTCTTTAAAAAGTAAATCTGCGCTGATCTTCTGTTTTCATATTATCTAATTTCCCAGTACATCACCCTTTTAAAACACCATCTCTCATAACAAAGAATTTTAAAAATGCAGCCCAGCAAAATCATCCAACACGCACGCCAAAAGCCTGCCATTATCCACAGTCACACCCAGTTTCCCCAGTCTGAAAAGGATGAGGAGTAAAGGTTTAAGGCTGTAAGAGACCTGTACAAATTTGTAGGCATCAAGAAGCAGCCAGGATAGGAACTGACTGAAAATTAGAGAAATGGAGAATAAGCAAAGGGGACAAGCTCCTGAGGAAGGAGGAGAGGCTCAGGGATACAAGCAGAAAAACTGACCTTGGCAAGGAGAAAAGCCACTTCTCGGTGACATACTGAAACCAAGGAAGAAAAAAGGAGATGATGTAGAGGGGTTTTGAAGAACGGTATGAGAAATGCCAAAATTCAAAAGGATCTGAGACTGATAAGGAAGCTAAGGAAAACAAAAATCTTAGGCAGTTTGGAAGAAAAGAGGAAAACGAATCAAAGGCAAAGCAGGATGCTTAGGAGTGACTAGAACAAGGATGAAGAAAGACAAATAAAAGGCCCAGCTTCTCAACCTTTCCTTTGCTTCTGTTTTTCCTGCTAAGGACAGAATATTCTTGAAACTCTTTACGTTTCCACTGACGCAGTCATCGGGCGCACTGTTCTCAGGCTCCGCTTACTTCACACTGCATCAGTTCCAGAAATCTCCACATTCTTTTCCATGTTCACATTTATTGTCTTTCAGAACAATAATATTCAATTACATTCACACACCAGATCTTTTTAGACAAAGTATTCCCCAATCAATGGATACCCACAACCAATGGATACAATTTTTTGCTAACACGGAAATTGTTGCTATAATCTTTTAGTGTTTACAAGGTTTTTCTTTTTTATCAGTGACCTTCCTGGGGTTTAGTAGTGTCTAGCAGTGGGATCTCTGGGTCAAAGGATATGAACCTTTTTGTCACTTTCTTCTTCTAATTCTTTTCCGGGTGGTCGGACCAGTTTGCAATTAAACCAACAGAACATCTGTGTGTTGTCTTTCCACAATTCTTCTACCACTAACTATTCTCATCTTATCATCTTTGTCACTTTGTTGGGTAGGAGTAAAAGCTCAGCATTGTTTTGCTTTGCATTTCTATTATTAGTTATTTAAATTATTTTCTGAACATGTCTCTTCAAAATCTGAATTGCTTGAGGAGTTCTCTGTACATCCACATCATCGTTTTTGATGATTTCTCTTTTTAGCTCTTCATCCCAACGGTTTCTTTGTGCCTCAAGAGCTTCCAGTTCATTCTGGAGAACTTCCTTTGCAGAATTTTAGGCCATGACAGCCCGCCTGTCCTTTCTTCAAACATTTTAAAATCTGCTCTTATAAAACTGAGGGCCATGTCAGACCACACCCTAAGGTTCCAGCATCTCCACCCCAGCAGCCAGTTGCTCCTTGCTGACATTCTAACTCAGAAAAGAAGCTGGAAGAACATACACTCCACCGCACAAAGAAATGCTCAAAATCACTATGAAGAGTAATGCAGAGCACAACCACTCTGAGATTTCACCACACATCTTGCAAATTGGCAAAAATGATCACAAATGGCAACAGGCAACGCTGGAGGAATTGTGGAAAGACAAACACATCAATACGCTGGAAACAATTTGGAATAAGGTGACAAATCATACTTTTTGAACCAGATTTATACCTCAGGGAAGCTACAGGTAAGAAAAAAGTTAGCAGCACTTTTTATGATAGCTAAGAACTGGAAACAAAAGTAGATGCTCATCACCAGGTGAATGGCTCACCAAACTGTGGCACATGAATATAACAGAATATGACTGTGCTGTAAGAAGTGATAAGCTTGATAAATAAAGAGAAACACAGAAAGGTCTATATGAACTAATGCAGAGCGAAGTAAGCAGAGCCAAGAAAATAATACACATGATGACCACAACTATGTAAATGGAAAGAACTATACATCCAAAAATCAAAAGTAAATCAACAAAATTATAAAACTCAAGTAGGACGACTGAAGAGATAAAGACACCCCCAAACCTACACTTCTGTCACATCTTTACGTTAACAGGAATCATACAATGCACAGGTTTTCTGACTTTTTCTATGTATCAATCAATTATACCAACTTTCCCCCCCACCTCTAAAAAATGCTGTTGAGGGACTTCTGGGAGCCAAGAGAGCAGAGTAAGAAGTAAGTTGCTTTCATTCTCCCTTATTGACCCCTGAAAGCCCAAAAAATATTGCCCCAGTGAAAAATATGATAAAAAATCTAAATGGTGAAAAGGGACTGTACTGGGAGAAGAGGAAAGGAGGAAGCAGACAAAGGTAAATTATATCACATGAAAAGGCACAAAGACCTATCACAGAAGAGGGAATGAAGGTGGGGAGATCAGCATTGTTTAAACCTTACCCTCTTAAGATTTGGCTCAACAGGGAATAACATAATCAGGTACAGAAATCTGACTTACCCTATAGGAAGTAAGAGGGGAAAGGGGGAAAAAAGAGGAAATGGATAGAAGAGAGGAGAAGAAGTAGTAAGGAAAAAGGGGAAGAAAAGGGAGGGGGCTAATAGAAGGAAGGGCAGACAGAGAGGAAAGAAAAAACTCTAGTGAGGAGTGAAAGGGAGAAAGGAGAGAAAAAAGCATAAATGGGAGAAAATAGGAAGAAGAGAAAGACATGGATAGTAATCATAAAACTGAATGTGAATGGGATGAACTCTCCCATAAAATGGAAGCAGATAAGAGAGTGAATTAAAAACCATAACCCTATAACATGTTGTTTATAAGAAACACATTTGAAACAGAGAGATAGAGAGTAAATGTAAAAGGCTGGAGCAGAAGATATTTTGTGTCAGCTGAAGTAAAAAAAAAAAAAAAAGCAGGGGTAGCAATCCTGATCTCAGAAAAAGCAAAAGTAAAAACTGATTTAATTAAAAGAGATAAGGAAACTACATCCTGCTACAAAGTACCGCAGACAATGAAGTGATATTATTAAACATATATACACATTCAGATTTTTAGGAGAAATTAAGGGACAACAAAACTATACTAGTGGGAGACCTTAACTTCCCTCTCTCAGAACTAGATAAATCTGACGACAAAATAAACAAGAAAGAAGTCAAAGAGGTGAAGAGAACTTCAGAAAAGTGGTTGATTTCTGGAGAAAACTGAATGCAGACAGAAAGAAATATACTTTTTTCTCAGGGGTACATGGCACCTACACAAAAACTGACCACATATTACAGAATAAAAACCTCATAAACCAATGCAGAAATGAAGAAATATTAACTGCACCCTTTTCAGACCATGCTATAAAAATTACGTATAATAAAGGATCATAGAAAGAGAAACTAAAAATTAACTGGAAACTAAATAATCTAATCCTAAAGAACGAGTGGATCAAACAAAAATCACAGAAACAATCAACAGCTTCACTGAAGAGAATGACAATAATAAGACAACAAATCAAAACCTATGGGATACAGCAAAAGTGGTTCTTGGGTAAGTTTTATATTTCTAAATGCTTACATGAATAAAATAGAGAAAGAGAAGATCAATGAATTGGGCATGCAACTAAAAAACCTAGAAAAATAAGAAATTAAAAATCCCCACTTAAATATCAATTTAGAAATTCTGAATATCAAAGGTTTAATAAAATCTAAATTAAGAAAATTACTGAACTAATAAATAAAACTAAGAGCTGGTTTTATATTAAAAATAAATAAATAAAATAAATAAACCTTTGGTTAATCTGACTTAAAAAAAGAGAAGAAAACCAAATTACCAACATCAAAAATGAAAAGGGTGAATTCACCACCAATGAAGAAGAAATCAAAACAATAATTAGCAGCTATTTCACCCAAATGCATGCCAATAAATTTGACAATTTTGTGAACTAGATGAATATTTATAAAAATATAATTTGCCCACGTTAATGGAAGAGGAAATAAAATACTTAAATAATGCCATTTCAGAAAAAGAAACTGAACAAGCCATCAATGAACTCCCTACAAAAAAATCTCCAGGGCCAGATGGAATTACAAGTGAATTCCATCAAACATTTAACGAACAACTAATTCCAATACTATAAAAACTATTTGGGACAATAGGAGGAGTGCTATCAAAGTCTATTTATGATGTAAATATGGTGCTGATAACCTAAACAGGGAAGAGCCAAAAAAGAGAAAGAAAAATACAAACCAATTTCCCTAATGAATACATATGCAGAAATTTTAAATAAAATACCAGCAAAGAGATTACAGCAAGTTTTCTTGAAGATACACTATGACCAGGTAGGATTTATACCAGGAAGGCAAGGCAGGTTCACTATTAGAAAACTATCAGCATAACTGGCTACATCAATAACAAAACTAACAAATCACATGATTATCTCAATAAACGCAGAAAAAGCATTTGACAAAATACAACACTCATTCCTATTAAAAACACTAGAGAGACATAGTTATAAATGGAGTCTTCCTTAAAATGATGGATAGTATCTATCTAAAACCACCAGCAAGTATTGTATGTAATGAAGACAAGCTAGAAGCATTTCCAGTAAGACTGGGGGTGAAATAAGGATGTCCATCATCGCTATTGTTATTTAATGTTGTTCTAGAAATGTTAGCTTTAGCAATAACAGAAGAAAAAGAAACTGAAGAAATCAGAATAGGCAAAGAAGAAACAAAGCTCTTTGCAGACGATATGATGCTACACTTAGAATCAAGTAAAAAATTATCTGAAATAATAAACTTTAGCAAAGTTTCAGGATATAAGATAAACCTACGTAAATTATCAGTATTTCCATATATTACTACAAAGTCCAACAGAGCAAGAGATAGAAAGAGAAATTCCATCTAAAGTTATCAAGACATTACAAAATATTTGGGAGTCTACCTTCCAAAACAAACCCAGGAATTATACAAACACAATTATAAGACATTTTCACAGAAATAAAATCAGATCTAAATAACTAGGAAAATATCAGTTGCTCATGGGCAGGCTGAGCTAATATAATAAAAATGATAATTCAGTTCATACCAATCAAAACTATCAAAAATTTTATAAAGCTAGAAAAACCAATAACAAGATTCATCTGAAAAACAAGGTCCAGAATATCAAGGCAATTAAAAACAAGAAATGCAAGGGAAGGTGGTCTAGCCATACCAGGTCTTAAACTGTATTATAAAGAAGCAATCATCAAAACTACTAGGTACTGGCTAAGAAATAGAGTCGTGGATCAATGGAATAGGTTAGGAATGCAAGAAACAATAGTCAATGACTACAGTAATCTACTATTTGATAAATCCAAAGACTCTATCTTCTAGGATAAGAGCTCACTATTTAACAAAATCTGCTGGAAAAAGTGGAAAACAGTACAGCAACAGTAAAGAAACTTTTGTTCTTTCAGATGAATTTTTATATTTTTTCTAGCTCTAGAAAATAATTATCTGATAGTCTGATTGGTATGGCACTGAATAAGTAAATTAATTTAGGTAGAATTGTCATTTTTATTCTATTGGCTCAGCCTACCCATGAGCAACTGATGTTTTTCCACTTACTTAGATCTGACTTTATTTGTGTGAAAAGTGTTTTGTAATTGTGTTCATACAGTCTCTGGATTTGCTTTGGCAGGTAGACTCCCAAATATTTTATAGTGTCTACCCTAGCTTTAAATGGGATTTCTCTTTCTATCTCTTGCTATTGGGCTTTGTGAGTAATATAGACATGCAGAAGGTTTGTGTGGGTTTATTTTGTAACCTGCAACTTTGCCAAAGCTGTTTATTATTTCAAGTAGTTTTTTACTTGAATCTCTGGGATTCTCTAAGTATATCACTCTATCATCTGCAAAGATGCCCATTCTAATTCCTTCAATTTCTTTTTCTTCTCTTATTGCTACAGCTAGCATTTCTAGTACCACACTGAATAATAGTGGTGATGATGGAAATCCTTGCTTCACCCCTGATCTTAATGAAAATCCATCTAGCTTATCTCCATTGCATATAATGCGTGCTGAAGGTTTTAGGTAGATACTGCTTATTATTTTATGGAAAGTTCCCTTTATTCCTATGCTGTCCAGTGTTTTTAATAGGAATGGGTGTTGTATTTTGTCAAAAGCTTTTTCTGCATCTATAGAGATAATCATGTGGTTTCTGTTAGTTTTGTTGCTGATATGATCAATAATGCTAATAGTTTTCCTAATATTGAACCAGTCCTGCATTCCTGGTATAAATCCTACCTGATCATAATGTATTATTCTCGTGGTAATTTACTCTATTCTTTTTGCTAAAATCTTATTTAAAATTTTTGCATCTATAGTCATTAGATAAAATGGTTTATAATTTCCTTTCTCCATTTTGGCTCTTCCTGGTTTAGGTATCAAAAACCATGTTTGTATCATAAATAGAATTTGAGAGGACTCCTCCCTCAATTTTCTCAAATAGTCTATATAGCATTGGAATTAACTGTTCTTTAAATGTTTGATGGAATTCACTTGTAAATCCATCCAGCCCTGGAGATTTTTTCCTAAGGAGTTCATTTAAAACTCAAAATCTTATGGAAATGAATGTTGAGAACTAAAAATAAATTATTAAAAAAACAAACCAAGATGATCAAAAAGTTTTCTAATATTTCTGTAACTTTTTAGTTTCTCTTTTCTGTTATAGAAGTGAGTTCTGTAAATCACTCCTTTGTCACTAATTCCTGAGAAATTAGTTGACCTAAGGGGAATTTGTCAACCACTACTATTAAATCATCATTTATTTGGAATGGGCTTTCGGAGGCGGAGGAACAGACATGGTATGATAGTGATGTAAGAAAAAGAAAACAACAATGAACACTTATAAAAAAGGACACAACGACCTCTGGGTCCCTTGGCCCAGCAGGGCTGCCTGTTCTCCGACTCCTGCCAGCTCCCCCCAGCCAGGGGTGGGGACCCGAAGGAGGGACAGCCCGCTGTGGGGGGCTGGGGGAGCGAGGTGGCGGGATCGCCGGGGTCCAAGGGAGGACCCGAGCCAGCGCCCGGAGGCCACGCCGAGGATATTCTCCCTGGGATGGAGCAAGGAGCTGAGCCATGGGACCCAAATCTTCAAGGCTCAGAGGAGAGGGAGCTCCTCAGAAGCACTGGAACAGGTAAAAGTATGGGGAGTGAGAATGAAGATCACCCTCAGCATGATGGACTGAATTTTGAGGATGACCCCCAACAGGTATCTGGCCTGGGTTTCAAGGAAACTCGAGATGTGGCTTCAGGCTGGGATGATGGAGATAGCACCATCAAATTAGAACCAGATGGGACCTGGGAAGACATATGGGCAAGTGCAAGCCATGGAAAACCCCATTCTCAAGTTCCCAGACCTGTTTCAGAGACACGGAGGGCACAGGTTGGAGAGAGGGCACCTGTGTGCGGTGAATGTGGGAAAACTTTCCGGCAAATGTCAGACCTGGTAAAAACACCAGCGCACACATACGGGGGAGAAGCCCTACAAGTGTGGGTATGTGGTAAGGGTTTTGGGGACAGCTCAGCACGCATCAAGCACCAGCGAACACACAGTGGTGAGAAGCCATACCGGCCTCGCCCAACAGCTCCAGGCCCACCTCGGACTCCAAGACCTCGAATTCCTGCTGGCGAGCGCCCCATCATTTGTGGTGAATGTGGCAAGAGCTTTCGGCAGAGCTCAGACCTGGTGAAACACCAACGCACACACACAGGTGAGAAGCCATACAAATGCGCTGTGTGTGGCAAGGGCTTTGGGGACAGCTCAGCACGTATTAAGCACCAGCGGATGCACAGAGGTGAACGACCTCCACGTACAGTTGCATCCTGGCAAGTGGCCCGGGCTGCTTCTTCCATTCCACAAGGTTCAGCAGCTGCACCCAGAGACAAGCCCCACATGTGTCCTGAGTGTGGGAAGTGCTTTACGTTGAGCTGCAGCCTCCTGAGCCACCAACGCAGCCACTTGGGGCCAAAACCATTTGGATGTGACGTGTGTGGAAAGGAGTTTGCTCGTGGAACAGACTTTGTAAAGCACCTGAGCGTGCACACAGGTGAAAAACCCTATCTGTGTCCAGAGTGTGACAAGGGTTTTGCTGACAGCTCAGCACGTGTCAAGCATCTTCGCACACACAGTGGTGAGAGGCCTCATGGCTGTCCTGAGTGTGGCAGAACCTTTAGCCTCAGCTCTACACTTTTGCGACATCGCCTCACCCACCTGGAACCACAGGCCTTTGGGGTTCATGTGTATCCTTTGGCTCCCCATAGCCTCAGTCCACCCCCCAGCTCAAGTCCTCCACCACTTCCTCATGGCCCTAATCCTCCACTTGTCCCACGTAGTCCTCCCCATCCTGGGGAGGGCCCTTTTGGCCTCCCTGGTCTAGAGCCAGAGCCCGAGGGCCCCCAGGTTGGAGAGCCACCCCCTCCAGCAGTAGAGAAACCTCACAAGTGTCCTGAGTGTGGGAAAGGATTCCGGCAAGGTTCAGACCTGGTAAAGCACCACCATGTGCATACAGGTGAAAAGCCCTACCTGTGTCCTGAATGTGGGAAAGGCTTTGCTGACAGCTCAGCTCGTGTTAAACATCTACGAACCCACCGTGGCGAATGGGCCCGCTCAGCGCCAACCCCCCCAGCAGCCCTCCTTTGGCCCCACAACCCTCCTGGACCAGCAGCCCCCACTCCCCGGCCTCGAGGCAGGCCACCTGGCACTAGTCGGACTCACACCTGTGGGTACTGTGGGAAAGAATTCCCTCGAAGCTCAGACCTGGTGAAGCATCAGCGTACTCACACAGGTGAGAAACCCTACAAGTGTGCGGAGTGTGGCAAGGGCTTTGGGGACAGCTCTACCCGCATCAAGCACCAACGTGGGCACCTGGCACTACGGCCCTATGGAGCAGGGCCTACCAGAGCTCGGCCCCCCAAAGTTGAGATGGGGCCTGGACTAGAGTGATGAAACTAGAAAGATGGGTCTAGAAGGGGGATGGGAGTGAATCTGCTGCTGCCTGAAGTGGGGAGTAAGAAAAGTGATAACCATGGAGTGGGAAAGGAAAGTTAGGAGGCAGAGAGCCAGAGACGAGGAGGGGTTTTCAACTCCCAAAGTTCCCCAATTCCCCCTGGTGACATTAGAGCTCCCATTACACTACTGGGGGAAGACCAGCATGGGTACTGTCTTCTTTGCCAGCTGGGGCTTTGACTTCTATTTCAGGGCTTTTCCTCTGACCTGGTTAGCTAGGAGGCAGAGTTAGAAGTGTTCCAATGAAGCCAGATCAATCTTTGAGTGGACCTATGTACTTGGCCCACCCACCCCAACCAGCCACCTTGTAACCTCTTGACCTTAGATGAAAGGGGACCTGACAAGATTGTGGAATATAGTGGTACCAGTCTGCTAAGAGACTGGATAAACTACAAATCTCATGTCCTGCTGCTGATGGGTCTGTAGCAGTCATTTTCATACACATACAAGGGCAGCAGTGTCCAGTCCTCGGGTCCCTGGGACAGAAGAAAGGGCTTGGTGGCTATAGGTGGAGAAAGCATAGTGGCACTGAGGGGAGGCCGAGCAATGTGAGTGAATTCTTCCTCCTGCCTCCCCCCAAAAAAAGAGCTAGGTAGGCAATAAGAGTTTTATCTCTGGGATCTCTGTTGACACTATCTCATCTCCAATAAACTCTCTCTTGTCTTGGGGAAAAAAAAAAAAATGGACACAATCTTCCCAAGAACATAGACTGCTTTCCAAGCATCTGACACTGCGGAGCAAACGGCAGGCACTTAAGACAAATGCTTTTTGATTGAATGGTTAAGGCAAGTCAAGAAATCAGGAGTTATTCTTTGAGCAGGAGACACCATAACAATAAATGTCCAGATAACTGGAATTCCTGATCACAGCCCATGCCAGGCTGTGGACTATTTCTTTCTGCAAAGGCAGCTCGGATTGTACTCTGATGATAATGCAGATTCTGTTTCCACCTCACAATGCTTCCTTCCCTTTCTGCTTCCTGGATTTCTTCACATAAGTTCACCTTCTTAATCTAAAACGCTGCCCTGCTCCGCCCTCCCACGCCCCGCTCTTTCATCCACCCCATTCTGAGTCAGGCACATCCTTTTCAGAGCCAAATTCTAGCCTTGAGCTTCATCTCAAATCTCAGTGTTAGATGAAGTCAAATTTGCCTCATCATATGAGGATCATTTAAACTACCTTGCCCTTATCGCCCCTGCTTTTTAGTTATCTGAGGTCTACTGCTGGCTTTTTTCTTGGATTTTTTTCTCCTGTGAATTTCTGGATGTCTCAAGCACTATCCCCCTTTCTAAAGTATAGCTACACTCCACGGCATTTGGCTCTGCCGATCCATACAGACAGTTTCCTACCTGATTCATGATCAGACTGTTCTGATAATTTATTCATGTTTCTTTCTCAGTTCCCTTTCTACAATGAGAGGAACGTTTGTATAAAGCACGGGTGTGGAACCTTTGGCTCTGACCACATGTGGCCCTCTAGCTCCTCAAGTGTTGGCCTATGAGTGAATCCAAACTTCACAGAACAAATCCCCTTAATAAAAGGATTTGTTCTATAAGACTTGAACTCAGTCAGAAGGCCACACCCAAGGACCTAGAAGGCCACATCTTCCCCCCCCCACCCCTGTTATAAAGCACTTGAAACATTTAAAACAATACTGGGGCGCTGATGGCATGGGAAGCACAAGGGGGCACCAAACAACAATGGAGTCGAAGAAATATGGGAGTTGGAAGAACTACATCAAATCCAAACCAAGGAAGACCAACCCTACAGGGTATCTGTCTGTCTCTGTCTCTAGGTATGCCTAGCTGTAATGGCCCTGGCCATAATCTGTGAAATAGGTGGCTGTCTAGAGGTGGTGACCAGCCAGAATGAAACGATGAGCACTAGAAATTCCTTCACTTAGCTAAGTGGAAGTTAAATTTGAAACCTAAGTAGGATCACTTAAAATATCAGTATAGTCCAACAATTCCAAAAGGTGGTTGGATCTCTCTGGCAAGAGCTATTGGTACATTAATCTCAGGGAAACAGGAGTATAAAAAGCTTTGTGCCTGTTGGTCTATTCTTTAAAAGTTATTTTGTAGGGAAAAGCTATGAATATGTAAACTGAACACAGTCAAATGTGCAAAAATTAAATCATTTTCTATCTCCTTCCAAGATTAAGGTAAGTGTCAGGCTCACATTGCAAGCATATAATGACTCCTATGGGGAGGGGTTTCTATATGTCCTCATTCAGCAGCAGTGAAGGCAGTTAAATTTAATAAGCTAATAAAAAATCCTGAAAGGCCTGCATTGAGTCTTACAATCTAGTTATGAAAACAGAGGGCCAAGCAGAACAGACAATGAGGATAACACCACACTTTAAAGCACATTTTAGTTGTTACTGATAAACAGTTTCGATGGCATATTTGCAAAAAACTAGCAGACAATTTTAGAGATAGATGGGTGGAGTATGTGACAAAATGGAGAGTACTGAAAAGGAGGACAAGAAAGAGAAAGTGCCAAATAAACAGCAGATAAACTAAGGTCACTAGAAAAGACCATGATCTACTTTAAGACTGTTTTGGGTGAAGAAAAAAAATTCATTTATCAATGTTTAAAGAATATCAAACTCTCATTGGTCTTGTTCTGTTACTGTCTCTCAAATCATTAACAAACCTATATGGAAAGTGTATCATGTTAGAGTAAAACAGAACTTGGCAAATGGAATCTAACTACAGCCTAACTTCTGATATATTTCATTTTAAGCATCAAATAAACATATTAAAATTTGAGGCTGATTATTCACTTTGTAAAAGAAATATTCATTTTACAAGATCTTTACAAGATCTTAACAAAAGCTGCCTTACTTCCCTGCCCACTGAAGTCTTCATTTTGAGCCTTGAAGGCCTACTCAATGCCCTCTGCTCCAAACAGCAGCCTTTGCTGATCTCTGCTCCTCTGATCAGTAGCAATCCCCTTCTCTTTTGGTCTTAACTTGGGTTTCCACTTCTTGTTTTTTTGGTGCCTCATTTTCACCATTAAACTGCCATAGTTCATTTAATCTTCTATCTTTTAGCAAACTTTAGTGCAAATAATAGGAGCTTAACAAATGTTTGTTTAAATTGAATTTCCTTGAAAAAGCAAGTGCCATTTATGCACTGAAAATGTGATTATCTTAAATAATCTTAAGGTTATTTATAACTGGATAAATATTTAATGCTCATAGATGGACTGTGCCAATATAATAATAAAAATTAAAATATAATTAAAGTTAATTTACAGATTTAAAGCTGTATCAAAGGGATACTTTATAGAGCTTTATAAAATAATGGCAAAATTTATATGGAGGAACAAAAGATCTAGAATATAAAGGGAAATAATAATTTTTAAAAGAAACAATGGGGAAAAAACAGTCCTCAAACTATATTATAAAGAAGCAATCACCCAAATCTTGCAGTGATGGTTTTTAAAAAAGTACATCAATGGAACAGACTAGACAATGAAGAATCACAAATAACTGAACTCAACAGCTTAGTGTTTGAGTGAATTGAAAATATAAATGACCTAGGGGAGAACTCTCTGATTTCACAAGAATTTCTGGGAAAACAAGAGAGCAATTTGGCAGAAATCAGGCTTAGACCAACATCTTACATTGTGTTCCACAATAAAATTCGAAATGGATGTGACCTGAATATTAAAAATCATACCATAAAAAAAAATCAGAAGAGAAGCATATACTTTATCTTTTGAAAATATTAGTCAATAAATTTTTAATGAAGAGGATAAAGGCAATTTAAAAAGATAAAGTAGATGATTTTGACTACATGAAATAGGAACATTTTTTCACAAAACAAAGTAACACATCTAGGATAAGAAAGGTCAAATCAGCAAGCATTTCTTAAGCACCCAGAAAGGGCAAACAATGGATTAAGCACTGGGTATATAAAGGCAAAAAGACAGTCCCTGCTTTCCAGGAGCTCAGTCTGATGAGGAGACAGCACGCAAACAGCTGTGTAGAAACAAACTATGGTCAGGGTAAATTGTAAGTAATCAACAGAGGAGAGTACTAACATTAAGGGAACTGGGAAAGGCTTCTTAGAGAAGGCAGAATTTTAGCTCAGCTGTGAAAGAAGCCAAGGAAACCTGCAGGGCAGAGAGGAGGAAGGAGAGAATTCCAGGAATAATTGGGGACAGACAGTGAAAATTCACAGAGTCAGGAGATAGGAATGTTTTGTACATGGAAAAGCAAAGAGGCCACTGTTAGTAGAAGACCAGAAGAGTAGAAAGGGGACCAGCTTATGAAGGGTTTTGAACAGCAAACACAAGATTTCACGGTTTTTCTTGAATGTGATAGGGAAAAACAGAAGTTTGCTGGAGAGAGAGAGAGAGAGAGAGAGAGAGAGAGAGAGAGAGAGAGAGAGAGAGAGAGAGAGAGAGAGAGAGAGTGTGTGTTATTGCAATACACCTAGGTTACATGCTTGGATGACTAGAAGGATGGTGGTGCCATCAACAGTAAGAAGGAAATTCATAAGAGGGGGAAGAGGGTTTGGCTACACAGAGTTCAAGTTCTCTACCTCCAATTTGAGGTGTCCAATAATTCGAGAAGTTGGAGATTCAAGCCTGGAGGTCAGGAGGGAGGTTATAGCTACATACATTCATTTCAGAATCATCTACATAGATAAGATAATTGAATCCATGGGAGCAGATGAGATCAACAAGGGAAATAATATAGAGGGGATGGGGAGGGGAGGGAAAGGAAGGAAAAGGAAGGGTACTAGTACAGAGCCCTGGGAATTAATTACTGTTAAAAAAAAAACAACCAAAAAAACAAATATCTCTCACAAGGCACTAATATACAAGACATGTAGACAACCAAATGAAATGATACTAAAAATCCATTCTAAATCAGAGGAGTAGTCAAAGGTATAAACAATTCTCAAAAGAACTGCAAACTGCTAATGAAAGAATATTGCAAATCACTAAGAAGAGAAATAAAAATCAAAACAACCCTAAAGTTTCCCTCCATAGCACACAAATTGGTAAAGATGACAAAGGACTGAAAGAGTCAAAGCTGGAGGGGCTGTGGAAAGACAGGCACACTGGTGCACTGTTGGTGGAACTGTGAACTGGCACAACCGTTATGAAAGCATTCTGACTGTGCTACATCACGAGTGTGACAAATTCAGAGAAACATAAGAAGACTTAAACAGGTTAATGGAAAGTGGAGGAAGCAGAGCCATAAAAACAATGACTGCAACCACCCTTCCGTGCCCAATCAGAACTGAATGTTGCTAAAATATAAAGAGGAAACCTGGCCCCAAAGCACAGATACAGAAGACACCCTCCCCCCTTCTCAGCAGAGAGGAGGGTCAGAAGGGTAGAACACTGCATAAGACATCAGAATTTTTTTGATATGTTGATCAGTTCTGATATTTTCTCATCTGTTTTTTTTTAAAATAACAGTTTTTGTAATAAAGGTTAGCTGTCTAGGAGAGGGAAGAATTCAGGAGAAATTTTATGCAATGCAAAAACAAGGTATCAATGAAATCAATTTTTAAAAACTGCAATTTGGTTTTCCATCCAGCTTTTCAGAGGTGTCAGTGATATAAAGTAAGGTATGCCCAGACAACAGATGATCTCAGAACCTATGTTGATTGGAGATATCCTGGTCTCAAAAGCACAGAACATGGACATGTATGCAACAAGAATTGATCTCCTACATTTAAAGAGTCCTTTTTACCTATCAGAGCATATCTCACATATGCCATATAATTTGATCTCTTTCAAAGCCTCCATATCTATCAAAAGTACAGGACAAGAAGCTGGGCATCAAAGTGAATTGGATTGGGAAACAAAACATAAATAAGGGAAACAATCTAAAGAGATGGAAATCATCTCACAGAAAAGAATGGTGCCCACACGGAAGGCCTTTGGGAAATCTGCATCCTTTGAATCAGAAAGGAGACTGACCTTGTCTTTTAATTCCCCGAGATACGCAGTGTTCTGACCAAGGATAGCCTCTGCAGATTCCTGGAAACAAGTCACCCACTGATTCTCCTGGAAATCCGCAATATTGACCTGAAAAAAACACAACTCCAAATTATTTCCTCCAAAGAAAATAAACTGCAATCACTGTATTAAGAAACTATTATTATATATCTATAGTCATTCCATAAGAAGGGTCTGTTTTAAAACTAAAAACTAGATGAAAATGAGAGCCCAATGCAACGTAGACAGGTGTGAAGACACACTCTAAAAATGCCTGACACAAACTCAAGTTTCCCTCCATCCATCTGCCACTGCCCTTGAATCTGGACGTTTTCATAAGCCTCTCCTTTACGACATGAGGTTTTATGCCTTTGGTTTTTTATTTCGGTGGGATTGCATGCTTCATGGGTCACACCAGAGGCTTCACCCAAGGCTCTCAGTTACTAATAGTCCTCCATTGCTGGGGGTGGGCCTCCAGAAGAACAGACAAGGCATAAATATGAGTTGAGGGGTTTAATCTGGACTTACAATCTTCTCATTGTAAGGCAGTCAGCAAATTTACATTCAAACCCAAGTGAGCAAATGAGATGAGAACAAAATGTTCCCAACTTGGACAGAGCGCAGGAAGCCTGAATCAGAAATGGCATCGCAAGCGAGGGAGGGTGGGTGGAAGGGTGGGGACGGAGGAGCAGGCTACAAATATCCCAGCCTGGAAAGTAAGGAAGAGGAGAGCCAAGGATAAGACGGAAGAAAAGCCCTGGCCTTAAAAGCAGGGAAGAGGATGCCCATCCTATCTTTGCCGCTAGTTATGCGAGGTGATCACAGACAACACATGACTTTTCTTCTCTGAGGCTCAGGTCCCTCATCTTTACATTCAATGATTTATTGGGCAAGTGACTTAAGGCATCCTTCTGATTATTTTGGTAATCTGTGGGGTTTGGAAGATGGGTTCTGTAACTGATGTGACCTGATAAGTGAAATATGGTGGAAACTCCTTTGTAAAATAACAAGCAGTCACACAGAGCAATGCAATGGATGACATGTCTACATGGCTCCCACCTGCAGGAGTTTCCACAGACCCTGGAAGGGGAGAAAAGGCCTCGCATTCAGTGCCATCAGGGTAGCAATCTTGTTGGACACACAGATCCAGGGGACATGAGTGACTATGCATGGGAATTCTGCCATTTAAAGTTTAACAAAAAAGCTCTTGTGAATGAACTGTCTACAAAACAATTTGTTATCTCAGTTCCGCAAAAAGCGTAGGGTTAAAAACTCAAAATAACAAGCCTGTTCTAGACAGAGTTTTTCTGCTAAGCTAAGATTCTGCATGGCAACTTAGGGTAGCTATAAACCCTTAATTTGTAAGAGGTTTTTAAAATGGAAAGAAGCTCAACTCCAGCAGGGAAAGAAGATGCCACCATCTCAACATCACTCAGAGACGTTTTCCTCTGAGGCAAGCTCCATTAGGACTTGGGAAACAGAACATTACCTACAAGAAAATGAACTAAATATAGGGATCAGCTGTACAAGTGCAATTACTGCTCTCCAGAAATGCCATTTCAAATTAATTTATCTTCATAACTGTTAGCGGGCAAGTGCCACTGATGCTCTAATTGCACTGCAGGCCATACTTGTGGACTAGAATCAGGAAGGGTCGCCAAACTCAAATTTCTGGCAAGAAGACAGGCTTTTAGTTGAAACAAAGTATGCCAGTGAGTTCATCAAAAGCCTCCTTTCTTCCCTCCTTGTTTCCAGGACCCTCAAAAAACTGTTCCATACTCACTCTTCCTGGGAGTTTCTAGCAGTATGGGGGATGGGTATGTGTGTGCAGTGGGAAACAGCAGGTGCCATATGCTCAGAGGAGGCAGCAAGCCTGGGTTCACAGTCTCCCCCTTATTAGCTACAGGACCGCAGGGAAAGACTCTGAGTGCCAAGAGCACTCTCAAACGTTTCACAACTCCATGAACAGGAGATGTTGAATAAATTTCTGAGTGACCTTAACCTCGGGACCTAGGTATTTTTCATCTGCAAAATTGTTACTTATAAAGTAATCCATCAACACAGGGTTATCCTCAGAATCTTACCGACAGGATCATTCGGTACTTGAAGCTGGGAAATTCACGATCACACTTCTCACATCGGTAGAGTCCATTTTGCTGGTCTATCACTTTCTTATTGCAATCTTGAGTGGGACAAGCCTGGTACATACAGTTCTCCTTGCGAAGGTACACCACAGTTGCCACACAACTAAAGTAATCCGCCTTTCAGAAGGAGAGAAGAACAAGGCACTGGTTCAACAAACCTACATTCTGGACTACAAGAGTACTTCAATAACAGACTATTATGTAGTATGTTGAACTATTCAAGGTCCTAAAGATTCCAGGGCTCACAGGGAAAGATTTTTTTCTAGAGTGTCAGAGTTCAAGCACACCAGTACAAAAACAACAACCCCACACCCTCTGTGTGTGGTTGTATGTTTGGGTGTGTGTATATGTATGTGTATGTACAGTTAAACCCAGTTCTAAAGAAAATAACTTCTTGATGCTAGAAATGCACCCAAGTCTCAATGGGGTTATGCTGGAAGAATTGAAGAGATGTGCTCTCTCCTTTCTTCTACTTGAAGATGGGGCAAGAGTCACGCTCTGCAGCTTTCTCTTTCAAAAGACAAAGATTTCTGTCTTTTGCATTCTTCTTTGGAGAGCGCTGAATCACCAGTTAGCAGACCAGACTACAAAATCTAGTAAAGCTATGGCCAATCAGCCTTCCAGTCAATTTGTCTGGGGAATATGGAGGACAATGAATCCTGGGGTCAAGAGTGACCTGTATCTTTATTCAGTCAATGTAAGAGCCCAGAGAAGCCAGCTTTCACTACTGAGCCTCAGTCCTAAAGTGAGTTCTGAGATTCCCTCAAGTGTCCCCTTCTCCAATTCCCAGAAGAGTTTCCAAGGACAGCCTGCAAGGCAGAAAAGAACTGAGTTTGTAATTAGGAAAAGATCAAGGTCTGAATTTCAGCCCCAGCACTTCCAAACAGGTTAACCTTGAGCTAGTCTCTGGTGTCTCAGAACCTCAGTTTTCTCACTTATAAAATGGGATATAAAAGCAGGGATAACTACCTACTTCACAGGATTGTGGTGAGAAAAAAGCACTTTATAAACTTTAAAACTTGATGTAAATGTGATCTACTACAATAATCAGACAAGACTGCAGCTTGGCCTTAATGGTGAAACAGCCTCCCTGGATTCTGAAGCAAAAGGAGCGGAGAGGGGAGCGGAGAAGAGTGGAGACAAGGGCATGAACGTTCTGCGGCCAAGCCTGCCGCTTGCTTTAGGACACGCAGGTAGCATGGAGCCGTCTTACCTTTTCACCTTGTCCCAGGTTCTCAGATTTAACGTCATACAAAGTTTTCCAATTGGCATTACTCCCTCCGGTTCCTCCACCCCTGGCATCAGAGATGGAGACAGCTTCTAAGGCCTGTCCTTCGGAGTCAAACCTGAAGAACCAAGAGAACTAGAGTCAAGAAGCTGGCCTGAAAAGGAAAACGTTGCCAGCTTTTCCAAACCTGAGTACTTTCCAAGCTAGATCTCGGACCTTTACTGTCCCTCCCCACAGATTTTTACAAGCAAGAGACACTGGTGGAGGACAATCATTCAAACCACAGCTGGAGAAAGTTAGTTCCATTGTGACTGTACTTTGAAGGCTGTTAACACCAGTTGTAAATGACCTCAACACTTTTATCTCAATCGTTTTGATGCCACCCAGTGGTCAAGGAACACACTGCAAAGGCCTAGGTATCATGAACCATTTCCCATGTATCCATGAACACTGGTTTAGGGGCCTAAGTTCCAAAAACAATACTCAGAAAAGGAAAAACTTGCAAGTAGAGCCAAAAAAAATCTAAAACTCTGGTAATAACAAATAACAACTCCCACCTATATAAGCCCTTTAAGGCTTATAAAATTCCTTCTTTAATATGAGCCTCCACTGGGTCACTGACACTCAATTGGCAAAAACAGCCTCACCCCTACCACATGGAAAAACGCTCTTACACCAAAACATTATTTAAAAAGTTGATATGGAGAGTCAAACTATTAGATAATTCCCAAATCATTTACATTAAATTTTAAAATGAATTGCACCCTTCCTTCCCATCACAGATTTAGCTCTTTCTTAACGAGGTCTTTAGGTTATTATAAAAATTAATTTGTGTTCCCTAAGCAATATGAATTGTTACAAAAGAGAAAAAAGCATTGCTTCAAGGAACCTGTCAAGGAAATGCCAGCCCAAGATTAAAAGTATGTTTCAAATAATTGAGAAAGTGGATAACTGAGAGCTGACCCTCCCCCATAACTGCTCACAGAGGCCACTTTGAAGGCTGAGCTGCAGACTAATGTCTTCTCGTGCTATCAGGTAAGCTGCGAAATCCCTCACACAGAAGCATCAGTTCATAAATCTGTCTCAGTACCACAAGCAATACTAGTTTACTGTCTCAAAAGCTCCAAGGAGACATTTCCCACCATAGACAGCTCATCAGGAGTCAGCTGAGCAAGGAGAGAACAGCCCCTCTTACAATAAAAACTCCACACTGTTAGAGCTAAGAACTAAATATCCCCCACCCCATTCTAGACATTCAACTTTAGGCAACAGCAGAGAGTGTCCAAAAGATTCTCTTGCCAACTGCAAGCACCTATTTAATTCCAGTGGCTTTTATGTGGACTGGGATCAGGCCCCTCATAAAATTAAGAAAAAACAGCTTAGTATGCATATGCCAATTAGACTGGGTTCATGAGCTCTTGAAAACAGAATTCACAGCCTTCCTCCTTTTGGGTTCAGGTGACCAATACGCACCAGCCTAAGATGTAATATTAAGTATAGAGAGGGTGGTAAACCTTTTTTTAGAAGTCAGATATGAAGCTTATTTAAAAAGTGTGAAAATTAATGTACAAATGAATAAGGATTCCTAGTGTCATTTATAATCCCCATTTCCTGGCCATTGTATATGTCAACGTTAATGTCTGTTGATGATTTCCTAGTTTATGATAAAACGTTTTCTTTAAATAAACCTTGGTGAGGGGACAAGGAGAGGTAGCCTGGAGAGCCTCTGCCCCAGAATCACCCTCACCTGAGGGAGGGATGCTTAACCTCTCAATGTCTGCTACCCCACCTTCTGACAGAGGGCTGATGGACCCAAAGTGGAGGATGAGATAAGTCTGGACATGGCTTAACTATGCCTCTTGTTACAAGGACTATTTTTTCCTTCTTATATTGAGGGATTTGTGGAAAGAGAGGAGCTACTGACAGGACTATCCAAAAAAAAGAAGAGAAAAGGGGGTCATTGAAACATTTTTTAAAATACAGAAGAGACCCGAAGTAAAGAAACATAGCCAAGAAAGGACAGACTTCAAAAGGAATGTATAAAAAAGTTGCATGCAACCACCCACATCTTCACACAAAATTTTTTCTTTTAGTGTCCCTTTCTATAGGAAAGGGGAGTAGCAACATTTTTGTGGGGAAGGAACATTCGTTAAATTCAGAATTTTTAGAAAGGTTATCTAGATCAGACCCTTCATTTTATATTGGGGGCAAAACCCCTTAGGCACATTGATGAAAGTGACTTGTCCAAGGTCACACAGCTAGTTGGCAGTTGGGCACAGTAGATAATGGGCTGGACTCCAAGTCAGTAAAGGGCTGAGCTCAGAGCAAGCTTCAGACATTTCCTGGGTGCTGTGGGAGCATGGCCAATTCCCCTACTTCTCTAACCCAGTTCAATTCTTCTGTTAAAAAAAAAAGGGGGGGGGCAGGGGAAGACAACAATACCTGCCTCACATAGCTGCCTATAGGATCAACCAAAACGTATGAAAAAACCAAGTTTTGCACATCTCAGAAGGCCACGTGTCAGCCATCATTCATGCTGGCAGAACCATTCTCTCTACCTCTCTACTGGTACTCCATAGTAAAGGCTTAGAACCCATGAGATCTTATCTACCATCACAGTGACCTGCTTCTTTATTTAAACCCTAAGGAACAATTTGGAAGTCATGCACTTCTCTCAAATATAGCCACATAATTTAAGCTAAAGCTAGTTAAAATGTTTTCTTTAACCAAACCAATTCTCACAAATCATGCTCAATTGAAGTGTACTTTTAATGCGGAACTCTAACTTTCTGAAAAAGAAGATATACTGTAGACCTTAGCAGGCTGTGCTCCTCCTCAGAGTGCCTTGGGAATATCAACGGCCTGCTGACAAAGACCCATTGTTCTCACTGTACTTTATCATGGAGTCCAATGAAAAACCAAAGAAGAAGATACATTCCGACACCGAATATTTCAAGGAGTCAGAAAGCACTCCCCTCCCCCACACCAAGGAAAACCTTAAGAGACCCATAACATGGATCAAATCACAGGAAGAAAAATGTTCTCTCCACTAAAGCTCCTCAAAGCAGAATTGCCAAAGTCTAACTGCGCTGCTTTGGGAGGATCTGGGTCAGCTGGCAATGCTTTCACTTTAATTGCCTCAAGGTTTGTCATGGGATTACAGGTTTGTCAGTTTAAGAAGCTGAAAGCCGTCCTCTCAGAAGACATAATGCCTCCCAGAAATAGAGAAACAAGCCTCCCCTGCTTAGCTGACAGGTCATAGGCCTGATACAAGAACCACAAGGAGAACCCAGTTCCCTACCAAGAGAAGAATAAGGGGCCCTTTTTGTTTGTACCCACAAAAACCTACCATCCACGTAGCTTAAAGGCCTCTGGAATATCAGGGTTCACAAGGACTGTGCTTGACGACAGCACAGAGAGGCTCCGCCCACCAAAATCAGAGACTCGGGCTCCTTTGATAGCCAACACAGGCTGTCGAGAACCATCGAATCTGTCGGCCTGCAAAAACCAACCAAGTCACACACACGGGGCTTACTCAGTACTCACACAAAAAGACTTCACTGCCCAGTCACACCTCACATGCTTTATGCGCATTTTTCAGGCCACCCACTACACTGAAACTCTCTCAGCATCATTACAGGCTCAAGATCACCCCAGGAACACGAGGGAAACCTTTAAGGAGAAATACATTTTCATAGAAAATGATCAAACTGAGGATTTCTGATTCCAAAGACAATTCCCCATTCTATACATAGACTCAACATCTACAAACCAAGAGTTCCGGGGGGCTTTTTTTTTTAAATCACATCCCATGGGATGCCTCTGTTGAAACTCTTGAGCAGTGCAGTGACTTACATCTTCTCCCCACAGAGTTGTTGTCACCACCCTCCCTGACGTGTCCATCAAATGGATGTTCCTCTTAGAAACTTCTCTGTTGGAAGATTTCACGACGACTTTGCTGGCATCTTCATAGCTCTTACAGACTCCAATTATGTCTGAAATGGAGGCACCATATTTGAGTGAGGGATGCTTACAGATCCCAGCTGGAAAACAGCCCTCCCAAAGATGAGATCTAAAGGACCCCAGCCTTGCATTGCCCTGCCTTCCTCACACATTTGCATAATTAAGACAGTGACTGCCCAGTATCACAGCTTTTTTTTTTTTTTTTAAATCGCATGTGCTTACCTACAAGTGAGTCTTTAGCCTTGCTCTCCAGGTCCCCAATCACCGTGAAGTCGAATTGTACTGTGGGTAAGTGATGAGCATCTTCACAAAGTACAACTGAGGTCTCATTATTGAAGGTCATTTCATAGTCATTCTTAACAGCTGTGAATTGCTTATTAGCAATCTTCAGGGTGCCTTTGGAGAAGTAATACACCTACAAAGAGATGTCAAGCCACAAGATCTCAAACCAGGGGTGTGAATAACTTGAATAATCATCAAGATCCCCATCTCCTCATGCTCCCTCCAGCACTCAACTAATTTCTAATTGAATGAGCAACTGTGACTCAATACTTCTAGTTCCACACTATACCTTATTCACATCAATGAGGGGAAAGAACTTGTCTACTTGATCATTGAAAGCAGTAGCTCTGATCTCACCCTGCAAGAAAAATATGTGAAGCAGTTAGTTCTATGTAGAGTCTTGCCAGACCAGTAATCACAACAGCAATGGAATTCACTATCGGGCTTGAACGGGGAGCCAAGAAACATCCAAATGTATGTAAAGTCAGTTCCAAGTAGAGTAAAATTCCGTAACAATTACAGCTGTGGAAAAGTGGAATGGGCAGTCCCAGAAGAGCTATCCCCTCCCTCTACAATTCTCCAAGTAAAAGGTGTCCAGAACCCTTGATGAGTGTTACAGAAGGGATGTGTTTTTAGACAGGGATAGACTAGATGGAGCACAAGTTGATTCTAATTTTGACATTCTGGGATTCTGTACAATTTACAGTTTTTCAGTTATTCAACTACTTGATTCCATTACCAAGCCTTACTAACTTGGGGTTAGGAACAACAAAGAATAAAATTCAACTAAGTTTCATATTTCAACACACAAAAAAGAAACTGAGCTCTGGGTAGAAATACTTCAAACTGTTCCGCACCCTTTTACTCCCATGTAAAACTGTTAGGAAATTAGAGTTTCACCAGTTTTGCTGCAAATTAGGTATTGCCTTATATCTGCCAAATATGTCATGACAACTCTTTCTTAAATACATGGCAACTGATGCCATGTAAATAAACTGATTTTAAAAGTTGCTAATACCTTAATTTTTACTTTCACTGTCAATTTAGCAGGGCTGCTGACAGGTCAAAAATGGAAATAAATAGTGGAAATATCCCATCAAAGATAGATTAGAATCATAAAAATTCAGACCTAAAAAGGACCTAAGCACTCATCTATTCCAATCCCCTCAATTATACACTCAGAGAGCTAAGGGGCAGAGCTTCAGTGGTGCACCTTAGGTATGCACATGACCTCTGAGAGGTCAAAGGTGACATACTGTTTAATGACTGGCACATAGTCCTTAAGTTCTAGTAGAGCCAGGATTTGAATGCAGGTCTCTGGACTCCTAGGCCAAAGCCCTCTTCATTGCCCTATACTGCCTCAGCAGCTAAAAGAGCCACTGTTGGGTTGTCACAAGACTCAAGTTCTGGTTCTGTCTCTAATAGGAGTCTTTGCTCCTGCCCCAAACTAGTCTAGAATTTCTTCTCACTCCACCAAACCACCCAATCATTTTGTTTGGATAAACCATATGAAAAAGGCCACAGTCAGAAGTCATTTCCCTCAAGTCCTTTAACAAGATGGCTGTCTCACGGACTAAGGGACCCTGTATACACCCCCAAGTTTTGCAGTGCTCCAATGATTTTCCAAGTAGAAACCAGCACACCAGTGCTGCTGCTTTGCTTGCCAAGAGCTAGACAATGCTTCTTGGTCCTTCTGCCCAAGGGACCATTCACATATTCAGAAGTCTAAATTCCAACAATTCTAAATGCTCTCATTTAACACTAAGAAACAAAGTCTTATTTATGACTCTCAACCCCAGATAGTATCAATATACCACAGTCTGGGTCATTTTTCCTTTTGCTTCTTCTGGCCTTCCACTAGACAGAAAGGCAAAGAGATGAGGCCTCTGTTGTTCAAGGGATCAACTGCTCCGGTTTCCCCAAGCGACAGACACAACTTACACTTTCATCAACCATTTCTATAGAGAAAAGCTTCCCTTCCCCTCGGGAGTTGCTCCAGGTGCGGATCTGACTTTTATTAGTAACACGAGCACAAATAGTCCACCTGAGAAACAAATAAATACCAAATGTTCAGAGAATCCTATTCAAAGAAAACATGGCATCTCCCCCACAACCCCACAATGGCCTTCCTGTCTAGGCCATCTCTGTCCATTGGGCAGACATTTTGATCAAGAGAACATACAAGGCTGTCACTTTATAGAAAAAGCAAAAAACAAAGTAGACAAGATGATAAAATGTTAACTTATGCTCTCAAAGAAGTAGATGTATACTCCATCTTCCTCTCCAAAAATAAACCAAGGCAGCAACAGACCCTTAATGAAAGGCCCTAAACTAAACAATCCAGTCCCCATCACTCAACACCTGTAATTTATCAACTCTTTTTAATTCTGTGAACTGTTACAAATGATGTCAAATTCATGTCCTGCTTCTGATGCATGGAGAAGCAAACACAAACTTATGGTCTATGGAATCAGTCACACACAACCCACCCAAAGGATCTCACGAGAATGGATCTGACTTTGAGCTTGCTCTCCTAAACAGGATCTTGATAACAATGATGACAATGATAA
Organism: Bettongia penicillata ogilbyi; assembly: GCA_023548195.1. Taxonomy (NCBI): domain Eukaryota; kingdom Metazoa; phylum Chordata; class Mammalia; order Diprotodontia; family Potoroidae; genus Bettongia; species Bettongia penicillata. Next base: position 1,742,776 of record JAJHZJ010000605.1, on the reverse strand, counting down.
TGATGATGACAAAATGTATATAGTGCTTTAAAGTGTACAAAGCACCTTACAAAGATCTCACGTTGTTTTGAGTGAAGAAACTAACTTGCAAGGAAGGCTTCTTACAATCCTCATACACTTTCTTACCTCAAAGGGAGCTGTAAAAGTAAAGGTATTATGCACACACTTGAGAAGAAAAGTAGTCTTTTTTAAATTGCCCAGGTTGATCTGATTTAAGAGATTAATCCAGATTAACAAAGCTGCACTGCAGTCGGCAACATACAGACAATTTTAACCAAGATCATCACCATCATCTGTTTTGAGGATGACAATCTCCTGCGGCAGGTGGGTATGCAGAAGCACAGCACTGTCAATGGACACCAACGTTCACTGCTGAGGCTGTGCTGCTCTGAATACAGGCTATGCTTTACACCCCTTTATGGCTTATATAAAATCCAAATTTATTCATACTCAGATTCATACCCAGTGTGTAACACAAAATAGATTTCTTTTCCCTTTCAAAAGGACTTCATTTAGGAGTAGGGCATGTATAGGGAGGGTTAAATCGGGAGGGGGCTTAAATTTAGACTGACATTCAATTTTTTCAATTACTATGAGATGATTTTTTTTAAAGGATTAGTATTTTTCAGTATAATAATCTCCATTATTTGCTTGCTTTATGAAGTTTTACACATCTCTCTTTTTTACAATCTTAAGTGTCTTGGGGAATTTTTTTAAAAAGCTGACAGGTTATTCAAAAGTTAAGAAATCGGATCCAATAACAAAATCTCCACAAACATCTGGTATCCCTACAGTTGGCACACAAGTCAGAAACCACTTTTAATGATAAGGAAAGACATCTTGAACTTGGTAGGTCTCACAACTCACTTGGACTGGTATGGGTTCAGGCTGGCAATGGGCACAACTTTCAACTGGGATCCTCCAGGAGTGCTCAGACTAGTGCTTCCAACTTTACCAAATGTCTTTGAAACACCATAGCTCTTAGGTGCCGCGGAACCTTTAAAATATACACAAACACCAAAAGTCTTCATACTATTTAACTTGTATAACATTTGTTTTTGTGGACAGCTCCATGATGAGAATTATATGAAATAGTAGGAAATACATTATATAAAATAGTAGGAAATACATTCAGAGAGAGGCTTGGAAAGGCAGTCTCTGGGAAAAGTATAGTAGGAGCTGGCGAAGTAGCGTCAAATCCTTTCCAATTCTATTCTTTAACTCTTACTTGGGAGTACTGGCCATGCATAAGATCACAGAGAAGCAAATACAACCTTTTTTAATGAAAACAGTATGATATTTGGGTGATAACAGGCAAAAGAAAAAAGTGCTTGTGGACCTAGGGAGATGGGGGCTATCACTCAGATAAATGAGTTACTACCTGGCAAAACTGTCCTTTTGTTACAAAAAAAAATTCTAGGCTACTGTCTTATTGATGCTAAGGAAGACTGTGGCATGAAGTCAGTGTTATGAAGCCGACCTTGAGCACAGGACACCTACATGGAAGAGGAGCAGCTCTGGTCCCACCCAGCCCAGGCCACATTTATGCTCCCTGGAGAACGCACAGCAGTAACTAATGTTCCTTATAGCTCAGTCTCTTCTCTCACATATAGGCAGTTTCTGTAAAGACCAGAACTATAAATTAACAAAATATTCTCAGAGAAGAGATTGGTTTAAAAAAAATGGAACCCTATCACACATTAAGCAAGGATATTTGAGGTACAGAGCAAGGAAATGACACAGACCCTGACCTCAAAAAGTTTTACTCTACCAGGCTAGCCAAGAGACACAAATGTGGCACCAACAGCAGTAATTCTCAACAAGGCAAGCCCATAACACCCTCTTCAGGGAACATCTGCAGCCAGTTTGGCTTCTCCCAACACAAAGCATGTGTCTCATTCCACTACCCAGTTAATGCAGGTTTGGGGTGCAAGAACTAATCTTAGGATTAATTGAAGACAGTCATGGGCACAAGTAGGTTGTGGTATGTGACCAAAGATAATGAATGACCTGAATACAATAAAAGGTAAAAAAGGCATTTTATTGTTCACATACACGATGGGAACAGGAAGCAGACTGGTCACATATCAAGAATAGGAGATAATCGATGGACAGCACAAGACAGATACTGTCCCCTGAGATACTGAAAGAACAAGAAAACAGCATCAAATTCAACCAAGTCGGTTAAATACTTCATGGAAGACACGTGAAACAACATGGCCAAGAACCACACAGAATGAGAAGCTATGCAGGGGCTCCAATATGTCAATGAAATGATTACACACACTGATGAAATCCTCTATCCAAGGTATCAAAGATATTGGGAAGGTGTGTCTGAAGGAAAAGAATATGAAACAGTCTAAGTAAAATGGAAATGACTTCTGGCCTAGCCCACGACACTGCAGCCATTCAACACCACAAACATTTGAGAATTGACTCTACTGTCGGACAATAATCACACAAGCAACGAGAGGGACATTAAAGTGGTAAGAGGAGTTAACCAGTTCAAGTCCAGGAGAGCAGGAGAAGAGTTCCATAGAAGCATTCTGATCACCAAAGGCACCTAATATCAATGGCAATGCATCATGTGTATCCTGAAAATGTCAAGGTTTTAATTGTGTTCCTCCCAGAATGCTGGCATTGAAAAACAGAAAACAACAACTCTTAAGAAAGATGTGGAGGTAGAGGGGGTAGAGACACAGCAATTTCTGGTGAAGCGGTGAGAGAAAAAAACCCTAAAAACAGACCCAACCAAATCCTACAAATCATGGACTCCAATTTGGAGGGTTCTCAAGTAAAGGCCAAAAAAGTAAACAAAATGAGTCAATTAAAGTGTTGGATCTTCTACAGAGAAAACCAGAAGAAGAAAATGTTTTCCAATGAAACTGAAAAATGGAGACACTCTGACCAATATAAATGATATGGTTCTTCAAGCAAAAGATAAAAATCCAAGAGAGACTAAAATGGAAAACACAGAGAAACTAAATTTAATGAAGCAGATGGTGGAGAACTAGCTAAAAGATAAGAATTTTAAAAGGTATGCAAATGAACAGAAAAGTAAGAGGATACAAAACCCAAGGAAGTATGAGAAACTCTAAGGTAAACTCTGAACTTCTAAGATTAGCAACACATCAGTTAAAAAGATAGATGGCTAAGTTCACTTTAAAGGTCTTGATCTTTAACTTTTTCTTTCCAGCATGCTCTTTACAATAGGAATCTGAATTATTTTTAAATCTTCCAAGAAAAGCGTCCTTTAGCCTCCTTTTGCCCCAGACTCCATGGCAAGCACCATGCAAAGTAATCATCTATAGCTCAGCCAAGGGCAGGACTCACCCAGCCCTGAACTCCCATTCTGTTGCAGGGGCTTGTTGGCTACTGGATTAACTGCTGGCCCTGGTCCTGGTGCTGGTGCTGGTGCTGATGCTGCTTGCTGCTGTCCTTGTCCTAAGGATGAAAAGGGAAAAGGCAATTCAGTACAGAGAACTGGAGTTAAAAGTTACTTAAATTGTCTTGAGTAAGTGAGAAATTTAAAAAGTCTTGGTTTCACAAAAGATGTTTCTGGGCCTGAATTCACACTGGGGTATTCAAATGTGTGCAGTGAATTTGCCAAAGTGGAAGGTGTGGGGAGAGATGCAATTTTATGTCTTTATTACCAAAAGAAGCAGGGTTGTCTCCATTGACCTTTCACCTTCTCACAATTGATAGCTTTCAGTTTTAATAAGGTTCTTCCCTAAAGTCTACTCCTTTCTCTTACATGAACCTGCAGTAAAGTCACCGGGCTGAATCTGTGACATTACCGCTATTTCCATAGCAACAAATCGATGTCATCAACAGAAGTGCGTGTTCACTGCAGGCTTTAGCAGAAGAAAAAGCTGGGTGGTAGGAAAGAAGCCTGAAAGCATCTCAATTGTCTCTGAAGTGCTCCAGCTTCAAAGGGAACGGCTCCATTCAGGAAGGTTTCTCTCTCCCTTTTCCCCAAACAAAGCAACCTTATTTTGCAACAGACAGCTGATGGAAAATAAAAGCTGAAAGAGTCGCCGGTAACCATGAGGCACTCGTGAACTGTCTCAGCAGGCGGAGCTGAAGACGGGGTTCAGAAGCAGGGGTGTCAAGGAAATGGCAAGATCCCAAAGAGCAAGAGGTTAAAGGAATTCGGCTCTCAAAAAGAAAAGAAGAAATAACTTTCTAACAATATAAAAGCACTTACTTCTCCCTTATCACTTGGACTAATTTTTATAAAACAGAAAGCTAAAAGTAAAAAAACATGGTTTAAATAATAATTTTAAAAGCAACACTTGGATTTGGGAAATTTAGCTGTGACTGAGCATTAAATATGGCAGTTAGACTAACCTAGCTTTTCTCAACTAGGAAACACAGGGAGGCTCAGAGTGCTCTTTCGGCGCCATGGCAACTGCAACATGGGATGATGCTGGGGGAAAGCTTGCTCCCTGCGGCAGGGCCCCTTCCCCATCACCGGCTGCTCCAACTATGGAGCTATGGTCTTGATCCCATTCTGGGGGCCAGGTGACATGCTGGATTCCCAGACTCAAATCGGGAAGACCTAAGTTCAAATCTGGACTCTGACACTTACTAGGTGTGTGACCCTGGGCAAGTAACTTAATCCTGTCGGCCTCAGTTTCCTCATCCGCAAAGTGAGCAAAAGAAAAAAATGGTCAACCACTCCTGTATCTTTGCCAAGAAAACTCCAAATGGGGTCACAAAGAACTGGACACTACTGCAACAACTCAACAACAAAGAGAGACATCATATACCAAGGGTTCTCCCACCCTCCTCTGCTGCCACACTTAACAGAGAAAAACAGGTCATCAAGATAAAATAATTGAACAAAAAATGAACAAGGTTTAAAAACAGTGATTCTCACCCCTAGTTGTTCTGTTGTTGCTTTGTTTTGAGGGGAAGGGATGGTCCAGAACTGATTTCACTGGTTTGGGGAATGCCCTCTCCCAAGGAAGATCACCAGCTGCCCTTTAGAGGTGACTGAGGCACCAAGAGGTTAAGAGTGGCACAACCACCACATTTGTGTTAGAAATAAGACTTGAGACCAGGCTCCCAATTCCAAGAACAGTGCTTCATCCATCATGCTACTTCTCCCTTAAACATTCTTAATGTTTACCCTTTCAGAGGTCAACAAAGTCCCACATTACATGGCCTTTGCTAAAGTAATTTCACAATAATATAACTGATATAGCATAACCAAACCCCATTTTTATGTCAGCTTACAGTAGAGAGTTCCTTAAGCAGTTAAAAACTGCTTCCACAAAACACCCAATTATGCCTACAAAACTACTTTTGATATTTTTATAAAATTAGCTGATATATACAAGATATGCACATATACAAACTAGACACATTTATATATTTAATTATATATTGTTTATACTGATAGTCTTAATATCATCTATGTTACCCAGTGTTTCCTTCCCCCTCCCAGGAAACTATCCTTTATAATAAGGAAAAAAGAAAAAAGATTCAGCAAAACTAATCACTGTATCAAAAAAGACTGATACTGTATGCAGCATGACCCACCCATAGTCATCCACCTCTGCAAAGCAGCAGGGTAGTCTCCTCCCTTCTCCTCTTTGGGTATGCCAAAATTCCAGTTTTCCATGTATGTCTGCTGTTTTTCTTCACAGATCAGTCTACATACATTGTTGGAGTAACGGAGTACACTGTTTCTACGATTCTCTACATCCATCATATTTATTGTTTCTTACAACAGAGCAATATTCCATTACATTCATGTTCCCCACTTTGCCTAGCCAATCTCCAAAACGACGTTATTAAGAATGGCAATCTCGATTTTGGTTCCGAGGGCCAAGATGGCAGAATGATCGGTAATTGCTATCTCCTTCCCTTGTTGACCTTGAAGAGCCCAGAGAATATCTCCCTGGGAAAAATCCTGGAACAGTGGGAGCAGATGAAGGGGTAAAAAGACTCTTAGCCCATGAGGCTAGGAAGATCACTAAAGGAGGGTCCCTCTTGCTGTGGCTGAAGGGGACCAGTGCAGGACCAGAGCTGTCCCAGATAGCCCCACCTCAACAAACCGGGAGATCCTGAGGAGTAAAGCATACTCTCCCTGAGTCAATTTTTTAAAAAATACAATTTAAACTAGTTTTCCCCTAAAAAATTACCATCACAGTCACAGCAACATGCCACATTCTTTTGGTTCTAGAATTATACCTAGAAGGACCAATCATGAAACCAGAAGGAGTCCTTCAAAATCAGCTCATCCAAATCCCTCATTTCCGAAGGGGAAAACTGAGGGATGTAGATGTCATCTGTCCAAGATTAAAAAGCAATGGCCAAGCTGAGATACCATTAAGACCCAGATCTTACACTTTGCAGCCAGGCACTCTTTAAACAGTATATGGGGTATCCCAAAAGTCTTCGTGCAGTGTTAAGCTTTAATGGTGAAAAAACTACACTAAGACTTGTGACACCTTGCACTAACATTGGAGTATGATGCCATTCTCAGGATCATGACACAGTTCTGGGTTACAGTGAAGGTTTTCAATAAGAACACTCTGAAGATGGCGGAGTAGAAAGACTCACATATGCTAGCTCTGAACCCACAGCCCATATATTTCCTGCAAGAAAAACTCCCCACAAATTCTGGAGCACTGCAAGGCGTGCAGAAACACAGTGGAAAAGATTTCCGTTCCAGAGAGCCCTGGAGAGCTGTCCCCAGGGGTCTGTCGCACCCCAGAAAGTGGAGCCCACCTCTGCGCTGCCCTGGCCGCGTGGCCCCAGAGGAGCAGATCCGAGCAGGCTTCAGGGACGGAATCTCTGGCGTCCAGGAAGGTCCCTCCGCCCACAGATGCTACAGGTCAGTAAAAGAGACTTCTGGGCGGCCGAGAGGGGAGCAGGGTGTCTCTGTGGTTCGGGCCCCCTCGGGAGGAAGCGACGGAGGGAGCAGCAGAGGCAGCAGCAGAGGCGGCCTGGGATTCCCCCAGCAGACAGGGGCTCCATTACCGAAGGTCTCTGCATAAATCCCCTAAGGGAACTGAGCCTGGGAGACAGCCCTGTCCCAACCCTCCCCATTACTGAAGGTCTCTGCATAAAGCCCCTGAGGGAACTGAGCCTGGGAGGTGGCCCTGCCCCCACCCAAGCACCAGAACTTAAGCTCACATTGAATAGTAGCCGTGCCTGCCGCAGAAAGCCCATTTGAATCTCAGACCCCAAACACTAGCTGGGCGGATCTAGGCAGGGGTGGACAGGAATCTCAGAAGTCAAGTAACTGGCTGGGAAAATGCCCAGAAAAGGGAAGAAAAATAAGACCATAGAAAGCTACTTTGATGGGGTACAGATGTTCCCACCTTTCAATTCTGATAACGAGGAACTATTCTTACCATCAGGGAAAGACGTGGAGGTCGGGGCCTCTCTATCCCAGACATCCCAGGTGGATGTCTGGCTCAGGCCATGGAAGAGCTCAAAAAGGATTTTGAAAAGCAAGTTAGACAGGTGGAGGAAAAACTGGGAAGAGAAATGAGAGAGATGCAAGAAAAGCATGAAAAATGGGTCATACCTTGGTAAAGGAAACCCAAAAAAATGCTGAAGAAAATAACACCTTGAAAAATAGGCTCACTCAATTGGCAAAAGAGGTTCAAAAAGCCAATGAGGAGAAGAATGCTTTCAAAAGCAGAATTAGCCAAATGGAAAAAGAGGTTCAAAAGCTCACTGAAGATAATAGTTCTCTCAACATTAGAATGGAACAGATGGAGTCTAATGACTTTACGAGAAACCAAGAAATCACCAAACAAAACCAAAAGAATGAAAAAATGGAAGAGAATGTGAAATATCTCATGGGAAAAACAACTGACCTGGAAAATAGATCCAGGAGAAACAATCCAAAAATTATGGGACTACCTGAAAGTCATGATCAAAAAAAGAGCCTAGACATCAACTTCCATGAAATTATCGAGGAAAACTGCCCTGATATTCTACAACCAGAGGGCAAAATAAGTATTGAAGGAATCCATCGATCACCGCCTGAAAGAGATCCAAAAAGAGAAACTCCTAGGAACATTGTGGCCAAATTCCAGAATTCCCAGGTCAAGGAGAAAATATTGCAAGCAGCTAGAAAGAAACAATACCAGTACTGTGGAAATACAATCAGGCTAACGTAAGATCTAGCAGCTTCTACATTAAGGGATCGAAGGGAGTGGAATAGGATATTCCAGAAGTCAAAGGAACTAGGACTCAAACCAAGAATCACCTACCCAGCAAAACTGAGTATAATACTTCAGGGGAAAATATGGTCTTTCAATGAAACAGAGGACTTTCAAGCATTCTTGATGAAAAGACCAGAGCTGAAAAGAAAATTTGACTTTCAAACACAAAAATGAGAAGAAGCATGAAAAAGTAAACAGCAAAGAGATGTCATAAGGGACTCACCAAAAGTGAACTGTTTACATTCCTACATGGAAAGACAATATTTGTAACTCTTAAAATTTTTCAGTATCTGGGTAGTTGGTGGGACCACACACACATACACACATGCACGCACACACAGAGACAGAGAGCACAGAGCGAACTGAATAGGATGGAACCATATCTTAAAAGAAATTAAGGTAAATGGTGAGAAATGTAGTGGGAGGAAAGAGGATGAAATGGAATGGGGTAAATTATATCTCATTCAAGAGGCAAGCAGGAGACTTTTTAGTGGAGGGAAAAAGAAAACTGAGAAAAAAACAAGAAGTTTACCCTCATCACATTGGACTAAAGGAAGGAATAAAATGCACACTCATTTTGGTATGAAAACCTATCTTACAATACAGGAAAGTGGGGGAGAAGGAGATAAGCAAGGGGCGGGGGATGATAGTAGGGAGGGCAATGGGAGGAGGGAGCAATTTGAAGTCAACACTCTTGGGGAGGGACAGGATCAAAAGACAGCACAGAAACAATGGGGGGCAGGATAGGATGGAGGGAAATACAGTTAGTCTTACACAACACGACTATTATGGAAGTCATTTGCAAAACTGCACAGATAGGGCCTACATTGAATTGCCTGCCTTCCCAAAGGGAATAGGTGGGGAGGGAGGGATGGGGAGAATTTGGAACTCAAAGTTTTAGGAACAACTGATTAGTATTGTTGTTGCTACTAGGAAATAAGAAATACAGTTAATGGGGAATAGAAAGTCATCTGGCCCTACAGAACAAAAGAGAAGATGGGGACAAGAGAAGGGAGGGATGATAGAAGAGAGGGCAGATTGGTGATAGGGAAAATTAGATTGCTCGGTGTATTGGGGTGGGGGAAGGGGAGAAAGGGGGAGAAAATTTGGAACCCAAAATTTTGTGAAAATGAATGCAAAAAGTTAAATAAATAAATAAATAAATAAACAGGAGCGCCCTGAACTGAGAATTAACCCAAGTTAAAATATACTTTGTGCCACTGGTAAAGGTATAACAACTAATCATTGTAGTTCTGTAGTATGTATAACATTTTAAAAATTCTGCCAGAAAAGAAACTCATTCCAACACACTTATTTGAACATGCATGCACATAGAGGCACGCTAATAGAAGATCCACCTTCAACTGTTTTAAAATTTACTGATAAAACTAACAGAATCCAACTGGAAAAAAAAACCCATTTGATCAATTTTCTTTGTATTTCAGTAAAATCTAAACAACAAATCATATTCCCATCAACACAGTTAAGCACTGTATAAGACAGATTAATTACAAGCAGTAACAATTATATTTTATTTGCTCAAGATAATTTAGCAAGTTTGATTACATATACACATGCAAACAGGCAGTGTTAAACACAGGAGCCTCAAAATCCAATAATCGTCCAGCAGCAATAGTATATGAAACATGAATCTATACTCTTGAGCATTAAAGCTTTATTACTGACATTTTGAAAACTCAATAAAAATTACTTTATTTAAACTGGAAAAATGACAGCATAATGTGATTAAATGAAAACAGTTCAATCTACATTTCAGTATTCTTCTGTCCACTTCCTGGATTGAACTAAATTACGGAGATGTTCTAAAGTTTCCCCTACTCACTCATCCCACAGCCAATGTTTCTCAATTTTCAAAACACAAATAAAATCTCATTACACCACTGCAAAGAAGTGTTCCCTGCAACTAAGCTATTTTCAATAGTGGATGACCCAAAGTAACAATGCTTTACTGATCTAGTTTCAGTGAATCTTTACCACAAATAATCCTGAACAATAAGTGGCTTTTTGGGTCCCTATATATGTAAAACCTTCACTAGGAAGAAGAAAACACTGACTTAGGGTTTCCTGACACTGAAGTCAGAACAAGGAAAAGCTAAGTTTCAAGAGAGGTACTGTACTGTCAAGAAATACTCACTCTTAACTCCTTTCACTCACCTCTCTCAAACATCTCAGTCATCACTGGGTTCAGTGGAGGGGAGGAGGAAGCCATGCTGACATTCAAACCACCCAGTCAATAGTTAGCATTTGAAGGTTTGCAAAGCGTTTTACAGATATTATCTTATTTGTTCCCCACAACAATGCTAGAGAGAAGTGCTTTTATCACCCTCATTTTACAAAGGAGAAATTGAGACACACAGAGGTCAGGTGACTTTCCTAGGGTGACAGAGCTAGTGTGGGAGGCCAGCTTTGACCTTAGAGCTTTTTTTATCCTGTAACAGAAGCTTTTTAAAATTTCAAGTTTACTTATTCTGAGCATTAATTTTTCTTTAAAATACTGAATTCTCCCCGTCCACCTCTCTCTTTCCCACAAGAAAGGTGATATTTCCATATTAGCCATGTTGCCAAAAAAAAAAAAAAATCAAGAAAAATAAAGTGAAAAAATTAATCTTCAATATGCATTTGGACTCCATCAGTTCTTTCTGTGCAGGCAGATAATATTTTTCATCCTAAGTCCTTTGGAATGGTCTTGAGAAGAGCTAAGTCATTCATAATTGATCATCATATAATATTGCTGTTATTATATAAAATCTTCTCCTGGCTCTACTCACTTCACTTTGCAACAGTTCACATGAGTCTTTCCAGGTTTTTCTAAAATCATGCTGGTCTTTCATCACAATCACAGAATACCACTTGTTCAGTCATTCTTCAACTGATGGGCATCCCCTCAATTTCCAATTCTTTGCCATCACAAAATAACTCCTGTAAGTATTTCTATCCCTTTGGAATTTAGAGCTAGTGGTGATACTCTAGGTCATAGGGTATTCAGTTTTATAGTTTCTGGGGCATAGCTCCAAACTGTTCTCCAGGATGGCTGGATCAGTTCACAACTTCACCAATAGTGCATTAGTGTCAACTTCTCCACATCCCCTCCCACATTTGTCATTTTCCTTTTTATCACATTAGTCAGTCTGATAAGTTGTAATACCTCAGAGTTGTATTAATTTGCATTTCTCTAATCAATAGTGATTTAGAGCATTTTTTACATGACTACAGCTTTACTTCATCTGAAAATTGCCTATTAATATCCTTTGTCTATTTACTAACTGGGGAATGATTTGTATTCTTATAAATTTGACTCAATTCTTTATATATTTAAGAAATGAGACCATTATCAGAGAAGCTTACTGTGATTAGTTTTACACTTTCCTGCTTTCTTTCTAATCTTGGCTGCATTGGATTTGTTTATGCAAAACTTTTAAAATTTAATGTAATTTGAATTTTACTTTTTGTGACCCACTTTATCTTTTGCTTGGTCATAAATTCTTTTATTCACAGATATGACAGGTAAAATTTTCCATTCTCCTCTAATCTGCTTATGATATCACCCTTAATGTCTAAATCATATACCCATTTTGGTCTTATCTAGGTATATGGTATAAGATGTTGGTCTATAGCTAGTTTCTACCAAAGTGCTTTCCAGTTTTTGTCAAATAGTGATTTCTTTTCCCCAAATCTTAGATCTCTGAGTGTGTTAAACATTAGATTGCTATGGCCATTTTCTACTGTGAACTGTGTATCTAATCTATTCCAATGATCCAACACTTTCTTAGCCAATACCACACTGCTTTCATGATTACAACTTTGTAAGTTCAGGGTAGCTAGTTGGTACAGTGTAATAAAGCATTTAGACTCCTGGAATCTGGAGAACTTGAGTTCAAATCAGGTCTCAGACACTAGCTATGTGACCCTGGGCAGGTTACTTAACCTTGTTTGCCTCAGTTTTCTCATTTGAAAAACGAGTTGGAGAAGGAAATGGCAAACCATTCTAGTATCTTTGCCAAGAAAACCCCAAATGGGGTCACAAAGAGTCAGACACGACTGAAACAATTAAATAACAATACAGTTTGAGATCTGTTACCGCTAGGCCACCTTCCTTTAGTTTTTTCTTCATTGATTCCTTTGATATTCTTGAAGTTTTGTTCCTCTAGACGAATCTTGTTATTATTTTTCCCAGCTCTATAAAATAACTGTTTGGTAGTGGATTTGATATGGCACTGAATAAGTAAATAAATTTAGGTAGAATTGTCATTTTTACTATATTGACTTAGTCAACTCAGGAGCAATAAACATTCCTCCAATTGTTTAGATCTGCCTTTATTTGTGTGAAAAGTATTAATAACTCATATGTTCCCAAAGTGGGCGATACCGCTCCCTGGGGGGGCACTGAAACAATCCAGGGGGGCTGTAGTAGTCTAGGTGCAATTGAGGGGCATTGAAAAAAATAAGTGGGCGGTAGAAGCATAAGGAGAGAAGAAAATTTTGAAAAACCATTAGTATGCTTCATCTGTTGCATAACAGATTTAAAGTCGTAGTGATTACATTATTTCCCAAATAAATACACAAAATGCAAGTTATAACCAATCAGTGGTCAAGCAAATCTGCCAGCAGGTCTTAACAAGCAAGTGCTGGCAGGCAGCAGGAATATGTGCATATAATGACTTGTTTACAATACTATACTATACAGTCACATTACGCAATATTGCATCTTACAATCATCAAAATTTCAATGTAGGAAAAAACCCATAAATTTACAATAAATTATTAAATTTAAGATGCATCATTATTTTTAAAAATACTTCGCATTTTTTGAAAGGATGCACATTTCAAAAACCATTAAAGGGGCCACTGGGTAATTTTTTCTAAGGGGGCAGTAGGCCAAATACGTTTGGGAACCTCTGACATAATTCCTGGATTTGTCTTGGCAGACAGACTCCTAAGTGTTTTATATTGTCTGCAGCTGACCTCAGATTCTCTCCAGGTCCAAGGCTCTATCCACTGTGCTACCCAACTAATGAAAACAGAAAAAAGAACCAAGAACATCAAGGAAAGAAATAGAAAAACAAGGATGATTTTCTCTTTCACTTTTCCAAGTGGCTTCAGGGAACTTACTGTCCCTAAAGATGCAGAGTTTAGCTTATCCTTCAACTAACTCCTACAGACTCATATCAGTCAAGACCAATATTACCAATGCAGGTATTTTAACAAGTTTCACAATCACAAAAAAATTTGTGGCCTTCCAGAGACTTTGTTAGTCTAGAATTTTACTGAAACTCTATTTCTTAGTTATATTTCCCAATTTTCTAGACTGGCACCAAATTATCATAGTATGGAATGGGTGTCAAAAATGTTGACACCCCAACAATATTTTAAATTAATACTCATTTTTTTATAAAAGCTCATATAAATTCAGTCTGAAAACACATTAAGATCCAATCATACCATGATGGAACAGGATGACCTATGACTAGCATAAATCATATCTGAGGTGATTTTTTCAGTAACTTTATAAATAAATGTCACAACAAGCCTATTAATAGGACAAATAGGATTTTATTAGGGCATCTTTTAGTAACAAGGTCAATCCTTAGTTGATGAAGAAGACTTGCGAGATTCTAATCTGCTCATATGCAATAGAGCCCTAAAGCATGTTTCCATTTCAATCACTCTCAATAAATCAACCGACCAACCATTTATTAAACAGCTACTATGCTAAGCAGCAGAGATATGAGTGCAAAAATGAGACGGTTCCTGCCCTCAAGCAACATAAATTTTACCAAGGAAAAACATGTACATTATACACAATACCTCACAAATGAATGCAACAAGAGCCGAGACAACCGAGCCAGGCAACCAGGGCCCTCCACAATTTGACTTCAGTATCGTCTCCCTGGATAGGGTGGCCTGGCATGTTATGATCCATAGGGTCACTGAGCCACACACAACTAAACGACTGAACAACAGTTATCTCCCAGCCTTTTACTGGATTCCCCTGACATAGCTCTTGAAAAACTAGGTTACGCTCCCACTTCTGTGAATTTACCTTGAATTTACCTATGCCATTCTCCAAAGATGACAGACTCTCACTGCTGACGTAACCACCACTTTCCAGACCTTTTACCACTTTCAATGCCCAATTTAAGTTCCACATTCTGAAACCCACATGCTCTTCCCTATCTTCACCCCCACAAATGAATGGGTTCTCTTAAATTAATGGCTCTCACATGGATCCAAATTTTCCTAGTACAGGTCACATATTACACTTATTACATTTGCACATTCCATCCTCCTTATTAGATCACAAACTCTTTGATGTCACAGACTATGTGGTCTTCTTATCTTTGTGTTCTAAATGGCTTTCACATAATTAATGGATTCTCAATCGAAGTGAATAACACCATTGAACTCCAGGGAAAATCACAACCATGTGTGTTCAAAGATTATCATTATGTGTATATATGCACGTGCGCACACACACACACACACACATACACACACACTTACTCACTCACTCACTTTTGGAAGCAATCCGGGTTAAGTGACTTGCCCAGAGAACTCAGGTCCTCCTGACCCGAGGGCAGGTGCTCTATCCACTACACCACCTAGCTGTCCTGTGTTCAAATATTATTGAATAAATAATCCAGTTTTAATGGCCATAGCTTTTTATACAAGGAGACAAATTTTCTTCCTTTGAATGAACTCATTCTCAGTTGAGAAATACTTTGGGAGCTGGAAAAGATAAAAAGCTTAGCTTTCTCTTCCAGTTAATGTAGAGAAAAAAGAGAGAAAGATACTGACCAGTTAGATGTACAAGCTTAAGTTTCTTATGATGGGCTATCAAAAACTAATTTTTCTTTTATTTTTAACAGGTATAATACCTAAAGTTTAAAATACAGAAACACTTAAATTGCAAACACTGCACAAATATGCTCAAGAAAACATACAGTAATTCTGATGTTAGATTTAATCATTTACATATATTGTTCTAGTAATTATTGTCTTCTCAATGAAATATGGCAAAAATATCCTCCCAATAGCCATGATAAACCTGTTAAACTGAAATTGTTCTACCTCCTAATTACTTCACTCGTGCAATATCCACTTCAATTGGCTTTGGTAAACAAAATAAAAAGAACTTAATTTTAAAATTTGATCAAACTAGGAGTGAGCCCTGGGGCAAAACTGACCCAGCTTTTGGAGGCCAAACTCTGCATTCCACTCATCCACACCCACCTTGACCATCAGGCAGGACTAGAGCCCTGCGCCCTCTGCCCCGCCTCCCTGTGGTTACTTCATCTAGATCTTTACCGCTGCTGTTAAACATCCCTCCTTGACTGTCTCAGAGTCTTCGCTGCTCACCAGTGCTGGCCTTATATATTTGGGGACTTCGACTTTAAATCATCTCCCAAATTCTCACTGAAGTGACTCGCAGAGAGGTTGACACCTTTCAGCACATTACCACCTACAAACACTCTGGCTCTACTACCCCTAATTCTGATAGTCCTCTGAGCATAGCCTCTATATCCCTCCCTGGGGCCTCACCACAACCTCAGCACTGCATCCATCCACACTCATTCTCATTCTCTTCCCTTCAATATCTTAACCCAATACTTAACCAGTTCAACTTTATACTGTCTCAAAGCCTTGCATTCCATATATTTTCACTGTTTTGCTGCTCATTCCTTTCCAAATCCCAACTTTGGATTACTCCCATCATCTGCCTTCTCTGCTCCTACACACAGGCTGCTGAAGGCAGATGGAGGAAGTCACACAACCAAGATGACTAGATCTACTGGAAATCTGTAACACATCTCAACTAGTTCCTTGCTGCTGTGTGCCAGCCCTTTAGTATTTCCTGATTGCCTCTATCCTATTTCTAAATCTCTTCTTTCAGGCCATCCCTCTCAGCAGAGGACCTGGACAAATATTCTGATATGGGGGCACAAAGCATCAGACATGACTGGGGGCAAAAAAAACCATGAACATACATGGGTGTGACCCAGTGTTCTTTCCAGAATTTTCTTGTCTCTCTCTAAATTCTTAACTCCAAGATCTCATCAGTTCCCATGGATTCAATCATCACCTCTATACAGGTAACTCTAAGATCTCCAACTACACCCCATCCCTCCTGAACCCTTCTCCCACATATCAGTGCCTATCAAACATCTCAACTAGACATCCCATGTCATTGCTATTCAGTTGTTTCCATTGTGTCTGACTCTTTGGGACTCCATTTAGGGTTTTCCTGGCAAAGATACAGGAGTGGTGCCATTTCCTTCTTCAGCTCATTTCACAGATGAGGAAAATGAGTGAAACAGGGTTATGATTTGCCTACCATCACACAGCTAGTAAGTGTCTTAAGTCAGATCTGAACTCAGGGTTTCCTCACTCCAAGCCTAATACTCCACCTAGCCTCCTGAGATGTCTCACAGGTATCTCCTCTTGAGCATATCCAAAACAAAACTCACCATCTTTCAGGGTACCACCGGTTTCCAGTCATCCAGATGTGTTTTTCTCTTTCCTCACATCCATTGCCCTCTTCTACTCCCATGGCTACCACTTCACTTCGGGTCCTCATGGCCTCTCCTGAATCACTGCAATCGTCTCTGCATCTCAGGCCTCCCCTGTCTCACTCCAATCCAGACTCCACATAGCTACCAATATCATGCTTCCCAGCACCACGTCTCACTCTGCCCAAGAGGACCCCAGCCCCAAAGTCTCCAGGACACAATGTCTGCTGGGCTTGAAAGATTTTTCCAGCCTGGCTGCTGCCTCACCATCCAAGTTCACTGCTCATCAGAGCATCATGCACTCTTCCAGTCTAAAGCGGCTGCTCCTTGCATCCTCTTTGACCATTCCATTCTCCATCTCCACCCCTTGCCAAAAACTCTCTATCCCCCATGCCTAGAAGGCCTCTCGCCTCCAAGTCCCAGTATCCCTAGCTCACTTCGAAGCTCTAGCCTACTGCCACCTCTGATAGAAGCCTTTCCTGGTCCCTCCCACAAGCCTCTAATGCTCCCTGCCAGAAGTGCCTTGGTCTACAGGGTCCATTTTATTTCCTATGCACATGCCATTCTCCCCAAAAGAACAGATTTTTGAAGGCAGAGGCTGTTTCAGTTTCTTCTTTGTATCCCTAGCAGAGTGTTAGGCACACAGTAGGTATCTGATAAATACTGGTTAAACAGAACTGTTGAAAATAACCAAAACCATTCATTTTCAGGTGACAAAAAAAATCAAATGGCCACCACACCCTCTAGGCTCTGCTGGGAGTGTCTGACTCACACTGCCTAAAACCGGAAGCTGTTTCCATACCAGGCTGCCAGAGTTCTGATCATCAGTCTCCACTCTGAGAACCCAGGACTCCTAGAACCTAGAACCCTGTGGGCTCTGTCTGAGAGGAGAGCTTTCATCTCACCTTGCTTTTTTTGTATTTGGATCATCACCACTAAGCCCAGGGCCTGGCATGGAATAAGCACTTAATAAATGCTAGATCATTCAAAATATTCTAAAAAGAAATTGGAATCACTAACTTAACCACTGATGATGACATATCAAACAACAGTATACTTCCATAGGAAAAAAGTTATGAAGTCTTCTTGACACTCATTTAAATGTTGAATTAAGTAAAATCCATCCTCCTGTAGCACTTGCTTCATCCCTAATATTTGGACTAGTCCCGTCTTCACTGTTTCTCTTCCCTCAGGTCCCTGGTTTCCATCTGAGCATCTTCTGATGCCACAGCCTCCATACTCTCAGGATTCCTACGCCCAGAGCTCCAATTTCTAGCAGTATTTTCCCAAGTGCCACAATGTTATACTATATATAAAATTGCTAAGAGGACTCTCCACGCATTTGAATATAATTTGCACATATCTACATAGATGTGTCATCAATTTTCAAGCTAAAATTGGGTACCCTGAAGGTAGCCATTCTTTCCTTTTTTCCTTCTCTATTAATCGCTCAAGCTCTACTATAATGACCCAAATTCTTTACATAGCATAAAGTCACAATGGGGAAAAGGTTCAAAGTATTTCTTAGCAACATTTAGGTAGACTAAGCAAGTGTCTCTAGTGGCATCAGATCCAGAGAGTCAAACAAAGTCTTTGGCAGGCCATCAATAGCCCCAGGTCTCAGGAGACACAACATTTTCTAATAATAAGACATCACACCTTCATCTGCCTTCCCTAGCCTTTCAAGAGTCAACAATTAAGACAAATTAAAACAGAAGTTCATGCTAATATATAACTGTGCTTATGTAATAACCGTGGTCCTGACATGGTCCCTAGCCATTCAAATCAGCAATGATCACTTACTGAAAGTCCAGCTAATCATTCTAACATAATGATAGCCCTTTCATGAGTTCAGCTAAAAGGAATAGGATTATACATAAGATTCCCCCAGAAGATTCAAAATCAAGAATTGTTGTATATAAAATATTAATGCATCAGATATACCTTCCTAAAAAAAAACACAAAGGTCGGCTTGTTATCAGAGTTACTCAATATCTGAAGGCCAAATTTAACATTTAGCAGAAGATTTCATTAGAATAACAGTTTGAAGAATTTCTAAGAATGTTTAGCTAGGCAAGATAGCAGTTGCCTCTTAGCAACAGTAAGTGATACAGAGACAATTTCAACAGATGACTAACTATAGCTCACAAGAAATATGCTGTCACATTAGTCAAGAACCTGGGGAGAAAACAATCATTTATGCAAAATAAGCTATACACTGACTTTCCAAATAACAATAATACTTTAATTTGGGATTAGTCTCACTGATATCAATTTCCCTTACACAAGAAAACTTAAGCGTTTAATTTTTAAGTCTTTAAAAAGAACTGTAGTTTTTGTTATTCATGACATATTGATATTGTCTGTACTTTTTATCCTCAGAGACAAGAAAGCAGATAAATAAGTAGAACTGAATTTAAATCATATCCAACATTAAGCAGAATTTTTCCCCTTTTTTTAACCCAGGAAGTAACAAGATATCTTCAGAACTGGAAAATAATGACAGGACAACTATTACCAAGGGCCAAGAATCCTCATTTTTCCCCCCATTAATCTCTAACAAAATGACAGGGATCAAGATGGTTGCCCTCTTAACATCCATTCGATTCAGTGACATAACCTAGATCAAGTCATGTCCTACCTTCATTATAGGGCACTGGGTTGCCAATCTTTCCTCCAACTTCATCAGCAGACTGCAAAACTTCTAAATCCATCAATATGACCACTTTCCTAAAAGGGCAAAAGAGTACAAAATGAGAATCAGCAAAAGAAGCAGCATATGTAAAACCTAAGACCTCAAGCTATCACGCAGGCTGCTTCGTAAGCATGCAATCCCTCCTGATTATTCTGATAATGACTTTCTCTGCATTAACAACTCTTGAAATGGTCAAATAACTTGGGAAACAAGTTATTTTAACAATTCTCACACTGAATATTTCCCTAATTCTTTTCACTGCATACTTTGTGTTCCATATGCACATTTTTTCCTTTATAATGTAACCCTTCTGCCTCTTAAACCACAAAAATGCACGGTGTTTATTTAAGAGCACCTCTCCAAAGGGGGCAAATGAGACAAGAAAGAAGAATTTTAATTTCCAACCTGTGGTCTACTGACCCCTCAGGAGCTCCAGTGTTATTTCAAAGGGTCTGCACATACACACACACACACACCTTTAATTAGCACAAACACGCAGTGTGACTCATTAACATGTTTTCCATAGACTCGACGTCTCACACATACATACATTATTTTTCCAATGTATAGACACTTGTGGTTAATAAATAACAAGTTCATTTCACATCACTGGTGAATGCATAGCAACCATGTTATCATCTGTTGTCTGAATCGTTGAATGTAAATATATAACTCCTAGCATATAAAGGTCCAATAACAAAATTCCTAATATGAAAAAGAGGGAGGAGCTACAGGAGTAGAATATTAAACACCTGTGGAACAAAGATTTCATTTCCAACAGTATCTGTGTATATAACTAACAAATGTGGCATTTAGATTTTCAGTGAAAATTCAACTTATACCAATAGTTGTGAAAACAGAATAAGAGAAATAATAAAGGTAGGCATTCACAAATTGTTTTTAAGGCTATGAAGCATTTGAATCAATAACTCCATGAAATAAACAGTACAAGTATCATATCCCCATTTGACAGAGGAGCCAAAGAAGTTACTGATTTACTCAACAACCTGAAACAATCAAGTGAGGGGGCCCCCATCAGAACTTGGGTCTTGACTCTCAGTCCAAGGTTCTTTCTAATATATGATGCCACCTTTCTCAACACACTTGTCTTTTTAAGTATTCAATGCCAAAAATAAAGAGATGAAGATACACTGGACCCTCCAAGAAAGTCCAAGTCTACTTCCCCAAAGCTACACATATTATTACTCTATATAAAAGAACCTTTGGTCAATGAAGCAAAAATGTGACACTGCATTCCGGAACCGGAAGTCAAGGTTTCTCTCCTGGGCAGGACTTCAAAAATGAGTGCATTCCAAAGCTCTAGGTAATTAAAACACTTTTTGATGTAAATTCTAGCATGTTTACTCATGGTCCTAGGTCACAGGACTGAAATTTTTCAAAAAAGAAAAAACTAGTCAATTACTTGGACCTATGCTTCTCAGGAGACCGGGAGTGAAAGACAGGAAGGAAGGCGAACATTTCTCAAAACAACTAGTGGAGATCTTTTCTGTTTGCCTTAAACTGGCATCCTGCTTTCTGTTACCTAAAACACAAGCGAAGAGGTACGAAATGCAAGTCGATCACAAGTCATAGCTATCATCAATCTCACCCCAAGATGCCGCCAGGTCTCTGGACTTCTGTCTCAATGTCTTTCAGCCAGCCTTTGTCCAGTCAGTTTGTTTTTACTGGAGGAACACAGAACTGAGAGATGCAGTCTGGCACGGAGGATAAAGCAGCAGCTTCCCAGGCAGGAAGGCCTCGGGGGCTTCCCAAGTCCTACCTCCCACACATATTGGTTGTGTGTCCACAGGCAAGACTCCTCATCTTGAAGGGCCTCAAAAAATCCTCTCCAATAGTAAGCCATCAAGACGCCAAAAAGGCATTGGTGGAGAGTTCCCGATCACAGAGATCACAGGACCAAGCACTCCTCCATTTCCCCCTCCCAAGAAACATTTGTCAATTGTTATGAATTAGAAGCAAAGAATCATAGACCTTGGAGAAATAAGAACTCTTGTCCCCCCCATCCTGTTGTAGATGGAAGAGAAGCTGTAATTCACCAAGGTCAAAGGGTCAAGCCCACAGCTAGGAAGAGCCAGAAAACTGAACTCCAGTACAATGTGAGGGATAGTACTGCTCTCTACCTAGAACTTAATAAAAGCCAACTGAATGGAACTCCAAGTTTGAAGGGATCTGGGGGCTCTCAGGGAGAATGTTTCCCTCATGACCTGGGGCTCCAGAGACCTGAAGGTTACCTGAATATCAGATGAGACAGTGTGGTGTGATAGGGAAGACCACCCACTTAGGAATCAGAATCTTTGAGTTTAAGTCCTGGCTTGCCCATTGACCATCCCTGAAACTTTAACAAGTACCCTCCCCTCTCTGCTCAAACCTACAGAAAAGGCTAATGATGCCTGTTCTACTGAATTCTAAATCAAAAGGTTGGATCACTGCGCCATGGCCACAAGTCACTGAGTAGACACAGGGGTGCTCCATCATGGACGACAAACAGTGTGTGCACAGTTTAACAAGAGGTGAAAATCACAAAAAATTACATTAATTATCCACCTAAAAACTTACTTTTTTCTCAAGTGACAGTAAAAATGAGCGGAGTCACAGACAGGTCTTACTCAGAAATAAGTTTTTAGTAATATGTGATACTTAACTCTGAAATATCATGAAAGTACCATGTAAGCATATTCTCCTATTCCATGCCCTCTTAATTCCCATGAAACCTAAGCTCAGAAGGACAGATTACTTATGAAGACTAAATGCAACTAAATGTGGCCCTCATTTACTTAAGACCAAATACCATTTGCTGTTCATTTCAAATATTAAAGCAGCACCTGGTATGTTCAAGCCACCAAGAACAGAAAGACAAAAACTAAACACTTTCTACTCTCAGAGAGCATTCTTAGGATAGGGGGTGGGGTGTAAGAATGGACCCTCCAAAATATGGCAAAGGAAATGTATTATAGGCAAAGAACCAGGATTCAAATTGTCCCTGTGACTTACTAATTGTGTGGCCTTGAACAAATCACTTAACCTCAGTGGGTCCTAACTACCTCATCCATAAAAGGAGCTAGAAGGTACTTCAGAGGCCTCTGAAGAAGGCACAGGACAATCCCTGAAGGGTCACGCCTGAGGTACCTTCCAGGACTTGTCTATGATCCTCTAAACACAAATAGAAACAAAATACAAAAAAAAAATTTAAGAGGGGAAATAATATTAATAACTAGGGGGTGAGGGTGGGCAGAATCACAGAATTTGAGTGTAGGAAGTAGCTATCCAGTTCAACCCATACACAAGAGGATTTTCTACTATAACATCTGACAAATGGTCATCAAAGAACAAAGATCCTGGCAAGACAATGACACTTGAAATTCACCTTTACACTGGGGCCTATGTGAAAATCTGGCTCTACTTCTTAAAAGACTGGGTGTTTCATTTAAAAGCTCCAGTAAGAAGTACATAAAAAGAAGTCAAAGTGATAAAAGGGTCCTTCCCTTTGCTACAAAAAGGCATAGAAAACCAGTAGGAATACTACACCTCAGCACGGCTGAGTAATCGGCCTGGGTAAGGCTTGAACCAGTCTTGTTACTACTGCTTAATTACACAAATTTACATCCCCACTTAATGAGACAGCAAAGAAAAAAACAACCAAAAACCACAGACCTTCCAAATTTCAGGACGTTGACAATAAACCGGTTAACCCGGCAAATGCAGTTGCTTGCCAAGCGCTCTTCCTCCACCAGGCCATTCAGCTGTGTTGCCAACATGAAAGCTGAAAAGTGAAAGAGACTGAATCTCCACAACGTGCCACATCTCACACTTCAGAGACCAAAGAACATGAATGCTGATGTTTGGTGCAAAAGGCTTATGCCAGTGTAACAGTGAGTAAGGGCAACAGAAACAGATGTTTTCTGAAATTAAGGCAAATCACAGATTCTCTTCCCCAATTTCCCTACTCTACCAAATGATTACAGCAGTCATTTGCTGGTAGCAAAAATGCACTGCTACATTTGTATACTACTTTATCTCAACGTGACCAAATTCACCTTTCTTCACCATTCTTGTTTCGTGACAAAAAACAAAACAAAACAAAAAGCCCCTTAGGAGTCTCTCACATTGCAGAACATGTGCTTGCTAACTCTAGTGACAAAGTTTTTTTTTTCTTTTTAAGCTCCCAACACAGAAATAAAATTCAAGAGAGGCAAGTATAGGACAACTAACCCATCACATTCACTTAAAGTCAATATCATCCTTAGGGAAATTAATCACACAGAAAACATATAGAGGCAGTTAGAGAAAATTAATTAAGCCAAGTGGCAGCTTTCCACTTGGACTGTTCTATTGTTAAAATGCTCTCTGCCAGCTGCAATTCTGTTGGAATCATACTGCCAACCTCATGGATGCCTTAAAATAAGGCACTTGAATGTCATAAAATATTGGATTTCAGGGTGGAGGCCCTTTTGTCACTTAAATACAATCAAATTCGGAATTCTATACACTGTACTCACAGGATACAGTATGTACTCCATCACTCATGAGCATTCGATAACGGGGTGCAGAATTTCCTGTAGCAATTGGCCGGATGCTCTAGGATAGAGAACTTGAGTTATTAGTCTGCCTTCTCAGACACTCTCCTGAGACGCCTCAAGAGAGTGGCAGGAGAGTAAACCTGACATTAGCACAACATGAGACAAAAATGTTTGCCCACTCCCCTGGATATCTAAAATAAGTGAAAAGAAACTGGAGTGAAG
This sequence comes from Bettongia penicillata ogilbyi, assembly GCA_023548195.1. Taxonomy (NCBI): domain Eukaryota; kingdom Metazoa; phylum Chordata; class Mammalia; order Diprotodontia; family Potoroidae; genus Bettongia; species Bettongia penicillata. Next base: position 1,718,601 of record JAJHZJ010000605.1, on the reverse strand, counting down.
CATTTCTCCTTCCCTCCCTGCCAAGATCTTTGCTCCTTCCCTGCCCCTAAATCAAAGCCAATCCACAATCAAATCAATAAGCAAGTGTTTACTGAGGACTTGCTGCTGGTAGGGAAGGGAAAGGAAGCCTCAGGGCAGCACCTTGAGCCAAAGTTAGACATCAGCTCTGGCTGAAGCTGCAAAGGCCCAAAGCTACTACAAACTCACCCCTTCTACCTCCCCTACAAACAATGATATGAGCACCTTATACAAATGTAGCTCTAATTTCATTTGCATTCAAAAGTTAGAAAGATGACATGTTATATATTTGGATACTTACAATGACCTGGAGTATGGGTTTTATAGTAGTATCTCCTTGTTGCATTATGAGCTAAAAAAGAGACAAAGAAAATTTCAGTTATAAATTGAACTGATATTGTGAAGTTTCTTCTGCATGAAGATTAAAAACTAATACTACTTTAGGCCTCAGAGACTTCAGGAATGGTTGGTTAAAAGGGAAGAGGACACTCAATTCCCAGAAAAGCTTGTTTAAAATCAACTTGGGTCTTGTCACCTTGAACAACCCTTCACACATACACCCCCAGACCACCTCACAAAGCTGAAGCAGCACAAGACTCCTTCTGCTTTCTCTCAAAACACGAAGAACATACACACACACACCACAAAAGGTGGCTCACTGTATTCAAAGATAATACCATTATTAACAATGTAGCTTCATGTTACATCTAACTTTTGACATAGGTTATTAGCATTCCATGCCACAGTGGCTAGCTACATGCATAATCTCTTTTGCTATCATAGAAGCTCTGGTCTACAGATTGTGATCCGCAGGTTTTGGCTCAAAATCATAACTAAGTGCTTCTGATTGACGATCAAGGTTGGAATGGACAAATGGTAAGGATGAAACACAGGTGTATTTACATTTCAAATTGACTAGGAAAGCTCACTAAGAGAATTCCATGTGAATCTCATGTTAAAGTGATGAATCGCCCCTACTTTACTTCAGAACATAGGTATCTAGTTCACTTAAAGCCAACTACACCTATATGCCCAAGTGTCAAAAATGGCAGCTTATCTACTACAGTCATTTCCCAATCCTCACATTTAGTGTTTCAATCTGAATTGGAAAACTACACTTTTTCCCTCAAAATCCATACTCTTCTATCACCACTTCTCCACAGCTCCAACCCCCTCCTGGTACCATCTACCAACACACACACACACACACACACACACAGTTCCAATCCTTTTCAGACTCTCTCCATATATACAAAATTCCTGCCCCAACAAATGCACACAACCGTACTATACATATATACAGAAAAACACCAAGAGTTCCCATCCTTTAGGGTCAAAATCTTACAAGGAAACCAAGAAAAAACTGTGACCTTAGAACAGTCCTGCATAACCTGTGGCCACCAAAGGATTTCAGGCAGCCCTCAAGCAATGTAGAGGAAAACATCCTTTGTATGTAGAGAAAATCCTTTGGTGGCCCCCAGGGTGTGCAAGCTTGCCTTAGAAAATGAACATGAATCCACAGCATATGAGTAACAAACATCTCAAAGCAAAAAAGTAAATCTGACCTTGTACACACTGCAGACTTGATAGGATGTCAAACATTAGTTAAACATGCCTCTGCAAGGATGTACCTTATTTAAAAACTCTAGGTTGTAAATGGAAAGGGAACAGAGTAGCAATATGTAATTTAAAAAAATTTAAAAAAATAACCAGTGAATTAACAAGCACTTACAAGCTCTAGACACTAGGAGCTAGGGATACAAAGACAATTACGAAACAGTCCCTGTACTCAAGAAGCTTCCATTGCTGGAGAAGACAACATGAACATATACAAAACAATCTGGTGGAAGTCCAGAGATGGGGTGAGGCTCCATGTGGATGTTGCTTGAGCTGAGCCTCAAAGATAACTAGGTATTCCTAAAGGGCCAAGAGAAGAAAGCAATGCATGCCAATAAGAATCTTTGGTGAGACCAGAGTTCATAAAAGAAAAGCACATGTCATAAGGTCAAAAATAGAGGCTGAGTGAGACCAGGGTGTAAAAGGCTTCAAACACCAAAAAGAGATTATCTTTGATCCTAGAGGTAACAGTGCTGTTTATTGAGGAGAATGAGAGACCTGCACTTAAACAAAATCATTCTGGTGAAGTGGAGTGGAAAGACTTGAGGCAGGTAGACTAATTGGGAAGCTATTACAAGAGTCTCGTTTGTGGAACAGCCAGGAGACCAGCATCACTGGCTCACAGAGTGGATAGTAGGGAGTAAGATATAAGAAGGCTAGAAAGGTGGACAGGTGAATTGAAGGCCAAATGGAGCATTTTGTATTTGATTCTGGAATTCATAGGAAGCCACTGTAGTTTATTGAGTAGGAAGGTGACATGATCATACCTATACTTTAGGAAAATCACTACAGTGGGTGAATGGAGGATGGACTGGGGAGAGACTTGACTCAGGCAGACCCACCAGGAGGCCACTGCAGTAAGGTGAGAACTGATGAGATCCTGTACAATGGCTGATGGCTGAGTCAGTGAGAAGGAGGCCTATTCAAGAGGTACCGCAAAGATGTGCAAAGGTAAAATCAGCAACAGCTTGAATTGGGGGGGAGGGGAGAAGGAGATAATGAGACATCCAAGATGATTCATAGGTTGCAATTAAGAGGTAATTGGGGGCCTGGTCGCTGAATGAGCAGAAAAGTCATATTTGAGAGATGTCATGAAGGTAAAAACAAGGAAACCAAGCAACTCACTGAATACATGTGATGAGTGAGTTGAGAAAAGCTGCAAACCTGAGTGACTAGGCCAGGTGGTGCCTTTGCCAGGAGGGTCATGACAGAGTGGACTAGCAAGAACCTCCTGGGCTTACAGTGAATTAAGTTGAGGTATCTGCACGAAACCCAGCAAACAGGGAGCTTCAGGGGTGAGGAGCCACCAGGTTGTCTAAGGAGGAACAAATCAGCCCAAGTCAGAAATGGAGCAGGTCAAAGCTCTCATGCTGATCGGAATGGGATCAGGCCCATAAGTGGCCTTGTCCTTCCAGCCTAAACAAGAGAGAGACCTAGTCTTTTTTTTTTTTTTAACTTTTCTTCAAACCTGGAAAAAAAGAAAAGCAAAAAAAGACATTGGGAAGTTCAGAAGAGGCATGGATTTGAGTGGGAAAACCAACTCTCTTTGGGACATACAGAGTTTTAGATGCCAATTCAATATCCAGCTAAAGTACCACCACCAGGCAACTGGTGATGTGGAAATGGAGACCAAGAGAAAAACTGGGGCTAGTTCTATAGAACTGGGAATCATAGGGCAGAGAGAATTAAACTCTTGCAAGTTGATGAGGTCACAAAAGACATCCCAATTTGAGGAAATCCAGGAACCAGAGGGACAAAAGTATGATGGAGAACATGCATTTGAAGATTAACAGGGATAGAAACAGACTAGAGTTACATAGAAAGACAGAGCAGACTATAGCTATTTACAGTGATAAACATAAGGAAATCACAAGCCTAGCTCTGAGGCATAATATGGTTATGATGAGAAACTCCAATTTTCTTCACCCAAAACAAAGCAACTAGAAATTACTTGACCTGTCTTAATAACTTATTCCTTCAAAAAAGCAAAGAAATCAATGAAGAAAACTTGTTTCCAGAATGTAAATGACCATTCTAGCTTAGAATTTGTGATAGACAAGAAGCTAAATGGTCTAGTGTGTCATATCCCCTTGGGTTGTGGGACAGCAGATTTCAAAGCATTCAGGGAAAGAATAGGATGCTTAGACATAACTCTACAAAGATTCCTTCCAGTTCCTTACCTGTGATCCATGAAAATCACTATGGTTAGTGAAGAGTCAGAAAAAGAAGTGATGGTGAAAACCCACAATGACTTCATCAAGAACACGTGCTGCCAACTAATGTTAAGTCCTTTTTTTTTTCCTTGATGAAGTCTGTTAGGCTCTTCTTCCAGAAGAGATGTGGATTACAGATTCTCATAAGGTGGGGTGAACTAGATATAGGTTGAATGGGTGAGCCCAAAGACTAGTCATTAACAGCTCAATGTCAAGTACTCCATGCAGTGCCCCAGAGAACCCTGTGAACATTCTTACTAATCACAAGAAAAGGTGCAGAAGGACATGCTCATCAAATCTACAGATGACATAGAGCTGGGAGGGAATGGATAAACATTCTGCTGAATCAAATAAGATGCAATTTAATAGGGATGAATGATGTCTTACAGTTGAGTTTTAAAAGATCAACTTGACAAGTACAAGATGGGGGAAAGAAGCACCAACAGGCACCAGGTCATGTGAAAAAAGTTAAACTAAATTGACTGTAAGCTTGACATGCATCAACAGTGTGGTATGAAAGCTTTTAAAGAAAGATGACACACCACCTTAGACCGCATCAAGAGAAACACAATACTCAGCACAGAACTCTGCCTCTTTCAGACTCTATCCGGCAAATGAGGTGTCTTGGAGTCAGTCACATTTTAGATAGGATCTTAATGAATTTGAGAGCATTCATCCAGAGGAAAACAACTAGAATGGTGAACTCAGTCAACAAGCATTTATTTTTTAAAATTTATTTATTTTTAGTTTACAACATTCAGCTTTTGAACTTTAAACTTGGTTCCCCTTCCTCAACCTTCCCCAAGACAGCATGCAATCTGATATAGGCTCAACAAGCATTTATTAAAGGTTTAATATGTGGCAAGGCTAAAAAAAACCAAAACAACAAAACTGCCTCGATCAGAAGGAGCTTACATTCTAATGGGGAAGACAAAATGGAAATAGCTAGATAGATAATTTAAATACAGAAGGGGGGGGGGGGCAGAAGGGGATAAGTATTTGCGTAGCCTTACAAACGTTATCTGACAGAATCTGAGAGGGGGAGACACTAAACGGGTGGGTGGACCAGGAAAGGCCAGCATTAAGTTGAGATTTGAGTCTTTAAAAGAATCCAGGAAAACTGCGAGATGGAAACAGGGAGGCAGGGTATTTCGGGGGCACAAAGGGGGGGGGGCCGCTGAGGAAAGCCAAGTCAGCCAGGGAATGGGAAGGGGGTGCAGAGTGGGGAAGTCAAAAGTAGGAAGAGGTCGGATTAGGAATACCTTTAAATGTAACAAAGGAGTTTGCTTGATAAAAGGGAGCAGCTGGATTACGCTGGGGTCAGATTTAGCCTTTAGCGGAAGCCTCCTCAACCCCAAGATCGAGGCCAGGGGCGGGGTGCTCGGCCTTAGACACCCCCCGGGGCAGCTCGACGTCTCCCCGGGGGTGCGGGGCTGCCCCTTCCCGGGGGGCTCCCAGAAAGGCCAACAACCACTGGCTGGGAGGCTCTGGGTGGTCACCGGATTCTGCGCCCCCCCACCCACACACGGCCCCACACTTCGAGAGCCCTCCGGCCTCACCACGTCCCGGGACCCCCGCTTCCCCACAACACAGGCCTCATCTGTTAGTCACCCCAGGAGCGCGTGGGATCCCCCCAACGCCGACCCCACCCCCCTCCCGTGGCCTGCGCCTCCTCGGGGTCCCGCCGGCCCCGCGCCCCCCTCACCTCAATGGCCCCCTCGCTCAGGCGCCCGCTCATGGCTGTCCGCTGTGTGGCCGCCCGGGGTCCGGCGGCTCCACTCCCAAGGTTCCCGGGTGTGTGTTCGAGCGGCGTCCGCCGAGTCTGGGGACTCCGGCTTGGGAGGGGGGGGGGGGGGGTCCTCTCCCGCGCGCTCAAATCTGATTGGCCCGGCCCCGGCCGTGGCGCGCGCCGCTCTCGCGCTCCGGAAGCGGGCGGTGTAGGGGGCGGGCTCAGAGCGTCGAACGATCAGCCCATTGGCCGAGGCTCCCTGAGCGCGGGTAGGACGCGAAGCCCCGCCCACCTGCGTCCGGCCGGAGAGCTGAACGTCCGGGGGCGGGAGCGCGGGCCCACGTGGGGGAGGAGTTACGCGCGACTGGGAGGCCGGCCGGGAGGTCTGCGCTGCCCTGCCCCCGATTTGTCCAGGTGAGCCTCTGACTTTAAAGCGGAAGGGAGGAAGCATTTATTGAGCGCCAACTATATGCCTGCTGGGGGCTACGCGCTTTACGGGCATGATCTCATGGGATTCTCACCACAACCCCGGGAGGGAGGTGCTGTTAGGATCCCCACTTTACAGACGGGGAAACTGAGGCACCCAGCCAGGAAACGTCGGAGGCCGGACCCCGGGCCAGAGACCGCGGTGGGGATGGAGACACCTTTCTGTACTTTTTTCTGTTTGGGGGGAGAATCCATCCCAGTGTGTGATGCGCCCCGACCCCAAAGGCCCTTATTAACATCCTATCCTCTGGTCCTAGAATTCAGTGGCAGCCTAAGGAAGGGGGGAGTCACGAAAGCGGTCAGTCCGCAAGTATCTAGGAAGGTAAGAGCTAGGTGCCCTTCGAGGAGCTGGAAATAGGCACTAAGCATTTATTAAGCACCTGCTGTGTGCCGGGATACAAAGATAGGCCAAAGAGCAGTCCCTGCACTCAAGGAACTTAGGAGAGCCTACAAACAGCCGTGTTCCAAGGTACTGTATACAGGATAAATAGAAAATAATTAAAAGAGGGGAGGGGCTGGTCAGGGCTTTTGGTGGGGACTTAAAGGAAGCCAGGGAGATCAGTGGTCAGAGCAAAGGAGGGAGAGTATTCCAGGCATGGGAGAGGGCAGAGACAATTTAGGAGATGGAGTGTTTATGAATCAGTGGAGAGGCCAAGGTCCCCAGATCAAAGAGTGTGTAAGAAGACTGGAAAGGTGGGTGAGGACAGGGTAGGAAGGATTCTGAATGCCACAGGGTTTTGTATTTGTTCCTGGATGTCACAGAAAGCCAGTGAGTAGGGGGTTGACATGGCCAGACCTGGGTTTTAGGAAGATCACTTTGAGGGCCATGTATGTGTTCATCCATCAGAGAAATAATGACATGACTTGCACTTGACTTTGTTTTGAGTGAGGGAGGGCTGTGCAGGGCACTAGCCTCACTTCTCCATCTGAATCCAGTGGTCAGATATTCATCAGGATGACTGGAGATAACCCAGGATGAGGCAATTGGGGTTAAGTGACTTGCCCAAGGTCACACAGCTAGTGAGTGTCAAGTGTCTGAGGTGAGATTTGAACTCATGCCCTCCACTGTACCACCTAGCTGCCCTAAGGAAGATCACTTTAGTGTCTGAATGGAGGATGGATGGAGTAGGGAAAAACTTGAGGCAGGCAAACCCAGGAGCAGTGACAGAAAGTCCCTGACCTCGGGAGCTTACATTTTATGGAGTGATCCATTTTTGCTTATATAAGTACATGCAAAGTAAATGCAAAATTGTTTGGAGTGAGATGTCATGTAGGTGGAGGCCCTTTGGCTGAACCTTGCAGAAATCTAGGGATCTTAAGAGGTAGAGATGAGGGAATGATTGCACGTATGGGGGCAGGCAGCCTATGAAAGGTGATAGAATTAGGGAAGGGTAGTCCTCTGGAAAGAGATGCCAGAGCCAGTTCCTTTGAGGGTAGAGTGATTGTGGTCTTAGGGATTTCAGCCATCCTTGGGCCCAACATTGGCAGTTTAGGAGGAGAGCTAATATTAGAACCAAGCAATTGGAAGAAAGCAAAGATTTACATTAGGGATCTTTCAGTTGTTCAAGGATTATGCTTTCATTGATGAGGTTTTTCTCCTCCACTTCTGGAGATTGCAGCCCCTTAGTGACTTACTTAGTAGATAGTCTGTGAGAATTGCTACAGCTGAAAAATTCAGCATGCCTTTGCCATCCTGGTGATGAACCTCTCGAAACATAACTCAGTGGGCCTCAATTTGGGAGCTCCAAAGGACCCCAGTGACCATCTACACATGAAAGGAATCCTCTCATCAACCAGGAAACTTCACCTTTGGTGGGTCCTGGTCCCCTTGGGCAGCAGTCTGTCTGGTGAGGCCTATGGAGCCCTTCTAAGAATCCTGGCTTTAATTGTATGAAATCAAGCACATGGGATTACAAAGAAAACCAGTTGCACTGCAGTGCAGCTATCCAAAAATTTTTAAAATGTATTCACAGACCCTGAGTTAAGAAACTTGACTCCACAGCATATCTGATGGGCAGCAATACAGCCTTTGATTGAAGTCATCCTTTGAGAGAGAACCTGAAGGCAGCCTAGTCTCTGGGCTCTGACTGCTGGGAAATTTTTCCATACTCTGAGCCCAAGTTAGCCTTTTGCTATGTCTACTTCTTGTACCTAGTTCCCCCAAGGCTCACCCTCAACACAAAGTCTTTCCCAGTCCCCAGTAATGCTAGTGCTTGCCCTCTGTTGATTGTCTCCAATTTATCCCATCTATATCTTGTTTGTACAGTTATTTACATTAGATTGTGAACCTCCACAGGGCAGGAACTGGCTTTTTTTTTTTTTTTGCCTATCTTTGTATCTCTAGCACTTAGCATAGTGCCTGGCCAATAGCAGGCACTTAATACAGCTAGGTTCTGATTCATGTGAATGATGAATCCTGTGGAACAGTCCTATGTATTCACATTGGCCCTGTTTGGAGTAAGGATTGTGTTAACTATGGTCATTGTTCCCACCCAGTAGAAATGTGCAGTACAGATGTGAATAATGGGGCCACTTCACCAGATTCCCTATCCAGATTAATCTGCACCAAGTTGAGTATATTAGTTGGCTGAATAAAACACTCCCTTCTCCCCATGACCTTAAAATCCAACGGAGAGACAAGTACATCTAAAGAGATATATGGCACAAATAAAATAAATAAGTATGTATGTTAAAAATTAAATACAAGGTAGTTTAGGAGGGTACTAGCATTTGAGGGAACCAAAACACTTCAAATAGGAAGCAGTGCCTGAGCTCTGTCTTAAAGGAGGAGAAAGCTTCTAGGCGGCAGAGATGAGGAGGGAACGTTCAGGGTTAGGGTGATTATTTTTTCCTAGGAGCTTTACCCTCCATGAACAGTTTCCCCAGAGACTAGGCCATACAAGGATCAAAGGAACTAGGGATGCTCAGCCTGGAATAGAGAGCACTCTGGAGGGATGGCCTGGCTGCCTTCAAACATCTGTTAAGGGCAGTCATGTGGAAGACTAGAATGGGGATGCTTGTCCCCAGAAGGCAGAATTAAGCAGTATAAGTGTAGAGATACAGATTTAGACTTAATAAAAGGAAAAACAGCTAAGTTGGTGCAGTGGCTAGAGTGCTGGGCCTGAAGTCACAAAGCCCTAAGCTCAAATCAGGCCTCAAACACTGTTTGTGTGACTCTGGGCAAGTCACTTCCCCTTATTTGCCTCAGTTTCCTCATCTGTAAAATGAGCTGAAGAAGGAAATGATAAACCAAGGAAACCCCAAATGGAGTCATGGACAGTTGGACACGACAGAACAGCAACAAAAGGAAACCCTCATGGCAGCGGGAGCTAGGCCAAAGTGAATAGAAGTCTGCAGGCAGGGGCTGGATGCCCGCTGGCTATGCTGAGCAGGAAAGTCCTGCTCAGTGGCATTCGGCCCTTTTCCGTTCTGAGATTTTGTGATTCTGTGGACTGCAGGGACAGGTGGTGACATTTTACTCCCCTCCGCGAGCTCATTTCTGCCAAACTCTTATTTGCGATTGCCTTTGACCTGACATCCTCTCACTCTCCTCCTTGCCATACCTGTTAGAATGCCCAGTTTCCTTCCTGCTTACTCCCTGAGCTTCTAGTGCCCTCTCCTGCCTCTAAGCATTTATGTGCTCATCTTTATGAGGCTACCTGTATTTTGTAATCCCCTCTCCTTACAGACTTTAAGCTCTCTGAGGGCAGATTGTTTTGTTTTTGTCTTTGGATCCCCAATCAATAAGCATTCATTAAGCACCTACTATATGCCACATAGTAGGTACTTGCTGAATGAATGATGAACTACTGAGCTAGCCAAGCAGCAGCCAGAGACCTCAGCAGTTGTACCAGTTAGCTGTGCTCTAGGAATTCATTCCCTCTTCTATCTTCCTTGGAAACAGGGGGATGTAAGTGACAGAAGGGCAGGAAGCCTGCCCTGAGGAACCCACTCTGGTGCCCTGTCACAGTGTGACTGCAGCTCAGGCTTCTCAGACACTGAGTGTGACTGAGCCAGCAGCCAGCAAAGGACCAGCCCCATTCAGGTCAGGGAGGCTTGTCACCAAGTGAGCTTCTGAGTGATCTGTGCTCCGCCACGACAATTCAGGATGGTGTTGTCCTGATAATAACTGATGGTGTGGTGCTTTGAAGGGGGCAGGACCCCACTACCTCCCAACAGCCTCATGAAACAGAATACTACAGGGAGTGCCCATTTTCCAGATGAGGAAACTGAGGCTCCAGGACTTAAAGCAATTTCTCCGTGGCCACATTCTTAGTCAACAGAGGCAGGATTGGAGCAATGGACTTCCTGAACCTGGATTCGGCCACTTTCTCTTTTGCAAGGCTGCCTTACAGCTACCAAGGGGTAGGGAAGCTGCATACCAAAGTCTTGTATCGTTGGGATATTAAAGAAAGGTATCAGTGAGTCAGACGGCTCATTGGATGGAGCATGGACCTGGAGTCAGGAGGACCTGAGTTCCAGTGTGGCCTCAGCTTTATGACTGTGGGCAAATCACCTACCACTGGAGAAGGAAATGGCAGTCCACTCCAGTATCTCTACCAAGAAGATTCCCTGGACAGTATGGATGTGGCATAGTCCGTGGGATCACAAGGAGGTAGATAGAACTGAACAACATTCTGACTTGGGGTTTTCCTCTTCACTTCACAGTTCTGTGGTAGCATGGACCTGCCTGTGGAGGAGTGGCAGTGCCATGTGCACAGGCAGTGGCTGCAGCTCCAGCCGTCTGTCCAGGAGGCATTCTCCACCAGCGTTCTGGAGGAGATCATCCTGCTCTGCTCCTCTTTACTCCAGTAAGTCACTGGCGGCTCCCAACCCTGCTTCATCCTCTGCATGAAGGCTTCCTTTCGGGTTTTTGACATGACAGCCCATGATTGAATTCCTTTACTTGATTCTGTCCCCATTTAGGTTGATGCCCACTCAGGTGATCTTTGCAGCCTTTTGTCTCAACTTCCCCCAGTTATCCTCCTTCAGGATCGGTTATAGGATTTAAAGATATCTGAGATCAACTAGCCTGAGTTCCTTATTTTATAGATCAGGGGGAGCCTTACATTCCATCTGTCCCAGCTCTTCTCAGACTTTTTGTTCCCAAGACCCCTTTACATTCTTAAAAATTTGAGATCCCCACCCCCCAAAAAGGGCAGTATCTTAATATTAGTATGAAAGGGGTTGTGACCTTGCTTCTGAAGCCCTGAGCAGGCCATCGGGACTTGACCACAGTCACAGGTAAAAATCCCAGTAATGGGCAACATTTGTACAGGCCAGTGTTTAACACAGACTCATCTGAGCCTCACAACCACCCCTTGAAATCAGTACTCCAGTCTCTGTGGTTTACAGATGAAGAAACTGAGGCCAAGGAATGCCAAGTGGCTTGCCTGTGACCATATAACCAGTAGATTTCAGAGGTGGGATTAAGCCCAGATCTTCCAGACCCCAAATCCTATGGAGTAACCATCACCCTGCCTCTCAGACCACCCCCTCAGCTAGGGTCCCACCATGGCGGCCAGCCTGGGGGGGGTGCTGTGACAGGTTGGACAGAAGCTGTCCTTGCTGCTAATGTGGCCATGGCAGAGTCGGGGAGTGACACAATGGGATGTCCCACTAGAATCGTTTGAGATTATTGAGACTGGGGGAATACACATCAAGGAAGAACTAGGTTTGTTCTCCATTTGCGTTCGGCCTTGCTGATTCCAGAGCTAAGGGCAATCAGGGGTGCTTAGGTACTTTACAGCTGTGTAGAAAAGCCAGGTTAATCGGCTCATTTCTTCTCTTCCGCCCACCTTTACTCACCCCCACTGCCATGTCTTCTTACCCCATACCTGGAGTTCTCATACAGGGAAATTCAGAGGCAAGGAGCTGTGACTCTGAGAATCATTAGACTGCACACGTGTGTTTGCAAAGTCTGTGATTTTCCATTGATCTGTAGCCCTGGGGATCACTCAGCAAGTAGCCAGGGAGTAGCTGACCTGGCATTACCCCCTGTGATGGGAGGGGGTGGGAACCCCTCAGAAAAGGCCCCGATGTGGCCTTCCCTTTGGAAAGTTAGATTCTGGCAAAAGAATTTTGCCAGCAAAATTCCACCAGTTTGCCACCAAACCAAACAGCATGGAACAATTCTTGAACAATTAAGTCTCTGAACAGGGTGTTTAATTGATGGTAATAGATTCTAACTATACTGTTCAACCCGATGTTCCATGCTTTTGCATTGGCTGTCTCAAATGCCTGCCAGTTCCCATCTTTCCCTCTGCATCATAGAATGACTTCAGGCACTGCCTCCTACCACAGGCATCTCATCTCCTCAGCTGGCATTGCTTTGGATTGATTTAATAGCTGCTTTTCTGTGTAGATATTGTTCCTCACCCTCCCCCACCAAAAAAAGAACATAAGCTTCATGAGGTCAAAGACTCTCTCAATTTTTATCTTTATCCAGTGCCTGACACATAACAGGTGCTTAAGAAATGTTGATTGAAAGTAATAATAATTATAGTGGAAGGAAACCATCAATGTGACCTAGTCCTCTAGAAGTGTGCCTTCCCTCCCCCAGCTTTCCGGCCTCCCTGCTTGACCCTCCTTGGCATTACCACATCCCAGTTTCAGACAATCTTAACATTGTAACAGCCCTTACCATCCAGACTCCTTTTGAAGACCGTGGGTGGCTTAGAAGGTGACCATGCTGTCCTAGAGGCCTGCCTGGCCAGCTTCTGACTCTCTTCTATATTTCTCTAGAGCTATGGATGTTCAGCTCCTCTGGTTGCTCCCATCCCCATGTGTCAGCAGAGAGACCTAAGGTCATTTCTCCCCAAGCATCTCTGTTGTTCATTTCATGCCTCCTCCTCTCCACACCCACCCCACCACCTAACACAGAGCCTTGTCACTTCTGGGCTGAGTTACAGCAGCAGCCTTCAGTCCCTGCTTCACACAGCTGCCACTTCCCCACTCATTAAAACAGTGCCCCTCCTCTTGCTTCTAGGTTCAGATATAAAGTGCTTTGTTTCCAAGGCTGAACAGATCTAAAGCTCTTTACAGCCCAGTCCCTTCCCACCCTCCCAGTCTTCAGTTAACTTTTGCATCGCATTTTCCATCTGTCCAATTGTTCCTTTTAAGGAGTTATTTTCTCCAGTTAGGTTTCATACTTTCTTTTCCAATTGTCCTTTTAAATTCTTCTGTGATTTCTTTTTTTCATATTTTTGAAGTCATTGGTCAGTTTCTCTCCTGTTTCTCTAATTTGGCTTTTAAAATCCTTCCTGAGCTCTTCCAAGAAGGCTCTTTGTGCTTCAGACCAGTTCATATTCCCTTCCCTTCTTATTCCCAAGTTTCAGGTGGGAGTACAGACTCAGTGCTGACCTCTTTGGTATCCGTGTTTTAGTCCTTGTCCCCATAGAAAGATTTTATGGTCTTTTCTTTTCTGCTATGCTTCTTACTCATGATGATCATCCTTTTCCTGGCTTTTAAAGTAGATCTCTGCATCTGAGGCACAGGGGACTCTGTGCCACAGTTCTTGTGCCTAAAACCTGAGGCTTTGTGTGTTATGACCTCTGGTTCTTTCAACTAGAAGCTAAAATGCTGCAGCTTACCTGGTGTTGAGCTGGTTGGTGTTGGAAAGCGGAGGCCAGGTGAGGTCTTTTTGGGTTGCCCCACAGTTACCCTGGAGCTAGCTGTATTAAGGGCGGAGGACGGGTGATCTGGCCACAGGAGGTCTCTTATGCTGAGCTAGAGCATAGGCAAGCTCAGCAGTTGGTGATCCTGTCTGCACTAGTGTCTTCCTGATTCCCCTGGGGTACTGAGGCATGCTTGGGATCCTGGTGTTGGCAGTTGTGGGCTTCACTCCCCTGGGGCTCAGGATCTTCTCCCAGTTTGCTGAGGTGGGGCTGTCTAGGACAGCTCTGGTTCTGCACTGGTCTCCTTCAGCCTCAGCAAGAGGGACCCTCCTTAGCGATTTCCCTACCCTCACAGGCTAAGAGATTGTTTGTCCCTTCTGCTGATCCCACTGTTTCAGGGTCTTTCCTGGGGAGATATCCTCTGGGCTCTTCAAAGTCAACAAGGGGAGGGAGATAGCAATTACCGATCACTACCATCTTGGCTCCCGGAATGGGTCCCAGTCCTCTTACACTTCCATCACAGCCACACACTCTAAATCCAGCATTTGCTGACCTTCTTTGAGACTTGGCTCAGCTGAGTCCATGGTCCTGGCTGAGCCTTCCTCCCCAAGGTTACCACCTGCTCCATATGTATCTAAAACAGACCTGATTATTGACTTGTTGTCTCCCACTTTAGAATGTGAGTGCCTTGAAGGCAGGGATTGATTTTACCTCTCTCTGTGTTCCCATCCACTGGTACGGTGTCTGGCACATAGTAGGCATTTCATCAGTGCCTGACTGATTGATTCCTTTTGAGCCATTCCCTTCCTGGAGCCCTGTCACACAACTCTGGCAGGAAATGTTCCCTGAGCCAGGCATATTGTATGTTCTCTTTCTCTCTGCATGGTGCCTGACTGAGCATGAACTGCTAACAGTTCACTGGCCTCTGAAGAGATATCAGCACCCCATGTCAGACTGCCTGGCCCAAAGGCCTCTCCAGCTACAGCGTTGTGTGCTTCCACATCACTCTCTCCCCCATCTCAGATCTCAGGTGTCCACATGTTTTCATGGTCAGAGATCTGTGGAAAACAGACCCAAATTATCACTTTCTCTCATTCATCTGGGAGTGATAAGTGCTCATAGATGTATGGGATCTTAACTTGAAAGGCTATCTTGTCCACCTCCCTGAGGCCAAGGGAGGTTAGTAAAGGGACCCATGGGCAGGAAACAATAGAGGCCCGCCCTGGCCTCATGGCATCCTATCCAGGAGCCCCTCTCCAGGACCAGGTTTCCAGAAATAAAGAAGGTCTTTGCTGGTCTGCAGCCATGTGAGCCTTTTCTCCCTTTTGCAGACCTGAAGATGAGGCGTTTTTACAAAGACTTGCTGAAGGTTACTCAGTGGAGAAGGACCCAAATGCCTACCTTTTTTATAAAGAAGAAGGAAACAAGGCATTCCAGAAGAAGGCCTATCAGGCAGCCACCATTCTCTACTCACAGGTGAGGGGCAAGGGAGGGCAGGATCAGCAGGAGGCGCCACAGCCATGTGGTGGATGACTGCCTTCTGGAGGTACACAGCTGCACTTAGACTGGGTCTATAATTAGAGGTCTGGATAGAAGAGGGGACACTTGACAGAACTGGCCTTGGTTATGTTTGGGAAACAAAGGAAACTTTGTACTGTGGACCCTATATTCCATAAAGAAATCCCTGTGTTCTTAAATACAGGCCACATGGGCCTGCTGCCAAGCCTTGCTTGTCCATGTCTGTTAGCCCCAGTGGATCATAGACCATTTTTATATGAAGGACTCACTTTAGCCCTGCAGTGATCTTCCATGCCCTGGGGGTATGAGCACAAATTGAAACCCTGTAGGACTTGGTTGATGGCATTTGGGAGTTGCTCTGGCAGGAAACCTCTTCACCCTATGGCCCACATGGCAAAGAGCCTCTCTGAGCTTAGCAAGCCCAGAGGTCCCTGGGCCCCTGTTCAGAGCTTGCTGGAACCTGCCAAAGCTTGCCCTCCACTGGCAAAGCCTTTAAGACTCCAAGGTCACCTCCATGTCTTAACAAGGCATCAAAGGATGCCCATGGAGCGTATAGAGGGACTAACTGGTGAAAAATTCTGGTTTGCTAGTCCTGTACAGGTCCTTTAACTGAAGAATAGATCACTACAGCCATGCAGTGCTCAAGGCTACCAGAACTCAGGATATTTCCATAGTGGCTAGTGACCAGATCTACTCACAGATATCCTGGCTCTTTCATGGACCTGGAAAATTTGCCTCACCTTCCATGCTTCTTGTCTCTGGCCAGTGTACCCCACCCCCCCACCAGGATTCCCAAAGCCATTCGTCACCTCCTGCCTAGTGAGGGAAGAGTATAAGGTCCAGGAGATTCGAGATTGTGGGAGGATCTGGCTTTGCAATTAGTGGATTGAGATGTGGACCAGAATATTAAATGTGGGAGAGAGTGGAAGTCAGCAGCACCTGAGGAACTCCCTCCCAATCCCTTCAGGAGCAGGGCAGGAAGTTGAGCCAAGATTGTGGAGAGTGGACTGACATCCTTACCTTGGTCCTGACGTTGCTCTCTAAAAGCCTGAGGCCCTAGGACTGCTGGCCGTGTCTCTCATCACCACAGAGTTTCTTTTGGCAGTGGTATCCATGACCCCTCTAAGAGCAGAGGAATCTTGTTGGCTATTTGTACTCACAGATCTTTCCGTTTGCTCAGTGTATTATTTTCAGGATTGCCCCAGCAGATGGGCGCTCCATGGAACCATACCAACCTCGCAGCTTTTTGTGACTAGCCCTCTTGCCCACTGTATCTTTAAGGGATCCATTTTTCCCCTTTTTTAAAATTTAGTATTTTATTTTTCTCCAATTACATATACAAACAATTTTAAAACTTTGAGTTCCAAATTCCCTCCCTCCTTCCCTCCCCTCCTCGTTGAGAAGGCAAGCAATTCAACATAGGTTATACATGTGCAGTCATGCAAAACATTTCCATATTAGTCATGTTGTGAAAGAAAACATACACCAAAAAAAAAAAAACACCCTCAAAAAAAATAAAGTTAATAAAAAGTATGCTTCCATCTGTCATTTTTGCATGACTTACCTTGGGGGTTGTCCTCCTATCTGTTTCTGTACAGAGGTAGAAAGACCCAGAAGGGGATCCTGATGTCTAATGTGTCTAATGCTGATTGTCAGCCTCCTGGCCAATCACTGGCGTGTATGTGGAGACATGAGCTTGAACTGAAATGGACCCGATTCCACGGGGGCCATGGAGGATGAGATCTGCCCACTATTAACATAGCACTTGAAACTTCCCAAAGGACTTCACAATTTTGTACTGCTTCCCAGCAGTGCTATGAGATTGATGCTTTCGGGGTGATTTACTCCCATTTTACAGATGACAAAGCAGGCTTAGAAAATCGAAGAGACTTACCCACATTCACCTGGTAAAGTCAAGAGTCAAACCCAGGTCTCACCTGCCCCGAAGTCTATCTGTCTTTCCACTCCCTCTCTAAATACATGACATATAAAAGGGGACAGGTGGAACTCAAGGGAAAAGTACAAAATAAAAGGAAACATTAAATGGAGAAGCTAACAGCTTTCCCAACTTTCTGAAAGCTAGCCAGTTGGTAATGTTGTAACCTTGCAGTTTTTTCTGTGGCTTTTATTTCTAACAAGCATTTATCAATCACTTCCTAAGTGCCTGACATTGTGCTAAGTGCTATAGATACAAAGTAAAAAGCAAAAACTCCCCCTTACACTCAAATGCTGTGTTCTCACCCTCTTACCTCCGTGGATCCCACAGCATAGCTCTTACGCTGGGTTGCACTGCCCGCTGAAGAAAGATGAAAGATTTTGCCCAAATGTGTACATTGACAAGGAGTGGTGGGCCTGGAACTCCAGCCTTGGTCCCCTGATAAAACTCTTTCCATTCACCAGCATCTCCTTCTCACTCTTGCAGGCAACGTCCCACGCTAGACCCCACACTCAGGAAATGTCCTTGTGTTTTGCCAATCGTTCTGCAGCCTTCTTCCATCTGGCTCAGTATGAGGTGAGTACCAAGCTGCCTGCTATCATTGGCAGAGAAGGGCTTTTATTACCCTGGAGTCAAGAAGACTTCAGTAAACTCTGCGCTCCAAGGTCATGAATGCTAAGAAAGCTTCTGAAGGAATGGGGGGGAACCCAATTCTCTTTCCTGGCAGGTACATCCTAAGTAGCCTGCTATTTTCAGCGACAAGGCAACAATAATGTGGCCTGTAGGGTTTGGGGATGAGGGGCACACCCAAGGTGTGCAGGACGACTAGGAAGGGGGCAGTCTGCTACAGGATTCTCCTTAAAGGGTTAGTTGCTGGAGGCAGTAGAGGGAGGAGGTTCTTCTCCCCTCCCTTCTTAGATGCATGGTGGTCCTTTTGGTGGGGTCCCTCGGAGCTCTGCCCACCACTCTTCCTGGCCTGCGAAGAAGAAAAGAGGTTTGAACCTTTGCAAGACTCTTGAGGTTCGGTTGTAGCTTCGGAGGCTCTGATCTCTCTGCCTTTCTTTGTCTGAGATTTCCTCAACTCCTTCATCAAACGAGTACTTCCCATCAAAGGGAAGCAGCTGTCTTTAGTCTTGGGTTCCCACGGGACTAGGCCTAGACAGAATCAGACATGGCTTCTGGCACCTGAGCAGCAGTGCAGTGTAGTGGGGGCCTAGGGAGGAGGGGCCCACCGAATTGGAGCATGGAAGACTGTGATTCAGATACTGCCTGCAGAAGTATCGGGGCACCATGGGTGAGTCATACCGCCTCTGCCCCCCATTGCCCCTTGTAAATGGGATTGGTGACACCAGGCCCACCTCCAGGGTAGGACTGCTAAGGAGGAAAGCTGCCTATGAAGGGTGAGTTCCTGGAGACCTTTAGCATGAAATGCATCCAGAGCCTTCCCTGAAGCATCTGCTAAGTCAGGGTGCAGTGGATAGAGTGTCAGACCTGAGGTGAGGAAGATGTTGGTTTGAAGCCTGCCTCAGACATCAGTCGATCAGTCTGCAAACATTAATTAAGAGCTTACTACATGTCAGGCACTGTACATAGCACTAGGAATACAAAAAGAGGCAAAAAGTCCCTGCCCTCGAGGGACTTACCATCTAACGGGGAAGACAACATGCAAACAAGGACACAAAGCAAGCTCTATCCAGGATAAGTAAGAAATAATTAACAGAGGGAGGGCCCCAGAAGTAAGAGGAGTTGGAGGAGGTAGGGATTTTAGTTAAGACTTAAAGGAAGTCAGGGAGGTCAGCAGTTGGAGGGAGAGCATTCCAGGCATGGGGGGCAGCCAGAGAGAATGTCCAGAGCCAAGAGATGGAGAGTCCTCTCCATGGAACAGCCAAGAGACCAGTGTCCCTGGAATGAAGGGGCATGCCCCTAGCCAACTGACCTTACCTTGCTGGGACTAGGGTGATTCAGCTTTAAAATGAGGGGGACGGTGACCATCAGATGATCGCCAATGTCCCTTCCAGCTCAGATCTCTAAGCTCATGATTCTGCTGTGGCTCTAATCATCTGGCATACAGCTTACAGCTGGACCATACAGAAGCCTCCCTCAGCCTGTGGCTGCTCTGGGCATTTGGAGCCAGGGCCCTGGATGATGTAGCAGCCTTGGTATAGCAGTCCTCTGTCATAGTCTTGATTAAGGAAGGGTGGATGCCTAACTGGGCTGGGGGCAGTTTCCCCACCTACCTACCTAGCAGATACTGAGGGTTTCATTACAGGAGGTCATCTAAGTCGCTTTCTGACATGAGGGATTTTGGATAGCCTAGAACCACTAGAAGGGGCCAAAAGACTGTCCAAGCTGACAGAGGAGTTCCCTTCCCCATAACAGATCATTTCTTGAAAAAGAAAGTCTTGCCAATGTACTTTTGGGGATATCATCTTTCTGGTAAGTGATTGGAACCTCTTCTAAAATCCACAAAATGAGCAACTTGGGAAAAACAGGTGGATGGAGTATGTTGTGACTATCATTTTATGGGTTAGCTCTGCTTAGCTATTTTTGTTACAAAAGTGGGGTCAGTGGGGGAGTTGCCAGGCTTAGTGGGGAGGCAAGCAACTTTAAAAAATAAAAAATAAGCTCATACAAGATTGTCACACATGGATTTCATTTTTTAAAAAAATCTACTTTGGGCAGAAATTAATTCTCATGGTTGAGAGAATCAGTCAGCAATCATTTATTAAACACCTTCTGTTCCCCCATTCCCACCACTGCCACCCCATACTAGAGCTACAAATGCAAAAGTGAGATTGTCCCTGTTCTCAGAGAGCTTGTGATCTACCGGCAGGATCCAACCTGTTCATAGATAAGCCAATGCAGATTGGGTTCAATGGGGCAGAGCTGGCTACCAAGAGCAGGGCAGGGTGTGGTCAGGAAGTCTGGAAAGGGGAGGCTGATCTTGGGCCACCCGGAAGGAGGAGGAATTCTCAGAGCTGAGGACAGAGAGCTTCCTGGGCCTGGGAGGGAGCCAGATTTGGAGTGTCCTGTTCAGGAAGCAGTATTAGCTGGAACACTCTGTGCCTGAGGGGGAATCATGGGTAATCCTCCTGGAGAGAGGGGCTGGAGTCAGACTGTGCCCAGCAGAGGAGGCTGGCTTTTCTCCTTGAGGTGACAAGATGCCCCTGTCAGGGGCTTGGTCAGGGCTTCCTCACACTCATTGCAAGGATGGTTTGTTTGCTTTAAGGCAGACACCTCATGTGACTTGTTTATCCAAAGAAAGGTCCTGTTCTATTATCCTGGCAGGTTTGGTAATGCAGGGAGAACCCAAGTGTTAGAGACGCACTTGATACACAAAAAGGTCTCAAGGAAAATTTATTACAGTGGAGTTCAGAGGAGGGAGAGCTTTCTACGTTCCCTCCCTTGAAGGAGTGGGTAGTTGTTTCCAGCATGGCTACTGGAAAGACTACAACATGTTCAGAATAAGACAAGCTTCTTATAGTATTCCGAACTTTGAATCTCCTGAGCCCCTGTCCCCTGACAATGTGACTTACTTGTTTCCCACACAGGGTTGCCTCTGTAAAGCATTTGTAAAGGTACAGGTGTCCCCCTGTCTCCCCACAGAGCAGGAGTCATTCCCATTTCCTCTCTAATTTTAGACTTGTCTGGAAGACATTGGGAGAGCCCAAATGCATGGGTACCCAGAAAGGTTACAGCCCAAACTGATGCTGCGCAAGGCCGAGTGCCTTGTGGCCCTGGGCAGACGACAGGAGGCCTTCCTGGCCATCTGTGATCTGGAGCAGAAGGTGGCAGCTCAGCAGACCAGCACCGATGCTCCACATCTCCAGGCCCTGCAGAGAAGGCTTTACCATCTGAAAACAAGGGGGCTGGAGGACACGGGCCCTGCAGAAGCTCATCTCGTTGCACCAGCACACACTTTCAAGGAGGTCACTCTGAAGACCAAGAATGAACGAATTCCCAGTGCAGCGTCATCTGTGACCTTGTGCAGTGACCCTTCCAGAGGACGCTATCTGATTGCCACTAAGGATGTTCTTCCAGGAGAACTCCTAGTGAAAGAGGAGGCTTTTGTGAGTGTCCTCAATCCTGGGGAGACTCTGTGGCTGTGGCTTGGCCCAGAAGCCAAGCAAGACAGCAGAGCTGCCCGTGGGGACCTTCATTGTCACCGCTGTTTGAAACCTGTTGTGGCTTCGATTCCCTGTCAGGGATGCAGCTATGCTCAGTACTGCAGCCAGCAGTGTATGCAGTTGGCCTGGGAGCGCTATCACAGGACAGAGTGTTCCCTGGGGGGGACACTTCTCATCCTAGGAGTCTTTTGCCACGTGGCACTAAGGACAGTTCTCCTAGCTGGATTTGAGCTTGTTGGCAAATTGGTAAAGATGTTTCAGGGAACAGTGAATTCTGAAGCCGTTTCTGTATGTGAAGGCCACCCTCCAGTGGAGAAACCAAATGCCCAGCCCACCCTGGAAGAAGGGGACAAAAGTTGGGGTGTGTCCGGGACACCAATTCCTGGGTGCGACCGGAATGGCAGTTATCAAAGTTCTTACTATGCTGTCTTCCACCTCATGCCCCACACTGAAAAGCACAGCCCAGAGCACAAGTTTCTCTGTGGCCTGAGCATCGTGGCCTTGTGCAAGAAGCTGGGAAAAACCTACTGGCCTTCCCCGCTGTTGGGTCAGGGACCCTTGGAGCAGGAGGCAGCCTTGCCAACAAAGGCATCACCAGGACCCAGCATCTGGGCAGTGGCCATGCTAAGGCACATGCTACAGCTGCACTGTAATGCCCAGGGAGTGACTGCCCTTCAGGAGGCAGGTAAGTGGGTAAACAGAACATTCCAAGAGGCGCTTTTTTTTCCCATCTTGGTCTTTATGGAGTGATTGACAAGAAAGTCAGCTTAAAAGAGCATCCAGGAAAGAGACAACCAAGCATTCTGGAAGAGCTCAGGGCAGAGAAGGAAGGGGGAGAAGAGGAAGAAAAAAGGGAGAGAGGAAGGAAAGTGGAAAGAGAGAAGGAAAGGAGGGAAGGAAGCAAGGGAAGGAGAGAGGGAGAGGGACAGAAACAAATGAAGGGAGGGAGAAGGAAAGGAATGAAAAACAGAAAGAAGGAAGGAAAAGAGGGGGAGGGAAGAAAGAGCATTTAGTAAGTGCTGACCCAGGTTTAGATCCCGTTCCTTCCAGCTGACTTTCTGATCTTAGCAAAGGACCTTTCTGCCTTGTCCAAAATTGAGAGAAGCATGTCTCTCCTTCCCACCTACCTTCTAGCATGGCTGTGTGGCTCAAACAAGCTGTCAGTCAATCAGCAAGAATTGCTTAAGCACATACTATGTTCTAGGCACCCTGTGTGCTGGGTCCTGGGCATCCAGAGAAGTGAAGTGGCCCTGCCCTCCGAGAGCTTCCACTCCACCCTGGATCCAGCTAGCCAGTGCTATACCCAGGGATCGAGTCAATAGAGACTCGGTTAGGTGGTACTTGAGCAGGGTCCTAAAGGAAATTAGAAACATTGTAAAAACCTTTGAAAGGGATCAGAGGAGTTGACAAAGTAATGCAACAATGCCAGCGCTGTTAGGAGGTACATTGGTGTTGGGGGAGGTAAACTTTGTGCTGGAATTAGAATAGAGCTTGTGTGGGTTAGTGGGTAGAGTCCTGGATCAGGGCTTCCTGAATCAGGAAGATTTGGGTTCAAATCCTACCTTGGTGTGTGACTCTGTCAGCCTCAGTTTCCTCATCTGTAGAATGGTTTTTACCTGGCAGAAGGGGCTTTGGTGGTGTGCAGAGGTGTCTCCCCAGAGGCTTTGCCTCACCTCCTGGCCAGCTGAGCATCCAGAACTGAAGCCCACAGTAGCCATGGCTTTCCCATCCTGTTCTGCCCTCCAGCACTGCCTCCCGGCCTCTGCTTCTTCCTGGGCCATCCCTGTTTTCCAAGCAGCAGCCACTGAGTAGACTTTCAGAGGTTTGGGGTTTTTTTCTTGGGTATATTCACTTGCATTTTCTAATTAAATCTAATTTGGTTTTAATCTGCCCATATTTCTAATCTTGGGTTTATCCCTTTTTATTATTTCACTGGGGCTCCAACACCTCCCAATTTAGTGTTCTCATTGAATTTCATTAGCAGCTGTGTCATTAGTAACACAGAAGGAGGATTAAAGTGTTAAATAAGAGAGAGACTTTGACAAAGAACCTTAGAAGCATTTGTTGTTCTATTTGCAAAAGTCCTGTTCGTGAAATTCTTGCAGAAATGTTGTCGTCCCAGGGGAAAGAGCTAGTCCCTGGCTTGGGGGTCCACTGAGCCCACTGAGTCTTCAGGCTTGGCCTGATCTCTCTGGTCACTAACCAGCAGAGTGACCTTGGGAAGGTCATGTCTCTGGGTATCTCTCTCCTAGACCCCTACCAGCTTTCCAGCCTTTTATGACTCCAAGAAGAGGTCCCAGCTCAATGGGATCCCCCCACTCACTCTCCTTTCCTTCCCCATGACCCAGGGGCAGTCTGTACCCTGGATTCCCACTTTGCCTTCCATGTCTACCTTCTAAGCTCGTATAATTCTTTCTATCAGTTGAATCTTTTCTTAAAGGCAGTGGAGGGCTTGCTTGAGAGATCGCCATTGATGACATTCAGCAGTTGGTGTATCACTGTCAAGGCCTTCACATAACCAAAATTAGCTCATCCCGTTTTCTCAACAACTCTGAGACAGATGGAGCCAATGGTATCGGCCCCATTTTACAGATGGCAAACCCAAGTCAGACTATGTGACTTGCCTCTGGTCTTACAGCTGTAGAAATACCCTAGGATAGGACTCTACTTGTTCCTAATTCCCAGATGAGCTCTCTGGCTTCTTTGCAAAGCTGCCTCTCTGGGCTGGTTCCCAAGGACCATCTAGGCTTGCCCACTCATTCTACAGATGAGGAAACTGAGTCAAAAAGGGGGAAGGTGACAAGTAACAATTAGTAGGGCCAGGGTTCAACCCAGATCCTCTGATTCCAAAGCTAGGTACCAGGGAAACCTCCCACTCATTCTTTTCCTCCCCTCCCACAGCCAGAAGTCATCCACGCTGTTGCTCTCACCCATCTGCCCCCTCTCACAACCATCCCCTGGATCTCCTGGACTCTTGAAGCCAGTCTCCACGCCGCCCAGATTACCATCTCGACCCCTCTCTGAGAGTTAGATGATTATGACACATTTATAGTCGTGATTACACCCTGGTAATTCTATAATAGAATTTACAGAATTAAACATCTTCTCTGATAATGTCATTTCTGACTTTAGAAACTCTCAGTGGCTCTCCATTGTTGGTGAAAGTATAAACTCCTGACCCTGACATTTAAAGCCCTCCATGCTTTGTTTTGGTTCTTCTCTCCAGTTCTTTACTTATTCCAGCCACACTGAAGGACTGACCTTCCCCTGTTGTCATCCTGCCCTGTCCCCCCATGTCTGTGCCTTGGCTTCCATCTCTTGTGCTTACAGTAACCTCCTGTCCCTGCCTTCCCTTTAGGCCCAGCTTGGGGCCCCGTCCTCTTTTTTTTTTTTAATATTTTCTTTCTTTATGTTTGACAAAAATCTGTTTTTCCTCTCTTTTCCCCCTCCTCTCCCTGTCATCCTCTCTCTCTCTGAAGGCTTTCCTGGTCCCCTTAGGTGAGAATCATCTCTCCTACATCTTTCCACTGCTCTTCTCTTAGATTCTTGGATAGTTCTTCCTTAATGGTCATAATTTCATGAACATGCCACTGCTCTGCCCACCTCCTTGCCTCTGCCTCACACTCTCCCTGCCCCTCCTCCCTGATGCACAGGTGCCTCTTGGAGAGCAGGGTCTGTGCGGGGTTCTCTCTCTCTCTCTCTCTCTCTCTCTCTCTCTCTCTCTCTCTCTCTCTCTCTCTTCACTCTCTCAGCTTCTTCAGGGTACACTGCCTTTGGAAAAGTGAAGAAATCACTCTTCCCTCAATTTCTTTTTTATAGTCAGTCCCCATTTTCATGTTGCTTCTTAAAGGGAGGTTAATGTATTCCGTCAGACTTCCACAAGCATTTCCAACTTCTCCTCTCCATGGTACAATAGCCCCCTCTGATGCATCCCTTCATGCTTTACAAAATGCTTCCCTCACAGACAAGTAGATAAAGAGCCATGTGCCCATTTTACAGAAGAGGAAACTGAGGCTCAGAAAGCTGAAGTGACCTGGGTCACAGCCTGAAAGTGGGCCTCCTGTTAGCCTGCCACGTCCTGCCCTTCTGTGTTCTGAAGGAAGGGGGACGTGACTCAGCCAAAAGCAGGATGATGGATGATTTCTAAATCACGTTTTTTGGAACCCAGTCAGACAGACCCCACTGACACTCATTTCTGTTCCTAAACCCACTCCTGTTAGGGAGAATCCATAAATAATTGCAAAGCTGATATCTCTGACTGGAGTGTGATGTTTTTAGAGAAAACTTTAGCAACTGTTTTCCTGTCGATTGTCAGCTCTCACTGGCTAGTCCACTTGGAATTCTCCAGAGGCTGCCCCTCCAGACTGGGCACTGGCCCGGCCTGCCTTGGAGCATTTCCTCAGCTCATTAGCACCTCCCTGGAAGAGGAGAGGAGACAAAACTCCCATCAGTCAAGTGGATGCTTATTCGACACCTTCGGAGACAAAATTAGTGGGACATTTCCAATAAAATGCGTTATTTGGAGCCTCTGGGAATTACACTCACCTTTGTCTTCCCACAACCCCCAACTAGTGGAACTGGCCATTGAGGGAAGCTGTGGGCCCTGCTCTGACTTAGGTGAGAAAGGCCTCATTCAGAACCAGCCACTGGGGATAGAAATCTTTCCAATGTGCATTCTCCTCTGGCTGTTTAAGCAGAGGAAGCCGAACAAGCCATAACCTTTTCTTGATGACTAGGGGTCAGCTTTATGCACATCTATTAATGTACTGTCAGGTAATACAGTGGTGCTCTCTGGGCCGTTTGCCTTGCGTCGATCCTGGCCCCCAGCTGGATTCTGATAATTGAGGTTGCTAGCTGACTGACCTCTGATAAGTGAGACATTACTCTAAAGTAACTGCCAAAAATATCTGCCTGCCTTGAATAGGACTCCTGCTCCGCCTGACCCCAGATGGCTGTGACCTTTTTAAGTTCTTGTGTCAATTAGTGTTGTTCTCTTTCTTCCCTTCTTGGTTCCAGCGTGCCTGCCTTAAGCAACTGTTCCCCTCTCTAATTTGCTGCTTTTATGTGCACTGACCTGAGAAAAGAGTTTAAACAAATTTGTTAGACTTACATCTAAAATGAGTAAACAGTTTGGGAATGAGAGCCTGAAGACAGATCCAGGAGTAGGAATGGGTAAGGTTAGTAAGTGGTCACCTAGAATACACTCAATGAGGGACACTTTTGACTATTGCTTTTTATAAATAAATATTTTTAATGCCAGCAAATTCCATTCTTTGTGATGTGACAGCATTTAGTTTATGATGTCCAGTAGCCTGGATCTCAGACTTCTTCCTGTGGTCATTGAGGCCCATCATAAGGAACAGAGGTTTCAGACCTTGATTCCGACGTCCAAATACCTCATTCCAGCTCTGTCGGAAGTACTCCCCTGCGAGGAAAGAACCTAAGCTTCCTCGTCAGCATTTTGCAACATCTGTTGTGGCTGTTCATGGGTCTTTGGCCTTGTTGTTGGCCGTGTTCTTCTGGATAGTCGTCCTGCCAGAGCAATGGCCTTCAGATAAGTTAAGAGATGGTTTAAACATCAAAGCATCTCACCTAGAATGAGGGCTAAGATTTCTTTCAGAGAGAACTGATGTTAAATTGATTTCCCAGCCAGATGCTGGGCAGACACACAGAACCTGGTAGCTTTTGAAGCGGATTGAATGAGTAAACCCAGTCGCCTTGCCGTTCACTTAGAGGGAAATATCTCAAGGATATGCCAAGCAGATCTATATTTAGCTCTCTACTGTTCAACATTTTTATCACTGATGAAGGTATGGAGAGCATGCTTGTCAAACTTGTAGATGGCATGAACTAGGAAAGGCAATCAAACATGTTGAATGGCAGAATCAGGATCCCAACTGATTGTGACAGACTCAAACAATAAGTCAGGTCTAATTAGATGAAATGTATAGGAGTCAACATAAAACCCTCCACTTGGTTTCAGAGAACCAGTTTCCCAGGGACAGGATGTCTAGACAGGAAGGCAGCTTGTGTGAAGAAGATCTCAGGGTCTTAATTGACTGCAAGCACAACTGAGCCAACAGTGTGATATAAAGGAAGGTAGTGTCCAGAACAAAGGGGACAGTAGTGTTACCATGCTTTGCCTGGACCAAACCCCCTGTGGAGTGCTGGTTTCTATTCTCTGAAGGCCATCACAAGCTAGAGAGAGCCTAGGAAAGGTCAGCCAAGATGATGTGGGAACTCAAAACCATGTTATACAAGGACACAGCAAAAGAATCACATTTTGTAAGCCTGGAGGGGAGAACAGTTAGAAGAAATTCATTTCAGATCATCAAATATCTGAAGGACTGTCATGAGAAATAACCTCTTTCCCCTTGACATTTCCCCTTGACCTAGACTAGGAGCAATGGGTGGAAGTTAGGGGCAGAGATGGGCCTTCCAGAAGGAAAGCATTCCTAATAATTAGTGCTATCTGGAAGGGGAATGGGTCACTTTGGGAGATGGCAGGCTCCTTGACTTCTGGGCATCTGACAGAGGCCAGGTGGCCATGTCATTGATAGTCTAGAAGGAATTTGGGGCCAGGGATGGGTTGGACTAGATTGGGGATGGAGAACCTGTAGCCTTGAGGCCACATGTGAAGCCATAGGCTCCCTACCCCTAGACTAGATGGTTTCCTTTCTGTGGTCCCTTATCACTGAGTTTCTGCAAAAGTCTTGCGATTCTTTCATCTATTTAACCCACACATGTGAAAAATGTGCTTGGACAGCAGCTTGGACACTTATTAAATTGACTAAACCAAATGTCTGATAAATCAAAGCATTCTCTTTACAATGATTTGGAACATCTCTGAGAAATAATCCTGACAGTTGCTCTGGTCTTTGTACCCTTATGAACATCCTCATACCACCAGGCAGGAAGCTTCCCTGCTGATAATTCCTTTTTGATTATTATTTAAGATATTTTAATCTTTGAGTTCCTCTTCATGGTAATGAAGAAGAATGATTAGGCTTCCAAGATTGCAGGGGACTTTTGCTTTAAATGTGTTCATTCCCTTTGCCTCCTGGGGACAAGAGAATGCTGTGAGTCATGTTCCCTCCTATTTATACTGGATCCTCTTATAAAGACATGAGTCAGATGGGCTAAAGTCCCAGTTTCCTATCTCCATCTTCTGAGAAATGGGTAGCTGGGCTAGAACTGGTGTCCTGATGTGGTCGTCACTTTTCCTTCGGCATTTTCAGGATCTGATGGGGACCTCGTGACAGAGCAAAGGCAGGTCCGCCTTGCCACAGGCTTCTTCCCTGTCATCAGCCTGCTGAACCATTCATGCAGCCCCAACACCAGTCTGGCCTTCAGGGGCTCCATGGGCACTGTCCAGGCATCACAGCTCATTGCATGCGGGCAAGAGATCCTCCATTGTTATGGTGAGCCACCCCACTACTGCCTTTCCTGAGAAGAAGGAGCCCCAAGAGGCCCTATCCCTTCTGCACTTCAGTAGAATGGCAAGCCTAACGCAGCCAGAAAGAAGGGTTTGAGAGGTCTCCTTCACTGACCCCCTCATCACCCAGGCTGCACTCTATCCCCACACATCACCTGCATATTCCTTACCAAATGCCTTCTTTTCTGAAAGTGGTCTGGACAAGTGCCCCCTTGACTCCTTCTTTGTAGTGACCCTAGAGCCTGTATTCTCCTGAATCCTTCCCTGAGCATTTGGCTGTAGGGGCTCCCAAAGGGAAAGGGTTGTCACAGGCTGTTTGCTGGGCCAGGGTGAATGTGCTGTGGCCTTTTCCCTCCCTTTCTCACCCCCCTCTTGGTTGGGTCTCACGACAGGACCTCACGCATGCCGCATGGACGTTGCCACACGGCAGCAGAAGCTGAAATCTCAGTATTTCTTTGACTGCTGCTGCCAGGCTTGTGAGGATGAAGAGGCACATCGGGCTAGCGCAGCACCAAAGCAAGGAGGGTTCCGATGCCCCACCTGCAGGACAGCTCTTCAGGTACCTTTCCTCCTCCCTGTGTCTGTGCCCACCATACTATTCTCTGCTCCAGGGCATGACTGGAATTCTTGGGTGGGAAGCCTTCCTTGGCTATTAAGGTGACTCTCCACAAGGCCCACCCAGATTCTCCCGCTAGTAGTAACAATAAGTAGCTGATACATAGTGCATTAAGCTCACAAAATCCTTCACATACGTTCTCATTAACACTCACCACAAACTATGAGAAGCTCTCCTTTGGGGACTTGTTTTACAGAAAAGGAAAGGGAAGCTCAGAAGGAGGCTTGCCTGTGATCACACAGCCAATGGCTGTCAGAGGTGGGACACTTACTCAGGGCTCTCCTGCCTCCAGATCTAGCATTCACTCCACAACTCTGCCCAAGGGCACAGAAGAAGCATTTCTCCCCTACTTGGTTCATCGGGCATGTTGGTAGGTGCTTTAGTGAAGCAAGGTACTGACTGATTGGTAAAGTATAATGAGAAGGCAGTGGATTTGGAGTCAAAAGACCTGGTTCTAATCCTGGCTATGTTACGTACAGTAACCTCCCCCACCCATGAGAGGATTGGAGTGGATGATCTCTGAAACCCCTTCCACCTCTAAGATCTGTCATCTTATGGAGTATTAGAAAACTACCGGACAGGAGCTCACCCCTCATCCACCCCACTTACCTAAAAATGCAAGCTGCCACTTGCCCATGCTGAAAAAACAAAACTGTCATGTAGAGTTTAGGAACTGAGAAGAAAAAGGCCTATGGCAATTGAAAGAAATAGCTGGTCTGGGCTAGAAGAATCTGTTCAAAAAAGCCATCTCTAAGTGGTATCCATCTTGGACTGTCCTTAGAGGAGTGATACAGACACTCAGAACTGGAAGGGACCTTCAAGCCTCAGCCTACTTTGTGAAATAGAGCTTTAGATGTGGAAGGAACTCTCAAGTCCAGCTGCCTCATTTTACAAATGAGGAAACCTAAAATACAGAGGAGTTAAGAAACTTACCCAAGGCTACATTGGTTATAAGTAGCTAAAGCATAATTCCAGCGCAGGCTCTCTCCATATCCAACACTCTTTCCTCTGAACCCGTGTCTCCTTCATCCAATTCCTACCTCAACAAGAATCCATAGCATCTCCAAGCAGTGGTCACTTAGGATCTACTTGAATGCCTTCTTCAAAGACTAAGTCATTCCTTTTCTACACAGCCTGTTAAGGAGAAGAAAGAATTTTAGACAAGTTAGATATGATAGAGCTCTGGAGAAAACTGAATGGGTATAGAAAGGAGTATTCCTTTTTCTCAGCTGTACATGGCACTTTCAAAAAAATTCACCATGTATTAAGGCATAAAAAAATCTCACAAACAAATGTAAAAAAGTAGAAATATTAAAAATACCATTTTCAGACCATAATACAGTAAAAGTTATATTCAGTAAAAAGCCTTCAAAGCACAGACTGAAATTAATTGGAAACTAAATAACCTCATGCTAAAGAACAGATCATAGAAACAGCCTTCCAAGACAGCCTATTTTACTCTAGAGCAGCACTCTGTGATGTGAATATGCAGTGTTCCCTATTCCCTGCAGGGCCAAGAACCTCAAAGGCATCCTCTGTTGAGTGTGAGCCCCTTGAGAGCAAAGACCTTCCTTTTGTATCTCTGTATCCCTCCCTCCTAGCCTGGTACCTAAATGCTAAATGATTGAATTGAGTAGAATTGGCAGCAGCTGTCCACCTGCCCCCATTGGCTTGCTGTCCACATTGTGCTGCTGGAGTAACACAGAAGTAAGGAGGAATAATGCTGCCTTCCCCAGGGGGATGACACCTTGCGCTGCACTGGAGCCTGCATGAACGTGGTGAGCAAGACTTCCCTGGTGGGCCAGTTACAAGACCTTCAGCAGCGCGTAGAGGTGGCCTTGGAGCTGCTCCGAGGTGATAAAACAGGTGAGAGTCTCTTCCCTCACACCCCCACCTCCATCAATACTGTTCACACCCAGAGGCTCAGTAAATGTTTGCTGAATTTAATAGGATTATCCCTATGTCAGCCACAAGGTGGCTGTGTCATCCACGGAGATCAGAACCAGCTTTATCAATTGGAAGGGCTGGATAATATGGCTCATACAGCCAGGCTGGCATCCCTCCCGGTGGCGAAAGTATTTTCTGTGACATGTGTGGGCCCATGCGTCATTCCCATTTGTTTTAACCTCAAGGACTCACTGACTTAACTTCCCAGAAGTGTGGTCGTGTCTCTCAGAGGGTTGGATGCTTCCAGAGGGCAGTGGGGTATGGGCCAAGTTCTAGAGAAGTCGTAGCCTGCTGGAGCCCCTGCTGTGCAGCATAGCATCAAGAAGCTTTGTGTTAGGGAGTTCTAACTGGACTCTGGAGTGATACCACAAACCACTGTGGGAGCAAAGGTGTGCTCCCTGCATGCGGCTGATTGGTCCTAGTAGGGAACATGGTACTTAGCTGAGAAAGTGGGAGACTTCACTCACTCAGCCAACCACTGCAGAGCCTAGGTCCTAAGCTTCTCTTGCTTCTGTTTGCATTGATAGCTCCAGCTGTCCGGCTTTTGTTGGGGTGCCAGCAGGAGGCTGAGAACCTCTTAACCTCAGAGCATGTGTTGATGGGAGAGATTGAAGACCACCTGGCCCAGGCCTATGCCAGCCTCGGTATGTCTTTTCCCCAGGAAAAGGGGGCGGATCATTTGATTTTGTCTTGGCTGAACTTTCTACTGATTAATCTTAGTGAATATCTCCCCTTTAGTCCACCCTCACCCCGGCTCCCTCTGAGAAGTCTGGGTTGTAATCGAATGAGTGTGATTCTCTTCCTGGAATCAGGTTGTGTTTCCTGACAGGGGATTGGCCCAAGTCTGCGGCCCACTTGCGGAAAAGTCTGCAGGTGGTGGAGGCCCAGCATGGACCAGCTAGCGTGGAGATGGGCCACGAGCTCTTCAAATTGGCTCAAGTCCTTTTCAATGGGTAAGGCTCCTCAGACGTGGCCCCAGCCCTCCACCCAAGCATGCACCTGGCCGTGCCCTTTGCCAGATTCACTTTGTTCCTTTTCCCCATCCCAGAAGCTTCACTGAGTTCTTTCAAGTTTTTTAAAATTGAGTAGCTTTCTGATTTCCTCGTCAGGGGAGAATTGAAGTGTCTCTTTCTGACATAATGAGAATATTTGTGCACCATGCTGAGAGAGATGACCGTGCACTCAGAGATCCAAATTAAGCTCCCCAAAATGGTGTTCCTACCTACTGCCGACCCTTCCTGGTTAGTGGTTGCAGTCCAGCACTGTGGGCATTTATTAAGTGCCTTCTCTATGCAAGGTACCAGGGACATAAAGACAGAATGGAATATAGCCCACCCCTTGCTTCATTTCATTTCAGCTGTCTTCTGTTCCCCTCTTCCCTGCACCCAAGGTAGTGTTAATTATACCTTCCACTTCCTTTTGGTTTCTGTCTTCTCTGGGAAACCCTGCTTTTAGCCTTTCTGAACAAGGCCTCCCCACCCCATCCCAAAAAAAGACAGCGTTGCTAAGGCTTTAAGGGAGGCTCCTAGGCTGCTTTTGAGAGGCAATAGATCTTGATATAGGTAAAGTATTAGACTTCGAGTCAAGAAGACCTGGGTTCAAATCCAACCTTGGACTCTGGCTGTTGTGTGACCCGGCCCAGTCACTGTTTCCCCTGGGCCTCTGCCAGCTAAGGCTGATTTAGAGACAGGCTTTAGCCAGTGTGGGTAGAAGGAGCTCATAACCTGGGCAGTCATAGGGCCACAGCTTCTTAAGCAGTGGGAAGGGAACATGAAGAGACCATCTTCTGCCTGCATAGAGTAATAAAAGTTGAGCTTGCAGTCAACAGCATTTATTAAGCTCCTGTTGTTTACCAGGCACCCTACTAAGCACTGAGGATATAAAGAAAGGTAACAATTGTTCCTACCCTCAAGGAACTCACAGTCTAACGGAAAAGACAGTGTTCCAGTAAATCAAGGCAGACATCCATCCTTAGGGCACAGGAACACTTCAGTCTTAATCAGGGCGATGAGATGTTGAGTAAACATGTTCATCCCAAAAGAGGGTGCCAAGATAGAAACTCTGGGTTTGTGTCCCTGGAGGAAGAGGCCCCTAAGAGGCATCCCTAGCTTCATCAGAGGGCCTTATCACACACTGGACTGTCCAAGGCAAACGAAGCAGTGACCAGTCGTGTTCCTGCCAGAGTGCCTCACCCCTACTAGACTACAGCTGGTTATAAACGGCCATGCTCACTCACATGATAGAGTGAGACAGAGATAACCTCTGCTTGCCTCTTTTGATCCAGGTTTGCAGTCACTGAAGCCATGGGTGTGATAGAGAAGGCAGAGAAAGTTCTGTCCATACATTATGGCCCTGAGAATAAGCAGGTGCAAGAACTGCAGCAAATGAAAACCTGCTTACTGGAGTTACCTGTGGGGCCTACAGCTTAGGGACAGGCCACAGCACCTGCATGGAGCTGATACACAGTCAGCCTGGCCAATTGCAAGAGAGTCCCTGGGCACCTTTACACCTCCAGAAAATTAAACAAATGTATCATCAGATGGCTGGTGAGCTGCTGGTGAAGAATGAGGCCCTTAAAACAATGTGAAACTGTGGCCACAAAGTACCCTTGGGCCCCGCAGGCCCCCTGCTGGCATCAGTCCCACGGAGGCTTGTGTACACAAAACTTTTTCTAGCAATGGGATTTTTTTGGTGGCAAAAAAATGGAAAGCCAGTGGGTATCTATCAGCTGGAAAATAGCTGAATGAATTGTATATATGACTGTTACAGTAAGAAATGATAACCAGGTGGAATTCCTGTGGAGTGACACAGAGTGAAGTAAGCGCATCAAGGGAAACATTTACCCACAGACCATCATAACAGGAAAGAAAACGTCACTGAATGAGGGCGGTGACCAGGCGCGGCTCCCAAGGACGAGGGTCCACATGGCAGAGAGGTAGGGAATCACAGAGGGACCAGTACTGGGCAATGACTAAGATTTTTAAAAAGCATCAAACCTTGAAGAAGAAAATAAATGACTTGAGAAAAATCCCATGCCTGGAATGTGATGTGGGGCAGGGGCAGTGAGAAAGATGGTCTTTCAAAGGCTGCCATTATTGTGGAGTACAGTTCCCTGAAAGGAGAAAATGGCCCAGACTAAAAATTGACCCCCTCAGGGGATTGAGGACAGAGTTCTAGAAACCTGCATTCCTTTCGAAGTTGCTGGACTTTCCCTAGGAATCTGAGTCTGAGCCTCTGAACTTATGGCCGGGGGCCAAGCCACTAAATTGTTAAGTCAGCTTCTGTGGAACACGCCTGTTGTTTCCAGTGATCACATGATGCTGGGTATGCTCCTGGAGGGGATTAAATTAATGGCAATGTTATCATTAAGAAGAAAAAGATCATTATAAGAAAACAGAGTTGATGTGGTTTCTTCTCTCTAACAAATACCTAGGGTTTCACATATATTATCTCATTTCCCTGGGGGGGGGGGGGGTCAGTCTACTTGGGGGATGGGCTATTTGGCAACTCCAGATTTGTCTTAAGTCATTTTTCCAGTGTCTTCTGTCTAGTTTCCATTCTGTTCCCTAACTCTGCCTACTGAGCAAACTAACAAAACAGAACACGCCGCCATGATTTCATAACACTGTGCCTCTTTTGTAAATTTCCCAGCTTGGAAGCGACGTTGAAAAGGGCACCTCAGTCATTCCTAGAAAGGCAGACCACCCCACTCCCAGGCTCACTGTATGAGGATCAGGTATGGAAGAAATTATCACAAGGGTCAACTGTGGTGTCAGACCTAGAATACTCTGAATGAGGCTGATGATTGGCTCCCACCTACATATGTGAGGATGGTGCAGCCCCAAGCCCACCCAGAAAGTGAGTAAACAACTCAAGAGTTGGAAAATTCTGTTTGTGAAAGAGTCACTGGTGACTGGAAAAGGCCAGTTACCCACGATGTTGATGTGGACTATTGAGGCCGTGTCCAAGTAGACCTGACTGGTGAGTGCGGCTCTATTGTCCGGAGCCAGGGGTTCTTGACCTTGGAGTCCATACTACCTCAAGGGGTCTGAGGGTAGATTTCAGGGGAGTCTGGGAACTTGGATAGGAAAAAAAATTAGACCTTTCTTTTCACGTCTCTACTAAAAATAAGCATTCCCTTCCCTAATGAATGGAGGCAACAAACATGATTCTTAGAAGGGATCTATAGATGTCCTCAGACTGCCCCAGGGGTCCCTGAGTCCACAGAAGAGAAGAAGCCCTGATAGAGGCCCCGGAAGTGGAAAGATGAGTTTGCTAACAGCAGAATATCTGTTTTCCCAGCCATTTGCCCTGTTCATCATGTGCCACATTTGAAGTGCTCAGGACTGTCTTTCAGCCAGTGCTGCCCTTGGCCAAGACTGGTGGCTGTTTTCTTCTAACATCCATGGGTCCCCAAAAGAACCCAGGCAGTTCTCTCCTGGCTACTTGAGAAATGTATTCCTGAAAGACTGCTCAGAAATGGACTCCTCTCTTAACATATGGAATTTACAAACTTTTCAACTTTTAAACAGATTCTTGGGCATCTCTTTAGTGAGTGAAGAATTCTTTCAGGGAAACAAATCCCTCCCCTTAGGTATCTGGCCCTTCTTTCCCCCAGCCCTGCTCTTCCTCCTGACTTCTCTGCATCTGTGATATCATTCCACTTCTACAAACCATGAGGTTATCTTTGGCCCCATTAGTAACCAAACCTACCTCCCCAAAGTACAGTCCCCTAGCCCAACCTCAAAGCCACCTGCTACGTGAAGATCACGGAGCTTTATCTGATTGTCAGGCAGTATTGTGTATAGTAGTGACTGGTGTAGTCATACTCACTTAGGGACTATAAGGGGTATAAGGACAGGGGCAATATCTTAGGTAGGTCCTCAGGTGAGAAATGACTGAGCTTCCCATGTGTGTGTGCATATAATCGATGTTAATAAATAGTGAAGGAATCTGGACCCAAGCCATAGGCAGGCCAATGTAGCGTGACAGATTCACATGGGTGGATATTAGGCACGGGGAGGAAGGGACTGTCCTACACTGGCACTGATGCTCTATCATGTGACCCCTGCTCTACTGTCCAGCTCAGGGATCCTGTATATGATATAATAAAATGGCCTCTGGACTCAGATTCCAAAAACTTAAGTTCGAGTCCCAGCTCTGCCCCTTATTAACTATGAGAGAAGAGGTAGTGTATAGTAGGCTAAACATGAAGTTAGGAAGTACCAGATTCAAATCCTGCCTCAGACACTTATTATGTATGTAGTCCTGGGCAGATCACCTCTCCAGGCCTCAGTTGCCTTATCTGTGAAAAGAGAATGATGATAGTGCCTACCTCAATGCTCATAGAGCATTGGGCTGGGAGTCAGGAAGAAATGAGTTCAAATTGAGCCTCAGACACTTACTAGCTGTGTAACCCTGGGCAAGTCGCTTAACTCTGTTTGCCCTGTTTTCTCATTAGTAAAATGAGCTGGAGAAGGAAACAGCCAGCCCCTCCAGTACCTCTGCTGAGAAAGCCCCAAATGGGGTCACGAAGAACAACATAATAGAAAGTATTTTGAAATAACTTATATAAATGGCAGCTGTTATGATCACACAGCCTTGGGCAAGTCACTAAACCTTGGGGACCCTGTTCTCTTCATCAGTAAAATGAGGCCCTCTCGAGTACAAAATTATAAGAAAGGTCATCAGATTGTTTATTTATACTGGGCCCCTGATTTCATCAGGGTAGAGAATTCCTGCTAAGAAAACTCCCTCTTCCAGTGAAGATCCGCTGCTGCAATGTCTTTTTAAAAAGAGTCTCTGGGGGCACACAGAGGCCAAGGACTAGCCCAAGGTCACGCAGCCAGAATGTGCTAGAGGGAAGGCACATAAAAATCCAGTGAGCTGGGAGACTATGGAGTTTCCTGACTGCAAAGTTCAATACCTGTGAATACTTATAACAGAATTTTAGAAGTAAAAGGCACCTCAGCAGCACTTTGGCCCAATCCGTGCCTCATAGGAAGGCCTTATGACGACAAACCTTTTGTCTTTTCTTTTGTCCTCCCTCCTCTTCCTCCTCATTCTCTCCTCATCAGTGGTCACTTAGCCTTTAGTTGAAGATTCCCTGGTAGGGAAGGGAGGAGAGGGGGCAGTTTTTCATTTTCCCTTTATATCCCCAGTGCCTAATTTAGTGCCTTGCATGTAAGAGGCACTTAATAAATGCTTGTTGTACTGAATCTGGATTGGGGAAACCCACTGCCTTTCAAGGCAGCTCATTCCACTTCTCTGGCCCTCCTGGGTCTGCCCCAAGGGTCAAAGAGCACAAGTCTTATCCCTCTGCCTCAGGACAGCCTGTAATGCTAATGAGAGTTAAAGATCTTCCCCACCCATTAATGGGCCTGCCCATGAAAGGAAGCTTGATTAGGGGAGGCCTACACATTTTGTTAATTTCTAATACACTGGTTCTCTAGGGTTGTGATGCCCTCTGACTCTGAAAAGTGGATAAATACTCTGAGGTGAGGTTTTACTTTGGGGCTTACTCATTGAGTATTTGGCCAGAGGAGACTCTGGGCGGCCACCAAGGAGCTCCTAACCCCCCCACTCCCCACCCCTGCTTTGAAAACCCAGATCTTGGTGCTTCCCTCTCTGGTAACTGTATATGTATGGTCAGACAGTTGGATCTATCTGTTGATCTGTGATGTATATATTACTTGTGGTCAGACAATTGGATGACCTGTCTATTCGTCCTTATTTTTCTATTTATATTTTTTCTGAAGTTCAGGAAGTTATATAAGAACCTATATAGCAGGCCTTCCTGTGTATATTGGGGTCCTTGCTGATACACAGCCTTTGGAATACTTTAAGGTGCCTTTAAGCTGGCTTTAAAATTGAGCGGGGGAAAAGGAGGAGGCAGACCATTCTACAGCAGGAAGACCGATTTCCTGGGTTATTGTGAAATTCAGGCGACTACAAGCTAATACAGGACTTACAATGACCCAACCTGAAAAGCCAGAAATTTGGCAGGAACCATATACCCCATAGCCCAGGACAGAGGCAAATCAGGCAGTTTTCAGAAGCCCACATGACCACCTTTATTGCAGAGTGTGTGTGAGCCCACGGACAGCACACACACCAGTTGGTGTGGTTATCCTCTTTCCCTGGGGCTGCTCAGGAGCCCCTGGGGTCCAAGACTTTGCCAATGAAGAGAAGAGCCCCAGTGTCCGTGTCCCGGAGAACAAAGATAAAAGGCTTGTCTAGGTGGTACTCCAGAGGGAAGGTGAAGCGAGGGGGTTGGAGGCTGGGACTGGGCCCAGTGCCTGCCCCATCCTCGTTCCATTCGAAGGCCACCCTGTGCTCCACCTGAGTGAGTTTAATGGCTTTGCCTGTGATCTTGCTGAAATCCGGGGCATCAAACAAGGACTGGAGCTCTAAAGAGAGGAGAGATTGCCATGAAAAGCTGGCTTGCTCCCAGAGCCCCAGGGAGAGCTTTGGCCTAGGGCTAGAAGGGACCTTTGGGGTCATCTCCAACCCTTTTCCTTTTAACGGAAAACTGCTGCCCAGAAAAATGGTCACGGAGAGTCACAAAGTAGAGCCAATCCTGAATTTGTAGGGACTTGCCTCTGCCTCCTAAAACCTGCATGGCCAGTCAGTCAGCCCCTTGAGGCCTCAGTTTCTCATTTGTAAAATGAGGAGGTGTGCTAGACGACCTCAAAGGTTCCTTCCCAAGTTCAGAACCAGAAAATGAACCCAGATCCTCAGATTCCAAATCTGTATTCTTTTCATTGCACCAGATTGAATCTCATGTCCCCACAAGGGATCTCATAGATTAGAAGCTCAGAGATTGAGAGCAGGAAGGCACCTGAGACATCCCCAAATTTTAACACTTTCATTTACAAATGAGGAAGCAGGCACAGAGAGGAGGACTGAATGTGGCCCAACTCACATGAAACTAATGTAACAGTAATCACGGCCATTTATCAAGTACTTCAAGGTTGGCAAAATGTGTCGTATGCCTTATTTCATTTGTACTTGTTGACAACCCCAGGAGGCAGGTTCTGTTACTACTCCCCCTTCACAGACGACGAAACTGAGACTTGGAAAGTTTAGTGACTTAAAATGCAGAGGAAGGAAGAAAAAGAAAACAGGTCCTCTGACTCCAAATCATGAGGCTTTCATTTAGCATTGAGAGAGAGAGAGAGTGTGCGCGCCCACACACGCACACACATGCATGCACATGCACACACGCACACACACACAGTCAGCTGGTACAGGCGAGAAAGCCGTAGCTCAGACAAATGGTTTAGGGGAATCCCTTGAGCAAAGGAGGAATCGGGATGAGGAGAGACTGGAGGGAGGGACACCAGTGAGGAAGCCATTGCCATAGGTCAGGAGAGACTTCAGGAAATGGGGTGGGGAAAGAGTGAGTGATCTGAGCTGACCAGGTCCACCTGACAGGCAGTGAGGGGCCCTGCCCTTCCTGCCAGCCTGAAGCACCCAAGTCATCTAGGACTTCAGAGACTGGGTGGGGAGGAATCCAACTTCAAAAATCTCCACAGCTGCTCAGATGAGGGAACCATCTCCATCCTGAATTGCTGGTCATCAGCTCACTCCCCATGATGTTATGGAAGGAATACTGAACTCAGGGCCTTGAGACCTGGGTGGAAGTCTCAGCTCAGATGCTAGCTGGGCATTCTGACACAAGCCACTCTACCTCCTTCAAGTCTCATTTTCCACACATGTCCAATGAGGATAATATATATTTGCACCTTCTCTGGGCTTCACTTTCCTTCTCTGTAAAATAGGTATGATGAGGCTTCCACTACCTCCCTCTCTAAGTTATTATGAGGCCTCAAATGAGATGATACCTGTTAAAGCTCTTTGCAAACTTTAAAAAAACTGTTTTAATGTCAGTTATTATTTATTCCCTGCCTCCCAGGGCCAGGGTAAGAAAAGAGATTTGTAAACCCTGAGGCACCCTAGAAATATTCAGCAGTTCCCTCACACCTGTAGGATCAAATACAGACTCCCCTGCTTGGTATCTAAATGCTTTTACAATATGGTTCTGTATACACACACATACACACACATATATACATGCATATACATGTGTATATGTACATACATATGTGTATGTGCAGGTATAGATATACACACATGTGCACATATAAATGCACACACATATGGATAGACAGTGCTTTCATTTACATATTCTACATTCCAGCCAAACTACTCTGCTCACTATAGAGGAAATTCCATCTCTGTCCCTGATTACCTTGTGCAACCTTGAGCACCTAAACTGTAGGGGCCTCAGTTTCCTCCTTTGTCGAATGCAAGAGTTGAACCAAATGGTGTCTAAGGTCCCTCCATTCCTAAAATCTGTGCTGTGTCCCATTACTCATGTCACCTGAGGTAGGGCCAACTGCTTTCCCACTTACTCAGCTGTTTCACAGTTTCTGTGACTTCACCATCATAGGCCAGTTTGATCTTAGGAATGGTCAGAACAGCCTGGACAGTCTTCAGTTCCCTGTTGATATCATGGACAAATTCAGAGGTGAGACTCTCCTCAATCATGGTCAAGTTCTGGGTCACTTTCACGGGCAGGAAGAAAATTATAGTCATGCTCCCGCTCAAGGGCAACTGGGCTATCTGAAAAAGCATAGAGGAAACATTCCAAAGTTAATGGGGATGGGAGTCATGTGCACATGTGCATGTACACACGTCCATACTCTCGCATACACACAGTCATCATATCTTCTGCTAGAGCTATGAAGGGGACTCACCCCTTCATCACCAGCCTCATAATCAAGTTGACAATTATCCCAAGTTCTTCATGGGAAATAGTATGATACAGTCAGTCAATCAACATTTATTAATCACCTACTATAGACGGGGCAACATCTTGAGTGCTGGAAATACAAAGAAAGACAAAAGACTGATCCTGCCCCCAAGGAGCTCCCAGTCTAATGGGGGAAACAGCATGCAAGCAACTATACACAAACACAATATAGACTGGAGAAACTGGAGGCCATCAACAGAGGGACTGATACAGGACAGAGGGTTAGAAGAGCTAGACCCAGGTCTACTGCTGTATAATCTTAGGCAAGTGACTAATCCTCTCTGGGTCTTGGCTTCTACTTCTCTATCAGAAGAGGAGGTAGGACTCTTTAACCTCTGAGGCCCCTGATAGCTCTGAAATTTACTCTTTAGCCAAGTCCTTCTGCATGGACTCCTGGTAACCATTTCCTCCTGCTGCTGCCACCACAAACAAGCATTTGTTTTTCATTGGGGGAACAGGAAATGAAATATTCAACTACTTTCTTACCACAGCTTGAAACCAACGGTCCTTGGAAGGAATTCTCATCTAAGACAGCAATGGGCAGGTGGAGCTGGAATTAGATTCTGAGCCTCTCCTTTCCCCACCCAAGGCCAACCAGCCTCTAGGGTCAAATACCTGTTTTAGCAAGGGACAGCTAGGTGGTGCACTGGATAAAGCACCAGTGCAGGAGTCAGGAGGACCTGAGTTCAAATGTCACCTCAGACACTTGACACTCACTAGTTGTGTGACCTTGGGCAAATCACTTAACCCCAATTGCCTCATCCTGGGTCATCTCCAGTCATCCTGATGAATATCTGGTCACTGGATTTAGATGGCTCTGGAGGAGAAGTGAGGCTGATGACCTGCACAGCCCTCCCTCACTCAGAACAAAGTCAAGTGCAAGTCATGTCATCATTTCTCTGATGGCATGGTCTTCTTTGGCAATGAAGGACAATTACACACTCCAGACCTCGTGTGGCCAGTCTTGCCAGGATGCTCACCTATCATTCACCCCCATTGAAGTCCTTCTTGCTATTCCACATCTGTTCCCTTCAATCTCCCACCCCTCCCTGTGCTTTTGTCCAGGCTGTCCCCCCTCAGCCTAGCATTCATACCTGCATGTGGCAAGTACCTCCAGCACATACACAAGGAACACAGCATAAAATGTCACTCATTTCAGATTTCACTCACTCAGAGCTGGGGATAATCAATTTACCAAAGGCTGCTTTTCTGATATCCAAGAAGGGCAGCAACTAGATGGTTGGAAATTGTCCTAGTTAAAGAAAACCTCTGAGAATGAGCCTAGGATGGTAGCCAGAATCCTAGATATATCATGTAACCTAGAATGTGGAGTCCAAAGCAGTGTGTACAGGATATTAAAAACACTTTAAAGTAGCATTAGAAAGAAAGAAGCTAATTTGACATTTTTATATAAATAAGAGCCAGATTGGAGACATCATCTAGCCCAATCCCTTCATTTACCATAAGGGACAGGAGGAAGTATGCTACCATGGGGTGGAAAGCAGAGAACTTGGGTGCCAATCCATAAACCTTGGGCATGTTGCCTAGCTTCCCTAGAAAAGGAGGGGAGTCAGACTGGATGGAAGCTCCTTTGAAGTCCCTCTCCAGAAATTGAGGCTACCCAGTGTCCCTTCTCTTGACCTCCCCCTTGCTTACATTTCTTTTTCTTTGGGAACTGAGTGTGCTTCTGATTGGGAGGAGAAGAGCAAGGCCCCTGTGGTCCATTTGGCTTCATCCTTTTATTTCTGTTGGCTGAGCCTCGTGAGTGAGAATGAGAGTACAGTCTCTTCCCCCTCTCTAGCCTCTGAACTCATCTCTCCTAGTAATACTAACACCTTCCCTCTGTCATCTTCAGTTTACCTTGTCTATATCTTGCTGTGAGATCCTCCTGAGGAGGAATTGTCTTTTGTCTTTCTTTGTACCCCCAAGGACTTAACACAGTGCCAGGCAAATAGTAGGTGCTTAATAAATGCTTCCAGCACTGACTCTGATGGAAAAACTCCAACATTTCTGGTGGGAACTCTGATAGAGTCTCTTCTCCCTCTCTGAATCTCATTCATATCATCTGTAAAATGGAGATAACGGCCCTTTGGATATAGACTCAGAGGACCATCTAAACCACTTGCTCCCTTTGGGATCTTCCCCTTCCGTGACCCAACTCCACCGTCAGACAGACCTTGCAGTTGAGGTCAGAGTCCAGGCCGTAGCGAAGGATGGCCTGGGGGTCTGACATCATGGGGACCCTGATGGTCCTGTCTTCATCCAAGTGAAAATCCTGAAGTGAAGTCTTTTT
Source organism: Bettongia penicillata ogilbyi (assembly GCA_023548195.1). Lineage (NCBI taxonomy): Eukaryota > Metazoa > Chordata > Mammalia > Diprotodontia > Potoroidae > Bettongia > Bettongia penicillata. The sequence goes on along the minus strand of JAJHZJ010000605.1, from coordinate 1,675,233 downwards.
GGGGTCAAACTTTGTCACCCACTGCCCTGGAAAGAGACATAAAACAGTGGTCTTTCATTGGAGCAAGAACAGCAGGGACCAGGATCATCAAACTAAATGTAGCAATGTGTTCATACTAGGCCTTAAGAAAACTAGATGGTTGGAAATTGTCCTGGTTAAAGAATACCTCTGAGAATGAGCCTAGGATGGTAGCCAGAATCCTAGATATATCATGTAACCTAGAATGTGGAGTCCAAAGCAGCATGTACAGGATATTTAAACACTTTAAAGTAGCATTAGAAAGAAAGAAGCTAATTTGACATTTTTATATAGATAAGAGTCAGACTGGAGACATCATCTAGCCCAATCCCTTCATTTTCAAGATGAGACTATGGCCAGGAGAGATTAAGCAACTTGCCCCATGTCAGACAAGTAGGAAGTGTCAGAAACAGGATGTGAACCCAGGGCCCTCAACTCCCAAGGCCAGTGCTCTCCCACTGTACCACATTGCCTTCCTCTAAAGTAGTACACATTTTTGCGTGTTTTTGGGAGGAAAGACTGGTTTCTCTTTTTTAAGGGGAAGGAGGAAATGGCACAGAACCCTTTTACAAAGCTAGTCTACAGGCACAGTCATTTCAAATAACAAGAGTTTTAGACCTAGAAGAGACCTTAGAGAACCTTCTATTACCCACAGTGGAGAAGTTGATGAACTCCTAGACCAGAAGCATGAAGGATGTAGACCTCAGACCCTCACCTGGACCGGTCACCCTCTGTGTTTCCTTGTCTGTAGAAAGGGGGTGATAACATCCCCTCCCCCACAGGGTGGTTCTGGGGATCCAATGAGGTCATGTAAATAGAACACTTTGTAAACCTGGAAATCATATAGAAGTATGAGCTTCTTTTGTTTTTTGTTTTTGTTTTTAAAACTGGACCAGCGATTTCATTGCATTGGGGAGGTCTTGGAGAAATTTTCCAGCCACTGTGGACTAACACACCTACCCTGCAATATAGAGTTTTAGACATTTGCCTAGAGCCCCTAGATCTTAAAGTGACCTGGCCAGGGACACATGACCAAGAAGAGTCAGAAGCCTGAAATTATAGGTCTGGCCACCAGAGGAGTCATAATAATAGAAGAGAGAAAGACACATGGGGCAGGGTGGGGAGCAAAACCCTTTATAAAATTAGTGTAAGGATATTATCATTTAGTATAACAGAATCAGAGCCATAAAAGATTAGAAATCACTTACCCCTGATAAATCTAACTGTGTGACCCTGGGTACATTATTTAACTTCTCTCCTGTGGGCTACTAGAAATCACAGAGAGGCTGCCAGCCGCATTGGTGGAGAGAGATTCCTCACCTTAGAGTCCCTTATGCTAACTAACAAGGTAGGTCTTTACATGTGTTATCCTCACAAGGAGCTAAATGGTGTGATTATCTCCAATTAGTCGAGGAAGATGAGGAGACTAGAACAAATGAAGTGACTTGCCCAGGATCACCCAGCTAGTGTCTGAAGCCATTCTTGAAACCAGGTCTTCCTAACCCCAGGTTCAACTCTATCCATGCACCTCTAGCTGCCTATATCCTTCAGTCCCAACCTTCAAATATAAACTAAAACCTATTCCCTAAAAGCAGCCCTTCCCAGTCCCCCTTCGTCTTAGTGCCTTCCTTCTCAGACTACCCTGAATTTATCCTGCATGTACCGTATTTGTCCATAGCTGTTTGCCCCATGACACCTTGTTCAAGGGCAGGAACTGTCTTTTGCCTCTCTTTGAAACTGAACTATTTAGTATGGAACATGGTGGTGGTTGTTGATCATTTTCAGCCATGTCCAACTCTCCGTGACCCCATTTGGGGTTTTCTTGGCAAATATACTCCAACTCATTTTACAGATGAGGAAACTGAGGCCAGCAGAGTTAAATGACTTGCCCAGGGTTACACAGCTAGTTTGAGGCTGGATTTGAACTTGCTGACTCCAGGCCAGCATTCTATCCACTGTACCACCTCGATTCTACCACCCATACAACACAGTAGGTGCTTAATAAATGCTTGTTGCCTTAAATTGACTGTTTTTGTTATTACAGAGAAGGGAAGCCCAGAGAGGAGAAATCAATTAGTCATTACATATTTATTAAGCACCTACTAATATAGTGCAGGCACTATATTAAATTCTGGGGATACAAAGAAAGGCAAAAGACAGTCCCTTCCTCTAGGAGTTCATAGTAGGTCAGACGACAGAGAAAATGTGCAAACAGCTATGGACAAACACGATACGGACAGAATAAATGGGAGAGAATGGATGAAGGGAAGGCTTTTGAATTAAGAGGCTGGGATTCTGGTAGAAGCTGGGAAGGAGGTATCTCGCCCTCAGTCAAATAACAAGGCCACTGGAATGCCGGGTGAGAATCTGAGGACCAATTTCATGCTGCTTTGAAATGCTAATTCTCCCACTCTGCTGCGGATACTCTCGGTCCCCCACCAGGAACTAATAGGCATTCCTGGAAGTCAGTGCTTGAAGCAAGGGCGCCATCCAGCTGCTTTCAAAGGCTCCTGGAGCAAGCCTTCCTCCCACTCCTTGCTGGCAGAAGGACACAGTCCCAGAATGCCCCTCACTGCCAGGCGCACAGCATCCTGTCTCCCTTCAAGGGCTGACCCTGACTTCCTCCCTCGAACACTCACCCTGACCCACAAAAAAAAGACTCAACTCCAGTCTTTAGTTCATCTAGGGCATCTTCTGCTCCTGACTGCAGGGACGTACCTTAGGGGGTTCTCTGTGCCCACTACCACTGATTGGTATGAAACCCTGGACCCCCCTCCCTGGAAATACGCACATACATATACATATACATACATACACACATACACACATATGTGTGTAGACATGTGTATATATGTGTATGTATATACATACACATACATACACACACACACACATACACATATATATATATATATATATATATATATATATATATGTATAGTCAGAAAGCTGTTTGCTCCTTGGGCAGCCTCAAAGACTTCAAATAGTGGATAGAGAACTGGAGCATCAGTAGGGGAGGCACCCACATAGGAAAAAAACATGAAGGAGTGTACATGGAGGAGTTAGGAAGAGCTGAGTTCAAATCCTCTCTTACACATCATGGCTGGACAACACTGGTCAACTCACCTAATGGCTCAGCGCTTGGGGCAAGTCTATAAAACTCTAAGTTGAGTAGGGGCAGCTAGAAGGTGCAGTGTATAGAACACTAGCCCTGGAATTAGGGGGGACCTGAGTTCAAATCTGACCTCAGACACTTAATGGTTGTTTGACCCAATAACTTAACCCTGATTGACTAAAAAAAAAAAAAAAAAAAAAAAAAAAAAAAAAAAAAAAGACTACAATTTCCAAGGATTGTGTTAGTAGTGGGGAGTCTTCACCAGGACTTGAAATCACAGGTCAGTTAAAAACCAAACCTTCCAACCCACATGTACAAAAATATTTATAGCAGCTCTTTTTGTGGTGGCAAAGGATTGGAAACTGAGGGGATGTCCATCAATTTGGAAATGTCTAAACAAATTGTGGTATATGAATGTAATGGAATACTATTGTGCTATAAGAAATGATGAACAGGCAGGCTTCAGAAAAACCCAGAAAGACTTATATGAACTGATGCTGAGTGAAATGAGCAGAACCAAGAAAACATTGTACACAGTAACAGCCACATTGTGTAATGACTTTGATACACTTAGCTCTTCTCAGCAACGCAACGAACTAAGATAACTCCAAAAGACTCAAGGTGGAAAGTGCCATCCACATCCAGACAAAGAACTATGGAGTCTGAATGTGGATGGAAGCAGACTCTTTGCTCCCCTTTTCTTTTGGTTGCTTTGTTTCTTCTTTCTGGTGGGTCCTCCTGTTAGTTCTAATTCTTTACATCATGATTAATGTGAAAATATATTTAGTATGAACACATAAGTTTTGACATACTTGACATACATTTGACATACTTATAAGTGTATGTTTCTCCTTAAGGGCAGAAACTCTTTCATTTTTTTTGTTAAGGTTATTGTTCCTGATACTTTAGTACCTAGTACAGTACCTGACACATAGTAGGCACTTGATAAATGCTTTTGGAGTGAATGAAGAGTTTCTCCCTTGTTCACTGGGAAGTTCTATTTCTCTAACAATTTGAGCTTCTTGGACTTGACTCAGTTCTGCCCTCCATGTCCAATGGGATAAGCCATGAAGATATCATCATTCCCATTTTGTGCCAAAGGTCCCACAACTATCAAATAGCAGAGCTAGGACATGGATTAAGGAGAAGCAGCATGTAATGTGATGGAAAGAGAGTGTTAGATGTGAAGTCAGAGGACCTAGATTCGAATCCTGACTTTCTTACTTTGGATGACCTCTCCAATTTTGATGTGGAATGAGGAGTCTAGGCAGTAGTGTGCTGATAAATGTTTGACAACTGGCTTTTTAGAAGGAGGGAGAACGTACTCACAACACACTTTTCATTTTAATCTAGATAATTTGCAATTTCTCTATCACTTTCTTAAATCTAGACAATCAACAAAACATTAAACCAGGCTTGATGTGCGGTGTTCGCTGATTTCTGAGATATAAGTGATCACACTTTTAATTTAATAATCAGCTCCTGGTGCCTGTTTGATCTGGCTCCAGCACACCCCTGATTCTAGGCCTGCTTTTTTACTGTTGTGCTCCTGGAAGCTTGACTTTACCACAAAGGATTGTGAATAAATTAGATATTATTTAACCAAAGGACCATAGGAAAGGCCCTTCCCATGGGAAAACTTGCTGTGTCTAAGGGGAACAAATAGAAGTGTTTACTTTGCTTATGGAACTTACTATATAGTTATTCATATTTTTCTTTTTTTTCTTTAAAACTTCAAGAACTTTCTAATAGATTCTGCTACCCCAGAGATTCCATTCTTAATTTTTTTTTTTTGTGGTTCAGTCATTTTACTCTGACCCCATTTTGGGGCTTTCTTGGTAAAACTACTGGAGTGATTTACCATATCCTTCTCCAGCTCATTTTACAAGATGAGGAAATTGAGGCAAGCAAGGTTAAGTGACTTGCCCAGGGTCACACAGCTAGGAAGTATCTGAGGCTGGGTTTGAACTCTAGGCCTGGTGTGCTATCTACTTAATACTCCCATTAATTCCCTAAATTCTTATGACTTTATTATCTTATGTTAAGACCTCCATTGTATTTGGTTTTTAATCTTCAAAGAATACCAGACTGTTAACCCTTGCACAGCTTGGGGCAAAGCATCTTCTTAAGCCTCCTCTGCATGCTGAATACTCTTCCTTACAGCCTTACATGATAAAATTTCCCCTTGATTAAGCTGGAAATGGCCTGCTTCAGGCTCGTTCTTCGCACTGGACAGGTCCCTTGGCTTCTCTGGAAGCCCCTAAGCCCCAGACCCACCCCTTAGCTGACAGCAAGCATTTCTGGGTTCTCACCTTTGAAGTAAGCCACAGAGAAAAGGAGGATGCTAATGTCGCTGGGCAGATCTCTCGAAGACCTGGAGATTTTCCCTTTCGTCTGGGCCTGAACCCAATTATTCATCTCCTGGAGATCACCCCGTGAACTACCCATCAGGATCCTGGGTCTTGTCCCGTAAGACTTTTCCAGCAGTGTGACAAACCCAGATTTTATCCGCAGCTCTGGGGAGCAAAGAGATGTTTAGTGTAGGAGAACAAAGTCTACTTCTTTGACCTTGAAACATGACAGGCCCAGGGCTGTGGGTGACCATATGTGGGCTTAGACTACCTGCCCAGGGCACATCTTCAGCCTCTTCTTGTGTACTTACAAATGTTTATTGAAAACTATATTTCAAGCATGACCAAAAGATGAGATATGAGAAGACTCCACCACCACCCCACCTTTGAAGAACTGGGAAGTCTATAAGAGTAGTCCATTGCCCATATTTTCAGACTTTTCGAGTATAAACCAGTTATATTGATTTTTCCCCCCTCTTTATTTCTGTTATTAATTTTTAAATCCAAAAAGACAAAAAAAGAACATTTCCATATATACAACACAATATAAAGAGAAGATTCCATATAAAACCAGAAAATTCTATTTCAGACTGTTTACTTTTTTTGAAAAATTATATAATAAATCCTACACATTATTTTCAAAGCTACCCTGCTTTTCTGTGCTTCCTTCTAAGTTTTCTTTTGTTCTCTGCTATGCACTTTTATTTCTCTCTCCCCATCCTGCTCTAGAAAAGGCTACAATTAAACATTCTTTTTTTCTTGAAAGAATACTGTATTATAGTATATAGGATGCGACTCTCTGAGAGAAAAAGAGGGAGGGGCAAAGGGGAAAAATTATAGTGATAGAAAAAACCAAAAGGCAATAATAAAAACATTAAAATAAGATCAACTGATTTCTAAAAGAGTTTTTTGAGGGGCTTTTCTTGCAATAGACCCATCCCCCTTCTTGCTATTCCATCTACTTATCAGTGCTTAGCTTCCTCTAACGCCATCCTTAGCCTAGCATGCTGAACCCACTATGGCTGAGCTGATGCTCTGGGCTGTCTCCGGTATCAGCAGAAGTCATGCTCACCATCCCCTCCTTAATGCTCACTAGGACCAGAGCGCCAGGTCCAGTCCTGGAGGACACATATAGGACTCAGACACCAACAGACATTCTCTTTCTGCCACCAAGAATAAAGACTTACTTCTTTCTAAGACAATCCGGGAGGCACTCTTGAGATTCTTCTGAGAAGCAGTGACAGAGGCCAGAAGTTCCTTGTAAGTGCTGTGAATATCTGGGTTGGTAATCAGATCATAGTAGAGGGCACGGTGAATGGTGGATTCTGTCCTCTGCTCAGCGCCTGCCACATGGTGATCACAGATCATCAAATCAGAAACTTAGATCGGGAAGGGGCCTTTATGGGCAGATCATCACATCCAGTCCCCTCATTGGACAGAGAAGAAACGCAAGGTCCAGGGAAGTTAAGTGACTTGCTCAAGATAACATGGGTTGTAAGCAACCTAGTCAAGATTTGAACCCAGGGCTTCTGACTCCAAATCCACTCTTTTCACTTTATTGAAGGATGAGGGTTTCAATCAGTAAACCAAGAAGAAGAGAAGGATCTTGGCTACAAGACGGGGGTTTGTTGTTCATTTGTTTTCCAGTCATGTCCAACTCTTCAGGACCCCATTTGGGGACTTTCGTGGCAAAGATACTGGAGAGATTTGCCATTTCCTTCTCCGGCTCATTTTACAAAATGAGGAAACTGAGGTAACCAGAGTTAAGTGACTTTTCCAAGGTCACACAGCTAGTTAAGTGTCTGAAGTCAGATTTGAACACAGGAGGAAGTGTCTTCCTGACCCCAGGCCTGACACTCTATCTATGCCACCTAGCTAGGATATGAAGCAATTATTCCCCATGTCTAAAGGATCAAAATGGAGATACAGATAGATAGATAGATAGATAGATATAGATAGATATATGTCTATATATCTCCATTTTGAGATATATATATATATATATATCCGTTGAGTCTCTAGGGATGGGACCCCACACCTTTCCTATGCTTCATCTTGCTGAAATTTTTTTTAAAAATCTTCCTTATGTCCAGCTAGAATCTTTCCTCATATTAGATACATTATATCTAATATTAATAATATAGTATTAATTAATAATTATATCATAATTAATAATATATCTATGTTATATATATATAATCTTTCCTCATATTAGATGATATTTATGTCTAATACAAGGAAAGATTCTAGCTGGACATAAGGAAGACTTTTTAAAAAAAATTTCAGCAAGATGAAGCATAGGAAAGGTGTGGGGTCCCCATCCCTAGAGACTTTCAATGAGAAAATGAATAGCTGTTGGCCCTGAATGTAAGGGCACAACCAAGGGGAAAAAGGGCAGAGCGACAGGTCACCTGGACAATCAATTTCCCAACATATCCCTCAGTCAGCAGGTAGAGGCTGATCATAGCCCTTACCTAGTGAGACGATTGTGTTAGCAAAGTCCTCCCCCTATACATTCACAACTGCAATCTGATTCTTGGGCCAAACTCCTTAGTCCCTCCCTCCTCGAGATAGTGGTTCTCCATGCACTGTCTGACCAAATTCAAACTTAAAGATGTACCTGTGGGAGAGCAGAGGGCTAGGTCATGAATGAAGGGGACCTTAGAGGCCATCTAATCCCACCTTTAATTTTACAGATGAGGAAACTGAGAGTCAGAGAGCCTGCCTGCCTAGTCACACAGAGACTATCAGAGGGAGAATTTGAACTCAGGTCCTCTGACTGCAAATCCAATGCTCTCTCCACTCCTCTCTGCTCTTGGATTCAAAGGGCACAAGTCCTAGACCAGGATGTCTTCACTGTTTTTGTGTCCTGGACCCCTTTACCAATCTGGTACAGCCTGTGGCCCCCTGCTTGGAAGAATGTTCCATAAAAACACAAAATAAAAGGAAACCGATCATATTGAAAATATTGCTCCAAATATCGATAAAACAGGTTTCCCAGTACAGGTTAGGAACCCCTTGACCTAGACAGATTCTTGGAGAGCTCACCTAGGGAGAGAGCAGACAGAGCCGTGGCCACACTCAGTGGAGACAAAAGCACGTTGGTAGTGGGGCTCTCGCTGGACTTCTGGCGGTAAAGGTCATAGCCAAAGTTGGAAACAGCCGCTGCCAACTTATTTACGGGAACTTTGAAGAAGGGATCTTCTTCCTCTACTACTGTGGCCCCAGTGGCATCAGGCCCTGGCAGAGGCTCCTAGGAAAAGGGTAAGAGCTGCAGATTTAAGTCACGAAGGGGACAGAGCTCCCCAAGTCCCAGCAATCTAGAGACCATTTCTCCTTGGTTTGGGGAGGTGAGCTGGACAAAGGTACTCTAGGTGGGTGGTTTGTTTTTGTTGGCTAGAGGATTTAACTTTTTAATTATGGTCAAACTAACCTAAGGTTTAAAAAAAAAGTTCCTTAAGTACCCACCAGCTCATGAATGGGGAGAGGCTACCCAGAAGCAGACTTATTAGCAGTTGATCAATCGACCAGAATTTACTAAGGGCCAGCTATGTGCCTAGCACTGTGCTAGGCCCTGATGAAATGAAACTGACCCTGCCCTTTGAGGAGCTTACTTATTAAGGGAGACTTAAATAATTGGCTAGATGAACATTTAAGCTAGAGCTTGGTCAGACAAGTTCCTGAGTGCCAACTGTCTCAGGGCACAGAGGAACTGAGGGGTCTGCACAGATATAAGTAGTATGCAGAATGAATACAAAATAAATACCAGGTAATTAGCTACAAAAGTAGTAAGGGAGATAGAGCAGAGCAGTTGGGGGACTTAGTTAGCAGAGAAGCCAACCTGAGATTCAAGATGTGTGACAGAGAGATGATCCACAAAGTATCCACATTTGAGAATGGAGAGTGGAGTCCTGTATACAAATGGGAGGGAGAGAAGGAAGCAAAGGAAAGAGAGAGGAGAGGGGGAAAGGGAGGTGAGAAAGAAGGGGGAAAGAGAGACACAGAGAAAGAAGGAAGGGAGGGAAAGAGGGAGGGGGAGAGACAGAGAGGAAAGAAAATTCATTTAAATGATTACCACGAGCCAAGTTCTGTGGCAGGTGCAAGGGACTCTAAAAACTATTTAGTCTAAATCCCCCATTTTACAAAGTTAAAAACTGAGGCCAGGAAGGGGAGGAGCCTGACCCAGGGTCACAGAGGTACTAGATGAGAGTCAGAATTCACACCAACATCTCTCTTCGAAATCCAGCATTCCTTCCACTCCACCACTCTCAGGAAGGACTCAGGGACAAAGCATTCCTCTTGCCTCTTGGCAAAGATGTGGTGGATTCTGTGTACAGAGTGTTTTTCAGACGTGGGTAAGGGACTGATATATTTTTCTTTGGTTCTACTTATTTTACAAGGGTCGTTCTATTGGAAAGAGAGGGGAACATCAGGAAGTGAGAGTGGTGTTCAAAGAAAAAAGAGAAGCACATATAAAGTACTTTAAAAGAAGAAAGATTCTTCTGCACCCTTTACAGGGATGACTCTGCTGTAGCCAAGGGGTTAGCTCAGGTCACCTAATGGGCAGGACAGCCCTGGCGTGCTCAATAGCTTTGCTTTCCAATGTCCTTTCATAGAAAAAACAAAGGAGGAGGAGGAAGGCAAAGGAAAGAGATACTCATATAGGGCTTTAACATTTATGAAATCCTCTGGGGTGGATGGTAGCCCAAGTACCATTATCCCCACTTTGCAGATGGAGAAGTGGAATGATTTACCCACATCACCCAGTAAGAGCCAGGACTTGAACCCTGTCAGGAGCTCCCAATGTCCTAGGACTTTCTCCAAGGTCTGAGACTTTTGAGATTCACTCACCTTCCTCCACCCCAAACTCATACATACCCCATTCTTTTACTCACCTCAGCTTCTGGTATATTCTGGGAGTTGCTATAGCTCGCAAAGGCTAGAGCCCACAGGAATGCCATAAGGGTCCTCATCATGGGGCCTGTGGGGAAAGGATAGGGTAAGATGTACCAACTTCAGTGGAGTTTGACACCCTAGGGTTCCTGAGCTCCCTTAGGCAGAGTGTGGTGTGGGGTCAGTCTCAGTCCCAGACAGCTCCTCTAACTTGGAAATGACTGGATCAATTAGCTGGTCAAGAAACATTTAAGTTCTTATTATATAGGAGGGGCAATTAAGTAACATAGTGGATGGAGCGATGGCCATGGAGTCAAGAGGACATGAGATCAAATCTGGCCTCAAACGCTAACTAGCTGTGTGACCCTGGGCAAGTCACTTCACCCTGTCTGCCTCAGTTTCCTCATCTGTAAAATGAGCTGGAGAAGGAAATGGCAAACCACTCCAGTATCTTTGCCAAGAAAACCCCAAATGGGGTCACAAAGAGTCAGAAACGACTGGACAACAAATTATCATTATCGCATCATGCCACTTCCTGTACACCCCAGTGTGATGGTTCCCATACTATCCTGTTACTCCTTTCACTGTCTATTTAGCTTCTGCAGATTCCTAGAGACCTGACAGACACATTTCCGAGTCTGTCTAGAGTCTGACTTGGAGGAATCGGTAAATCATTGTCCTGTCAAGGAAATGGCTTTGAGACTTTAGGGATCATCTAGTACAACACCCCTCCTTCCCCGGCTTTTTATACCTAAGGGAAATGAGACTCAAAGATTGCCAGTGCTTTACCTAAGGTCACACACATCAGAAGTAGCAAAGTCAAAGTCACAGAACCATAGATTGGGAGCTGGCAGAGAGCTTAAAGATTATCTCAAATGGACCCCTTTACACCTTTAAATATTATTGAGGATCCCCAATGAGCTTTCTGTGAGTTCTATCAATATTTACCATATTAGAAATGTAAATGTCTTAGACACCCCTGCCCCCCCAAAAAAAGGGTCTTTGGGACTTACTTACACCCACCCATCCACCCCCAGGTACACAGACCACATTTGAGAACCACTGGGCTAGGATTACACTTTCATTTTATAGATGAGGAAATAGAGTTAAGTGACTTGCCTAAAACCATAGAGGCCACCATAGTGGGACCAGGATTCAAACCCAGGTTCTTTGGTATCACCTACTGGTTAGACCATGAGTTTGGACCCTGGGATTTCCAAGTTCCCACATCCTGGTCTCTTTTCTCATCACAGATCTAGAACAGGAAAGGATCTGAGAGACCATCAAATTCAACATCTAACAGATGAAAAAACTGAGGCCGAGGGAGTTAAGAGACTCACCCAAGGTCACATTGCTGGCAAATAAATGTCAGTGGTAGAATTTGAACCTAGGACCTCTGACTACCATATTCCTTTTATTCCAAATCTGTTTGCTACTAGAATTTATTACAATTCCTCTCCTGTTCTGCTGCCCCCTTGGCATTTCCTCCAGTGCCTACCATAGGGTAGAGAATCTATGGTCTCGAGACCACATTTGGCCCTCTAGGTTCTTGGATGCAGCCTTTTGACTGAGTCTAAGTTTTACTGAACACAGCCTTTTATTAAGGGGATTTGTTCTATGGAGTTTGGATTCAGTCAAAGGGCTGTACTTGAGGACCTAGAGGGCTACATGTAGCCTGGGAGCTGCAGGTTCCCCATCCCTGGATTAGACCCTGTGGTTTCAGCTAAAAGGCTAAAGATACCAGATGAAAGCTTAACATTGTGGATTGCTAGTGACAAGGGTTATATTAATTGTTTCAAATGCCCTCAAAAAGATCAAAGAAAGAGGGAAAGGACCCGTTCGTATGTACAAAACTATTTATAAAAGCACTTAGTGTGTAACAAAGAACTGAAAGTGAAAGAAGGGTATAGGACACCCCTCAGCTGAGGAGTGGCCCAACCATCTGTGGTAGAGGAAGGTCGTGAAATATTATTGAGCTGTAAGAAACAACAAAAGTAATGGATTCAGAGAAACCTAGGAAGACGTCCATGAACTGATTCAGAGTCAAGTGAGCAGAACCAGGAGAACAACTTGTACAATTACTACAACATTAAAAAAAATCTGGAAAGATTTAAGAACATGAGTTCTTAAATTACATAATTACATTATATAAGCCAAAGGCAAGTCTCTTAATTTCCCGGGGCTTCAAAATCTTTATCTGTTAAAAGGAGGGAGTTGGACTAGGTGGGCCTCTTAGGTCCTTTCCAGTTCTAGACCAATACAATAACCAGCTACTACATACCAGAGAACCAAGGACAAAACAAAACACTAACAATTTGACAGTGAAATCAGGGCCTCAGAGGATACATACATATACATACATACACACACAGACAAACACACATATATATGTATGTATATACATATGCATACATTTTGGGACATAGTCAATGTGTGAGTCTGTTTTGCTAAACTATGCTTATTTTTTACAAGAGGTTTAAAAAAATTGGGGGGAATATAGATAGGAAAAGAGAATGACCAATAGAGAGACCTAAAAGCAAAAAAAAAGAGAAAAGAAGGAAAACAGAGTCATTGTAGTCATTTTTAAAACTCACAGAATTTTTTTTAAATTCACAGACAAGAACAGGAGGAGATTCAGAAGATGATAAGATAAACGGGAAAATGTTAATACTGCTACTTGAATTTATGATGTTCTTTTACAAATGTAAGATGTACGTAATTGATACGTATTTGCTTTTGCTGTTCTGTGTATATGGAAATGCTTGTCTTTGATGATATTTCTTAAATACACTACAACAAAAATGAAAAGAAATTTAGTTGCTTCTTTCAATTCAAGAAACATTAATTAAGTACCATAGATTTGGGAGGGGGGAGAACTTGATGTATGATTTCATTTTATCAGGTATTTGCAGTGAAGATACTCCCTTTAACAATGCAGGCAGGTGAGACTTATAGTCTTAGAGAGCTGCCTGGTGTGGGGGAGGGGAGGTGGGATTTGGCTCAAAGTTACAGAGCAATATGTGTCATAGGCCCATGTCTTCCCGACACAGAGACCATCCACTATGTCATGATGCTAACAACAAAAAGACAAAATGAAATCATTCCTAGTTCACAAGGAGCTTATATTCTAGTTGGGGGTGGGGGAGAAGGGGCAGGCGATGAGGGAGTGGAGGTGGATAGCATGTATTCAAATGAGTAAATACAAAGCAGTTACTTAGGGTAAGGGAAGTATTAATCGTTAGAAAGATCAGAAAAAGACTCAGGTAGAAGATGTCACTTGAGCAAATTCTTCAGCAGAGCTAGGTATTACAAGAGGAGACCATGAGGAGACAAAGTATTCTTAGCATGAGAAAAGTCTGTGCAAATGCTTGGAGGTGGGAAATGGATTGACCTATACTGGGAACAACAAGTATATTTGGCTGAAATGGAGAACATAGGAAGGTAAGTAACATGAAATGAGTCTAGAAAGGTAGGTTGGAGCCAAAATGAGAAAGACTTTTGAATACCAAGCCCAGAGGCTCAAATTCAATCACTTGAAGCTTCTTAAGCAGGACAGTGGCATAATCATGCTTGTGCTTTTAAAAAAAAACAGCTAGGTTCCTGTCTGTATCCCAAAGAGATAAAAAAGTAAAGAGAGAAGGGCATCTAAATGTACAAAAAGAGTTATAGCAGCTATTTTTGTGATGACAAAGAACTGGAAAGTGAAGAGATGCCCATCAATTGAGGGATGATTGAACAAGTTGTAGTATATGATTGCAATGGAATACTATTGTGCTATAAGAAATGACAAAGGGAATGGTTTCAGAAAAACCTGGGAAGACTTGTATGAATTAATGCAAAGTGAAGTGAGCAGAACCAGAATAACATTGTATACAGTAATAGCAACATTGTAACAATGATCAGTAGCAAAAGACTTACCTATCAATATAATGATACAATTCCAAAGGACTCATGAAGAAAATGCTATCTACGGTCCAAAGAGAAGTGATAAATTCTGAGTGCAGATTAAAGCATACCATTTTTTCCTTACTTATTTTTTTTGCTTTTTTTTTTGCCAAGATGGCTAATATGGAAATGTGTTTTGCATGACTTCACATGTATAATTGATATCATATTGTCTGACTTCTCAATGAGTGGAGGGGGTGGAGAGAAGGAGAGAACTGGGAACTCAAAATTTTTAAAAAATGAATGTTAAAGTATAATTACTTTTTTTAAAAAAAGAGCTTGGATCTGATTAATGTGAATAATTAATCCCCTGAAATGGTCTCATGTATTCAAATTTGTACTATTTGAAGTTAAAATTGTTTAAAACATGGTAATTGGTTCCAGCCTAATGGAAATATGCAGTATGAATTCAAATACTATGGCTACTACAGGAGATTTATTATTCACATTATTTACAGCTCAGATGTATAACTTTGGCAGCTCTGTGGAAGATAGATTGAAGGGGAGGGAGAGTGGTGGTGGAAACAACCAATTAAGAAATTAGGGAAGTAATCCAAGCTAGAGGTGATGAAGACCTAAAAAAAGGCAGGTCTCATGCCTGGAGAAAAGGGGATGGATATGAAGAGTAGAATAGACAAGACATGACAACCCATTGGCTGTGGGCAGTGAATGGAGAGGAAAGAATGGATGACAGCTATGAGGTTGTGAACTTGGGTGACTGAAAGGATTACGTGTCTGCTAAAAAAAAAATTGGGAAAGTTAGGAAAAGGGATAAGGTTTGGGGAAAAGATATATTCTGTTTGGAAAAGGAAACTGAATCTCAGAGAGGATGAGTGACTTGTCCAGGGTTGAATAGATGGTAAGTACTTGGAGTGAGATTCAAACTCCTTGACTCAGAAGCAGCTCAGTGTTACAGTAGATAGAGCGCTAAATGTGGAGTCTGGAAGACTCAAGTTCAAATCTGGCCTCAGATACATAACTAGCTTAGCTCTAAGGCCCTGGGCAAGTCATTTAACCTCTGTCTGCCTCAGTTTCTTCAACTACAAAATGGGGATCACAGTAGCACCTACTTCCCAGGGTTGTTGTGAGGATGAAACAAGGTAATATTTGTAAAAACACTTAGCATGGTGCCTAGCACATAATAGGTCTTAATAAATCCTTGTTTCTTTCCTCCACTCCATCCATTACACCACACTGCTCCATCTCCCACAGGAATTTGGTAATACAGGACTGGAGCTCAGGAGAGATTTCCAGATTTCTTTCCATTAAGATTGAGTCATGCCTCCAAAGAGGCCACAGCTCTTCTGCCAGATGATGGGCAGTGGGGCTCTGTGTAGGCTCTTACCTTCTTTAAAAGGGGTCTAGAGGAAGAGGAGCAGAAGGATGACCAAGTGAGAGTGAGTCCCTCAAGAGCAGCTTTTCTCTGTGCAAGATAAAAAATTTTGACATTCCCCTGGCTTCCAGCTGCCCACTCCACCCAAGGAAGAACCCCACCCAGAGCTGACAGGACCTCCTAACCATTTCTCAGTTGGGAATTCATGCCAACAGAGATTGCGTTCTGAGGATGTGCCCAACTGAACAATTTAGTATTGGGAAATACAGCTTCAGAGGATCCAAACCTGCCCTGTCACCAAGAGAAGAGTGAAATTCTGTCCCTGGAACAAGGCTTGGAACCCATTGCCTGAGACAGGAAGAAAGCTGAATAGTTCAGGGACTAAATCATTCCCCTTATGCTGAAAAACAGTCCCAAAGCATCCAAGGGCGGTGCTGTCCCTGGCTAGATCCATCTAAGACATTTATCCTTTTGTCAAGTACAGCTAGAACTGGAAAGGACTGAAGAAATCACCCAGTCCTTTTGCCTCCTTTCACAGATGAGGAAACTGAGGCCCAGAGAAGTGAATAGACATGCCTAAGGTCACATAGGTAGTAAATGGGAGAGCCAAGATTGAAACCCATGACTTTTGATTGCATATCCAGCAATTTTCTCATTGATGTGCCCTCTTCACACCAACATTGATTATGCCCCCTCTCTGGAGGTCTCCAAGCAAAGGCTGGAGGATCACGTGTCAGGCCAACGTGATAGAAGGGATTGATGTTCAAGAGAAGGCTGGAGAGTTACTGAGGACCCTTCCAAATTTGGCATCTTTTGGTCTTGTGACCGAATAGACAGTCTTTGAGGGGCCCTGAAGCTAAGAAATTCATCTGGATGATGGCCTTCTGTACACTTAGCCAGATTTGTCTTCAGACAACAAATGCATTGTCCACCATTGTGAAACACCTCCAACCTATACTTATGTGACCTTGGGCAGGTCACTTCAGCTTTTTCCGGCCTCAATTTCCTCACGTGTAAAATGAAGAGTTTATAATCCTAAGTCCTTTCACAGACCAGAAGATCATTAATTTTGGCTCAGACTTTAAGAATCATTTCCACACAACAATTACAGAAAAACTAGAATGAACCTAAATAATTTAGCTGACTGGTTCTAACCTTCACTCCATGCTGGAGGGGTGACAGTAGAAAGATGTAAAGGAGATTTCATTTAAACCCCTCACTCCCAAAGACTGTGAAAAGGTATGTATGTGGCTGTGGGGGATGGGGGGCTGTTCTGAGATCAAGAATTCTGCCCGCACCAGAACACATCTCCTCATGGTCAGACAAAGGTCATACAGTTTGGCAAGAACAAGAGATTGTTATCTCCCTCTGCACACATGGGGAAAAAATGGCTCTATCCCATCTAAAGGGTAACATCTGGGCCAGGCACTCAGGCAAGTTGGGAGCACTAGGGGGATGGGGTTAGGGGGCAGCTGGTCCCAGTGTTGTCCAGCTCACTTGGGAGACCGGGCCTGGCCTAGCCCAGCCAAGCCTAGGTCAGGGGCCCACCCTGAAGCCACATCCTCTAAACCCAGACAAGGCAGCTGGTATTTAACGAACCTCCCTGCAAGCTGGGAAGACAAGTAGGAGCCGGCACATGTGTTTCTAATTAAATCCTGTTGTACAGAAAACACTTCTCCTCCCAGACCCACAAACCCCTGAGCACCATATGGAGGCTGAAGCAGGGGAAGGGCTTGACCCCCTGCCTGTGCAAGGAAAGGATTCTTCCTCTCTGCAGGGGCCTGGGAGAGGTCAGCCCATGTTGGACCATACCCCATCCAAAGCAGAGTCAAAGATTAATTATGGCCCCCTGGGCAAGTGTCAGGAAACACGTTTGGGACAAGCCATGCAGAAGAGGCTTCTAGGTCAACTTTTTATAGATTAAAGTCAGGGCTTAGGGATGGAGACCTGAGACTCATAGTGGGAGAACATAGGTGGGGTTGACTCAGGGAGGGGCCAACTTGAGTTACTGCCACCAAAGGGAGCAAATACTGCTTAGTCTCATCCCAGGCCTCTCAAGCTAGACATGGGAGGACTTTCCAAGTCAACAAGTCCAACCTCCTCATTTTACAAAGGAAGGAAATGATTCTCATAGAGGTGAAGGCCAAGGTCAGTTCCATCCAACTCTTCATGACCTGTTTGGGGCTTTCTTGGCAAAGATGCTGGGAGTGGTTTGCTATTTCCTTCTCCAGTTCATTTAATAGGTGAGGAAACTTAAACAGGGTAAAGTGACTTACCCAGAGTCAAATAGCTAGTAAGTGTCTGAGGCCAGATTTGAACTCAGGAAGATGAGTCTTCCTGACTCCAGGCCCTGTGCTCTATCTACTGTGCCATCTAGCTGCCCTGAAGTCTAAGGTCACACAAGTGATAAGGGACTGAGGCAAAAAAAAAAAAAAGTCAGCTGGCTCTTTTCCCTGTTCTGCACATAGCTTCTCATTTTAACTATTAATTTCTAATTAGAGAGTCAGGGTGGGTAGTGGATAGAAAGCCAGCCTTGGGGAGCAGAAAGAGCTGGATTCAGGTCCTGCCTCTGATACACGATGGCTCTGCATCCCAGGAAACTCTCTAAGACCACATATTGTACAGAAGGCTCTGTACTACACTGGTACTCTGCACTGGTAGAGGAAGGATCCTCATTAGCAATCCCTACATTAATGAGGTTATAGGTCTAGTCGAGAAGAAACTCCTAATTAGGTGCTAAACTCAATCTGACAAGAGTCCAGATCAGTCAACTCCCCTTTAAGGCTCTACTCCCTAGGTTCAAGTGCTAGTTGTTCCATCCTAGTTAAGACTCTGACCCAGACATTACATCCTTCATTCCTCAGCTGGGCAGAACTCTCAAAGTCTCTTTCCACTTCAGACTTAAGGTACCAGAATGGGTCAAGCCAAGTGCCAGGTCCTAGGTCCGGAAGAGGCAGCCTGTGGAAGGGCCTCTCCTGCTTTCTGGGTAGGGCCCCAGGTTTGCTTCTCTCATCAGCCCCAAAGGGACCAGGATCAATCTGTAAGTGCAGAGAAACACCCTCCTACCTGGGGAGCTGCTCCCCCACCATGCTGCCCCCAGGTAACTACAGCTTTGGGCAAGGGACTCACCCTCCCTTCTGTCCTTGGCTGGAGAGCTAATCAGTATGGGGGAGAGCCAGGCAGTGGGATTTCTGGGAAGCCAGTAGATTTTCTTTGGCACTGAATCTAATCTTCACTGTGGCTTCCCCTTGGGGAGTAGAAGGGGTGCGGCGGTCTCTAAGCCATTGGCTCACCAGCATCCCACATCAGACATCCCAGACTTGGCCAAAAGGCAGCACTACTTTGGAGGCCGATGCCCCCGCTGGGACATTGTGCTCCAGCACATCTGGAAATTGTTTGGCTGGCACACTGAAGCAGGAAAGGGAGACTGAGGATGGCTAGGGCCCAAGCCCCAGCTGCACCCTCCCCCACACATTCCCCCTTAGGCAGGGTTCAGCTGGACAGCTGCTTAGAGTTCTGGGAAGTTGTCTTTGAAATCAGCACCAGCTGATTTTGAAAAGGAAGGAGAGAAAGCTGGATGTTGTCAGTGTTGGCCGGGGAAAGGAGGCGCTGGGGGTGCCAGGAAGGGCTTTCTCTCCTGCTGCTCCACGTGGGAGCCCTTCCCCAGCCCATTTTCCCCTAAAAGAGATGAGATGGGAAACACCTTTGATTTGCTCCAGTGTGAAGATGGAATGCGATAATCTATGTAAAGCACTTCCAGGTGGATGTTCGCTACCTGTCCCCCACTGAGTCTGCCATTCTCTAAGCCTTCTCTTATGTCTGGGTGTGTAAATCCTGCAAAACCCATGGCCTTCTCCTTCTGACCTCACATTTCTGCCCCTCTCCCCTAAACTGCATGGCCAGAAAACATTCATTCCATTCTTACAAATGCCCACGTTGGCAATGGACGTTGCTCCCGTCTTCCAGCAGGGTCCGTTTCCCCGAGCCTGTTCCCCAAACCTTTCCTGCAGGTCTTAGGAGAGACCCCCCCATCATACAAACCCCCTCCCTGCCTATGCAGGCTCCTCTGGGCTCTTCTCATTAGCCCCAGAGCCCAGGGAATCCTTTGCTCTGTCCTAGCCAGGGTGGGTGCTCCCTTACCTGGGGATCCTGCTGGTCTTGCTCTCAACTTTGAACCAAGCCTGCACACAGTGAGGGGTTCTTTCTAAAAGTACATTAGCCTTTTTTTTTGCCCCAGCCTCCCAGTCCAACAGCAAGCCGGCTTCAGATTACAGCTGTGCCTTTCTTAAAGCAACCCACTCTCATTTTGGATGCTGCTATTGCAACATAGCCTGGGGTGAACTTTAACTGGACTCACCCCTCACCCCAGCCCCAGCACCCCCTCAAACATAGGCTCCTTCCAGACCAGTCACTTATTAATAGGAAAGGTAACACTCTTTCTTCCCTAAAGGCTAACTCCCCTGGACCTCAGGGCCACCAAGGCACCAGGCGGGAGACAGAGGCAGATAGAATATCTACCTACAGGAGGATGGAATTCTGGGCAGCCCCATGGTAAAAGCACAGTAGGAGGACTAGAGACCTGAGTTCTGTCTTGACTCTGCTGCTACTTCCTTGTGTAACTTCACTTTCCCTCTTCTGAAAAATGAACTGCATGGAAGAGATGATTGATTTGTAGTTTAATAGAAAGAGCAGAGGCAGGAAGTCAGAGGACCTGGATTCAGAGTCTAACCCTGATCCTTGGTGACTTTGGGCAAGTCCATAAGCCCTCTTAGTGAATGCTTTCCTTCTTTTAATTATTTCTCATTTATCTTGCGTATAATTTGTTTTGTATAAATTTGTTTAAGTGTTGCTCCTTCCTTTAAATTGTAAGCTCTTTGAGGACAGGCAATGGCTTTTCTCTCTTTTTGTATCCTCAGCACGGTTCCTAGCACATAGTAGGCACTTAATAAATGTTTATCGAACTTCACCCTCTCAGGGGCTCAGCTTCCTCCTCTGTAAAAAGAGGGGGTTGGACTAAATAATTTCTGAGGTTCATAGCAGAGCATGAAAGAAATCACCAGTCAGATGTAGGGATGGGGGAAGAGTTCGTGACCAAATAAAAGACAGAGAAGTTCATAGGAGGTAAAATGGATAGCTTTGATTACATAAAAATAAAAAGGTTTTGTGTAAACAAAAGCAATGCAAATAAAATTAGAAGAAAAGCAAGTAGCAGAGGAAAATATTTTCAATCTTCTCTGAAAAAGTTCTCTTTTCTAAAAATAGATAGGGAACTAAGGACCCTTTCAGCTCTATAACTTTGATCCTATGACATAAGGTCCCTAAGAACTGATGAATTCTAGGATCTAAAAAAAGAAGCATAGGAAAGAAAAGTAAATTAGTTGTACAGGTACTTATTCGGTAACTTACAGGTTCAATAATATGCCAACAGGCCACACTATAGGAGAGGGAGGCAGTGATTTGAAGTTGGAGGACCCGGGTTCAGATCCTTCCTGTGTAACCTTAGCGAGTCACTTCATCTCCCTAGGAGGCAGTTAGTCCATCAATAAGCATTTATTAAGCACCTTCTATATGCCAGGCACCATACTAAGCCCTGAGGAGACAAAGGAAGGCATAAGACAGTGCTGGCCCTCAAAGAGCTTATTCACATTCTAATGAGGAGAGACAGAGTGCACAGGCAAGAGATATCTAGGATGATTTGGAATTCCTCTTAGAGGGAAGGTACTAGCAGTAAGTGGGATGGGCTTTTTGGAGATGTTGGGATTCTGGGTGATACGAAAGAAGAGAATTGCAGGCCGGGGTTCAGTCAGTGAAGGTGCCTAGAGGGGGAAGATAGAGCATTTTAGGACAGGAAGGAGGCCAGTGTCACCACTTAGAGGGTGAACCCCTTCCTCATAAAACCAGAGTTAGGGATCCCCCATAGCAAACTACTCCTTATTAGTCTTTGGGGCGGATTCCTCTTCTTTATCACCCCCTCTCTTCCTCTTCTTCCTCCTTCCGCTTCCTCCCTCTCCCCTTCCCCTTTTACTTTCAGCTTGGATGTCTTCTCTGTGACCACACCAGACACACCTGCAAGACCCATCATCAGGAAAGGGGGTTGGGGTATGTGGATGAATATTTAACAACTAGTTCTCTGAAAAAAATTGCTTGTAGGACATATTTTTATTCTATTTATTTACATTTCTATTTATTATAATATTACATAGTATATATTATATATCATAATATGTTCTCTATATAATTCTATCATAATATAGTCTATACATAATTATGTTACAATACATTCTAGATATAATTATAATATTTTAAATAGTATATATAATATGTTCTATAGATAATTATAACATATATAATAATACATTTCATACATAATCATGTTATGACACATTCTAGATATTCTACATAGTATATATTATAACATGTTCTATGTATAATTATAATATATCACATGTTATATACAATATTATATTATGTTTATTATATTATATACAATAAATATTTATTCTCTTTATTTTTATCTTCACTATTAAGATTTTCTCCATCACTTTCTTAAGTCTACACAATCAACAAAACAATTCATCAAGCCCTCATTTACAGTATTTGCTGATTTCCGAGGTGTAAATGCTCACACTGAAAACTGAACAGCCAGGCAGTTTCAGCTGACTCTAGCAAATCCCAGAAGCCCAGCTAGAGAAGGAAGAAGGCAGAGATGCACAGCAGGGTGCTGAGTAGAGATTCTTGGGTGGGGGGGAGGGGGCAGCAAGCAGCTGTTGAATCCTCTAATGCTCTACTTAATGAGCCTCTAGTACCTGGTGGCATAGTTTTGTTTTGTTTTTTCTTTTTTTAAACTAGATCTGTGATTTCACTGGGCAGCTAGGTGGTGCAGTGGATAGAGCATCAAACCTAAAGTCAGGAAGACTCAAAATTCCTGAATTCAAATCTGGCCTCAGATACTTACTAGCTGCATGACCCTGGGCAAGTCACTTAGCCTTGTTTGTCTCAGTTTCCTCAGCTATCAAATGAACTGGAGAAGGAAACAGCAAATCACTCCAATATCTCCACCAAGAAAACCCCAAATGGGGTCATGATAGGACTGAAAGGACAGAACCACAGTACTTTCACTGGCATTTTCCGCATGAGAAAACTCCCCTCTGCTGATCTAGATCACCTCTGTAATATCATCTCAAGCATTGCCCAGGGCCCTTGGAGATGAAAGGATCCTAGCTCTGTCGTTGAATCTGGACCAAGCCCAACTCCCTCGTTTTACAAGTGGAGAAACTGAGGCAAACAGGGGTAAGTGACTTGTGTCTGTGGCAGAATTTAAATCTAGGTCCTCTGGACTCTGAGTCCAGTTCTTGATTCTCTCTGTCATTGCTGCTTCTCCTATTCTAGCACCCTGGAACTTCAGTGATATTGGGAGGAATGAATAAGTGTTCCTCAGTCTACTGGCTCTGGGAGCATTCTTTTATTTTCTTTCTTTCTTCCTTTCTTTATCAGGGTTAAATGACTTGCCCAGGATCACAAAGCTAATAAATGTCTGAGGTGGGATTTGAACTTGGATCCTCCTGACATCAGGGCTAGTGTTCTGCGTAATATGGCACCATCTAGCTGCCCTATTCTTTGTTTTCTTGAATCAAATGAAGTTAGGAATTCACCTGCCGCTGGAATTAGAGCTGACCTTATTTTAACTCCAACTTTTTGGCTTCAAAGTATTTTAATCTAGATCCTTGAGCATGTTCTCCTTTTGGGTCACTTGAAATAGGGAAGGAGATAAGAATTGTAATGGGAAAAGAGACAGGAGCTATATTTGGAGATGCACCAGGATTACAGATACGGCGAAATAACTAGAACCAATTTGTGATAGATTTATAAAGCATTGAATGGGAGTAATTTTACCTTGCCAAAGGTAAAGAGGAATTTGGGCCAAGGTAGGGGCAAGAAACAGGTGCGACTGCATTTAGAAAAACTTGCTAAAATATCCGCAGCTATAGCATGAGTCCCTTACAAAAAGGACTCTTTGTCATCATTACCTGGCTAATGAATGTCTCTGCTGTACATGTAGGGGCCAGTCTACCCTTTGGAGCACCTTCTAGTTTGCACATGGGAAATATTCTTCTATGATATTCCACTCTAAATCTAAAGACATAGCCTGTAGATACAGTTTACCTAGACAAAGCATCTGCTAGAGTTATTCCTGGAGGAAAAGATGAAGAGATACAGGCTGCAAAGAGATTCCAATTAGATGGATTTAGATAGCTCAGACTCAAAGAATAAGTATTAGTGCTTCATTGGTAGTTTGGGATGATGTCTGTGGTGGAAGACTCCCAGGGGTCTGTTCTAGTTAACGTTTTTATCAATAGCTTGGGAAGGCACCATGTTTATCACATGCACCTATGACATACAGCTGAGAGGATGTTTCTACCTGTCTTGCTAAAGTTATCAGATCCACTTGGTTTTTTAAAGAAATTGATCATTATAATTGTACAATGTTTTGTTCTTTCCATTTCTATTATTATGGTGGCTGTATATGCATGTGCACATGCATACATAGGGTCTTCCTAGTTCCCCTCACGGTACTTGGCATCAGCTCAGAAATGATGGATTGCTTGTGGCTGAGTAGAAAGAGAGCTGGAATCCAAGTCAGCAACACCTAAATTCAAGTACTCCTTGTGACCCATCCTAGCTGCGTGACTTTAGGCAAGTCACTCAGAATCAAAGACCATTAGACCATTGAAGGGGTTTTAAAATTATCTAGCCCAACACCTGCATTTCACAGATAAAGAAAATGAGGCCTGGCAGGGAGAATGATTTGCCCGGTCACAAGCTGTGGAGGATAGACTGTGTGTCATGGGAGGACAGGTTGAAGGAAGTCAAGTCAATAAGGATTTATATGCTGATAATCATTTCAGATCACTTGAACCCCAATAAGGGCCAGAGCCTGAACTAATCAACCAGAAGAACCTCAGCCTAACAGACATGCCTGTCTTTGTTCTCTGAGTAAACCCAGAGAATACCTTTTACTGCGTCAACCACTAGGAGGTCAGATGAAGCTAAGAGCATTCCTCTGTTTATATCCATTAAGGATGAGGCACTTTAACCCAAGATACTATCTTGAATAATGGAACTTTTCCTAACTTAATATTTTACGGACATATACCATGTTATGTCATGTTAATGTTAAAGGAAACACAGATATTCTGGGTTGTATTTTCAATTGACACTTTGTCAACTCTCTTATCTTACTGTATTTACAGCCTAGTCAATTATGAAAATTCCTTTCTCATGCTTTGGTTAAACACATATGGAGATCATAAATCTGAGGGACACAGACATCCTGAGTCGGGATTGTTCTAAACCATATATAAGACTTGTCATTCTTTTATCAGTCAATTAAAAATCTGGCTCCATGTATACATGTTAGCTAGCTTTAAGGGAATAAACAATATGAACTTATATACCACCTAGCTGTTTGCCTTTTAACCAAACTTTGAGTTGCCAATCCTACACACCTGACAAGGTGTTATGCCCAGGAGATAAAAAGAAAAGCAAATGGTCCCTCCCCTCGAGTCTAATGGGGTCTAAATGAGGTCGATGAGGCTAGAGGGGGAAGAGTGAGATAATGGCAAGTCTTAAAGTCTAAATGGGTGTTGCCTTAGTCACACTGAGACCTACTAAAGACTTTAGCTTAAAAAGGATAAAAAATTTCCGCTGCTAGGGGCCCTCTCCAGTTGCCCTGATCTATATCCGGCCTCTAGACCCAGATGGCTCTGGAGGAGATACTGAGGTTGGTGACTTTGCACAGCCCTGTCTCACTTCAATACAATTCATTGGCATGTCGTGGCATCACCTCCCTGATATCATGGTCAAAGGACAAACTCACTCACCCACTAGCCCTCTTTGAAGCAGCTTCCAACCTTGAGTAACTAAGTCACTATAGAGTTTGCCTCTGTTCCTTCAACTATGGCTCTAATTCTCTCAAATTGACTCTCCAAATGTTGGTTAGGGTGCCTCCTCATCCACAAGTGGTCTTGTGCTCCATACTATGGCTGATAAGAGACAGGGACCAGGAGAAAAATCAAGAAATCCTCTCCTCCCCACCCCACTCACTCCACAACTTCTCCAAGGATTGCCTACAACCTTCCTAAATCTATGAACTTTTGTTCTCCTCCAGTGCTTAGCAATTTAAAGACATAATCAATTTTTAAAATGAGGATGCTCCCTTCTGACTCATCAGAGAAAGGTATTCACACTTTGCTAAAGAAGTGTGGGGTGTTAGCACCTTGTTAACACATTTCAACCTCATCATCTGAAGCCATGTTGTGACTACAGCAACTGGTGTAGATGGGAGAGGAGAACAGTAATCAAGTCAAGTCTCTGTTTCCCCTTACATAAGTACAATCTCCTGTCATTCCTGTCATTACATGTATACATTATTGTCCTAGCTAGACTTTTTTTTTGCACTGAATAGTAATTTATTTTTTCCATTTGCATGTAAAGATGATTTTCAACCTTCATTTTGGTAAGATTGAGTTCCAAATTTTTCTTCTTCCCTCCCTTCTCTCCCCTCTTCCCAAGATGGTATGCAATCTGATATAGGCTATACATGTACAATCATGTTAGACGTATTTCCACATTAGTCACGTTGTGAAAGAAGACTCAGAACAAAAAGGAAAAACACAAGAAAGAAAAAACAAAAAATTGAAAATAGTATGCTTCTATCTGCACTCAGATTCCATAGTTCTTTCTCTGGATGTAGACGGCATTTTCCATCAAGAATTTTTGGAATAGTCTTAGATTCTTGCATTGCTGAGAAGAACTAAGTCAGTCACAGTTGATCATTGCACAATGTTGCTGTTGCTGTGTACAGTGTTCTCCCAGTTCTGCTCGCTTCCCTCAGCATCACTAGCTACAGACTCTTAAGATCCCTGACGACAAAAATTTTATCTCTTTTTTTAAAAAAAAAAATCTTTCCTTCCAATACTCTCCCTGTCTGACAAGGAAAGAGGATAAGCCTATTTCCCTAGTTCCACTGCTCCTGACATGCCACAGAAAACACAGCTCTGTGCCTGGATTAAGTAGGACAGCTGGATCATGATAATAGTCTAGCTCTAATATATCCCACATGCTAATGCCAGATTATTTACATGTCACTCCTCTCTTCAGGAACTTTCAATGGGTCTTCGTTGCCACCATGATGCAATTCATATTTTTCAGCATGGACATTCACAGCCTTCCGAAATCTGATGCCAAACTGGACCTCCTGTCTTATCTCATATGATTTCCCTATATAAGCCATTCATTCCAGCTAAGCCATACTTTTTCTAGAGAGCCCACCATTTGCCTTCCCATCTTTGAGTCTTTATCATATGAACCCTCCTACTTAGCATGTCCTCTCTGAATATCATGGCATTGTAGCTCTAGGGCTAGAAGGACATGCGAGTCCAATTCTTTTATTTTTTCAGACGAGTAAACTGAAGATGGTAAGAGTCAGAGGTGGGATCTGGTCTCTAACTTCACAGCCAGTTTTCCTTCCTTGATATCAATATCCATGATCCATGTATCTTGTGAAGTCATTTAGCCATGTCTTTCTCTCTTAACGCAACCCATTGAATTTGTTCCACCAGGTTATGCAGCTATATATTAAGGGGTTTCTTTTTCTTTTCTTTTTATAATTTGCTCAGTGTGGGGAGGGATGGTAATGGAAGGGAACAGATTTTTAAAAAAGAAAAAGAAAAACCAACAAAGAACATGTATGCTACAATATGCCACATTTATTTCTGTATAATTTATCACTGTGCCGTAGGGTTATTCGGAATTAAAACCCAGATACTGAACCACACTGCCTAAGATGAATCATGAAAATCCTCATCTTATTTTAAAAAGAATAGATTTCAATTCACAGCTTTAATAGGTAGGATTGTCACTGATATTCCCGATACTGGGAATTTTTATAGAAAAAAAATGTGTGATAAGTCCACAGGTTTAAAGTGGACATTATTCACATTTTTAAAATCATTGTATTGCTCAGATAAATATGCTGGATAATTAAATTAAATTTTAAAAATAAAGCAACTGATTCTCAAAAGTTAGTATTAGCCCTCCCTTCTCCTGCCTACCTCGGCACAGAGATCTCCTTTCTATAGCAACAAACTTCACTGAAGCCCTGAAGGATCCCCATTTCCTAAACCTCATGAGATTTCTCCTTCCTTGATGCTTCTATGGTGAGTCACAGCATCACAGAATGCCAGTACTGGAAGGGTCCATAAAGACAATCTAGACCTCATACTTCTGAATTGTAAACTGAGGCTCCCTGAGAAGGACCTACCTGGTAATGTTAGTGATCTCTGTATGCATGTGTCCTCTTAATTTGTAAGTTCCTTCAAGTCAGTCAACAAACATTTATTAAGCACCTACAGTACACCAGCCACTGTGCTAAGCACCAAGGATACAAGGAAAGGCAAAAAACAGCAACGAGCTTGGTCATTCTCATTACAAAGGCTTCTGTTTCAGGGTGGATTTTTAAAATTCTTTTCTTGTCTATGCTCCTACATACTTCATCCCCTTCCTCTCTTCTAAACCCTGTGTAACATCTCCCCATTCCCATCCAAACTTCCCTACAGATCTACAAATCCAGTCCCCGTCTCTCACTGAGCTTCAGTCCCCATATTGGATATTTCAAATTGGACGTCCCATGAGCATCTCCAAATCAATGCATCCAAAACAGAACTCCTTACCTTTCCCCATAGACCACCTCTTCCCTTCTTCCAATCTTCCCTGTTTTTTGTAGAGGGCACCAACATTCTTTCAGTCTCCCATGTTTATATCTTTAATGTTGTCCCCTGCTCCCTCCCTCATCCCATATTTCCAATCAGGTACCAAACATTGTTTTCTGCCTCCATGACATCACTGGCTTCTGACCCTTCTCTGTAGTCACACAATTATCAGCTTGGTTCCTGCCCTCAACACCTCTTGCCTGGACTCTGGTAATTCTGGATTCCTAACTAGTCAGGCACCACTAAACTCAGACCATAGAGGTTTTTGGCTCTGTCTACTTTTTCCCTGCCCTCTTGGATTGCCTTGGGCCCATTGCTCTGAGCTTGGCTGCGTCTGATCTCAGATTCCTCAGTCCCAGCACAGATTCCTGAAGAACAATTCTGAATTTGGTTCTGAGGTATTTAATTCTAGTCTAACACAGCAGAAAGGATAGAAGGGTAGGAGGAGGGCATGAGTGTCAACCCAGAGTGTCAACATGAATCAAGTATGGAACACTTCCCACACGGAAAGAGAAATGCTAAGCAATAAATAAGGAAGGGCAGCTAGGTGGCACAGCGGATAGACTGCTGAGGCTAGAAGCAGGAAGACCTGATTTCAAATTTGACCTCAGACACTTACTAGCTGTGTGACCGTGGGCAAGCAAGCAGGGTTCTGTTTGCCCGTTTCCTTATCTCTAAAATAATCTGAAGAAGGAAACAGCAAACCACTGCAGCATCTTCACTGTCCCTCCCCCCAAAATGACTCATGAAGAATTGGGCATAGCTGGAAACGACTAAATAACAGATTAGTAAAGAATCAGAGAATGAACACAACCGGTTGAAGTTGATAACTACAGAGTGGCTCATTAGCTGGTTCATACTTCACCTCCAGCAGTACCAAGGAAGCACTTTCTTTAAGTTTATCGCTTCATAAATTGCGGCCTACTAGTCCTGCAGTGAGCAGTACTCTACTATGTGAGCCCCTCCTGGCTCTTTGAGTTCCTCCAGGTTCTTCTGGCCTCTAGCTTGGAGAGAGAAGATGGAAGTTGCCAACAGGAGAGGAACTGGCTGTCTCCATCATATCCCCATCCCAGCTTGCAACACTCAAGATTTGGGGGAACTTCCCCTTGAGTGAGATCCAGGAGCCTCTCTTTTGGAGCTATCTTGCTACCTATGGAAGCGTATCGTCCATGTACACTTTCTCTGATTTCGGTCTTATTATCCACTTGGATAAATATTTATTTATATTTCTGTTTATCTATCTATTTATTATGCGTGCTCACTGTGGAATTGATATTTGGTGGGAAAGGGGTCAAGCCTTGGATATAAAGCTTGGGGTCTTCCTCTCCCTCTCCCCTCTGTTACTGAACAGACATCAGAAGTGTAATTTGATCCTGGAAGGCCACATCCCACTTAGACTGATAATATAGAAGGGAGCAGATAGACATAATTTTAGCCTGAGGAAAGTAGAGTGGCTCTCAATCTTTTGTTTCCCCTCTTGGAAAGAACTAAAGTCTCCTCTAGAGATCCTGGGGTCCTGGTTTAGCATGAAGCAGATTACCAGGATGAGATACCCCCACCAGCATCCAGCATTTGCCCTCCCAGAGGCCTCTGACACAGACAATCCCTGCTTTGGCACCAGTTGCCTGGACTTCCCTGTGGTCATAAACACCAGCTCTTGGTTAAGGGTTAGCCTTGGGATTAGAGGCTTGGTAATTATCCCCGTCTTTCCACAGATGGTGGAGGAAAGCACTATTCTGGGCAGACCTTCGTTTCTACATTAGCGCCAGAGGCAGCTGGTCCTTTGTGGTGGGCTGATAAGGAGCAGTCTTTCAGTTTTTTGCAAAGGCCCTGGAACCATGGGTCAACCTCCGTTGAGAATAAAGGCTAAGAGAGACATTCAGAGCCAGCCAAAGGGAGTTGCCCCAGACTAAATACTTCCCATAACCACCAGCACCACCCCACCCTTGGTGTTACTGATTTAAAGGCTGGTTAATGAGAAGTGAGACTGAAAAGTGGAGGTAGTCGCATCATCAGTCAACCAGCATTTATTGAATTCCTACTATGTGTCAGATACTATATACTCCAGGGGTACAAAGTAAGGCAAACACAAGTTTCCTGCCTCCAGAGGTTTACATCCTAAGGAGATAGAGAATACATACATAACTCATGCATACAAGAGAAGTACAGAGACTGTGGAAGGTAACCTCAGAGAAGAGAGCAGCAGCTGGGTTGACCAGCAGCTGGGTTGACCAGCGAAAGGCCTCCTGCAGAAGGTGGCATATAAGCTGAGTCTCGAAGGAAGCCAAGGAGCAGATGACGAAGGAGGAAGGAGACAGAATACAGCCTGTGCAAAGGCAGAGTTGAGAGATGGGGTGTTGTGGGTGGAAAGCAGTAACTGCATCAGTATTGCTGGATCATTGAGTAAATGTAAACTGAGTAAATCAACTAAGTGTAAAAAGACTGGAAAGGAAGGACAAGGCCAGATTTTGAAGCTCTTTAAATGCTAGAGGGTTTTCTCTTGGATCTGAATGAACAGGAAGCCTAAGTTTATTGAATAAAGGGCATGGCATGGTCAGATCTGTGCTCACTTTGGTGGCTGAGTTGGAGATGGGTTGGAAGGGGAAAGAGACTTGAGATAAGGAGATTAACCAGCAGGATAGTGCAAGAGTCTAGGCAGGAGGTAACAAAGGCCTGTTCAAGGCTGTATGGGTTGAGAGAAGGGGACATATGCAAGAGTTATTATGAAAATAAAAAAAAGATAAAATATGACAACAGACTGGATATGTGAATTTCACGAGAGCAGGATTGTGAGCCTGGGCAACTGGGAGGATTGCGGTGCCTTCAATAGACATAGGAAAGCTGGGAGAAGGGGAGGGCTTGGGGGGGAAAGATGATGAGTACTGTTTCAGAAATGTTGAGTAGGACGCCTATGAGGCATCCAGGTGGAGATGCCCAAGAGACAGTTGGCTTAGAAGAGAGGTTAGGGCTCGGTCTGAGAATCATCTGCAAAGAGATGATAGCAAGCGCAACTCCTGGGAGTTAATAGGGCCAATATGTGAGATCCAGCAGAGGGAGAAGAGGAGAAAAGCCTCCATTCATGGTCATCCCTCAGGAGTGGGTTAGTCTGTCCTGCTCCTCCTCAGGACAGAGAATCTCAGAGTGAGAAGGGTCCTTTGAGGCCATCTTGTCATTCCATTATCCTCATAACATTAGTGTGTACATGGAAGGAACACTAATTATGAAGTCAGGGGCTCTGGGTTCCAATCCCAGCTCTGATGCTCAGCTGCCTATGATCTTGGGCAGTTTCCTGATCTAAAAATTTTACTTAAGATTCCTTAGAAATAAGATCTTAATTAAGAGTCTCCTCACCATTGAAAAAGGTTGGTGGTGTAAGAACAAAAGATGTCAATAAAAGTAATAAAATACCCCACAATCTCCTCTTCAGCATCCCAGACGTGTGGTATCCAGCTGCTGATGGAAGACATCTAGGAAGGAGTTTGTTACTTCCTGCAGCAGCCCATCCTTCTTTTAGACAGGTCTAATTGTTAGGAAGTCTTTCCCTACATCCAGCCAACATCTGCTTCTCTGCAATTTCCACCCACTGTTCCTGTTTCTGCCCTCTGGGACCAAGCAGAATAGGTTTAATCCCTCTTTCAAATGGCAGTCCTCCAAATACTTGAAGACAGTTATCATATGTTCACCCTGTCTCCTCTCTTCCAACCTAAACTTATTTACTTCTTTCCCTTTTTTAATGTTAGCTATGTTGTGTTGTTTTTATTTATTTTGTTAAACATTTCCCATTTACATTTTTTGAAATCAGTTTTTATTGATACCTTTTTTTTCACCATCATAGTTTTCCCAAGAATCTTCTCCCTTCCCCTCCTGGAGAGCCAACCCATAGATAATATATTTTTTGAAAAGGAAAAAAAAAACCACAACGATCCATACAATGAAAAAAATCTGAAAACCTATGTAATGTGTAAGAGCTGTGAATCTCCCACCTCCACCAAATTACAAATCTCAAGACTCAATTGAACAGATAGGAGAAGACAACTCCAACCCCATCTCTTCAATTGAGTCTTACTTGAGATTTACATCGGGTTCAATTTACTTTAGCTTTTCTGGTGAGCAGTTGTTCTGTCCATTATGTTGTTGTAGTCACTGTGTATATTTTTTTCTTGTCTCTGCTTCCTTCGCTCTACACAATTCATATTTGTCTTCCACGCTTCTCTGTTTTCATCCCAGGAGCCGTCTCCAGTCATCCCAATCGATAGTTGGCCACTGGATCCTGATGACTCCAGAGGAGAGAGTGAGGCTGGTGACTCTGAGCAGCCCTGCCTCACTTAAATCCAATTCACTTGCAAGCCATGGCACCATCTTGGAAACAGCAACAATAGTATTTATCCCACACATCATTCCATTACATTCATGTACCACAATTTGTTTAGTCATTCCCCAATTTATAGGCATCTACTTTAGTTCTAATTCTTTGCTATCACAGAAAAATGCTACTATAAGTATCTTAAAGTATATGGGGATTTTCTTCTTATTGATGGCTTTCTTGAGGTACAAGCGCAGTGACGGATACAGTCTCTGATTCAAAAGGTATGACATTTAACTTCATTTGCATAATTCCAAAACTGCTTTCCAAAATGGTTTACCACCAACTTCATCGACAATGTAGCAGTGTGTCTGTCATTCCACAATTCCTCCAATGTTGACTATTATCATTTTTTTAGTTAATTTTTGGCAGTTTGCAGGGTGTAAGGAGAAACCTAAAGGTTGTTTTGATTTATACTTCTCCTAGTATTAGTTATTTGGAGCTCATGTGATTTTGAATACTTTGCAATTCTCTTGGGGAACTGTTTCTTCATATCCTTTGATCATTCATCTGTTGGAGAATGAGTATTAGTCATATATGTACATATATACATCTATACACCTATACATATAAATTGCTGATATAGCTTGGATACTAAATATTTATCAGAGAAATTTGATATGAAGATTTTTTTTCCCATTTGACCACTGGTCTTCCCTAGGTGCATTAATTTAATTTTGTCTGTGCACAAGCTTTTCAGCTTCAGTAATCAACGTTACTTATATTATCTTTTGCAATTCCTTCTCTCTCTTGTTTGGTTAGAGATATATGATCTATGTCTCTTTTATTTTTTTTCTTTTTAAAAAATATTAATTTATTTATTTTTAGTTTTCAACATTCATTTCCATAAGATTTTGAGTTCCAAATTTTCTCTCCCTTCCCTGCTCCCACCCTAAGATGGTATGCAATTCAATGTAGGCTCTGCATATACATTCATATTAAGCATATTTTCATGTTAATCATGTTATAAAAAAGAACTAGAAACAATGGGAAAAACCACAAGAAAGAAGAAACGGGGCAGTGGGGAGACAGTGAGAGAGGGAGAGAGAGAGAAAATAGTATGGTATGATCTGCCTTCAGACTCCATAGTGCTTTTCTGGATGTGGATAGCATTTTCTTCCATCATTAGTCTTTTGGAGTTGTCTTAGATCCTTGCATTGCTGAGGTCTCTTCTACTTTTTATAGTATGATCTTTCTTATTAAGGTTGCATATCCATTTAGAATTTATTGTGAAATATGATGTAAGTGAGAGTCTAAGCCCAATTTCTGCCAGATTGCTTTCCTATTTTCCCAACAGTTTTTATCAAATAAGTAGTTTTCCCTAGTTAATTTATGCTTGCACTTTTAAAAATACTGGATTATTGAGTTCTCTGTTTCTGATTCTCCCTGTCTCAGCTGTTGCATTGATCTATCTATTTTTAACTGAGACCTAATGGTTTTGAAGACTGCTGCTTAATGATATAGTTTGATATCTGGAAGTGCTACTCTCCCTTCATCCCTACTTCTTTTCATCATTTTCCTCGATATTATAGATCTTTTGTCTCTCCAAATTAATTTTGTTATTATTTTATCAAGTTCTATAAAGTATCTACTTAGTAATTGGATTGGTATAACATTAAAAGTGCAAATTAATTTTGGTAGGATTATCATTTTTATTACATTAGCATTGCCTACCCACGAGCATTCAATATTCCTCCAGCTATTTAAGTTGATCTTTGTTTCTTTAAGGAACATTTTGTAATTTGGGAAGTTCTTAATATGATTAATTATGTTGATTATTTTCCCAGTGTTGAACCATCCTTGCTTCCTTGGTGTTAATCCCACTTGATTAAAATGAATGATTTCTTGGATAAATCACTGTAGTCTGTTTGACAGGATTTTGTTCAAAATTTTTAAGTCAACGTTCATTAACGCCCATAGTTTTCTTTCTGGATACAAGTCTTTTGTGTGCCTTGGTAGGTCAATCCCCAGATAGTTTATGCCTTTCATAGTT
The DNA here is from genome assembly GCA_023548195.1 of Bettongia penicillata ogilbyi. Lineage (NCBI taxonomy): Eukaryota > Metazoa > Chordata > Mammalia > Diprotodontia > Potoroidae > Bettongia > Bettongia penicillata. The sequence continues at coordinate 1,640,452 of JAJHZJ010000605.1, read as the reverse complement.
ATTCAGAATGAGACTTCCCTTGTAAATTGTTTTTATTATTATATAGAAATGCAGCTGAATTTTGAGGATTTATTTTGTAGCCTGCAACTTTGCTAACGCTAATTGTTTCAATTAATATCTTCCCTGATTCTATAGGATTTTCCAAGTCAATCTTTATATCATCAGCAAATGGGGGTAGGTTTACTTTTTTCTTTTAATCCCTTTCTTTTGTTTTAGTGCTATTACTTAGCACTGTAGCCTTTTCAGTTCCTGTATTTATTGGAAAAAATTCTAGTGTATCCCCATTGCATATGATCCTTGCTTTTAGTTTTCATGTCCTTATCACTGATCAGTAATCATCCACACATGGATCAGTGTGGCTCCATCAGGGTGGCTGAGTAGTTAAGATGCACAGGAGATCTTTGGTCCCTAAATAGTCTTCAGGGCATCATAGAAGTGCTTTGGACTGTTGGGATCAACATAAAACTGAATCTCATTTGCCTTTTTACTGACCAAGAATCCTGCATCTCTCAGCTTCACTTGAACTGTATTTTTGATAGAGTTAAACCATTGGTTACAGCAAATAAAAATATTTTAAGTTCTGTGGATAAGTTCACTTATCTTGGTGGTATATTTTCCAGGAAGGTCCGCATACATGATAAGATTGACACATGCAGACACTGAAAGAAAGTATGGGAAAGAAGAGGTATTATTAGGCTGTCTATCAAACTGAAGGTCTGCAGAACCATTGTGCTGATTTCATCATTGTATGTCTGTGAAACTTGGACAGTCTACAAATGCCATGCCAGGAAACTGAGTCATTTCTACTTGAATTGTCTTAGGAAGATTCTGAAGATTACCTGGCAAGATAAAGTACCTTATGCTGATGTACTCTCTCAAGTTGAACTGCTAAGCATTCAAACTCTACTGCCGAGAGGGCAATATCTATGGCCATATAGCCTGAATGCCAAATGAATGTTTACCTAAAATTCTATTTTACGGAGATCTTGCACAAGGCAATTGCTTACGCAGAGGTCAGAAGAAGTAATACAAAGACACTTTCTAGGTTTCTCTGAAGAACTTTAGCATTGATTGCAAAACATGAGAGACAATGGCACAGAACCAACGTGCCCACATCAAAGAAGGCTCTGTGCTTTATGAGCAAAGTAGAATCACACTAGCACAAAGGAAACATGAAATGCACAAATCAACAGACGTCTCAATCCCAAATGTTCAAAGGAACTATTTGTGCCCTGACTTGTGGTAGAGTCTTCTGATCAGCCACAGGTGAGCACATTGTACTTGACCCCAATGTCATGATGTCATAGGTCTTCTCCTAATACAAAGGATGGACAACATTAGTTTGGGCTTTAGACAGACACTTTTTATATTAAGAAAAGGTTCCTTTATGTCAACATGTTGTGGGGTTTTTAGCATAAAAGAGTATTGAGCTTTGTCAAAGACTTTTTCTGCATCGATTGAGATGATCATCTGATTTAAGATGTTTTGGTTTGGTATGATTATGTTGTTTATTTTGCTAATATTGAACCATCTTTGTTTCTCTGGTATTAATCCTTCTTGATCATGATGAATTACTTCTTAGATAAATCTCTGTAATCTGTATGATGGGATTTTGTTTAAAATTGTTGAGTCAGTGTTATTGATGATACTGACCTATGGCTTTCTTTCCGTATTTTATGCTTTCCTAGTTTAAGTATTAGAACTATATCTGTCTCATAAAAGGATTCTGATAAGGTACTTTCTTAATTTTGTAGAATAATTTGTGAAGTATGGATACTGTCTTCTAAAAGTTTGACAGAATTCACCTGTAAATCCAGCAGGACCTGGAGTTTTTCCTTTGGTAGTTCCTCTTTTCTGAATTTGGGTTCTTTAAAATCTCTAACTGGTCTTCTGATACTTTGGGAATTTTCTCTTTTTGAAGCTATTCCTCTATTTCTTTTGTGTTCTTCATTTTGTTAGCATGGAACTATGCATGACATGTTCTGATTATTCTCTTTATTTCACCCAGTTTTGCTGTGATTTTTACCTTATTTGCTATTTTATTTAGTTAATTTCCTGCTGTCTTCTCTTTCATCAGATTAGCTAAGAGTTTATCAATTTTATTGGTCTTTTCAAAGAACCAACTTTCAATTCTATTTATCATTTCCATAGTTTTTTGTTTCCCATTTATCAATTTTCCCTATAATTTTAATGCCTCCTCTCTTATGCTTATTTTAGCTTTGTTTATCTGTTGACTGTCTAATTTTTTTAAATGCATATTCAGCTCATTAATCTTCTCTTTCTCTATTTTGTTCATGTAAGTTTGTAAGAATATGATTTTTCCCCGAGGTCTGCTTAAGTTTGTATCTCAGAAATCTTGACGTGTTTTTATCACTATCATTTTCTTTTACATAGTTTTTCATTGTTTATATGATTTATTCTTTGGCCCACTCATTATTTAGTATTTCATTGTTAAATATCCACATAGGCTTGTATTTATTGTTTGCGGTCCCTGAACCAATTATTATTTTTATTGTGTTATGGTCTGTAAAGGATGTGTTAACTAGTTCTGCCTTTTTACATTTGTTTGCAATATCTCTGCGCCTGGTCAATTTTTGTAAAAGTTCTATGTGGTGCCAAAAAATATCTTTATTCTTTTGTTGTCCCAGTTAAAGATACCATGAGTCTTTTAGCTCTAGTTTCTCCAGCAACTTGTTCAGTTCCATATCTTTCCTTTTGTTTAGCTTTTCTGTTAGATTTGTCCAAAACCGAAAGAGAGCTACTGAAGTCTCCTGTCACTATTGTGTCACTGTCTGTATCTTTTTGTATCTTTTTTGGAGTTCAAAGGTTTCCTTTGTGAATATAGATGCTAAGGCATGTGGAGCATATAAGTTTATTACAGATATCAGTATGTTGTCTATGGTTCCTTTTGGCATAATACAGTTTCCTTGTTTATCCCTTTTTATTTTTTGGATGTTTGTTTTTGCTTTGTCAGGTAGCACGATTGCAACTCCTGCTTTTTGGATTCTTCTGATGCATAGCACATTTTTTTCTTCTCTCCCCAATTTTACTTTGTGTATGTCTTTGTTTTTTAAATGTGTATCTTGTAAGAAGCAGGTTGTAAGGTTTTCTTATCCAATCTTTCACACCTTTTAATTTTGTTGGGTTTAGTTAAAGCTATGAGAGGTTTATAGTTTCCTCCATCTGTATCTAATATTGTTTTTTTAAAAATTATTTTTCCCCTCCTGCTCTAAAGAGAGCACTATATCCTTTCATTTACTTTGCCCTCACCATTGATCCCTCTTCTCATTTGTTATCCCCTTTCCCTTTGGGACTTTACTTGTTAGTTCCTTTTTCTCCCTTACTTTTATCTCATTTTACAATTCTTTTCCCCTTGTTTTCTCTCAGTCAACTAGATTCCTCTCCTCCCTTTCAACTAGTCTTGTTCATTAGTTTTTTTTAATTCATTTTTTGTACCCATTTCCAAAAAGCAGTTCTTTCACTCTCTTTATCCTGTCTTTCCATCTACTCTATTTTCATTCTCTGATTCATGACTCCTGGTAGAAACCGTCCCCCACACGTTCTTGATTATGAAGCCCACCACTGATTTATACCTTCCCCTGGCACATTTTTGTTTTAGAGGGATTTAGAGGGATTCAAAAGCACATGGGATTCAGAGAAAATGTTTAGTGTGCCATCTTGCTGTGCATATGACCTCCTAGTTCTCCTTAGTTCTTTTGATCCTTGTATAGCTTGGTGTCCACACCTACCCACCACCATCTCTGACCATTTCCCAGCTAGCCCTTCTGGCTAATTCAACCTCCCTACCAAGTGCACACTACCATGGCTAAGGAGAAGGAAGAGTGAGTCTCCTCCCATCCTGTCTCATTTAACCTTGACTCATGCCATGGTTATCTGTCTTGTTGTCTTTGCCTCCCACCCACTATTCTCCATCATCTACCCACTTCCCAAGGTTTTCCAGCCCAGCGATATCAGACCAGCCTAGCCAATTCATTCTTTATTATTCAGAAGACATAAAAATCACTAGAAAAACTTTACAAAACAAGCCTGCAGCCACCCTTCCTGACCACTACAAACAGTACTCAGAGGAGAGAAGGAGAACTAATCTGGTGACTTTTGGATCCTTGGGGATGGTTGGAGGTGAGGCAAGGTGAGGAGGGGGTCAGGCCTGGCTTGCTGTGGGATCGGGAGAACATTCCACTAGATCAACAAGGGTCTCCTCTGTTCAGGATTTCACTTTGATGTTGCCATCAACTCTGGGAACATTAGAGCAAGATGGGATCTTAAGGATTATCTAGTCTACCTCTCTTCAAAGTCAAAGAGAAGAGCCAGGACTAAAACCTATTCAGATGATCTTGCTCTGATACCACCAGTGGTGTGAGGTACATGAAACCAGAGTCTACTAGCTATTGTGACCTTGGGCAAATCTGTCTCTTGGGACCTGTTTCCTCATGTGTAAAATGAGGGGAGGTTTAGCTAAATGATCTCTAAGGTCCCTTCCAGCTAACAGATCTAGGATCTGATTCTAATGGTTCAGTTGCCATCTTTTTTCTCCCACTGCTCCTACCAATAGTCAGCCCTTTCCCCAGAGTAAGATGATTCTGTATTCCACCAATAATGGTGGATTTGTCCTAGTCCTATATACTATCAGAAGAGGCACCAAGCAGTATTTGCTCCCTCCCTCTTCTTCCACCTCTATGCCCCAACTCCTCCACCAAAATAACTGTAAACAAACTGTGAAGTGCTACACTTTCTTTTGTGAATGACCTTTGTCATTGGTGATTAGTGTGCAGGCCCCAAGCCCCAGAAAAGAGAAATCCTCCCAGTCCTTTTGCAATGGCTAACACAAGAGGTTAAAGTGGACCATCCCTCCCACCCCTGACAGCCTACATTTCCTTAATGCCCTCCCCCTTCCTGCCCTCCCACCCCAGTCCCACCAATACCCCAAGGAGAAGGGAGGGGGATGGGATCTTCTCCTCCTCTCCTCCCCCATCCCACTTAAACTCTCCTCTTGATCCCAAACCCCATCCCCTGGCACCAGTGCCTCATCCCATATTGGCAGACTGGTCAGAAACAGTCACAAGAGGTCAGAGTCCCTGCCCCAAACTCAACCTCAACGAGGAAGCTCAGGTTGGTCTGGAGGGCACAGGATGCTGCCACAACCCCACCTGCCTTCACTTGGGGTTCTGGACTTCAGGGTAGTCCTCTTCCTCCATGGGGGCAGAGAATTTCAAGTTGGGACCAAAGAAGTTGTCTTTCACAAAGAAGAATTTCTGTCCGGGGAGGAAATCCTTATTATCAGGGGCATCCCTTTGTTCCTTAATCTCCTTCTGCCCACTGGGGTTGGGGTTTTTGACACTGCCCACAAAGAGTGGAAGGTGGGTGACGTCATCAAAGATGAAAAAGAGGAAGGGTCGGTTCATGTTGACAGAGAAGAGGGACATGCGGGACATGACCGCGCTGGTGGCAGCAGAGGCCTCCACGCCAGCCTCATCCAGCTCTAGAGTGGCCCGGTGCTGGACACTGGACACCACAAGGTTCTTCTCAGAGATCCCACGTAGGTCTGGGTCATGGAACAGCTCTTGGAGGCCTGTCCAGAGGCAGGGATAAGCTGGTCACTATTGTGAGAGGACCTAGCCCACCCTTCCTAGAAACGTGGCCCTATGAGGGGGAGAGGCAGCAACAGATGAGCTCCAGGGCATGGTCCTGTGGCTGGGCTCCTCCCTCTTCCTTGATACAAATGCCCAACCTCACAGTTAGAGATTTCCTTTAGCTTTCAGGCCTCCTTATGGCTCCTGGCTCCATTTTTCATTTTGGCCCGTCTAGTGTTTTAATAACTATTTGAATACAACTGGTTTTCTTTGTAATCCAAAACACTATTTTGTTATGTTTAAAACCATAATTTTAAATAGGAGTCCATAGGCCTCCCTGGACTGCCAAAGGGCCCATAAACCCTTTGGATAAAGTAAGATAATATTTGTAACATGCTTAACACAGTGACTGGCATGTAGTGGGCACTGTAAAAACACTTATTCCTTTCCTCCCCATGACACAAAAATGGATAAGAACCCCTGGGCAAGAACAGACCTTTTTACTGAGGAAGCACCTGGGACAAGAAAAGGGAAGTTGCTGCCCAATATGATTCAGTGAGGCAGAGAGGCAAGGGGGCCTGATTCCTAGGCCAGGGCCACACTCCCACTCCTCTTGCATGGAAATTTAAGGTACTAGGTATATGAAGAGTACCAGGTTTTTGAGTCAGATAGGAGGGAGTGTGATGGAGTGGACAGATGACTGTTCTCAGATCCAGGAAAATCTGGGTTCAGATCCTGCCTCTTATACTTATGAGCTAGGGTACACAGCCTTGCTGGGCCTCAGTTTCACTTCACCTTGAAGGTCTCTTCCTGCTCTAACTCTATGCTCTAGCCCAGATTTGAATCTGGGCATTGCTGTTTACTAGGTGTATGACCTTGAACATGTCACATTTAACTTCTCTGGGCCTCAGTTTCCTCATCTGTAAAATGAGGGGGTTAGGATTTCAAGCTCTAAATCTAGGCTTCCCAGATACCTACTAGGCCAAGATAAAGAGGATGTATCTAAGAGTTCAAGCCACAACTGCCTACCTACCTACCTACCTTCCAACCTCCAGTTCCAGGAGTAAACTAAGAAAAGAAACCCTGGACACATGTTCTGTTATCCCCCACCACACACACACACACACACACACACACACACACACACACACACACTTGCAGTTCTTTTCCTTGCCCCAATCCTAGGAGTCCTACCCAACTGGCCAAGGGTTGAGACCAGATCCATCTGGTGGTCCAGGTGCAACTTGGGTAGCATCACCTCTGTGGGCCTCTCCTTCATGAAGGGCTGGTGCAAGGCAGCCCCACTCAGGTTGCCCAGGACGTGAGAGGCATTCCACTCAAACTGGCTGGGGACTACGGCCACAAAACTCATGTTGTTCTTGAAAGGAAACTGAGCCACCTGGGAAAGAAACAAGGGAGGCAGTGTGGTCAAGGATCCTGGGTGAAATATCAAGAGACATGGGGCCTGGGGGATGAGAGGAGCCCAGAGCAAAGAAGGAAAGTCAGTCTCCAGGCCCTCTGCACCTCTGAGCTGCTACAGCCCTGACTTTCCAGGTAAGTTTCTAAGTAACCTCAAAAGGGAGGGGCCATCAAAAACAAAGCCTCAGTAAGACCCACCCCGTGCCCTCCCACTACAATACCATTGACACCTGATGATCCAAACTCTGCTGGAAGACTGCATGGAGAACCTCACTTCACTCTACTCCTGGCCATCTCCTTTCCCCTGTCTTTTGAATTTATATTTCCAGCACTTAGCATAATGCCTCACATACAGTAAGCACTTAATAAATGCTTTCCATTCATTCATTCCAAGGCAGCTAGATGGTGCAGTGATTAGAGCGAGGCCTGGCATCAGGAAGACCTGAGTTCAAATGTGACCTCAGACACCTGCTAGCTGTGTGACCCTGGCTCTGTCTGCCTCAGTTTCCTCAACTGTAGAATGGAAATAATAGCACCCATCTCACAAAGTTGTTATGAGGATGAAATGAGATAATATTTGTAAAGTACTTGGCACATGTGTTGTTCGGTTTGAGTTAGACATGTCTGACTCTTTGTGACCCCATTTGGGGTTTACTTTCAAAGATACTGGAGTGGCTTATCATTTCCTTCTCTAACTCATTTGACAGATGAGGAAACTAAGGCAAATGGGGTTGAGTGACCCACCCAGGGTCACACAGCTAGTAAGTGTCTGAGGATAGATTTGCACTCAGGTCTTCCTGATTCCAGGCCCGGCACTCTATCCACCGCACCATCTAGCTGTCCCACTTGGAACATAGGGAACACCCTGGGCCCATGGTAGACCCTTCATAAATGCTTATTTCCGGCCTCCATTCAATGAGGGAGAAACCTACCACCTCTGGAGGTAGCCTCATTTGGACAGCTCCCATTGTTAGCACGATCTTCCCTTGATTCAGCCTAAATCTGCCTCTCAGTGTCTTGTACCTAGCTCAGCCCTCCTCTGCCAGGCAGAACAATGCTAATCTCTTGTCCACATGACCACCCTTTGTTATTGGGAGACATGGATTGTGCCTTCCCTGCTCAGCCTCCAGACCTCTCACTGGCCCAGTTAGCTCCCTCTGGACATGCCTCAGTTTGTTACCTATGAGAGAAGATTTTCTGTCATTTCTTAATCCTTCCATCTCCAGCCCTTAACAGAAGAGGTACTTATCTTTGGTTAATTGAATTAGACTCTGACTTACTCGTGTGCAGTGAGGCTATTGGACTCCATGCCAGGGAGGGGAAAGAGTCTGGGCCTGGCACACTGAGCATGCAATCATGTGACCTGTGTACGAATCCTGACTCTGACACTTAGACCTACTTCTATAACCCTGGGCAGGCCACAGACTCTTTGGTCTCAGTTTACCCCCTTTAGTAAAGGAAAGTGGTGGAAGAGGTGGTCTCTAAGGTCCCCTCCTAGTCTAGATCTAAAATTAAATGCTCTCCAAGATGCCTTTGAGTTTAAAAAGGCAAAGATCCTACTTCAGGTCCTACTTCAGGTGTTCAGGCTGCTGCTCAGGCTACCCTCATTCCTGGTGCTTTGGGAAACCCCAGGAAATACCCAGAAGATGGGGAGAAGTGGAACACAGAAGAGAAAGTTAATGCGTAAGAAGAGGAAGGAAGAGTAGAAAGTCTCATTTTCTCTGAGGTTTGTTTTGCATGACAGCATGGCAGCATGCATGACCAGGCAATGCAGGGTAACAATGCAGAGTCACGAAGACCTGGGTTCAAGTCCCACCCCTGCATGAAACTGGACAAATCAGCTCACCCCTATTGCCCCTGGTAATCTGAGAGTTCCCAATGCTAGTGATCTGGTCCCTATCTGCCATCTCTATCTGTGACTCCAAATTCAGTGCTCCTTCCTCTAGAATGGAGGATGGATGAAAAAGTTAACACACTGTAGACAAGCAAGTACAAGAAATTATAGGAATTAAGGGAGAAATTAGCAAAATGGAAATGAAATAGAACAATTGAATTAAGAAAGAAAATAAAGAGCTGGGGTTTTGCAAAAAAAACCAATAGCATTGATAAACCTTTAGCAAATATAATCAGTCAGAGGAGAGAGGAAAACGAAATTGCTATAATCAGCAACAAGAGGGAGGGGAACACAGTGAATGAATAATGCCAGGGTTAAAGGCCAAACAATAGAAACAGAAACAAATTCAATTAGCGATAACAATGATAGAGATATAGATATACGACATTATCAGAATTTATGGGATGCATCCAAGGCAGAACTTGGGGGCAAATTGGTTTCCCTGAAGGCTGATATTAACGAGAGAGAAAAAGAGAAAATTAATGAGTTGAGTTGGCCATTTTAAAAATTAGAAAATGAGACTGGAGGATAAAGGAGGAGGGAAGAAGGAACAGGAGGTTTTAAGTGTTAGAGGAAGCTGCTCAAATAGGAAAAAATCTTTGCATCAAATTTCTTTGACAAGAGTTTGGTATCTAAGATAACAATGAATAACATCTAAGACTAATAGCCTTTTCTCTAATAGAGAAATGGCCAAAGAACATGAATTAACACTTCTCAAAACGGCTGCCAAGTATTCACAACCACATGAAAAAATGCTCCAAATTGCTAACAGAAATGCAAGGATCTCGTGAGGCTTCACCTCATGAAATGACAAACTGACAAAAATGACCAAAAATCGCAACAGTCAATGAGGGTGGAGTTGCAGGAAAATGGACACTTTAATACATTGTTGATGGAGCTGTGAAATGGTATGATCATTTTGGAAAGCAATTCGGAATTATGCAAAGGAAGTTACTAAAATTGATTCAGACTCCATACCTCAAGGGGAAAAAGTCCCCATATACGCCAAAATATTTAAAGTAGCCCTTTTTGTGATAGCTAAGAATTGGAAACAGTAGACATCCATCAGTTGGGGAATGACTAAACAAATTAGGGTACATGAATGTAACAGCATATGACTGGGCTGTAAGAAATGATGCCTGGGATGAATACAGAGAAGCACGGAAAGATGATCATGAATTAAACAGAGTAAAGGAAGCAGGGTCAAGAAAAGAAATCCATGATGACTACAACAACATAAATGGACAGAATAATTATACTCCAGAAAATCAAAAGTAAGTATAACCCAGTTGTAAAAACTGAGGATGTCTAGAATGAAGAGATATGAGAAGACAGCTCTAACCTACGCCTTGGAGGAGGTGGAAGGTCCACAGGTCTTACACACTGCAAGAGTTTTTAGACTTTTTCAATATATTGATCAGTTGTGCTGATTTTTTTTCTTTTTTTCTAAAAAATACTACTTGTCTTATAGGATGGCTCTCTGGGAGGGCTACATGGGATATAATAGTGATGTAAGAAGCAGAAGGTATCGATAAAAACATATTTTTTTTAAAAAAGAGTCAAGTTGGCTGGTCACCAAGACAAGGAGGTGACTGGGTACTCCTGAGGCCTCTTAACCCCAGTGACCATGGAGTATCCCACAAGCAACAATGGATTTAATGAATGAATACTTAAAGGAGTCTGAGTCCTTCCTATATGCCAAAGACAACAAAGATAGAGAGAAAAGACCAATGAATACAAAAATATATATAGTATAGAAGCTATTTTTGTGGTGGCAAAAAAACCAGAAGCTAAAGATTTCCCATCCTTTGGGAGATAGCTGAATCAATGATAGTACAAGATGGTAATGGAAAATGAGTTTTGCCTTAAGATATAGCTTTATAGAAGTCAGGAAACATTGGACAAACTGATGCACAGTGAAGTCAGCAGAACCGAAACAGTTTGCAACATAGAAACAAATGTTGCAAAGACAAACAACTTTGAAAGACTTAAAAACACTGGTCGATGAAATGATCAGCCAGGATTCCCCAGGACCTATGATGAAACCTGTTCCCAGCCTCAGGCTGGAGAGGTAACAGATCAAGGTACATCGTGAGACAAATATTTTTGAAAATGGCCAATGAGGGGAATTTGTTTTGCTTGACTCTGCATATTTGTTGCACGGTTTTTCCTTTTCTTTTCTTTTTCAGTGGATGGAATGTGGAAAGAAGAAAAAATAAATTTTAATTTAACAAATTAAATTTTTTAAAATAAAACTAAGCACTTACCACTCATCCTGGAACAGACCTAGCAGAGGCCACACTCACTCCATCCTCTGCAGAGCCCTGGATGTCTTTCCCATCTTTCAGTGTCCAGGCTCCCAAAGCCCCCGGCATCTCAGGAAAGGGGACTCAGCCTCAGGCTCTGACCTTCCCCTCCTTCCTGTACCACTCACCAGCACATCTGCCTGTTCCAGCAAGAACCAACGTAGAGGGTATTTCTTGGCCTTCATCATTACCACAGGAACTACATACTTCTCATCCAGATGAAAAACATCAGTCTTGGTAAGGCTGGGATCAAACTTGGTCTTCCAGAAACCTGTAGCCAAGCAGAATGGAGGAGTTACAAAGGCTGGCTGGTCTCTTTGCAAAGAGCACTAGGTTGGGAATTAGGAGACCAGGTCAAGTCCCAAGGTCTGCATCTAACCCCCCGTGGGAATTTAGGCAAATAGTTTGCTCTCTCTGGGCTTCAGTTTCCTTCTCTGTAAAATGAGGGAGATTAGACTAAAAGACCTCAAGTTTCCACAGCTTCAAACCCAATGGTCCTCATTCTCCATCGCTTCCCCATTGCCGTTCCCTTGTTAAATCCTACACCCACAACATCTCCTGCATGCTTTCCCTTCCCTCCATCTCCACTCACATTAGCAGAGGTGGGGAACCTGCAACCTCAAGGCCACATGTGGCCCTCTAGGTCCTGAAGCCAAATGGATTCAAAGAATCACACTTGAGGACCTAAAGGGTCCCATGTGGCCTCGAGGCTTCAGGTTTCCCACTCTTGCAACTAGGACCATCCCCCATCCAATTTAGCCCCTCATTTCCTTTTTCCTGAACCACTGAAGGAGCTTCCTAAATGGAATGCCTTCAGTTCATCATCCAAACAGCTGCCAAAGCCACATTCCCAAAGCCCAAGTCTGACCACATCACCCCTATTCCTCTAGGATTTTGACATGTCAAGTGCTTCACAGTCTGGCCCTGGCCTATCTTTTCAGATCAGACTTGGAGTATACATTACTGCACAATGCAGGCAAACTAGCTAGCTTGCTTGCTGTCTCTTATACAATTCTCACCTCTTGGTCACTGCATAGCTTATCTGTCCCTCTGTGCCTGGAAGTCACTTCCTACTCCTGACTCTCAGAATTCTTCACCCCCTTCAAAGCTGAGCTCAGCTGCTATCAGCTATGAGAAGTCTTTCCTATTCCCCACCCTCCCCTGCCAGCCATTAATGCCTCCCCGTAATTACTTTTTATTTATATTTCACATATAAGAGCCATCTTCTACATGTACAGTATCATTTCTCCCAATAAGATGCAAGTCCTTTGAGGGAAGGAACAGGTTTCATTGCTGTTTAAGGATCTCTAGGGCCTAGTACAATACCTGGCAGATTTTTAAAAAATTTAGACAGGATCTGTGATTTCCTTATTCTATCAAACTCCTGAGTGTAACCTCAACTAGATTAAAAGATAATTGGGAACTGTTTAAAAAAATAAATAAACATACAACATAATGTTAATTTGTGATTTTCTAGGTCAACATATGGGGCAGCTTAGGTGGCTCTTGGAGTCAGGAAGACCTGAGTTAAAATCCAGCCTTGGACATTAGCTATGTGACCCTGGGCAAGTCACTTTACTCTATTTGCCTCAGTTTCCCTAATCTATGAAACAAGCTGGAGAAGGAAGTAGCAAACCACTCCAGTATCTTTGCCAAGAAAGCCCAAAATGGGATCATGAAGAATCAGACAGGACTGAAACAACTGCAGACAAAAACAAAGACAAAGTCGACATGCATCCCAAGGATCCATTTCTATTTGAGTTAGACACCTGTGACCTAGGGAACTTCCAGTGAGGAAACATCCTCTTGAATGCTGGACAGCTCCTGGAACTGGAGAGCTGCCTGGCACTCTGAGAGGCCAAACGTTTGGCCCAGGGTTACTTAATCGGTATACATTAGAGGCCAGAGGTGAGAGCAGAACAGCTCTATCCACAAAGTCATGGCACTAATCACCTGATGCAAATTAATTAACTAATCATGGTTAATTGATAAGGTAATGCTTCAATGAATGCTGATTCAATTAATTACTGAATCAGCCAGTAGTTATTAAGCACCTACTATGTGTCACTGCACTAGGTACTGGGCGTTACAAAAACAAGAACTGTAAACCTCTCTACTCCCTAAAACTTAGTTGTAACAGGGGATACAATAGGGAAATATATATGTGTATGTACATCAATGTTGTATGTGTATGTATACATGTATGGATGTGTGTAGAAGTATGTGTATGTATATGTCTTTACAAGATAACTGTAAAGAGAAAAAACTAAAGTGCATACAAAGTGTATACAAAAATTTCAGTGCATCCAAGTTTCTTGAGGGATACTAGCATTTGGGAGAGGGTGATGAAGAAAGGCTTCCTCGCAACTGATTTGCATCTTGAGAGGAAGACAGGAATTCTCAGAAGGAGAAGTGAGAAGGCATTGAATTTTAGGCCAGAGGGTGAGAAGGCACAAAGATGGAGGCTGGAAGAATGGAGAGAGGCCGGTTGGGCTGGATGGTGAGTGTGGGGAGGAGTAATGTCTAGGTTACATAGGGGCTGGGTTATGAGGGGACCAAAAAGTTAAACAGGAGAGCCAGGAGGAAGTCCCTGTAGTTGAGCAGGAGAGTGAAGTGATCAGAGAAGCACTTAAGGAAAATTATGTTGTCAACAATGTTGAAGATGAACTGGAATATGGAGAGAATGGAGGCAGGAGGCCAGATAAGAGATGACATGGGCAGCTGTCTGAGTAGAGAGAACAGGTGAGAGTCAACGAAGGACCTAGAAATAGAAAAATTAGGCACCTGATGGGCTATCGGAGACGGGAAGAATTTAGGAAAAAACTGAGGTTGGGGCAGCTAGGTGGCAGAAGTGGATAGAGAGCCAGGCATCAGGTCAGAAGGACCTAAATTCAAATCCAGCCTCAGACACTTGCTGTGTGACCCTGGGCAAGTCACTTAACCCCAACTGCCTCCAAAAAGAAAATATCAAAGATACAAATCTGGAAGATTGGAAAGATGATGATGCCTTCTACAAATAGATGGAAATTTGGAAGAGGAAAGGGCTTAGAAGAAAAGAGAAGTAGTTCTGTTTTGGTTGGGTTCATGTTGAGATGATGGGACATCCAGCTTGAAGTGTCCAAGAGTGAGTTGGTGATTGGGGCCTGAAACGGCCTCTTAGAGGAGAGACTGAGGGTGGATATATAGGTCTATGAGTCATCTGCCTTGAGATAATAATTGAAACCATGGGAACTGATGAGGTCACCAAGAGAGAGAAGGCTGGCAGGCCTAGGGCAGAGCCTTGGCGAACACACAGTAATTTCTGATTCTTTCTTCTCCCGGCTGAGGGTCCATTCAGCTCTAACAATCTGAGCATTTATGGGAGTTTCTTCCCCCTACTCCCCATTCCAGACTAACTAAAAGGGATCAACCTGGCAGGAGAGAGATCTGTGCCCACATTCAGGACCCTGGAGATGCTAACTATGGCTAATTGGCTGTTTTTTTCACAGATAGATGAATATCTCATTAATAGTCAATCTCTCAGCCAGAAACTGGCTTCTCCCATCTCCTACCATGCTCTCAAGGTGATATGTCCTTCCCTGGTTATATTTTCTGTGGGCCTCCACTTCATTGCAGGGCTTCTGACCCCACCACACATCTGGCACCATCTAAATATCATGCTTGGCAGGGGTCTTCCCTCATAGGCTCAACCTTCTGGTGGCTCCTAAGGCTACAGTGAATGAGAAAGGGGGAAGGAATGACAATGGGTGTGCTGGAGGGACAGTCTTTGGCATGCACTGGCACCTACCCTGAAAATACACTGCATTAAGAAGTAGCATCACTGTGTTTGCTGGGAGCTCCAACAGGAAATTCTCAATCTTTCCCTCCGTGGCCTCCTTCACCCACTGGTTGATGATCTGAAGGTCATCCTTCTCATTCCCTTTTAGGATGGCAGGCTTTGCACCAAAAAATTTCTCTGATTGCTCCACAAATTCCTGTTTGACTGGGAAGCCTAAGAAAGAAGCCAGATAAAGTTATGTTCACAGTTTGGCATTGGAAAGAGGGCTGCATTTGGAGTCAGGGAAATCCCAGCTCTGCTACTTACTAGCATGGACTCGTGCAAAGAGCCCTGGACTCCAAGTGAAAATGCCAGGGTGCGAGCATGCCCTTGCTGGCTGTGTCCAGTGGGTGAGCTGCTAAACCTGAGTCTCACTTTCCTCTTCTATCCAATGGAGATAAATTCTCCACACATTCTCTCTGTCTTGTGGGGTAATTATGAATGAAGAGTTTTACCTCCTTTAAACAGGGAGACAGGTGGCAGGAGTTGGCAGTATCAAGCACACACACCTTTTTCCAGATACATCTTGGCGGCCATGCGTAGGGCTGTGCGGCCCAGCTCTTGGCGGACACCATTCAGTGTATGGTGCAAGCAGGGTGCAGATTCCACATGCAGGACCTTTCGAAGTTGCTGGACTGTCTTAGTCTTGGCTCCTGGAGAACACGCCGGCTGTGGTCCCATTGGGGGTATCACCAGGCTGGCATACCCCCCACCCACATCCAAATACCAATCCCCCCATATCCCACCTTTGCAACCAGACAATCCACAGCACCATATACTGCCCCACTCTAAGGGGTGGTGAGGTGGTGGTAAGGAACTTTTAACCACCACCCCACACAAAAACCCCTCTTGATTTTCACCTCCACATCTTTCTTCTCTTCATTTGCCCTCCCTGGAACGCCTTCCCCTCCTTTCCTTAATCTGCTTCTCCTTTGAAGCCCAGCCATATCCCCAGCTTTTTGGTGAAACTGTTCTTGACTCCACTGGCCCATTTTTAAATTGCCACTGCCCTTAGTCTGGCCCACACATCTTGGTACTTAGGCATAGGCTGCCCCCTATAGTCCTCTAATACTTTTTTGTGTAAGTCTCTTCGATGAGACCATAGCCACTAGAAAGCAGGGATGCTGCCTCCCACTTGCATCCCTCACGGTACCTACCATAGCACTGAGTACATAGTAGGCACTCTATAAATGCATTATTAAGTTAACAGAGAGAATGGTTCTGCCCCAAGCCCTTTTCTGATAGGAGACCTTGAAAGAAACCTCTCGCTCAGATACTGCATATGTAGCCAGCATCTGAGACCACTGGGAAATGCAGGGATTTCCTATTCACTCCTACTAGACTAGGCTGTCCCAGCTCCATCACTAATTCACCGTGTGACCTTGGACGACTCACTTCCTGACTCTTGAGTTTCCTCCTCTGTGGTAACAGGGAGCAGGACTGGCTGATCTCTGTGGTCCCTCCCAGCTCTCCCATTCCAGAGTTCTAGCCCCTCTGAAGCAGGTATCAACCCAGTTACCTAGTTCGAGATGATATAATGCTAGAGCAACACTGAGGGGTGACAGGACCACGTTGGGGCTTGTGGATTTCTGCAGGACTTTGGCAAACAGGTCTAAAGTGAACTCCATCATGGACTCAGCCAGCTTGTGGGTCTGCTCTGCTGAGGGGGTCTCCTTGCAGCTGACCTCCACTCTCTGCCAAGCCTCCTCTGAGGGCATCAGGCAACTGTACACCTTTGGGATGGGAACCTGTGTCGGAACCCCAGAGGTGAAGGAATCTACTTTCCTGGCATGCTCCTGGGTATCCATGGGAAAATTCAAGGCCCCAGACTTTGCTGGTTGCCCCATGGGACCGGGTGGTGTCCTGTCTGAATCCTGGAGGGGAGAAAGGACAGTCAGAAAGAATGAGAAAGTGAGCCACGGTGCCATGGTCCTTTGCTTCCTCCTGACATGAGGAACTTGTGCTATGGAAAGGACATGGCGCTAGGGTCCAAGAGCGTGACCTTAGGCAAGTCATCCTCCTCTGTAAAAGGAGGGAGAGTAGACCAGGTGATCTCCAAGAGCTCTTCCAGTTCTAGAACCACAATCCTAAATCCACTGGGGATCCCAGAAAACATCACAGGCACATAAGAGCATCAGTTACCAAATAACTACATATGGGGCTTGAGAGGGTGAGAGAGAAAGTCAAGGACAGTATTGCTTTAATACAGGAGCAGAGATCTGTAGAGGAGAGGCCACCGGCCCCCAAGGACTTCTTAATTGCCAAATCCCAGTCCTCCACCACCTTGACCTCTTTGCAACCTTTGACCCTATCTTCTCTGGGATGCTCTTTTCAGTTTCCCCAAGTCTCCTCCTACCTCTCTGCCCATTTCTTCTCAGTGTCTTTTGCTGGATCTTTATCCACATCACATCTGCTAACTGTGGGTGTCCCCCAAGGCTCTGCTCTGGGACCTCCTCACCTCTCCCTCTTTATCATTTCAGTTGGTGATCTCATCTGCTCCCATGGATTCACTCTTTATCCTTTTGCTCTGATTCTCAAATCTACTTGTACAGCCCTCCCCTCTCTCCTGACCTCCAATCTTGCATCTCCAACTGCCTCTTGAAGATCTCAAATTGGATGCCTTGTCAATGACTTAAACTCCGTGTGTCCAAAACTGAACTCATTCTCTTTCTCCCTAAATCTTCCTCTCTTCCTGACTTGCCTGTGATTGTTAAGGGCGCCATCTTCCTCCCAATCACCCAGACTGGCAACCTAAGTGTCAGCCTCACCTCCTCCAGCTCTCTCACCCTCCCATATCCAAGCTGCCAAATCTTGTCCGGCTCTACCTGCAGTATCTATTCTGCCACCACGAGGGCACAGGCTCTCATCAGTATTTTACAAGCCCTCCTTACTCACATCTCTTCCCATTCCAGCCCACCTCCACTTAGCTATCAAGCTGACTCAAGTGAGTGCCTCAAATGAGCCTCCTTGATACACCTGGAACCTTCCTAGTCCTTAATGTCACCCCTCCCTGAAGACTGCCTTCCTTCCCCTTCTCTCTGGACATTGGCTATTAGTTCTCAGTCCTGACCACAGACCCTTCTGATAGATCTCCCCTTTCCCCTCTCTCACCATGACTACTTTCTCCAGGCTGGGTGCCTGAGCATGCAGCCTCTAGCCCCTCTGGCAAACAGGTCTGTAGCATCCTTTTAGGATCACAGATTAAGAGCTGGAAGGAAGCTCAGAGAACCCATCTAGTCTAACCTCATGTTACAGATAGGGAAACTGAGGCCTCAAAAGGAAAAGGGACTTGCCCAAAGTCACAATGTATGGGCCAAGTAGCAGAGTCAGGATTAGGGCCCAGAATTAAGAGGAGGCAAAGAGGTGTCTGGGGGCTGCTCCTGGCAGTCCTTTGGTGGCTCAGATGTTTCTGAAGCCATCCTCCTGATTTCACTCCTTGCTCCATCCCTCCTTAATGCTAATTCTTCTCTCTTTAGAACTGCTGTCCCTTTCCCTTTTTCCCCATCAGGAACCCAGTCTCAATAAGTGTGGGATACATTCATTCTAATTCTTCTATACAACATGACTAATGTGAAAATATGTTTGATGTATGTGTAGAGCCCATGTAATTGCATGCCATCTTGAGGACAGAGAGGAGGAGGGGGGAGAAAATTTAAAACTTATGAAGTGAACTTCATAATTAAAATTATGAAACGTATAAAAGTGAATGTTGAAAACTAAAAATAAATAAATTTAAAAAATAACTTCAAAAAATAAGTGTGGGATAGAAAAGGAAACTCATTTTCTTTTCTGTCTTCTGCCTCTGTCTGTGCCTGTGTTTCTCTTTTCTTTCTCTTTTTCTCTCTGTTTCTGTCTCTCTCTGTGTCTCTCTGTCCCCATCTGTCTCTCTTCTCTGTTTCCCCAACCCCACTCCCCTGGCGATCTTATTAGCTCTCTTGGGTTAACTATCAGCTCTATGCCAATAGCTATCAAATTCACATCTCCAACTGCCTGCTGGACATCTCCACTTGGATGCCTCACAGGAGTTTCAAAATTAACATGTCCCAAAGGGAACCAATTATCTTTTCCCCAATCCCATTTTAGGGTTTTAAATGCTTCACATTCTGCTCAGACTACTGATATAGGCTGATGACACATCAATCTCCCTCACTAACTTGGCATCCAACCCAACTGTCCCACCTGCTGTTGCCCCTACAGAGTAGTTCATCTGCTGTAATCTCCAGCCTACATGCCTTTGCACAGGCTGACTGTCCTCCCAGACCCAGAATTCTTCTCAATCCTGCCTGTCCAAAATTTGAGTTCACTTGAAGGCAGCCCAAAGTACCACCTCCCTCAGGAAAACATCTCCAACTCAGTTATTGTTTCCCTCCCTTAGCCCCACCAAAACCCTTCTATAATCACTTTATTTTGGGAAGATCTTGTAATTACTTTATCTGTGAACATGAATCCTGCAATAGGATGGAAACTCCCTGAGGGCAGGCACCTTTTTGTGTTTGTTTTGTCCCTAGCACAGTAACTGGGGCAGATAATGGGGGGGCCAGGGGAGAAGGCCTGACCCATAGGTTGGCCCCTTGTTCCCTCTGCTCCGTTCTTCTCCCCAGTTGGGCTTCCCCTTTACCTGGTTGCCTGGCTTGAGGAGAAGAAGCAGGGGTACTTTCTCCTGTTTCTGCCCCTCCACAAAGGCATCATGGACTGGCTCCTAGAATAGGAAGCAGATTGAGATGAAAATCCAACCTTGTCTTGATCTGAAGGCTACAAGAGGCCTTGTCCCTTCCCCAACCTTCCTCTTCCCCTAGGTCAGGGGTCCCAGCCTGGGGCAGATGCTCCCACAGGATCTGTACCCATTCCGCTATGATAAAGACTATCTCCAGTAAAGGGAGAGAAGCAGCAGGGCACAGTGGGCAGTTTTACCTACCTCCCAACCCTCTCACAACCTCAAAGGGTGGGCGCTCTCCCTGTTGCTTTCTGTCTCCTCCCACCTCTCTCCCTCTCTCTCACTCTGTCCTCTCTCTCTTTCACTCTCTGTCTCTCTCCCCATCTCTCCACCTTTCCTCATCCCTCCCCACCCCACTCTTTCTCCCCTACTTCCCAAAGAGGCCTTGCCAGCCTGCCTTCCTTACCAATAAACAGGATCTAGGCAGAACAGACAGGCCAAGCAGTAGGAGGGTCCAGATCGGAGGTTCCATGGTCCTGGAACCTGGGAAGAGAATTTGTTAGCAATCCTTTATCTCAGGGCAGCCCATGCTTTCGCACTGCTTTTCCCATCTCCCTCTGGATGGATCTTATCCCATCCTTGAAAGCCCAGCTCAAATGCCATCTCCTTCAAGAAGCCTGAGGACCACAGTGAGTTCTGAACACCAATCATCATTCAGCATTTGGTATATGCACTTACTGATCAGCTAGCAGTGATGCTTTACAGCTTCACAAAGCGCTTTCCATAATCTGTCTCATCTGATCCTTATAAAAATGTGGGTGCTACTATCATCCCCATTTTACAGATGAGAAACCAGAAGCTGAGAAAAATCAAGTAACTTGCCTAGGGTCACACATCTCCCAGCCTGTCTGCCTCTCACCCAGTTGCCAAATAAGACTAGGGCCTGAGACCTTCCAGCTCCAAAGCTACTTTACTATGATCATTTCACAATAGTTATCTGGTCCTTGGAAAGAGCTGGAGGGAAAGGAGTATACTGGGGGATACTTGGGTACCACCTGCTCCAACATGGCATGGGGTCTTTTTCCTAGCCCGGTTGGGGCAGGCAGTGACCAAAACTGGTTTAGACAAGGGCTATCTCCCTAGTTCTACACCCTTTGGGGAACCCTTATGTAAAGGAGGGGGCAGTACAGAGAAACTCCTGCCCATTTCCAGGAACCCACAGGGCCCTCCTCCCCTCTTGCTAGTAATTCTGGCTGGAGGCCCAGAGCTCCCTGAGGTTGTGAAAGGACTAGATAAGGAAGACTCCACTCCAGCTTTCCCATTCTCTCTGTCCCCCAAGGTCTGCTTTCTCAGGCCTGCTCCAGCCTCTTCTGTTCCCAACATAGATTCCTCCCTGCCCCATGTGTCATCCCCAAACCCTAAAGAAGAAGGAAAAGCAAAGGCAATGGGGCCCATCTAAGCAGACCACTGGCTTCCCATGGGAAAGTTAGGTCCTCAAAATCATCAACATCCTCAGGCTCTTGGCCTTTCTTTCCTGAAAGACATACACATGGACCAGGGGTCCTACCGCCCCATCTAGGGGAGCAGGGTCACCCTATAAGGGAGAGAACTCACTTGACCCAGTTGGAAAGAGCACCAGGCTTGGCATCAGATGAGACGCATTCAAATCCTATGCCTAATATTTATGCCTTGTGTTAGCCTGGCCAAGGTACCACCTCCTCAGACCTGTTTTCTCATCTAAAAAATAAGCAATGGAACTGAATGTCTTCTCAGGCCCCTTCCAACCTTAGATCTAGGATCATCCAGGGTTTAACCCCCATCAGTTCAACCTTCCCTGGCTCCAGAAGCCAGCTCTCAGGCCCAGGTTACACATTAGAGCCCTGGGGGATTTGCAGCCCAACCCCACCCCCCCACCTCCATTCCTACTCACTTACCTTGTCAGGCTTCTGGCTGTTGTGCACGATGTGTCCACTTTGACACTGTCCTGGGCTCTGGCCCCAACTTCTGCCCTGCCCAGCCCTCCCACCGTGACCTTTGATCCCAGCTTTTTTCCAGATTTCTCTCCCTTTCAGCAAATATTGACCAACACATCCATTTAAACATTTGTATAGGCCCCCTTTCCTGTTTAGTTTTCTGGTCTCCTCCCCACCCCCACCCCTCAGCTTGGGGGCCCAAATGGGACCTGACAAGACAGTTTTATGATCATTGGGGTGTCCCCTAGCCATCTAGGAAACAGGGAAGAACCAGTGCAGGGGCCTGTCCAGTGGAGCTGAGACAGAGACTGTGCAGCCAGGCTTGGCCCAAGGAGCATTGCAAGATACAGCTCTGCCATCGAGCAAAGCCAGCGGTGTGACCTTGGGCACGTCCCAAACTCAGCATCACCTCTGCAGAAGGAAGGGGCTGGACTTACGGTCTATAACTCTGCCCTAGACCCAGTGAGGATGGAACATAACCCTGTCACCCCAATGGGTCAGAACCCAAACATTTAGGCGCCTGCTGCCTGTGTGGGGCCCATGAGGTCGCTTGTCTCAAGTACTCAAGGACAACGGCTTTCTTCTCTCCACTTCCACCAGCTAGCTTGGGTGACCCCTCCATTTTGACCCAGTGGTATTGGTCAGTGGGGAATCCCAGGCCTGAGGCTACTTGGTGGGCCCGAGGCTAGGTCCAAGTTCCCATAGATAGGGGCAAGCCTTTCCCTACCTCAGAGAACCTTCCATTTGCTAGATATCCTAAGTATTTATTCAAATGCTGTCTCCTCCATTAGAACACATGCTTGTGGAGGGTATCCCCAGAACTTAGCATAGCGCTGGGCACACGCTGTGCTCAATACACACTAATTAACAAGTCTGGGACTTCTCCTCTCCCTACTCCCACCTCCAATGGGGACAGACTCCACTCCTAGGAAAACCCAGTAACATACACATCCTCATTTCTTTCAGCTTAGTCACTGGGTTTTCTAACTTGTCAGTCAACATTAATATTTTGAGGACTTACTATTGGCTCAATACTGAGGATACAGCCTGGACCTTGCTGGGTGAACCCAAGTGATTTAAATCCATTCAGTGGGTGGGTGAGGTTCATCTTCCTTTATGGGTGGAGCTCTGGGACCCAATAGCTCCCACAGCACCTGGCACCATCACCACTTGACTGCTTGGGAGGTTGGGGTCTCCACTCACCTGTTGGAAGTCCCTCGGCTAAAACTGAGGAGGGTAGGCGACACAGCATCAGTTCCTTAAGGAAGGGTACCCCATCCTTTTCTTATAGAGACTGAACTCAGTAAGGGAAGTGGTTTTCTTGTGAGGCTGGTTATTTGGATCTGATACAGATGGGCCTGCTTCCTTCCTACCCCTCTTACTATACCACAGGCCCCAGATCAACAGCCTTACTCCATTTCATGGCTCTTCCAAAGTGTTTATTGTTATATTTACATCTATTGCAAATAGTGGATGGGAGGCTGGGATCAAGAGGCACCCCTGCTCCCCCACCCCAGGTTCTGGGAATGCTGCCCCATGACATATTTCTGGGACCTAAGGGAACCTTTTCCTCAGTTTGACACAGGGTCCTGTGGGGCAAGGGTTTTCAGAAGCTGCCACCCCAGCTCAAGGCACAAAATACTAGGGGGAGACAGGAGGAGAGGGATTTCCCATCTAGCCCCTTTGGGGATGGAGTTGAATGAAGGATCCACCAGCTACGTGCAACTGGCTCCACTCTGCT
The DNA here is from genome assembly GCA_023548195.1 of Bettongia penicillata ogilbyi. NCBI lineage: Eukaryota > Metazoa > Chordata > Mammalia > Diprotodontia > Potoroidae > Bettongia > Bettongia penicillata. The sequence goes on along the minus strand of JAJHZJ010000605.1, from coordinate 1,617,057 downwards.
CTTACCTTATGTCTTTCCTTTTCCCCTATATTGGTCCTAAACCAGATAGGAAAGAATGGAGGCTCTGGGACAGAACAACTGTCACTATGAACCTGCCCCAGGTCAGCCTCTAACTATGGGCTGAAGCCCTCAGGAGTGGGCAGTGGTCAGCACCAGAACCACTGACATCTTCCTCACTCCTTACTCCCCTACTCTGCCTTTCCTCCTGGGGTACATAGAGTGGCAGAATCCTCTCCCAGTGAAGGAAAGCAGTCATGATCTGCTAGGGCCATCACCACCCCTCTCCTTCAGGAGCAGAGGGGCACCCCGTCTGCAGCACCAACCTCGCCAGGGGGTAGCCAAAGCCTTATAGAGGCAGATATAGCTAAAGAGTAGCCTCTGTGTCCTCCAAACTCAGCCTCAGGGTGGAAAAGGGGGCCAGGAAAGTGATGTCCTCAGCCCGCCAACACCCAAGGCACAAGTCAAGGCCTCTCCGAGTCTCCCTGGTCTCCTCTATTCCAGTAGACCAATGGCCTAGAGCACTTAAGTCCAGGATGGGACCACCCATATGCCAACAGGCCCAGGGCCAGGCTTCAGGAGGTTTAGCAGGAGTGCATGTGGGGATAAGTCTTGGGCTTTGGAATCTGGGGTTTCTCTCTTTGGTGTTAGGCACAGATGGTATGGAGCCCTAGGGCCCTCTGCCCAACTGGGACTTGCCTTGGAAGCCCAAACACCATGCTTGTGGATGAGTTTTGAAACAGACGGGCAAAGTCACCAAACTGGCAGAAAGGAATCTGTGGCCACATGTGCTGATCCTGAGCACATTCCTCAGCCTGCGTCTGCTATGTCCCTCATCTACGCCAGGAGTCGGATGGCCCCGTTGTCCGAGCCCAGTAAAAGGTGCCGCTTGGTAGGTAACACGGCCAGGCTAGTGAGCGTCCCGCGGAAGTTCTCTGAGCTGAGCTTGGTAGTGGCCTGGGAGGGGGGCTCTGTCAAGGAGCAGACACCAATCTTGTTGGCCACGGTGCCCGTCACCACCTCACTGCCATAGAGGTCGAACGTGTGAATGGGGTCTGAGGGGGACTTGTAGTGGTGGGTGGGCTTCTGTTCCAGTTCTTTCCAGATGGTCAGGGAGTGGTCTGAGGATGAGCTGATCAGGGTGCTCCCTTCCACAGCCTGCCCCAGAGAAAGAGGGATGCCACAGCAATTAGTCAGGAACTGAGCAGGGTTCCCCTTCCTCCCACAAGCTGGGCCACAAAACTACTCCTCAGAATCCATTCTGCAGGGACAGCTTTGATGGGATCATCATCACTGTTCCTGGTAGTCCCTGGGACTGCCACAGAGGCGTAAGGATGCTCAGAGACTCTTGGGTGAGTGGTCCTTTTCTGAGCTCAGCAAACCCAATATCACAAGGGTAGAGAAAGGGTATCCCTCATATTCGACTCCCCCAGGGGCTTCCTCCTCGGCAGCACTCTAGGGCTGGGCATGAAGACAGGAGTTGGGGGTCCTCCCTCATGGGCCTGCACCACCCCCACTGCCCCTGGTCACCAAGGGAGAGTCAGGGGGAGGAGAAGAGCCTGGACTCTGCTCAGCCATGCGGGGGCAGTAAACAGGCCTCCCTGATCTTTACTGAACCTCAACTAGGTCAAGGACAGAGAGACTGACCCCTGCCCCTTGGGGCCAGGCAAATATGGACAAGGGTTACTCATTAGAACAGGGCCCCAGGGGGGCAGAAGTGACACCTCTTCTCTCCCTCCCCCCCCAGAGCCCCTGCCACATGGAGGGGCCCACTGTTAAGTCCCAAAGATATCAGGGATGCTAAGGCTGGAAGTGCAACAGCAAAATGCGAGGGGACATTGGCTCAGCCTCAGTCAACTCTCAGGTTCTTGAACTCCAAGAAATGGAGCCAGGGGTGGGAGTGGGTAAGAAGGAAGCCAGCTCAGGTCTGTCCCATCTACCTTCTGGCCAAACAGCCAGAGCTGCAGGCTAAGATGTCCAGGCTGCGCCTGAGCTGTGAGAGGAAAGGAGGGAGGGAGACCTCACCTTGATCTGCAGGATGTCGCCCTCGTGAGCTGGCCACCCTCGAAGGACAAGTCCAGTCCTGGTGTCCAGGAGTACCATGAAGCCTGAGGAGAAGCCCGCTACGACACTTCGGCCGCTGGGGCTAACGGCCAATGATCGGACAAGGCCAGCATTCAAGCCACCCCCTAGACGGAACTCGTGCTAATAGGACCAGAGACAAGGACTGAGAGACGGCCTTCCCACGGCCCTCTCCATGTTTCACTCCCACAGAACCCTCGGGGCCCTGCTTTTCCTCTACCACCCCTTTCCCTCAGAGGTTTCTCATCCACTTAACAAGGCCTTGTCTTCCTTGGGTGGGAGCTCCAGTGTTTCCTGAGCTGCCTCTGACTGGCTCTCTGTTGGTCCCCCCCAACTATGAGCACAAAACAGGGACTGTTTCCCATTTTATTCCTGTACCCTGGCACACACCTGCAGTCCAGGCTTCCGACAGTCCACAAAACGCAGGGTGGAATCCGCACTAGCCAGGGTGATGCTGGTGTGAGGGGCAGGCATGACAGCCACCGCAGTCCAAGGCACCCGATTGTCCCAGGCCTCCACTGTTCGCACAGTCTTCCCTGTGAGGGTAAAAGCACCAGGTCAGGGGACCCAGGAGGGAATGGCCAAAGCCCTCCATCTAATGTTACAAGAGAAGCTCTGACCACCCAACCCAGGGGTCCACTACAGCTTCCTGTTGCTCCTCATGGACAGCTCTCAGGGCCTGCTAAAGATACTTCCAAAGGTCAAGACCCTGCCTAGGATCTTTAAACCCTCCCCTAAACAGGCACACTGCCTCCTGATTCTCTTACCCCCTCAGGCCTGGCCCAAGCCTGTTCCCTATACCTACTTCATCTCCACCCCTGCCCCATGCCCACCCCCATCCCTCTCCCACCCATAGCCAACACCTAGCCCCACACTTCCTACTACTAAGCCCGCAGACTAACCCACTTTCCTTTTCCTCCCCTCATCCCATAACCATCCCTCTCCCCCCACCTCCTCCAAGTTAATCTTCTCTGCAGCCCAGTCACGAAAGGTCAGCAGTGGGCTGGGGGAAGCAGCATGAAGGTAAACCACTTTCTCCTCTCTTTGTCAGTGCAAGATCTCACCTTATCCCTAGGTCCTGGCTGGTGTGGGCTGCCTCCCTGTCACATAGCACAGGGGAGGCCTCACCTGTGAACGGGTCCCAGATATGAACAGTGCCATCACAGCTCACGACCTGCTGAGATGCCTCCAACTGGCTGACATGGAAGATGCTCTTGCGATGGTGGGTGTAGATGAGGCGAGGCGCTGTCTCACTGGTGCCATCGCCACAGTTGTAGAGTGGCCAAAGCCGAACGGTCCTGTCTTTGCTACCGCTCAGGAAGAAGTCCTCACTTCCCAGTGGGGCCACACACTTCACAGCCCCCGAGTGGCCCAGAAAGCTCTGCAGCCTGATTTGGTGGAAGTGGAAGTGGGCATCATGTTGGCTGACACCAATCTCATACTGCCAGTAGGCCAACCAGTTCCCACTCAATCCATGGGCACATCGAGGCAGATCCCGTTTCAGTGAATTCTCCTCCCCACCCATCTCGCAGAGGCCCCCGAGACAACCAGTCACTCCTGAGCTGGGGCCCAGGGGACCTGGACTCTCAGGCTGGGTGTCTACAGGAATCTGGATACGGTTCCCGACAAGCACGCTCCCAAAAGTGCCTGAGTTGCCGTCATCATGGTTCATTCCCCTGCCTTGAGGGTCCTGCTCTGCAGAGGTACTGGGCATGGGTGCCAAGTTCATAGGGTCCTGCCCCATTGGGCTGGCACTCTCCAAATACTGCCCTGCCAGCTGCCCCACGAGAACATGGTTGGGGACGATCTTCTGGATGACATCGCCTAGACATGGGTGGGAAGAGCTCAGGCCCAGAGAAGGAAGGTTGTCCCTGCCACAGGCCCCAAAGCCCAAACAAGGGAGGAATTGGTGAACACCAGCAGTACTTCAGGGTGTGGAACTGCCCTCCCGAGCCCAGAATGAAGGCAATTAACACTTGGTACCCTTGAGACAGTGACAGCAGAGCCCCTCGGGACAGTTAATGGGCCAGACCCAAGGGACAGGAATCCAGGGATGAAGACTAGAAGCAACCTTAAAGATGACCAAGTCCAACCCATCATTTGACTGATAGGGAGACCAAATCCCCAGAGCAGAAGTGACTTGCCCAAGGTCACACCACTTGTCAAGGGCATATCACAGTCCACTGTTCTTTTCCCTCTGCAGGGCAAGACCCTCCAGGATGCCACATGGCCTAAAATGAGAAGGGGAGCCTGGAGGAAGCATTGTGGGCATGTCCTCCAAGAAAGCAGAAGGGAATACAAGGCTGGAAGCAAGGCACAGGAATAGGGTGGAAAACAAAGATGGGATCGAGGGGAGGGAGGGCAGACAAGAAGCAAAGGGACAAGGTAGGAAGGCTTGGGTCCAGGGAGGTTGAGCAGGGTGGCTCCTACCTAGCAAGCAGGAGAAGGGCACGTAGGTCATGTAAGCCATCTTGAGAGTGAACACCTTCTGCAGCTCATCCAGCAAGGCCAGGTCAACAGTCCGCCGCCGCCCATCCAAGAAGGGTACCTCCAGCACACGGCCCTCACTCAGACTTGGAGTCTCTGGCCTCGGTGCCTAGCAGAAGAAAACAAGCCCAGGCTCATGCCTCTTCACTGGCCTGGCAGAGTTAGCCCCACACCCTCCACGCCACCCCACCACACCCACCTGGCACTGAAGCTCGTGCACCAGGGAGAACACCTGGAAGAAGGTGGCTACCGTCTCACTGAGGTGCTGCTGGACCATCTCCTGCCCAATGCGCAGGCAAATCAGAGCGATCAGGCTGATGGTCTTCAAGCACAAAACGGTCCGGGCCTGGGCTCCCCCAGGGAACCTGAAGGTAACATGTTTAGACTGTGCTCTGTCTCTTCCCTGCTGCCCAATCCTGACCCTCCCTGGGGCCCTGGGGAGCAGAGGGAGAGAAATAGGACTAATCCAGGTCATGGTCTCTCAGACTCCCCTTGGAGGGGCCGTGAATCCAAGGGTCCACGAACATGAATGGGAAAAAAAATTACATCTTTATTTCCACTAAAACTTTGGTTTCCTTTCTAAATCTGTGAACTTTATCTTATACATTTAAAAATATTCTGAGGAGGGGGTCCCAACACCTCACCAAAATGGTTCAAGACCCAAAAATGATCCAATTTAATCCCCTCCTTTTAAAGATGAAACTGAGACCCACGGAGGGGATGTGATTTCCTGAAGCTCACACAGCTAGTTAGCTGCAAAAGCAGGGCTAGAATGAGGCCCAGTGGGCCCAGCTCAAAGCCCCTCTCTGGTTGTGTCCCCAGGCCGCCCCTTGGAGGGAATGGCCTACCCTGTGACGAGGGAGGTCAGGGAGCTGAGCACAGGCAGGAGGACCTCGTGGCTGATGCGGGGCAGGATGTCCATGAGTGTGGTGTCACAGAGATACACGATGATCTTCTGTGTCAGGGTGACAGCTGCCAGTAGCCCTGCCTCCTTCCGGCTGTTTAAGCGGCTGGGACTACCCCCGACTCCAGGAGCCACCTTGGACCAAGGAAGGGAAAAGAGGCTAAGTCACTCTGAACTCTGCCCAGAGAGATGCTCCCAAAGACTTTTGCCTGCTCATGGGCCCTGAGAAAGAGGCTCTGTTCATCTTCCCACCCCACCCCCATCTGGTGCCATCTCACAGCCCCAGCCCTGTCCCAGTTAAATGAGGCCCCAGGGATGTGTGGGAAAGCTCAGGACCAGGGCACTGACCAGGTAGCTGATATAGGGCAGATACTGGTAGGTGAGGACGGGCTCCCCATAGAGGCAGGCCACGTGCATGAGGCAGCCCAGGACAGGGGCAGACACCACATCCCCCAGCACCGGACGCTTTTGATAGATGTTGCCCGAGTACAAGGGGCTTGAGTCACTGATGCTTCCCATAAACTGCTGCCTCGTGGAGCCTAGGGAGAGGAAAAGGATGGACCTTAACTGCTCCTGAAGTGAAGGGGGAAATGAGTACTTCAGTGCTCAGGCAGAATCATGGAATTACAGCCCTGGAGGGGCCTCAGAGAACACAGGAGATATGTGGTACCTGCCCCTTGGACATATCACATGGACCCTCCCTCCCCAATCTCCTCAAAGGAGAGGGAACAAGCCCTAAGTAGAACCAGAACCCCCAACCAGAGTATCATCAGGAATGGGGGGAGAAAAACTTGCTGGGGAGTGAGGAGAGACAGAAGTAGGGTACCACTGCAGCATGAAGAGATTTCATCTCCCTTCCCTCCAAAACCCCACCTTCTCCATAGACGTTACCAACATAGCAGGAGGTCAGCAAGCGAAGAAGATTCCGGGCCACGTAACGGGATGTGACGGTAGGGCCAAGCTTAGCCGAGAGCCAGCGGACCATCTTGCAGGCAGTATCTGTAGGGGGGAGCCGGGGCCTGGGTCCGTCAGATAACAACCAGCTGTACAAGGTGCTCACTCTGCTCCACCCTTCCCTACCAGCACGGGTACCACTCTGCCAGGAAAGCTCCCTGGCCTCCTTCCCCCTCCCTGCAGGCCCTGGCTGCTCTGCCCTCACAAAGACTGCATAACCTAGGGACAGAGCAGCTTCTTTCTCCTACTCTTGGACAGAGCATGTGGCCCAGAGAACATACCCAGGAGAATCTTTTGCTCTTTGTCCTCAGACTGATCGGTGAGGTCTTCCTCTTCTTCCCCATTCTCATCATCAGGCGGTATGCTGGGGTCCACAGGGACCCCTGGGTCTGGAAGGGGCAGCTCTGATACCACCGGGCTGCTGGCCTGCTCCTCCTCCTCCTCCTCCCCAGCTTCCCCGCCTTGTGCAGCATCTTCCTCCTCCTCGTCCTCATCTGACCCCTGGCTCTGCTTCAGGTCCTGGCTGCTCTCACCCCGTGGGAGCTCAGCCTCATCCCCAGGTCTATCCTCTCCCACGGAAGCCTCACTGGGGCTGCTCTGATCGCTAAGCCGTCCCAGGCTGAGCGCTTCAGGCTCGGGAGACTGGGGAGATCCTGACACATACAGCCCTGCCTGGAAGTCCTCGCTCTCAGCCAAGTCGGCTTGGTCATGAAAGCTGACACCTGACGTGTAGTCCAGGAGTCCCAGGCCCGATGAACCTGGTTCCCCTTCCATTTGGATGGCCTCACCAAAGGTACAGGGGCCTGGACCCTCATCACCTTCCCCAATCTCCTCATCCTCCGTTGTCCCCCCTAGGCACTTGGTCTCCTCCTGAGAAGTCTCTACACCAGCCAGGACCTGAAGGACGTGGGGCAGCAAATGGGAAAGGAAGGCTTGAAGGCCCAGGCGCACCATCAGTTGGGCCACAAAGCAGTCTGTGTACAGATAGAAACGCCCATGCAGGTGGCAGGGGGTCTCGTAGGCCCCAACCAGGGGCTTCAACAAGTACTTGTTGGTGTTCTTGGGGCCCAGGGCCCTGGCAATGGGCTCAAATAGGTACCAGGCCGTGTACACAGCCGTGTGGGCCTCTGACATTAAGGACAGCACAAAGGGAAGAAGGATCTCCAGGCCTTCGGGAGTGATTTCCTGCAGAATCCCCTCCACCTGTTGCCACAACTGAAACACCAGCTCCCGCCCCTGCACCTCATCCTCCACTTTCCTCATCTGGTAAAGGAGAATAAACTTATAAAGGGACGGGAAATAAGAGGGAAAGGTTACAACTGAACTGTATGGGCTGAGGAGCTGAGAGGGACTGGGCGGGGGCAGGCCCCAAGAGATGGGCTTATATGCAAAGAGCTTCCCAGTCATCAGGGGCTCCACAGGCTCGCTCAGCTGTAGCAGGGTCTCCAAAACAGGCTGCAAGGGGATGGGGATCTCCTTGGGGTAGCGGGAGCAGAGCCCTCGGACAGTCAAGAAACGTTCCTGTAATGGTGCATGTGGCCGCAGTGTCCGCACCCTGGCTGCAAACACAGTTTCAGCCACAAGGACCCCCAGGGCCTGCATGTCCCTCTGGAAGAGATCTGAAAGCTTCAGGGCTGGTATGGCTGGGGGACCCTCTGGGGCCTCCATTCTGCCACGAAGGCCTCTAGCCAGAAAGTTGCCCAACTTCTCCAGCTCCTCTAGAGCTTGCAGGGGATTGAAGCCCTCAGGAAGGACAATCCTCCCGTCATCCCCTTCCCCGATGTCTACTCCACCAGCCTTGTTTCTTCGGCCCAGCCGTGCCATGGAGGTTGATGAGAAAGAGTGGCCAGAGGCCTGCAAAGAAGGGCAAGGCTGGTCAGCAGCTCTGCCGGCCAGAGAGATGGAATCCAAGGCCTCCGTCCCCTGTTCCAAGTCATCATCGCCCCCAAGAGGTCTGTCATCAACCCAGGTAGCCTCGCAGGGTGTGGCCTCCAACACCAAACCATCAGCCCCATTGGTCAGCTGGCCTGGGATGTCTTCTCGACCAGTAGTCTCTCGGACTCTCTGGATAAGAGGCCTGGGGATAAGTGGTGGCTCAGAGGCCAGGGCTGGGGGTCCTACCAGGCGCTGGGGATGGGGCTGGTCAAAGAGCTGTACCACACCATAACTGGTCAGATGGGTGTGGCTGTCGACAAGATGCAAACACACATTCTTCTCCTTCACTGCCTCCTTGCCTTGCAACTTGTAGCCAAAAGTGAGGTCAATCCAGTGATGAAGGTCTTGGGACACTTCTCGGCTTTCCAGCAATGCCCGATGGGCTGCCACAAACTCCTCACCTGAGCTACACCAGGCTGGCACATCCAGATCTGGCATATCCGGATGGATGGAGCGAAAGATGGTGGGATCAGTATAGAATTCGGGGATACATTCATCAGGTGTCCAGCCCTGCATGCGTTCCATGCTGGCTGGATATTCATGGGGTTCCCACTGGGCCCTCACATGGCCACAGAGCACAGCCCGGGGCGTGCGCCGTGCAGTGTACACATAATAGGTGATATCAGACAGCACATCTGAGATGTGGTGGGGCACATGGGGGGCTTCTCCACCACTACCACCACTACTTGCCACAAACGCCTGCCGGGTCATCTCATAAGTGAAATCCAGCTGCTTGTCCCCCTTGTTGAGCCGGAATTTGGACTTTCGCAGATCCCGGAAGCGTCCATTTTGTGTGGTAAAGTCGACCACCCAGGGCAGCACAGGGTGGTAGTTGGGGTCTCCCCATCGGCGCCCCGCCAGCCAATTCAGTTGCATGAGGTAATGGAAGTTACTGACGCGGCCATGAACCCAGTCTAGCACCAGCCTCCTCAGCTCTTCCTGGCAAATGGGGTCCCTGTGTCCTTCTCCCTTCCTGGGCTCAGCCTCCACAATGTTCTTCAAAGGCTTCTCTTCTTCCTCTTCCTCAGGGGCCTCGTAAGCACTCAAGTCCAGCTGGAGCTGGCTACACAGCTTCTCATCCACAGCAATGTGGCACAGAGAGAGGGCCCCACAAGCCAGACCTTGGTGGTGACAGGCATCCATAGCCTGCAGCACCTGGAAAAGGATGAAGAGCACTTTGGCATGACTGTTACTGAGCTTGGCTGGACTGAAAGTGACCACATCGTGAAGACAGTACTGCACGTGAGGATATACGACATACAACATGTCTGGGGATTCTAAGAGCGCTTCAGCCCGTAAGAGATTGGGGCAGACTGCCACAGTCCCGGGAGCGGAAGGGCTCTCCCTCGCAGGAGACGAGCACTGGCCGCCTCTGCCCACCTGAAGGAATGGATACCCATAAACCTTCTGCAAGGCCTGCTTCACAGCACTGAGGGCAGAGCCTTCAGGGGGCACTGTGCTGTGGTTGTATGGTCGCCCGTGGGCATGGTAGGCACCGTGCCACAGGTTGCGATAGTTTTGGGCAGCAGTATCCCGCATAAATCTGGTCAGGGTCTCAGGGACCCCAGAGTGCTCCTCAGAGGGCGGGCTGAAGGAGCCCAAAGCCAGGGGGTAGGCCAGCTTCCGCTTCCTCAGCCCATGTATTTCCACACGTGTCCAGCCAGCAGGCAGTCTCTGGACCGAGCGCTGAAGGAGGCTCCTGGTTTCGGTGTCACTCAGCCCCTCGGCACGGGGACAGGGCCCTGGAGGCAGCTTCCTTTCCCGGAGACTCGCCAGCCACCGCACGGACACCAGGGCTACCACAGAAGTGCCGCCAGGAGCCAGCGCCAGCTGCCGGGAGTCGATGCTCAGGTCCCTCTCCACACTGGCAAGCAGCCCCTCCATGTCCGAAGCGGAGGGGGAGGATGAGGGCCTGGGACCCTGCAGGGAGGCACGAGGCGAGCTCAGCTCCGACACAAGGGGCCCTGGCAGGGCCCCTTCCGCTTCACCTCTGCACTCTACTCCCCCCCCTTCTTCCTCCTTTTCCCTGACCCCTCTCCATCCCCCCAGTCTCCTTCCCTCTTTCCCCCTTCCCCGTCTTGCCTTCCCTGCCCCTCCCTGCTTCCTGCCCCTCTCTCTTCCCCTTTCAGTTCTGGGCCCCTCTTCCTCCCTCTCCCCTCCCCTCCCCTCCCTCCCCCTGCCCTTCCTCTGTACCTCCCCAAGGCTGACCCTGCTCAGGAGGACAGGCCGAAGTCTCGGCCGCTCTCCCCGGGGCTCCAGGAACACTCAGCTGGGCACTCGGGACAGCAGAACCCATTAAGCGCGGGTTCCAGCCATGACGGGTCAGCTGACGTGAGTCACGTGAACGCCCCGGCCTGGGAAACAAGCGCACGTGGCCTGGCTCCGGGCAAGGCGGGGCCAAGCTCCGCGAGCACGGAGGGGGCGGGGCCCTCTTTCCCCACGCCACGCTCGAGGGGCGGGGCCTCCATCGCCCCGCCCCGCCCCCCTTTCCCCCCGGACGACACCAGCCCTTCCTCTGTCCTGCCGCAGGCCGGAGAGTCTTGGCGGCCTCGCGTCCCCTCCCCGACTTCTAGGGCCGGTCACCGCCCCCTTACAAATCCAGCCACGTGTCCGAGTACCCAGTCGGGTCTGGAACCCAGGCCTCCGAGGTCCATTCCCCTCCCCCCGCAGCTGCTGCAGATCATGGGGTGGGGGAGCATATGAGAAAGAACCCCCTTCTCCCCGCCCCCTCCCGAGCCTCAAACTCCAGTCCTGGAGGTGACCCAGCTCCCAGCGCCCCTGTCCTCCCGGACCAAGGCGAAACCCTCATTGTTCAGAGAGGCTGAGGGGCAAAGAAGCAAGAGGCCCGTGGCCCCAGCCTCTGCCTCCTCTCTCCTCTCCAACTGCACGAGCCTGGGGAAGAAGCAGCCAATGGCACCGGGACGTGCCTCGGTTTCCCCACATGTAATATGAGCGCTCTTCAACGAGACGGGAGCGTTGGAACGGCGCGGGTCAGCAGAGCAAGGACATTGCCCGGTCAGCTCTAAGAGCTCTGAGGTCAAAGGTGCGAATTCCAGGAGGCTCCCGCTGTCACCTGGTAAAGGGCACATGCTGAAGACACACGTTTGCCTTCCATGAAGGGACATCTCCGAGAGAGGGGCTCGCCACCAGGGTCTGAAGGAGCCTTCAGCCTCCTTCCCCAGTGCTCTGAAGAAAGGCCAGCCCCCTTGCCAGAGTGACAGGGGCCGGAAGTCACACTGTTCACCTCCACAAGCAGCGTCCCCTTGGCAGGAGCCTTCTTTAACATGTCTACTGATTATGTTCACAATTTATGAAACTTTGGACAAACTCATCAGATTTGCTCCCTTCTCTGGCCTGAGCCGGGCACCTGGCCTCCCACCTGATCCAAACCTTGGGTTGTACTGCCCTCCAGTGGTGTTAGTGTATACTACAGAGGGTGGCCCGGACTATACCTACCTCTGTTCCCGCCCTCACCCCAATTCAAGCCCCATTCCCTATTCTTGAAATACGTGATTCTCTCTTGGAGAAGCTCCTTACTGCTTCTGGGATATAGATTCCCACTAACCCAAATCTCAGTCTCTGAAAAGTCCTCTTATTCTATCCGCTTAAGAGACTTCCTTCCAGACGTTCTCCCCCAGCCCAACTCATGCCAAAAAACAAAACTAAAAAAAATCCTAGACTGGGAAAGTTTGGGAAATAGCTGTCACTCTCCCTCCCCTCAGGCTCCAGGTTTTGGCCACTCAGAGAGTAGAGCAGCAAAGGGCCCCATTGTGGGTGGGATTAGTTCTTATTGGCTGGAGAAGAGGGGAGGAGAGAGATCAAGTAGGAGAGGTGCCTGCCCAGCTGGGAGAGGAAGAGAGAAGCACGGCTGTGGCTGTGCTCGATGATTCTCTACTGGGATCTGGGGTTCCCGATGAGAGACACTGGAGGAGAGACCTTTGGTAAAACACCCTTGTTGTCTCCAAGTTTGACCACAGCTCTGTCCTTCATCACCCCCACCTTCCTGCCCTGTGATCCAAGTCAGTCTGAGGTCCCAGGAATTCACACTAGACTTGTCCTCGAGTGACCCTGATTCCCTGCCAAGGGCTGGGTGGAGCCAGTCTTCCAAGGACAGGGTATTTACCTGGACTCCATGGTTGAGCTTTCCAGCCAAAGCTCTTGAAGATGAAATTGGGATGGGGAGGGGACCTGGAATCTACTACTACTACTACTACTACTACTACTACTAAGTAGTACTAATGAGACTACTACTACTGTGGCCATCTGAAGGACCAACATTAACCCCTATCTTTGATTGAGTCCCAGGCTGGGCCAGGGACATTTACAGGGGAGAAACCAGAGAGGGGGGCACTTTTCTGGGAACTAGAAGCTCTGGAGGGTAAGGCCAGAAATCAAACTGGTAAACAACCTCAAGGAAGGACACATAGAGAGGGAGTTACTCATTCCCTGCAGACCCTCACCAGGAAGGGGCGCCTCCCCTGGCCTATTGTATCCCCCCCAAAACCTGTGCCCTTTTCTCACTGGTCAATCTGGGCTCCTCTTGCTCCACCCCCCCATCACTTCCCTTCCTTGACCCCGGCTTCTCCCCCGCCCCCTTCCCAGGGTGGGCGTTTCTCTGCTGACAGCATTGACAGGAAATGCTTCTCATTCCATCCTTCTGCTATGGGGCTCCCAGGGAAGGACAGATAGACCTCCCCCTTTCCGCCTCAGGAGGCAAACGTAGCCCAAGGCTCGGGAGTCCACAGGAGAGGAAAAGGGGTGGGTGATTCCTGGTCCAGCTCGTTCTCCACCTCCCTTTCCCAAGGGGACATCACGTGTGCTGGAGGGGGGGAGGCAGGGATGCTGAAGGTTGGGGGAGGGATGTGGAAACAGCTGATTCGTCCAGAGGTCACACACTTTCCAGCAATCAGCTGTTACCAGGGCTAAAAGCAGGAAGTTTCCTTAAAGGGACAAGCTTCTTCTGCCCGGCCTGAGAGTCACCTACTCTTAGAGTTGGAAAGAGCCCTGAAATCTAGTCCAACCCCCTCGTTGGACAGATAAGGAAACAGCCTTTCCTTCTCTCTCCCTCCCAAACCCAATCTTAGCAGAAAAAAATGTCGAGGGCAGAAACCACGCCTGGCAGAAGAGATCGGAACTAGGAGGAAGAAAAGCCTGACTTCAAGTGAAGGGACCCCGTCCGAGTCATCAGCCCTCTCAGCCTGTTTCCTCATCTGTAAAACGAGGGCTTTGAAACCAAGGGCCTCCAAGATCTCTTTCGAACTCGAAATCTATGTTCCTATGATCTCTTTGTGTCTCAATTTCCTTATCTGCAAAAGAAAGTGGAACCCAAGGGTCGCTTAGGTCCTCTCCTGCTATAAATCATTAGCCTTTAATCCTTGGCAGCACATTCCGCTCCAACCCCTCCCCCACTCCAGGTATGTCCCTTTAAATAACCTGTAAAGTCATCGACTCTGAGTCGCTTTTGCCAAGTCATTGGGTTCAGCTAAGTTTGCCCATCCCTCCCACTCTGGGCTCTGATTGGTCCCTGGGGAAGAAGCTGCTTCTTTATTGGCCTCCACCTTTGCAACAGCTCCTAGCCTGAGTCGAGAACTTTTTTTTTCTTTTTGAAGGGAGGGGTGAGGAAGGAGGGAGGGGGAGCAGGCACCCCTCCAGCTCCGCTAGATCCCAGGTTTGTGGCAGGAAGCCGCCCCCACCCAGCTGAGGGCTGAGCTGAAGCATCTCCATAGAGGCCGTCCCGGGGGAGGTTTGGGGTTCATTTGTTGCAGGGCCTGGAATCCCTCTGCCAAGGGGAAGGGCGGCCGAGACTCAGAAACCAGACCCGCTGGAGGTGATGGGGGCTGGATGGAGCCCACCCTCACACCTCCCGGCAGGCTTTCCTTAAAATGAGGATCCTTGGCAACATTCACGCTCCTATCTGCCCCCGACCCCACCCCCCTCTTCCAGGAAACGGATGAGCCGGCTGCCCAGGGTCTCCTCCCCTCCCCCTCGAATAGCTGGAGAATACGTTTAGGGGAGAACCTCCCTACGAAGACTCTATCCCTCCTGAGGCCGGGCCATGCCCACCCCCGGGCTCCGCACGGTCTCGGATCTAGCTGCCTCGGGGCACGAGTTCTTTTCCCTCCACGTGTCCAGGCCTCTCCTTTTCCACCCTTCCCTGGAGCGGTGGGGGTGGGGGAGGGAGGCCTCCTGCCCCAACTTCTTCTTCCGTTCCACAGAAGCTACTGGGTGGGAATCCCCTCCTGCCCTGCCAACTAGTGCACTCTTGGGGCCCTTCTAAGGGGAACAGGTTTTTCCCCTTGGGGGAGGGGCGCTGGCCCTTTAAGGACTTTCCTGGGCTAGGATCCGGATTGCGTTTAAAAATGCCAACTCACAGAGCGCCCGGGATGCTGGGAACTGTAGTGCCAGCATGAGAACTACGCAGGCCGACATGCCCTGCGCCCATCATCGCCTTCTTCCTCTTCGTCTCCAAGTAGCTGATTGGCTTTACGGGGCGCTAATCAAAATAAAAAGCCTGAGCTGAGGGTTGGCTGAGGGTCTTTCCACCTATTGGCCATCTCAAGGGTTGGGAGGCATGGTTCAAAGCCGCTTTGCTCGGAAGGAAGGGGATGACCTCGGTGTCAATCAGAGCAGAAACGGCCTGGGAGGCGGAGATAAGGGCGGGGTTTGGACACCCTGAGGCGTGGCCACGCTCGCCATCGGTGGGTGGTGATTGGCTGAGGGCGCTGCAACCGGGTGTCGTGCGTCACGACGCCGCCAGCTGATCGGAGGCTGGAGCCGGTGTGTGCGGGGCTCTGGGAAGAGACGGCGGCGCCGGCCGAGGGGAGCGGACGCGTGGGATCCGCTCCCTGCTTGTGCAGCTTCCCCCACAACGCTCGGGCTCCGGCGCCCCCGCCCGGGACCAGGTGGGTGTGAGCCGTGGGGGCCGCGCCGGGAGCGGGGTGCGGGCGGGCAGCTGGGTCAGGCGGCCACACCCTGCACTCCGGCCGAAGAGGGGGCGGTGAGGTGGGTGGGTGCCCGCCCCGGGAGAGGGGCGTCAACCCGAGTCCGGTCCGGGGGAGGCTAGCGGGGGCCAATCTCGCCAGGAGTGGGGTGGATGGGGGTGGGGGGAGGAATTCAGTTGCATTGGACGGAGCTAGGGAGCCTGGGCGGCCCTGCCGCGGGCCGAGCACACACAAGGGTCCTGGGTCTAGGACCGGGGGAGCCGGCGTGGCATCCGGCCCGCGGTAAGTTCACGGACGGGACCAGACCGGGCGGGATGGGGCAGGCGGGTCATCCCTTTCTATCTCCTTCCTTTCCAAGCGCAGGCTCTGCCCGGGTCCCGAGTCCGACCCCTGTCCGGGGAGGGGTCGCTAGACTGGACAGCCCCTCCCCTCCGGGGGTGGAGTGGGGGAACCTTATGTAAAGGGGAGGTAGTTAGGGGCGGCGGCGGTACGCGGACTTATGCAACTCCCAGGCTAAGGTTTCATTTGGGGGAATGGGAGGGGGGCCTAGAAACTCTTTCTCCCCTCCCCCCGCCGTCCCTTCTCCGGCTCCGCGGGCTTGGGC
This sequence comes from Bettongia penicillata ogilbyi, assembly GCA_023548195.1. Lineage (NCBI taxonomy): Eukaryota > Metazoa > Chordata > Mammalia > Diprotodontia > Potoroidae > Bettongia > Bettongia penicillata. Next base: position 1,601,153 of record JAJHZJ010000605.1, on the reverse strand, counting down.
CTGGGGAAGGTCACCTCTGCACCTCCCCCCCTGCCCCGCCCGAGTGAGCGGCCCCCAACCCAGGCCCGGCCCTGACCGCCGGAGAAGCCGGCTGGCTGGGTGGGGCGGTCTGAGTTAGTCATCACTGGGCTCCCTTCCCCGCCTCCTCGCCTCTTTTCTCCTCCCTCCACTCCCCCTACTACTGGCCTCTCTCGGTGGCCTCCCTGCTATCTTCCCCCACCCTTAAGACCCAGTCCCTGACTCCAGCTGCCACCATGGCTTGTCCTCAGAGCTGTCAGGGTGCCAAGGGGGTGATAGAGTAACTGGTCAGAGGGTTAGTGCCCTGGTCCCGGTCCTGCCTTTCTGCCAAGGGCACCTGCCTGGCTCAGGACTGCCAGCAGCAGAGCCTTGTGGGCTGAAGGGCGGGGGGGAGGGGGCGATTGAGAGCTTGGTACAGAGGGCACATTCTTAAGTCTCCTTCTCTGGAGAATGTATGTGCTGGATTTTATCCACAGCCTCTGGCTACCTGCCCTTTCTACCCTGAGGAAGCAGAATTTTACTGGATACTTTAGGTTTGGAGGGATAGCTCCACATCCTGGGAGGGGCCGGCAGTGCCCTTGGACTAAGCCTGGGCGCCCCCAACTCCCGACTCCCAGCCACACCCCCAGCCCCCTCCCTGGCCATGCTGCAGGGCCATGGCTTTTCCTGCTGATTCATGCGTTGGAACCTGGGGGCGGGGCCTGGGACTTGGAACAAAGTTCAGACACGGAGGGGCCGGCAGACAGCCTGGAATTCATACCAGATGTACCCGGAATGCAAAAGCGGAATGCCTGGCATCCAAGAGGGCTGGGGAACCTGCCCAGCCACCCGCCCCCTGCTGCCCTCTGCTCAGGCCCCCTAGCCTGAATCACCCTCCCTTTCAGAACGCTGCTACTCCCTTACTATCTTCTTCCCTAGTCCTTGAACCCTGCTCACCACCCCCTCCCCCAAGCATCCTCCCCTTATTCTAGGCCCCTACCAACCTCTTTCCAGACCCAGCTGAACTTCCCAGGAAGAGTCCAAAGAGCTGGTCTCACCTAGCGTTTTGGTAGCAGTCAGGCTCTGCCCTTCTGGGCTGCCCTCCCACCTCCCCCCAAGTTTCATTGCCCTCCCCCAGATGAGAATGCAGAAGAGATCAGGGCCTGCATGTATCCCTCTTCTTGGGAGTCACCACGGGTGGGCCTTGGGCCAGGTTATTGGAGGTGCTGCTGAGCTAAATGGCTGCCTGTTGATTTTTTTTCCTGTAGTGCCCTTTCCATTAAAGTCCTTCTGTGGGCTAGGGACGTGATGTGGTGGGGAAAGCCTCAGAAAAGGTGTGATGGTGGCAACTGGACCATGGCCCTGCCTGGCAATTAGTGCCCCAGGATGGCTCTGACCAGCTTCTTCCCTCTTCTCCCCCCTCCTCCCCCACCCCCCAGGATCCTGTGTCCCCCACGTTCCTGGCCGAGCCACAGCAGTTCTTCAGTGGCGAGCTTTATGTCTTGTCCCAGCTAAAGCTGCCAGTTGAAGAACTGCTGAGCTCTGCTCCTGTCTTCGAGGACTGAGGAAGAGCCGCCGCCCTGCCATCTAGAAGGTGAAAGGCCTGGGGAGAGGGGGAGGGGGCATCCACCAGCAGGGTACAAGAAGCTTAGGCTAGGGGGAGGGCATGGAGGGGAGGGTCTGCTGTCTGTTCCCCTCCATTTACTTGGGAGTTCCTCCCTTCTTGAATAGTCTGTTCCAGTAAAACTGCCCTGATACCTGGTCCCTGGACATAACATTCCATCTCCTGCCTTTGTACAGGTGGCCCCAGAAGTCTGGAATTCTGCCTCCTAGAATCAATCCCTAGCATCTCTCAGAGGCCAGCTCAGGTACCCCTCTTGCCTGTCTTGCTTAGAGTTAGGGGCTAGACTCTAGCAAGGGGCTTACAGTCAGAAAGATGCGCATTCATCCCACCTAGGACACTCACTGCTTCCCCCCTCCCAGCTGTGCAAAGAAGGGCTCACACTCTGCTCTCTGAGCTTTTTGGCCACTTTAAAATCCATGATGATTGGAATTACACTATCGCCTCGTTTTTATTATTGTACGGGCTGTCTTCTCTTCGTCACTGTCTTCTGGAGTGTAAGCTCATTGAGGCAGGGACCGCTTCCTGTTTATCTATATCCATAGCACTTTGGGTACTTCATTAATAAATGCTTGTTGATCAACCTTTGTGTTCCTGGCAGTTTTCCTTAATACCAGTCAGTCCTGCTGACCTCCCTGTGTAAATTCAGAACAGGTTCATTTTAAAGAGAAAAACAGATCCACCCTTGATGAACCATTAGATAAATCACCTTTCAGACCCTTATACCCACTCAGGGTCAGTCTGGGCTTCTAGCTCTCATAATCCCGGTAGGACGGGGTACCCTGTTTGACTTTATGAAAGGGTGGGAAGGTGGGGCCAAGTAACCAGTGAAAACTAAGTGTGAAAAATGGGAAAATAAATGTGACACTAGAAAGCATTCTGTATGAATTTTAGAGAACTGTTTGCACATGTGTACATTCGGCACTCCATACTCTTGTCTCACATAGTCTATACATAGAACCTGTAAAGAGGCCAGTGGAGGCTGGAGGGGAAGGACAGACTGTTCAGATACTCATTGCTGCTGCTATCCCGTAAGGGCTGATGGGAGAAGGGTAATATGGGGAAACTCCTCTGATTTAGTCATGTAGTCTCCAAACCAGGAAGGAGGCTGCAATTCGCCACCAGGCATCTGAAGTCCTTCGTATGTCCATACTACTACTCCTTGCTACCAAGGTTGAGTTGGGGGGAGGGGAGGGGGATATGTTCCCAGCAGGAGGAAAAAGCATAATTCTTAAATGTCAAGGACTCTCTTTGCCCAGAGTGCTAGGAACCTCCCAGAACCAGAATGGCGAAGATGAACAGGATAGCCAGCCATCCTGGGCCAAAGGCAGAGGAGGCCTGTGGATCCCAGACGCAGTCTCTAACCCTGGCATCTTTGGCCTGGCCCGATTCTCGTCCAGTTGTGGTAGTGTAACTAAAGCTGTTAGTGCTTTCAAGAAGAGAGTTGAGTGGAGTGAAAACTACAAGATTAACCAATGGGAAGGGAGATATTTGCCCTTTGTGGAATGGAGGAGGTCCACTTGTACTAGTCCCTTTACTGGGTGGAGATCTTGAGATTCTCAGGAGTCTGGATGAATGGGACTGGATTCAGAGTGGCCTTACCCTGGTCACTTGGGGGGCTTTGCTTCTCAGCTCCCAATGGAAGAAAACCATGATCTTCCTGTTCCAAGGAGTTAGCCTTTCCCCATCAACCTCCACACACAGGTACCTGAGGAGGAAAGGATGTGGTGGAGCACCCCAGGTGTTGGAAGACTCCTGCCTGGGGGGTGGCAGGTGAAACCTGGCCTGTGTCCAGCCTAGAAACTGGTCTGGATGTTGAAACTAGCCCTAGGCATAGATATGGAAGTTGCCTGCCAAATGGCAGGCTGGGGGGCAGGGGCTCCAAACAGGGCAAAGAGGGGGAAGACTAGGAGCTAGGACTCTGGCTCCCTTACAGATTCATTTCATTCCACTTTAGGGTACTTCCTATCAGGAATTGTCCCTGTGCTAGTGGGGGTTAGAGAAAACCATTCTGTGTGATTCCTCCCCACCCCCAAACTACATTTATCCTTGTGAAATCAAGTTAAAATGGACATCAGGAAAGACCTTGAGGCGGGGAAAGAACTCATGAAAAGGCCAATGAAGCAAGAAGTGTTTGTGAAAGAGAGGGTCAGACCTTGGTGAAGGCTGGGAGAAGGGTTGGGCTAGGAGCATTCCTTTCTTGGTACTGGCACGAACCACCTCCACTGCCCAGCCACCAAAAAGGTGTTTGGCCAGAGCAATTTCACCATATTCTGAGGACTCCTCTCTTCTCCCTATTCTTTGGTTTGGAGAGGAGGCTCTTTCTCCTCTAGCTAAGGAGGCTATCCTGATTCCTAATGATGTGAATCTGTGTAGACTAGATTTCTCCCACCTGCCCTCCCATTATGGGGGAGACAGGTGGTCCACCTGACCCACAAATACTTACAGAAGCGGGGCTGAGAATGTTTCTGTTCCCTTTCCTGTCTTTCATTTTTACCTCTGACCGTAACTGCTTGGTCAGCCTCTGTCTAGTGAACTGGAAGTAACATCCGTCCAGGTTTACATGGGATTAGGGGAAAAGTGGCATCTATGCGCTCAGAACTAGACTTGCTAAGTCATCCTCATCATAGTTGTAATATTTATAGAGAACTTTAAGGTTTGCAAAGCACTTGACATGTTTCATCTAATCCTCACAGTGACCCTGAGAGGTAAGTATTATTAATTCCTTTTACAGATCAGGAAACTGAGGCTGAGGTTAAGTGGCATCTGCTAGTAAAGTATCTAAAGCGGGATTTGAACTTCATCCCCTAAAAAGATGTTATACTGTCATCATAATCTGGGCCGTGAAGGTCTTTCAAGAAATTGATCCTGGACCCTGCCTCCCCTCTTCCCTCCCAGTCTGAAGGTGCCCTTCGGCACGCGGAACTGGAAAGAGACGGGGTTCCTGGGTGTTAGCACGGGGGAGGTGGTGAGGCTCAGGTGTCTTGGGTGGAGGTTCAACCCGCCTCTGCTTTTTGAGGTCTGACGTGGTACACTAAACCAGGCAAAGGTTGAAGGTGGGAGTGTGGGTGGTGTGGAAGGGAACCAAGTCAGAGGTGCAGGGGCGGGGTCCCTAGGCCATCGGTGAGTTTGGGGTACACGGAACCCCACTTACTTTGCAGCTCTGTCCGAGGCACGCAGTTCCAACCTCGGGGTGGATACAAGTGAATGTTCCGAGCCCCCGAAATCTAGAAGGTGCACTTGGGAGCCCCTACTGCGAACACGCGGGGGCGGGATTCGGAGGGTTGCCGTGGTTATGGAGGCGGGCTCCTGGCAGGGAAGCCAATGGGGACGGAGATTGGGGCGTGGGGGCGTGGCCAAGGCCAAGAAAAGTTCCCCGAGGTTTTGGAAGCCGGGGCGGGAAAGCGCAGGATCCGAAGCCCGAGTCGCTGGGCAAGGCTCGGGAGGAGGCGCAGAGGGACGGACGGACTGGCGTCCCTCAATGGCGCCAGTGGGAGTCGTGGTGGCGGCTGCTTCCTTCGCTGCGTTCCGGGGACTGCACCGGGGCCTCAAGTTGCTGCCCGCCCCGCAGCTCACAGATGCCCAGGACCGCTGGACATGGAGGAATGTCTGCGCCTCCCTCGTGCACAGCCTGCTGGCCGGGACCGGGGCGCTGCTATGGTGGGGGGCCGCCCAGGACCCCGAGGAGAGCCGGGGTGGGGAGGGGGGTCGGGCGCGGGGCGCGGACTCTGACCATCTGCCCACGCCCCCTGTCCCAGGATGTCCCAGTACTCCCATCTGGTCTCGGACTTCACCCACAGCTGCCCTACCGGGACTGACTCTCTGGTCTTTCTGTCCATCGGTGAGTGGGGCAGCCGCGGGGAGGGGGAAAGAGCACCAGGGACACTCCGTGGGGGCCGAGGCTGGGGTCTCCCGAGCTCAACATCCTCCCCACCCTTCACCCCTGCAGGCTATTTCCTGGCAGATGGGGTAGATATTCTATGGAATCAGACATTTGACCGCTCCTGGCACCTGCTTTGTCACCACGCTATGGTGAGGCCGGGTAGGCAGGGAAGGGGGGGTGGAGAGGACCTGAGCAGGACTGCCTCTGGTCCCACCCCTTTGACCTTTCAGTTTTAAGCCTCCTGCTCCCATCAGAGCTCCTCCCCCACCCCGTGTTAACTTCCAGAGGCCCCTCAGAGTCCCAGCCCTGCCTCAACCTATACTGGGATTTGGAAGATGTTGCCCCTTTTGGGCATGCCCAAGCCCCAGTCATACCCTCTCCCTACCTCCAGCTACTATAAAAAATTGCCTTTAAGGGGACCCTGGAAGACATCTGGTCCATCCTCCAACTGAAGCACAAATCCCCTATTATATACTATATCATGCAAGCCTGTGCTTGAAGACCTCTGAGTGACAGGATCACTCAAAAGCTTGAATTATTTTCCTCTCTATTTCTAGCATGGAAGAACTTTGAAATAAAGGACAAGGGTCACAAGAACGGGAAGGTGGGAGTGCAGAAAGTCTTAGAATTGGTGGGTTAAGGTGGGGAATCTTCAGCCTTTTAAATCCTTAAGTTCGGCCTCCAGAATCCAAATTTTACAGGGCAAATCCTTTTATTAGAAATTTAAAAGGCCACATGTGGCCTTAAGGCTGCAGGTTCCCCATTCCTGGTTAAGGCCTCCCATCTGATTTCTGTCCTCTAGCCTCTTATTAAGTTTCTGACACTTGGGGCCCCTTGCTCCATCAGAATTTCTTTGCCACCCAGTGTGGCAATCCTGAAACCCCTCAGAGTTCTAGACCTGACTCAACCTGTAGCTGCAATGGGATTTGAAAGGCGGTACCTCATCTGGGGATGAGGGTGTGAGTATAGCTGCAGGCTGAGTGAGGCTGAATGCACAGAAAGGAGGTAGGAAAGGCAGTTCAGAGGACCTGGAGGACCTCTCAAGACCCTACGCATTCCATCAAAATCATTTAAAGCCCTTCAGAGACATGGATGAGGTGGAGGTGTGGGGTAGTGAGTACTGGGGATGGGAACCAAGTGCTTGGGATCTCTGGAAGCCTGAGAATCCTAAAGCATGGCCTTGCCCAGTACAAGGAGACTGAGAAAATCCTGGAGGAAAGTTCCCTGACCCCTTTCCTCTGACTCCTAGGCTGTGAGCTGCCTGGGTATGGCTGTGCTGCCTGGCCATTGCCTGAGTGTCTCAGTGATGCCTCTGCTTTTGGAGGTAAACTCAGCCTGCTTGCACACCCGAACCCTGCTCCTGCTCTCCGGCCAAACCGCTACTCTGGTCTACCGCCTGGTCTGCTGGGCCACGCTGGCCACCCTACTGGTATTCCGCCTCCTTCCCCTGGGATGGATGAGCCTTCAGCTGCTGTGCCAGCATCACCGATTCCCCCTCACTTTCAGTGTCCTCTGGGGAGTTGGGCTGTTCACCATCACCATCATGAGCATCGTGTTAGTCATGGATCTAATGGTCAGCAATGGCCAGTGGGTCCAGGCCACACCCTTCTTCTCCAGAAAGGTTAAGGCCAAAGCAACTGGCAATGTGGGAGTGATGACTGTGCCAGGCTTCCATACAGAGCCAAGCAGCAGGATTAGTTTGGGCTCATGGCCTCCTGGAAGCTCTGGGACTATGAGGTTGGGGTCAAGAAGGAGGGTGGTTTTAATTCCCTGGACCCTAGAGTTCACCAGGCATTGTTAGTTCACTTGGCCCAGGAATACAAGAAGCAGGACCCCTGGCACTCAGCCCCACACTCCTGGGATGAGACCTAGGTGCTAGTGTTAACATGTGGGAAGTGGGAATGTTAAGTAGTGTTCACCATTTTTCATAAGACAATTATTTTCCCCAATGGTCTAACTAGGGAAGTATGGGCAGGGCTTTTCTACAAGTTGGACGCGCAAATGGATGCAGAAAGGGTCAAGTCAGAGTAAATGGGCCCTCTTACCCTTCAGCAGCAGTCTTGGTAGAAGGATAGAAAGGGCATACCAGAGTCAGGCCCACCCATTACAGAAACATGGCAATGGATGGTGATCCTCTGGCTGGTGTCTGTAACCACTGGGAATAGACAGTAGTCAAGGTGATCTTGAAACATGTGAATTTTGGGCACCAAGATCCCTAGTTATATTTCCCGGGTGTTAGTTTCTTACTGTCTTTAGCTGCACTGATAATTGTTTGCCCCTGACCCTAACTGCTTCACCCATCATCCCTCCATCCCTGTCCTCTTTAAAGAAAATATGAGAATTCTGAATCTGGAGCCAGAGTCTTTCTTCTTGTAACCTGGGCCGTGAAAGGAGATAGGACCATTCAGGAGAATAGGGGAAACTGTGACCTCAAGGTCCTCAAGTGCAGCCTTTTGATGGAATCCAAACTCAATCAAAGGGCTTCACTTGAGGACCTAGAGGGCTGCATGTGGCCTTGGGGCCACAGGTTCCCCACTCTTGACCTAGACCCATGCTTCAATTTGTGAAGGGTAAGGTCCCAGGTAGAGAAGCAGGGGAGGGGAGGAGCCCTTGAAAGCTGAAAGGGTTAAGGAACATTTCTTATCTCTCAGTGTCTGCAGGAGTCTGTCCTTTGTACATATTTTCAGCGACCTCACTTTCACTAGGTCATTTTCCTCCAGGAAAATTTCCTGCCCTGTGGGAAATTTAGACAGATTTCAGTCACTGCCCTGCTCTGAGAGGGACAGCCCTTGCCCTGGACAGAACAGAAGGAACTGGAAGCTAGACAAAGAAAGAGCAAGGTAGTAGGGGAAAAACAAAGAGAGTGAAAGAGACAGACACAGAGATGGAAGGGAAGGAAGTGAGAAAGAGATACTACACAGGAGTGACAAACTGAAAGAGGGAAAGACTGTGATTGCTTTAAACAAGAAGAGACTAAAACAGGAACAGAGATAGGGACAGTCCCAGATACTGAGAGGGACCAAAATGGGGAAGCAGACACAAAGAAACAACGAATGGCAGAGAAGGGGCAGGAATAGACAGGGACCCAAAGAGGCAGATGGGAGGAGAGAGGTGGGAGAAAAGAGATACGGCAGAAATAAGGGCCAAAAGGAAAAGGGGAGAAATAGAAAAGGGGAGATACTGACAGAAATGAAAAAACATTGCTAGATGATGAAGGACCGACCTGCAGTTAGCTCAGGAGAAGGATGTTCTGACAGGCATGATATGCAAAAACAAAAAGGCAGAGATGGATGGAAACCAAACCAGAAAAGAGACCTGGGGGTGTGGATCAAGGAAGACAAGATGTAGACAGAGAAAGAAACATACCAAGAGAGACCATGTACAGGAGGGCAGAAGGAGGAGGAAGACAAGTGGAAGGAAGGGGCTAAAAACACAAGGAAAGAGTTTAAAAAGACAGAAGAAACACTGATAGAGAATGAGATAAAAATAGGCAAAGGTGGATAAAATTGTGAGAGACGAAGCTTCAGAGGTTCATCTAGAACAGTCAGACAAGCCAGATGACCACAGCTGAAAATGAAACAGTGATTTGTGTACATCGTCTCATGTGGGTCTTGGGACAACCCAAGAGGTAAGTGTGGAGAGGTATTATAGCCCACATACAAAAACACAGGGCAGCTGGTCCAGAAAGGTGAACTGATTTGTCTAGGGTCATACAGCTATAAACAGCAGAGGTGAGATTTGACCCAGGTTTCCTTGACTTCTAGTCTGTCCCTATATTCCTTCTGTCACATTGTAAACTGATAACTACAGAAGTAGATATAATGGAAGAAAACTGTTTTGATAAAACTGTGCTCAAAAGGCTTGGGTTCTCTTTCATAACACTAAGCAACAAATGTCAACCAATCAAGCAGAATTCATTCGACCCTTTGAGCTTTAGGCAAATAGGAAAATTGAGCAGTGATGGGGAAGAGAGGGTTGGTGTACAGACTGCAACTGGATAACCCACAAAAACAGAAATAAAGAAAAGGACTGATAGAGCAGAAGTACCCTCTTTAGGGATGCAGTGGAGAGACTGCCAGGCCAGAGTGAGAAAGATCTGAGTTCAAATCCAACCTCAAATACCCCAAGCAATCTAATTTTCCCTATCTCCAATCTGCCCTTTCTTCTGTCATCCCTCCCTTCTCTTGTCTCCATCTTCTCTTTTCTCCTGTAGGGCCAGATGACTTTCTATTCCTCATTAACTGTATGTCTTCTTTCCTAGTAGCAACAGCAATACTAAACAGTTGTTCCTAAAACTTTGAGTTCCAAATTCTCCCCATCCCTCCCTCCCCACCCATTCCCTTTGGGCAGGCAGGCAATTCAATATGGGCCATATCTGTGTAGTTTTGCAAATGACTTCCCTGATAGTCGTGTTGTGGAAGACTAACTGAATTACCCTCCATCCTACCCTGCCCCTCATTGTTTCTCTTCTGTCTTTTGATCCTGTCCCTCCCCAAGTGTTGACTTCAAATTGCTCCCTCCTCCCATTGCCCTCCCTTCCATCATCCCCCCCACCCTGCTTATCTCCTTCTCCCCCACTTTCCTGTACTGTAAGATAGGTTTTCATACCAAAATGAGTGTGCATTTTATTCCTTCCTTTAGTCAAATGTGATGAGGGTAAACTAATTGTTTTTTTTTTCTCAGCTCTCCTCTTTTTCCCTCCACTAAAAAGTCTCCTACTTGCCTCTTAAATGACATATAATTACCCCATTCCATTTCACCCTCTTTCCTCCCACTACATTTTTCTCTCACCATTTACCTTAATTTCTTTTCAGCCATGGTCCCATCCTATTCAATTCACTCTGTGCTCTCTGTCTCTGTGTGTGTGCGCATGTGTGTATGTGTGTGTGCATGCATGCGTGTACGTGTGTGTGTGGTTCCACCAACTACCCAGATACTGAAAAGTTTTGAGTTACAAATATTGTCTTTCCATGTGGGAATGTAAACAGTTCACTTCTGGTAAGTCCCTTAAGACTTCTCTTTGCTGTTTACTTTTTCATGCTTCTTCTCATTCCTGTGTTTGAAAGTCAAATTTTCTTTTCAGCTCTGGTCTTTTCATCAAGAATGCTTGAAAGTCCTCTGTTTCATTGAAAGACCATATTTTCCCCTGAAGTATTATACTCAGTTTTGCTGGGTAGGTGATTCTTGGTTTGAGTCCTAGTTCCTTTGACTTCTGGAATATCCTATTCCACGCCCTTCGATCCCTTAATGTAGAAGCTGCTAGATCTTGAGTTATCCTGATTGTATTTCCACAATACTGGAATTGTTTCTTTCTAGCTGCTTGCAAGATTTTCTCTTTGAGCTGGGAGTTCTGGAATTTGGCCACAATGTTCCTAGGAGTTTCTCTTTTGGGATCTCTTTCAGGTGGTGATCGATGGATTCTTTCAATACTTATTTTGCCCTCTGGTTGTAGAATGTCAGGGCAGTTTTCCTTGATAATTTCTTGAAAGATGATGTCTAGGCTCTTTTTTTTGATCATGACTTTCAGGTAGTCCCATAATTTTTAAATTGTCTCTCCTGGATCTATTTTCCAGGTCAGTTGTTTTTCCCATGAGATATTTCACATTCTCTTCCATTTTTTCATTCTTTTGGTTTTGTTTGGTGATTTCTTGGTTTCTCGTAAAGTCATTAGACTCCATCTGTTCCATTCTAATTTTGAGAGAACTATTATCTTCAGTGAGCTTTTGAATCTCTTTTTCCATTTGGCTAATTCTGCTTTTGAAAGCATTCTTCTCCTCATTGGCTTTTTGAACCTCTTTTGCCAATTGAGTGAGCCTATTTTTCAAGGTGTTATTTTCCTCAGCATTTTTTTGGGTCTCCTTTACCAAGGTATTGACCCGTTTTTCATACTTTTCTTGCATCTCTCTCATTTCTCTTCCCAGTTTTTCCTCCACCTGTCTAACTTGCTTTTCAAAATCCTTTTTGAGTTCTTCCAAGGCCTGAGCCCATCCAACATCCCCCTGGGATGTCTGGGGTACTGCGACTCCACCCTCCACGTCTTTCCCTGATGGCAAGAATATTTCCTCGTCAGATCTGGAAGTCGGGATCATTTGCATCTGTTCGAAAAAACTCTCTATAGTCTTATTTTTCTTCCCTTTTCTAGGCATTTTCCCAGCCAGCTACTTGACTTCTGAGATTCCTGTCCACCCCCGCCTAGATCCGCCCAGCCAGTGCTTGGGGTCTGAGGTTCAAATGGGCTTTCCGCAGCAAGCTTTAGTTCAGGTGCTGGGGTGGGGGCAGGGCTGCCTCCCAGGCTCAGCTCCCTCAGGGACTTTATGCACAGACCTTCAGGAACGGAGTGGGGGGGTGGGGGTGGGGCCACCTCCCAGGCTCAGTTCCCTCAGGGGCTTTATGCAGAGGCCTTCAGTAATGGGGTAGGGCAGGGCCGTCTCCCAGGCTCAGCTCCCTCAGGTTGTTTATGCAGAGACTTTCAGTAATGAAGATCCTGCCTGCTGCTGTGGGAGTCCTCGGCCGCCGCAGCTGCTGCCGCCCCCGCCTCTGCCTCCGCCGCCTCCCGCCCCGCCTCTGCCGCAGCTGCTTCCTCCCGAGGGGGCCCGAGTCACGGAGACACTCCGCTCCCCCTCTCGGCCAGCCAGCCGTCTCTCTCACTGACCTGCAGCTTCTGTGGGCGGAGGGACTTTCCCGGCTGCCGGAGCTTCCGACCCTGAAGCCTGCTCGGATCAGCTTCTCTGGGGCCACGGCCAGGGCAGCGCTGGGATGGGGTCGGCTTTCCGGGGCGCGACGGACTCTGTGGATGGCTCTCCAGGGATCACTGGAGCGGAAATCTCTTCCCCTATGTTTATGCATCCCTTGCAGTGATTCAGAATTTATGGGGATCTCTTTTTACCTTAATTCTATGGGTTGTGGGTTCGGAGCATAAACGTGCATCTTTCTACTCCACCATCTTGGCTCCGCCCCCAATAATTTTTAATAGTGTTAAAAGGGTCCTGAGACCAAAAAGGTTGAGAGTTATGGTGGGAAAAAGAGATAGTCATGGAAATCGAATTCAATAAGACTGCCATTTATTAAGGGCCTATTGTATGGAGAACATTTAGCAGAGGTATCAAGGAGATATAAAGTGCAGGGTAAGCACCTCAGAGCAGACATCTGAAAGGGATGTGGACACCCCATCCCCCATAAAGCAGAATGGTACCCTGTAAGTACTGTAAGAACACAAGTATTTCTGAGGGGTCATGGAGAAGAAAGGTCACTGCTACATGCTGTTGAGAAGGGATCAGGGAGGCTAATTGGAGCAGGTGGCCTTTAAGTTGGGATAGACAGGAAGTTAAGACATGGCAACATTGAGGGTGCTGGGGAAGGCTGTGCAGTGAGCACAGGTATGGAGTACCTAACTTATATGGAGGACATAACAGTGCTTTATGGTCACTATTCGATATACAAAAGTAAGAGGCAGACCAAAAAAAAGACATGGAGATTTGGGAATTCTAGAAAGATTTCCAACAACCTGTGAAAGCAAGGTGGTATTTCTGGTCAATATCTAAGTGTTATATGTTGGAAAGTTGCAGTGCCAGGAGAGTGATGGACCTGGGTTGGAATCCTACTGCCATGTTCAAGTCACACTTCTGAGCTGCAGTTTCCTCAGCTATAAAATGGGGGTGATTACCTGGATTACTTTACAAAATTACTTCGAGAATTAAATGTGATCATGTATATAAATTGCTTTATATACCTTAAATGGCTATGAAAAGGATTAGTCATTATTATTTTATGGCACACAAATCCTGAATTTGCCAAATTTATAAAAGAGGATTTACTAAAGAAAGTTTCCTCTAATTTTCCCCATTGACAACCCCCCAACACACACACACAACACCCTTTGTCCTTATAGGTCTAATGACTAGAGACCTAAAATCCCTTCATTTTACAGAGAAGGAAACTAGAGACCCAAAAAGTAACATGTCCAAAGTCACAAAGTAAATGACAACTGAGGTCTGAACCTAGTCCTCTGAATCCAGGTCAAAAGCTCAATCCATTGAGTCTCTTCTTAAATGCTATTTCTACTTCTTTGGTAGGAGGTTGAAAGGGTACTGGCCATACAAAGACCAGAGATGAAATTGTCCCCTGCCACCAATACATAGGTTTGCTATGAAAAACCTGAGTTACCTGCAGGCTTTAGCTCCTGACCTCCTATCTAATTCTGATGAACTTAATATTACAAAGTGCTTCATACCTCTTGCTCCTTCCTCGGAGGGAAGAGGCAACAACTCAGTTTCACCAAGCCCTCTACAAGGCTGTGTGTGTTCCACAGTTAAGGGAGGGGCTGGGAAGGTGCCCAAACTTGAGCTCTTACATCACAGCTGTAAGCAGTGGTGTGATCTGAGGGGTTCTGGGAACCCTCCAGCCCTAGGTAATCCTCCCAAACTACCTGGCACACCATGCCTCCCCTGTGCTAATGCCACCAATAATGATTGTTTTTTTTAGCTGTGATCCTCTTTAAAAATTGAAAAACTTTCAGGGAACACTCCATGTTGTTGCCCTTCTATTGAACCAAACCCCCAAAATTTTCTTTCTCCATTTCTGTTCCTGGACAACACAGTGTTTCTGGAATCCCTGTTATACTCCTCTTTTCACTCGCCTAAAGCCCTCAGATTGCCCCCCACCAACACTTCCTACCTTATCTCTTAAGAAATGACCTTGTCCCCTACTTTGATTGTAAGAACCAAACTATCCATTGTGAATTTCTTTGGGGAAAAATCAAACCTGGGCACCTCATTTTAAGAGGGCAAGACACTGACAAATTGACATGCGTCCAGATTAGGGGTGACCACCATGGTGAGAAGTCTGGAAAGCATGTCATTCAAGGATTTAGTGGAGGTAGGGTTCAGAGGGCAGAGAGAAACAAGATCACTGTGTTTGAATGAGTGAAGGTCTGTCATGTGGAAGAAGTAGACTTGTGCTGTGTGATTTCTGTGTGGAACTTAGCAGAGCTATGACTGGGTTGGATCAACTTGGGCCTTGTCGAAGGGTACTCAGTTTTCAAGGGTACTGACAGTGTATTCATTTCTACAATGTACAGACAACTGAACTTACTTTATCAGCAAAAAATAGGAAGTGATTATGTACACATATGTAAGGTAAGTGACCCTTGAAAGTCCAGGACCAAACTAGGAAAAAGAAATCAGAATTTTTTTTTATTACTCAGAAAACCTAGCAGAAAGTAATAAAATTCCATTTAAATAACTACAGAAAGGGGTTTTATTTTTCTTGTCTTCTCAATGGGCTGGGGAAGGGGAGAGAATTTGGAACTGACAATAAAATAGAATTTTAAAAAGTACAGAGAATGTAAAATACTTGACTGTCTACCTGCCAAAATACACAAAAGGACTATATTAAAAAACTACAAAACATTCTTTACACAAATAAAAACAGAATGAAATATCAACTGCTCATGGGTAGGCTGAACCAACATAATAAAAATGATAATACTCTCTATATTAATTTACTTATTTGGTTCCATGCCAAACTACCAAAAGATTACTTTATGTAGCTGGGAAGAAAAAATAGTGAATTCATCTGGAGCTACAAAAGGTCAAGAATTTCAAGGGAAATAATGAAATAAACTGGGAAAGGAAGAGAAGAGGTCTAGCAGTATCAAATCTTTATTTAAAGCAGCCATCAAAATGATTTGCTACTGGTTAAGAAGTAGATCACACAGTTAAACAGAATGGGTACAAAACAAGCAGAAGCAAACAAACACAGTAGTATACCATTTGATAAACCCAAAGACCCCAGCTACTGAGATAGGAACTTACTGTTCAATCAAAACTGCTGAAAAAAGTGGAAAGTAAAGTGGCAGAAATTAGGTAAAGACCAGCATTTCAGATGGTATTCCAACATAAACTCCAAATGGACACATGGCTTGGACATGGAGGGTCCAACACAAGTAGAGTAGTAAGGAAGAAACGGGATGTATGAATAAGGGAACAATTCTTGATAAAGTGAGGTACAGAGGATCAAAGAAGATAGAAAAGGCAATGTTGATTACATGAAATGTAAAAGTTTTTGTACAACCAAAACCAATGCATCTAAAATTAGGAGGGAAACAGAAAAATCTTTTCAGCAAGTTTCTATGATAACGATCTCTCATTTACAACATCTATATAGAACTGATTCAAATTTGTAAGAACAGTACAAAAATATTTATGGCAGCTTTTTGTGGTAGCAAAGAATTGGAAATTGAGGGGATGCCCATCCATTGGGAAATGGCTAAACAAGATGTAATATATGATTATGATGAAATACTATTATGCTATTTTAAAAAATGATGAGCTGGAAGTTTTCTGAAAAACCTGGTAAGATTTATAAGAACTGAATGCAAAGTGAAATGAACAGAACTGGGAGAACATTGTACACAGTAAAAGCAATATTGTATGATGATCAACTGTAAATGACTTAATTATTCTCCGTAAGACAAGGATCCAAGACAATTCCAAAGGACTTATGATGACAAATGCTATTGATCTCCAGAGAAAGAACCGATGAAGTCTGAATGCCTAATGAAACGTACTTTTTTTTTAAGCTTTATTTTTCTTGTTTTCCTTTGTTTTATTTTTAGTCTATGTTTTCTTTAGTAACATTACTAATATGGAAATATATTTTGCATGAACATGTATAATCTATGTTGAATTATTTGCCTTCTCAAGGAGGGGGAAAGAGAGGAAGGGAGAGAATTTAGAAGTCAAAATTAAAAAAAAAAGAAAGTGAATTGCTTTTACATGTAATTGGGAAAAATATAAAAATTTTCACATAAAAATAGATTTGTAAGAATAAGAACCATTCCCCAGTTGATAAATGAGCAAAGCACATGAGTAGGCAGATCTCTAGGGAAGAAATCCAAGATATCCATATTCATGTAAAAGTGTTCCAAATCACTAATAATTAGAGAAATTAAAATTAATGCAACTCTGAGATTCTACCTTATATCCATCATATTGGCAAAATTAATGAAAAAGGAAAATGACAATTGTTGTAAGGGCTACAGGAAAGCAGACATATTAACATTGTACTGGTAGACCTATGAATTGGTAGTATGTCCCATTAGTTACTAAAAGTTACTAAACTCTTCATACCCTTTGACCCAATGATACCGCTACTCTGTCTCTACCTAAGAGCACTCAAAGAAAGTAGAAAAAAACCCACATGTACAAAAATATTTAAAACAGCTTTTTTTTCCTGTGGTGGTAAAGAATGGGAAACTAAGCTCAGAAATTGGATGACTGAACAAATTATGACATACATATATATAATTTATTATAAATTGTTATATATAGATATAATGAATGATATTATAAGAAATAAGGAAAGGTCGATTTTCAGCGAAACTTGCACACTTAAATGAACTGATACAGAGTGAAGTGAGCAAAATCAGGAGAACAATTTATATACTAATAACAACATTGTAAATACAAGCAACTTTTTTCCCCAAGATAAGCAACTTTGAAAGACTTAAGAACTCTGTTCATTGAAATGGCCAATCACAATTCCATAGGACCTGTTCTGGACAGATAGATGATGGACTTAGGGTACAGAATGCGACATGTATTTTTGGACATGGCCAATAGGGAAATTTGCTTTTACTTGACCATGCATATTTGTTAAAATAGTTTTAATTTTTTCCCCATGATGAGTTGTAGGAAGGAGAAAAAAATAGTTTTGGGTTTTTTTTATTGAAAAAAACTAAGTTAATCCTCTGAGATCCTTGTTGGTTTTTCCATTAGTCAGAGTTCTTTCAGTGATCTTTTCATTTACATTGTTTTCATCATCGTGTATATTTTATCTCCATGCAATTTATTTCACTCTTGCCAGTTCCTATAAATCTTAACTCACTGAGTCCAAGAAACAGACTTGAGACTTCTAGCCCCTGACAGGATGAGAGGAAGACATGTGGAGCTGGAGAATGGGAAGATGTAAGAAGACACATAGAATTAGCAGAATGGAAACTCAGGCAGAGGCAATCACCATAAAGAAAGGGACCTGCTTGTTCCCCAATCAGACACTAGATACCTTGGAAATGAAACTGTGCTGCTGAACCAGTCCCTCCATCAACACTATATACCCCAAAGTGGTAATCCTATATCTGCTTTTTCCCGTTAAGTTCTTTATGGGAGCTTGAAGCCTTTTCTCCTGGCTATAGGGAAAGTCTCTTTACCTTTCCCTATTTTAAATGTTTACTTTGTCTGTATAAACTGTGTTAACCTCTAACATTTTTTGAATCAGACATACTTATTGGTAATACAGTTGGGAGGAGGCAACTTAGGAGCAAATATCCCTAGAGAAGATATAGAACTAGATCTAACATCAAAGTGTTTTGTCAGAAGTGTTGTCTCTGGTTGGGGGCTCGGAGCTAATAACAAATGATAAAGAAAATAATAGATCTCTTGACAGTGTTTTCCAGAGTGGAGAAGGAGGTTTTATATGCAGAAACCCATCTGGTCAATAAGTCAGTTAGAGTGAGAAGCAAATACCGAGTAATTGAACAATCCTCATCTCTACTATCACCTTAACACTGTTACACATGCACTATGAGCCTCTCCTTCCTTGGGGAGCTTCTCTGTAACTCTGAGCACCACATCCTGCTCTGCTACTTATAAGAGGGCAAATGCTTCCCTAGGATTTCCCTCAGGCTTTCCTCCTGCCTCTGTTTCACTACTACCTACCCCCTAAGCCCCACGGGGTAATGTCTTGAGGCATCCCTACCCCCAATTGATTTACTCCATAAACTAAAATTGCTACAGTAGTTAATGCTCTGAAAGCTAGGACTACTGGGAAGACGTTAACAGGAGGACAGATCACAACTCAGTAGAAGGCAGAACATACAAGAAATTCACATTACTGTAAAGTCAAAACAAATAACCAATGAACCGTTGCATCAAACACATAGTACAACCAAAGTACTAGATTTTGAATCATTTAAATCTCAATCAGCAGAGGAAGAAAATAAATAAAGAAATCTTAAACCTATATATTTCAAACCTAACATTTGATTGATATTTTTACGACTTTCATTTTTAATTATATTATCTACCCTTCCTTCTCCCACAGAGCCATCCCTTATAACCAAGAAAAAAAAAGAAAAAAACAACTGTGTATTTTAATAAATAGAATCAAACTGAATTAACAGTCAAAGAATAAATCAATAAAATACATGCTTGCTCTCGGTCCTCAGTTCAGGGTTTTGACTCTTCTCACATGTGGCCACCACTCTTTTTTTTTTTTTTTCTGGTCCAGAACTGATGATGATGTCATTTATTCTCTTTGATTTAGGTAGTGATATAAATTTTTTTTTTCATTAATAAAACCATTTATTTAGACTCTGGAATTTCTTCTACAAAGTCCCATCCATAGCAAATGTATGTTTTGTTTTGTTTCGCTTTATTTTAGATACTTTTTCGTAAATTTTCTTTTTTGGGAGAGGGGGCTTCTACACATATATTCTTATGAATCACATTTTCACATTAGTCATGTTGCATAGAAGAATTAAAATGAATGAGAGAAACCATGAGAAAAAAACTAAACAACACAAGAGAATATATTCTGCTTCATTTTGCATTCCGATTCCATAGTTCTTTCTCTGGATGTGGATGGCATTTTTCATCAAGAGTCCTTTGGAAATGTTTTAGGTTCTTGCATTGCTGTGAAGGGCTAGGTCTACCAGAGACAGACCTCACACACTGTGTCTGTTACTGTGTACAATGTTCTCCTGGTTCTGCTCATTTCACTTACCATCAGTTTGTATAAGTCCTTCCAGGCCTCTCTCAAGTCTTCCTGTTCATCATTTCTTATAGCACAATAGTATTCCATTACATTCATACCACAACTTGTTCAGCCATTCCCCAATTGATGGATATTCCTTCAGTTCCTAGTTCTTGGTCATCACAAAGAAAGCTGCTATAAATATTTTTGCGCATGTGGGACCTTTTCCCATTTTTATGATCTCTTTGGGATACATTCCTAAAAGAGATATTGCTGGGTCAAAGGGTGTGCACATTTTTGTAGCCCTTTAGACATAGTTTCAAATTGCTCTCCAGAATGGTTGGATCAGCTCACAGTTCCACCAACAATGAATTAGTGTTCCAGGCTATCATTCTTAAGAGTTACAGATTTGGAGAAACCTGGAAGGATTCTCATTGACCATCTATCTATCTCTAAACAATACTCTCTACAATGACATGGGAAGTAGAAACCCAGATTCTGAAGCCTTTCAATGAGAGAAGATCCACTCACTACCTCCTGAGACAACTCATTTCACTTATGGCTAGCTCTAACTGCTGCAAAGCAGGAATCTGCTTCTATATCTCTTACCTGCAAGCCCATTCTCTCAATGGAGGGCCTGGTTCCTTCATTCTCTAAGGTGCAGCACTCCCACCCCTTGATTTTGAACAAGTTTTGCCTCTTTTCCAAATCTAGTAGGTGTAAAATGGTATTTTAAGGTTATATTGAGTATTAGGGAATAAGAACATGGGATCATAAACTCAGAGCTGGGAAGGATCTTAGAGGTCATCTACTCCAGCCCCCTCATTTTACAAGTAAAAGGAACTAAGGCCCAGAACAGATGAGTAACTTGTCCAAGGTCATATAGAAAGTAAATGTCTGAGCTAGAATTCAAATTCAGATAGGTCGTCCGACTTCAAATCGGCTGCTTTCCCCACTATATCATAATTCCTCATGGGTTTTTTTATTTTGTTTTTGGCAGACTTGTGATTTCATTGAGGCAGTAAACTCCTGGTAAGATCTCCTAACCAATGCATATCAACAACTGTTCTGCAACATGGGGTCTGTGGAAGCACACTAAGACCCCCTTCCTTTTAGAAAAATTAAGAAATAAATATTCCTTCAATCTGAATTCCTTTCTAAACTTACCTGAAAGAAGACAACCTTAACAATCAACCTTCTAGAAAAACAATGTGTTGAACTGACAACTTTTAAAATTACTCTAATCAGTTTCTAAACCGTTAAATTGCCTAGGTCATTGAAAGGTTAAACGATTTGCCCAGAGTCATCTTACTGAGATTTCTCAGAAGCCTGACTTCCTGACTTGAGGTCGACTTTATCCACTATACCATGTGTCCTCCCCACGAGGTTATTAACAATCTGTATTCCCACCTCCAAAAATTTCCTGTTCACATCTTTTGACCATTTTGCCATTGGGGAGTATGTATATCCCTCTAACAGCCTTATAGATTCCAGATACCAGGACTTTGTCTTCCATATTTATCACAAATATTCTTTCACAGTGTTTCTTTTCTTTTTATTTTGGGGCTATTACTATTTGTTGTACAAAATCCCATGACCCTTGTATAATCACACCCATGAATTTTGTCACTAAGGACTTATTCCAATTATGTTTAATAAAAATGTTCCTTCCCTCTATAATTGAAATAAATGTAATTTCTTTTTCTTCATGTCTTTAAATATTTTTTGGCCTTGCAGCTATGCAATTTTCTCAACCATTTTTTTTAAAACTGAAGATTGATTCCATCCTCTGGAGGTATTTTTAGACATGCTTTTATCAAGTACTATCCTCTTATATACATTGGATTCTATTTCTGGGTTCACTATTCTATGTCATTGACCTGCTTCTCTACTCTTTTTCTGGAACCAGACAGTTTGTATAATTGTTTCTCTCTTATAAATTCAGAAATCTGGCGCAGGAAGTCTCCTGTCATCCAGTCTGTTTTTCATTGTTCCTAATATTCATGCTCCTCCTCCTTTTCCATTTGTATTTTGTTGTAGTGCTCTAATTTTATGAAGTAGCCTATTGGTATTTTGATTGCTAACGAATTAAATCTGTAAATTAATTTGGGAAACATTGACTTTCTTTTTTTACTCTTTTTAATCAAACTAAACATAAGCAGGGTATAACTCTGCATGTATTTATTTTTTTTTAGGGAAAAACATTTTTATTTTTAAAAATACATTTAACTGATACCTTTTGTCTGTCGTTTCTCACTTCACCCCTCCTTTTTGTGACAAAGAAAAGGGTGAAGTTCCTAATCAGAGATCACATCTGACAACATGTACAATATTCTGTCCCCAAATCCCTTCAACTTTTTGGGGAGGAGGGGCAGGAGGTATGTTCCATTGAGATGTTTCATGTGAGATTCTTAGGGGTTTTTCCATCCTTCAGAGGATCTCATCACTTACCTTGTCATCATGTATATTTTCTCTCAATGCTCCTTATTTCAATCTGTCCTAGTTCCTGCAAATATTCCCCTATTTCTCTGAATTCATCTTATTTTTCATTTCTTCCTGAAAAAAAATATTCTATTACATTCATATGCCATAGTTTTTCAGCCTTCAGAGGAAAACACAATAATCATTGCTGTCCAGCAATGGAATGGATTGCCTTCTGAATTAGTGAAGTGTCTGTAGATGGAGGGAGGGTTTTTGAAAGAGGTTGTCTGGCCATCTGCCAAGGAGTTTGTAGAAAAGACTGCAGCATTAGGTGGGAGGTTATGTACTGACAAGCTTCTCGTCCTCCAGATATTTCTTGCCTTTCAGGCCTCTTTCCCAGCTTCCTATAAACATGCCCAGACCTCGCCCATTCTTAAATGACCTTCGATTGACCCTTGCATGCCCTCAAGCTATTTTCAAATACCCTCCTTTTCACTGTTAAACTCCTAGAAGAAGCCATTTTTTCCTAATCACTTCCATTTTCCTCTTCTTAACACTTTGAAGTCTGGCTTCTAACCTTACTGAACGGAAACAGCTCCAAAGTTTTTAACTTTTATTTTTACCAATTAACAAAGACTTATTCTCTCTCTCTCTCCTGAATCCTTCTCCACCACCACCCCCCCCAAAAGAAAAAAAAGCAAACCTTTGTAATAAACATGAGTAGTTAAGCAAAACAAATCCCTGTTTTGCCTATGTCCAGACATGCACGTTCCATACTATATCCTGAGCCCAACACTGCTCCATCAGGAGGTAAGTAGCAATTTTCAGCATGGGTCACTGCACTGATATGAACTGCTGTCTTTACAATGGTTGTTGTATGTCATTTTCCTGGTTTTGCTCATTTTACTCTGTATCAGTTCATGCAAGTCTTCTCAGGTTCATCTGAAACCATCCTTTTCATCATTTTTTACAGTACAAAAATATTCTGTTGCATTTATATTACCATAATCTGTTCAGTCCTTCCCCAATGGATGGGCACCCCTCAGTTTCCAATTCTTTGCCACCACAAAAAGAGCAGCTTTATACTTTTTGTACCAAAGGTCTTTTTTCTCTTTCTTTGATTTCTTTGGAGCATAGGCCTAGTAGTGGGATTGTACAGTTTGGTGGGCTTAGATGGGATGGTGAGGGAGGCAAGGCCAACATATACATGCTGCCTAACTGTGGGTGTGCCCTAAGGCTCTGTCTAGGCAGTAATCAGCTACTTCTCTCAATAGATCCAGGACCTCCAGAACTCTTGAATCTAAAAGGATGCCCCCAAGCTGGACATATCTACCTCAAGGTCCATGACTGCTCATGAACTCAGGAAATCCTCCTTGCTGCTGTAATGGTGTGGGTAATAACCCATTGCATCATATTAAAAACCTTAAGTCCTTTGGGCTACCACTAGACAGAAGCTGGCCTCCAACATCCATGTGGTCACAAGACAGGAACAGAAACTCACAGCAGGTTCCAAAGAGAAGGGGAAGGGTGCTCCCTATACAGATAACAGAGACACTATATATTAACAAGGTGTCAAATTAACTGAACAGATTCCTCTAAGCCAGTTTGGAATTATATGAACATAGTAACTAAAATGTCTACATCCTTGGATCCAAAGAGACATTCCGCTGCTAAGCATATACTCTAAGGAGGTCAGTGACAGAAAGGGAGGCTCCAGCAGAAATCATAACACTTAGAGCAGCACTTTTTGTAGTAGCAAAAAAAAAAGAAAATTGGAAACAAAGTAGATTGTTTTGATTAAGCTAGGCAAGTTTTTGTACATGATGTAATTGAATCTTGCTACTGTAAGAAACAATGTTTAAAAAATAATAATAGCTAGCATTTATATAATGTTTTAAAATGTGTCAACTGTTTTATAAATATTATCTCATTTCATCCTATGAAGTAGGTGCTATTATGATTCCCATTTTTCAGATAAGGTAACTAAAGCAAAGAGAGGTCAAATGGCTTGCCCAGGGTCCCACAGCTAGTAAGTGCCTGAGCTAGTAAGTGAGGCCAGATTTGACCTCAGATTTTTCTGACTTCAGGTCCAGTGCTCTATCCACTGCACCACCTATAAATATGATGCACCCTGAGAAGCATGGGAAGACATATAAACTGATTCAAAGTGATATAAGCAGAACTAGAAAAACAAGATAAACAAGAACGTTGAGGACTTAAATATGAAAGCGCAAAACAATAAAAACGGAAGGCTGTAGAACTAGGATGACCACGGTTGTCCTGTCTCCCCTTGCTTATTTACAGAGGCTGGGAATTCTAGGTAGGGTCAGAGGAGAGGAGATATTGAAGAGATACTGCACAGGTGAAATAGACCAGAGGCTTTTTCAAGACACGGGATAGTTTTGATGAAATATTTCCCCCTCCTTTTTATCTTTATTAGAAGGATTACTGCCTGGGAGGGGACCTGAGAATGTAATGCAAAAAAAAACAACAAAAAAACAACCTAGTAAAAATGAATTTTAAAAAGAGATATTTCTACATTATGTGTTTCCCTATAAAGTATAAGAACCTTTATTCAATTGACCTAGAAGGGGAGCATGGGATTGGCTGGCTGAAAACTGGCTTTGGTTCTGGGCAGGACTCTCTCCTGCTCTTGCACTGATTTCAGGGCTGGCAGACTTAGTTATTTAAAGGTTCCCAAGGGTGGGTGGAGCTGATATTCGGCCTTAGATGGCCAGACTTGCTGAATGAGTGCTGCCCATTTACTTCCATCCTTCCTTAAACTCCTGCAATATTACTGTCTCCCTAACCACAGTCTGTCAATCAGTACAATGTATTAAATGTTTACCATGCATCAGCTTTGTGCTAAGTACTGGGGATCCAAAGAAAAGGGGAAAAAAGAGCTCCTGCCTTCGAACAGCTTATAATCTAACGAAGGAGATAATATATAAATAACTAGGCACATAAAAGACACATGTCATCCCACTGGTATGGGACTCTATGCTCATCAGAGGAGATGAATGCCTTGCCTTGAGTAAGTGGCAGGGGCAAGGTGGAGTTAGCAAAAGGAGAAACAGCTTCATCTCTTCAGTCTTGAGTCTTCTGTAGTGGCTGAATCTCTTCAGACTTGGAGCACTTCTTTCAGCTTTGAGAAGATGGAAGAGTTCAACCCTATTGCAGGTTGTTGAAAGAAAAGATTCTGGAAAGTCATGAGAAGAATTGGTGGTCTCTTTCATATCTCCATTCCCAGCTTGCTGCATTAGAGACTCCAGGGAACAGCCCTTGAGTGAGATCCAGGATCTTCTCTCTTGGTTGAGCTCTCTCCCAGTGGCTGAGCTTCTTCATTCTTTATTGTCTGGGATATATTCTCCTATGTAAGGGTGGGGAACCTTTGGCCTCAAGGCCATATGTGTCCCTCTAGGTCCTTGGGTGCAGTCTTTGGATGGTGTCCAAGTTTTACAAAACAAATTGTTCTATAAAGTTTGGATTCCATCAAAGGGCTACACTTAAGGACCTAGAGGGCCACATGTGGCCTCAAGGCTGAAGGTTCCCCACCCCTCTCTTATGCATTCCTTCTCTGTTATCAAAACAAAACTAAATGAATAAATGGGTTTCTTGGCTACTTGCTATGTGTGTTCATTATAGAACTGGCATTTGATGGGAAAGGGGTCAGGCCTTGGATATAGATCTTGGGGTTCTGCTTCCCCTGCAGAGCACTCAGAAGTTAATTGGAACCTGAAAATCACATGTCCTAGATGAAACAATATTGAAAGGAGCAGATAGATATAACTCTAACCTGGTAACCCCTCTCTCTGAGAACATTGTGGTCTCTGACCCCAACTTCTTGCTTGCCTCACTGGCAGGAATTAAAGTCTCTATTGGAAAAGGGGTGGTAGAGGAAGAGGCCTCTATTCCACCTCCCTTCAAGTCAAGCTACAGCTGAGGGCATTGCCCTGGCTACATACATAAAGTAGATGAAGGTAACATTAAATTAGAGGCATTAGCACCTGGGGGGACACCAGGAAAAGACCTCTCTTAGAAGGTTGGATTTGAGCTGAGTCTTGAAGGAAGCCAGGGAGGGGGCATCATTTTCTGATGGTTGGCCAAAGTTTCCTTTTCCCCTTCAGTTCTCTTCCTTCTTGCCCTCTCTATGGCATCTGACCCTGGAAGAGCCACTCCTATCTCGAAATTTGCTTCCTACTTGGGCTTCTCTAATATTGCACAAGAATTCTTGGTTTCTTTGCCCACTCCTAGGCCCTCCATTATTTTCTCTATTTCCCTGACTTCTGTATTTCATAGATTCAAGAGATATTAGAGTTGGAAATGACCTTAAATATGATCTAGTTCAACCACTTTCATTTTACAGAAGATGATGAAGTGACTCATCCAAGGTCATACTGATAGAAGTAGAAACACTAATACCCAGGCCTGCTGGCTCTAAATCTCTTGTCATTCATTCATTCCACAAGCATTTATTAAACACCCACCATGTGCAAAAACCACTGAGCTTAGAGAAAATGAAAAGCATTGCCCTTAATAAGTTTACATTTTACTCTAAGGATGCAATATGGTAAATAAATATAGATAAATAAGGTAAATTTTTAAAAAGATAAATATAATTTGAAGAGAGAGGGCACTAAACTAGAGGGAACATGAAAGACTTCTGATAGGAAATTACCTCTAAGCTGAGCAAAGTGAAGGATTGCTAAGGATTCTAGGATGCAGAGGTAAGAAAGAATATTCCAGGCATGGGGCTCAGCCTGGGCAAAGGCCTAGTGTTGGTAGATGAAATATCATATGAGAGGCACAGTGAGTCAGGAAATTTAATTGGAACAGAGAGTTCATGAATAGGAGTAAAACAAAATAAGTCTGGAAAGATCATACAGAGCCAGATTGTGAAGGGCCAAAAGAAAGAGTTCGAATTTTAATCAGAGGCAATGCAACCCTGGGAGGTAGGTCCTATTATTACCCTCAAAATTAAGCAGGCAGTGGCTAGAGTGCAGGGCAAGGGGTCAAGAAAATTCATCTTCCTGAATTCAAATCTGGCCTCAGACACTTACTACCTGTGTGACCCTGGGCAAGTCACTTAACCCTATTTGCCTTAGTGTCCTCATCCGTAAAATGAGCTGAAGAAGAAATTGGCAAACCCCTCCAGTATCTCTGCCAAGAAAACAGCTCCCTAACGGATCTCCCTGCCTCAAGGCTTTCCCTGCTCCGATATATTGGCTATCTTTAAATCTCAACGAAAATTCTACCTTTTACTGGAAGCCTTCATCAACCTCTCTTCCTTCCAGGGCTTTCCCTCTTTTCATTATTTCCTTTTTATCCTATGTATAACTTGCTTTCCCTGTATTTGTCTGCACGTTTTCTCTCCCTTAAGGGCAGGGATTGTCTTTTGCTTCTTTTTGTATGCCTAGTGATTAGCCTGGAACATAATGGGCATTTAACAATAGAGAGAGTGTTATTGCCACATCACCACCCCCTAATTAATCTTCATAAAACACTTTCTAAAGCACACCTTTCATTATAATACTCTCTGACTCATTTTGCAGATGGATCCTGAAGGATGAATTCTTCCCCAGTAAACTGTTAGCTCCTTGCAGGCAGGGATTGTGAGTTACATGTTGTTGGTCACTAGCGGGTGCTATAGTGCATAGAGCACTGGGCTGGAAGTCAGGAAGACCTGAGCTCAAATTCAGCCTCAGTCACTTACCCAGCTGTGTGATCCTGGGTAGGTCACTTATCCTCTGTTGGCTTCAGTTTCCTCATCTATAAAATGGGGATGATAGCAGTATCTACCTCCTAGGGTTGTTCTGAGAATCAAATGAGATAATAATTGCACACCTAACACTTAGCCAGTGTAGCTTAGTGTAGCACTTGGCACACAGTAGGTGCTACATAAATATGCTTATTTCCTTTCTTTCCCCTTTGGCATCCCCCAGTGCACCTAGAATAGTGGGAAATGTGGAATAGAGATTTTTTCTCGTCTTTTTGTTAAAACAGAATCCCACTTAATGTCCCACCAGAATCCTGGCGGCATCCATACGCATGCATGTGGGTGCTTCTCATGCTGCTCTCTCTGACTGCTTCTTCTCTTATTTCTTGCTTTCCATTTTCTTCTTCTTCCCTTTAGTCTTTCTGTCTCCGCCTCTCGATCAGCCTACTAAATCTCTACTCTGCATTTAGCACAATTATTTTTATTTTTTTTTAATTAGGATGAAGGTATATTAGGTGGGAAAAAAAGAAACTGAAGCTCATCCAGACAAATGGTTTATTTATTTAGCAATGCATGTGATTGCAAAACAAACCGGGTCCAAGACTCTAGGTAAACCAAGGACTCCTAGGTTTTGTTTCTATGAAGTTAATATACAATTTGGAAGGAGTGAACAAAATGAAAAATAGGATTATAAGGATTAAGACATCTGGTTTCTCACTCGTAGAGAGTGAGAAATTCAAATTAATCCTAACTTGTAACTGATTCTATACTGTATTGGTTTTTACAATTGAGTCTGCATCTGCCTAAAGGACCACCTAGGTCCTTGAGGTGAGCTGAGGAATTCTGATTTCCCTCTGAGTTACTTTAAAGTTATAATTAAAAGAAATGTTGTCATCTTTCATACTGGTAGACCTTGGGATACTTCCAGGACATCTGTTATCTTTAAGCTTCACAAGTTAACTTGGTACCATCCTCAAAAGATATGTCATCTGTCCTTGCCTTTCCTTGAACAATTAGGAGAGTTTTGTCACTTCCAGGGAGTTAGCAACCCTAAGCCTAAATACTTACTGATAGTTTTGGTCCCTTAGCAAAGATTATAAGATGGGGAGGGGTCCCATAAAACATTTAACATTCCTTAATTGTTTGAAAGGTGTGGCTACTAGTTTCACATAAGTGCTAGCCTGATTTCCTTGATACAATCTCTCCTGTTGTCCCCATCACCACGAGGCTGTTTATCAGGAACCAATCGCATTGTCTTCCCCAACTACCCAATGCTGTACTTCTCCAAACTAAATGAAGGCTGGCAAGCCCTACCTGGGGGTCTTTGGTTATTGAGAGGCCATTGATTTAATTTATTGGATGCTGTTAACCTAATAAATTGGTGATGTTGGGAATCTTATCTCTCAGTTTACCTTTATTTCCAAATGTAATAAGGATATCAGAAGACACTGAGGTGAGAGGAAGGGTAGTTTTGTGATATTTCTTAAGTTGGGGGACCTTTGGGAGAGGGAGGAATCTTGTGACTTCTCCAAAATCCAGAATGTGACTTTGCAAACAGCTGAAACTTTAGCTTCACAAAATGGTGGGTAAGGGAAAAAATGGAATCATGAATTGCTATTTTTTTTTAATGTAACAGGCACCAGCTCTAAGTTCCCTGCCCCAATGTTGATGTTTATCCTTCATTTTTGAAGAGTCTTGACTTATTCATGAACAGGATTTAAGGGAGGCTGAATTGCATAAAGTCACCAACCTCACTCTCCCAGAGTCATCCAAGTCCAGCGGCAAAACAAAAGTCTGAATGACTGGGGATAGTCCAGGATGACTCTGGTATCTTTGATGTCTGACCAAACTCTAAGCGCTCCACACTGCACGCTTCAGCCACCTTCATGGCTGTTGGAACAAATTGTTCTCATCCACCCATTCCTCCAGAGATAGTTTTCACAAGCTTGGGCTAAACATCCTCCTAATTCATTGACAGGTTTGAGGTCTGTCAGTTACCCTCAACCTGGTTTAGCCTGTCTTCTGAAACTTTATCCAGCCCTGAAAAGTGCTTAGTAAGCCCTGCCACCACAGGCGCTCATCCTCCAGAATACCCCATACACCTCTGACCCAATGAAACAGTCCTAGAATGTCATAGACACAAGGGATCTAGTCCTAACTCTCCCCCCTCACTTATGATGTCCCATCTCTGGTCTCTGTACAAACTATCCCTCACTGCCTACTCATTGTGCATCCCTAGCTCCTAGAACCCCAGTTCCTTATAGATGAAACTCAAGCAACAGCTCCTTCAACAAGAAGTGTTTCCTGATCTCCCTAGCTACTAGTGGGGTCCCTCCTTAAACTATCCTGCATGGCTGTATATATTCTATATGTGCTTATATAGGTGTATGTGATCACCCTTGATAGAATTGCCCATTACTTGGCTGAGTAATCAGGGTAGTCAGCACTCATACAGCATCTGAATGTCTGCAAAGTGCTTTACCAATAGTAACTGATTTGATCATCATATCAACTCTGGGAGGTAGGTGCTGTTATTCCTCCCATTTTACAGTGAGGGAACTGAGGCAATCAAAAGTTTAAGTGATTTGTCCAGGTTTGAACTTCAGTTTTCCTGACTTCAGGTCTTGCTGCTTTAACTTAATAAATACTTGGTGGTTTGATTACTGTGAAAAAAGAGTTCTGGAAACCTTATAGAGGAGTTATATTATTATTTTACACAAGAGGAAACTAGCTAGAGGAAGAGCTGGGACTCCAGAAACCTGGAACAGTAGATCTGTGTCTATGATGTGTCCCTGGGAGAAATGAAAATCAGGACATGGAGAAAAGAGAAAGCCCAGATACACCAGGAGAGGCAGCCATGGAGACAAGAGACAGTCCACAATCACCAGGCGTGCTCCTACGGGCAAGGTGGCCCTGAGCCTCAGTTTCCCCAGCTGTAAAACTGGGATAACGAAGTCCACAGTTCATACCTGGCCTGGCTGTTAAAAGGTTCTAACGCGACAAAGCCCGTGGCAAACCTTAAAACGCAGACAAATTCCAGACTGCTCCAACCTTTCCAACCGTATTGTTACAGTTTCTATTTATTACTCTTAAGAGTAGCTGTTTTGGTTTGCTGAGGGGGACCTGTGATTTTCTAACGAGGTACACTCATGCTACCTGGCCGGATCCACACCTGGTCCGGGGGCATTAAGGGACTTGACTCAGGTTTTCTGAGGTCCACGGTCAGCCCCATGGCCAGCTTCAGGGTCCTGACTACGCGTCTAGAGGAATCAAAAAACCTTAGCATATGTTTCATTTGCAGAAATTATGCAAATCCGTGTAATACCTACATATTTTCATGAAAGCCGCTTTTGAGGGCCACCTCAAAGATCGGGGCGGGGACAGAGCTACTCCCAGAGCGCGAGTGTGGGGAAGGCGGGGCTTATCCCCAGAGCTTCCCGCCCCCTTTCTGGGGCCAAGCCACTCTAACGTCTCGACCCGCCTCCTTAATCCGGACTCTTGGCGACTATTGGCTATGGCCAACCTCCATCTTATTCGACCGACGCCGATTGGATACCAGTTTCTTTCCCCCTCCCCCTCCGCGGTAGCTCCTTGCGCATTTCCGGGCGTTGGGAACGTGGGGCGGACGTGGGGTTGCCGCCATTGCGTTTTCCTAGAAACTGCGGAGTGACCGCTGGGTGCTGTGGGGTAAGCAAAGGGGAGTAAAGGGCTGATGGCGCGTGGCCGGTCAGGACAGGGGCACGCAGGAAGGGATGGTTGGTACAAAGAGGTGAAGGAGAAATGGAGGGGGCGGGGGGGGGTGATGCTGGGGGAAGTGGCTGCAGTGTGAGGGAGGGGACAGCGCATGCGCAGTGAGGGGGCGGGAGCGCGCGGGCCCCTGCATCTGGGAAGGGATGCGCAGTGGGCATGCGCAGTGAAGCAGGGACCCTGAATGAGGCTGGAAGGGGATGTCTGGGTGAAAGGGGTAGAATAGGGCGCATGTGCAGTGGGAGGGAACGTATGGAGTCGAGGCTCTCCCGGTGAAGGGAGCAGGGTCGTGGTGAGGGGCTGTCTAAGGGAGAAGCTCCTTGGGGATAGGCCGGGCTCCCTTGAGCGCTACAGGCGGGGCTGATGAAAGCCTTAAGGGGGCCGGGCCCTGAGGACGGCACAGAGTAGAGCAGCCCCTGCCTTCGGGGAGCTGCCGAGCGCACCCGGAGGTGCGGACCCGAGGTCCGTGGTGGGGGGGGTGCAGAAGGGTCAGCCAGGAGGCCTAGCGGTGGGGGGATGGGAGGGGGAGCTTGGGGAGGGCTCCCGCTGCGGGTGGACACAGCCAAGGGGTCAGGAATGGGGGAGGGAGGCGGGAAGGCATCGGGGTGAGAGGAGGGGTGACAGGATGGGCAAGGGAAGACCAGGGGGTCGCATTCATGTTAATGTGAGTGTAGAGACCTAGGGGGTGGTTGGGAAAAGGCCCTAGAGAGTTTCCAGATTGCGCTTACCCTCCTTTGTGGTCATTTGGAGACACTTTACTGAGTTCCATTACTATTCCCCAGGTTCTCCGGACATGGCCGGAGTGTTTCCCTACAGAGGGCCGGGTACCCCTGTGCCCGGCCCTCTGGCACCACTGCCTGACTACATGTCAGAGGAGAAGCTTCAGGAGAAAGGTGAAGGGTCTGGGAGAATTAGACTGGGAAGTGGGGTGCTGCTTGGATCAGGTCCCCTGGGCACGCTTCCTCAGTATTCCCTGAGAATTCAGGTTCTAGCCTGTCGCTCTCATTCTTGTGAAAGAAAGCATTCTCTGTAGACCCATCGGGAAAACATTTAGGGGTGGCACCTTGGGACTGGGGATGCTCATGTGGGGTAGATAGTGATGCAGGCTGGGTTTTCTCTCCAGCCCGAAAATGGCAGCAGTTGCAGGCAAAGCGCTATGCGGAGAAGCGGAAATTCGGATTTGTAGATGCACAGAAGGAAGACATGCCTCCAGAGCATGTCAGGAAGATCATCCGTGACCATGGGGACATGACCAACCGGAAGTTCCGTCATGACAAGCGAGTCTACCTGGGGTGAGGAGATCCAGGGGTTAGAGGGATGTGAAGAAAGTAGAAAGGTTGTTATTCCCTGGGAGTCCCAAGCAGCTGCCAGTTTGGGCTTGGTTGGATCATTGTCCTCACAAAACTGTGATTGTATCCCCAGACTGTTTGATATTTTTGTTTCTGTCCATGATTGCTCCCCTCCTTCCTGACTGTAGATTAGAGCCCTGGACAACCCTTCCGGATAACACTTGTATGAGTAGTGCCATTTTTAATGCCCTTTGAGGGAGGGAGCTCCAGCAAACCTAAAAATTTACATTCTACAGTTGCATTGTTGCATGGATTTTTCCTGTCATTTTAGGCCCAGAGTTCTATCTACTCTGTTCTGGCATATCTGAAAGTATGAATTCTTTGAAGGCATCCAGAACATGGAAACAGTAAAGCTGGTTGCCTCAAGTTCTGTCCTTTTACCTTTTCTGTATCTGAATTCTACAGCTGGAGGCAGGATGAGTGGAGGGACCAAAACTTTAACAAGTCACTGCCTCCACTAAGAAACAGAGAAATGGACGGTGTGATCACCTAGCCTGAGCCGTGGGAGTTTTGAGTTGCCAGGGCAATTGATTTCTGGAAGAATATGACTTGCATGGAATGGTGTAGTATATGGGATAGGGAACAGAGAGCATCATGGGAGTACTGATTTTCTGTCACCCTCTGATTACCCAATGCCACAGTGCCCTGAAGTATATGCCTCATGCTGTCCTCAAGCTCTTGGAAAACATGCCCATGCCCTGGGAGCAAATTCGGGATGTACCTGTTCTATACCACATCACTGGAGCTATTTCCTTTGTCAATGAGATTCCTTGGGTCATTGAGCCTGTCTACATCTCTCAGTGGGGGTAAGGAGGACTGGGGGATGATTGGGTTCTAGAGGTTATCCCTTTGTTCTGTCTGGGCTTCTGATTGTGATGTGACTCACCCCAGGTCCATGTGGATCATGATGCGCCGAGAGAAGAGGGACAGGCGGCACTTCAAGCGCATGCGTTTCCCCCCATTTGATGATGAGGAGCCACCCCTTGACTATGCTGACAACATCCTAGATGTGGAGCCTTTGGAAGCCATTCAGCTGGAACTGGACCCTGAGGAGGATGCCCCTGTGCTCGACTGGTTTTATGACCACCAGCCCCTAAGAGACAGCAGGAAGTGAGTTCCCACAGCCTCAGATCGATAGACCAGGCTCAGCTGGCAGAAGTTGTTGGTCCTCTTTGGGTCTGTTGAAGGGAGATTGGCTTTAGGAATAAATGCTATGGCCTGAGTAGCTGCTATTGGTTTCCCACTTTTGCCCCCCTTGTTTCCAGGTATGTGAATGGCTCCACTTATCAGCGCTGGCAATTCACATTACCCATGATGTCTACTCTCTACCGCCTGGCCAATCAACTCCTAACTGACCTTGTGGATGACAACTACTTTTATCTGTTTGACCTGAAGGCCTTTTTCACCTCAAAGGCCCTGAACATGGCCATTCCAGGGGGCCCGAAATTTGAACCACTGGTCCGAGACATCAATCTTCAGTAAGTGTCCTTAGACAGAAGGGCTTGCAGGGTCCCTGGTTTGGGTCAGACCTGTTCATGATGCCAGGCTCTAGCAGGTCTGGAGAACTAAACACAGTTCATGTCATAGCCCCTGTTTCGGCCTTCCCCACCAAGGTAGTTGGATTAACTCATATTCTCTCCCCTAGGGATGAAGACTGGAACGAATTTAATGACATCAACAAGATCATCATCAGGCAGCCCATCAGAACCGAATATAAGATTGCTTTTCCATATTTGTACAACAACCTTCCACACCATGTCCACCTCACCTGGTAAAGAGACCAGAACCTGGACTAGGGAAGGGAAAGGGCTGGGGAATGGACCGGGCCAAGGGCATGGCAGGGGTTTGATCTGCTGATCTCAAGGCTCTGAGTGGCTCCTTCATTTCAGGTACCACACTCCCAATGTGGTGTTCATCAAAACAGAGGACCCTGATCTTCCAGCCTTCTACTTTGATCCTTTGATCAATCCTATCTCCCACAGACATTCTGTCAAGGTGAGGCAAGATGGGTGAGCTCAGGGCCTTGTCTGTGAATGATTGCCTTAAATAGAAATGTGACCCATTCCTAGCTGGGCTTGGTTCTTAAAACTAATGGTTCAGGGCTGACACTCTTCTTCTGATCCTTTTCACAAATTGGAATCTCCGTAATTGGCTGAAATCATGGTTTTGCTGTTATCCTTGATTTCTGCATTGGGCTCTGTCTCCCCTTTTGGGTAGTAGTTGCTTTTCCCATGTTAGTTTTCATCTTTCTTAGGCCTTATTGGGTTTGAATTTCTGGTCTTCCATTTTATTCTCAGTCTGAACAGAGCTTTTTACTGTGTTGTATTTTGCAAACCCAGCAAGGAAAGGGATTGTTTTGGATGGCTATGCTTGCTTCCTTTGGGGTTGGGGCTCTGTTGCCCTAGATCCATTTAGCATGTGAGGCCCCTGTCTGCTCCATTGGGAGTTTCAATAGTCTGCCAGCCAAATCTATTCCCAAAGCAGCAAGGACTGAGCTGCTTGGTATTCTTTTTAGAGTCAAGAACCTTTGCCAGATGATGATGAGGAGTTTGAGCTGCCTGAGTTTGTGGAACCTTTCCTCAAGGACACACCCCTTTACACAGACAACACAGCCAATGGCATTGCCCTTCTGTGGGCACCAAGGCCCTTCAACCTTCGCTCTGGTCGCACGCGCCGTGCCCTAGATATACCCCTGGTTAAAAACTGGTAAAGTCTCCTCTTCTCTGGACTGTAGGGAGTGGGGCTTGAAGTAGGTGGCATTTTGTGATAAGGGGCATCTGCCATGTCTCTCTCCCT
This sequence comes from Bettongia penicillata ogilbyi, assembly GCA_023548195.1. Lineage (NCBI taxonomy): Eukaryota > Metazoa > Chordata > Mammalia > Diprotodontia > Potoroidae > Bettongia > Bettongia penicillata. Next base: position 1,565,871 of record JAJHZJ010000605.1, on the reverse strand, counting down.
CCTAGGTATCGGGAGCATTGTCCTGCTGGGCAGCCTGTGAAAGTGAGGGTCTCCTACCAAAAGCTACTCAAATACTATGTGCTAAATGCCCTCAAGCACCGGCCCCCCAAGGCCCAGAAGAAGAGGTAAGGCTGTCACTTTTCTCCTTCTGCCACTGACAACACCCCCTGCCCCCAACACCCCTAGAACAATAGGCAAATGTGCATTTTCTGTCCTTCAGGTATCTCTTCCGATCCTTTAAAGCCACCAAATTCTTCCAGTCCACCAAGCTGGACTGGGTGGAGGTGGGGCTGCAGGTCTGCCGTCAGGGCTACAACATGCTCAATCTGCTCATCCACCGGAAGAACCTCAACTACTTACATTTGGACTACAACTTCAACCTAAAGCCCGTCAAGACTCTCACTACCAAGGTGCCTGGTCTGACCTGCCCTGGAGGGAAGGATGGTGGGGATGCTGCCTCCGGTGCCACTACAGTGGGGGAACTTTGGGTCCTGAGGTTGTCTGCTTCCTAACACCATCTTGCTTCCTACTCCTGGTGTCTTCCTTAGGAACGGAAGAAATCACGTTTTGGAAATGCCTTCCATTTGTGTCGGGAGGTGCTTCGACTGACCAAGCTTGTGGTGGACAGCCATGTTCAATACCGCCTTGGCAATGTGGATGCCTTCCAGGTGAGACTGGAGGCTGACCGGCAGTGGGGGAGGGGAGAGGCCTGGCCTGTAGTGGGGGGACACTGACCCAAGCCCAGGGCCTCATGGGAGTGATGTTCTTCCAGCTAGCAGATGGGCTGCAGTATATATTTGCCCATGTGGGACAACTGACAGGAATGTACCGCTACAAATACAAGCTTATGCGGCAGATCCGGATGTGCAAGGACCTCAAGCACCTTATCTACTATCGCTTCAACACGGTAAGGGTGCCTCTGCTGCTTTTGGCCTTTCTCTGGGGCCCTGCTTGGGGAAGCTCTGGGTGAGACCTGAACTGAGCTCAGAGACACCAGCTGAGCTCTGTGTCTGTTCTGCCTTCACCTTGGAGCCTCTCTTCCCCTGGGAGGCAGTGGATGGTTGTTTGACTTGGGGTCTTTGCTTGGCATTCTAGGGTCCTGTGGGGAAGGGCCCAGGCTGTGGTTTCTGGGCTGCTGGTTGGCGAGTCTGGTTGTTTTTCATGCGTGGCATTACCCCTCTTTTGGAACGGTGGCTGGGCAACCTTCTGGCCCGTCAGTTTGAAGGTGAGTAATCTCCCCTTTGCACCCAGCTTCTACTCCTTTGTCCTCCAGCATGGGTATTGGGGAGGTCATCATATTTATGTCTTCCATCCTCTAATTTCTCTGGGGTGAATGTGATCCCCTTTCTTGGATTGTGATGTTGCAAATGCAGAGAACCCTACTGGGGACTGTGTCTCTCCCCCTACCCGCATCAGATCTTCATCCTCAGGTGCCTGAGGCTTCTCTGTGAAGAGATGCAGGCTAGACAGTGATAAAGTTATTAGGAGCTGGATGAATTCCAGGGCTGCAAGAGTGATCCTAGATGACTTTGTATCGCCTTGTGGGCAGGTTTCTAGGGGATGGCCACAAACGTCCATTATTGCTTGGTCATGTGTAGGTCCATCTTTTCATGAGTAACTTAGATAAAGGTGTAGACCTGTCAGTGGCAAAACACCCAGCAGCTAGGAAGGATAGCTGATAGAGAGGACAAAGTGAACTTCCACGGAGATTTAAGAGGCTAGAAAAGTCACACGTAATCAGTCAGGAGAGGGCAGGTGGTCTGGCTAGAGAAAGAGCTGGCAAAAGATGTGGACAGTGAAATAGATTACAGGTTCAGACAAAGAGCGGTAGAAGGTCAGGAGGCTTTGACGGGTGGAGTGTGGAGTACGAGGGAGGCCAGCCTGCTCCTCTCTATCTGAGTCAGACCTCATTTGGAGCACCAGTGTTTGATTGTGAGTGACAAATGACATTGCCCAGCTGGGATGGTCAGGGAGAGGGTCTTTGTCTAGTTAGGGATTTGTACTTTTTCTTGCAGAAGACAAGGCTCATCAGGGCCATGTTAGCTGCCTTGATCTCTATGGAAGAGGGGTCAGATTTATTCTGCTTGACCTGAGAGGACAGAACAAGGAACAGTGGGTAGAGAGGCAGGCTTACAGTTGCTGTTTTTAGCAAATAACACCTTAACCAGTGTAGCCATGGAAAATGGAATGTGACACCCCAGGAAGTTGGGGCTCCCTCTGCTTGCCCACCCTGGACATCTGCAGGCAGAGTTGAGCTGGCTATCTGTTGGGGCTCTTGTAGGGTGGTTTTTGTTGGGGGTGGGGAGAATGTGACTTTGGGGTTCCTTTCAAAGAATGGGCTGGATCTGCTTTGATGGGATTGCTGCACTGTAAGAGGAGGAATTACTTTTGGATAATCATCCAAAATAAGAAATACAATTTTGCATCAAACCCAAAACATTCAGTAAAGTAAAAATAACACACAGACATACAAAAAACACATTTGCTCTGTGCTCCTTTTTACATTGATCTGAAGTTAATAATGGAATTTCCTTTGAGGTTCACCCTGGCTTTTGCCTAGGTCTGCACTGACCCCTGGTAAATAATTACTGATTGGATGTCACTATTAAGAATGGAGGCTTATTGTCTCTCAACATTGGAGCTGTGGAGATAAAGACCACACAGAGGTAGATTCCTCACAGTGTGTTTTTACTCTCCTTCTTGGGCCCCGTTTAACCTCCAGGACGTCACTCAAAGGGAGTGGCAAAAACTGTGACCAAGCAGCGAGTGGAGTCTCACTTTGACTTGGAGCTGCGGGCGGCGGTGATGCATGACATCTTGGACATGATGCCTGAGGGCATCAAGCAGAACAAGGCCCGGACGATCCTGCAGCATCTCAGCGAGGCCTGGCGCTGTTGGAAGGCCAACATTCCCTGGAAGGTGTGTGTCTGGAGATGGAGTAGGGTGGGGGTATAGTGTTCATCAGGTATCTTCCTCCACCTCTCGTTGTGTCCTGCCCCAACTTCTCACTCTGCTGTTTACCTGTTTAGGTTCCTGGGTTGCCAACACCCATTGAGAACATGATTCTGCGCTATGTGAAGGCTAAGGCTGATTGGTGGACCAACACGGCCCATTACAACAGAGAGCGAATCCGTCGTGGGGCCACTGTGGACAAGACCGTTTGTAAGAAGAACTTGGGTCGGCTCACCCGGCTGTATTTGAAGGCTGAACAGGAAAGACAGCATAATTACCTTAAGGTGAGGACCAAGCAGGATGTGGAGACGGGCTGTGGGCATGTGGCCCAAGGTTGTACCACCTTCCAGCTGAGACTAGCATTTGGAATTGAATTTTTCTCTGCCCAGGATGGTCCCTATATCACAGCAGAAGAGGCAGTGGCTGTTTATACCACCACAGTGCATTGGCTGGAGAGCCGCAGGTTCTCCCCCATTCCTTTCCCCCCACTCTCCTACAAGCACGACACCAAGCTACTCATCCTGGCCCTGGAACGGCTCAAGGAAGCCTATAGGTGAGGGTTTGTGGTGGGACTGGTGGGTGGGGTGAAGGGGAGCTCCCTGGGGCCTGGGTGAAGGAGCCTTCTTCTCAGTTATTGACCCTTACCCATCTGCTCTCACTTCCTGGCCTCTTTTCTTCTTTAATCAGTGTGAAGTCCCGTTTGAACCAATCCCAGAGAGAGGAACTGGGCCTGATTGAGCAAGCCTATGACAACCCACATGAGGCTCTGTCCCGCATCAAGCGTCACTTACTTACACAGAGAGCCTTCAAGGAGGTGAGTGGGATGTGCCTTCTCTTTGTTCCTGGGGAGGGATTGTGGAAGGAGGGAAGTTCAGTGACTCCAGCTGGTTTGTCCTGGGTGTGAGTGTGATACCTTGCCCCACAGGTAGGCATTGAGTTCATGGACCTGTACAGTCATCTGGTACCTGTGTACGATGTAGAACCTCTCGAGAAGATCACAGACGCCTACTTAGACCAGTACCTGTGGTACGAAGCTGACAAACGCCGGCTCTTCCCACCCTGGATCAAACCTGCTGACACAGAGCCACCTCCTCTGCTTGTGTATAAGTGGTGCCAAGGTGAGGCCCCCCTTGGGTTGCTACAGGGAAGAAAGGGCAAATTTGGGTCCAATTCACAAGGCAGTCATCCAGGGGTGGGCTGGATTCCTCTTCCTCTGAGCTGGCAATAAGGAAATGATGCTGGTGATAATACTTGGAGAACGACCTCACTGGGTTGATGACCTACCTATCTACGTTGTGCTGAGCAACGACATTGAAGGGCCTAGAAATGGGTACCAGGCCTGATAGAGCTATCTCCTCCCACCAGGCATCAATAACCTGCAGGACGTGTGGGAGACGAGTGAAGGAGAATGCAATGTCATGCTGGAGTCCCGGTTTGAGAAGATGTATGAAAAGATTGATCTGACTCTCCTGAACAGGCTTCTGCGCCTCATAGTGGACCACAACATCGCTGACTACATGACAGCCAAGAACAACGTGGTCATCAACTATAAGGCAGGCAGAGAGTGGGCTAGGGACCGGGTGTGGGGCCGGAGCTGGGGGTGCGTGCCAGCATTGTGAGTGTTCGTTCTTCCTAGGACATGAACCATACAAATTCATATGGGATCATTCGAGGACTCCAGTTTGCTTCCTTCATCGTGCAGTACTACGGGCTAGTGATGGACCTTCTTGTGTTGGGCCTACACAGGGCCAGCGAAATGGCTGGGCCCCCTCAAATGCCCAACGACTTTCTTAGCTTCCAAGATATTGCCACAGAAGCTGCCCACCCCATCCGCCTCTTCTGTAGATATATTGACCGCATCCACATTTTCTTCAGGTGTGGTATCTTCCCTGCAGCCTGGTGGGCTATGGTTGCCCCTTTCCCAGGGCCATGGAGAGGTCGGGCTTGGGGTCTCTTGTCTTTGGGGCTGAGTCCTTGGGGTCTTGGCTGCTACAGGTTCACTGCAGATGAGGCCCGGGACTTGATCCAGCGCTACTTGACTGAGCACCCCGATCCCAACAATGAGAACATTGTGGGTTACAACAATAAGAAATGCTGGCCCCGCGACGCTCGGATGCGCCTCATGAAACATGACGTTAACTTGTGAGTTTGGGGGGAAGGGAAGTGGGATGTCTCAGGTCCTTCACTGGGGAGAGGGAGGCTTTGGGTCTTGGAGCCCCATCTCCCAAAGAAGGTCCCACCCTGGGAACCTGATCAGACCCTGGGTCCTTCTGTGGGCAGGGGCCGGGCAGTGTTCTGGGATATCAAAAACCGACTGCCGCGGTCAGTGACTACAGTGCAGTGGGAGAACAGCTTCGTGTCAGTGTACAGCAAGGATAACCCCAACCTCCTCTTCAACATGTGTGGCTTCGAGTGCCGCATCCTGCCTAAGTGCCGCACCAGTTATGAGGAGTTCACCCACAAGGATGGTGTCTGGAACCTACAGAATGAGGTGCTGGCCAGTGCTGGGGGCAGGGAAGAGGCTGGTTGGCTGGGTCACCACAGGTGCGGCCCATTGGGGTGCGTGGGGTTAAGGGAGGCTGTCAGCAAGGTGTTTAGGGTAGGTAGGTAGGTGGAGACCTATGGGTGCAGGGAGAGGACTTTGAATAGGGGAGATACAGGAGAGGAAGAGGCATCCTGAGCCCCCATGATGGGTCACACCTTGTGACCACTGTCACCATTCTTCTGGCTCAGGTCACTAAGGAGAGGACAGCTCAGTGCTTCCTTCGTGTGGATGATGAGTCAATGCAGCGCTTTCACAACCGTGTGCGTCAGATCCTCATGGCCTCTGGCTCTACCACTTTCACCAAGGTACCTGTGGGACACTGGCTACCCCTTGCTGTCTCTTCTCTTACTTGTCCTTCTTCCTCTCTTTAATTTCTTTAACTTCATCTTTTTGTTGCCTTTTGCCCTTCCATTCTTTCAGATCGTGAATAAGTGGAACACAGCTCTCATTGGACTCATGACGTACTTCCGTGAGGCCGTGGTGAACACCCAGGAGCTGCTGGACCTGCTAGTGAAGTGTGAGAATAAAATCCAGACTCGAATCAAGATCGGGCTCAACTCCAAGATGCCAAGTCGTTTCCCCCCGGTTGTGTTCTATACCCCCAAGGAGCTCGGTGGGCTGGGCATGCTATCCATGGGTCACGTGCTCATCCCCCAATCTGACCTCAGGTGGTCAAAGCAGACAGATGTAGGCATCACACACTTCCGCTCTGGGATGAGCCATGAAGAAGACCAGCTAATTCCCAACTTATATCGCTATATCCAGCCTTGGGAGAGTGAATTCATTGACTCTCAGCGAGTCTGGGCTGAGTATGCACTGAAGAGACAGGAGGCCATCGCTCAAAACAGGTAAGAGCCCCAAGGGTTGACTGTCCATGAAAGCACTGCTTACTTCAAGAACCACTACCTGCAGCCAGGGACAAGGAAGCAGCTGGCGGCCCTGAGTACCTCAGAGGGACTGTGGCATTTTTTCCCCTCCTTCACTTTTCCCTTTTTCTTCCTGGGCAGACGGTTGACCCTAGAGGACCTGGAGGATTCATGGGACCGAGGCATTCCCCGCATCAATACCCTGTTCCAAAAGGACCGGCACACACTGGCTTATGACAAGGGCTGGCGTGTCCGCACTGACTTTAAGCAATACCAGGTACTGGAGGAGACAAGGGTGGGCAGGCTCATCTGGGAGAAGCTGCTGCCTTGTGGTGTGGGCTTTGGGCTTTGAGTTTTTTGGTTCCTGTTGGTCTCATTTAATCATGTGCTTGTTTTTTACCAACTCATATCTTTTTCCTTACTTCCTCTGCCCCTTCAGGTTCTAAAACAAAATCCATTCTGGTGGACACACCAGCGGCATGATGGAAAGCTCTGGAACCTGAACAATTATCGCACAGACATGATCCAGGCCCTGGGTGGCGTGGAGGGTATCCTGGAACACACCCTCTTCAAGGGCACTTACTTCCCCACCTGGGAGGGTCTCTTCTGGTGAGAATGCTCTTCCATCGCCTCCCTCCACAGCTGCCTCTCCCACATCCCTAATGACAGCTCTCATGTACTACTGCTCTCTTTACCCTGCACAGCCCCATGTAGTATCCCTCAGCTAGGCCCCCCTATGAGATTGGAACAGCGGGGCCTGGGTGGGAAGGGGGGGATGGCAGAACCTTGGGAACCAGGCTGCTTGGGCCCTCGTAGGGAGAAGGCCAGTGGCTTTGAAGAGTCAATGAAGTGGAAGAAGCTGACCAATGCCCAGCGGTCCGGGCTGAACCAGATCCCCAATCGTCGCTTCACGCTGTGGTGGTCACCGACCATTAACCGAGCGAATGTGAGTCTTACCTGGGGGGATGGGAATGGAATTGGAAGGGACCATATCTTTGTTACCTGGCTTTGTCTTTTGAGCCGGCCTCCACCTTCATTGCCTTGCCTTGTCTTTCCTCTCCTTCAGGTATATGTAGGCTTCCAGGTACAACTGGACCTTACTGGCATCTTCATGCATGGCAAGATCCCCACATTGAAGATCTCTCTCATCCAGATTTTCCGTGCCCATTTATGGCAGAAGATCCACGAGAGTATTGTCATGGATTTGTGTCAGGTGGGGCTTTGGGGAGAAGGCCTGAGGGGGCAGCAGTGGGAGGAGGAATCCATGCAAGCTCTGGGCTAGAGGGCCATCTTCTGGGAGTTGTCCATTAATGGGAGGTCAGGGGTATGGTAACTTTTTCTTTCTTACTCTACAGGCCACATGTTGTTAACATGTCCCTAAATTATCTTTCTGTCTTCAGGTGTTTGACCAAGAGCTAGATGCCCTGGAAATTGAGACAGTGCAAAAGGAGACAATTCATCCCAGAAAGTCCTATAAGATGAACTCCTCCTGTGCAGACATTTTGCTCTTTGCCTCCTATAAATGGAATGTGTCCCGACCCTCCCTGCTGGCAGACTCTAAGTAAGTGCCCAACTGGCTCAGCCCAACTGTGATCCTGCCTTTAGACAGGACTGCATGCTCAGTCACCTTCTGCCCTTGCTCTGAACCCTGAGCTAGAGCCTTTCCTAGGATTCTTAAGGAGAGAAAAGGCTGTCTTGGGGCTCCTAAGTCATGATCCTGCAGCTTTGTCCTGTTGTGAGGAGGATTTGTTGTGTCCGTTGCTCACTGGGGAATGGGCCTTTGACTTGTTTATCTCTTAGGGATGTGATGGACAGTACCACCACTCAGAAGTATTGGATTGACATCCAGCTGCGTTGGGGTGACTATGACTCCCACGACATCGAACGTTATGCTCGGGCCAAGTTCCTTGACTATACCACTGACAACATGAGCATCTACCCGTCACCGACGGGTGTGCTTATTGCCATCGACTTAGCGTACAACCTGCACAGGTGAGGAGGCATCAAGGCACCAACCCTCCTCAGCACTTAACCCAAATCATTACTGCCATTCTGGCTTGTGAGATGTCTTGGGTCTTCCCTCCTTGCCCTGGTTCACTAGCCCCTTTTTTTCTTCCATCATGTTGATCACTTGGTCAGTCTCCCACCTGCCTTGGTTGACCTAATCCTCTTTTCCTTCTATCTGGCCTTGATTTTATCTCCTTCCATTTTCACAGCGCCTATGGAAACTGGTTTCCAGGTAGCAAGCCTCTGATCCAACAAGCCATGGCAAAGATCATGAAGGCAAACCCTGCCTTATATGTGCTTCGTGAGCGAATACGCAAGGGACTTCAGCTGTACTCCTCAGAGCCCACTGAGCCCTACCTCTCCTCGCAGAACTACGGCGAGCTCTTCTCTAATCAGATCATTTGGTTTGTGGATGACACCAATGTCTATAGAGTCACCATTCACAAGGTGGGCATCAGTGGGGTGACACTTGGGGACGCAGAGCCTTTCCATATCTCAGTCATTGGGGTGGGGTACATGTCTCACGTTAATGAGGGCTGTCTGCTTCTCTACCTTAGACCTTTGAAGGGAACTTGACCACCAAGCCCATCAATGGGGCCATCTTCATCTTCAATCCAAGAACAGGGCAGCTCTTCCTGAAGATTATCCACACGTCTGTGTGGGCTGGACAGAAGCGTCTGGGTCAGGTATGCCCAACATCCTGCTGCTATGGCCTGTGGTGACAAGGCCCCCTCTGCTCGTGCTGGCATGCATCCTACTGCGGCGACTCAGCATGTGCTGTCTTTTGTTTTCCTAGTTGGCCAAGTGGAAGACGGCTGAGGAAGTGGCTGCTCTGATCCGTTCTCTACCGGTAGAGGAACAGCCCAAGCAGATCATCGTGACCAGGAAAGGCATGTTGGACCCGTTGGAGGTAAGAAGCAGAGGAGGAAGTTGGGTAGAATTGGGCCCCAGGGCCTTGGGGCTTTGTCACTGACCTTAACCTTGTTTCAGGTGCACTTGTTAGACTTCCCTAATATTGTGATCAAAGGCTCGGAACTGCAGCTGCCCTTCCAGGCCTGTCTCAAAGTAGAGAAATTTGGGGACCTTATCCTCAAGGCCACCGAGCCTCAGATGGTGCTCTTCAACCTCTATGACGACTGGCTCAGGACCATCTCATCCTACACGGTGCGAAGCTGTGACAGGGGATCCTGACCCAGGGACAGGTGGCATCCTCAGCCCTGCCTTTGCTCAGGTTCTCCAGCCTCAGAGAATCTGAGTTTGAGGTCCAGGACAGACTGACTCGGGGTTTTTGTCAAGGGCTGGGGCTGCCCAAGTCAGTGGTGGAAATTGCTTATTCTCAAGAAGGAATCAAGGGGGCAAAGCTTTGGCCTGTGGGCATGTGTGCCTGACATTCTTCTCTTGTGTCCAGGCCTTTTCTCGTCTCATTCTGATCCTCCGTGCCCTCCATGTGAACAATGACCGAGCCAAGGTGATCTTGAAGCCAGACAAGACCACCATCACAGAGCCACACCACATCTGGCCCACTCTGACTGACGAGGAGTGGATCAAGGTCGAGGTGCAGCTCAAGGACCTGATCCTGGCTGACTATGGCAAAAAGAACAAGTGAGCTGTGCCTGAGGGTGGGTCCTGGGGTCAGGAGGAGAGAGCCCCCGAAGGGCCAGGCCAGGGGAAGAGAGAGAATCTGTGCTCAAGGCTCTCCAGCATGACATGATCCAGTGCACCAGAGAGCTGTGAGACAGCTCAGCTTGAGGTCTGAGGGGATGTGAGGCATGGGACATGTCCTTTTCAGCTCCATGGCCAAGAGTCTGACTCAGAAGCTTAGTAAGAATTTTCTGAAAGATGAGGGCTGCCCCCTTGGGTCAGGCAAGCCTGGTCTAAGAGAGCTTGGGAGTGCCCTGCACACATCCACATACATAGGTGCCAGTTCACCCTGCAGCTTCTCTGGGGAAAGATTGGGGGTGGAGGGTTGGGAACTCTCTGGAGGCCAGTTACATATTGAGTTGATGGTGACAAGGTGTAGAGTTCCCATGGGTCTGGTGTGAGCATCTCTGTTCCCACAGTGTCAATGTGGCTTCACTGACACAATCAGAGATCCGGGACATCATCCTGGGCATGGAAATCTCAGCTCCTTCACAACAGCGGCAGCAGATTGCTGAGATTGAAAAACAGACCAAGGAGCAGTCCCAGCTGACAGCCACGCAGACCCGAACTGTCAATAAGCATGGTGATGAGATCATCACTTCCACCACTAGCAACTATGAAACCCAGACTTTCTCCTCCAAGACTGAATGGAGGGTCAGGTACTGTCTCAGGGAATGGGTAGAAAATGGAGTGGGACTGAAGAGAAGCTGAGGACAGTGAAGTGGGAGGGTAGAGAGTGAGTCATCCATGTGATGCTGACCACCCACCTTACATCTCAGGGCCATCTCTGCTGCCAACCTCCATCTGAGGACCAACCACATCTACGTGTCATCGGATGACATCAAAGAAACAGGCTACACATACATCCTTCCCAAGAATGTGCTCAAGAAATTCATTTGCATTTCTGATCTTCGGGCCCAGGTGAGTAGGTGGACAAGGGCACAGATCCCACGATGGACTTTGGGGGACAGAAAAAGGAGCACACGCTGCTGACAGGCCACAACCCTTCAGTGTTTTTGTTTGTTGTTTGTGAGGCAATCAGGGTTAAATGACACAGCTAGTATGTGTCTGAGGTCATATTTGAATCAGAGTCCTCCTGACCCCAGGGCTGTGCTCTATCCACTCGGCCTGGAACCCTTCACTGTTGAATCCCTAACCCCATTGTTTCCAGATTGCAGGCTACCTCTATGGAGTGAGTCCTCCGGATAACCCTCAGGTGAAGGAGATCAGATGCATTGTTATGGTGCCTCAGTGGGGCACCCACCAGACAGTGCACCTGCCCGGCCAACTTCCCCAGCATGAGTACCTCAAAGTGAGTGCTGGGGTGCTAGCGTGGGATTGGGGAAAGGGATCACGGGGGCTCCATCTAGATTTTCGGGCTCTCAGGAGGTGCTGCTGCTCTGACCTGTTCGCTTGCGCTCCTCACAGGAGATGGAGCCCCTTGGCTGGATCCATACGCAACCCAATGAGTCCCCCCAGCTCTCACCCCAGGATGTCACCACCCATGCCAAGGTCATGGCTGACAACCCCTCCTGGGATGGGGAGAAAACGATCATCATCACCTGCAGGTGAGGGGCCAGGCCAGGAGGGCAGAGTGGTTCCTCCCTCCTGTCTGGTGCTGGCTAAGGGGTTTGGGGCCCACTTTTTCTGACCATGTGGCTTCTTCCCAGCTTCACCCCGGGCTCCTGTACCCTGACTGCCTACAAGCTGACCCCCAGTGGCTACGAGTGGGGTCGGCAGAACACAGACAAGGGCAACAATCCCAAGGGCTATCTGCCCTCCCATTACGAGCGGGTTCAGATGCTGCTGTCCGACCGCTTCCTTGGCTTCTTCATGGTGCCTGCTCAGGCATCCTGGAACTACAACTTCATGGGTGAGTGTGGCAGAGGGGAGGGATGCTGGGGGGAAGGATGGGCCATGCTCTGGGGGTGGGGTGGTGAGAAGGACCAGGATCCAGGGGTGGGGCAGGTCAGGGAGGCGCATGCAGGCTTTGTCTTGCCAAGATTTTTTCCATCCCACCACCAGGCTGTTTGGAGGGAGGGGAGCCCCACCTTTCTAGCTTCTTGAAGCTAGCCCCTTTTTAGAGTCTCAGCATACACTTTCCTTCCCAAAGATCCTCATGAACAAATGACAGTTTTTAGAAAAAGTAGGCCAGATAGAGAAATGCATTTTGGGTGGCTACACATTTAATAACCTGTATAGCACACTGCTTACTTTCTTAATGAGGGGGAGGGAGAGGGAACTCAGAATCTTAAAAAATATATTAAAAGTTTTTTTATATGTAATTGGGGAAATATATATATATTAAAAAGGAAAGAAAAAGTCCAAGAGGATACTCTGTTAAAAAAGAGGGCCCCTTGGCCTTTTCTCTGATGGTCTGGGCCCTGGAGAAGGCCCCCTGGGTGGTCAGGGTTGGTGCCCAGGCCTGCCAGGGTGGCCCGTGCCACGGGCCTCTAGTGCCTGGAGGCCTGGCCAACCTTGGACATCGCGCTCCTTTCCCCTTCAGGCGTTCGACATGACCCCAACATGAAATACGAACTGCAGCTGGCCAACCCCAAAGAGTTCTACCACGAGGTGCACCGGCCCTCCCACTTCCTCAACTTTGCCCTGCTGCAGGAGGGCGAGGTCTACTCGGCCGACAGGGAGGACCTCTACGCCTAACCCCGCCCCTCTAGGCCCCGCCTCCGCCGCTGTTGACATTCAGCAGCCTGGCCCCACCTCCTCTATTTTATGCTTGTGTTTCTCTGTCTTGTGGAACTTAAAGGCCCATAGTCGGAAGATGAGTGTGACAATAAATTTTGTACAAATTCCTCGTGTCTCGGTCGTTTTTTGTGGGGGGAGATTGGGGTGGGGCGTGATGCAGCTTTGCTGGGTCTTTCTTATCTTGCCTGGGGCTCCTCGCCACCCCAGGCTCAACCTTAGGACCTGCCATTAGCGGGTGAGAAGACATCTCAGGGGAGCCCCTGCGCCACTTTACACTAGTAGTCAAAGGACCGGACACTGGACCCTCCCCTCCGTCAGCCCACAGGACACGGCACCTCCCCTCGGGCCCGGGTCAGGGCTGGGTGGAGCCTGGATTGGAGCCTTGGCCGGATGCCGAGGACCTAGGAATTGGACGAGACCGGACCGGGAGGCGGGACCACGGCCCCTCCTAGGGCTCCGCCTCTGGGCCCCGGAGTCGGTCGGCTTCCTGCGGCCCGGCCTGATCGCGCCTCCTGCCCTAGCCCGTGGTCTGCACAGGGCTTCATGGAGCCGGCGGGGGCGGCCCGACCCAGCCCGGAGCTCGTGTACCAGCTGGCCGGGGCCCTGGGCACCGAACTGCAGGGACTCGCTAGCCGCTTTGGGCCCGAAGCGGTGGCCCGGCTGGTGCCCCATGTGGTGCGGGCGCTGGAGCTTCTGGAGGGAGCGGTGGCGGGGGCGCCCCTGAAGTCCGCAGAGGAGGAAGAGGAGGAGGGGGCGGCCGCGGGGGGCCGGAGCCCCCAGCGAGGGCTGCGGGACAGTCCGCGGGGTGAGTGGGCACCGGGAGCCAGAGCAGGCGGGAGGGAAGCGCAGCGCATCCTGGAGAACCCTGAGCCTGAGCTCCTTCTCCCCCAGAGGAGCGGCTCCTGCTGCGGCAGCTGAAGCAAGTGACCGACCGGCAGCGGGACCAGATCCGCGCGCAGAGCCGGGAGTTGCGGCTGAGGGTGCAGGAGGCGGAGGCGGTGAGATCGGGGCCTGGGGGGGAGTTGGGGGAGGGGCGGGGCGGGGCTGGAGGGCAGGGGGCGCGGCCGAGGCGGGGGTGGGCACCGGAGCCCGGCCCACAGCATCCTTGCCCTCTCCCCACCCCCTCTCCGCAGTTGCAGCAGCAGCTGCAGAGACTGCTGCGGGTGAATGGGGAGCTGCGGTGCAAGCTGGCCGCCGTGGAGGTCCAGCTGCGGACAGCGCTTCAGAGGGCAGCCGACGCGGAGGAAGCCCCGGCTCAGGCCGGGGCACTGGAGGCGCCCGAGGTGTGAGCGCGGGGCTGTGGTCCCCGGCAGAGGGCAGTTCTAACTAACCTACTTGGAGGTGGGAGATGGCCAAGTCTCCACGCTCCCTTCCCAGTGCCCCACTTAGCAGCAGTTGGCATGGCCCAGCTATGGACCTCCTGTTTCTTCATTCTCCCCGAGGAGCCTAGGACGGTGCCTCCCAAAGCTTCTCTCCCTCCCGGACATTCCCCATCTCTGGTTCCTAGTTCCTATACAACTCCCACCATCACCACCGGGACCACCACTGGGATGGTGCGAGATGAGGCAGGTGTTAAGGACGCGCCTCTTTCCCGGCTCCAGCGGCCCTCCCAATTCCTTTGTCACCCGAGCAGGCTGTCTCCCGTCTGTCCCACGCAGAGCCTCTGGGTCCGGGGAAACCCGAGGGCTTCAGCAAAGAGGAGGTCAGCCAGATCCTACACGAGCGCAACGAGCTGAAAGCCAACCTGTTCTTGCTGCGGGAGGAGCTGAATTATTACCACCGGTGGGTGGCGGGCCAGGGGCAGCTGGGATGCATTCCCCAGCTCTCCTCCTTCCACACCCCCTCTCTCCTCTGCTGTCTTCTCCTGGGTCCACAGTTTTCCCTGTGTCTCCCCTGCCTGCTACAACTTTATAGTTCCTTTCCTAAGCCGCGTCCCTCACGTCCCGGGGGCACAATTGTAGCTAACGTGACCCACCAAAAATCCACAGTAGGGGGCAGTCATAACCTTTCTTTGCCACCCTAATTGGCTCTGAGTCCAATATATGCCCAAACTCCCTGGGCGATACTTTTCCCAGAATGCTTCGGGGCTCACAGGCCCTTACCCAAGGGTGAGCTCATTAGAGATTGTAAACGTCCAGACTTGACCGCTCCTTCTGTCCCTGGCTTCTAGGGAGCTGCTGACTGACCAGCGCGTTCCTGGGCTCCTGCTTAATGCTATGAAATTGACTGTGAAGAAACAGCGGAGGAAGATCAAGGCGAAGATGCTGGGGACCACGGAGGAGCCAGGGAGCAGGTGAGGGCAGCCCTCACGGAGCCTGCCTTGCCCCCTGCCTCGGTGGCCTTCCCTTGCCATATCTGCTTGCTGCTGGCGGTGCTAACACGATTCTGAGTTGGCCGAAGGAGGTGTGGGCTGCTTGAGGCCTTCTTGAACAGGGGGTCCTAGGGCTGGCAGTAGAGACACTACCCAACTGACACCCCCGTCCCAGGGTCACTCCAGAGCTCATCCTGGAGTCTCAATGCTTGCCTAAAGCCAAAAGGCCACCCCACCCCCATCACCAGCTGTGCAGCACGTTTTTCTTTATGGTCTGGTTTTTTTTGGGGGGATCCTTGAGTGGCTTGATTATTTACATTTTAATAGTGCTTTCAAGTTGCTGGAGAGTTCTTCTTGCAACCCCTGAAGCAGGTGGTGCAAGTAGTAACATTAACCCCAATTTACTTGTAAAAAAACTGAAACTCAGAGAGGTTAAGGTGCTATTCTAACAGTAATAGTGATAATAGCTTACATTTAGGCAGTTTGAGAATTAAAGTTCACAAAGCACTTCCCATATGCTGTCTCATAGGATGCTCATAAGTCTGTGGGGGTAAGGTATGATTATATATACCCCATTTTACAGATAAGGAAACTGAGGCTAAGAGAGATTTTTAATGAGGATGAAGGTAGTGGTGAAAGCTAGTATTTCTGTAGTGCCTTCAGGTTTGCCGAGATCTTTACAATTATCTCATTTCATCCTCACAAGAACAGTATGAGGCAAGTATGAGGCTATTATATCTATTTTACAGAAGAGGAAATTGAGGCCAAGATTAATAAGGTTTGGAAAGCACTTTCCACAAATTATGTCATCTGGTCCTCACATCAGCCCTGAGTGTTGTAAATACTGCTATTCCCCTCATTTTACAGGCGAGCAAACTGAGACTGAGGTTAAGATTCTTGCCTGTGATCCCACAGCTAGTCAGTGTCTAAGGCAAGATTTGAACTATCACTCTATACTGTCCAGATGCTGCAGAGTCACACAGCCACATGGCTAAGTACCAGTTGATGGACTGTACCGCTATTCCTCCTCACTGACTCAATTTCAGTGATCTTTCCACAGGACCCTGGCTGCGTGCTCCTCGCTTTTGTATCAGATGTCCCCTAATTTTGACTCCCCCAAACTCTCCTCAGTTTCTCAGTATCCTCAGCCCAGAAGGGAAGGAGAATGGAGAGATGAAGAATGTAGGTCTTCCTTCCACATTCCTTCCAATTAAGGGGAGCACCTTAAATGATACTTAAAGCTCAGACAATCTCATATGGTTTGGTTTTCAAAGTGTTTTCTTCACAATCACTAGTGAAGTAGGTAGTACAGGTTGGGTTAGACCCATTTTACAGATGAACTGAGGCTCCCAGAACTTGTACTAGGCTCGTGTGTGTCTGTGTCTGTGTCTGTGTGTATAGTCCATATTACAGGGATGGTCACTGGACCCTCATAAATAGGCAGGCCAAAGAACTCCACACAGCTAAGGAGCCAGGAAGGGACTGAATCAGGTAGGTGGGCTCTGACCCTTATCCAGCCTCTCTTCTGCCTCAGTGACGATGATGATGATGGTGATGAAAATGACGATGAAGCCTCGTGGCTACTACCCCCTGATGTGGATGGGGCAAACTCACCTGTGCCCCCTGAATCCAGAATCAGGAGTTTGTATGTTGAGGTTGAAGGGAACAAGGGTGGGTAGGAGTTTCCCTGGGTAAGGAAAAAGAGAGAGACTGAATAAGGGCTTTTCTCCCCACCTTGGGTCTCTTCACCCCAGAGTTCTCTGATTTTACACTCTCCAAATTTTCCCATGATTCCTCTCTTCTCATGTGCCCCAGCACACTGTCACATTCCTACTCCATCCTACGTTTTTTTCCTTGGTGCCACCTTGGGCAAATCTCTTTTCTCCCTTTGGCCTCAGTTTCCTTCCTGTAAAATGAGGGGGTTGGTCCAGATGTCTTCTGAGATGCTTTCAAGCTGGAGAGCTATGACTCCTGCGATCCTCCCCATGACGCAGGCTCTTGGCTCTCCTCTAGCTTCAGCCTCTGGTATCGTAGAAGCTCAGAACCCTCTGCGGAACTCCCACAAACTGGAGACCCCACCTGCTCCCAACGGGAGCTGAGGGTGAGAGAAAAGGACCTGCCACCGCCTCCCCCTGAGCCCTCTGGGGGACCCTGTGACCCCCAGCCTGAGCAAGCCCTGTAAACATCACAGAATGTGGTAGCCCTAGCCCCTTGAATACCTGGCATGGAGCAGGCACCTAATAAAATGCTTGACTGACTGACTGATCTGTCCACTGATTCAAGTCTCTGTAACCTCCCTTCTACAGGGACCTGTTTTACTGTATCTGTTTCCCCGCTTTGGTCTTGTTTCCTTGAGGGGAAGGGGCAGGAAGGGAACTGAAACTTGGGAGGCGGGGAGGAGATCACGACTAACCTGAAAGCAGCTCTGTCCTTCGGTTTAGCATTTCTCTCCTCTGCGCCTTGCCCTACTCCTTGGGTTGGGAGATCAGTGTATCCCTGTCACTGTCCCCTTCAGCCCCCCAAGTCTGAGTGGAAGGATCCCTAAGGGCAGCAGTACATGTCTTAGGAAAGAGGAGGGAAAGAAGGGAGCAACCTGGGACTCTCTCGTCCTGGAGTCTACCTCGGCATTCACATACATTGCAGGGATGGGCGGGGCCTGCTGCCTCACCCCCCTACCTTGGGGTGAAAAGTATTGTCCTCAGTCTCCCTTCTCTCCAAACATTGCACTTTCCGCCCCTACCTGCTTTTCTCCCTCCAAACCTCACTCCTTTCTCAGTCCTCAAATCAAATCACACACCCACCCACACACAGACGCTCATTTAATTTTCTAAACATTATTGACACCTGGTTTTCCATCCCCTTCATTTCGAACGATGTCCTTCCCTTCTCCCCATTCAGAGAGCTGTTCCTTATAAACAAAAGAGAGATCACTAAGCTTGATGAAAGTTCTAGCACATCCAACACAGTCTGGCAGTGTATGTGATGTTCCACACCCAAAGGCACCCACACAAGCACGTATTAAGGATCTGTTATGGGCCAGGAACTCAAAGAGGAGTCTGTTTCTGCCCTCAAAGAGCTTCTATTCTCTCTGGGGAGAAGGAAAGGAGGTATAGTTTTCCCTATCTTCTTTCATGCTCTTTATTTTAATCCAGTCGGTCCCAAACTTCAGCCTGTCCCCACTGCAGACTCCCCAAATGACACCCCCACATGCTTCACCACCCCCAGTGAGAGGCTGTCCTTGTCCTGTCACCTTTCTACCCCTAGGGAAGTCCCCTGGTTCTCATTGTTCCACCCCCTCACCTTGGGGAGGGAGGGCCCCATTGGCAGCTTCCTCAGGAAAAGCCTTGGGAGGAAATAGGGAGGGGGATGGGAAGAGGGGGGGCCAGAGTCAGACTGACGGGAGCCTGCACTGGTCGCTATGGGGCCGTGGCCGCTGCTACTGCTCTGGGTTTGGGGTGTCCTGGGGGAGCTGGAGTTGGACCCAATGGGGAGGCACGTCTGCCTGGATGGAAGGTGGGTCAGGAGGACGGTCAGAGAGAGGAGTGGTGACAGTAGGGAGGGTAGAGATGGTGATCCTAGGAGGAACATTGGATTTAAGTCTGGTCAGCAGGAAGGTCAGTTAGAGCTGGTGGGGGAAGGTAAATCGATAAAGGGGAGAATTATGTTGGGGATCAGTGGGAGGGCTGATGGGCCGTTGGGAAGGTGGGAAAGGAGAGGGATTGCAGAATATATTGGAGGGGTCAGTAAGCAGGGATTGAGGTTTCTTTGATGGAATGAGTATTGGGGGGATCTACTTCAAGATAACCCCATCTATGAAGACCCACAAACAGTACTGTGATTACGGCGGGGGGTGGGGTGGGGCAGAAGTGTGGAGATGCATTTAGGGAGCCAACCGAAAGGCATTTCCCCCTATACCCCAGCTCCCGTGATCCCAGAGACAAAGTGGCCATTCAGGTTATTCCCCAGGAGCCCTGTTTTCTGACATTTAACCTCCGCCTCTCTGACCCTGTCTCTGTCCCATTAGCTCCCCTGCTAAGTCTGTGTGCTGTCCAGGCTGGAGGCAGGATGGCCGGGAGTGCACAGTCCGTGAGTATCAAAGGAACTTTCCAGATGCTGGGGGTTGGAGGTGGCCCACCTTCAGAGAAGAATCCCCCTGAGGGACCTTAGAGAGAACGGCTGGGTCTTCACCTTGGGACCAGCTTGCTTCTTCCCTTGTCCCTGCCATTTCCCAACCCCAGGGTCCCACTCTCCTTGATTCCTTGGATCTAGCCCACATTCTACCGATGCTCAGTTTACCCTCTCCGTCCCAGGGTATACACCTCCCTCCCCAGTGTCTAGTCCTGATCCCTCTACCATGAGTACTAATCAATCAACGTGTTAAGGCCCTACTGTGCACCTAACATTTTGCTAGAAGCTGACACCAAGTTGGAAACAAGTAGAAAATCAGGGGGAGGGGCTGTTCCTTGTTGCCCGCCCCTTCCTCTTCCATACCCAAGCCAGCCTTGTCTGATCAGGACTGTCTTGCAGCAATCTGTGAGGGGCCTGATGCTTGCGGGAAAGAAGAGGTATGTGTGAAACCAGGACTCTGCCGATGCAAACCTGGCTTCTTCGGGGCCCAGTGCAGCTCCCGTGAGTCACTGGGGTGGGGGTTGGAAACATGAGGGAGGGGAGGGCTTTGGACCCTAGTGGGGCAGAGAGCAGCACTGTCCAAAGCAGGGAGCTAGAAAGGGTGGGGGAGGAAGTACCAGCAGGGGTAGTGATTCAGGGAAGGTATTTAAGATCTGAGTCACCAGGAATGGGGAGGAGGAGGCAGGGATGAAGGGCTGGGGAGGGAGGAGCCAGGACCAGAGGAAACCCCTCTCCACATTGCGGGCAGCACCGTTTCACCCTGGCCCCGCAGGGTCCAGTGGGGGGTTGGGGTTATGGCTAGCTCCTGATTATTGGATGCCTCGCTCCTTCCAGGGATTCTGAACCTCGTTTTTCCTGTGGGAGGATAGCACAGACACTGACTCTCCTTCTAAGAGAAGGGGACGCCTTCATGGATTGACTGTTGCTGTGATGGTCACTGGGTGACCACAAATGGGTGGGTCACAGGCATCACAAAACCCGGATGCCGGCAGACTGCCATCACACCTGATGGCCTCTTTTCCTTGTTGGCCGACTTTGTGACAATGGGCAAAGGAATTCACCTGCCTAGGGTTCGGTTCCTCCTCTGTAAAATGGTGGGAAGGTGGTGAAGGGAGATTGGCCACCCCCCGGAAAGGGAAGACCGCTGGGATGTACAGGAGAGTCTTGGACTTGGTGTTAGAAGGACCTCCGTTTGGACCACCTTGATCTTTTTTCTGACTAGGTAGTCTTGGATCAATAAAGTAACCTCCCTCTCTCTGTGAAATGAAGGACTTGACCTGGCTGATTTTTCAGGCCCTTTTCAGCCTTAAATCCTGTGATCTTATGATTTCCCCTGACACGGGGCACTCAGGGACCTTCAACCTACCTCTCTGTTTCGTCTGAACCCAAGTCTTTTTCTCTGTTCCTAGGCTGCCCTGGCCAGTACTGGGGCTCCGACTGCCGAGAGAACTGCCCCTGTCACCCCAATGGGAAGTGTGATGCCGTCACAGGTCAGTGCACCTGCAACATGGACCACTGGGGTGGGAACTGCCAGTTCCTATGTCCGTGTGGTCTCCACGGGCACTGTAACCCCCTGACCGGAGCCTGCCGCTGTGAGCCAGGCTGGTGGACGGCCACGTGCCGCAAGGCCTGCCAATGCAGCTCCTACTCCTCCGGCTGTGACCAGATGACTGGGGCCTGCCAGTGCGAGCCAGGCTGGTGGGGCAGACGCTGCAGCTTTCGATGTACTTGTCATCACTCTGCTTGTGACCAGAACACAGGACACTGCATCTGCCGGGCTGGCTGGTGGGGGTCCGAGTGTCAGAAGCCCTGTACCTGCCAGCACGGCCATTGCAATCCCACCAACGGGCACTGCACCTGCCAGCCAGGTTACCAGGGCCCATCCTGCGAGCAGGCCTGCCCTCCGGGCCGGTATGGAATCCAGTGCCTGAACAGGTGAGGGACCCAGGGCAGGGAGGTCAATCTGGGGAGGTCTCCAGAGAGAAGGGAGGAGGTCAGAAGGACAGGGGTGAGGGCAAGAGGAGGGACAGAAAGGGAGATTAGTAATAGGAACTAGACTTGTTTGCCCCCTTAATGCTGGCACTTTCCCTCCAAGATCCCTTCCAACTTATCTGATATTGTCTTTGCATATGATGGTCTGCTTGCTGTCTCCCCATTACTGTATGGGCTCCTTGAGGGTAAGAACATATTTTTGCTTTTCATTGGATCCCCAGTCCTTAGCACAGTGTTTGCCACATAGTAGACTTCAGAAATTCTTTCCACTTTAGCTGAGTGATCCAAAGAATATAATGTAACCAGGACCAATGGATAGAAGTTTTGTTGGGAAGAGATTCGGGAGGGGACAAACTTGGAATACCATACAAAGAAAAGCTTATTAATGATCACTTGTCCAAAATGGACTGGTCATTCCAACAGATAATGAGTTTCCCATCACCGACGGTCTTCAAGAGGAGGCTGGATGGGTGACTACTTTAAAAAAAAGGAATGTTTAATAGAAATAACACTAAACGTCAATCCAAGCAACTGAATTTGCTTTCTGTGTTTTATCTTTTCCTGGTTTAGGTATTAGGACAATATTTGTCTCATAGAAAGATTCTGGTAGGGTTCTTTCTCAGTTTTGAGGTGAATTTACATTTGTTTAAATTGCTATTTACATTCAAATTAATTTCGATGCAAAAAATCTCACTTCAATTTCGCCAAGTCCTTATGGCTTCTTTTTCAAGATCTTTTATTTTATTTTTGAGTTTTTCAATTGACAAGCATTTATTTTCTCTCTTTCTGTCCTCGCTGTACCTCAAAAAACAAAACACAATTCTTGCTACATACGCACAATTAGACAAAGTGAATTCTCACATTAATCTTATCCAAAAGTGGTCCTCACCGTGTAAGTCTTGAGTCCTTCATCCATTGGTCTGGAGATGGGGCACGCTTCATGGCAGGCCTGGCTGACTGTGGCAGTCAGACATCTTCTGTCAGTCTGTTGTCCATCTTCTATTGTCGCTATTGTATAAATGGTTCGGGGTCTGCCATTCCTAACTCAGTTCACACTTGTCTTCCTGGTTTTCTCTGAAAGCATCTCTTTTGTTATTTCTTATGGCACAATAAATATTATTTGTTGACATTCATATACCTTGATTTGTTGGAGCATCCCCCAGTGGTTGGAGGACAGGAGGGAGGGAAGAGACAAGGCCCAGGACAAGGTGGGAGCAGGCAGGCTGGTGAAGGGGAGTGGTGAGGAGAGGTCTGGGGTATCCCCTGCATCTGTGATTTCCCCCCTTCCTTCTCCTTCTGCCTTTCTAGTTGTGGCCACTGCAGACAGAGCCAGCCCTGCTCTCCAGATACAGGCTTCTGCCTGGCCTGTGAGCCTGGCTGGAATGGAACTCGCTGCAATCAGCCATGCTCATCAGGCACCTATGGGGAGAACTGTGGGCAACTGTGCCCCCAGTGCCGGCAAGGTGAGGCTTGCCAGCCAGAGACTGGGCACTGCCAGCACTGTGACCCAGGCAGGACAGGGCCCAGGTAAGAGAGTCTTTTTTTCCTGAGAGGCCCCATAGTGGGTGATCAGAGCTGGGCAGCTCAAGACTGGGTGTGGGTCCTCCGGGATAATCCCTAACTCTTGGCAACTTCCTCCTTGGGGGGGTAGTTCATCTTCTCCACTGTCCCCTACCTCTCAGAAAGGCCTCTATAAGGGCTGCTATTGGGGGAGTAGAACCTACTCATGTCAGTGAGAGATGGGTCTCTAGGCAGGCCCTGAGAGGGGCTGAGATACAAGGTGGGATACACTGAGAGGCCTTTTTAGAAACATTGCTCTCTTTCAGCTAGGTGGTTGAGTGGATAGAGTGCTAGGCTTGGAGTTAGGAAGGCCTGAGTTCAAATCCTGTCTCAGACAGCTAATAACTGCGTGACCTTGGGCAAGTCATATTATTATCTTGTGATATTAAGTCCTTCCTCATAGGTTTGTAGTTAGATCAATGAGATCATGTATGCAAAGCCAATATAAATGCTAATAATAAAAACAATTATTATTATTGTAAAGAGAACTCTGTGAAGGAATTGGCTTATCTTCAACATCCCTGAATCTCTTTCTCTCTGTTCAGTCTCCCCGTTCCCTTTGCTCTTCTCCCTGCTCTCAGGAAAGAATCCAGTGTCATTTGTCCCTTAGGGTGAAGGTAACTTGCCCCGTCACCTCCTGACTACTTGGTTCCCTGGGAAAGGAATTCAGGTCTCAGGGAGAAGGGAGGACAGGAGACCCCTCCCTACCCTCTCTGTCAGTCCATTTTATAAGTGAACGTGTCAGTGCATGAAAGGCAGTGTGGTAGAATGAAAATGAAACAGCACCTGGATTCAGATCTCCGTTATGATTCTGTCTCCTTGTGTGTCTCCCAGGACCTGCTTTTCCTTTTTGCTAAAATGAAAGAGTTGGATGTTTCCTACTCTTTGCTACCTGGGTGATCTTGGACAAGTAATTTCCCCTCTCTGGGCCTTAGCCTCCTCATCTGCAAAATGAGTGGACTAGAGTCACTGGCCTCTGAGGTGTCTTCCAGCCCTAGGCCTCTGATCCTCTGGGGTCCCATCTCTCCCCAGGTGTGAAGAGCCCTGTGCCCCTGGCACCTTTGGGGAGGCCTGCGGGTCACTGTGCCCACCCTGTGTCGAAGGCATCTGCGATGCTGTGACTGGAGACTGCGTCTGCAGGTCGGGGTATTGGGGACCCAGGTGAGAAAGGCAGAACAGGGGGAGACAGGGCTTCTCAGACTCAGAGATGCCCCTCTCCAGCATCAAACTTCTTGACTGGCCCAAGAGGGAGCAATCCCCCGTCTGAAGCCTCCTTTCTCTTCCTCCCCAGCTGCAATGCTTCCTGCCCCCTTGGCTTCTATGGAGTGAACTGTTCTTCTCCCTGCCCCTGCTCAGAGGGACCCTGCCACCATGCCTCTGGGGCCTGTGAACTGGGTAAAACTGGCAGAGGGGGATGAACAAAGGAGCTGGGGAGGGAACAATAAGGATTTATATAGGACTTCCCTATATTGTCACATTTGGTTTTCACAACAACTCTGGGAGGTAGGTGCTATTATTATCATCCCCATTTTACAGATGAAGAAACTGAGGCAAACAGAGCTTAAGTGACTTGCCCAGGGTCACACAACAAATGAGTCCAATGCAGGATTTGAATTCAGGCCTTCCTTACTGTGAGTCCAAAGTTCTCCCTGTTATAATACCTTAGCCACTTCTGAGAAGCACTTTATAAATAGACACCTGATGTCAGGCCTACTTGCCTTGTCTGGCAGGCCTTGTCTAATTCCATTTACTTCTTTGGAGCTGAGCAGAGGACCTCAGAGCCATTTTATACTCATTTTATAAGAGAGGAAACTGAGGCCTGGGGAAGGACCAAGTGATCAGAGGTGGGAATGGAAATGAGGTCCCCTGACTCCAAACCTGGGGCCCTTTCCACTGGTCCATGTAGACCCAAGGTAAAAATACCAGCTGTTGTGTTTGATCTGGGTGATCTTGGGTGAGTGAATTCCTTTCTCTGAGCCCCAATTTCCTCCTATGTAGAACAGAAGGTGAGGGCTGGACTGGATGATCTCTCTGATTTCTTCCAGCTCTACACTGCTGTCCTTATGCCCCTCAACATTGTGTTAGAGGATCACAGACGGCAATTTACATCAACCTTTGAAGTCGACAAAACCTTTTACAAAAATAATCTCCCAGTAGGATCCTGGGAGGTGAGAAAACTGAGAAATTTAGTGGACACACACACAGCAAGTGGTGTCTCAATCAGGATTCATGTCACGTCCTCCTAACCTTTAAGTGCAACCCCCTGCCCACCAGGCCATACTGCTTGCTTCTTGCCAAATGCCATAAGAACTCCTGACATCATCCTTGTCCTGTAAGACCTTACAGTCCCTTTGAGGAGTGAAGACTAACCTACATAGCAGGAAGAGGATGAATAGGGAACAGTCTGTAATTGAGGAGGAAACTATAAGCTAGGGGCAGCCAGGGCATTGCCTCGGTTCTCAACGTATGGTCTGGTGGCCCTTCACAACAGTACTTTTACATTTCTAATACAGTAAATGGTGATAGATGCTATACGGAGGCCTGCTGGCTCTGAAGAGCCAATCCTTAAATTGTCAGGGTGAGTATTTACATCTCAGAAATCTTGTTTTGTTGTCTAGACTAGAAAAAATGTCAATTATGGAGATGAAACTTAAAAAGTGGATACTCTGTCACATTCAGAGCTGGTTGCTAAATATTTACCATCATACTTCTGGATATAATCCACAATAACAAAAGCTCCTGGGGGCTGGGGTGGCATTCTTAATCATTTTTAAGAGTATAGGGCGATTCCATTTGAAAATCCCTGGTGGAGTGAATAGTGTTGGACTTGGAACCACAAAGTCAAGGCAAGTCAACAAGCATATATTAAATACCTACTATGTGCTAAGTGCTGGGGATACAGAGAAAGGCAAAAACAGTTCCTGTCCTCAAGGAGTGACCAGTCCAATGAGTGTGGAAAGAGAGGCAACTAGTTAGACACAGGATCCATTGGAGATGACCTGTAAGGGCAAGGGCTAGCATTAAGGAGGAACAGGAAAGGCTTCTTGCAGGTGGGATTTTCAATAAGTTTTGAAGGAAACTGGGAAGACCTGGGTTCAAATCCCACCTCAGACATTTACTATCTATAGGTCTCAGTTTCCTCATTTGTAAAGTGAACAAGATGGATAAGACATTTTCTAGGGTCCTTACCAGTTTTCAATCTATGATAATGTAAACTGTAGGTACTCTAAGGAATTCAAAAAAAGGAGAATTCAATTGAGAAGGTGCAATCAGGGAAGGCTCTGTGGAGGAGGTGAGATCTGAGCTGGGTCTTGAAGGATGAGTAGGTTCTAGAATAGAAAGGTAGACTTTAAATTGCTACGTTCTCTCCTGCCATGAGTCCAATTTCCAGATCCTAAAGGAGAAGGGAAAAAATTACAATCTTGCTCCAGTGCATGAACAGTATCTGAGTTTTCAAACACTCGACCCAAGGAGCACAGGCTTTAGTAGGTCCTACTAAGTTGGAAAGGCTTTGAAGCCAGAAGCATAGCCATTAACTAGAGTGGGGCAATGGGAGCTTTGCTACAGGTTGCTGGAATTTAGAGAGCATTGACAAGACTTTCCACTGTACAGAAATGACCTCACTTGGCAGTTAGCCAAAATAATTGTAAAAGGAGGCTGGCTTTCACCTGCTGTAAAATGGGAATAACCAAAGCACCTACCTCCTAGGGTGGTTGTGAGGATCCACCTAGGTAACATTGTTACCACCCCAATGGAATTCTCCTTTTTCTTAAAGCACTGTATTCTTGTTGAATACTCAGTTCTAGAGAGGTGTTTTGCACTGGGGGCAAAATTCCCTATACTTACGAAATTCTAGTTCTAAGATGAGAGATGGCACTGTGTCTATCCTGGGATGGTGAGGAGATAGGCTTAACTAGAGACCTGGTGGGAGGTAAAAGGGGTCATATTATGGAGGCGTAGAAATCCAGGCAGCAGAGATTGGATTTGGCACAGTAAGAAACAGAAACATCCAAGCTCTGCCCCATTTTCCCCTCCCCAATGGTTTCTTCTTCTTCCCCCAAGCGTTTCAAGGCCAGGGCGCCCTCCTTGCTGGCATCCTGGTCCCCCTGCTGCTGCTGCTCCTGGGCATCGTGGTCTGTGTCTCCTGCTGCTGCTGGGCAGCTCAGCCGGACCCCAAGGACAGGTCTCACTTCCCTTTCTTCCCCAGGGTTGATGAGGGGTAACAGAGTTCTGGGCTCAGGGTATGGATGTGGGAGGTGGGTGCAGGAGGGGAGAGGTTGGTTAGAATCCTGGACATTGGAAGAGGAGGTGGGAGGCCAGGGAAGAAGGCAGGTACTTCCAAGGTAAGGGGGACCCTTATGATGCCAGCCTCTGCTGTCTCTCTCCCTGCCTGTCTTTGCTTCAGGTACTGAGATTCCCTACTCTTAGGGAAGGGGAAGATAGTGTCATATGTTGGCAGAAACCTCAAAGAACTTTCTGGATGTGTTGTTCTCTTTCTCTCCCCAAAATAAAGCAACTTGATTTCAAAGCCAGCTGCACAGAAAAGGAGGAACAAACTGGATGATTCCCAGATTCCTATCTAGCAGATCCCTATCTGCTAGAAGCGAGCGGACTTGGTGCTCTGGCGAGGGGTGGTCCAGGAAAGTAGGCAGAGCCACAGCCTAGGTGCCTTTGGGCAGAGGGAGGGACAAAGCCCCAGGATGTCCCAGACGAGAGAAAGATAAGAAATGTGGCTCTAGCTGGTTGAGTGAATAATACAACTGAAATGTATGTAGCATTTTAATGGTTATGAAGCCCTTCCCTCACAATTACCCTGTGAAGTAGGAAGAGTGACTATTGTCCGCATTTTATAGATGAGAACTCAGAAAGAAGTGAAATCACAGTTGCCTTAGTCAATAAGCGTTAGCTAAGGGTAGAGATTTGCAAGGAAAATTCCTAGAGTAGAAATCACTGGCTTTGGAACCAAAGAACAGGAGTTCAAATATTCCCTCTGGGGCTTATTTCCTGTGTCATCTTAGACAAACCAGCTCATGGCCTCAGTTTCCCCCTCTACTGTAAAGTGTAGACTGGATGACCTCCGAAGTCCCTTCTGGCTCTAGAGACAGGCACTGATAGCCTTGCAATCTCTCTGCTGTAATGGCAGGGAAGGAGGCCCAAGGCTGAATGAGAAACCCTTAGGTGCCATGTAACTTGTGAGGTTTTTGTCTTTCTCAAGACTGGGTTTGATCTGATCTGCCATTTTAAACTCCCCAAATCCCTATGAGTGAGACAGGAGAGCAGTCATTTGCTCTATTTCACAGATAAAGATCTCCTGACTCATTAATTAATTGATTCACAATTTGTGGGATTCCTACTATATGTTCAAGCCAGAGAGGTAGGCCCTAAAAGAAACACAAGAACAGAGGAAGCAAGGCCCCTCCAGAGACTTTAAGTCTAAAAGAAATGAGATCTCTAGAAGTGGAAGGAAAGCCCTGTCCTTGCCCCACATGACTATATATATGACAAGTCAGTATACATGTCAGCAAAGTACCATGGGAACTCAGAAGGAGATCACTTGTGATGATGGAGGGTTTCATGTAGGAGAGGACGGTGAAATGGGGCCTTGAGAATTGGCAGGATTCTGGCTGGTAGGAATAACACGCAGAAAGCTTCAGTTGTATGGAGGGAAGTTATTGGAGGGGAGGCTGAAAAAGCCTTGAACGCCAAGCTAAAGAATTTGGACTTTATCCTGTAAGGAATGGGAGGCCATTGAATGTTTTTGAGCATAGGTGTGAAATGCCAAGAGCTTTCCATAATGGACTCTGCCTATGTTATTGAGATGGAGGGAAAATTCTTTTCCAAGACTACTAAGCTTGGTTACTTCACTGAGCTGGTTATCTCTCTAGTTGACTTTCCTATTGCTGTCTTCAGGTCAACCAGAGATGGGACTGCTGTGTCTCAAGTAAAGATGCAGGTCAGGGGGGCGTTGAGCAGTTTAGGCTCGGCGCTGCCCTGCAGCTCCCTCAGCAATCACAAGCTGCCTCGGGTCACAGGTAGGAGGGGCAGCAGGGGGCCCTAGGGAGTTCTGGGCCTGACTAGGGAGGGGGCTCTCTGCTTGGCCCTCCTAACCTGGCTCTCCCCACAGTGTCCCATCACGACCCAGAGATCCCCTTCAATCACAGCTTCATTGAGCCCCCATCTGCTGGCTGGGCGTCAGATGACTCCTTTTCTTCTGATCCTGACTCTGGGGAAGAGGATGAGGGGCCAGCTTACTGCGTGCCTCCCCAACAAGGTAGGGTCCTCCTCCATTGCATGTCCTCCTGAGCCACCTTGCTAGCCTTGCCCCTTGACTCAGCCTGGCCTCGTTGCACCCCTCAGCTGGGATTCACCTCCTTCACCCTGACTTAGTTTCTTCATCTCCCCTCCCTTGGGGCCTCGGTTTAGCTGAGGCTGGGGAAATCTGGAGATAGGAAAAGAGATGGGGGTGGGGGAAGCAACGGAAAAAGACGGTGAGAGTAGGGGGAAATCAAGTCTAGGCTCGGGGTCAGTTTTCCCTTCCTTCCTCTCTTAGCTGTTATTTATCTCTTTCACAGAGGAAGAACTCCAAGATGCTCATCAGGCAGGAAAACCAATCTCTGCACCAGATGATACATCTACACCTTTTGTCATCCCACGGACTTCCAGTCTGGCCCGAGCCAAGCGGCCATCTGTCTCCTTTGCTGAAGGCACCAAGTTTGGGCCCCAGAATTCCCAGGGATCTGGGGAACTGGCCAGCCCCACAAGGAAGCCCAAACGACTATCCCGGCCAGGCCAGCCCCAAGCTGAGGGGCAGGAGGCTGAGGGGCCCCAGGATCCCCAGGATCTTGAGGGACCAGAGGACCCACAGCCTGATTTCCAAGAGCCTCCCAGCACCACTGCTGCTCAGCAGGATTTGTCCAGTGGCCACCGGAGGCTTCCTCTTGGAGGCAGGACTGTGGCCCAGAGGGTGGAGGCCATTGAGAATGGCAGCAGGAGAAGCCCAGGACCCGTAACTACCATCTACATGCTGGCAGGGACTCCCAGGGAAACTGAAGGGCCCGTTCGGGCTGTCCTCCGACGCTTTGGCAGCTTCCAGAAGGGCCGGGTGGAGCCCAAGGCCAAGAGCAGTATTCCTAAGCCTCCACGAAAGGCTCTGAGTCGGGATAAGGGCACACTCATCCCTTCCCCTGCTTCCAGCCTCGACTCTCCCCAGTGCCTGGAGCTTTCTGAAACAGCAGCACTCGGTGAATCCAGCCAGGAAGAGGAGACAGGCAGACTGGGGGACACAACAAGGGGAGCCAGAGGGGATGATCTCCCTGTGCTGGAGGAGGCTGGGCAACTGGCAGATGAACCACAGTATGAGAATGTCAAACCAGGCTCTGGCACCTTGAATTCCTGAGGTCTCCCAGACATGGATCGGGGTGGGGAACCAGATCGGGGAGGATGGGAAAGGGACCTTGATGCTGCAGGAGGACATGTGGAATAAAAGGCTATGGGGGTCGAGCTTTGCTTTCTGGAGTCAGCTTAGCCCTCTAGCCATAGCCAGGGATAGGAACCAGTCAGGTTGTCTTCCTCTCTCCAGGATTCCTCCAGCAAAAAAATAAATGAAAAAACATTCTTTTCTTTTTTCCTTTGCTCAATCATCCAAATAATCCTTATCAAAGCACTCCCCTGGGTGTAAGGCACTGGTGATGGTGGTGGCAGGGGGTGTAGTTAGATATGTAGAATACAGAAATGGAGAAGATCTGGTCCAAGGAACAAGATATAATAAGCAAATCCACAAATAACTACAGTGGAAACCAGGACAACCAGGATCATAGATTTAGAACTGGGAGAGACCTTCAAGGTCATTACTGAGGTGAAATGAGTAGCCCAAGGTCAAAAAGTCAGGGACAGAATTTGGACCATGAGTCCTCTGTTTCTAAAAGCTCCAGGGCTACTTTCCATCTTCAGTCTCTCCAATCACCTGCCCTCTGATCCGACACAGGTGCAAGTGGGGTCCTGGGGGAGGCTGGAGACTTAGCCAAGAGCACAGCAAGGAATGAGGTTGGCAAGGAGGCTGAAGGAGGCCTTCAAAGGCCAGGCTAAGCAGTTGGGACTTGAGTCAGTAAGCAGTGGGGAGCCTTCGAAGGTTTCCAGGTTTGCATACATGCCACCCCAGGTCTGTCCCTTCATTACCATTGAGGATGGCCTGGGATTAATCGTAAGAACGATGGCTGGCATTTTATCTGGATTTGCAGAGTGCTTTACATACCTCTTATTTCACTCGATCCTTATAACAACCCTCTGAGGTAGGGGCAATTATCACCCTCATTTTACAGATGAGGAAACTGAGGCTGAGAGTTGAAGTAATTTTCCTAGAGTCACCAGCTAGTAAGCACAGGCCACCTTTGAATTCGAGTCTCCTTTATTCCAACACTGCAACACCTACCTGCCTAAACTCAGGGCCTCCTTAGTTGAGTAAAACCAGACCTGGGCTGTGGGGCACTGCTCAGGAACCCGTGCCACTGCTCCTCCAAGCCTGACTTTTTGTCTGCTCCCACCATGTTTCCCCAGCTCAGCCCTTGACTCCCACTATGGCCCCGGCTCTGGGGAGGATAGGGCCAGTGGTGTGAGGTGCCCATCTATCCAGCAGAGGGAGCACGCTGGCCTCCAGACTAGACAGAAGAGATGGGAAGATGGTTTAGGGTTCCTCCAGGAGGGAGGGTCCCTGGTCAGGGTCCCCTGAGGAGAAGGTAGGAGGCACAGTGTGATGGGGAGCAGGGCTGAAGGCAGCAGCAGGAGCCCCCTGGAGTCCTTCCTCAGGCTAGCTAGTGGATTGGATCTGAGCTGGGTGGAAGGTGGAGCTGCTCTGTCTGGCAGCTGAACTCAGAGTGTGGAGTCCTCAGCCCTGGAAGCCAGGCTCCTATCCATCTGGCTCTCGGGAATGGGCCTGAAGCTGCCATGACCAGCCCAGGCTGCCCTACACGAGGTCTGCTTTGAGCACCCTACTGACCATGGGCTGGGCCCCAGAAGGGCAAAGACTCAGCCCTGGGGGTGACAAACCCTTGGGGGCCAGGGGAACCCAGTGACTGGGAAACAATACTCCAGGGAAAGGGAGGTGGACAGGGGGAGACCGGGGTGTAGTGGGGGGAGGGGAGAGACAAACACCAAATTCAGGCTGCTGAGAAACCAGCAAGAGGAGGCAGGTGGACCCTTTGAGTCTGGGATGGTGTGGGAAGGGGGAAATGTCAGACAAAGGGGTACTTATGGAGGGAGCCCACAGGCCGGAGTATGGGGGCATATTTGTAAAGGCCCAGAGGACTCAACACAGCTAAAGGATTGGGGGGATTCCAGGGGAAGAAAGACCGAAGAGCAGGGCCAAAAGAACATAGCTGGGCAGGGAGGAACCAGAGGAAGAACACAGCTGGGGAAATCATGAGGGAGGGCGATATGGAGAGCACACAGCTGGTGGGAGCAGACAAGGGAGGGATGGAGAACACACGGGAGGACTTAGCTGAGAGTCAGGGTTGCATAGAAGGGCCACAAAGGTGGACAGCGCTGAGGGCAATCTGGGGTGCTGAGTTGAGGGATAAAGGCAGCATAGAGAGGCCACAGAAGTGGACAGCTCCAAGGGCAATCGGGGGCCGAGCTGAGGGATCAGGGCAGCACAGAGGGGCCGCAGAGGTGGACAGCTCCGAGGGCAATCTGGGGGGCCGAGCTGAGGGATCAGGGCAGCACAGAGGGGCCACAGAGGTGGACAGCTGGGAGTACATCTGGTGGTAGGACAGGGTGTGGTCAGAGAAGACAAATGGGGACCGCTGGGGGACACCTCGGGGGATCAGGGTGGTATAAAGGAATGGGGACAGGGAAAACATATTAGGGCAAAACCCCGGCACAGGGCACATAACATCGGGGGAATGGGCGACAGCAGGAGGGCAGGGCGAAGGTAAGGGGGTCACGAAACTGGGGGGGCTGGCGGCATAACGGGCGGGGTCAGCGAAGAGAGAGGCGCACTGTCAGGGGGAGCGGAGACAAGTGGGGGTGACCTGCGGGGACAAAGCTGGGGTGACATCTGGGGCTCAGGATGGCTGGGGACGGGGAGGACAGCACGGGGAGGTCAAGGCTGCAAAGCTGGGGCCGAAGGAGAACGGCTGGGGGCACATCGGGGTTCAGAATGGTGTAACCGGGTGGCTAGGCCAGCACAGCGCTGGATGGGGCGCGCTTCTAGGGGTCAATGCGGGAAAGGGGCCGCAGCTGGCTGCCCATCTGGGGGTCCTGGCTACAAAGGAGAATAAGGGGCACATCTGGGGGGTCGGCGGTATAACTGGGGCGGGGGTGTCCCCGTGGGGTGCAGTGGTCTGGGCACGGCCCCCGCCAGGACCGAGGCAGAGCGTCCGAGGCCGGCGAGGAGCCTGGGGTCCCCACAGCTCGCTCCCCCCTCCCCTCCCGGTCCTCTCCCTCCCCCTTCCCCCGAAGCTCTGTTGTTTGTCTCTCGGTCCGGCCGGAACCGGCTCGTGCTCGCTGCCGGGCGGGCGGCTGCTGATTGGTTGCTGCCTGTTTCCAGCGCCGTCTGGACCAATCAGCGCGTGGCAGTGTTTTCCTCTCGGGGTCGGAATAAAAGGGCTGGAATAAAAGGGGGGCAGAAAAGGCTCCGGGCGGGCCCGGCACACATCGGGTGGGAGCTGGGTGAGCCGCGCCGAGGGGCTCCGAGCGGCCTGGGGGAAAGGGGAAGGAGGCCTGCGGGTCTGCGGGATGGGAGCGGGGACAACGACGGGCAGAGCGCAGGCTCGGGGCCAGGCGGGAGTGATGAAGGTGGGGAAGGGGCGGGTCCCCTGACGCGGTACCGGGAGCGTACTGGGCTCCAGGCAGCTGGACCGGAACCTGGGGGACGCGAGGGGGGGCAGAGCGGGCTACTCGCGCCGCCGGTTCGAACCGGCTTCGCCCGTCCCATGCGGGGCTCGCGTGCCCGTAGCACCTAGCGACCCGGAGATCCGCCAATGGGGTCGCGGCTCCTCCGGGCCGCCGACCAATGAGCGAGCGGGGAGGCGGGCCGTCCCGCAGCTCTGGGTGCTGATTCTGTGGTTAAAGGAGCAGCCCCTCCGGAGCAGGGTCTGTGTGCTGGCGGGCGGGCGGGCGGGCGGGCTCGCGGCTTCAGACTGGGACAGCGGCGGGCGCAGGTGAGTCGGGGCCCCCTCCGTCCCGGCAGCCCGGCGCAGTGCCCGGCTGCCGCCCCTGCGGGCTCTCAGGCTCTGTCCATCCCCGAAGGGAACTCGGACCCAGGGACGCTGGAATCTTTATTCCCCCCTCCCTCTGTGCCTCAGTTTCCCCATGCATTAAACGAGGATGGAAGATCGGGGAGCCCCCAGTGCACCTGGCACGGGGAGGGGGGGTGATGCTGCCGTTGGCAGCGGCTCCGGCCCTGGATGAACGATCTCAGCCCCAGCTGTGAGCTCCCTGCCGGGCTTCCTGGCTTCTCCGAGGGTTGAGCCTGCCTCTTGCCCAGCGCTCCTTCCTTCCCCCACCTGCGGCAGCCTCCGTAGAAGGGGTGACATAGCCTGCATTTTGCTGCAGAGGCTGGGGAGCCTCCCACCGCCCCCCGCCTTCCCAGCACCCGGTGGTGACCGGGAGGTCTCTTTGCAGGTTGACCTCCGGGCTCAGTCTGGGCTGTCCCCTCACCCACCCGCCTTGAGCCATGGCCCCCACTCTGGCCACAGCCCACCGGAGGCGGTGGTGGATGGCCTGTACCGCCGTGGTGGAAAACCTCTTTTTTTCTGCTGTCCTCCTGGGCTGGGGGTCCCTGCTCATCATGCTCAAGTCGGAGGGCTTCTATTCCTATCTGTGTAAAGATCCAGGTAAGCAGTGCGGGCGGGGGAGGGGGTCTGAGGCTTATGGGTACGCTCTAAAGTGGGGTGATATCATCGAGCCGGGCTAGGGCGGGATTAGCCTGCTCTTCTCACCACTCAGAGACTTGCAGGGACGTCTGTGCTTCTATAATCTCTGTATCCACCCCCACAGTGCAGCGTGTAGGATCCCGTAGTCTCCGATGTACATCCTCTCAATGGCTAGCTCTAGGAGGTTTGGGATACAGGCATTACTATCCCCATTGTACAGATGAGGAAAGTAAGGCCCACGGAGGGGAGGCCACAAAGCACATAAAGGGTGGAAATGGGAATCTAAGCAATACGGATGGGAGGTGAAGGTGGAAGCTTGCTGGCCCCTTTTTATAGATGAGCAAATTAAGGTCAAGAGATGTAATGGAAAAAACCTCAGATTTGGAATCTGGGGACCTGGCTTCCAGTCCTGATCCTCTGTCACTTAACTACATGCCTGCTCTTGGGCAAGTCAATTCCCTTTCTCAGTGTTTCTTCCTCTTTGAAATGAGGGCTTAGACTTGGAAGACCAAAGGGGCCCCAATGGCTCTACATCTAGGGTCATGCCGTCTCTCTAGTCTCTTCCAGCTCTAAATCTAAGAGACGTATGTGACTGAGGGCCCCCAGCCAACTGTCAGGTTGGCTGACTCCAGAACCCGGCCTCTCTCTGTGATCAGACCGTGACTGCCCTGGACACACAGCAGATGCCCAGAGGGTCTCTGAGCCCAAGTTTATTCAGTTCAGAATCTCTTCAGGCAAGAGAATCTTTCTGAGTCAGTGACAGGTCTGTGAGAGATGTTGAGAGGAAGTGGTTCCTAGGCTTGATTTGTCACCATTTGGCCTTGTTAAGCTCCTGCTCTATTTATCCAGAGCCCTGTAGGAGATACAGAGTTCGGATAAGACAGATCCCTGTCCTGAGGACCTCACAGTCTAGGTGCTGGACTTTGGCCCACTGGGAAAGGTCTTGAAATGGGAGTTCCCTAAGTGCATGGTGGATTTGGAAACTGACTGAAGAAAATCTAGTTTCTTTGTGATGTCCAAAGGCTGATTTCCTCCTTAAAGAGATTGTTGTGCTCTGAAGGACTGATTTGTTTGTGGATTATGATGGAGGGTTGGGATTAGATAGGGTCTCTAAGGCCCTTCCGGTTTGACATTCATTAGTTGTGTTGAAGCCCATTTGGACTGTTCACTTTTCAAGGGGTCTAGTGACTCCTCCTAGTATTTACTAGCTGTACCACCGGCAAGTCAATTCACTTCTCCGAGGCTCAGTTTTCTGTAAAATGATGAGAATAGTTCTAGCAGTGCTTGCAGCATGAGTTTGTTGTAAACATCACATTGATAATGACTCTAAAGGGCCTCATGTGCTTTAAAGCCCTATGGAAAAACAGCTGGGCAGCTAAGTGATGCAGTGGATAGAGCACCAGACTGGGAGTCAGGAAGATCTGAGTTCAAATCCAGTCTCAGACATTTATTAACTTTGTGACCCTGGGCAAGTCCCTTAACCTTGTTTACCTCAGTTTCCTCATCTGTAAAAATGAACTGAAAAAGGAAATGGCAAACCACTCCATTATTTTTGCCAAGAAAAACCCAAATGGAGTCATGAGGAGCTAGACCTGATTGAACCACACCAACAAAAATAGTTGCTATTGAGTGATTATCCAAATTGGGGAAGAATGTCCCGTAGGTAAAGACCAATTAACTGGAATTTGCTTGTACTAGACAAATTTCAAGGAAAAAGTGACTAATTTAATGAGATTTCGCAAAGGGAATAGTTCCCAAGGTTGGAAAACACCAGAGTTCAAGCCTTGAGAGTAACCTTGGGAAAGTCACTTAGCCTCCAGGGCTCCAAACAGCTCTGAGACTAAATCACAGCAAAAGTGCTGAGGTTACCCATGAAAGAGTTCCCCTCCTCCACTCCACCAATAAAACTTCCCATTCAGTTCTTTTCCCTGTATTTGCAAAAAAGAATTCCCTTTGACCCAGACCACCTGTTGGGACTCTAAGCCTCAAAAGATGACACATGTAAGATCACAACATCTGGTTTTTGGTTTTGCCTTGTTTTTCATAATTTTGGCTAAATTGTCCAGTTTGGGACACAGACTTGAAGGGACTTCAAAGCCCTACCTTCACTTTTTTGGAGGAGGAGGTGAATCAGAGAGAAAAAAAAGATGTGACAGACATCACACTGCTAGCTGGTGGTAGGTAGCCTTGGGCCTAGAACCCAGGTATGAGGACTCTTGGTTTCTTCCCTGCTGATGGCCAGGGCACTCCTAGGGTTCTTCAGGAAACTGGGGGAAGTGACATCCCCCAACCAAGTTTCTCTTTACTGTGGATGGAAAATTTAGATAAGAGATAATCAATCCTTCCCAATCTCCACCACACCCACCCTAGCCAATCTGAAGCTGACTATTTAGATGGCTATTTCAGTCTTTCTCCAGAGGCGTTCCACACACATAGCACTCTCAATGAGTTTAAGCCT
Organism: Bettongia penicillata ogilbyi; assembly: GCA_023548195.1. NCBI lineage: Eukaryota > Metazoa > Chordata > Mammalia > Diprotodontia > Potoroidae > Bettongia > Bettongia penicillata. The sequence goes on along the minus strand of JAJHZJ010000605.1, from coordinate 1,528,838 downwards.
GATTTCCTCTTCTGCCAATGTGATCTTGGCATCTTTAGCTCTAGTGAGGAGAAAACAAGGCAGGAAGGCTTGCTCTGGGGGTAACCAGCACCCAGTTCTCCCATTGTCCCGTAGGAGAGCTAGAGGCTCTTGTTCATTAAGGAAGTCAAGTTTGAGAGGCTCAAGGCAGGAAAGTGCCTAGGGGGAGGAGGGTAGATACCTGGAAAAGGGTAGAGAACATATCATTTGTAACCCTTGACCTTTAGCTGCTCAAAAAAACATTTCCTAACAGCCTAAGGGCTCTTGGCTGTGCTTTGTCCTAATCAGCAGAAATCTTGGGTGATGGGAGAGGCAGACCTTGTTCTCTGGACAGGTGGTTTCTGCTAAGTCTGGGAGATGATACAAGATTAATGACCACTCTGAAAGAACCAAGTCAGTGGGAAAATTCTTCTCCCCTCCTTCTTTCTTTTCCCTTTCCAGACCCTTCATACCTAGATTGGATCTGAGACCTCAACTACCAAGTTTGGGTGGTGGTGTTTTTTAAGCACCAAATGGCTGTTACTAACTGTTACTATAACTAATACTAACCATTTTGTCTAGTCTGGTCAACAAAGCTGTGGTCAGGCCTGGTTGTTTCCCTACCCCATCCTCATCTCACACACATGGGTCAGGCAGATTCTTTTTAGTGACACCCTAGAACAGAGGTTCTTAATCCTTTTCACATGTATCCTGGACACCTTTGGTTGGTCTGTGAAGTCTCTGGACCCTTTCTCGGAATGCATAGGATTACAAAGAAAACCAATTAATGTTGAAAAACAGTCCTCAAGAATTTATCTTGGCTAACAACCCAGCCAGTTTGTCTCTCTATCCATTTTAAAGTTTTCTTCTGTTTAATCGGGGACCCTCCATCATTGGAAATTCCAGTAGACTGTAAATTTCTTTAGGCCAAGGGCTGGGGTATTTGTTTTACATCTGCTTAGCACAAAGTAGGTACAAGTAAAAGCTGGTGGAGTTGAATCAGTTGAATTGAATTGAATTTACCTAAAAGCGTGTTCTCACACTGGACGAATGGCTGGCTATAGGCCTCTGAGATCTCTAAGTATGAGCTGCTTCCAAGCTATCTTCAGAAATTGGCTCCTTGGGAGACCTTTGCTCCTGTCTAAATTTTGGTTGTGCTGATCCCGTGCTCCTAACCTGTTGATCCAGCATCTTCTTCTGGAATTCCTGCTGAGTGCGGGGCGGTTTATCTGAGTTGGTGCTCCTTATCAGCACTTCTGGGAGATTGCTCTGACCTGTTGCTTTCAGGAGGAGAAGTCATGGCAGGCCTCTGACTAAGATGGGGAGATTTATGGTTCAGATCTTTTGTCGAATAGGTTTAAAGTCTTCATACTTGGCAGTGATAAAGAGGCAATTAGATGGAGAACTTTAGCTGACTCTAGAAGACTGGTTCTAAAAGAAAGCTGTGATGTGGCAGGCAATTTACAAGGGACAGAATGCAAATTTGTCAGTTTTCTTTTGCTTTCCTTTTAAGACCAGTTGGGAGACGGTTGGCCTGAGCCTGTTAAGCTTTTTCTCCTTCTGTGAATGATCTTCAGAGCCTGGCCAGGCATGCACGGGGGCCTGAGCCAGGCTGAACTTTGTATTTGTTTTTGACATTCAGCTTGGATGGCATCAATGTAGTGGCTACAATGGGTGAGGGGGATGTACCATGGCAGAGTCAGAGCCCCAGAGCTGGCAGGGATCACAGAGGATAGCTAGCCCATCCCTCCTCCAGTTTTACACAGGTAGTCAGTGTCAAGGGACGATTTGTGGGGCAGTGGAAAAAGTCAGAGGTCCTGGGTTCAAATCCTAGGTCTGCCACTTGCTTCATGAGTGACTGTGGTTAAGTCATAAAACCTCTCTGAGCCTCTGGAGAATGAGAGGGTTGAGTCAGATCAAATCTAGAATTACGTAAGGCTTTGAGATTTACAAAGGACTCTACAATTACTAGTTCATTTGATCCTCTAAGAGAGGTGCTGTTATTATCTCTATTTCATACATGTAGGTTTCAGAGGTTAAGTGATATGTCTAGGATCACTAGTAAATGTCAGAGGCAGGATTTGAACTGGGGTCTTGCTGACCCCAAGTCAAGACCCTATCCCCTATACCACCTAGCTACCCTTTTACCCTTTAAATCTACAACCCTTTCTTCCTGGGAATTGAGAGGGAAGAGGCAGAATCGGAGGAGCCAAGAGGCCAGTGCGTGTCTGCGGTGTCATGGTGTCCCTCAGACTCTAGACTCCCTGGTGGCTCCGACTCCTTTTGCTTTGATGTAGCTTTGGCAGAACAGCACCATGGGATCTTGGCCAGGGAGAATGGTGTTTCCATACTGGTTTGTCCTTTCCCCTGCACTGGAACCCGGGCTAGTCTCTTGTTATCTAGGGCCCAGTCTCTTGGAAAGTAGTTTGAGGAGGGTCACGGTTCAGATGGGCCGTTCTCCAGGGCAAGGCGTAGCCTGGGTTGTGGTTGTGGTGGACACAGAATTGTGTAAAACTTGATACATGCCCCCAAGAGCTTATTTTTGTCTAGGGGAGGAGATGAGATGTGTACAGTCACACTTTAACTTTTACAAAGCATTTTCATCCCCCAAATTCTGTCAGCTCATTGTTAGAGGGAACTCTTGGGAGAGAAAACTCCTGTGGCTGCTCCCTGCAGGCCCACACCTTCTATGATATGAGAGGGGAAACTGAGGGAGACACCATCCACATGGGCCAGAGGCAGGGCTTGAACCCAGCTTTTCCTGACCCCAAAGACAATTCTTTGACCCTATCTGCCTCCCCTCCTTTGGAATCACAGGATGTGGGTCAAAAACTGGGCCCTATCACTTACTCCCAGTGTGATCTTGGGTGGTTCCTTTATTCATGGGGGTGGGAAGCTTGAGTTTCCTGAAGTGTAAAGTGATGGTGTTGGTGGCTAAACAGATGCTGATTTATGAGTGTCATGGAATGTTACCGTAACATAAAACCTGGGGAGATGGGCAATCTCAGTCCCCAAACTGGGCAGACTTCTAGAACAGATGCTGAACTAGGAAAAGATCAATACCATAGAGAAAAACAACTTAGAAAGACCTGAGGACCCTGACCTGTGACCACCTGTGGTACCAGAAACCTGGAGAGAAATTGGGGGTGGGGCAGGCCTGAACTGGACAATGAGACGCAGACTGGGGGCCAGGCCCATACCAGGGATGGAGCCCACTGTGGAATAGGTTTCCACTGACTGAGCAGAGTTAGTAGTGTTTTTTTCCCCTTTTCATTGGTTATTTGGGATGTGGAGTGTGTGTGTGTGTGTGTGTGTGTGTGTGTGTGTGTGTTTTGGGGGAGAGCAGCATGAGGGCATGTTCATTGGAAAAGGAAATAAATAAAATGAGTCTTCTTCCAGTTCTAAATCTGTGATCCTGTGAGTTTCCCATCCTCCTTCATCTTCAGTCCTTAATGTTCTTGGTGAGGGTTGGGGAAGGGGGGTTGGGCTTGTGGTTCTGTTGGTTTGGGAAACTCCTAGGGAGAAAGTTCCATCTCCCAAGTCAGGGTTTCCCCTGCTGTGCCATCCAGAGCCCTTGGGAGTGACTGCCTGGGAGGCTGAGAAAATAAGCACCTTGCCTAGGGACACACACACAGCAAGGCTAGATCTAGAACCCAGGGCCACCCGGCTCCTAGGTCACTTCAGTCTCTGCTGCACTAAGCTGCCTCTCAGGCAGAGAGCACAGTGTTTTGTGCTCTGACAGAGCACAGACTTACAGACTTACAGAGGAAGAAAGGTGTCCAAGGCCACAGAACTGGTGAACGTCAGAACTGGGGCTCAAACCCACATCCTCTGAGGTCTTAAGACGTTCTTGGGTGAGTGGTGGGGAGAGAGACAACATAGACAAAGAAAGAGAAAGACTAAGAAATAGAGAATGAACAAGAGAAAGAGAGAGGGAAAGAGAAGAGAAAGGGAAGGAGAGGGAGAAAGGAAAGAGAAAGGAAAAGTGAGAGAGAGGGAGAGGAGAGACAGAGACGTATAGAAAGGGAGGGGAAAAGAGATGGAAAGATGGGGGAGAGAGAGACAGAGAGAGAGAAAAGCAGGGAGAGAGGGCTGAGACTACAGATCCCAGGGCTGCCTAGGACACAGCAGGCAGGGACATGCAACACAAAACTTGTTTCTAGATTCTCGTAAGCTCAGATCTTTTTGATGCCAGAACACTCTCTGCCCCACCACCTAGGCATTTCCTTTTCTATAAGAGGAGACTGTTACACGCTGGTGGAAGTGTGTGTTCTGCAATGATGCCTCCATGTCAGTGGCAGTTGGCTGAGGCTTTGGAAGGGATACAGATGGGTGGGGAGGCGCTTTTCTGAGCTCATCTGGGGCACCCAAATGACTCGTACAGGCTGGTGATGACCCATACTAGGTCACCTATGTCATGGGGACTGATCAGGGGGTGCTGGGAGCTCTGAATCCCTCTCCCTTTCTCCCCTTGCTTTCAGATAGAATCTGTAGACTTTGCCATATGATGCTTTGGGGCACTCCCATTTTATGGGCACTCCCATCCTCCTGGGCCAGAGGTTCGGGACTCCTACCTGTCCACCTTTCACTTTTGCTGTGGTCTCCATGACTGTGCGTCACACATTTTATCTTTTTTATTTTGTGGGCGTGGTGGGGTAGGAATCTACCAGGAGACATAGCTGCTGGGGCTGCTGAGTCGGCTTATTTGTTGAGTTCATTGGAGTAGGAGCTCACAATGTGGAAACTCCCTTGGCTAATGAAGATTCTTGGGTGCCTGTGGACCCTTCGGCTATCCAGTGGAACCTCTGAACCCTTTCTTCTCAAAATAATGTTTTTTGATGCATAAAATAGGATTACAAAAGAAACCAGTTATATTGAAATGCAGAGATCATAGTAACCAAGCGCCCAGTTAAGAACTCTTTCCTTAGAGGCCTGGGGTAGGAGCCAGGGGAGTGACTTACCCAGGCTCACCGAGGCAGAAGACCTGCCCTGAAGCCACTGTGCTGTCCCTTTGCTTTCCTCCCCCTGCCTCTCCCGTCACAACAGCTTCTGCCTCTCTCTTCTCCAAAGAGAGCCTGGAGGTCATTGTTGGCCTGGATCTCAGACAACCAGGTTTCTTCTGTTCTGTGGGTCCCTGGCCTCCTGATCTTGCTCCGTTCCCAGTACCCTAAATGGGGAAACTAAGCCCTGAATGGCTCAGTCATCGTGTGGCTGCCGGCTGGACTGAGAGGTGGGCTCCCCATCCCTGGGATGGAACTAGCTGCATAATAGTGTGGGCACGTTGCCCAGAGTGAGATCCGTCACCCTTCGGGGCAAGCAAATCTTATTATAGTCTTTCCCTGTTACTGTCTCTGCCTTCCTTCACCCTCCATGACCCTGCCAGGCCCCCTCCCCCTATCAGATGGCTCCCCCTTGTTTTTCATGTCTCAGAAAGATTGGTTCTTTCTATGGCTAGCATTGGTTCTCAGGGACCTTGTGGATAGCCTTGGGACATCTCCCTTTATGCCAAGCAGTTTCAAGGGATTGTCCTTGCCCCCAAACAGTGAGGATATTTACAACAACTTGCCAGGCCCTGTTCTTGGTACTTCTCCTTGAGACAACACAAGAAGGGGGCTTGCTTACATCCATGCCCGGCTATGTGAGAGTGGTGAGGCCCTGTCTGGCTATGGGACTATCCTTTATTTCTCTGGTCTGTCTTCTCCTGTTTGTTCAGTGTCTGAGATTGACCTCTCCCCCACATCTCCTTTGGTGAACTGAGATGTTTCCTGTTGCCGGATAGGATGGACTGAGGATTTCGGAGAGTGGCAGGAGAGCCTGGGGTGGGATTGTCCAGGTTGAGCCCAGTCAGCAATATATTGTTGGAGCCTGGCATCCCGTGGGGGTGGGGGTGGGGACAGAGCTGTGTGGAAGCCAGACAGAAGGCCTGAAGCCTAGTCAAAGAGCCTCCTTTGTTCTAAGGACTTCCCAAGTTTAGTGGGCTCAGGAATCCCAGAGGGCCCTGACTTTTGTCATTGGCTTTTCATTTGGTGGAATTCAGGAAAGAGCTCTTGGATCTGCTGGGAGTCACGGGAGGCCCAGTGACGACTTGGGAGCTGGGGAGAAGGGACCTTAGAGGCAAATCTCCTCATTTTACGTTTACCTTGAGCATAGGATTATTTCACTTTTGTACTTGTATCTCCAGTGCCTAGCCCATGCTAGGCACTGAATGAACAGTTGTTAGTAAATTAGCCTCACCTGTCTATGGTCACACAGCTGATCAGCATCTGAGGCAGGATTTTAACCTAGGTCTTGCGTAAGCCAAGCCAAGTCCAGCCCTCTATTCAATGTGCCCTGCTGCCTGGGTTAGTATCAGGCCTTAAAACTCTTCTTAGAGCTGTGGGACCCTGGGCCTCAGTTTTCCTCATCTGTGAAATGGGGATAATAACAGCTGCTGGTGCCCAGGGTTGGCCAAGGCTCAGGTGAGGCAACATCTGTCCTGGGTTTTGCAGACCTTGGAGCCTTTCTAAGTGGGAGTGAGCCTTCCCCAGGGGAGCCCGGGCGGCATCTCTCATTCCCTAGCTGTTGACGGCCGTTGCATCTGGCACAAACGTGCTTTCTTTGACTCTGCTATGGTGAAGTTCATCTGAACACAGCATTGTATTGTTTCCTCCTCCCTCCTCTGGGGCTGCGGGTAAACAGCCCTGTTTCTGCTTTTCCCTCACCCTGGTTCTACCTCTTTCTGTTTCCCCTTTTCAGTGGAATCACAAGGAGAGGATGTGTTGGCTGTGCAGCCCTGGGTGACCTAGCCATGCTTTGCTGGCTGTGAGAAGGCAGAGGGTCCTTCACATCCTGTGGCCTTATCCCTTTGGCTTTTTAGTAACGCAACCAAAGCATGCCGGGTGGGATTGCACAGTGGGCGGGGTGCTGTGGCTACATTCTCCTGGGTTATTTATGATGATCTTACCTTGTTTGCTGCCAACACAAGGTGTAGATTTCCAGGCATGTGATAGCACTCCCTACTTCCCTTGTGGTTCAGCACCTGCAGGTGAACCCCCTCCAGCTCCCCCCATCTCCAGGTGGATTGAAGGCAAATTGACTTGCCTAGGGTCACACATCTAGCAAGTGTCACTGGTAGGATTTGAACCCAGGTTCTCTGACTCAGGCCTAGTGCTCTGCTAATTCTACCATGATCCCTCTGGATAGAGTCCTAACAGTTAGTGAAAGGAGCTGCCTTGGAAGTGAATTAGTGTCTTTCTGCCTCCCTCGGGGCCTTAAAGGGTCCTCCTCGGCTATCTAGTGATGGCCACCCCCAGACAAGATTTCACTCTCCAGCCTATCCTGCAGATGGTCGTCCTGGAATCTGAAGCAGCTAGCTGGCACCATGATTGCTCGAGTGCTGGGCATTGAGTTCCAATGCTGCCTCGAACCCTTGTTAGCTGTGTGACCCTGGGCAAGTCACCAGACCTCTATCATGGCCTTGCTTCCTTCATGTATAAAAGGAATTGAATTCAGAGGCCTCTGAGGTCACATCCAGCTCTAAAGCCTATGACCTTTTGTCTGAAGACCCCCATTGACAGAGAATCTACCAAGCAATTCCATAGGCAGCTTTCCATTTGATAGGGAGTCATTAGGAGGTTCAGTGGAAAGAATACTGAGTCTGAGCCAGAAAAGCAGGGTTTAAATTCTGCCACTGACACTTGCTGTCTCTGGCCCCCGGCCAGTCACTGCCCCTCCCTAGCCTCAGTTTTTACATCTGTAATATGAGAGAGTCAGACCCTGTGGGCTTCTGAGATCCTTTCCAATTTTGAATTCATGGTAGAGACTTGGCCCATTGGGGAGCTTGGAAGTCAGCCCCTTATAGAACTAGGCTTAGGGACATGAAGTGATATGTCCAAGGTGACAGGTAGTGAGCTGTTAGGAATAGAAGTCTGTCTTTATCCATCATTCTTGGAGACCAAGTAGAATAAGTCACTTGAACACCTGAACACCGTTGTCCAATCCCCTCCTAAAACGACTCCAGGCCAGATGCCTTCAGTTCTTTCAGGAGGTCCTCATGTGGTATGCTGCTGAGATCTTTCACCAACCTGGCCTCCCTCCTCTGGGGCCCTTCCCCAGCTTTGGATCCACTACTGTACCCATCTGATAAGGGGAAGGGGCAGCCCACCTGGCACCACCTCATCCACCACTCAGAGATTGGCACCTCCGGATCCCCCTCCTTCCCCTCATCACCCACCACCTGGTTGGAGCAGCAGAGTCTGTGGTGAAAAAGGACAGAGACCTAGGATGCTGTGTGGAGGACTCCAGCACCCAACAAGCCAGCCCCCATCTAACTGGGGAGAGGAGCTGGCTTCTCTGCCTTCTTTGCCCATCTGTTCTCATGGTCCTGCCACTTTGGGGGAGGGGTGGGGAGAGAGAGGGAAGAGGAGGGGGAGAGAGGGAGCGAGGGAAGGAGGAGGGAGAGAAAAAGAAGAGAAGAGAGGGACACAGGGAGAGAAAGAGGATGACAGGAGGGAGGGGGGAGAAAGAAGCAGGGAGAGAGACAGAGAGAGAACACAAACCATAGCGTGTATTAACTAGGCGAGACATTTAAGACATCCTGGAGTCATCCAGGTGATGTGAGAAAATTAGGCAGCGGAGGTCAGGGCATCTACCCAAGGTCACATGGAGAGGGGATGATAAGAGGCAGCATTTGGCTGTTCAGAAATCAGTCCAGCCCCCCTTACCCCCATTTAGTAAATAAATGTCACTGATATCTCTTCTCTTTACATCACCTTTTTATCCTCAGATCTTACCCTCCTCCAGCCCAGGGAGCTATCCCTTTTAACAGGGAATGAGAGAGAGGGCTCAGGAGGGGCCCACAAAGCTGTGTTCATGTGTTCAAGGAGAGGTGTGACGAAGGAGTCTTTGTTCCCATCTGCTTGCCCTCCTAGGACACCATTAGGAGCAGTGGATAGGACTGGCAGAAAGGCCAGTTTCTATGAGGTACAAAGAAAATGTTCCTGATAGCTTAGACTCCATATAAAGATCCCAAGACATTGGCCCCAGGGCTGGAAGGGGCCTCAGAGGCCTCTGTTGAGCCAGGAAGGAAGAGAGACTGATCCAAGGCCATGCAGCCCCTCTGTGTCTCCTCATCTCTAGACCTCTGCTCCCTTGTACAGCGATCTTGTCAGCACAGGGACTAAATCAGGGCCTGCTTCCTTCCTGTTGGTGCCAGCATGGCAGTCTTGGCACTCAGAAGAACTCTGTCTTTAAAAAAATGAATTTCTGTCATAATAGATTAGAGCAGAGTTCTTATCCTGGAGTCTGTGGATAGATTTCAGGGGACCCCTGAATTGTTTCTGTTTATTAATTTTAATATTAATAATCATTTCAACGTAATTGGTTTTCCTTGTAACCCTGTGAATTTTATTTTACGTATTTAAAAACATCTGAGGAATCCTGTGCGAGAGTGTGGTCTAGGGACCCTTGGGGTCTCCATGACCCTTTCAAGGGATCTGCGATGTCAAAATTATTCTTAAAAAAAAATAATAAAACATTTAAATTTCTAATAGGGAATATATCTCTAGATATATCCCTTATAAACAAAAACTTTTGGGATGGGGGCAGGGGGCTCCTCTCTAATGTTTAAGAGTGTATGTAAAGGGATCCTGAGACCAAAAAGTTTGAGAACCTCTGGCCTAGAGGTTAGGTAGTTAGCCAAGGCAGAATCTGAAATGGCCTACCAGGTCTAGACTGGATGTCACCATTTTGGAGAGTGGTGGGGCTCCGGTAGCTTGGCCACCAGTTAGGACGAGGTTTCTTTCTTGGAAAGCCAGAGAAAGAAAGAGAACTTAGATTTCTTTACATTAGCCTTGATGCTGGCTCCACATCTTTACCTCTGGGAATTTTATCTGTTTCAAATGCTTCTCAGCTTTTCCCTCAAACATGCCCTATTTTCTTTCTTTTCTGATTGATGGCTAAGCTAGGCTGGTTCTCCTGTTATCTAGTTAAGTATTTATTTTCATTAATGAGCATCTTTTATACACATTTCCAATGTAATCTGTGGACCCCAGATATTGTGGCTGGACCTGTCTCTAGGCTGGTATCTTGCCTAGTGCCTGTTGTCTCTGAGACCCAAGCCAGCACTACACCAATATAGTTTAATTAACCAGAGGTTGGCAGAGCCTAGACTCCCCTCCTCCTTCCATGTTGGCAGCTTCTATTCAGGCATCTCTCAGCAGGGATCTTTCAAGGCTCTAGTTTTTGAAGGCCTGGTTCCCACCTGGATACAGTGAAAGGAGGCAGCTCAAGCTGCCTTAGCTTAAGAACCTTTTCCTGCCCTTCCCTCAGCATCATATCAAATGCAGAAGCATCTTCATATCGGATTCATATCAAAAGCAGTAAACTCCCTTCCTTCCCTCAAGGTGCTGAATTCGGTATCTGTGGCCAGTGCAGGAATCTGTTTTTGTCTTCCTGTCTCGGTGGGCTTTCAGGGAGCATAGGGGCAAGCTAGAGTAGCAGAAAGGGAAAAGAGAGTCATTGGGGCATCTTTAAAAAAACATTCAGAGATAACAGAAGACAGAAACGCCCCGACAAGCAGGGGAGCTCTCAAGGCTGCAAGGTGACCGTGTAGACTTAGAAAGACAAGCCGCCAAGCCCCGAAAGTTGCAGCTTCCTGGCCACTAATTCAAGACCTGTGGACAAGTCTACTTCATTGGCTGTTTAAGACAGTTTCCTTGGGCCGGTTGAACAGAGAGCCTGGCCTGGTGTGGCATGATTAGTCAGCATTCTGGTTAATAAGGAGTTCAGCTAAGTGTTCCCTTCACCTTAGGCCTCTCCTGTCTCCTTCTGTTCCTGGGCCTTGGTGCCTATGATCTTGGGAGGTGACAGTCCAGGGCTGTCATTGCATCACTGGTGTGGCCAGCACCTCAAGCTCCATAGGTCCATGAACTGTGTGACCAGGTGTGTCACACAGGGACAAATCAGGCAACTGAGACAAATAGTAAGTGAAGGTCTCCGAGGTGGGAACTTCCTTCCCCCTCTATAAAGAAGGGGGGGGTGAGTTGCAAATGGAAATTCTGACACAAAGCGCAAGATACTCATCTTAGTTATGTCACACACAGTTATGACATGAAAGGGGTGAAGAAAGCCATGGCAGAGGGGGAAAACATCATCAGGAGGTCGGCTGCCAGGTGCGCCCCTGTTCTGAGGTTCAGCCAAACATGGACCGGGAATGGTAGACTGGCCCTTTTATAAATACTCACCCTTTTAAGAAGGGGGCACTCCAGGGAAGAGCTCTTCTTCTCCCCACCCCTGCTCCTTCCTCCTCCTACCCCATCCCTCCCTACCTTTTCACCCCCGAGGCAGCTGGGCCTTTGCTTTCTGCATTTATTCAGTGGGTTGAGCAGTGATGGCCAGAATTCTCCACACTCCAAGGCCTGACCCTCGGGCAGTTGATCCCTGCATTATTTTGGGTTGGGTTGCTGACCTTGGTGTGTGACCTGTCCTGCTTTGATGGAATTGAAGGCAGTGAGATAAGGCCCTTTTGACTTGGGTATTTTGTCCAGGATTGATCTTGTCTCTTTGACCTCTGTTGGTCTGGACTGATCCAGGCTGGGCTGAGCTGCGTTGACCTGCTTTCTCCCATTGGTGTGGAATGTGGGGGAGGGGTCCTATCTGGTGCTGGGGTCCAAGGATTCTGGCAAAGCTGGGATTGGGAAACCCATTAGGTTGGGTTCCTGTACAGGGTCAAGGTAGTTCCAAGGGTTCTGGGCCAAACCTGCTGCCCTGGGCCTGTCATAAAGTGAATTTCACCTTTGAGAGGGCAAAGTGGCAACAGTGAACCCTGAAGAGTGCTGAGATTGGGGGTGGCCTAGGACCAGTTCAGATGCCCCAGAGCTGCCCTGAAGCACTGGATGAAGGCTCTGGAGGGCCCCAGAGCTGCAGCGGCCTCAGGTGGACAATGAAATCCTGAGAATAAGGGAAGAGAACATTTCTTGGGCCCTTCCTGTGTGCAAAGCCCCAAGCTGAGTCTTAGGGATAGGAGGGGGACAGGAAGACAATCTGCTCCTAGGAAAGCTTCCATCCCAACATTCAGGGAGGATGTCAAATGGAAACATCCCATGGTCAAAGCAGAGGGTGGTTCTTCTTGATTGTCAGGTCCATGGATAAAGTCATAGCGGTTCCTGATATTGAGCCATTTGGCAGTGCCAAGGACTTTGGGGGCACAAAGCTTCCTTTCTGGGTCTTCATTACTGTGGCTACAGCATCTGCAGGGGCAGGTGCCACACTGCATTTCAGGATGATAGCTCCTAGCTCTATGCTGGAAGCATAGTTATTCCCCAGGGTCTTGGGTTCAGGGTCCCAGGCCATCCCCATCAGGGTTTGAGGAGAGGGAGATGGTCATCAACATGCTGCCTCCTCTGTGTCCCTCAGGGTGCCTAGTGGTTTTAGCAAGGCTGGCCAGCCTGTCTGCCCTGTGAATGGCAGTTGGAGGGGATAATTGGCCCCTTCTCTATGAAATTGCTTCTCCAATGCCTTGACACCCTTTCAGCTAGGAATAAGTGTCCCAGGCCTTTCATCATCATCACATCATCATCGTGTTTGGGTGTTTCTCTCCCTTCCATCTTGCAGGGAACGTCACCAACTCCTCTGACCAGGCACAAGACTCAGAGCAGGAACAGGTGAGCTGGATGAACAACTGGCTCAGTTGTAAGGCCCAGGACGAAATGCTGAACTTGGCTTTCACAGTGGGCTCCTTCCTGCTTAGTGCCATCACTCTGCCCCTGGGCATCGTCATGGACAAATATGGCCCTCGCAAGTTGCGTTTGCTTGGCAGGTTAGTATGAAGGACTTCTGAATGGAGGCTGTCCAGTGGGCCCCAAGCCAGTTATCTAGCTATGGGGCTGACCTTCCTTGCCCTGGACTTCCAAGTTAAGTTTTGTGAAACTTGCTGGGGAAACCTAGAGTGGGCACTGGTATATCCCTGGTAAATCCCATTACCTGGAGTAAGCATGCCACTCCTGAGGAGGAAGAAGCCGTACACTGCCCCATGGGCTATCTCAGTCAGTCACCAGGTACTTTGTTGAGCCCTTGTGATGTATGTCCAGCCATGAGCCTGGCAATTTATCAGGAGACTAGAGGTGACAAAGAGGAGAATGGGGAACACTGTGCCTGCCCTCAAGGGACCAGGAGTTTGCCTTGGGGCCAAGGTCAAAGGATCAGGGTTCAAACCCTACCTCTCCCACCTGTGTGACCATGGACAAGTTTCCTCACTCCCTGGACCTTAGTTTCCTCATCTGTTAAACAAGGGAATGGGGGAGAGGGCTGGACCACATGACCTTTAGGGTCTTTGCTAGTTCTCTATCGATGATGTGCCAAGTCTAGTAGGCTTCCATTTGGGGTCATATGGCCAGGTTTATCAAACAGTCTCTACCCAAATGAGGAGCCTTCTTGAGTATTTCCTTTGAAAGTTTTTGTTGTAAAGGACAATGGGTGCTATGTATCCAGTGAAATAAAGAAGTGCTAGAGCAAGGGTGGGGAACCTGTGGCCTCGAGGCCACATGTGACCCTCTAGGTCCTCAAGTGTGATCCTTGAGGCTGCAGGTTCCCTACCCCTGGAATGTCTCTTGAGTAATATCTGAAATGTAAGTAATGCTATTAGTTTGGGGTTAAAATGTAACATGTTAGTTTAAAAAAAAACCCAATTGTTTCATATGAAACCCTCCTTTTTGTGTTCTGTATATTGAGAAGTTCATGTTTACTGAGGATTAAGTTTATGATTAAAAAAAAGAAAATTTAAAAAATTTAATATTTGAAGCCTTATGTACACTTTTTTACATATATTAGCTCATTGATGATTACAGTAACTCGATTTCTCCAGGGTGTCCCCAAAGTCAAAAACTTAAAACTGCACCAAGATTTTGGGGACATGCTGTGTCTACAATGCCTAAGAGTACCTTCCTCACAAAATGCTATGAGAATTGAGAAACTGCATTTTACAGATGAGAAAACAGAGGGTCAGAGAAAGGAAGGGACTTGCCTAGGGGCACCCAGCTAATGAAAGTCAGAGGCAGACTTCCAGAGAAAGGAAACGACTTGCCTAGGCTAACCCAACTAGTGAAAGTCAGAGGCAGACTTCCAGAGAAAGGAAAGGACTTGCCTAGGGGCACCCAGCTAATGTAAGTCAGAGGCAGACTTCATACTCTGTTGTCCAGGCTGGGCATGGGCAATCTTTCAGTTCTGGCATCACATTGCCTCTCGATTAGAAGAAGTGATGTGGTTTCAAGTTTTCCAAGCCTGTGAGGGGCTGCCATCTCTCTGACGTCTCTGGTTCTGGTGTAACATTTAGTGCCAGTTGTAGGAAGCCTGAGAGTTGGGATCTTTCCCATTCACTCCCACCCCCCCACCCCACCCCGGCCTAGAAGGATCTCGATGACAATGGCTGATGGTTCCCATTTCTTTCAGTGCCTGCTTTGCTGTTTCTTGCTTGATGATCGCCTATGGAGCCAGTAATCCAAACTGTGAGTATTCGGGGCAAGAGGGAGAACTCAGGCATGTCATCTGGCACACTGCCACTGTACAAAGATGGGTGCTGAGGCCTGGGAGGGACTTGGGGGTCAAGGGGTAGAGATAGTAGGAATTTCCCCTGTTGATAATTTCATATAGGCAGGAGAACAGGCCACCAACCCAGAAAAACCACAGGGAAGGTAGCAAGGTGTATGGAACTTAGCTTTAATGGCATTGCTCAACCAGTCCTGGCCCTGGTCACCCCTAGGATATCAAGTGGAGAATGGTACCCATCCAGTTGCATCAGGGACAGAGTTCTTGTAGCACATACCAGGTCAGTCCTCCAGAAAGCATCCAGAAACACCCTGAGATCACTGGTCTTCCCACCTCTCCAAATCCTCCTTGGAGGATCTGATGCCTTTTGAAATCCTAAACACCTCCTTTGTGCCAAACACTGTGCTGGGAAACAAGGGCATCATAAAGAAACAACCCCAGCCTCAGGGAGCGTATATTCTCTATAGGGAGAGATTCAATCAACAGGTATTTATTAAACACCTACTGTATGTGCCACTGTCCTAAGTTCGAGGATATAAAGCCAGGGCCTGCCCTCAAAGAGCTTCTTTTCTAACCAGGGGAGACCACATACTACCTCTTCTCCTGCAGAGAGCACAACTCCAGTGGGCTGGCCATGTTGTTCGAATGCCAAATGTACATTTGCCTGAAAGACTATTTCATGGGGAATTGACACAGGGCAAGCGCTCACCTGTTGGGCAGAAAAAGCAATACAAGGACATTCTCAAGGTCTCTGTCAACTTTAGAATTGATTGTGTGACATAGGAGATGTTGGCACAGGAATGCCTAGCATGGCATCCCCACATCAGAGAAGGTGCTGTGCTCTATGAGCAAAGCAGAATTGAAGCAGTTCAAAGGAAATGTAGGATATGCAAATTTAGAGAATCCACCTCAAATGCGCACTCGAACTCTTTGTGTTTGACCTGTGGGAGAACAGTCCAAGCTCATATGAGGCTGATCAACCACAGTAGGACACATCGAAACTTGACTCTAGCACAGTGATGTCATTTCGGTCTTCTTCAAGAAAGAAGGATAACCACCAACCAGCATAGATGCCTACAGACGCAATGCAGGGTAGCTTGAAGGGCCGATGTTTGACTGGAGGCTTGAATGATAGATGGGATCCTAAAGGTCTCAGGGAGGCAGGACAGATTCTGAACTTCTCCAGACCTTGGTTTAGAGTTTGGGGGCATGTGTATTTCAGTTGGAGTTGAGTGGGTGCAGCTTTCACTTCTGAGACATTGCTAAGGGTGGAAAGAGAGGGGAATCTATGTTCTGAGGAGAGAGACTTTGTATTCCTCTTTCCCAGCCTCATCTCATATCGACTGATTGGGAATCAAAGAAGGAATGGAGGAAGGAGGGCCGTGTAGGCTTTCTCCCTCCCCATTGGGCGGGCCCTTGTTTTGGCTTCCTCCCCTCCCATAGATGTTCTCATTTCCCCCCACAGCCCTCTCTGTGCTCATCTTCATCTCTCTGGCTCTGAACGGCTTTGGCGGGATGTGTATGACCTTCACTTCACTGACGGTAAGATTGCTTCTGTTTGTGCATCACCTTTGTTTCCGCTGAAACATTTCGGTAAAACTCACCAGGACATTGATTGCGTGGGTCTGCCCTGTCCTGCAGCCCACCCATCTCTACCAGGAAGGGAGGGAGGCACATTTTCTCTTCAGTCTGGGCCTGAGCTGGGTCATTATAGTTACCCAGCAGGCATTTGTATTTCCATTGTTGCAGTCATGTACATTGCCTCCTGGTTCTTGCTTCGCTCTGTGTCAGCTCCCATAAGTCTTCTGAAACTTCTCCGTGCTCATCCTAGTCATTGTTTATTTTTTATAGCTTAGTTTTCTCTACCACTGTTTATCCAACCATTCACTCATTGATAGGCACCTGCTTTGTTTCCAGTTGTTGGGCCCCACAAAAAGCGTTGCTCTTGGTGTCCGTGTGCTTTCTGTAAGTGTTTCCCCTTCTCAGTGCTCTCGATGATCTTGCTGACAGGACACTGGAAAGATCTGGGTTTGAGGTCTGCCTTAGATACTTAGTAATTGTGTGACTCCTGACAAATCACTCAACCTCTGGGGGCACAAAATGGGGGTTGGATTTTCAGCCCTATGTCTGTCTATGACTCATAAAGCCAATCAGCAGGAAGTTGGCATGGAGAGCATCTCACCTGCTTGGTCCCAGTGTCAAATCCAAGGGAGGAGGAGTTTGTATCTGAAGAGAGGAGGGTGTCTATGGCCCTCTGGATGCAGGGAGGAACCTGGGTTTGAATGCTGGCTCTGTTACTTCCTACGTGCTTACTGTGTGATCATGGTTAAATAACTCCCCTTCTCTGGGCTGCAATTTCCTTTTCTGTAACATCAGGGGATCAGATTAGATACCCTCTAAAGTCCCTGCCAACTTGAAGCCAAGTTCCTTCCACTTGGACTAAGGGAGCTGGCTTATCCGTGGCTCAGGGGATCTTAGAGATGGTCGTCAGTCTTTTGGCCACATGGCATCAGGACAGAAAATCTGTCTTCTCCTTTTTCCTTCTCTGTCTCTGACAACATCATCATGATATTCAGGAGACATGACTAGCAGCACAGCCTAAAAAAAGACCTTGGCTGGAACCTCCCCACACCCTACCCTTGCCTTGCCTCTTGTTATGAAACTAAGAGGGAAGACTTAGGTAAGAGAGGACCTGTTTTATTTCCAAGTTGGCACCACCTACTCTGGGGCAGTGAGAGGTGGAGAGCAGCTTTCCGGATGCTGAGCTTGTCCTTAATCCTTCACAGGAACACCAGGTTATGATGGAAATAGGTTTCTGTTCCTGGAAGAGGCAGGTTTGAAAAATGAAGCCTAGGAGAAAATGCATTTAAGAAAGAGGAAAAGAGAAGCAGGACCTTTTGGTAGGGGGCCAGAGAAAACCTTTCTTGTTCAGCAGTTTAGGCAGCTCTAGGATTCAGAAAATGATGAGGACCATGAGATTATTTAGACAGAAAACTAAAGAATTTCTTTGTTTTTAAAATATGTATCAGTATCTTGCATTTTCATATCACCTTCATTTCTAAACTTATCTTCCTCTTCTCCCTAACCCACAAAGAATAAAAGAAAAAAAGGGGGGAACAGTTGAACAAAACACAGCTGTATGTGTGTGTGTGTGCGTGTGTGCAGTGCTCCACATCCATAGTCCCCCAACTCTGCAGAGAATGGGCAGGAGCTGTATTTTGTCATTAGAGTTCTCTTTGGGATAGGGCTGGCATATCCTGGGGCAGTTGGACAGCCCCCATGCAATGGGGCAAAAGCCCGTGGGAGCTTATGAAACAATTGAGGGAAGGGGGCCAGAAGGAAGGAGGAAATAGAATTGACTTAAACCGAGGGTGGGGAACCTATGACCCTGTAGGTCCTCAAGTGTGGACCTTTGACTGAATCCAGGCCTCAAGGACAGCCCTTGAGGACCAAGAGAGCCACATGTGACTTAAAGGTCCACATATGGCCCACATGTGACCTCCAGACCACAGGTTCCTCACCTCTGGGCTTTAAGCCTATTTAAATAGGAGCATAACCTGGTGGTCCTAACTACCCTGGGTTAATTCATCTGCTAAATCTCAGAGCTGGTTCAAAGCTGTGTGTACACATGTGTTCATCCACCTCCTAACCACTCCGGGTGATAATAGAGAGTCCCCTCCATTTAGACCTGCTGGAATTTGAACCCACACTCTTTTTCCCTCCCTGGCCTCCCCTCCTCCCCACTTCATCTTCACAGGCTGCTGGGCCCCCACTGACAGGGAACCATTGCTTAGCTGCCCCAGGTCATGACCCCCCTGGGAGACTAAAGGGATCCCCTTGGGCCCTTTAGAGACTCAAGGTGTGCTTATCCTCTCATTAAATACTTAGATGGGTATTAGCATCTCATTAACAGTTCCCTTGTAGGCTTGAAGCCAGAATCTGGGGCCAAAACTTAAAATCTCCATGTCTGATTCCAGGTTAGTAGAGCTAGGAGCTGGGAGGGCCCCCAGCCCAGCAGTCAGAGTGCTTAATTCGAGAGCCTGAAGAGACCTCAGAAGGTCATGGGACCCAGTCCCTTGCCTCTGTGATATGTGAAGCCTTACTGCCTCCCATTTTATTGCTATAATTGACACTGTGATATACGCTGGCATGTGTCCTTATTGCTTTTCTGTTGTGAAGAAAGTAAATGGTCTGTGCCTCTGAGGAGGAGCACTGGGAAGCTAGAGGAGAGGCACAGTGGGGAAAGCCCGGGGTCACAGGACTGAGATCTTAGACAAGTGAGTTAACCTCACTGGGACTCAGTTTCCTATTCTGTAAATTTAGGGGGTTGAACAAGGTGGCCTTTAAGGGTTCTTCCATCTCTAGAGCTGGGAATCATTTTAAGATAGCTACAGGGTTATGGGGAATGAAAGGATTATTGAGGGAGGGTAAGAGAAGCTTGGATGCTTAGAGCATCCTGTGGTCTGGTCTGCCTCCGTGTACCTTGTTTTTTCTCAGAGAAACCAGTCAGCAGTAACACTGACCCCTCAGTTGGGCCAGTAGGGAAGCAGTGGGTGAGGAGAGAGATCTGGGACAGTGGCAGTGATGATGTCATCCCCATCCCTGTGTCTAGAAGCCTAAGTCACAGTTCCCTCCAGGTAGCCCAGAGAAAAGGGACACTATTGAACCTCCATCAGGGGATCTCATTTCCAGGAGTCTTCCCCTTCAGTGTTTGGAAAGACACAAGGGGTAAGGGAGAATAGGGGGTGTAGTGACGTGGGTAAGCCAGTGGTTACTTTTCCTGACCCAGCTCTGGCAAGTCAGTGGCTCCCTCTGTAGCTCTTTCTCAGCATCTGTGCCCATAGTGCTGGCAGCTCATGTCAAGGAGGCTGATGACCACAGGCAAGGTTTGCATTGGAGATTGTGTCTTGCTGATTAAGCTTCCTGCCTTTCTGAGTTGGCCTTGAAAGGGGAATTGGGGTCAGGGCCCTCAGGATGGGCTCAGGGATGTTGGGCAATGTTCTTGGGCTGTCTGTGACTTCTGCTGAAGTGGGGGAAACTGCTTTGTCAACTTGTGCTGGGGCTGAAAAAAAGCAGAAATGCAGGAATCAGCTACCATAGACACTAGGGTAGAAGGAAAGTGACATTCTCTAGGCCTGTCTCCTGCCCACATCCAAACTTCTTGGGTGTCAGGAGCCTTCAGGATTACTCCTGCCCTTCTCTGACCCCCTACCTGAGCTAGGACAGCCTCCACTATGTGTCCGGGCCCCTGTATGGGAACACCTTTGGGTGTTGGAGGATTTCCCCATCCCTGAGAGGTTTGGGCTACTGTGTGAGGACATTTTATTTTATTTATTTTTTTACAAAAGTTTACTTAACTTTTTTAATGGAACAGAGAAGGAAAATGAGGCATTTTTTGACATAAGGTTGAGCCTGAATAGGTGGCTTTAAGGAAAAAAGCATAGAAAAAGAAGAGACTAATATTGTTTCTACATTAATTTATTTTCTGTGTGAGGACATTTTAGAGTAACATGAGTGGCCGCTCCATTGTCCTGGCAGGCATCTCTGGTCTTCAGCATCATTTCTCTCCAGCACACCCAGGAGCTCTGGGTGCATGTTTAGACCTTGTGGCCAATGTATTAAACTTAGTTTCCCAGGTGCATTGGAGAGTATTCAGACCCCTGGGAGCATAGGATCCTATAACCTCAGGCCTTTTGGTCTAACGCCTTCAATTTACAGAGGAGAAAACTGAGGTCAGAGAAGTAGAGTTACTCACCTGAGGTCACACAAGGCAGTAAGCACAAGATGTAGGATTTGAACTCAGTCTCTCTGACTCCAGAGCCCATGTTCTTGCCCCTTTGACCTCTTCCAAGGGGCTGTGGCCAGGCTCTACTGGGGTACCATCAGGAACCCTTCCTTAGGCACCACTGCTGCCACAGCCTCTTCTAAAGTGATGAGGTGCCCAATATCCTCTCCCCTGCCATCTGGGAAGTGAACTTTGGCTTGTTTGCTTAATTCTTTCCATTTCTACAATTTAGCCTTCATGGAGTTCATCGATTATCGTGCAAACACCGTGGAGTCAGTACAACTAGCCCTGCGTAGTCTGGAGCCTCTGTTGCTTAGAGATGGAAGCTAATGTAGCCAGCATTTTAAAAAAAAAATCTCTTTTCCACCTCATTACTCTGGCCTTTGTCAGAGTGGGTGGAACAGGGAGTTCTGAGATGAAAACCTCCCAGGGGAAAAAAAGAGGTCTGAAGAGCTGCCTAGTTTCTTAATGAAAAAAGTTTGACTTTGCACTCAGAGCAGGGTGAAAAAAGTTTGACTTTGCACTCAGAGCAGGGCGGCAGAAAAGGAGCAGAGTGGGCTCCAGACTAAAGAGCCCTCCTGGCATGTCTGGTGGAAGGGTGGCGCCCTCCAAGCAGGGCCTAGGAGTGTGGTGGAGTATTTTGATAAGTGCATGTCAGGCCAGGTGGCTTCCTTTGGGATCTTCTAGGTTTTACTCTCTGCGTTTCAAAACACGATTCTGAGAAGGGGTCTGCAGGCTCCCTTAGACAGAATTCCAAGCCTAGTGGGCATCCCAGAGGGTGGATCCCCTGCTTTGGGCTGCTCCAGGGCTGCTGGGCCCCTTCTTCAACCAGAACAGCCTCAGGGGCCTTTCTGTCCCAACATGCAGGCAACCAAAGTTCAGGCGTCTAAAGCCCAGGGAAAGAAGGAGAAGGGTGTGTGTGTGTGTGTGTGTGTGTGTGTGTGGGCATTGTGAATGGTTAGTCCTTTCTAGCAGCTGAGCGTTGCTCAGTCATTTCAATCCTGTTTGTATCTTTGTTATCCCATCTGGGGGTTTCTTGGTGGAAATACTGGTGTGGTCTGCCATTTCCTTCTTTAGCTCATTTTACAAATGAGGAAGCTGAGGCAAACAGGCGTAAGTGACTTGCCAAAGGTCACCAGTGTCTTGAGACCAGAACTGAACTCAAGTCTTCCTGGTTCCAGGCCCAGTGCTCTGTCCACTGAGCCACCTAGGTGCCCCAGTAACAGGAATCTGCTATGTGGCTGTCCCAGCAGTGAGTGGCAGAGCCCAGATCTCAGTTCACATTCTCTTATACTCTCCTGGTCTGTGCTGACTCTGCCATTTCCCAAGAGCCCTGCTTGGACCCTAGTGCCAAAAGAGGTTACTGGCTGGTCTCTGCTCCCAGCAAGGTGCCGGCCTCCTGAGGTGTCCACTGTTGGGCTCTGCTGAAGCACCTGGCTCACCAGGCAGTTAGTATCAGAGCTGGGCACTTGGGGCAATGGCTGCTTGCAGGCCTTTGGGCTACATCTGCCTCATCCCCTTCTCAGCAACAGCCAGGAAATCTGTGGTTATCAGGCAGGTCCAAGGATAGCCAAAGGGCCTTTGTGAGATGTGGCTCTTGGTGCAGAGGTTCCCAGCTGTGGGGGTTATGAAAGAGTACAGCTTGTCTGTGTTAGCTTGTCTAGACTGGCACCTGGATCCCTGCCTGTGCAGGGCACACACACAAACAATGGGTGTGTGCTAGTCACTCCAGGTGACATGGCCTCACTCCCTGGGTTCGGCTCTCCTCTTTGTAGCAACAGGAACCCCACACCCCTGGATCTCCCTGGGAGCTTTAGAGCCGGAAGGACCTTGGGGCGTCCAGGTCGACTGGGCCATGAGTGGTAGAGCCGGGATTGGAGCTTTACCGCTTGAGTCTCTCCTAGCGTGCCAAGGGACCTGAGCTACTACCCTCAATTCAATTCAGTTTAATGCAGTTGTATTTAGCAAGCATGTATCACACATAGAATGTAACAAATAGAGACTCCTAAGACACCACTGACGCTACTGTTACTACTACTACTGCTACTACTGTTACTCTACTATTTCCGCGACTGCTGCTGCTGCTACTACATAGCAGAACACTAACCGTACGCGAGGCACTGTGCTAAGCAGTCTGCAAGTAGTATCCTACTTGTTCCTCGGTAAGCTGGGGCAGTCAGGGCTGTCACAATCCCCGTTTGCAATTGAGGACACTGAATCAAATGGGCTAAGTGATTTCCCCAAAGTCTCACAGGTTCCAAGTCTGTGGGGCAAGATTTGAACTCAGGTTTTCCCGACCAGCAGTTAGGGCCAGTGCTTTGTGCAGTCTGGTGCTTCCTACCTCCCGGGGCCCCTGGCTTCAAGGAACTTCCTGGGAGGAAACCAGCACTAGACACAGAAATAAATACAACATGTCCAAACAGTATATTGGGGGAAGGAGGGCCTTGAAGGAAATCTTCACCACTGGGCATATGGGGAAAGGCTTTCTGGAGAAAGGGGCCGGGGAAGCTGTCCTAGGAGAGGACTCCCAAGAGGTGGAGATGAGGAGCGGGGATGGTGCAGCAGGCACAGAGGGAGGAGCTGGGATGCTGGAGGCAGGAAAATGATGAGGAGGCCAGTTGGATGGAAAGGAGGAGAATGTGGGAGGCTGAGGACATCAAGATGGAAGGTAGGACACTGAAGCCAGATGGGGAAGGGCATCCAAGGCCAAACAGAGGGGTTTGTTTCTGTCTGGCCCTGGGGGCACTAAAGAGACCCTTGATGGTTCTTGAGCAGACTTGTGCTGCTCATTGTATGGTTTCTGCTCATCCTCCTCTTCCAGATGAGGAAACTGAGTCAAAGTATGGGAAGTGAGTTGCCCATGGTTCCACAGATAAACAGCTGAGTAGGGTTTGAACTCAGCACCTCTAACTCCAAATCTGGTCCCCTTTTCACCACGATTTTTTTGGCTATAAACCTCCTTTCTTGGACTCAGCCTCAGGTTCTGTGCCACTGATTAAGTTGGGAGGTCTCTTTATAGAGTGTGACATTGCAGATGCTATAATTAGTCTTGCTAATAATCTAGAACCCTGTGGAGTTTTCAGAGCACACACCCTCAGGACTGTGCCCTTTTGACCACCAGGGCTTCATCTATCCTGGGGCCTCCTTGGGCCTGGGGAGAAGGAAGAGATGGGAAGAGTCCCCAGACCTGAGTTTGAATCATAGCTGGACTGTGATCTCCGAGTCTCTCTGTGACCTTAGATAAGTCACTCCATCTGGCTGAGCCTCTGTTTCCTCATCGTTCAGACTATGGGGTGTCTGGTGATAGGTACAGTGGGCAAAGAGTGGGCATAGGCTTTGGGAAGGTCAGGGCTCAAGTCCCTTCTTTGACACCTCCTGGCTGCCTGACCCTGGGCAAGTCACTGGACTCTCCATGCTCTAGGCCCCTCTCCAAGGCTCTGAGCTGCACAGAAGGTGCCGGCCTGTACTGGTGGAGAGAGTTGGCTCACTCGGGACTTCCCAGCCAGTCTCTTTCCATCTTCTCAGGTGCCCAACAGCCCTCTGGGATCCTGGGGCCTAGGATTGCCAAGGGGAGGGGCTGGGGGCCTTGCTGGGATGGAGTTGTTCTGAGGGTTCACAGAGCCACCGGGAGAGGGGCCAGGCTAGCTGTTTATTTCCCTCTGAGAAGGTCAGGCCGCCTGTGCCTGTTTACAGATCTCCAGAAGCTGCCTGCAAGGGAGTGAGTCAGCGGCATTCCACTGTGAGCAGAGCCCAGGATCAGAACAGCCAGTCCTGGGGAGGGTGGGCACTGAGAAGGGGAGGGGGGAGAGGGAGACTGGAAAGCTGGGCTGAGTCACCTCTGGCCGAGCTTGCTGACCTGGGCCTGAAGCTGACCTGGGCCAGAAGTGCTGATGGCTCTGGGGAGTCACTGAAGACTCTGATGAGCTACAAGTCTGGATGTGGGGATCCTAAGGAATCAGGAAGCTGCTCCCACTGAGCGGGTTCCTTATGCATCTGTGAGGCCCAGCCCCAGCTTCTGATGTCCCAGCAGGCAGATGAAACCTGCCTCCCTCCCTCACAATGACAGTCAGCACCTTCTGTCCAGAGCCCAGGACAGAAGGAAGGGGCTAGAATGTCTGCCCTCAGGGAACTTAGGCAGAGTGGGGAACCTGCAGCCTCGAGGCCACTTGTGGCCCTCTAGGTCCTCAAGTGCAGCCTTTTGATGGTATCTAAATTTCCCAGAACAAAGAAATTCAGTCAAAGGGCCTGGCTTTGAGTATGGATGGGGCTGTGGGAAAAGGGCAGAAACGGACATATGACCGCTAGACAAGATTGTGCAGGACCACCCCCACCCCCCTCAACCAGCATAGTCCCAACCTGGCACTAGACATGAAGGCCAGTGTGCTGCTACAGGGGCAGCCCCACTTGGGAAGAGACATTTACATTCTGTATATTCTGTATAGATTGAGGACAGTCAGTGTTACCTCATGATTAGGGAGCTTATCTCAGAGCTGAGGGGTCCTGGGTTCAATTCCCTCTCTGACACATTCTGGCTGTGTGACCCAAACCTCTCAGTGTCCCAGTATCCCACATGCTTGAGATCATGGGACTTCTTGACCTTTTTTGGACCATACAGTCCTTCTGGCCGACTAGCTAGTAAAGCCTGTGGACCCTTTCTCAGAAGAATGGGGACAAGGTTTGTTTGTTTGCTTTTTAAATTCATAATTGAATACTTAATTTTAGCTAGAGGTTAGTGGAAATAAGGCTGTCATTTTTTTCTCATCCAAGTTTGCTAGCCCTCTGAAGGGTAATCTCCTCATTGTCCAGTTCTTTGAGAAGGTTTTGTGGGAATCATCAGAAAGTGAGGGGGGAGCCTTAGGGGCAGCCAGAAAGCTGAGACACAGTTTACATCAACTGTGGGACATCAGCTGTAAGTCCTTTTCTCCAGGAGCTTAGATGCCCGTAGATGGGGGGCTGGAAGGGCCTCAGAGGGAGCTGGTCTAAATTCTTCATTTTATAGAAGAAGAAATTAAAGGTCAAGGACTTTCCTGAGGCTAACAGGTTCATCAGATCATAGCTATAGAATTGGATGGGGCTTTGGAGGCCACCACCTAATCCAACCCCATAATCCTACAGATAAAGAAGGTGAGAGGAGATCTAGAGTCTTGCCTGAGGTTGTGGAATTTGAACCCAGATCCTGTGCCTCTGGGGAAGAATGCAGGTGGTGCCTGTGGGTCATCCACTGGTTGTCCTTTTCTCTGACTGCAATAAGCCCTTGTCTTCTTGCTCCTATGTGTTTTGTTGATGACATACATTGCTCTGCTTTCTGATTGGTTGGATGGTGCATCCTGCTTCTGCCCTGCTAGGTATGGAATGGTCACAGACAGACTTGGAGATCACAGTCCAGCTATGATTCAAACCCAGGTTTGGGGATTCCTCCCATCTGTTCCTTCTCCCCAGGTCCAAGGAGGCCCTAGGATAGATAAAGCCCAAGATGACTACAAGGCATTGGAGCAACCTCTGTCCTAGGGCCCATGTCCCCTTTTCTCTAGCCCCTTGTGAGGTGAAGGCCAAGATTGTGTGCAGGAGACCCAGGCACTCCTGTGGCAATTGTGCTTGGGGTGGGCCTGTGTTGGACCGATGTGCAACTATCATTGGGCCATTAGGCCACTGGGGAGGGACACTTTGGTTAGCTATGAATGTGGCAGGGTAGGGCAGGGGCTGGACCTGTGATGACACCAGCATGGGAAACTTCAGATGAAGGAACTTCCTCTGCCAGTGCAAGTAGGCACCTTCTTTGGGATGGATTGTCTTTGGGAGCTATCCAGGGTCACACAGCTGGTATGGATGGGGAAGAAGCAGGATTTGAACCCAGGTCTTCCTGGCTCTGAAGAGATCCAATATGAATCTCTTATTGGGTATAAAAAGAAGCCTAGAGAGTCCATTTCTTATTCCAGTCATATGGCACAGCTTGGACCCCCAACATGTAATAGGAAACCCTTGGAGCTTGACACTGTGCCACAGGCTCTGGTCATTCGGATGTGGACTGACTGGTCATCCTGCTGCTCTGCTGGATACCAGATCTCCTCCATTAATTACTCCTCTCTCTGTGCTCCTTTTCATAACAGCATCCCATACCCAGAGCTGTTCTCCCCTTCCTGACATTAGAGCTGAGCTCTGAACTTTGAGGTGGTTATTGAAAGCTGGTGATGGAGCTGTAGAGCTGGGCCTGGTGACTGGAGGGATTAACCCAGGAGCAGCCCCTGTGCTCCAAGTTCAGTCACAAGAGTTTAGAGCCAGACCTGCCAACAGGACAGCACCACTTGGTCACAGTGCACTTGGCCAGCCTGTTGGCCAAGATGCCGAAGGGAGGGCATTCATGTGTGGTCATGCTGGGGGGAAGGGGATGTGCAGGTGCCAGGCTTCCTTGTTTCCTGTGCCAGGATGAGAATGGACACATGATAGAACAGAAGACCAGCCATCCTGGGCTTGGGCAGAGCTTGTCTTTATATAGAGGAAAGGGTAGGAATTCCTTCTGCCTCCCTCTCTTTGACCAATATCCATCACACCCAGGCTGTTGAACCTCTAGGTTTATACAAGCATGATAAGCATCCTAAAGGTGTTCTTTTTAAAGCTAGGACCACTGAATTGGAGAAGTGTGTCCCTACCAATGCCGGCACCCTGGGACAAATTGCCAGTCTCCACAGCCTTGTTGTGCATCTGACTGGACCTGTGCCCTGTGGAAGAAGGGAGACCTGCCTATCCATGTGTCTCTGTGATGATTTTTTTTTAGAAAACTCTGAGCCAGCCTGTCCTTGAAGTTAACTCCTAGGGTGAATCATTCTGGGTGGTGAGAAAATTTTCCCATCTTACTTTTACAAATCAAGAGGGGAAGCTGACCATGATCTTCAGGAAGCCTTTGTGGGATTGTGAAATGCTGACATTGCTGTCTCCAAAGACCTTCTGCTGGACTGAAATCAAAAGCACTTTTTTTCTGTGGTCTTGGCAGGGGGTTCCTAATTTTTCCAAATTTGAGGCCCTTCTCCACTTTTAATAAAATGATTTTTTATTTGAACGTAATCAACAAACACAAACATTCCAATATGCAAAAAATAAAAAAGATTGCAGCAGGAAGCTGTGATTTACAGTTTGTTCTTTAAAGGTGTGCATCACATTTAACAAGGTAGTAATGATGTTGCCCTTTCAGAACTTTTTATTTTCTTCAGTGTATTTTTTAAAATGGTTTATTGCTCTTTATTTCTTGTTGTCCCCTGTCACTTCCCATTAATTCACTCTCCCACCCAAATAGAGAGTGTAGCAGATAAGTATGTCAAAGAAAACACTTCCACACATCAGCCACATCTGACAATGTCTCATTCTGCACCCCAAGGCCTCAGCCAGAAGGTAGAAGGCACACTTGGTCATTGAATTAATGAGTTATAAATTCTTTCAAAGTTATTTTCCTTTCCGTTCTTGTGATCATCATATAAATGTTCTTCCTGGCTGTTCTCATTTTCTTCTGCCTCAGTTCATGGAAGTCTTTGCAGTTTTCTCTGAATCCATCCCTTTTGTCATTTCTTACAGCATAGTAATATTCCATTATATTCATAGCAGCTGGTTGGGCCATTCCCAAATCAATGGGCACCCCCTTAGCTTCCATTTCTTTGGTACAAAAAATGCTTCTACAAATATTTTTATACATTTCTGTCTTTCCCTTCTAGGAAGTTCTGGGTTCAAGTTCTATCTCTGACACACACTGAGGGCCTTTTTTTGTATCCCCAGGGCTGAGCCCAGTGCTTGGCACATAGTAATGGCTTCAGTTGACTGACAACCTCTCAGTGCTCTAAATGTCTCTTTTAAGACTAAAAGGCAGAGAAAATATGACCTCTGTTAGGAGAAGAAGCTTCTTATGAGCAAGTTCCCTGTACAAGCAAAATCCCCGTGTGAAGTCCTACCTCCTGGCTTTATCCCTGTCATGTTTAAAAACAATTTTAATACTGTCTTTTATTTTTACAATATCTTCATTTCCAAATATCTCTCTGGTTGCTCCCCAGTAAACCATCTCTTATAACAAAGAATGAGAGCGGATGGAGGGGGAAGCAGTTCAGCAAATCTAGGGTCACGTCAGCTGAATGGGACAGCATATGCAGCAGTCCTTACAGCCTCCTACCTGGGAAATGGGAGGAGAGTGTGGGTGGAAAGGGAAGGAGGGAGGGAGGTAGAGGAGAGTGAAAAGGGGAGCTGTCCATGCCTGATGCCAACCTCTTAGCTGGGAAACTGGGTAGTACTCTCCTGGAGTAGGGTATGACCCCACCCCTGAGCCCAGCAGCCAGGTTTGGGTGAACCTGATAGAGCAGGAAGTAGCCCACTGGGGGACAGGGATGTCTTTTCTCCTCTCTTTTTTGGGGTCAAGTTTGGTCATAATTATACTGTCCATATTAATTTTCCTTTCCATTTATTGCTCTATCCTGCCCAAATAAATTCTTTCCCAGGAGCTATGTCCCTGTGAAGAGAGGCCTCCAGGCCTCCATTAGTGTACTTAGAGTTCTCGTATGACTCGGTATAGCCCTAGATCCCAAGGTCCTTAGTGGGAACAGTTCAGCATGTGACCTTGAGAGCCCATCAGCCCCTAACTGCTGGGGTCTGGGAAGGAAAAGCTTTCAGTTCACAATGGGCTATTCATCTCTTGGGTTAGCTCCATTTAGGACAGTGGAGATGGACAATACAGTTGGGTTTTCCTCGCAACAGGCATGTGAGGGAAGCAGTGCGAAAGGACCAGTGTACCCCATTTTCCAGATGAAGAAACAGAGGCCTAGAGAAATTAAGTTACCCAAATAGGGGGTATCAAAGCCAGGATCTGAACCCAGTTCTCCTGATTCCCTCCTTGTGATTCCCTCCTGGCTTTCATGCTGTCCTTCTGTGTTAGGGTCTTGAGGCACTGAGGAACAATCCTTAGACATGAGTGAGAGATGGTGCCCATCCCTTCTCCTTCCCTAGGAGATCCTCCTTTCCCTGACCTCCTTCCCTCTGCCTGAGGCTTATTTTGCCTCCTAATCATAGCTCGACTTCTGTTTTCCAGCTGCCCAACATGTTTGGTGACCTTCGGTCCACGTTCATTGCTCTGATGATTGGCTCTTACGCCTCTTCCGCAGTGACTTTTCCAGCAGTCAAGGTGAGGCTTTGCTGTGGGATCCCTGGGAGCGTGGGTCGTGGCAAGGGGTGTGCCCAAGCATGTGTGCTCTTGGCTCCCCTCCCGTGGCCCCTGCAGAAGGAAATAAATAACAGCAGGCCTTGCGCTGGGCTGGCCCTGGCCCAACAGGACACACCTGGGAACAGACTGATGTTCCTATAGGACTTTAAAGTTTGCCAGCTGCCCTGAACCTCACAAGAGCCTTCTGAGGCAGGTATTATGGGTATTGCCCCCATTTTATAGAGGAGAAAACAGAGGCTCAGAGAAGTCTAGTCACCTACCCAGGGTCACACAGCTTTAAGTGCCAAGAGTCAAGATTTGAATACATCTCTTTCTCTATGACCAGCACAGCAAGGGCTGGAATAACCATGATGGGGAGGGGGGAGGTGAGAAACGTGACCCCTAGTTACTGGGCAGCTTGGCTTTGCTGTGCTTCTGAGGGTCCCATCCCTGGGTCTCATCTCTTCTCTCCTGGTGCTCATGTTGCCAGCTCTGAGTTAAGTTCCAGGGGAGTCCTCTGCCAAGTTGGTACAGCTGTTTCCCCCATGAGCAGGAATTTGAATGCTTCTCCATCACCCCAAGTCAGGGAGCAAAGTATCCAAAACAAGAGCCCCCAAAAAACCTGACCGTGCGGCCAGCCCCTCATGGGCCCTTGCTGGGCCCAGCTCTCCCCACCTCTGTTTCTTCCTCTTTGGCAGAAGCAACCAAAACCCCTCTCTCTTTCAAAATGGAGGACAAAGTAGAGGGGGAGGTTAGGAATGGAAGAAGAGGCTTCCTGGGCCTCTGGCCCCTCTCTGGCTCCTCCTTCATAGCTCAGTTGAGTCCTGGTGGTTTGGAATCTCAGGTATCCCAGGGGAGGGCAAGCCCCCAGCCTTGAGCCCAGCAGTCCCCCTTTCGGGTTCCATGGGCTCCTGCTTTGGGGGGCCAGAGGCATTAGTTCTTTAATGTCACAGGTTCAGATCACTGATATTATGAAGGAGGAAGCTGAGATTCCAAAAGAGCAGTGTCTAGACCAGTCCAGAAGCCACAGGGGCCTCTGGCTGTGAGATAGGGCTCCTCTCCATTGGTCTGGCTGCTCTAATATCTGGTGGCCAGACTCCTGCCTCTCTCCTTTTGTCTTCCTTTATCTACCCTGCCACCTTCAGTGGCTTTCTCTGCTTCAGATCATAGGATTGTAGGCCTAGATCTAGAGGCATCTAGTCTAAGCTCCCATTTTACAGATGAGGAAACTGGCTGAGAGGTTGTCACTTGGCCCCGGGGGCACATAGCTGGTTAGTGTCTGAGGCAGGATTTGAGGTCTTTCTGATATCAAGGCCAGCATATTACCCACCATACCACATTGTGGCTGTGATGTTTCTCCCAGGTGGTTTATGACTTCGGGGTCTCCTTCATCGTCATCCTGGTTGTTTGGGCTGGCTGTGCTGGGCTCGTTTTCCTGAACTGCTTCTTAAACTGGCCTCTGGAGCCTTTCCCGGGACCAGAGGACATGGACTATACGTAAGTGACGCTGGAGGGGCATGGCTCATCCCTCCCAGTGGGTTTGGAACAGGGGGCAATGGTGGCAGGGCTCATTCCTTTCCTGCTGACCCTGTGCAGGGTGAAAATAAAGTTCAGCTGGCTGGGCTTCGACCACAAGATCACTGGGAAGCAGTTCTACAAGCAGGTGACCACGGTGGGCCGGCGCCTCAGCGTGGGCAGCTCCATGAAGCAGACCAAGGAGCAGTCAGCCCTGCAGGAGGCCAACAAGCTCTGTCTGTCCACCATCGACCTGGAGGTGAAGTGTCAGCCGGATAATGCAGGTACTGAGCTCCCTGGACAGCAGGAGTAAAGAGAGCCAGGGAGAGGAGCGGAGGCGTCTGAGGCCCAGAGAGGACCACACAGAGCTTGAATCGAGTCTCTGACCCCCACTGCAAAAGAGGCAGGGTAGTATAGTGGCTTGGGAGCCAGGGAGGCCTAGATCTGAGTTCTTTCTCTGACTGTGACCAGGTGGGCCTGAATAGCTGGGATAGACAAGTAGCCAGTCTGGATACGTGGAGGGAGCTTCCCTGCTGGGAGGTCCCTGTGTGGGTGCAACCTCAGGGCCAGACCATGTTACTGTGGCTGAGTTTCCTGGAAATAGATCCATAAATCCCCCCTGTAGGCCTGTTAGGGTCACACTTCCTTGTCCCTACTTGTCCTCCGAGCAGGCTGACATTTGTTGGGGCCCTTTTTGGGCCCAAGGCCCCATTTTTTTAAGGCTGGGGGCAGGGCAGTGAATCTGGAGCTTTAACTTTAGCTATAGAAGCTGGTTCAGCCAGCACTTACGAAGCTCTTTCTGTGTGCAGGACACAGGAACCCCCCCCGATGGTCCCTCCTCTCAAGGTGTTGGCGTTCCTTAGGAGGAGGCAGCCCCTACCTCCAACCCCATCCTCCTGGGTGCCTGTGTCCGTGTTGTCTCTCCCTCCAGTCCTGCCAGGCCAGTGCCAGGCCCTGGACAGCCTCCCCTCTGATCTTTTCTGTACTTCTCCCCAGCAGCCCCCTCCTTCATCCACAGCCTGTTCAGCCCCATCCTCCTGCTCAGCCTGGTCACTATGTGCGTCACTCAACTCCGCCTCATCTTCTACATGGGCGCCATGAACAACATCCTCAAGTTTCTCGCCGATGGCAGCCAGGATGCAGGTGGGCCACAGAGAAACGTACCACCCCTGGGATGTTGTTGTTGCCACCCACTATCCCAGCCCCTCCCTGAGCCGACCCCCACCTGCCTGGAGGTGGTGCCTGTTCTGCTGACTCACTACCCACTGAGGCAGAGGTGGGCATGCCTCCCCACCTCCCTCTGCACTCTGGGAGGGGCACCTCCTGACTTGCTGTTGTCAGACAGGCTCTGCTGACCACCTGGAATCCTTGCTGCCGGCCCCAACCAGCAAGGCATTGAGTGATTGAAATCCAGGGGAGCGTTTGAGTGGCACTGGACCCCAGCTCATGAAATCTGGCCTGCTTTGTTCTGTCTTGCCTAGAGTTGGGGAAGCATGCCGAGGGGTGGGTGCAGGTGGGAGTTTTTTCCTTTCTCTCTCTCTCTCCCTCTTTCTGCCTTCTCTCTTCCTTCCAGGAGGGAAGGAATGAATGGTTTCTTAAGGGTCAGGAGAAAAGGGGCTCCTTGGACCTTGAACTTAGCAGAGGTGCCAAATCGGACTTCACACTGAGAAACTCTCTAAGGAAGCAGGAGGTGGGAGCTCCTGGAGGGAGAGCTCACTCCTGGGTCTGGCAGCCTCGTCTGCCTCCACCCAGCTTTGTGTACCAAGGGCCTGGCAATCCTCGAATTGCTTGGCCAAAGCCTAGGAACTGCTGAGTAGCTGCAGCTGCTGTTTGCCCTGTGTGCAGAGGTCCTGAACTAGGTAACAGAGGAGGTGGAGGTCCAGTCAGGACTTGTTAGCTGAAGTTTACAGGACTAAATGTATGGACCCCAGGGCCTGACTTCACAAAGCAGCGAGTGAGGTCTGCTGCAGCTGTCCAGAGGACTGCACTACATAAAGAAATCCCAGTGGACAGAATCCAGGGCCACACTGAATGTGGTGGATGGGCATGCGCAGGGAGACTCTGGGAGCGACCTACTTGTTAGGATTCTTCTCAAAGTTCGAGGCAGCCAGGGAGCACAGTGGTTAGAGTCAGTAAGACCCATGTTCAAATCCTGCCCCAGATGCTCCCTAGCTGTATGATCCTGGGCAGGTCACTTTACCTGCCCAGCCTCTATTTTCTCATCTCAGAAATGACTCTGTGGTCCCTTCTGACTCTAAGTTTTTGATCTTAGAGTCTGCCTATTGCCTTAATTGCTCCAAACTGCTGGAACTGTGCTCTCCCCTGCAGAGGGAAGCTGGCCAGGCATATAAAGGCACCCACAGGATTTTATTTTCTTAGACCTGAAAAGGGCCCTGGAGCTCATCTGGCCCAAGCCTCTCAGTGCCTCTCAATGAGGGAGGGGTCAGACAATTTGCCTGAGGTCACACTGCTGTCTGGGGAGCGATGGCTGGACTAGAAGCCATGGCTTCTGACTTCCACATCTGAGCTTTTCACTATAAAATGCTGAGAACCATTTCAAGGCCCAGAGAAGTTTGCATTTTTCCCCTTCGGAAAGTGTACACTCCACCTCCTTAATGGGATGAGTGGGTCGGTGGTGGATATGGTGCGTGGGTGATAGGTCACAGTTGTATTTTATTTTCCTTTTTTTTGAGGGGGGATGCCTTTTTTTTTATGCTATGGCATTTCTTGATCTAATTCCAACCACTGTGGGGAAACAAGTTCTCCCCTTATAATAACCAACTTCCTCTACCCCAACAGAGTTAACCAAAACAACCTCACCTGACAATGTATGCACAGCTCTGTAACCTTAGCCCCTCACCTTGCTAGTGAGAAGAGAAGAGTACTTCATCAACTGTTCTTTGGGGCTCCTTAATGAGAATTCAGCTTAGGTCACTGGATTTTCTCTCATTTCTCATAAGAATTTCTCTGCCTTGTATTGAAATCCCACTTCTCTCAGGACGTGGTACTTTCAAGATGAGTGAGCCAGGGACGTGCAGAGGCCCCTTTCTGGTAGCGGAAGGCCTGCTCTGGCAGATGCCTTGCGCCTAGAGTAACCCAAGCTGCTTCCTCTTCTCCCTCCTCCCCTCTCCCCTGCGTTTGATTTCTGGGTGACTAAGCTTGCCTTACAGCAGTCTTCTGATTGAGGCGGCCCCCATTCTCACTTCCCCTTGTTGCTTCCCCATCATAGCTACTGTACTGATTTACCAGCACACATATGACGTAGGCCTCGTGTGTCTGGATAAGCAGCTGGGGAAACAGGAAAAATACCCATATTGCCTCTCACCAGTACATGTACCTCTGTGACCCGGCTGGAGATGATATTAAATCTCTGATGCTCTGACAGGGAGCTGTCTGTGAGTCAGGTCCTGAAGCACAGTAGGGAGTCACCAAGACCCAAGCTGACCCATCTCCACCCCTCTCTCGTAAGCTGAGATTTCTGCTACTAATTCCTTCCCTTTCTGCTTTTCTCCCTTTGCTCCCTTGTTGCAGTGATGGCTACAGGTAAGTGGTATGGCTTTCCACCCATTCCTTCCTCCCTGACATCTCCTCATCACAAAAGTCCACCATATTCAAGATCATTCCCTGCCTCTTACCTCTCCTGCCTGCCCACTCTTGGCTTTATCAGTGTGGGTGTGTATTGGGGTGAGGGGACCAAGGGCAGGTCACTAAAGTGGATGTTTTAAACACTCTGCAGACCCAGCACTTGAACTTGGAGTCGCTGTGAGTTGTCTGTTCCTGGTAGCATTCTGGATGTGGAATTTTATTTTTATTTTAAAATTTGTATTTGCATTGATGTCTTTTGTTTTTAAATTACCTACATTTCCAAACATCTCCCTCTCCTGTCACTCCCTGTGGGGGAGAGCCATCCATCATCACAAAGAATAAAGCAGTTTGGCAAAGCCAACCAAGATGCCCAGGGTGTCTGGAGGACACGCGGTAGCCTGTTGATGAAAACTGGGGGAGGATTTTGCTGCTTTTTGGAGCATAAACATTTATCGTTTTAAAAAAAGTTGCATATGAGGTCATGGGATTTGGAGCCAGAACAGATGTTCCGGATCACCTAGGCTGATCCACTCTTTCCACAGAAGGAAAGAAGGGGATTCCCTGAAGGTTCTGTGGGCAGTGATTGTAAAACTGATATTTGGATGGAAGTTACTCATTGCACACTTGTGGCCTTTTTTCGTTTTCTGGGAGATAAGCATTTTATAGTTCATTTGAAAGCTGGATGGCCTTTCTAGGGTTCATAGCATAAGCAATTAAGGCATCTTGACTTCCTGGGGGCTTGGGAGTAGAAAATCCAGTAGCTCTGATACCAGAAACTTCTGGATTCCCCTGCAATGACAAGTTGCATCTGAGGTGGACCAGTGGTCCATGACCCTGCCCAGCCCAGTGTCTGTTGTGTAGGAAGTAGCTTTTCTAATAGGGGCTCTCTCTCTTTCCCCAGTGGGTCTTTACACATCCATCTTTGGTGGGCTACAGCTGCTGTGTCTCCTGACGGCCCCTGTTATTGGATATATCATGGACTGGAGACTGAAGGAATGTGACGATGGCTCTGAAGAGGCTGAGGAGAAGGATGGCGAACAGTATGTGGACTTGTGGGAGAGCCGGAGGGTAGGGAGGTTGGGAGGAGGTGAAGCTTGTTTAGAGCTGACCTGGCCCTGGAGCAGGCCCCTGGAGCCAGCCCCCATCAGGGTGGGCCTCCTGGAGCCAGCCCCCATGGGACAGCTCCCCCTGGAATGGGCCCCATGGGGCATACCTGACAACTTCTGCAGGAAGCTCACTATGGCAGACTCCGTGATCCTACCCAGAATATCCTGCTGGCTCATTGCTGGACACCCTTCCCATCCTTCCCATCCCCTCCTGCTTCTGTCTCGCTGGCTGTTGGCCTTCTCCTTAGAGTTACAGGTTTAGAGTTGAAAGGAACCCTCAGAAATCAAAATGAGGGGCCCAGAGAGGCAGACCCACTTGTTCAGAGTCACACAGTTAGTGAGAACTGGGAATTGAACTCCTCTGATTCCAAATTCAAAGCTCTTTTCCTCCCACACACTAACAACAGGAGAAGGTTGATGGGAAAATGGGAAATTTCAACTGTTCAGTGATGCTTTCTTCATAGATTCTCAGAAGGGCTAGAAGAGGTGAAAACCAATGGGGTATTGTCCTTGTTCCTTGCCATTGCTGTGCCCACTTCTCCACCCATAATCAGCCTCTCCCTTCCCTTCCATCCCATGGGAGCTAGCAAGTGGGAAAAGAATTGGATTTGGAGTCAGAGGACTTCGGTTTGAATCCTGATTCACTTACCAGCTGAATGGCCTTGGACAAGTTACTTAGCCTTATGGGCCTCATCTGTAAAGAGAAAGGTCAGACCAGATGATCCCGAAGGTCCCTTGCAAATCTAAATCTTCAAAAAGCGACTCCCTCATTCATAGCATGAGTGAATAAGTAACTGCTCTTCACTCCTCAGAGCTCTTCCCATATGAGTGTCTTAGAGGCCATGAGAGATGGTAGAGCTTGGCATGTCCTTCATGATGGCTCAGTCTAGGGAGACCCCCTGAAGAAGGTGTCATGCTCACTTCCTACCACAGCCCCTGGGGGTTAGGGTTAGTCCTGAGCCTATATCAGGAGGGTCCCAAACCCACAATAGCAGCCCCGGCACCAGTGTCTGTGCTTCCCTGCAGAGGGGAGAAAAAGAAGAAGCGGGATCGCCAGATTCAGAAGATCACCAATGCCATGAGGGCTTTTGCGTTTACTAACCTCCTGCTGTTGGGGTTTGGAGTCACCTGTCTCATTCACAATCTGCCTCTGCAGGTAGGAGGAGATTTCCCAAGTGGAGACTCAACAGGGCAGAGGGGTTCTGGAACCACAGTGGGCTTCTCCCAACACGAGGCTGTCCATCTGCTGCATGATTCCACCACCCCTAAGGGGTCTGCCCAGGTTTTTGGATTTCAGGGTCCAGAAAGGACCCCTGCCCTCTGTGATGTGGCTGTGGAGGGCAGGCGTGCTGCGGTGCCCTCGTGTCCTGGTTCTGGTCACTGTGGCAGCAGGAGAGGCCTGCTCATCTCCATTACTTGAGTGGAATCTTTCTGGCCCTCCTCACATTGAGAGCGTTTCACCCCCAGGGGAGAACATGATGGAAAGAGCATTCCCCTTCCTACTTGAGCCCTCTGTTCTGATGAGGTGTCATTCTTTAAAAAACAATTATTGATATATTTAGGTTTTGTATCACCTTAATTTCCAAATCTGTCCTCCCACCCCATCCCTTGTCACAAAAGATAAAAAGGGGAGAATGCGCACCACTCGGCGCTGAGAACATTTCAGTGATGGTGCTCAGGGCTGGGATGGTGGGGTACCAAGAGTAGGGTCTAATCTTTGAGTTAATGGTTGTCCGGGGCCAGAAGGTTTCACAGCCAACAAGCATTTAGTAAGTGCCCCATGCTGGGCACCAAAGATAAAAAGACCTGAATTAAACAGGCCCTGCCCTCTAGGAGGGGCAGATCACATGGATATGTATAAACATCCAGGGTGTCCCAAACATCTTAGTACAGGCTTCAGCCTGCTCACACCTGCACCAAGATGTTTGGGACATCCTGCTGTGTACTGGGTAGAAAATAAATAGAAGGCGGGGAGGAACTGACCACTTTGGGGATCAGGAACAACTTCCTATAGGAGGCCAGGTTTGAGCTGAGCTTGGAAGGAAGCTAGAAATTCTAAGAAGTAAGGAAGGAATGAGAGTTGGAGTGCACAGCCAATGCAAAGGCCCAAAGACTGGAGATAGAATGATATGTGTAAGAACAGCAGGAAGGCTGGACTTGTGCTTAGACTGTAGAGCGAGTGATGGGGTCAAGTGTGGCCAGAGCCAGGCTGTGAGGGGATTTCTCTGGTGGGGTGGGGGGTGGGGGGCTGTCTGCTGTGATCCTGGAAGAAATTGGGAGCCCCTGCATATTATTGAGCAGAGTAGTGACTGCATCAGACCTGAACTTTAGGAAGATTGCTTTGGCTGTCAAGCAGAAGGTAGAGTATGGTGGGGAGACTTCATTTTAGGAAGATGTTGTATGGGAGAGAAGGGACCAGACAGTGAGGGCTGGTGGTAGAAAGGATGATGTGAGGAGCCAGGGAGGACAGTGAGATGGCAGACTTGGGGGCTGGGAGGACGATGCTGCCCTCACTCTGCCCCAGAGGGCAGAGGTAGGAGAAGGGAAGACAAAGGCCTGGTTCATTCTGGATAAAATCCCAAGTTTACAGAATGGCCAGCAGAGGGGTGTAGGTGGAGCTCAGGGGCCTGGGCTCTCTGGTCCCCTCCTTTGTCATTGATGGAGTGTTACCTCCAGAAGCAACTCTTCAGGTGTGTGTGTGTGTGTGTGTGTGTGTGTGTTTGTGTGTTTGTTTGGCTTGACAAAGGGCAGGCTGAGCTTGGCTCCTCCAACCCCACATTCCTGGGAACAGGTCCTGGCTGCTGGACTAGATAGATGTGGGCCTACTGGCTGTTTGCAAAGAAAGCTTCAGAATACTCAGCCTTCACAAACAAAGCTCTTCCACTTAATGGCCCCCGGGCTCCACAGGAGCTGGCCAGAATACTGGGCCAGTGCAGGGCTGACCAATGGCGGGGCACCCGCATCCAGACAGATAGAGCGGGCCGGGGTGGGCAGCCACTGCCGGGATCCTCCTGAGGCTGGGAGGCAGGGCAGGCCTGGGCTGAGGCCCTGGAGAGGGCCTAATTCACACTCATTCCCACCTGTCTAGTGCTCCTGTGGCTTTCACATCAGTGATTTCATCTGCAGCGTCCGTGGTGGAATGGGAGCTTCTTGAAGGCAGACACTTGCCCTTTTGCCTGTGTATTCAAACGGTGCCTGCTAGAGCATAGTAGGCACTTAATTAAATGATTGATTGATTTGAGCCTCACAATCCTCAGTTTAAAAGTAGTTCGAAATTTTATGTTTTGCTTTATTTTATTTTATTTAATGGGGGGGTGGGGTATTCTAGGTGATTTCTTCATCTTAGGTAACTCCCCGTATAGAAATGCCCTTCACTGATGCAAATTGGCATCTTAATTGTAACAGCCATGATTCTTTGTTAATCAAAGCCTCTTATTAGAGCCTTGGGGATTTCCTGGGAAGTCCTTGGAGCTTAGGCAATTGGTCGGATAGTGACCATGGGTCACAGGCCCCAAGGTCAGTCCCTGTCCACTCACCCCAACTGTTGCTTTGGTGGCCCCCTGGAAACTCCCTGACTCACCCGAGTTACTCAAAAGCCAGTATTGATGAAATAGAACTTTAATCTAGGCCTTTTCCTATGGTACCAGGAGTGCCCCAGTGGCTGGAGGAGAGGGGCCTGGCTCTACTTGGGGTCTGCAGGACTCTCAATCTGAGGGATGAGGACTTTTTCCCCAGAGAGCTGATCTGATACTGCTCCTAGTTGGAATTAGGGGTCCCTGCTGTTGTCCAAACTGTAAAGACAGTATAGAGGGGAGTCCCCGCTTTTGTCCTTACATCCAGGGTTCAATCAGTAGCAGACAGCAATGGTATCACCACAGAGTGGCAGGCTTGGGACCACACCTGGCCATTCATTCATTCATTAAGTATATACCAAACTCTTACTCTGTGTTACCCACTGTGTTGGGTGCTGGAAATTCCAGCAAAACCCAGAATGGTTCCATCGCTCAAGGAGTTTACATTCTGCTGGGGGGAAGATGACATATATGCTGATAAGTATTGTGAAATATAAAGTCATTTGGGAAGGGCAGGCCCAGCTACACATACACAGATAAGTAAATGGATACAAAAGAAAAAGTAATTGGGGTAACGTAGGGGGATTAGGAAAGGCCTCTGAAAAGAGGCCTTGAGCTGAGGCTTGAAGAAGTCAAAGCTGAGCAAAAGTACATGAGGGGGAGATGGGGTGCTGTATTCAGGGAGCCACAAGTAGGCCATTTAGTGAGAATGAGGATTCATGCCAAACAGAGACTGAACTTCATGTTAAAGCCAGTAAGAAGTGACCATCAGATCTAGGTTTTGGGTGTTCTGGAAGCTGTGTGGAGGACAGACTGAAGGAGGAGGAGACTGGAGGTTAGGGAGCCAGGTAGGAGTCTGTTTGAACATCCTGGGGGGATGAAGGAGGACATGAAGTGGAGCAGGGGCAGGTACCAGAGGGCGTAAGGCAGTAGCATCGCCAGGACTGGGCACCTCACTGGATGTGATCTCTGAGGGAAAGACAAGAATCCAGGAAACGTCCAAGGTTTTGAACCTGGGGGGCCAGAGGGATGTCATTATCTTTGAAAAAGGAAAGGTTCGTTTGTGGGGATGGGTGGGGAGTTCTGTTTGGGGATTTTGTAAGTGGGATGATTTCACTGTTTGTATTGGTATCCCCCCAGTGCCTGGCACATAGTAGGCACTTCATAAATGCTACTTGATTGCTTGGGCCCAGCATGTGGGAGATGCCCGGGAATGTCCCAGTCCTGCTGTCCGAGGAGAGCTGAGGGACCAGACTGTCCATGGACACTCATCTCCTGCTCTTTCCGCAGATTCTCTCCTTCATCCTGCACACAATCGTTCGGGGCTTCATCCACTCTGCTGTCGGGGGTCTCTACGCTGCTGTGTAAGTTGGTGCTCTCTGGGCTGAAGGGGTGAAGGGTTAGGGTGAAGTCAGAGTCCTTCAGCTCCAGTCTGTGACTCTTCCCCCATAGATGGGCCCGGCTTCCTTTGAGATATGTTTGTTTCGCTCCAGGAAGCAGAGTGATCATTTACCCCTTGGGATTTGGCAGGTGTTACAAATCAGGCTTGATTTGTTTTGTGGATTGTCTCAATTTAAGAAAGAGACGGATAAGGTAGTAAGAATATAAATGAAATGTCAAGAATTGGTTCATAGACTTTTCCCGAGAGTAGGGTGTTAAACATTTACCAGCGGCCCAGTGGCCTTGAACTAGAAGGAACACACACACACACACACAAGCAATAAAATTGGTGGGAAAGGTGATTTGAAGGAGAGTTAGATACTTCTGAGCCATAGGCGTGCACACCAGGTCATGACCTCTCTCCAGGGCCTGTAGCTGCATCACGTTCCTTGGCCATCTGCCTGGGGCTGACCCCGGAACGAGGAAGGGGAGTGTGAGAGGGGAGGCCTGGGGGCACCCAGCCATCCCCACAGGAGAAGCTGGGTCAGTTTTAAAGACTCAGCCTGGTTACTGCAGTGTGGACACTTGAATGCAGAGTACATCCAGAAACCCCCTCCCAGACTACCCAGAGAGTGTGGTGTCCTGGAGGTCAGAGACACGTCAGGCCCTAGCTAGAGTAGGCCCTGTAGCTGTTCAAGAAGTGACGCCATCCATTTGGAGCCTTGATCATGCCCCCCCCCCCCCCCCGTGGCCCAGACTCTTAGGGTGTCATATCCTTGACATGGGACTGTGGCTTCTGGGGACAGGGGTGACTTATTCCCAGTTTATCTTCTTCTTAGGGTGTATATGTGTGATATGTGTCAGGTGGAGGTGTGTGTGTGTGTGGTTGTGTGGGTGGATGATGTGAGGAATGGTGTATGTGTGTGTGTGGTAGGGGTAGGTGGCGCATAGAATGTATGTGTATTTGGGGTGTGTAGATAGTATGTGTGGATGATGTGAGGGGAGATAGGTAGGGGGTAGTGGGGGATACATATGTATGTGTGTGCATGGGGGGAATAGAAATCTTGCCTTTTTCAAGGCTCTGCCTGGAGAGACAGCTCCCCACCCCTCTGGGCCCCCTGAGGCAGGACCGAGCCCAGGGCTGCCCATCATGGGGGCCAAGCCTTGGTGAGGTGGCTGCTGCCCAGGGCTCAGCTCTGAGCCTGGCAGTATCACCATGGGTCTGTGATTACACAACCTTCCCTTGGATGCAGGCTCCAGGAAGACTAGGCCACAGCTCGGACGTACTCCTCAGATTATTTTCTGGGAGTCTTGGTGTTATGAAATCCTTTTCAGTAGGATCTGCCAGTCCCCAGAGTCACCCCCCCCCAACCCCCTCCACACAGACACTCATTACTTGGCCTCTGGACTGGCTGTTTATGTCTCTAGGGACCAAGAGCTCTGATGGGAATATGCTGAGGGCGTGATCAGGAATGCACACACACACACAGACACACGCACGCACGCGCACACACACACACACACTCTGAATCCATCCCCAGCAGTTCCCAGTTTAGAACCCAAGGAGGCCAGACCTGGGAGTTCAGCAGGACATGATGCTCCCCTCAAGGAGGAGGGCTCATTGGTTCATTGCAGCTTGTCACCAAGGCACTGAGAAGAGGACTGTGAATCTGATGGAATGGCCACAAAGCCTTTGCCTAAGAGTCCCCAAGGGGACCCAGTGGGTAGAGCAGTGGTCTGGAGTCAGAAAGACCCAAATTCAAATCCCATCTGAGGCTCTTGTAGCCATGACCTTGTTTGCCTCAGTTTTCTCTTCTATGACATGAGGCTGTTGAATTCACGGGTTTTGAAGGCTCCTTCTGGTCAGATCGTTGGCTTCTGCCCAGAGGGTAGGCTGCACCTCTGTGACAGGATTTCTGTCTATCTGGGCAGGTACCCCTCTACCCAATTTGGCAGCTTGACGGGCCTCCAGTCCCTGGTCAGTGCGCTTTTCGCTCTCCTGCAGCAGCCTTTGTTTGTGGCAATGATGGGGCCCCTTCAAGGAGACCCGTTTTGGGTAAGTGGAGGCTGGGGCAGGCAGGCTCACACCCCACCCCTCTCCCTGTGACCAAGGCGGGGCAGGGGGCTGCCACCTCCCAGACCTACGTGACATTAGCACTCTCTCAAGAAACCATTTGGAAGGGGGGAGGCTAGCACTTTGGGATGGAGAGGACTTTGGAACTAGAGGACCTGGATTGAATCCTGCCACTACTCCTTATTCCACATGGGACTGTGAGCAAGTCATTGATCTTTACTGAGCCTCCATTCCACGTCCATAGAGATCAAGAGGTTTTACTGGGCAGGATCCGAAGGTTTTTCCCACTCTAAAGCTGTGGTCAGGATTCAAAAACTTCTCGGAAACAGGCTTGTGAGAGCCAATGGTTAAATTTTCAGTGTGAGCATTTACCCCTTGGGATTTGGCAGGTGTTACAAGTTGGGCTTGATTTGCTTTGTAGATTGTCTCAATTTAAGAAAGAGATTGATAAGGTAGTAAGAATATAAATGAAATGCAAGGATTGGTTCATAGACTTTTCCTGAGAGCAGGGTGTTAAACATTACCAGTGGCCTTGAACTAGAAGGAACCTCAGAATCGTGTTGGTGCAGTCTGGAGAGGCTCAGAAGAAGCTTTTTTAATGTGTATAATGAAACACCTAGCACTCCAAAGGCATCCAACAGTAGTCACCAGATTGAAAATGACAAGTTCACAGACCCCAGGTTAGAAATCTTTGCTAGTCCAGCTCCCTCATTTTACAGATGAGGAATCTGAGGTCCAGTGACTTGACCAAGGTAAAACATAGCAAACATCCAAGGTGGAATTGAATCCAACTCCTCCGATTCTAGAGTCCATGTGCTCTCCCTCTTATTTGGCTATGGAGCTCAGCTGTTCTGGGAGACAGGAGA